>JALIGW010000002.1:205886225-207136225 GCA_023053685.1 Diadophis punctatus similis
AATATATATTGTAAATAAACACGGCATTTGTTTATGCAATAAATGTTTTTTCTTAAATAAAAAATATACACACATTTTTAAGGGGGTGCAAGAACTTATTTTCAGATTCAAGGGGGTGCGGACCACTAAAAAGGTTAAGAACCACTGGTCTAAACATAATATTCACATGCAGTTTTAGTTTGTCTTCATATTCAGAGGTTTGACTTTTCTTGCATTGGTAAAGTAGAAAGAAAGGAGGAAATAAGTAGCAGTTAAAATTTCTGAATTGGTTCTTCAATATTTGATAGATATTCAACTGGAAGGAGGCGGGAAAGGCTTCTAGATTTAATAGAATAAAAATCAAAATACATTTAGATTTTAGAGAAAGCCTTTAAATGAAGATGTGTTGCTCTAAATCATGTCTCATTCTTTTTACTTGACTTTGCTATCTGAAAGAATTAACAAAGCAACCTCTTCAAATCAATACATATCAGAAACTAGCAAATTTTAAGGTGGTTATGGATTTCATACCATAAATATTGAATCTGGGTCAAATTAAAAACTATTGGCTTCTTACAAGATTTAAATCAACTTCTATCTCGAATTTTTATTCTGTTTCTGATTTGAAACCTTCAATGATGTCTCTCCTCAAAGTTTTGAGAAGTGTACATTTGTATCTGACACCTCTTTGTACCTGATTTGATTCCATTTGTAGACAGACTTTCATTTCCTTTATTATAGAAATTGACACACATTGGCTGTAAGGTGCAGTGCCTTCCTCCAATTCTTTCTTTTCTTAGCTTTCAAACCTTGTGCCTGATGAATGTTTCTAAGAAAATCTAAAGCTTGCAAATAGTATAAACCTTTGGAGGGTGTTATATAAAGACATTGTCACTATGGAATTTTGAGATTTTTTCCTCACAGCCAGTATGATTGCTTAAATACAGCTTAGAGTGTGGAGGTAGTTCTTGCTCAGAAAGGAAAGGAGGGAAATTTTAAGGAGGGGAAGGGAGGAGATGCAAGCCCCAAGGGTAGAAGCATGAGGGTCACTCTAGATAACTTAAGTATGGTCAAGAGATTTGAAAACATTACGTAGGCACCAAACTATTTAGCTCTGCTTGAAGAGTTACAAGCATCGTGTAGTATTGTGGGATTTCTTTCAAGTTCCAAAGAGGGAGTAGGACAGCAAGATTTGTGACTAGCTTTTTTTTTGCTACCTTTATTAGGAAAAGACTGGCATGAAGGCAATAGGGAGGTAAGTCCAGTGACTTTTTGGGTTTTAAAACAATGCTCTTTGGAAGTTTGTGGGGGTAGTGGCTGCAGCCAGTCTGTCAGCGGTCTTAGCCAGTAGAGTTCACAGAACAGCTGTGACCTGAGTGTGAAAGAAGCTTCTCTCGGCCATTTTTTCAAAGGTGGAGGGATCTCCTAACAGATTTTCTTTCCAGCCTGGGTGAAAGGGAGATATATTGGTTCTGCAAGCCATGTGGCCAGATTGCCATCTGATTGTCCCATTTTTTAATTGCACATGTCTTATGATTTTGTCAGACAAGTAAGTGCAAGCACTCAACCACGCTTCCTTCCATCTGGGTTTCAAGTCTTCTTTGATATCAACTTCCTTTTAAATCGTCTTCCGCTCCTTCTTAAGGAGCTGCTGCATCCCACTGTGGTATTGCTGTCTGAGTCAGACTGACTCCTTCTCCTTCCCCCCTCCCCTCCCCCCTCGCTTTCCTCTTAGGAAGTTTGGCACTGTTTACTTTTTTTTGCCCTGCTATAAGAATGGAATATATTTTTAGGCCTCTTTGCTTTGCTCTCTGAATTGCCATGCAGCATCTGAATGCTTTGGGCAAAGTTTATTTATTTATTTTGTCCCTTTTAAGAATATATAATGCAGTCCATTGCAGACCTGGGCTCAGTTCCAAGGCGTCTGCCTAGAGGGTTTGTGAAGCACTGTAACCACGGTGGCCATGTTTGTGGAAGGAGAAGTGACTTCCTGTTAGCAAGTATACATGCCTGGCTGGTATGGGGGAATGGGGCTTTTAGACAGGGTGTGTAGTTAATCCGAGGTGTGTGTGTGCAACTTCTGAAGGTGATGTTACCCAGTAAATGTTGCCTGGCTTGATTTATGATACTAAGAAGGAAACATGCTGTTTCTCTTTTTTAAATGCCACCTTATCCGCACAGGATAGTGACCTATATGCAATGTGGATGATGTAAGGACTGTGGTTTTTGGTTTATGTTCTGATCTGATTTTTATGATCAGATGATTTTGAAGCTAAATACATTTGGGCCTGAGGTCAAAGATGGGAAAAATAAAGTTTTTCACCTGAATATGTTCAGAAGTTATTCTTAATTATTTATTCTACTATTTTCTTTTCTGGAAGAATAGTTAAAGAATTACACTTACCAATGTCATAACCTTCCTCTAATTTTTCCATAAGAATAATTTTAAACGTTTTTTTCTCACCTTTATTATTATTTTTATAAATAACTCAAGGTGTTGATTTTATACTCTTTCCTCTTCCTTTTCCCCCCACAACAACTCTGCGAAGTGAGCTAGGATGAGAGTTGTTGGTGAGTTGGTCCAAAGTCATTCAGTTGGCTCTTCATGCCTAAAGCAGGACTGGACTTCATACTTTCCTGGTTTCTAGCCTGGTGCCTTAACCATTAGACCAAACTAGTGTGATTTCTAACTAGGTTTTGAATTCTCTACTTTATAATCTCCAATCAAAAACCCAATCAATTGGGTCTGTGTCCATTGGCGCAGTGGTTAAAGTGCAGCACTGCAGGCTACTTCAGCTGACTGCTAGCTGCAGTTCAGCTGTTCAAATCTCACCGGCTCAAGGTTTACTCAGCCTTCCATCCTTCCGACGTTGATAAAATGAGGACCCAGATTGTTGGGGGCAATAGGCTGACTCTCTAAACTGCTTAGAGAGGGCTGTAAAATTTATTTATTTATTTATTTATTTTGTTATTCTTATATGCCGCCCAACTCCCGAGGGACTCAGGGCGGCGTACAACAAGGAAAAATACAAGAATAAACAAAATTACAAAGAATTAAAAACAAATACAAAATTTAAAACGGTTATTTAAAACAACAACATCCATTCAGCACATACATACTTGGGGGGTAGGCTCAGGTGGAATTAAGCTGTCCCCCCCACCTGCAGGAAGAGCCATGTCTTCACGGCTTTTCGGAAGGCCAGCAGAGTAGGGATGGTCCGGGTCTCTGGGGGTAGTTGGTTCCAGAGCACGGGGCCGGCCACAGAGAAGGCTCTCCCCCTAGGGCCCGCCAGCCGGCATTGCTTGGCCGACGGGACCTGGAGGAGGCCAACTCTGTGGGCCCTAACTGGTCGGAGGGAAGTATGAGGCAGAATGCGGTCCCGAAGATATCCTGGTCCTAAGCCATGAAGGGCTTTAAAGATGGTGATCAACACCTTGAATTGGACCCGGAGACCGATGGGCAACCAATGCAGCTGGCGGAGTATCGGTGTCACGTGGGTGTACCTTGGCACACCCACCACAGCACGCGCAGCTGCATTTTGCACCAACTGAAGTCTCCGGATACTCTTCAAGGGTAGCCCCATGTAGAGCGCATTGCAGTAGTCCAAACGCGAGGTGACAAGGGCATGAGTGACCGTGAGTAGCATCCGATCGGCGAGATAAGAGGAGAACCACCGTGCCTCCCACTCCCAACTCGCCGAGCCGAGTTGGGAGCACTATGAAGCAGTATTTGAGTCACCCTCCCCTAATAGAGGAAGGTCACTGTCACTGGTAGAGAAGCTTCCTTGGGAGAGGAAGGAGAAATCAGGGAATTTGAAATTGATTTATCAGAGGATGAGGACCTTTCGCCCAGTCACACCTCTATTGTGGGTTTGTTTCGTCCTCAGTTTTTTTGGTCTTTGCTGTTTAAGGCTAAAACCACCACCCATTTGGGGTCCAATCTGGCACCTTCTGAATCAGCTGTGGGTCCGGCGAACCCGGCGGACACTCTTTTTGTGGAACCCATGGTGGAGGCAGAGGAGATTCCAGCGCCCAAGATGTTTATGATGTGGTACAGAGACAATGGGCCTCTCCCGGTTCTGGTCCCAATCCCAGTGGGATAGAGAAACATTTTTATAATGTGGAATCGGGTCTCTCTAATCTCCTCCAAATTCCCGTGGTAGATGGTCCAGTGGTGGCTATGGCCTCTACCTCTGTAATTCCTGGGGCTCCGGAAGAGGCCCTAAGACCAGAAGACGAGGGCAGAGCAATTACTGATCGGGGGTCATCAGGCTAGCTCTTGGGCAGTTAAGGCTTCCATGGCAGCGTCATTTTTTAACAGGGCTTCGCTGCTTTGGCTCAGACAGTTACAGGAGGGGCTGCCTGTAGATGACACTAGATCGCATCAGGATCTGAATAAGCTTATGGCGGCCATAGAGTTTTCGGCAGACGCCACACCCATTTCGCGGCCAAGGCCATTGGGTCATCTGTAGCATCCAGGCATCTCCTATGGCTGAGATGGTGACAGGCTGATGCCCGTAATAAATGGCGCTTGGCATCTGCTCCATTCTCAGGGACTAGCCTGTTTGGAGAATCCTTGGACCCTCTCCTAATTGAACCCAGGACAAACGAAAGATTCTGCCCTCCATTTACCGAAGATCAGAGTCCAGGCCTGTCCTTTATTATTGCCCATCATCCTTTCGGGGGCAGGAGGGCAGCTTCAGGTCTCAACGTTACCAGAGGTCCTTCCCTTCCCGACAGAATCAACCTCAGAACAAGCAGGACAAGCAACCTTCCAGGTACCCTCCCAGAAAATCATTTGGGGGGAGGGGTCTCCCCTACAGATGGTAAGGAGGGACTCACGTCCACTCCTCCCATTGGGGGTCGTCTATCAATTTTCGCTGACCGATGGAAGGAGACCACCTCGGACGTTTGGGTCAGGGAGACGGTTAGAGCAGTCCTCTCCCTGGAATTTCATTCCTCCCCTCCAAGTGTATTTTTTCCATGCCCGGTTTCCAAAAACAAGGTGAAAAGACTCCTCATGAATTCGGCCATAAATCATCTGCTCGAGATTTGTGCTATCCAACCTGTTCCAGAGGAGCAGCGAGGTCGGGGATTCTATTCCCTTCTGTTCCTCATTCGGAAGTCATCAGGAGGATGGAAGGCTATCTTGGATCTTAAGACCCTCAACCGTCACATTGTTTACAGACAGTTTAAGATGCATTCCCTCCAATCTATTTTAGAAACCATCAGGAGGGACTATTTCCTTACGTCAGTTGATCTGACTGAAGCCTATCTCCACGTCCCCATCCATCCTGCCCATAGGCAGTACCTTCGTTTTTATTGCGCAGGCAATCACTATCAGTATCAAGCCCTGCCATTTGGCCTTTCCTCAGCTCCTAGGGTGTTCACCAAGCTGATGGCCCTTACAGGTTACCTAATCACTCTGCCCATCTGCATACAGTTTTACCTGGACGACATCCTGATTCAGTCAGCATCAGAGTGTCAAGCCACTCGAGACCTGGAGACCACCATACGCATCCTTCAGGACCACGGGTCCAAAAGTCATCTGGTTCCCACCACACACATTCAACATCTCGGGGCGATCATAGACACGATCGAGTCCAAGGTCTACCTCTCCCAAGAGCGTCAATCCAGCCTGCGAGAGATGATGGCAGGAGTAAGGCGTGAGCGCAGAGCGACCCTTCAACTTCTGTCGCAGCTGTTGGGGAAGATGATTTCCTGCATCTCCATCATGCCTTGGGCTTGCCTTCACTCCAAGAGCCTCCAGTGGTTCCTGCTCCTGTTCCAGAGGGATGGCACCAGTACCTCTCTGCGGCAGGTCTCCATTCCATCGGTGGTCCTTCAATCGCTCCAGTGGTGGACTTCGGAGGCCATCGCCAGGGGCAGTGTTTTCCAGGAGCCTCGCTGTCTTGTTCTCACCACTGACGCCAGCCTCTCTGGCTGGGGGGAACACCTCCTCTCCCACATGGCTCAGGGGCAGTGGTCTCCGGTGGACCTGGCACACAATATAAATTGGCTGGAACTTCGAGTGATTCATCTGGCCCTGATAGAGTTCCGACATATGGTCAGAGGCCAACACATCTTGGTCATCACGGACAATGTTGCAGTGAAAGCTTACGTCAATCGCCTGGGGGGCACTCACTCCGACGCTCTCATGACAGAGGCATTTCAACTAGATCTCTGGGTGGAGGCCAATCTCCTTTCCATATGAGCGGCACACATCTCGGGGGTGGCGAACCCACAAGCGGACTCACACCACCTCCCTCCAATTGCCATTAAGCTTGGAATGATGCTTTAAAAAATTAAAGCATCATTCGCTCTCCATAGCTGCACCTCCAGTTATTGATCCATACTGTAATTAGGCTTGGCTGAAACTTTCCACAGGAATCAATAGAGAAAACTTTGGCAATTCAGATTTATTAGGGGGTATATTTCAACCTATAGGGAAGAGGTTAACCCTTATCTTCCTGGCTGTGACAGAGCCACCCCACAGATTTTTCCCCATTTGGCAGTTGAATTTGAAAAAAAAAACCTTTCACTGATTTCAAGTGAAGGCTGCAGCAGCATTGGTAGTGCAGTGGTTAGAATGCAGTATTGCAGGCTAATTCTGTCCACTGCCAGGAATTTGATCCTGACTGGCTGAAGTTTGACTCAGCTTTCCATCTTTTCAAGGTGTAAAATGAGGACCCATATTGTTGGGAGCAATATGCTTACTCTGTAAACTGCTCAGAGAGTGCAGTAAAGCACTATGGAGCAGTATATAAGTGCTATTGCTATGTTAAAGGAGAATGGTTAGCTTATCTCTCCCCCAATGTAGCCTTGTCAACAAGAAACTGTCCTTTAAATAGCTGTTCATCTTGATATGCTGGAAAGCTTTTGCTAAGTCAGATTGGTGCAAGAAATGTAAACTGAAGAATGGATACCACAACAGGTGGAGGAGCAAAGTTTACTCACTTGTAATACAAATGCTAATTGGGTGAGTAAGGTAAAGCGTTAAAGTCAAACTCAGCTTCTGGCAACTTCATGTCTTTGTGGTTTGCTTGGAAACATTCTTGCGGTTGTTTGCCATTCTCCTTCTTGGATATTTCTTAATTTCTGGTCTAGTCTACACCTCAAAGACTTCCATCCAAGTGCTGACCGGACCTGACCCTGCTGAGATAATTTAGGCAAACTTGGATTGACTCTGAGGTCACTGTATGTAGGATGGTGCTGACGGTTCACATGATCTGGTTTTAAAAAAAAAGCTTTAAAAATTGAATCCAGATTACTGTTGTCAGGTTTGACACACACACACACACACACACACACACACACACACACACACACACACACACACACACACACCTTAATTCAGCAGCAAAATAACACCAGAAAAAAAAGTAGAGTGAAGGAGAAGTGGGAAGAGGTATGCAAGGAATGTCTTTGTAAAGAGAAGTAAGAGCCATTCAAAATGCCACCACATTCCCAAGATTCAGTAAACTAAAAACCTGAGAGTTAGAAACTTTTCTGTTTCTTGAATGAAGGCTCAGTGAAGGCTTTTTTTGTTAGTTTGGTTCAACAAGTGGTTGACTTTATTGGTCTTCAGAAGTAAAACAGGATTGAATCTGATGAATATTTGGAAAAAAAGACCATCAGGAAATCTGTAAACATAATTTAGACTAGGATGTTAAAAAAAAAGCAATGGCAAACTATCTCCATATTACTGCTCACAAAACTATATGGATATCTCCTTAATGGAACCAAGAGTTATATTTGAATTAGAAGGTGAATTTACACACACACACACACACACACACACACACACACACACACACACACACACACACACACACATCCCATCTTTTGTCCTTGTTTTTTTAATCTTCCGATTTTATCTTTCTTTTTAAAGAATCTCTACTTTTTAGCTGGCTTTGGCAAAGAATCATTTCTAATTGTACTAACTTCGACTTCTTTAACTATGACTTCTTATTTAAACAATCATAGTTTGCATATACATTAAAGAAAAGAACCAGCGAATTCTGCCCAAAAAATATGCTTCCCTTCCACAGAATGTTTGATCATTCTTTTTATGTGAGATTCATTTCTTACTTCTTGTTGGATTAAACTATGATCTTTCTTGCACTTGGTACATACTCACATGCATGCACGCACGCCCTCAAACACACACACAAAATCTTTTTGTTTTAATCTTTTGGGGATGGGTAGTCAGATCATCATTATAAATTCTTTGAGATTGTGTGTGCAGATTACTCTGCATCAGCAAATGAGGATGAGGGGTTCATACAAAGAACAGTGTTCATGGAATTTCAGAAGCCTGAGGTATGAAGCAGGCAGATGAAAGTTAAAAAAGGACACATCATTTCTATAAGTAATTTGGTTTTTCTTTGGGTTTTTTTTTTTGCTTGAGAACCACGTTTACATTTGAAAATGGGACATAAATTTTCTAACAAACATTTTCTAAACAAAGTTTGCTGCTACAGATTAGCTTTCTTTAGCCTTCCACTTTCCAGATACATTCCTGTTGTGATTACTGTTGTCAGAATTTGCAGCCAGCTCACGATTCTGGCTGAGAATCCTGGGGATTGTAATCCAACCCTTCTGGTGGGAGAAAGTTGTAATTTTGGGGTTTTGTTGTAATCTTTGCTGCAGGAAAAAGAATTTGCATGCCTGCCATTGCCACTGAACTCATTAGACATTTAAATATAAGAGACTTCTCAAGTGTGTGCTGATTCATATTACAGCTTAACAAAAAATGATAATCAAAAGGAATTGATAATGGCTCTTCAGGTATCACTAGATGGTTGAGAAGTCTGTCTTCAATTGAACAACATTAAACATAGGCAGTACTTTATGTACTGTTTAATACTGTATTCAAAGATGCTAAGCATAATAAGTTGGAATTCTGGAATTTGTGGATGCAATACCTCTGGATTGCGCCAGTTTGCTGAAGGCTGCTGTAATATCAATCAAGTTTGCAGCTTTCTTTTCTCTCCTAATCCATTCCTACTGATTTCTTAATCCAGAAGCCTTCTTGAATTTAAGCTTCTTTCCTTTTCTAAATCCGTTTGGGGTGCTTGTCCCTATGAATGGGCCACTTGGCACAGCCTGCTGGTCCAGCCCTTCCCTGGTGCTTAAGTAATTTAGCCAGTGGCTCTGAAACTTAAGTAATATTATTTAATTGCTGCATTGCAACAGAAAGCAGATCAGATACAACTTCCCCCATCTTGGCAGGGATTTCACAGAAATGTTCAGTTTTTCTTTACTGAACACAAGGTCGTTATGAAAAATAAATTTAAAAAATATCTTAGCTGCAAAAATAGCTTGCAAGTGGAATCAGTTATGGGATGAGATCGCCTCAGAGTTGTGAGTCCAATGGTTGATAAATAAGGATGGTTCTCCTTTAAATTAGCAGTGGAGAACGCTATCAGACAAGTAAAAACAAATCTCATGTTAGAGGCATTGTGATAATGGCCATATCATTAAGACCCTCAAAGTGAGCTTAGTTGTATGTGGCTGTGTAAATATATCTATTTTTCTTGCAACATGGAAGTGGTTTGACATTGCCACCTTCTAGGGCAGGAGTGTCAAACTCGCATTGTCACTTTGTTGTCACGTGATGTATCATGACTTCCCCCCACTTCACTAGACCGGGGGTGGGCGTGGCCAGCATGTGACACATGTAGCTTATGGGCCGTGAGTTTGACATTTCTGTTCTATGGTGTTTCTCCAATATTGCAATCCATCCTAAAGTCTTGGTAGTCTCCTATCTAAGCACCATTAGTCTGGTTAGCCTTTTTTGAAATCAGGCAAGGTCAGCCAGGCTCGTAGGAGCAGTTGTTAAAAATACTTTTGAGAGTCAGGAGGCTCTTGCAGACTGTTTTCTCTCTTTGTCTGCAATGTGGAAGAATAGCCTCAATAGCGTGGCAGTTGAATTGTTTTGTAGAAGCCTAGAAATATGCACTAAATTAATAAAGAACAAGTTAGGGGTGGAAATGTTATGGAAAATTAGCTGCTGGCACAGTTTTCCAAGTTTGGTACAACAAATACAGCATGCCTGTATAAAACGTATTTTTGTCTTGTTTGTGGCTCGGTGGCTAATGCAAACTTAGCCAATGTGGTTAGTTTATGGTTGAGGGTATCAAGGGATTCTAAGCAGTTGAACCATTTCACTAAAACATGGTTCATTTTAGTGTGATTTAGCATGTTGCTGGGGAAAAAAGCCACATGATTGAGGTCATTTGAAAACTTCTGCACTAGAGATTACAGTGTCACCTGCTGCTGTTGCTTTGAGGCAGGAAAGGGGATTTGGATTGAACAGGCATAAATATTGAGATCTTGGCATTTTACCATACCTAGTCAACAGACTAGACTATTGTGCTTTTCCAGTCATGGCCCTCAGTGAACTGGGTCTTACCGGATTGTATCCATGTGTTAATACTTACACTGAATGTTACTACCTCAGCAAATTGGGAGAAATTATGCCTCTTGATTAGCTGCAGGTTTCTTTCTTAGTGGTACCCAGATCTGCTGCCACAAAGACTGAAAAGTGCTATTTTTGGACAGGATCCAGCCGCGGAGTCCATGGCTGATCCCAGAAATGTTCTTGCCACTTGGTGCTTGAATTGCACAGCTGTGTCTGCTTTATTTGGACACCGATGCCAGTGTCACACAGCTTGTCTATCGCTCAAGTGGATCTGCATATAGTACTTAGAAGCCAAGGGTCTTGTGAAATTTGTTGCAAATTGGCTTATCTCCTTGCAGTTTAGCTTGCTTTCCCAAACCCATGCTGAATGTTGGGATCATTGTCTGTACCTCTCAGTGGACAACTTTGTGATCAAAGCCCTGTGCAGGTATTGTCTGGCAGTTTGTGGGGGAACTGGGGTTTTGGCTGGGAATAAAAGTGGGAAATCTGTACATGAAACCAATGGGAAGCCGAACATCAACCTGACACTTGCTTAGCTAGGGAGAGATCTGTGGGTGGGTTAAAATTGTACTTGCTATCTGGAATGCAAGCCAAGGGTTTGCTTGATTTACTGCTGTGTGCCAGAGAGTCAGAAAGGAGTTAACCGGAATGTAGCTCTCAGGATACTGTTAAAAGTCTGCAATTTGGTTTTTCCAGTGCTGCTTGCTGATGTGAACTTCCTGTTCTGATAATGGGAAATATATAGTGTCAGATGTGCAAGGTTGGAGGAAGAAAGAATGTTTGTGTCTATTCTCTCTCTCCCTCTCCTTCCTTCTCTCCCTCCCTCCTCTTACATCTCACACAGGTTTTTGCCAGTTACACTCCTTACACCAGACCACTGCATTTAATTCTTCTGGTTCTGAGTGTGTTTGCCTCAGTCATACCAAGGTCCTTGATTCTCCATGGCCTTGAACTGGGTCAGGGCGCTGCTTAAGCATGATGAAATTCAAGGATGGAGGATACAGAAGAAAGCCTGTAGAGATACTGTCCCTGTCATTGCATACACACAACACAATCTTCTCATAGAGTCAGCTGGAGCTTGGGTGTGTGGTTAGCTTGTCACTTGTGCCAATGAGGCTGTTGATCCTTGATCAAACGCTGCTGCTATTTGGGGTTTCTCTCCAGGGATTGATAATCCCCCCCACTTTAGCTAAATAAATAAAATATTCCAACACACACACACACACACACACACACACACACACACACACACACACACACACACACACACACACTGATTGTCTTTATTTAGTATCCTGTTATGATTTACGTTGATTGCTTATTTAGCATCCTATGACTATCATCACTGAGTAATATTTTATGATTTATGATGATTGCATTTTATGATTATGATCATGATTTATCACTTGTTGCTTGTATGTACACTCAGAGCTGATGCACTTTGTGTGTCCAATCACACTTGGCCAATAACTAGCCTGTTCTGTGTTCTGTTCTTTAGGATCCTTCCCTTTTACATCTTGAGGACTGTATATACCAGCCAGATCAGGCTAATAAAAATTAATATTTTCTTCTTGCAAACACAACCTTTTCTCTCCTCCCCCAGCAAGGATCCTAGGCAGATGATGTGGCTGTTGTGTTCCACTGAGATGTTTGTCGCATAATCCTCATGGAGTAAGGGAGTTGCTGTAGGTTGTTTTCCCCCCCAGTTGGGCTATCTGACTGTTCGATGCCTGCAGGATGGTTTTCTCTGGTACCCTGACAGAGCTACAGAATCATGCCGGAGGTGTTGGTGGCAGCAGTTGCAGCTTTCCTGCCTTGCTGTAGATCTTTGTGTCAGGTCAAGCTTGTATGTAGGATGAGGTTTTCCCCCCCACTTGCACTCCTTACCTGCTGATTTAAAAAGCACTTCCAGAATGCAAGGTATATTTAAAATGAGGCCACTCTGATTTGTTATTACTGCTTCTATTTTATATCGCCCAAGTGTTGAGTGAGACAAACAGAGGACCCTATTCCTCCCTCCCTCCCTTGGCGCTGTATTTTAGAAGATGGAGATTTAGGGGTCTGCCGAGGCAAAAGCTGGAGCCTTCCCCCAAATCTCTTTCAACATTACCTCCCAATTTTGATCTTTGTTCTTTCAAAATCGGCTGCTGCTGTTTCTGGTCTTAGCTTTCTTGTATGGTAATTAAGATTGTTCAAAAAGATGCTTTGGGGGCCTTGGGACTTTTACTAAGCCCAGTTGCTTTGCAGCCATATGGGGGGTTATTTTTGTTAGGATTGCATTACGGTGGGAAGGAAAGGTTAATCCTCCTCTGCCTCTGTCTCAGAGGGAATCACTTCACACAGCTGTTGTTGTTATTGTTATTATTTTAAAAGCACCCATTGTTGCACCCATTGTTGCCCTGTTCCTCATGAGACCTTAACATGCCTACTAAATGCCACACAGGAACAGGCAGACTGGATCTGGCGCTTGGGTCTACGGTCTCCCCCTTCCACCCCTTTCCTCCCTCCCTTCAGCATCAAATAGCTGGTCTGCTTACACGCAAAGAGCCGGATCTGATGTGAGGGCAAATGCCTTACTGTAGCCATGTGGAATTCTTGCCCTGTGTAACACAATCGCCTACATTTTTCTGCTCCCCAGACTCACATTGCTGGCAGCTGACAACAGAACAGGTGTGGAGGGGAAACATGGAACAATGTGACCTCAAAATTCAAGCTATGCTGGGTTGGATGTTGTGGAGGTGGGGTGCAGATGATTGATGTTGCTGAAATAGGGCCTAAAGTTGGCCAAGTGAGTTTTAATTGGTAGAGAAGTAGTAAGGTTTCTGCTAATTAAAAATAAAATAAAAAAGTGGAATTCAAGAGAGGCCAAATAAGAAATGTGCGTAGTCCATTTTTATCTCACATTGTCTAAATTAGAATCCTAAGAGAACACAACACATATCAAAACACATTTCTTTTTGGTTTAAATAAAAGCTTTACAATAAGTCAGCAGTGGCACTGGAATGAAAAGCTTCAAACAGCCTGAACCTTTGAGGCTCAGAATCATTACTGAAAGCAAGCAGACTTGGAGAAAGTCATTTAGACCGGCTGCCTACATCTACAGAGTGAGGTACTTTTCCAGGTTTCCTAGCACGTGAGTGAATTCCACTCTGCTTCTGGCAGCCTTTGGTATAACCTATAAAGCCTCAGGATCTTACCCAATTTCCTTTGCCTCCCAGTGATTGACTGTCAGCTGGACTGCAAGAGTCAGGCATTGTTCCCTTGCAATTACAGATTTCATCCTTTATATATGAAGAGAGCCAGAGCGAGAACGTGTGTATGTACTGATGTGCATTAGAACAGGCCTACTGTCTGCTTCTTCCAATACTGCCATGAACTGTGTTCCACAAGGGCTGTATTCTGTTAAGACAGCGGTTCCCAACCTTCTTAATGCCGCCCCCCGCCCCCGCGCCCCCACCATGACCCACCCCGCCGCCACCATTTGGGTTCTTTTACCCTCTGCGCATGCGCAAAGCATGCTGTGCATGTGCAGAGGGTAAAAGAACCCAAATGGCGGCGTCCGGGCGAAGTCTCCAGATCCAGGTGAGGTCTCCGCTCGCTTCGCGTTGCCTCTGGGAGCTTTTCGAGCCCCGTTGCGAAAGGCGTGCATGACTTCGGCAGGGCCGGGACTGGCGGCTGCCCGGAGAGAGCCACCCCCTTCGCAGACTCTCTCCTGTTTACCTGTAGCATTCGGGGTGAAGGGTATGGCTGTCTCCGGCCATCCGCCTGTCACGGCCCCGCCAAAGTCGCGCATGCCTTTCGCAGAGGTGAAATGCTCCCAGTTCGTTCTTGCTTGTCGGTCGTCGCAGAGCCGATGGAGCCAGTGGCGGTCACGGCGCGGGGCTTCCCCCGCCCTCCTGGATGCCGCCATTTGAGTTCTTTTGCCCTCTGCGCATGCAGAATGCTTTGAGCATGCGCAGAGGGTAAAAGAACCCAAATGGTGGCAGCGGGGTGGGTTGCGGTGGGGGCGCGGGTTGTGGGGCACGATATGGCCAGGCTTGTGGCAGTGGGGGGGGAGCTGAGGATGCTGGGGTGACCCCTGGGAAATGGTCGTTCGACCTCCAAAGGGGTCCCGACCCCCAGGTTGGGAACCGCTGTGTTAAGAGCTACTCTGAATTTTTTTTAAAAAAAAATCTGAACTCTTCTGATAGGTGTGCATGGCTTTAAGTTGTGATTAAGGGGCTGCCTATCCCATCATGAAACTCTTCGGCTGTTAAGCCCTTTCGAGAGAGGTCTTTGTAAAGATGACCCATTTTAAGGATCAGTGTTATTTTGGTGTTAACCTTAATTTATGTTATTCTTTTTTAGCATTCTGGTTTTTTCTTTTTAATTTCGTTAGCCACCTTAAGGATTTGCCCAGAACTAAGATAGAGAACAAATAAATACACAAAGTTGGCTTTTGTAGCCTTCCAATTCTGTAGAGAGTGTTTACTCTTTTTTACTTTGTGCTGCAGAGAAGTCCTACATCCCTATTTTCTGTACTGCAATAGACAGCAAGGCACTTAACAAAGCCTCTCCTGATTACCATGGTGCATAAATACATACCCTCAGGAGAAAAGTGTTTTCAGATAAGCCAGCCTTAAACTTGTTTAAATGGCACCTTGAATAGGGAGTGGAAGAGTGGAGAGGCAATGCAGCTGATGTGGTCTTTTCTCCCTCTTTTTCTTTAATGGTTAAAAGCCTAGGCTTTCATCAGCAATTTAGTTGTTGAAATGTATATCCATTTCAGTTTCTAGCTACTCTTTTGGGGCAGCTTTTCCAGGCGTTGAAAAGCTCACTTGTTTCAATGGGAAAGAATGAAAAAATCTGAGCATATGAATATGGGCAGTTGTAGTGGCCGTTGTGTAGCCAATGTAGAATTCTTTGTGCCCACAATTACCTGCCTCTGTGTGGGTTGAGTGATGGTGTACAAAAGTGTGGCTTGCTCACAAAGGAATTAGGAAAGAATTCTTAAAGAATATGCTGCTTTGAAAACGTAGGCTCTGCTCTGTTTTGCAATACAATATGACAAATTCCTGGTGCGGCTCTGTAGCTTGAAATATGAGGCAAGGAACACAATTGTCGGTAGGGAAGATTTCTCGAAAAAGCCTCTGGAAAGTTTTGGGGAAGTCATTGGAAGGTCATAGTGATCAGTTCTGGATGAGGAGCTTCTCTTTGCTCTCTTTAATTGTATAGAAATTGAATCTAATGTGTTTGAGGATGTCATTTGGTAGTTCCTAGTACCATTTAAGAGTATAGTGGAGAAAGGAAGGACTTTGACTAGAGTGTTGGAGTTCTTGCAGCAAGTATCCGTCTTTGTAGGCTGAAGAGGGATGTGCTATATTTCTGACTGTTCCAGAGTGACAAATGATTCGGATCATTTTTACTGTAGATGTCTATAAATCTCTGGCTTCTGTTAAATGAGCTGCTCCTCCGCTGGAGGCAATCCTTCTCTCTAGCAATTTGTGTAAATAAAAGAACAGGAGTGAAGTGAGATGGAGAGTGGAACAAAGATTTTAGGAGATCTCTTTGTAAGTCTTAAGTACAAATTCCTCCCCTTATGACTGAATCCTTGTTATCTCGTCTTATTTTAACCATTCTCAATTAGAAGGCCCTACTTTTGAAAGGATGCCCTGCTTTGCTATATGTGTCACGGTGTGATTATTTTCAGTTGTATGTATATGCAGAGAGCTGCATCCCTATCTATTATAATGGTACATTCCGACCATGTGATATAATATTCTTGTATGCATGTATTATGTGCATTCCTAAATCTCAATTCTTCCCTTCTTGACTTGGCTCTCGACTGAGAAAGTCGCATTTAATAGCAGAGATGTAAACAATTAGAATTTATTGGTTTTGTACCACAATAAATATTTTAATTAGACTTTTAAACTTCGGCTTTATTTCTAAATGTTTGAATTCCGGGAGAAAGATCTGGTCCTCTGAGTATGGTGTGCAACAGTAGAAGGATAGCTTTTGAAAGGAGAAACTAATAATGGGGAAAGCAGGGGCTCTTGTTGAGTGTCTCTAGACTTTTCTTCTCCAAATGGGACCTCTTATGTAGTTTGGTTGTTTTACCAACGAATTTACTTCTACAAGGTGCTAGGTTGGAAAAGCTGACCTAGTTTTATGGCTTCTTCCTTTGGTATTAATCCCAGGATATCAGTCTCAATAGTTAAATAACGACCAACAGTTTGAAAAGCTACAGTAAGAGTCCAAATAATATGTCAGTATATTGCTGTTTCTGTGTAATTTTAGGGAATCATGGAGTTGCAGATACACACACACATGCACACTCCTATATAGACATTATTTATCTGTTTCACTTTGTTAGAGGCAGCTCATAATCTTTATAAAAAATGAAATAAAACCCAAATGAAATTTCATCTCAAAACTAGGAATACTCTGTATGGATTGTGATGCACACATCAGACATAGCCGTACTTTTCTTTTTGTTGGGGAAACTTGGTAATGTGAGGTATACTACAGCTATAGATTTCCCCTCTTTTTCACGGAGAGTAAGAGAAAACTCAAATAGGAATGGAATAATTCAGATTCATGGACTAAGCCATGCATCAGAGCTGGAAGTGAAACCTCTTTAAACAGCCAAACTCTCTCTTTGCAGATTGTCACAGCTCGTTTCTCTCTTTGTGATGGTCTCTATTTTTGCTTCCTATCTTTATAAAAAGTAAAATATCATTAATGGCTAACCACTCAACACATTGGAGTCCAATTAGGTAAATGGTGAAATGGTGTGAACATTTTCCCTAGTTGCATGTGAGCTTCTTGGTAATGGGCAAGAGAAGGGGGAAAAAAACCTGAAAACCATCTCTCTCTTTCCCCCCTCCCCAAGTTTCTCTTTATAGAAGCAGATTCTCTATGGGAGAAGGGCACTTGGGCTTTTTCTCTGGGATCAGCAATTTCTTGGGATGGAGCTGAATGCCTGAGAGATTAGCCAAGGGCTTTTCTGTGTACATGTCAGTGTTGCTACTGAAATGGGTTGATTGCTATTTTGACAAGCTGGCTTCCCTTTATAGTCAAAACAAAGCAAGGTTGAGCCCAGACCCTACTTTAGCTTTGCATTCTCAGTCTATGAATGGCAAGTCATTCCGCCTCTGTGGCCCATCCAGCATCAACTCCATTGATATTGTCAAGCAGGAATGTGGTCTAATGGGTAGTTGAAGGACAGATGTTTGAAGGGCCCATGGTGCTGGGAGTCAGACCAGTTCTCAATGGGCTTCTGTTTAAAAAGGACAGATGGATTTTATGTTTTGCTAACGCTCATCGGAACATATGAATTTGTTAATACTAATCCGAATGTGGAAGTGGAGGTCCTGAATTCTGTGACAAAGCTTTCCACTGAAAAATCAGATGCGTCCGTGTAGATTCAGGCAAGATTGTAGAAATCATGATGCAGTAAGTAAATCGTTAGAGCATCTCTTTGTGTGAGATGCTCAAGTCTCAGATCATAAATATGCATGTAGGAGACTATGCTTTTCACCCTCAAACTCTTTGTTGTGGCCTTGAGAGCCCGTTCAAAAGGTTAATGTGACGGTGCAGTGCCAAATGTTGGTGGAACACAATAGATTAAACTATTGTGCTTCAACCTATCCTTTGGCAATGGTCCCCTCTTCTTTTCCCAATGGAGTACTCCCAACAGTGGAGAAACCCCATAACCTTCCACTGCTTTCCCAATTGTGCTTTTATTTCTCTTGCAGTGCCAGAGAGTTCCTTCTCTCTTAACCCTCTTGATTCCCTTTTTTTCTAATTCTAATTGTGGATGCCTAGCACAGCAATCTCTTCAGTTTCAGAAGGTAGAATAAACACATTGGTCCATTCTTCACCCCATGTCTTCGGGCACACACAGAGAACCATAGCTAAAGGAAAAGGATTCTTCAACTTACACTAGGAAGTGGAGGAGGGAATTCTGATTTTGAGTTATTTTCAAAGATTTGGTACTAAGGAAGAATCCAGCTTTGGATAATTAAGCTACTGATTTTTACAAAAACAAACAAACTTATATAGCCGTTCAACTCATACACCGTGACTCCGGGCAGCATACAGCATTGAATTATGATTATGGGTTCAAAATCGATGCTTAGTGGTTTTCTTCAGGATTAGTTTTAAAAAACCTAGAATGGTAGCACTTTGCAGGAGAATGTTTAAAGAAATGGAGTATTCTGTTATGTGCCTTGTACAAGTATTTAAGGGTATGTTTTGACCTATCTTGGAAGGAAGGACAAGCGCACTTCCTACTTTTGTGAAGAGCAAAAAAACAAAAACAAAGCTATGCTCTTGAGTGTTTGGAATGGCAGTTCAGGGAATGAGTAATGTGGCTTCCCCCACCCTTCACCCTTCATTCTGCCTGAAGGCTAGTTCTGAGGTTTCTGAGGTATGCGCTAAATCTAGGATAAGCCCAAGGCTGCCTTTTGTTATAAGAATGAGAATCATTTGCCTGGGAGATGGGAAAATCTTGAAGCTCTTAAAGCAACCTTCTATGCTTGCCAGACATGGTTGAGTGGAAAGAACATTGGCACTTCCACATAATGGTCAAATTTTGAAAAAGTAACTTAGTATAAGCAAACAAACATTGATGAGATATAACAGAATAAGAGAGTTGGAAGGGACCTTGGAGGTCTACTAGTCCAACCCCCTGCTCAAGCAGGAGACCCTATACCAGTGATGGCGAACCTTTTTTGGTTCGCGTGCCAAAAAGGGGGGGGGATGCGGGGGATCACGTGTGTGCGTGCCCACACCCATAATTCCATGCACCCCCGCGCATGCGCGCATGACCCCCCCACTCCCAGCATGCAATGGCATGCCCATTTTTTGCTCTCCCCAGGCTTTAGAGCCTTTCTAGGAGCCTGGGGAGGGCGAAAACGGCCTTCCCCACTCCCTCTGGAGGCTGGAAACAGCTTGTTTCCTGACTCCCAGTGGGCCCAGAAGGCCTGAAAATCAGCCGGCCGGTGCACACATGCGCGCCGGACCTGAGCTTGCGTGCCCACCGATATGGCTCCGCGTGCCACTTGTGGCATCCGTGCCATAGGTTTGCCATCACGGCCCTATACCATTTCAGACAAATGGTTGTCCAATCTCTTCTTAACAATTTCCAGTGATGGAGTACCCGCAACTTCTAGAGGAAGGCAGGTCCAGTGGTTAATTGGATATCTTCAAGAGTATTTTAATACATGCAGAATAGACTTTTGTCATATTAGGAGATGTACTTTGTGGTTTCCTAAACACTTTGTTTTTTTTAATTTACCATAAAATGTCACAAACCTTTATGTAAATAAAGGTTCGATTTATTTGGTGTGTAGGGACCAAATATATAGGGAGTAGCTACTTTTCTTAGGTTGCTCCCTCAAAACATCTCTAAGTTTCATACAAGAATCTTTGAACATGTATATAGAGGAAAATAGATTAAGGTAAAGGCTGACAAAGCTCATAGTCACATGCTTTATGAAGCTAACACATCTTCGCATGCCTGCATATGTGAAGGATTGATGGTGTTGGGAGGCAAAGTAATGAATAATGGCAAATTTGCTCATGGAGGGGGTACAAATTCAGATATATATTCCTTAAAACTGGGAAGGAACAAGAAGAATGCCAATTCCTAAAATATTTTATAATTATTTATTTCTTCGTGGTCACACCACTTCATGCAAAATTTGTAAGAACAAAACAGAAATGACTTTCAAGTAACCACGTGCATTATTCTATTTCTTAACCCGTGACACAAAGCCATTTTTTTTCTTGAAAGACAATCTGGCTTTTCAGTTGTGTAATTAAGGATTTATGGACTTGTTTCAGTTATTGCATCATGCAAATATGTATGGAAATTTTCCAGTATTCTTTTGTGAGAAATCGATGTTGTTGCCTTTATCCGTTTTAAAACCATGAGAAAACATAACTGACATTGATACCACAGTAATGCAATGCAGTGCAGTTTAATATAAATAGCAAGCATTCAGAACGATGATACAGATGCACAGAACAGGTTAGAAATGAGCTAAAATAAGTTAAGAATAGATCTAATCCCAATTTTTAAAAAAGTTTAAAAAGAAAAAAGAAATCCCAGACCTTCACTTTATGTCTCTTGTTTTTTCGTAATTCAAAAGATGTAAAATTAGTCCCTTGGTAACAGGATTCCAAATTTAACACTAAGGTTTTTGCTGCGGGGGGGGGGGGGAGAACATTAAACAAGTCCTCAGAACAATTTAGCTGCTGCTTTCTGTAGTGAATTCACAAAAAAGTCATGGGAACTTTAATGAGAAGAATGCAGAATGATGAACAAATACTGTGCAATGCTTCTTTGAGACAGCTGAATATTTCAGCTATCTGAACCACCTCCATTCCTGAGATGTTTGTAACTGAGATTTTATTGTGCTGTTGTATTTTGAGTGGCACAACTGTTCGCCTAACCATGCTTGTTTTTGCATTTTTTCCCCTAGGGCCATGTAGAATGCCAGCATCCATAATGTCCTGAATCTGGAAACAAGTGGAAAAAAAGAAGTGAAATTTCCTGACAGTTAGAACAATTAATCAGTGGAACAACTTGCCTCCAGAAGTTGTAAATGCTCCAACACTGGAAGTTTTTAAGAAGATGTTGGATAACCATTTGTCTGAAATGGTATAGGATTTCCTGCCTAAGGAGGGGGTTGGACTAGAAGACCTCCAAGGTCCCTTCCAACTCTGTTGTTGTTATTATTATAAGTTCGTCCACAGAAATTCACTCTCTCCCGCCCTCCAGTTTTTGGTTTGATTCTTGTTTATTTTATAGTTAGATTAATGCATTGCTGGATGTGACTCTTCCACCATGTGGCTTCTGAGGCTAAAGCACCATTTGTCAATTAATATTTGGACCCTGCTGCTTCTGGGTAGTTCTTGGTTGCCATTGGCAAAAAGCACTACCAAATCTTCCTCCCCTTTTATGACTTTCCAAGTCACAGACTGGAGTTTGACACACTTGGTGGTCCACAATAAAACTGGGGAAGTATATGTGGGTGCCGTCAACCGGATCTATAAGCTTGCAAACAATCTGACAGAAATGCGCACACATGTGACAGGTCCAGTAGAAGACAATGAGAAGTGTTACCCACCTCCTAGTGTGCAGTCTTGCCCACATGGGCTAGTCAGTACCAACAATGTCAATAAATTGCTGCTGGTGGATTACTCTGGGAATCGTCTGATAGCCTGCGGCAGTGCTTCGCAAGGTATCTGCCAGTTCCTACGCTTGGATGATCTCTTCAAGTTGGGCGAGCCGCACCACCGCAAGGAACACTACCTCTCTAGTGTCAATGAGTCAGGAACAATGTCTGGTGTTATAATTGAAGTGCATAATGGACAAAACAAGCTTTTCATTGGAACTCCCATTGATGGAAAGTCTGAGTATTTCCCTACTCTGTCCAGCCGTAAACTGATGGACAGTGAAGAGAATGCAGAGATGTTCGGCTTCGTTTATCAAGATGAATTTGTCTCCTCCCAGCTCAAGATCCCATCGGATACACTCTCCAAGTTTCCCACATTTGATATCTATTATATCTACAGTTTCAGTAGTGAGCAGTTTGTCTATTACCTAACACTGCAGCTGGACACCCAACTTACCTCACCAGACTCTACAGGAGAGCAGTTTTTCACCTCAAAAGTTGTCCGGCTATGCGTGGATGACCCCAAGTTCTACTCATATGTGGAATTTCCCATTGGTTGCATTCGAGATGGCATTGAATATCGCTTAATTCAGGACGCTTACCTCAGTAAGCCTGGAAAGGCCTTGGCCAAGCAACTGGGCATTTCAGAACAGGACGACATTCTGTTCACCATCTTCTCACAGGGGCAGAAGAATAGAGTCAAACCACCAAAAGAATCTGTCCTCTGCCTTTTCACATTGAAGAAGATCAAAGACAAGATCAAGGAGCGAATCCAGTCTTGCTACCGTGGAGAAGGGAAGCTTTCTCTGCCCTGGCTTTTGAATAAAGAATTAGGTTGCATAAATTCAGTAAGTCATTCCTCTTTCTGGTTTTTTCTTCCCCTCTTTCTCCCCTGGTTATAAAAACCCTTAGGTTTCCCTATTATTATTATCATCATCATCATCATCATCATCATCATCATCATCATCATCATCATCATCATCATCATCATCATCATTATTATTATTATTATTATTATTATTATTATTATTATTATTATTATTATTATTATTACTATTATTATTATTATTATATTTGATTCTCAGCCTGGTCTCCTACCTAGAGATGTAAGGGATGGTTCATTTTAACCATCTTGGGGTAAGGAGTGATTTAATTAATATTGTTTGTGGAGACAGGGCTTATTAATGATACCAAGTGCCTATGAATTGGATTGAGATTTTCTGGATTTTGCAGATGGGATTATGTGCTTGCTTTTCTTCCCACATTTGTGTTAAACTACTTATAGGCATTAGTATTTCTTATTCAAAATGGAAAGAGCTATGCTGCCAGTTCTTGCTTTGGATTACTTCTGAAGCTTTCAAAAATGGCCTTAGAGGCCAAATGAGATTTCCCAATCCATTATTTAAAGTATGACCATGTTGAGGTGGCTGATCAAAGTTTCTGCCTTTCTTTACATAGGAAGGAAAAGGCAGATATTAGGAATTTATCGGATACTAAATATTCTTAGAGTAAAAAGGTATTTAAAATGACTTTTCCTACTATCCAGATAAATGTATACTGCTGTAGGTCAAGGATCTGTATTAATTTTGGTGCATATTTAGAGTTGCTTTTTAGGTTTTTATGTATATTTTTTTCAGAAGCATAGATGGAAAAGCAGCATTTGAGCAAATTCCCAGCTTGGACATTTTCTACTTTTGTAAAGATTACCTCCCAAAATTTTCAAGACAGTGATGCTCAAATTTTGGGAAATTGCTATTAAGTCTGATAAACGTGTCTGGCTGAGTTTCTTTAGCATTTACTTTTCATTATTACTTCCATGGCAAGTTCTGACAGGTAAAGCTGGTGATTGCACACCCTCCTTATCATGAGAACAGTCTTCCTGGCAGTCCAGATCCTTATTTGGGTGGAAAATGGCAAGTATTCTTCAAGTCACTTTGATATGATATCCACACTGCATCCAAACCTCATAGGATGTGAGAGGGGATATTAGGCAGCAATTTGGTTTGGACATATGGGAATACAAAGCAACTGTATAGTCAATAGTCTTTCTTACTGGCAGGAAAAGGACTTTCCCAGATTAAAGGTGTGTATCAAGTGCAACTGGAGTGTCACGTTTTGAGGGCAATTAGAAATAAACTGTTGCCCTGAGGGCAAGGAGATACTGTAAGTCAAAGTAAAAGACTGGAGATGTTCTTTCTCAACAAAGGGAAAGTTGCCTGGCTCTGTCCTAAGGGAGGTATTTGCCATAGGCTGTTGCTAAGACAAACACAAGAACTTTATTGCCCTATTCCATTGTGTAAAGCCTGCAGCGAGGCTGGGTGAGGAGCCTGCTTTGTTTTACTGAGTTGTATAGCTGGGTTCCTTTTTTAGATTGTGTATAATAGGGTGGGCATCTCAGATAATCATAATGAGGACAGGAATGTAACATAAAAGCTATGTTAAAAATACAATTTAAAAACACCTTTCAGAAGTGGATTGGTATGGGCAATTTCACACAGACAAGGTTAATATACCTGAGACAGATCCCAGGTTGAAGAAAATAGCCCTAACTCTCAATTGAATTGAAGAGTGATAGTTGGAGTGATTGAAATATGAGGGATTGGATCTCAAATTCCATGGACTCAATCAGTCCTTGGATCAAGGCTGTCTTTAAATTTTGGACCAACCTGTAAAAAAACAGTTTAAGATTACCATCTGTATGATTTGGAATAAAACTATTAACAATTTAATTAACATATAAAATCAATTAAAACTTCCCCTCAATTCAAATGCCTTTTATTTCTAGGAAGAAACTAGATGCATAGGATATGGTATGATGTTAGCTTTTTTATTTTCTTAAATTATTGAATAACGGAAGGAATTGTAGTTACCAATTCAAGAAATGTACAGTGGGTAGGTTCCAAGTGGTTGAGTACTCAGGTTCTGCTTTTAAAGTTTTAGTGGGACTTTTTTGCCTGAGATGGAGAAAAATCAAATTTTGACGACATGTATTTGATGATTGTTAAAATTTAAAAAGGGGAACTTTTTTATTTCCTCCTTTTTTGCGGAGAATGGACATTTTATTGTAGTCTTAAACTATAATAAAACTAATAAATTAATAATAAATAATCAGTTAATAAGCTAATATTCAAAAGTAAGTGTTCTTTATATTTTTAGAAGAAGAAGTCGGAAGTCATTCTTTGTATATATTTGTTTTTTCCTTTTCTTTTCTTTATATTTTTACACACTTTGATCCCCATTTCTTTTTACTCTATCATTTCTTTTGATTGTTAGTTTATGTTTTTTTATATGTGTGCTTTGTAAAATGTAATAAAATTATTTAAAATGATTTTTTAAAACAAAGTCGAGTCCAGCATATTTTGAAACAGTTTGTTCACTGTGGAACAGTTTGTACTGCCAGGACATTGCCCTTAAAATTTAATCTAATCCATTTTCTTGTGATTTCAACATAAAGGGCATTGGCGGAAGCTATTCATTATTAGAAATTATTAGAAATAATGAACCTTAGGATTATTTTAGAAACTTCTCTGCTTTTCCCAGAGTGGCTTGTGTCATACAAGTCAACAACCATATGGAAAAGGAAACTAACATAAAAAAAGGGTGAATAAAATGTGGACAAATAAAATGTCATTAAAGTTTATTAAAATTAGACATTTGGTACTGGTGTGCTATCTATTTATTAAATTCATATGCCACTCATCTCCCTGATAGGGTGACTATCTATGCTACACTGTTAAATGTAGTAACAGTAAGTAGTAATATTTGGCCTCCAAACATTGAATTGCTATCATTGTCTTAGTAAAATGGGGATGATAGGAAGGAGAATCCACACATTACTGAAAGAACACAAATTTCCCCCTATATGTATAGGACAAGAAATCTGATTCGTTGGGACCATACCAGCTCCAATCAGAAAGATTCAGTGGGACAGAATTATGGGCACTGTATTCAAAATGTGGGGGAAGTGCCATGTTGCCTAGAGTTATATAAGGACCCAAGGAGCGCTATTCCCATGGCTTTTGGAAGCATTAGAAACTGTTTGTGTCTGCTACCCAGGAAATAAGTACTAGAACTTAGCTTGCTGGATGCTGTTTCCATAAGAAACGGGAGAGATTAAAACTGGAATGCTATTATAAACTGTAAAGTATTATGCTGTTGGTATTAGCAGTTGAGATGGGAATGCAGTGTATAAACACTTGCCCTGTAGTTCTTTACTTTCATAACTTCAATAATCTTTCTGAATAGGATAACCTGAATATATTTCCGATTTGATTGACTTGCCTGGTTTTAGTGTAATAACAGCAATGGAAGGGAAACCTTACACAACCATCTGAGAATTAGATGAGTAATGGGTAGAGATAATAGTCCTCATGGTTTCCCCCATCATTGCGCAATGAAGAATTTCCCGTGTAAAACTATGTTGCCAACACATGACATGAAAATACCACTATGACAAAACACGGCTTGTTCAGAAATAGCTTTCAGGAGCTTAAAAGATTCTTATTCTAGTAGTTCACTAAATTACCATCTTCATTTTGAAAAAGCAAAACTGCAGAATTGCAGTAACATTTTAACCATCATCTTCTAAACATCTGAGTATGATAGGCAATATATGGTGCTCTGTTACATTTTATTCTCACAGGATATCTGTGTAGTCACTTTCACGGGTTAAAGAGAGTAAAATAGCTTAAGACCTGCTTGTGAGCTTCACAAGTGGGAGTGGGAGATATGAATTCAGAGCTCTGTTGATTTGAAAACAAATCGAGAGACAAAGAAGGAGCACCAGAAATTATAGAATCGAATCAAATAGAATTCTTTATTGGCCAAGTGTGATTGGACACACAAGGAATTTGTCTTTGGTGCATATGCTCTCAGTGTACATAAAAGAAAATATACATTTGTCAAGAATCATGAGGTACAACACTTAATGATTGTCATAGGGTACAAATAAGCAATCAGGAAACAATTAATATTAATATAAATTGTAAGGATACAAGCAACAAGTTACAGTCATACAGTCATTAGTGGGAGGAGATGGGTGATGTGAACGATGAGAAGATTAATAGTAGTGCATACTTAGTAAATAGTTTGATAGTGTTGAGGGAATTATTTGTTTAGCAGAGTGATGGCGTTTGGGGAAAAAAAACTGTCCTTGTGTCTAGTTGTTCTGGTATGCAGTGCCCTATCGGCCCTCTTTTTGACTCGTGCAGTATACAGATCCTCAATGGAAGGCAGGTTGGCAGTAATTGTTTTTTCTGCAGTTCTGATTATCCTCTGAAATCTGTGTCTGTCTTGTTCGGTTGCAGAACCAAACCATGTTTTGTATGTTAGGTTTGGTAAATCAAACTTCAATTATCTTGGGTCTTCATCTGGAAAAAAAGCACTTCCCCTCCTACATCCTCATAATTTGTTTTGAAAATTATTTTAAAAAATAGGTAAAATCCCACAGCACAGATCTTGCAAAATCAAAAGTGATCATATAATCATGTCATATTAAAATCAAGGTCCAGGGCAACAAAATGGGTCAGAATTGTTTATGTCCAGAAAACTGAAACAAAATGGTAAGGATATTTTCTAAGGGAAAGGAGTTCATTTGCTACTCTCTGGTATAGCTCAGAATGAGTAAACATTCATAAAGTCACACCTTTTCTTACCCCCGCCAGACATGTCAAAAAGCAACTCCTGTCATCTCCAGCTTGTATAGCTGCAGGAGTTGTTACCTGACACCTGGAGGGCCTCGGATAAAAGGATGGGCAGGCTTGGAAATAGCTAGGCTGATGAAAGGAAGTACCCACACCTGGTTTTATTAGAGTGGCAAAAGAGCAAAATGGAGTTTAGGTCACTTGTCTTCAACGCCGGAGAACAGCTTCTATTTCCAGCACAAGTTGTTGTTACACAGTATTTAGGGATGTTTGAATGGTTCATAAGACAACACAAAGGGATGGATCAATTTGCATCATTTGGATCGCTAATTTCTTCTTATTGCTTATTCAATTGCCTCTGGCTCTTTGTGACTCAATAGATGTAATTTTACCACAATTGTCTGTCAGTGACTGTTTCTTGTAAGCTCATATTTATGTCATCAGTGATAGATTTAGTCCTCCTCCTCCTCCTCCTTTTTGACTGTCTTCAGTTTTTCCAAGCATTAGAATATTCCTTGATTCTTGCTTTGCATTGTGTCCCCAAAATATTAAAACTTGAACTTTATTATTAGTGTTTCCAATGAGCAATCTAAGATTACTTCATTTAGTACTTAATTATTTTTTTCTTTTTCTTGTAGTCTGAATTATTTTTCAACAGTTTTCTTAATCACAATTCAGTATCACAATTCAGAAACTTTAATTTTCTTTGTTCAGCCTTTCTAAGGGTCCAGCTTTTACAACCATATGTTACAGCTGGGAAAACCTTGACAATCTGTTCTTTCCTTGTCCATGTGATATCGCTGCACATTAGTATTTTTTCTAGATCTGTCAGAGTCTTTCTCCCAGGTAGCAGATGTCTCTTTCTTTTATGGCTTGAGTTTAGCAAGATAAAGGCTGGTATTACTTGAACGTTTCTGCCTTGTGCATTGGATTTGCACCATTTGCACTATTTTATATGTTTTAAAATATTGAATAGCAGACTGGCTTTTATATTCTCTTGACAAGAAATCCAACAGTTTTGATGGTGTTTTGTTGGTTCCTTTAGTTATGTTGGTACAAGTATTTTCTAGGATCCATTTAATTTTCCATAATGTTTGATTCTAGTCCAGTGATGTATCACATGTATCATGAATTTTGAGATTTCTTTGTACTGTACTTCTAGTACTGTGTACTGTACTTATATTTTATTTTTACAGTAGATCTTTGCATTCTTTGCCATTTATTTTCCCTTCTTTTGATAAAAATGTTTCCCCGGCTTCTGTAATTTTAAAAATTGTTGTCCTCGCCATCCAGTTGTTACCCGTACATTTTTTTGTACTGCTTTTTCTTATCTTTCTCTTTTCTGGAACTCAATGTTGAATTGGGCAGAGTTTTCCTCTTTTTACCACATACTCAGCAATATATGGTCTCAGCAATATTCTACATAATTATGTGGCCCTCCTTTGACTATTCCCTCCTTTTGGTTTTTCATTCTGGGATATTTTTGTTCTCCATTGGGGGTTGAAGCTAGCCTTCAGATAGGGTGATCCACAGCCAATCACATGAAGGACTGAGTCTACCAATCAGAAACTGAGCCTCTGTCCGCCATCTTGGTTCCAGGCCCAGTTTTAGACTCAGTCAGTCATTAGGATAGACGTGGATCTTGATTCTCCTATCTGATTGCTTGCTTCTTCATCTCTGTGAGTTATTTTTGCATTTTATTTTATTTTTTGGTTTTGGCTCATTCCCTCCTGGGCAAAGACAAAAAAAAAAAAAAAAGCCGCACTTTGCCCCTCGCAGCGCCGCGGCGCTTGGGCTCCCTGATTCGGATCGGTGCTTGCACCCCTGATTGTCCTGGGGAGGGGGAGCGGGGACGCTTTTTTCCCCCCCTCCTGAAGCAGTGCGAGCGGGCGAGGCACAAAGAGCTTGCTCGCCTCCTTTTTACTGCCCGCAGCGGAGCCGGATCAGCTGTTCGGCGCTCCGCTTTCTTCCCGCGCCATTTTCGCGCCTTTTTCGCTGCTGGGCCGGCCATTTTCAAATTTCCCGCCCTTAGCCAGCTGAGTCGCGGCGGCCATTTTAATTGGCCGAAATTTGCCTTTTGCATTGCCGCTAGCATGGCAGAAGCCGCTTCTTCCTCCTCATCCTCCCGGCCATCCGGCAAGCGGCAGCAGAAGTCAGCCAGGGCCCGCAAGCAAGTTGAAGCCCTGGTGCACGCTCCCGCTGAGGCTCCTCAGGCCAGCTTGCTGCCTGCCTCCAAAGCGGTCGAGCGCGACGAGCGGAGGCGCGATCGGGCCCTCCGCAAGATGACCGACAGGGCTGCCCAGCGCGTGTCCTCCTTGCCTCCTGCACAGATCTCTCCATCATCGGGGGGGGAGGACCTTAATAGGCTGGATGCTCCGACCTCTGCCTTGGTGAGCATCGATGTTTGGGAGGACTGTGGCTTAGTGGCCACACCACAGATTGCTCCAGAGGAGGTGGCTTCAGCTTTTGGGCCTAGTCAGCCTTCTACTGGGGCCCCCATGGACAATCTGCCCCAACCTCTAGGCCTGCCTTCAGCCCAAGCAGGCCCCAGCTCTTCTCAACTCCAGCCTGGGCCTTCTGTCCTCCCTGGCCAACCTAGCTGGCAAATGGTAGTGGCCTCCACTGTGCAGCAGTGCCTGGCCGGATTCCAACAGATGAATTGGCCCTCTCAGGCCCCATCGGGCAGGGTTTCCAGCAGAGCTGCTCCTCAGGCCCTAGAGGGTGAAGACCTCACGGGGGAATACTCTGATGACTCCAGCGAACTCAGTGAACCACCAGAGTTGGAAGAGGGTGAGTGCGATCCCACGGCCCTCTCAGAGGACTAAGGCCTCAAGCCAGATCAGCCAGCTTCAGTGGGTCTTTTCCCACCGGCTCTCTTCAAATCTTTGCTACATAAGGCCAGAAATGTGGCGGGCCTCCCTACAACTCCGGCGGCCACAGATTCCTCTGTTCCTGCCACCAAGCTTCCGGTGTTCTCGGAGCAGCTGCCAGAATCTGATGTAATACCTGCACCTAAGATTTTCCTCGACAATGTGCAGCGACAATATACAGCTCCAGCCTCCGGTCCTATGCCATCGGCGCAGGACAAGAAGTTTTTTAACATCGCAGCCGAGCTGGCATCACTTATTGCACCACCGTCCGTGGATGTTCCAGTGGCGGCTCTTCATTCCCCGAATCCAATCCCGGGTGACTCTGAGGAGCTCCTGAAACCGGATGATCGTCGCCTAGAACAGACCCTGCTGAAGTCCCATCACGCATCGGCCTGGGCGGTCCGAGCATCTTCATCTGCATCGTTCTTTGCCCGCTCTTCCTTGCTGTGGTTACGCCAACTTCAGGAGCTGATTCCATCTTCAGAGCTCCGGATCCACCAAGACCTCAACAAGGTCATTGCGGCTACCCAGTTTACAGCGGACACAACCCTGAGGGCGGCCAGATTCTCCGCCAAATCCATCGCGGCTTCGACGGTTGGACGGCGCATCAACTGGCTTCGCAATTGGACTGCAGATGCACGCCAGAAATGGCGCCTAGCGACCAAGCCCATTGCGGGCCAGTCACTGTTTGGTTGGACCCCCTTCTGGTTGAGTCAAAGGACCGTAGGAAGGTGTTACCCTCTTATAACAGGAAAGGGTCTTCTCGACACACTCCTTACTCCCGGCGGCCATTTCGGCCGGCCGACCAGGGTTCCAATCAGCCCCGAACCCCAGGTCAGTACGGGGCAAGACCCTATTATTCAGATAGATCTGCCAGGGGTCGACCCTACAAACGCCCCTTCAGAGGCTGGGGATCCAAATTCTCCCGTCGCTCCAAGTGAGTTGGGGGGGGGGAACTGCCTATTGGAGGCAGGCTGGCCAGGTTTGCCGATACATGGGATCTCTCCACTCGTGTCAAGTGGGTTAGGGACACTGTTCGTTTTGGATTATCGTTAGAATTCACTAATCCTCCTACTCCAAGTTTTGTTCCCTGTTCAGTCTCCAGGGAGCCATTCAAACGGCTCCTGATGGATCAAGCCATCCAACATTTACTAGAAATTAGGGCCGTAGAACCGGTTCCCAGGTCTCAGAGAGGTTTGGGGGTTTATTCAATCTTATTCCTAGTCCCCAAGTCCTCAGGGGATTGGCGTCCCATTCTGGACCTGAAACGACTCAACCGTTTTGTCAAATACCGTAAGTTCAAAATGCAATCCCTTCGCTCGATTCTCAGGGCAATACATCCTGGCGATTTCTTAGTCTCCTTAGATTTATCCGAAGCGTATCTTCATATTCCCATTAGATTCGCAGATAGACAGTTTCTTAGGTTTTGTTTTGCCGGACGGCATTTTCAGTACAGAGCCCTTCCCTTTGGGCTCTCCTCCGCACCTAGAGTTTTTACTAAGGTCCTAGCGGCCTTGGAGGCGAAGCTCCGTTCCCAGGGCATTCGAGTCCAGTGCTATCTGGACAATATTTTGTTACAGGCTTCCTCCCGTTCTCTTGCAGAGCGGCACCTTCGAATAGCCCTAGACGAACTTCATTCTCATGGGTTTTCTGTTAACATCAAAAAGAGCTGTCTGATCCCTAACACCTCCATTCTCCACTTAGGTGCAGTTATCGATTCCTTGGAGTGCAGAGTCTATCTTTCTCAGGAGCGCCAGGACAGCATCCGGAGCATCATTGACAACATTTCACGGAGCCCCAAGGTTTCGGTGGCCCTGCTGGCGACGCTCCTGGGAAAGATGATCTCGTGTCTCGACATCGTCCCCAGGGCACGTCTGCACTCCAGGGAACTACAGTGGTTCCTTCTTCCATTTCAGGTTCCGGGCAGAGGGCCTCCGACCTTCAAGGTCGCCGTTCCACCCGCGGTCCGCCGATCGCTTCTCTGGTGGGCTTCCCCGGCACTTTCCCAAGGGTCCCTGTTTATCCCTCCTGACAGAATTACTCTCACCACTGATGCCAGCCTGACGGGTTGGGGGGCCCATGTCAACGGTCACCTGGCCCAGGGAACCTGGTCTCCGGCGGAGGCCAGCAGTCCTATCAATATCCTAGAGCTCAGGACCATTTTTCTAGCGCTCAAGAGGTTCAAACACCTCCTGTCCGGGTCTCACGTGTTAGTCCTGACGGATAACATTACGGCCAAGGCTCATGTGAATAGGCAAGGGGGAACACGCTCTAAAGCCTTAATGCGGGAGGCCCTACACCTCGGTCTCTGGGCAGAGAGACGTCTCCTGTCCCTCTCGGCTGAGTACATCTCGGGAGAGGCAAACAAGAAGGCGGATTGGCTTAGCCGTACGGAGCTGGACCAGTCGGAGTGGCAGTTACACCCGGGGGTTTTTCAGGATATAGTCCACAGGTTCGGAACTCCCCTAATAGACTTATTTGCTACTCCACAGAACTCCCAGCTGCCGCGTTTCTTCTCCCGCTTCCCGTCCAGGGGTGCAGCAGCTGTTGACGCCCTCCGAGCTCCGTGGCCCCAGGGCCTCCTCTGTGCCTTCCCTCCACTTCCTCTGTTACCCAGGGTCATTCAGAAGGTCCTCAGACACAAGGCGGAAGTCATCCTGATAGCTCCTCACTGGCCGCGGAGGGTCTGGTTCGGGGACCTCCTGCTACTCTCCCAAGCTCCTCCCTGGAAACTTCCTCCGCTCCCAGACCTGCTCTGCCAAGGGGAGGTGGTCCATCCGGACGTGCAGTGGTTACAATTGACCGCCTGGCGGTTGAGCGGGGACTCTTGAGAGGTCAGAAGCTTGATGAGAATGTCATTGAGGTCCTTCTAGCTTCCAGGCGATCCTCTACCAACAGGGTATATCAGACTACCTGGAGGGTGTTTGCGAGTGGTGTTCAGGGGAGGGCATCTCCCCTCTGCATGTCCCGATCCCCATGCTACTTCGTTTTCTTAGGAAAGGGCTGTCCAGGGGTCTATCACCTAATACCCTTAGACGACAGCTGGCAGCGTTGTCGTCCGTGTTGTCCTGTCCTAATGTCCAATCCCTGGCCCATCTGCCTTTAGTCCACAGGTTCCTCAAAGGAGCTTCAAACATCTGTCCTCCGGTGGTTCACCGTTTCCCTACCTGGGATCTTCCACTGGTTTTGGAGTCGCTTACCGGGCCTCCTTATGAGCCCCTCCGGGAAGCCTCCCTTAGCTCTCTGTCATATAAGGTTGCCTTTCTCCTGGCCATTACGTCCGCTAGACGCATTTCAGAGCTCTCAGCCCTTTCGATCCGCAAGGATCTATGTGTCTTCCACCCGGATAGAGTGGTACTCAGGTTAGATCCATCTTTCCTCACTAAGGTCAACTCTGTTTTTCATCGTTCCCAGGAACTTGTTTTGCCCTCCTTCTGTGCTCATCCCCGTCACCCTAGGGAGCGCCTTTGGCACTCTCTGGATGTCATGAGGGCCCTAAAGATTTATTTAGACCGTACAGCTGCTTTCCGTAAATCAGAGGCGCTGTTGGTCTCATACCTTCCTCGCTCCATGGGTCTCAAGGTCTCCTCCTCTTCAGTTGGCAGATGGATCCGGGCCACCATAGCTAAGGCCTATACCTTAGCGGGTCAGCCGGTCCCGGAAAAAATTACCGCTCACTCCACCCGCAGTGCTTCCACTTCTGCGGCCTGGAAAACTCAGACTTCCTTGGAGGAGGTGTGTCGTGCGGCGACCTGGGTGTCGCCGTCTCAATTCATTCGACACTACAAAATAGACTCTTACGCCTCGGCTGAGGCGGCCTTTGGTAGACGGGTGCTACAACAAGTGGTGGCGCCTCTGTCCTAGAGTTCCTTGTTCCTTCATGGCAGGTGTTTCCCTCCCAAGGGACTTTGGCTTTGGTATGTCCCTATCTGAAGGCTAGCTTCAACCCCCAATGGAGAATGGGCGTTTACTTACCTTGATACGCCCGTTCTCGTTGGTTGAAGCTAGCCTTCAGTCCCACCCGTGGTTATTTTTGATTCTGTTGCATTTGGGTTCTTGCATAGTTCGTGTTAAGTTAATAAACTTTTTGGATTATTCTACTAATAGTCTGTCAGTCTCTTCCCTTCGGGGTGTGGGGGTTTTTTCTCCTCCTTATTACCTTCAACAGACACCAACCACGTCGAGTCTACCTTCCATCTTCGTCTAAAACTGGGCCTGGAACCAAGATGGCGGACAGAGTTTCTGATTGGTAGACTCAGTCCTTCATGTGATTGGCTGTGGATCACCCTATCTGAAGGCTAGCTTCAACCAACGAGAACGGGCGTATCAAGGTAAGTAAACGCCCATTTTCTCTATCTTTAATGATGTCACACATTTCACCCCAAAGTTCTTAAGGCAGCCTATCAAATCTAAATCAATAGATTCTTTACTTTTACCATATAATCATGTAGAATATTGCTGAGAGTATACATTGTAGAACTGATTATTTTATTTGAATTGTATTGTATTTTGTATTGTATTGTAATTGTAATTGAAGGACAATTTTATCCCAGTTGTAATCATCATCAGCTCTCATTTTTATTGACTGAAGAAAACTTTTCTATTTTTGCATGCAGATCATAAAGAAAGTTTTGTTTTGCTGTGTCCATTCAGTGATGTCCATATGTAGTCTTTTAGCTTGTTGAAGAAGGTATTTGCTATAAACACTGAATTTTCTTGGCAGAACACTATTCATCTGTCTCCATTTTCATTTCATACACCAAACCTAAATATTCCTCTTATTGCAGATGGTCTCTTACTTCCAACTTTAACATTGCATTCTCCTATAATTAACCTGATGTTTTTATACTGATTTCTAACTGAGCCAGAGTTAATCCTTACTTCAGTTTAAGGGCGTATTCACATTTAACTGGTGATATGAGCAATTTTAAAGACATTCAGCTATTCCAAGTTTTCCTCCATAAGAGATTTTGTTTGAAGGAAAAACAAAAGAAACTAGAAAAAAAGAGAGAAAAGTCAAAAATAAAAGATAACAGTTTGTTTTTCTGGGCCTTGAGGTTTTAGTCTCAAAGACAGGGATGAAAATTTATTGGCCTTGCATATGTTGTTAAATTACTACTCCCAAAGTCCTTGGGCTGCATGACCAGTGATAAAGATCAAGACAGTTGTAAGTTCAGCAACATCTAACTTACAGTTCCATGACCTAGTCTGCAAAAAGAATGTGTTCATGATTAAAGAGCAGAAAGATGTTGCATTTTAAGACTACTTGTTACAGATTTTTCCTTATGTAGAATGCTAGGGAAGTATGAAGTAATAGCATTTTCTTGCTAATTTATCTATACTATACTATCCCAACCTTTTCTATACCTGCAACCCTAGAACACTTCTGATATATTCTCGCACTCTTAAAAAAATAATTATATGCATATAATTATACATATCCACTATAATTTTGAAACTTCTAAACCCAAGTTTTTGCATCCCCTAGAATATCTTCTCGCACCCCTGGTTGAGAACCCTGATCTATAGACACTTTTGGTGCCACACAATGAATATATTGCTATGTTCGAACCAACCTAATTTGTGCCAATTAAGTATGCCATTTGTATATAGCCAGTGATACACACTTTGTTTTTTAGATCTAAGGATGCAGGTATGTGGCAGGACCATATGTTGTTTGGAATCTCTGTCCTGCTTAGATATCTAGAGGAAGAAGTATAGAATTGGATTTATTTTTCAGTTTGTCGGCTTATAAATTACAGATCTGGCAGGTACATGGAGCTGCTCTGTGGGAGCAGGTGGTTCAGCTGCCTCCACCTGGGGTGGCTGTGCACAGAGATCCATTTGTAATTGTCCCACTCAGCCCCTCCTTCTCCTCTTCAAGCTCCGAGGGATACAGTTAACAGCTGCCTGACAAAGTAAAGGGTTTGCTGTCAAGAACGCTGGGCTCAGAAATCTGATTTTGACTTCACACTAATTCGATTCTGGTGGAAAGGGATGAAATTGTTACTCTGCTGCCTGCTGGGTCACACAACTGCTGACTGAGGGGATAGATAAGACTTTCTCCAGTCTTCGGTTTTCTTGTCCTCAATCTCTTCATCTTTCTAGGAGATCAAATATGGCGCAGATCAGATGATGAACTCCCTTCTGGATGGAAACTTTAGGGAAGTGACACAAAAAACATGGAAATAAAGAAATGTATCCATGAATGTTTGGTCATATGCTGACAAATAATGCACTTGAGCAGAAGAGTAGCCCCTCTGGTTTTCTCTGCCCAATTTTTGGAAAAAGCTTTCACCATAGTGTAGAATTTGAGAATGCTTAATGGGTCTTGGGCTGCCAAGAATTTCCCAATGCATAGAGTTCTGCCAGTTCTTCGGTTCAGGCTCTCAACCTATAAATGTTAGCCTATAACTTTCTCCCCCCCCCATCCCCAAAACAATCTGAAAAGTCTCCGGAATTGCAGAGCAGCAGAAGTGTTGTGAGACCATCTTTTCTTTGGGCTTATTGGCTCCTTTTGCAAAATGATCCAGCTGAAAAAAATAACTCCTGCAAAGATGAATTGGGAAAGGAGGTATATGGATCGGACCTATAACATGGGCTTCAAAAAACACTTCATTCTCATGTCTACAGTCCCAAGGTCATCCTGAGCTCCTGTTACCTTCAGGAGAGAAAATCCACAAGCTTCAAAAATTGGGCAAAGTGTGATTGCTGCTGGTGAGTAGTATTTCTGAAGCGCATAGCAAGCTTGGGATTGATTTTTTTGAATGGTGTGAAATGCTGCTGATGCGATTCATGTATTGGTGGTTTCCATTAAATTCTGAACTGCTGGAGAGAACTGGAATAAGATCAAGGGCAGGATTATCCTTGCTTTTGTATCACTTATCATTTGGTATTTGTATATTTGTATTCTATACAGCAGGCATAACAGTATATCTACTGCAGGGTGTAGGTGAAACCATGAGCACGTAAGGTGGAGAAAGAACTTAAAACACCCATTTTGCCACAAATCTTGCAAAGATTCTTTTTCATTAACCCTACCAATCTTTCAGTGGAAGTTTTTTTAAAAGTCTAGATGGCAAATTAGTGTGAAAGAACATTGACAAAACAACTTGGGGTTTAGATGTACGATCTGTTCCTAGAATCAGGAATCAGTTATGGTGTCTCATATTCAGTGGTTTGCAATAGGTTTGTTTTAATGACTAACCCAAGCAATCTCAAATAACTTTAACGGGGAAAAAAAACCCAACCCCACTAGGTGAGTTCATGATTGTGGTTGCAGTCTGTGGTGATTCCCATTATTGCAAGTGTTTATACAAGCAAATTTTGTAATTACCTGTTCTGGAATATAAATTTGCCCAGTGTTATGTATTTGGGTTTACTACTAATGAAACATCATTTTCTTGAGAAGCTCTTAAAACCCAAATGATATTCTACACACAAATTAATGCATTATTTTAAATGCTAAGTTTTGGGCAATCATCTTAATTCAAGAAGATCCTTCAGAAGGGGGGATTTTTTTAAGGTTCCATGGAACTGTTAATAATCTTGTGTAATTCTCAGAATGAACAAGGTATGCCGTCTTCTTCCGTATGGCTTAAAGTCAAGCACAGAAATTGTACACGTTTTTCCTCAAGGCTCTGGGGTGTATTGTGGAATTTCCCACAGTTTTCTGGAGTACTAGAAACCAACCTTGAGGTAAATTTGCCCAGTTTTGTTCATTCTGCATGACTTGGACCACAGGTTTTTTTTTCTTAACGGGATAAGCGGAAATGATACACCACTCTGATGAGATGCAACCAGGACTCAGTGTCCTATATTTTCCAGTATTCTCCACAGACGTTTATAATTGCTGATCCAGTTTTGAATTGAAGTTAAAGGAGCTCATCCATTACCAATCACAACGCTTGAAAAAAGTTAAGCTATGGACATGGACTACAGGGCAGGCTAGATTTATGAAAACCTGATCACACAATATATTTGACAGATAAGAATAACTTTCATCAGAGGCAAAAATAGATCTTTCCCTGGAACTCTGACATTAGAAAAGAAACCGCAGTTTAAAGTTTCTAAGTAGAAAATATTTATTTCGGTACAAAAACAATAAATTCTCATTAATCACATCTTAGCTACAAAAACACGTCTTGCTTCTACAGAAGCTGAAATAGAAGGACTGATCAAAGAAAGGAATGTACACATGCGTACTGGGAACATATTAATCACGTGCTCAGGAATAAACCATTATATTTGATAGGGATGCAGCTCCCTGCATATACATGTAACAGGCAATATAAAATCACTGCCTGACAATATTCGCCTGCACAGGCATACATTTGTGCATATCTGAGAAAGACCAGGACTTTTTGTGCGGACAGAAAACATACTGTGTGGACCAGTCTTTAATGTTCATCCATGATATTAACATAGTTCCTAGGATTCTTGACATCTTGATTCTGAATGTGCCGAATCCAGATGGATTGATCACCAAAGGGGGCTCCAGAGATATTTGTAGTTATTTCCTGATGTGGAGAAACTGAACACATTTGGCTGGAGAGCTCATTCCAGTTTGTTTGCTGCTTGGCTTTGGACCAGGAATGCATCAGACTGAAAATGTGATCTCTGGCTGGGATGCTCTGCTGAACACCAAGAGACCCTGTCTTGTGGTTTCGTCTGTCCTCTTCCTGTTCCATTTGTGGATCCATTTTAGAGCTAGCACCTGCTTTAGGGAGTAAAAGAGTGGCCAAATTGGCTCTCTTGCTGAGTTTATGTAGACAAGACATTAATATGATATGATTCTTACTATATGGCATCCTGATGGGAGATCAGGCTATTTGATTTTTTTTTTCATTAACTCTTCCAGGACTGAGAAATAGGTTATATCTTACCTATTATGGACTTTTAGCTGAAAAAAGAAAAATGGATTTGTGATTATGGGTTTGAAGATTAGAAAGAGTAGTTTTTGGAAACAAGGGAATCATGATATAGAGGGAGGGAGGGAGGGAGGGAGGGAGGGAGGGAGGGAGGGAGAGAGAGAGAGAGAGAGAGAGAGAGAGAGAGAGAGAGAGAGAGAGAGAGAAGGAGGTGCATTTATAAGATTGGAAGCTGCTGCTTTGTGATCTTTTGTTTCTTCTTATTTTCTATTTTTTTCTTACTTATTCACCACTTCTTATTTTTTCCTTTTCTAATATTTGCATTGTATTTATCCTGTTAAAGAATCTTCAATAACAGTTTTATTAAAAAAAGAAATAGATTGTATCTTCAGTTGATTCCCCCCCCCCCCCCCCAGTGTAGAAGTGTGTTACTGGGGCACAGTTTGCTCATAACGCTAAGTAGTCCTGACTGATTTATGCATCTTAGTTATAGTGGTGACAAAAATGGAAAGAGAATCATAGGGATAGGGGGTGCTTACAGTGAGGAAGTGCCTGGGTCAGGGCCACAGATTCTTCCTTCTGGACTTGTGCTGTACAATTTGCAGTGAAGCTTGTGCCACAAAATAAAAGCAATATTATTTTTAATCCCTTCAGTTCCAGATGGTTTCATTCGTTCATTCATTTATTCATTCGTTCGTTCATTCGTTCATTGAATTTTCTGTAGCTACCCATCTCAGTCAATAACTATATGTTATGGATCTATGTATCAATAGCAGTTTTTGATTAGTACTGGAGTTTAGGACTGAGACTGCAGTCCTTATATTCAGTTGGAAGAACTTGTCATTAACTTTATTGGGACTTTGTGCGTGCGTGCGTGCATGCGCACAACACTCTAAATTCTAAGGTGAAAAGTATTTCAGATGATGGTGGGATATGCAGTCATGCCTCTCTGCAACTCCTTTAAAGCAAATGCATCTTTTCCAGGGACTGCAATGCAGCTGGGAGGCCCAGGTTGAGCTCCCGAATTAAATAAAGGCAGAATATAAAACAAATAAATCAGGAATAAATGCAGCTGATTTTAAGCAGGGCAGACGAGTGATACATGAGTGCCCTGAAGCATCTTTTTGCTTTGGAATCTGAAGTACTGCTTAGCAGGGGTGTCAAACTCATGTCATCACAGCGGTGTCACGTGAAGTATTACGACTTTTCCCTTCTTCCCTAAACCGGGTGTGGGCGTGGCCAGTGCATGAAGCATCCTCTGGCCCGCGGGCTGGGAGGATGAGCCGAGGTGGCACAGCGGTTAGAGGCAGTACTGCAGGCCACTTTAGCTGACGGTGATCCGCAGGTCAGCGGTTCAAATCTCACCGGCTCAAGGTTGACTCAGCTTTCCATCCTTCTGAGGTAGGTAAAATGAGGACCCAGATTGTTGGGGGCAATATAAATATACATTGCTTACTGGTGTAAACCGCTTAGAGAGTGCTTGCACTGTGAGGCGGTATATAAATGTCACTAATAAATAAATAAAATAAAAATAAATAAATGACAGGCCTGCTCTAATGTGTAGAAGTGTGATGGAATCACTTTGGAAATAAGTTGTGAGGTGGGTTTTTTTTTAATTTTTGCCACAAACCCGTCTGTCAAATTTCAGTATGACGTTTACAAATACATGAAACAAAGGTGATCACCGAGTTCATTTTTCTGTTGAAGATGTCACAAAGCCCAGAAATGAATAGCCCGAAGGGATAGCTAAATGACTAGCCACTTAATAAACCTTAACGAATGAATATTGTCTTTCCTATTCACCCCTTCATTGCCCTCATAAGTGGGCTTGAAGCAAAGTAATGAATCAGGGAAACATCCATGTTGCACTCTTTGCGAAATGCTTTTTTTTCTTTGAATATGCACTGTGTCTTTTAAGGAAGTGTTGGAGCTTCAGCATTTTACTAGCAGGATTTTATGTTACGTGCTTTCTTTTATGTGTGTGCTCAGCCGTATTCTACTTCTTATTCTCTAGCTGTTGCTTCCAGCCCCCTCACATTTTAAGCGTAATTGGTCTAGAACCTTTAATTTCAGCAATTTTTTCCTTCCATTTGACAGAGGAAGAGACATAATGCAACCTTTTAAAGTGAACAATAGTTTCACAGTATTGTTTGAGAAAGCCAAACACCAAGATTTGAAGATTTGATTCACCAGCTTAATTAAATGTGTGGTAAATTAAAGTAGGGCTCCCAACCAATTAAATAATTCTGAGTTAATTATTGTGTGTGATTTAATAGAAAAGTTGACTAATTAGCCATGTAAAAACCTTTAACTGTTTCAAAAACATCATTCTTTGGGTTTTTAAGTGATATATCTGTGTTTCACAGCATGTTCTATAAGATGATTCTTTCTTCCATTTGAGAGAAAAATATGGAGAACTTTTACTGCCTGTAGTGTGTGTAAAAGTTAGATTGAAAATCATATATTTCTAATAAATAAATTGCCCAGCTTGGAGAAATCCTTTTTAGAAACCAGTGAATTCATTTACCCTGGCCATTGTAATTATACATTATTTTCTTTTGCCTTCAAAATCCTGCTAGGTGCCCTGGATAACTACACAGTTTTACTGTATTGCTATGCCACTTTTAACTCTCCATACAGTATATTTTTGTTTATTTCTAAAATACAATTTCTACAAAAGACCAGTGAATAAGCTAGAGTGCTATCCGGGTCCTGTGCAAAATGATGTTCCCATTGTGTAGCTACTTGTGAGTGGCAGCTTAGACATGAATTATATTGCATAATCATTTCCTGTACCCAAAGTATAACTCAGAGGGAGATGATCCACATCCAGCTCATTATACAGTATATGTTTCAATAAAAATACATTAGAAAAAATTAATAGGAAATTTCTTTTCCAATGAAAACAGAACTTATTGATCAGTTTGTAACCCAGTAGAAAAGCTTAGTGTATTTACCATATTTTTCGGAGTATAAGACGCACCTTTTTGCCCCCAAAAAGAGGGTGGAAATGTCGGTGCATCTTATACACCGAAAACAGCCATTTTTGGCCTCCCGAAGCCCTGCCCCCGCATCCCATTTTTGCGAAAAACGGGCCATTTTTTTGCAAAAATTGGGGTGTTTTTGCCTCCCCCCACCCCCTAGGAGCGCTCTGCAGGCTTCCCAAACCCTCTACATGCCCTGTTTTTGCAAAAAAACGAGCAAAAAAGGGCCATTTTTTGCAAAAATGGGGGCATTTTTGCCTTCCCCCACCCCCTAGGAGTGCTCTGCAGGCTTCCCAAACCCTCTGCATGCCCCGTTTTTGCAAAAAAATTGAGCAGAAATGAGCCGTTTTTTCCAAAAATGGGGGCGTTTTTGCCTTCTAATTACCCCATCTACCATGACTGGAGGAGGAATTCTGGGAGTTGAAGTCCACTAGTCTTAAAGCTGTCAAGTTTGAAGACCCCTGGGTTAGGGGTTAGGGGTGCAAGGGTCTTCAAACTTGGCAAGTTTAAGACTTGTAGACTTCAACTCCCATTCCTGAGCTAGCATGACTGGAGGAGGAATTCTGGGAGTTGAAGTCCACAAGTCTTAAAGCTGTCAAGTTTGAAGTTTGTAAAAAGTGTACATGGTTGTAAAAAGTATACATGGTTGTAAAAAGTATTCTGCTACACTGGTATTTTATTAAATAATATATTACTACACCATTTGGTTCAGAATACTTTTTTTCCTTGTTTTCCTCCTCTAAAATCTAGGTGTGTCTTATACTCCGGTGCATCTTATACTCCGAAAAATACGGTATATGGTTTGTCATCCTTCATTCCAGTCTGTGATTTGAAGACATTGTGTTATGGACAAATGAATGCTGACGGTGTTCTATCAGCAAAACACAATTGGGAGCTAAACTCCACTATTACATACAGATTTAACACATTCCTAGGTATAGGGAAAATAAACTGTTCTTATTAATAGGGGTAGTTGTAGAATATTCAATTATTTGTAAAATTGAATCCATTAGTTATCTGCCATTGTTGGCAGGAGAATTAGGATACTGAGAGCCAGATGCCTGTTTCCTATAGCAGCCCTGATATAGATGGACTTGTGTTGGGACAGTGAACAGTTGCAAGAAAAAAATGATGTTTCTTATACGATGTGGCTGACTGAGACAGACATGTAGGAGAATTTCACATTGTAGCCAATGTCTTTTTGTCCTTAGGGAAACCATCTGATCCATTTTTTTTATCCTAAATAGGTGACTTTGCTGTGACCCCGCATCGGTGTGGCACCTGCCTGTGCATCCCGAACAAATCATTTTGCTGCTAACAAGCTAATTGCTAGCCTAATTATTTAGTGAGGTGGTGTCAGTGTAACATGGCAAGCGGGTGGTAGGAACTGTATTCTGCATCCCGGGAGTGCAGCTGTATTTGTCACTTCCCAGAGAGTTTGTTGAGACAAAGCAGAGAAGAGTAAACATCATAAACATTTATGCCTCTTGCATATTCAGGAGCAGATGAGGTTGCGGAAGCTTGCGCACTGGGAGGGTTGGAAAGCAAGGTGGAAGAAAAGTGGCATCATAGCATAAATATTCTTTTGGAAATCTTTTACACTCTGTGCTCCGAACAGGCTGTGCTGTTCAAAGAGTTGGAGGAATGCAAATTTGAGAGAGACTAACTTTTCAAGGCAGTGGTCATGTGGTTAAAAAGGTATGGTACGGTCATGTGGGCACCACACCCAAATGTACAGTATTATCTTTATAAATACCTAGGAAAACATGACTCAATGTTCAGCCCTCATGTTCAGCATATAGGTTGATACTACTCCTTTTTTTGGTATATGGATTAATGCATTTTTATTCATCCTGAGTCTCAAAATTCTTTCTAAGCGTTGGATTCTCCTTAAGATACAATTCTGCATTCTATTTTTTTTTAAGGAAAACAAAATATTTATGTAATGTGAAATATGCTTTTATAAAACTATGAATTTATTGCCAGCTGCTCTACTTTTAAAATATTTCTAAGTGTTCCTTTTCTAAATGTGGCCAATTTAAATTGGCATGTTTTAAAATTAGCCAAGATGCAAATAGTTGAGCCTGGCATTCCGTTCTCCTTTCTAACTGAGAAAAGTGGCATTCCCTATGTGAAATTGGTCCCCTTATGTCAACTTGGTGAATTATTTCCTTGGTTTAATTATTTTCTGCTTCCTCATCACAAACCTCTGTTAAATGAGCTATGGGATTCAAGAACAGCTGAGCAAGCAAGCAAAATTGCAGCTGTGAATTGGCCGGAGTCAATTCCCTCAGCTTGCCTGCTCTTTTAGCTGCTTTCCCTCACTACCCCTTTTACCAAAGTGCAGAAGGTCTCCAGTTAGCTGTTATTGCTTGCAGAGGCCCCAGTCTATGAATGACTGGCAATTCTAGAGCTGCCTTTCGAGGCCCTTTAACCATACAGCTCGAGAGGAATGCCTCTATGTGAGGCGTGACAAGAAACCCAGGGGAAAAGCAGACAAACCTTTGGTCCTAAAAGACTGCAAATAACAAGATGGTTAAAAGGGCAACTCAAAGGGATGTGAAAACAATTCTTTTTATGTGCACAAAGTGTTCATTCTTGCCCCAAAACTGCATTAGCTTGGTTTTTTGTTTATTTGTAATCTGTTTCCTGAATGGCTCACCTGCAAATGTGTAATTAGAATTTTGCTACTTAACTAAGAAGGATTTGGAAGTCATAAGATTCAACAAAGCATAAGAAGCCATATTCATTTGGATTATATGCTGTTTTGGCATTGGGTAGTAAGGTTATTTCTCTTCAGCAGTGAGGAGCTCGGGTCTTTTTAAAAAAAAATCAATACTTTACTAAATCATCAGGATCAGATGGTTTATGTCTCAGGGTTCTGAAGGAGCTGGCAGATGTGATCTCAGAACCACTGAATGAAACCTTTCAGAACTCCCAGAGTGCAGGGGAACTGCTAGAGGACTGGAAAAGAGCTGATGTGGTTCCAGTCTTCAGAAAAAAAGGGGGGGGGAATGGATCCAGGAAACCACAGACCAATAAGGCTGACATCAATAACTGGGAAAAACCTGGAAAAGATAATCAAGCAGAGTATTGGGGAGCACTTAGAAATGAACAAGGTGATTACAAGAAGCCATCATGGGTTTGTTAAAAGCAGGTCATGCTGGACAAATCTTATTGCCTTCTTTGATAAAGTGATTAAATTAGTGGCTCAAGGAAATGGTGTGGATATGCTACGCATAGACTTCAATAAGGCATTTGATAAAGTAGACTACCACCTACCTCTTAAAACGATAGGACAATGTGGGACAGACACACCACTAGATGGATTTGCGGTTGGCTGACCAACCACACTCAGTGTGTGGTCCTCAGTGGAATTAAATCTATGTGGAGAGGAGCATCCAGTGGGGTGTATCTCAAGATTCTCCATCCTCTGAGGAGCCAGCAGTCAGGATGGGTTTTGTCTCCGCCCACTGGCAGTGAGGACCGAGTCTTTTTTAAATATCCAGATCCGCCCCTTGTAGCCCAGTTATTTCTCGGTCCTCAGCAGAATAGGACATGGCGAACAAAGCCCATCCCGACTGCTGGTTCCAACGCTTCCTCGACTGCAAAGAAAACTTCTATCAACTTATTCAAATTCGAGTGAGTACACAGGTGGGTGCTGGGCACAGTGGCATAGACGCAGCGGCCCTCGCCCAGTCTGCTACGTGGGGGGAGCCCCTCTTGGGCCCTAGGCCGTCTCCCCCCCCGGAGGGGCCTCAACTCACCTGGATCACACTGCGGCAGCAGCCAGAAACTGAATCAGCTGTTCGGCGCTCCAGGAAGCGCTAGCCGTTTGAGCGTTAGCTCCGGCTTCGCCGCGAGGGATTTTTCCCTCTGCTGCACCCTTGCCCACCCTCTGGTCCTGGCGCACTTGATGATTGAAAACCAGAGAAGACACCCAGGAGCCCCTCAGGACTACTAGAGACTCCCCAGCAGCCTCTGGAGCCCGGGATTCCTCGCCCGGCAGATCGGCCCTGCGGATAATTTTTCCCGCGCTTTGTGCGACGCGCAGATTTACTTCTAAGATGCCTTTACTAAAGGAAAACATTCCAGAGGTGGTCTATTCCCAGTATCTACTAAGCATCTAGTAGTGACCCCATTAACTTCTGCTGGGATCATAATTTTTCTCACCAGAGATTCTTGTACTACTGGAGACATTCCCCTTTTCTTCTGGCTTTTATAGTCTTTTTGCAAATGTCTACTTTTCCATAGTTGTAATAACTTTGGTTCTCTGGCTCTCTGAATTCCCAATGCTGTCCTTTTGTTTGGGCTGAAACTAAAGACTTTTTTTTACTCCTTTCACCTTTAACCTTCCAGCTCCTTATAGTTCCTACTTTCTGGAACAGGCATTTTTCTTTCTTCATCTTCTTTTCTAAAACCCCGGGTCCCTTTTGCTGCCACATAGTCCCCAGCCAGTTCTACTTCCCATTGACCCATTTCTGGATTGTATTTTCACATCCAAAACCTCACATTTTAATAGAGAGTATCTGTAGAAACTGTTCTGAAATACATCTACTTTTTTCTTTCTCATTTCCTGCCTAAGTCTTTCTATGTTGCCCAAAATTGACAAATCCCTTCATGTTTGTCATATGTGTAGCTCCTAAACGTTTGCCTATAGGTGTAAGGGTTTAAATCATACCTGTATAGGATTACCTCTTTAACAAGGGAGTAATTGATTACTTTTCTTTCTGGAAGATTATCATAAGCTCTCAAAGCCTTTCCTGTTAAACATGGGGCTATCTTGACCACCCATTATCAGCCATTTATAAGAGGTAGCAACTCTTTCAAACATGGTAAACTAGGCTTCTATGTCTTCTTTTTCTTCTGACAACTTTGGAATTTTTACATCTTTGGAACCTCACTATACATTCTGAAAACTTCAGAGGTAATGGTGCTGCTTCTGGTGCCTGGACCCTTTTAAATCAGTCCTCCAAACTCTTCTCTTGTCTTTCACTCTTTTCTCATTCTAGTTTCTCTTTCTTTTGTATCTCTCTTTTCTCTTCATTAATTAACCAAAGCTTTTTTTCTCTTACTCTGTTGCTTCAACATTTCTGTAATGCTATTGATCCACGGGTCCATTTCTGGCTGGTCTAACTTCAGTTTAACTACAGGTAAAAAGGGTGGATAACCGTCTGTAACAAAGTACTAGTCTCTTCTAAGAAAGCATCTGTCCCTTCTACCTTTTCCATGGCTCTTTCTTTGGTGTAGGCTTTCATAAGAGGTCTGGTTTCTGCAGCTGTTGGCTATTTCTTGCAAAGTCTGTACTCTGCGAGGAGCAAACTCCTTTCCTTTTGCAGCTGGGGTTTGTTTTGTTTTTATGGAGAGTTTAATGAACTTGAGTTTAAGCCGTCTGCACCTGTGGGGTTGCCAGTCTGTGTTTGATATCCCACCTTTTTATGGACATCTCTCCATTGCCACCACTGTTTTATGTACACCCAATTCATTGGGTTGAAAACACAAAAGAGCCAACAATACAGGTCTAGACAACACACACACACACATACATGAACATATAAGCATTCACAGGATATTACACACAGATCATCCCTATTCCACTTTTGTCTACTGCTGCTACTCCAACTCCAACTCCTGCTTCTTATGAGTATTGCTTTATAAAATAAATCTCTTTCTGACTGTTTTACTTCCACATACTCTCTGCCCCACATATTTCTCAGAACAGCGTTTTTAGCCTGGTTGCCTGCTGGCTGAGGAGAAGGCTTAAAGAGACAGGACAACAGCAACACAGGTGCTGTCCAGGTAGCCTGCCACACCCAAAATATGAATCGCTCATTGATAGAATGTGTGACTTTCTAGCCTCTCTTTAAGCACCTTCAGTGTCTACCACTTCCTAAAAGGATGCAGAGTCCAACCTGCATAGACTTATGCTACTCATAAGCTGCATATTGTACCCAGCTACTGAGCAGTATGACAATAAGGGATAAAGAATAACAGTAATGAGTTAGTACTAAGAATTGGGTGCAGGTAGCAACTTGCCACATTTAACTTTATTAAATATTGAAAGCAAATGAAGTCATCATACTAACGATCTATGTTTTCAAAGTTATGTGCACATACATATTTTATAGGTGGTATTAGCTCTAATAACCGTTAAAAGTCTATCCTGCTATCTAGCTAAAGCTGCTTCTTTTAAACAACCACATACAATATATATATATATTTTCAAAGTAAACAAAGGAGAGAGTCAGTTTTCTGTTTCCCGGAAACTTGTATAACACTGGTTGTATCTTTTCTCCTTCTTTTAACAATATTCCCACAGGTTAACATGGCAGTTCTAGCAGAGAGCAACAGTGACATTCACAGCTGAAGTCTTTAGAGAACAATAGTTTACCATTAACATATGACTGCATTCTGATGGAGATAGCAGAACAATGGATTTAGTGTGTAATCTATGAACTGGTTCATTTTTTTAATACCTCCATTTTGAATCCATAAATTGTTGGTTGCAGAAAATAAGTTTTTTCTCTCCCTCCATCTCCTTCAATTTTCTCTGCGTCCCTGGACCCTCAAATACATGGTCAGAGACTGCTGGACCAGATGTTGTCATGGCAACTGCTCTCTTCCTGCAGAGGTGGAGATGGGAGCAAATATCATGGTTCAAGAAATTTCCCTATTCCTGACCCTCCCCTTTCTTTCTTTCTTCCACTCCTGGGTTTTTTCCATTCCTCACTGTCATCTTCTCTTAATTCCAATTGCCTACTTCAAAGTGAAGGCTGTTAAATGGGTGTACTTTGCTGTGGATTAAGGGGGATGACTGTTTTGACCATTAGTGGATTTGGATAGCAGGGGGCAAAATATTGGGGTGCTTTCCTTGATGTTTTTGTTCAAAGTGAACATAAAGACAGTAGTTGAAAGGTATGTGGAGAAGGACACAGCTAAGAAAGAGACCCTAGATGAGAAGAATTGCTGCAGAAAGTTGGTTTAACCCTATTGTACTACCGTATGTTTCAGTTTGTTTAGCTTGATGATGTCAATTGAGATGATGGACACATGAGACAATGTACTTCTTGCTCAGTCTTTATCATCCTGAGTACAGGGAGAGATTGGACTGAAAATAGAAATGAAATAGTTCTTCGAAGTATAGAATTGTGAAAAAGTATTCTTCCTCTTTGTAGATTTTTTTTGAATTTCTGGATTTGTTTGTCACTGAGTGTTATCAGAAGTCCATGTGTGTTCTCCAGATAGAAAAAGGGAGTTAGCATGAGCAAACACCACCACCATCACAAAACACAACTTCTGTGTTTGTTTCATTTGTTTCATTTTTTAAAAGAACATCTTGTGATGTCCCAGTGTGAAAAAAGTAATTTGCATCCAATTAGGTCAGACTCCCTTAAATATCAGTATGACCTACATTTAAGCTCTGATAATGTTTAGAGGCAAAGTGATACAAAAATTTAGAAAACTTGAAAAGAGATGAACGTCCCCCACATTAACTTGTAAGACTTATTAAAAACACTGCTCTTCATTGCAGAATATTGGACAATTACAGATTAAGTTTCCCCTATTCCACTTTGGGTGCTGAGATGACATGTGGGAGTTTTAATGAAATACTATTTAAGTATTATGTATTATATTATTTTTTTTGATAATTAACTTTTAAAATTCAACCTCCCCTGCCCCCTCCCTGTTGTACTTGCTGTGGAAGGACACCTCTCCCGTGTGTTGTCTAGGGACCTTTATTGTTGTTGGATCCTTTGTGTTTTGAGCCCAATGAGTTGGGTGTGCCTAAATATATATAAATATTTATATATAAATTATAGTAACTTGGAAATGCTGGTTAAATAGATAAAGCTTCTCATCCTAAAATTAATTCATTCTGCTAAACTAAGAATCTGTTTTAAAGCTAAAGCTGCATGTAGTTTTCCTTCATTGTTTGATATTTAGGGTTAATGTAGATCTGGTAACCCAGCTTTTCCCAAGAATTTTAATTCCATAGTTTATCAACAAATGCTGTCCCTTGTCATTATCTCTATAGCTGTAGTGTGCTGAGCACATTCTGTGAATGTACTCTGCATGTATTTTTCCTTATCTTTTCTTAAAGCCTCTTAGTTATTCTGTAAACAGTGTCTGTTCCATTCCCTGTCCAAATAGATTTTTTCCCTGGAGTTTAGTGAGAGAATTCTTTTAATTTTTTATCCCACCCAGTGAGTGAAAAGAGACGGGGGATCTTCTAGTCAAGAAGTCCCCCAACACCTGGTCCGTGAACCGGCACAGGTTCGCCGCATGCCAGCAACTGGGCCGCGCAAACAAACGAAGCCCATCCATCGGATGCAGGCAGCACACAAAACCACATCCCCTTCGGTCTGCGGAACCGGTCCTTGGTGACCAAAAGGTTGGGGGCCACTGTTCTAGGCAGTAGCCCCCATATTATGGAATTCCTTTCCTCCTGACATATAAAGGTCCCACCTTGCTTTTTTCATAAAGTGGTTAAAAACATTTTATTCTGCTGGATATTTGGTGCAGGTAGTGGCCCTGGGCTACCTTTATATAGTTTTTGAATTTTCTGTGTGTGATTCTGGATTGCATTGATTATTTTCATTCTATCTGTTTTTAATCTAATTTCTAAATTATAAGAAGCTGAGTCTTTTGATATGGGGGAAATGCAAATATTTGTTTAATAAAGAAAAAATATTTGGGCCGAAACAAGGGACAGCAGCTGAGAAGAAGAAATGGGAAATAGATCAATTTTCTGAAAATGTGGAAGGAAATCTATATGGACAAATTCTGTGGCCTGTCTGCACCTTCCATTTGCAAACAGATTCCTCATACAACTGAGGAGACGCAATATTCCCCATTGAGGCACAACCTGGGGGAGAACTGGAAACAAATTCAGGTATGGAATTACAGGGTACAGCTTCCCTTGGGCTGTTTTCTGCAAATGCTAAGAGCGTACTGTATAATAAACCCTTGAGATTATGAGAAAAGCCCAAGAATAATTTCTCAAGTGGTGCTGGTTAAAACAGGTATATACCATAGAGGCTTAATGGAAGAATTTGGCTCTTTTAACAGAAATGAAAATACTTTAGCAATGTCTTTGCTGCTTTTCAGTACCTTATCCTCTTCTCTGTAGGATTTTAAATGAAAATAAGCTTAGACCCCAGGTTGCTTTCATTGGGAGAGGGAAAGAAAAAAACAACTAGCCAACTTCTTGCTCATGCTGACTGGAATGATGCTTTAATGGCCCTTTCAACCCAGTTATTTTGCAACCTGCTTATTTTGAATCTATTTATTTCCCTTCCTTGTACTCTTCTTTCTTCCTGGAATAATTTCTTAAGAGTAAACTGTTCTTGGAGGAATTGGTTTTTTCCCCCTTTGGTACAAAGTATAGTGAATTATAAATCCATGATGATGATAATGGAGAGATGAGGGTGATGCAATAGCAGTAATAACAGGTGGTAGAAGACATTGCTCTTCTGCTTAAACTGGCAGCCGCCTCCTTGCATTTATGGTGCTATGTTAGTCCAAACAATTCCACCTATTTCTAAACCCCTGAACAAGATGAATGATGGGGAAGATGTTTGAAACAGGAAAGAGCGGAAGGCTGCTCACATTCCCTCCCCACCCCTTTTTCCTCTCGAAGTGTATGTGTGTTGGAATTTTTGGTTTGTTGAACCACAGTTTTTTTAGATCAGTGGAATTGTGATTTATGAATACCTCCTAATTAGAATCAGTTCTGCTTCCCTTGTCTGTATTTCAGTTCAGTGACAAAGTTGGCCACTGACAGCCGCCGTCAGTATTCTTTAAAAACCATTAAATGAGCAAAAAGGTATAAAGAACAATGAACACGGCAATTATTCCATTCATGGGTAGTCCTCATTTAAAAATCTACAGCAGCCCTATCTGTTTGCTGCTTCTTTTAGGAACTTGCATGATCTCCAGGAAGACGACGACACATTTTGCTTCATGTTGGCTGACCTTGAAAACAGAGTGGGACTTGGATTTGTAGTTGTATGGGAAATCACCAGGAAATTCCAGGGCTGAATACTAAATTGGGAAGTTGAAAAAAACATCCTGAAGAAACCAAAAGCAAACAAACCATTGCGGTATTATCCCCTTCATGGATATGTCTGTGAAATTATCAGGGGTTGAACTTTACTTGAGGAAGACTTTGCTTTTTTGATCTGTGAAAAGGAATACGGGGACCAAAGGCCTAGTATCTTGTTTAATCTATTATTATGACAATTGATAAGAGTTTAAGGCTGGTCTTTATATGATGAAATCAGGAATAAAATAAATGTGTGTACAGCCTAATTGTTGAGATTAATTTAAAATGCAGAACATCTACTTATGCTTTATATGTTGATTAGAAACCAGGAAATATCTATCATGAAGCCAGCTGTGTGAAGAGGGACCATGTATTGGATCATGACTTATTTGACTGGTTTTATTATATGTCATCAGTTTCATCTCTGTCCTACCATGGTCTAAATTGTATGTATGTCCAAAGAATAAAGACTCTAGATCAGTGGTTTTCAACCTTCCTAATGCTGCGCCCAGCGCCCCGCCTTCACGCCCCGCGTCCACCGCTGCGACCCCCGCCCCACTGCCGCCATTTGGATTCTTTTACCCTCTGCGCATGCTCAAAGCGTTCTGTGCATCGCAGAGGGTAAAAGAACCCAAATGGCGGCATCCAGGTGAAGTCTCCCGACCCCTGTGAAAGAGTCGTTCGACCCCCCAAAGGGGCCGTGACCCCCAGGTTAAGAACCGCTGCTCTAGATATAGGTGTCTTACAAATTTCAATGACATAAAAATGACAGTTCATGTGTAATGTTGTAATTAAGTTGTAATCATATAAATAACATGATTGTATAATTTCCACCAAGACATCTGATGCAAGTAGGAAAGTATACAACCATATCTCACTCCTTTGTTGACCTGGAGCCGATCTGTTTCACCATGTTCTGTCCTGACTGTGGCTTCCTGTCCGGTGGTTTTGCAGAGGAGAATGAGATGATCTGGAAGTCCCATTTTCCTAAGCAGTTGCTCAGCTTGTCATGGTTGACATAGTCAAAGGCTTTTCTATAATCAATGAAGCATACACTGACTTGTTCTTGTTATTCTTTGGCTTTATTAGACAGCATGCATTGGCAATAATGTCTCTTGTTACATTTTTTTTGCATCAGTTTGCTCTAAGCTTTTCAAAGTTCAAATCTACTGGGAGTTTCAGAGATCATGAGACTTATGAATTTTGGATTTATTCCGTCACTTTTGAAACTCATTTTCCCTAACTCCTTCTGAAAGGAACTTTTAAAACTAGAAACGGGAGAATCAATGTGGTATAGTGATGGAGTTTGACTACTACTAGAGAGATCGAAGTTTATGGTCCACTTTTGGCCACAGAATTTCACTGCATGTTCTTTGTCCAGTAACTTTCAGCTGTGTCTTCCTTTACGGCCAGGGTCTCCAAACTTGGCAACTTTAAGACTTGTGGACTTCAACTCCCAGAATTCCTCAGCCAGCAAAGCTGGCTGAGGAATTCTGGGAGTTGAAGTCCACAAGTCTTAAAGTTGCCAAGATTGGAGACCCCTGCTTTACGGGATTGTTGTGGGGAAAATGAGAAGAGTGAGAGCTGTATACAGTATGTGTCTTTAGGATCCTGAAGGAACTGTGGGATAAAAAATCCAATATATAAATATTACATTGATTTTATTACTATTTTATATTACTGAATGTTGAAGCCCCTCCCCATGTAACACCACCTCCTTTGATATCTGACCTCCACCTTTTAAACTTTCTGAAGAGCACTTAAAATCTGGCTCTTCCCCCAAGCACTGGAATAGGGTGAGCTCAGAGCTAGATGAAGTAGTTGTGGGAAATTTTATTGTGGTGCTAGGCTTTTTGCGTGGTTTTTTTGGTTTTACTGTTCATTTTTGCTTTTATAATTGTACATCTTGTTTTCCTGGGTTGTAAGCCTCCCAGAGGTTGGTTTTAAGATGAGCAGCTACACAAATGTTTAAAACAGCTAAGTAGGATTAGAATAAATGGGTTTCATCCTTGTGAATGATTTATTCCATAGGATACATTGGGAAATGCAACCTATTTGTTCTTTTTGACCTCTCATTAATCTTTGATACCATCAGTTCTCACATACTGTGTTGTCTTGTTGGGGTAGGATTTGGATTCATGGTATTATAATGCACGAGATTCCTTTTGATGTCCCCATACATTTCATTATTCCAATCCTGGGCCATGGTTGTTGTCACATATAGGAGCTCAGAGTTATATTTCGATCTCACACTTTTTAACGTCTGTAGTGCAGTAATATTTGCCAGTAAATGAAGCCAGGACTGCTTTAACTATCATTGTAGAGGTGATATGACAACAGCTTCAGCTTTTGTTTTCTCTAACTAATTGCAAGGAAGTTATAAAAATCCTGAATTTGAAGATGAACGAGGTTTAATTCAAACCTGAGGGTTTGACTTAAACAAACCGAGGTTTAATTCAGATGGGGACAAACTAGTTCTCCTAGAAGGAGAGTGTGAGGATGGGAAAGTAATGTAGTGTTGAAAACTATACTCTTACTGAGGGATATGTGCAGCTTGGGGTTTCTACTCAGCTCAATGCAACCTTGAAATTTGCTGATCACACCAACTACAGGAATGCAGCATTTCATCAGTTGCATCCCTATCTGATTCTATCTAGATCAGAGTATCATAATGCGTTGCAAATGAAGCTGTCTTTATAGAGACGCTGGAAACTTCAGCTAGTACAGAATTCAGCTACCCAGTTATTGCAGCCATAAACTTTTTAGAGAAGCTAACACAAATCCTGTACTTTTGTACAGGTTTCCATGTGTTCCCTGGCCCATTTTAAACTCTGGATGATACCATATAATTACAAAATGAACTTGCATAAACTTTCCCAGTCCTTAAAATCAGGCATTAAAAATCTACACTTAAGACTTTTTGTTCAGCAGGCATGCTTTTTTTATACTGGTAGAAATCCCTCTCTCTTTTCTCTCTCTGGCTTTTCCCTGAACCTAACTTTATTTTAAATGTGCATATTTTTATTCTGATTAATTTCAAATCATTTTAATGAACATAAATTTAATAATAATAAGTTGTGTTGCTTGCTTGGTACATGATGAAAATTAACTGCACGCAGATAGGGAGCCACGAAGTGGGTAAGATGTTTTCTCCTAGCCATTGGGAACTTGTTGCATATGCTTTCAACTGATGAAAAATTACTGTCATTACTATCACCAATTTCCCTATCGGTGATAACCCTAAAGATTTGAGATCCTTTTGTCATGGAATAATTTTACTACCTGGTGAGCTGAAACAGCATCAGACAACTGATCTCTTTCTATTTTTCCTATTTCTATATTTTTCTACAGCCCTTGCAAATAGATGATAATTTCTGCGGACAAGATTTTAACCAACCGTTGGGTGGAACTGTCACAATCGAAGGTGTGCCTCTCTTTGTGGACAAGGAAGATGGCATGACATCAGTGGCTGCTTATGACTACCATGGACACACAGTTGTTTTTGCTGGTACGCGAAGCGGCAGGATAAAAAAGGTAAGACTCTTGGAGGTCTTGCTATGTTGTTTAGTAGAATCCTATTGGCCCATAAAATGGAGGAAAAAATTCCTGTGCCTCAGTTTCACATTGTTAAAAAGAATGAAATAATATCCACGTGAGTACTTCCTTATGACTCTCGAAAATTGTTTTATGAGGACTACCTTAATCTGGAGTGTCTTTACTTCCTTTATTTGTGGGTACTCTCTTAAGAAAGCTGTATTTTAATGTGCAATCTGATTCTACATAGTAGAAGCCTTTTTTTTTTGTATATTTTGTGTTTCTTGTGAGCTAGATTCTTTTCATCTCATAAAACTGATTCAGTAAGAGTCCGAAGATAAATAGCGAAGAAGAGATTCAGTTGGTCAGTTATTAAGGTGCACATAAAGCAACCTTTAAGAGCCGAGGTGGTGCAGTGGTTAAAGTTCAGCTGTTCAAATCTCACTGGCTCAAGGTTGACTCAGCCTTCCATCCTTCTGAGGTCAGTAAAATGAGGACCCAGATTGTTGGGGGCAATATGCTGAACTCTGTAAACCGCTTAGAGAGGGCTGTAAAGCACTATAAAGCAGTATATAAGTCTAAGTGCTATTGCTATTGCTTTCTTCAGATTTAGGGATTTGGACTGCCATAGAAATTGCACTAAACATCATTTCTTCTTTGATGGCCTTTTCCATTAAGTTGCTATGCTGCTTTTTCTTCTTCTTTCTTTTTTCTTTTTAAAAAATCATAATCTGCAGTGTTGTTGCATGCATTTGGCTCTGTTACACCAGGCAGACCCATTTCCCTGAGGACGATGACTCTGCTGTGTCAGCAGGAACCCAGGAACTCTGATAACTGTGCACAAACAGGCTAAGAATACCCTGATGTGCATGATTTAAACCATCTGTGGGCCAAAGTCCACAAAGCAGAGGGAACTCATCCTTCCACAGCTACACAAAGGCTTCTTGTTGTTCATAATTAGCAAACAACTGTATGCTGTTTCCCCAGTATCTCCACAGAACATGGATTTCCTGTTATCATAACATCATTCCTATAATTACAGCTGGATATTCCCCATGTAAACACAGCCGGTATTAACTGCATCTTCAACCCGGAAGAATTGGCAGAATTGTATTTAGGGCTCTGGCAGGGCTCTGCACGAGACACCCAACCTAGCAGGGAGCTTTTAAAAGGCGGAGACATGCTGGTATGAGTTCTGAATTAAGGAATGTGATGAAGTTTGAGCTGGTTCTTGCCTTTGATCTTTTTTCTTCCCTCCCTCAGTTAAGCTTCTAATTTTCAAAGATTACAAGTGTATTCTAGTGTGGAAGTCATCGTAATTCGTCGTGAATATGAATGCAGAGGGAAAGGCATAGAGTAGCTAAACATATACCCTGGAGTGTGAAGACGGGCTGAATTAGTCATTGGAAAGAGCAGGATTCTTGCACAAAATTATGCATATAGTAAATGCACGTGACCATTTTTGGGAATCAGCATTTCTGCAGGAGACAATGTTTGCATTGCAACAGCAAAAGATCATGGGTTTTGCCACATGCACATTTGACAGCTTGTCCTGACTTCCTTGTTTTGTCTTCCTGTGTGATACACATTCGCAAATATGTACTGACACTTTTATTTATTTTTAGTTTTATGCCCAAAGAAAGGAATTTACGAGGTGCATAGTGTAATGTAGGGAACGGAATTAAGAAAGAAAAGAGCAGCAGCTACAGCTTTGGACACAAGAAGGAGCCTGACTCTGTTGTCAAAAATTTAATATAGTGCTGTGTGAAAATGCATGTGAATGTGGCCATGCTGTTTTGTAGGCTGCTGAATTCCACCTCTATCACTGAGTTAGTCAATATTCATAGTTTCTTGAATTCTCCTTCCTTTCAGGTATATTTTCCATCATCACTAACATCCAGACATCACAAGTACAGTAAAGGAACAATTGTTTTTTCCCCACCATTCCGGGATGCCAGGGAGCATCAGGACATTCCCATTTTATTAAAGGAAAAACAGAGGCATTTATTTGCACAAGGTCACCTTCCTGTCACACTTTAGCCGGGGAATAACTGGATGTTATGCCACTTTGTTCCTCAGCCAACAGAGAAGGCTTCCCCTTTCTATGACACAGTGCCCATAGCGATGGAACATTCTGTACACTGAATTTGCTCTGTCTCTTTCACTCCTTGGAGTTATCAATCTGGATGCTGCGATTTTCAGGGCAGGAAATGGGTATCTATTTCTTACTGCCGCAGATTGAGAGCAAGCAAGATGCTGATTTCCCATTTAGTGGATGTGGAAGGCTGGGGCTGGCCCAAGGCCAAGCTGAGGGTTATTTTAGGAGATGTGCTCAACACATTGTAGATCCATTGTAAGTAGAGAATGAATGTTTTGTTTGTGAGTAGGGCTCAAAAAGAGTGGATCTTGAAGCTTTTTACTTCAAGCCATAGCTGCACAACACTAGAAAAGGTGTGACGCCTCAAGGATTTAGTACTGTAATATTGTGGAAACCTAGGTGCCGTGTTCTACAAGTAAAGTTGCTGCTTCTTCATTTTTTTTTTGCAACCAAACTTCTTGTTCACAACTCTGTACTTAAAATGGGGATAGAAATCTTCCTCGATTTTATCAGACAAATGACTGGTGTGGGGGAAATATCAGGCTTGAGAGGAACACGTATCAATCAGGATGTAGCTTTCAGACAATTGCCATAATTAGGAACCATTCCTTTAAAGACAGCTCCAGAGTTGGAATAGCCAGGGTTTGCCATTTTACACAAAAGGCCTAACTCAAATCAGCTATGAAGGGGGGGAGGGGCGGCAGTGCAAGACACCTGCTCTCCCAGGTCTCCTATCATTTGCTACCTGCAGTGATTTTGGTCTGCTCTGTCAGAATTTATTGCCTGGAATGATTTTACTCAGAGGATCTCACAGCTGCTTCATGAGTTAAATTTTCTACAGCTGGCTAGGAAAGCAGGCACATGTCTGGAATTACGAGGTATGGCTCAGGTATGACTATGAATGCACATACATGGATTGTGATGCTATCGTGGATTATTTATACAAAGAAAACATTGTATTATGCAGAGCAAATCTCCCAGCTGCTCAGGAAAACGAGGCCTTCTCAGTTATGTACCTTAATAGCTTTGGGTTTTTGGTACATAGGGATGTTGAATTATGAGGAAAAAGTAAGATATAATTTTATAATTTTTTTTCCAGTTACTAATCTAAATTGCTTACTGTTTTGTTCAAATGTTCAAATGCTTTACTTTCAAAATTAGTCTATTTTTTTCCCTTCTAAGCCTTGAGCATCTGATCTTCATTTTTCCTCTCTTTTCCAATAATAATAAAAAAAGTATCCTAATGTCAGGTAGCCTCCGAAAAAAGGAGACTATAAGAAATGTTACGTTGCAAGTAGTTTTGTCTGGTGCCACAAAGATGGGAGAAACCGTAGCAGATTGTCATCTCTTTCTGATCAATGCTTGGTCTGAAGTGGCAGGTGTCTTGTTTCTACCATTTGCTTTTCCACTTGAGTTTCAAATTGCAAATTTTAAATAGTTCTCTGCAAGGGTTGTACATGTTCAACTCTGTAGAGGAAGTGTGGGAGGAGGATTGATGAAACTATTGAGACAATGTGCTGTGCATTCAGTTATGTATCCCTTGTGATTGCTGATGATTGTTTTTTGTCTGGCAAATTTCCCCTGAGTGCAATAGTTTCCACGTACCCTTATATAGTTCCTACATTTTCTCTCTCTCTTTCATCCTTGCCAATTCGATTGACTTCCTTGAAGGGCTGATGAAGCAAATGTATAGCAAAAGGGCAATGGCAGCCTCTGCTGAAATGCCCAGATTAGTTGATTGGTAAGGGAAATGTGTGTGTGTGTGTGTAAAGATTTTGTAAACCGTTTGCAATACTAAAATAAAATCTAAACAAATCCTTAAAGAAAAGATACAGGAAAGAAAGCTCTGGCGTGTATGCCATTAGTGTGGCGAATAGGGAGTGAATTGCTTTTATAATCACATCTGAGCAGGGTTGCCCTTCTGAATATGAATTTATATTAGTTTGTAGAATGGGTAGTATCTTTTGCTTCAACCTTGAAGTAGCGGTGTGGGTGGAACTCAAGGGGGACATTGAGATTGCAGCTGTTTTTCTGTAACAGCTGCTTGACTGAGCCTACTGGATGGGAAAAATAGCCTCTCAGCAGTTACCTGATCCACCCAGGAAACTCTTGGCCTTCATATCCTCCTCCTAGTAGACAAGTACTTCCAAACAAAATTCCACCCTGTCCTTCCTAAGTGGTTACTCCAGAGATGCAGAACCGATAGGAATGAACAGCCAGGCACCTGCAGAAAAGTAGGCCTCATGAAGCAGCTGTGACATTGCTAGCGTCACAACAACATCATTGGGAGAGACCAAAGCCATTGTTTCAGGAGACTTAACAAATAAAGACAAGACACTCTTGACCTGAGCTCAGCTCCTGGGGAATCATACTAGCTGCAAACTATTGCAGACGGGATCCTGTGTGACTCGCTGGAATAAGAGTTCATTGGTTGCATTGATTCCTTGTTGCTTTTAAAATCCAATATCTGTGCTAGTTAGTGGGCTATTATAATGTTTGAACATTTAAATACATTAAAAGGGACTTAATTTAAAAGACTTATTATAATCAGAGGCCAATTCCTTTGAGCAGAGATACTCATTCTGCAGGGAGAGTGAGCAAAAGAGAGACAGGAATAATGAGTGAATTCTCCACAGTCCAAGAGAATTGATGGAAGTTTGGCGACAAGCAGTAGCTGGGGATGTGATGTGGGACATTAACACTGTTTCTGTCTCCTGGCAGAGTTGTTAATCCTTTTGCTTAAAAGCAAGAAAGCTTGTGCCAACACTTCCCTTTGTCTTCTTGGCAAGGAGGCTAAGCCTGGCAGTATGTGGCTAGAGGGGAAAAATTCCTTTCATATCTTCTGATTTTCGCTTCTCTGATCCTAAAAAGGGTGGCGGAACAGATACGTACATCCTTTGAGATGGAATTTTAGGAGCATGAGGAATGGGTGGGGTTTGGTTAAAGCATGCTTCCCTTGGGTGCTGAACAATTAGCTCAGACTTTCCCTTGGCAGCCACTTATTAGACTCCTGACCCTGAAGCCTGGAATATTGGAATGGAGAAATATTTAGGAATTTCAGAGGTCTGGGGGAATATCACCCCCGCTTAGGTTTTTACAGTGCAGAGTTGTTTATTTGTGCAGACTGGAAAAGAGGAAGCTCATCTGCCCTCCTTTGAAAATGCCACTATGCAGAATAAAAAGTTGGGTAAAGGGTAATGGCCTGCATTAAATAGAAAAAAAAACCCTTATGCTGTGTTTTCCTGCATGGTTGTTAGAGAGGAAGGAGGCTTGTTTTAGTTGTGACATGGAACATCTATTTTCCTTCCTTTGGTTATGGATAATCACTTGGGAAAAATGGTTTAGTTTGAACCAATCTTTGACTGTCATAATTCTGAAAGTGTTCTCAATAATATTGAATTCAACTTTTGTCCTAGTTCTAGACTAGCCTGCTGAGTTTTGACACAAATATGTGCGCTGTGCACCGATTCAAATCTATGGATAATGGAATTAGGGATTGTTTATTCATAGTAAAACAAGGGCAGTGATTAATAAGCTCAAATGGGTTACCGTGTTAGGGAAGGGCGGGAATGAGAAGGAAGGATTGTTTAGAAAGAGATGTCTTAAGTTTCAGTTAGGACTGACCAAAGTTCAGATCCAGGGCGTGGGCTAGATTAAAAATGTATTTCAGAAATATATTCTCCCATATCATAATATGGAAGGAAATCCCCTTTCCTCACCATTAAGCTGTTGTACCTTATCCCTGAATGAGGTCTTTCAGCAGCCCAGCCATGCCATGGCTCATTTGTCTTGCAAAAACACAGATGTACAGGGAAAACTGTTGTATTTACAAATGCATGGGTGCCTCTGTAGTACATATCCAGTCAGAGAACCCCCCCACCCCATCATTGCTTCTCTTGCCAGCTACAGACAATGCTGCTTCTTGCCTAAGTATGTGTAGAGTTTGTGTAATAAGAGAAGCCAAATGGAAAAAAAGACAAGCCTTCTGTAGATGATGGATTTAAAGAAGATTCTGAGCTCATGTCCTTGTGCTATAATCAGGGCTCCTCTTTCAGAGCTTGCGTCCTCCATGGATAGGAGGCTCCTCTCTTCATGTTATCCTGCCCTCTTACATTTGTCTAGGGTGCCAGATGCAAACAGAGAGTCCCTTTGTCCCAGGAAGCCTTGATGGCTTCGATAGACATCTCTGAAACAGTTGCTCCTCAGAAGATAGCCTGCCAGCCAGCACCTGTGGCAGCTGTAGCCTCGCCCTGCCCTGCCCTTCCTCATCCTGTTTCTTTTTTTTTCATTTCCCTTCTTCCTTCATCCCTGTTTCCTTATATGCCTCTTCCTATCTATCTTTAATTTGAGATGGATTATCTTATTGTTCTTCAGTATTTCAGATTCCAGTATTTAAGGGGATTGAAGCAGGAGAGAGAGCAAGGGCTTATTGTAAAAAATATTTTAAATATGACTAAGTCTAGGTTGGCCTTTTTGGAGCTCTCAAGATTTCCAAGACCTCTCTAATATATGTTGTAGCAGGTTGACTGTGAGTTCTAGTCCTACCTTAGGCCTGAAGGCCAGCTGGGTCACTTTGGGTCAGTCATTTTCTCTCAGCCCAACCTACCTCACAGGTTTGTTGTTGTGGGAAAAATAGGAAGAGGAAACAGTATTAAGTATGTTTGCTGCCTTGTGTTACTTATAAAGTAATATGAGAAAAATATAATAAATAAAATAACATCCCAGAATTATTTACATTAAAGCAATACACATTTTAGAAGGGGAGTCTTTAAAACACTGGAATAGGACTTTTCTATGACAAATTCAATAATTTTAGCCACAATGCTAATAGTGTGATTTCTTTAATTTTCCTTAAAGCAATTGATTTCTGGTGGATCCATTCAGTAGACAAACAGATATTGTATCTTTAAGACCTGGAACAAAAAAATATGCACAGTATTTCTGCCTTCTGGACCATCTGCTGGGTCCCACAGCTCCTTTTTCTTTCTCTTCATTACTTGGCTTTTGGGAAGCACCCCATCTGGGCCTTTAGCATTTGAAATTTCTTTTCTGCAGATTGGGTGGAAGAGAGAGAGGGGGAGGGGGAGAGGGAGAGAGGGAGGGAGAGAGAAAGAGAGAAAGTCAGACAGACAGAGAGACAGACAGTGACAGACAGTGGACGTTTTTGAGTGAAAATATCCCAGTTTGTACTCTCTAAAAGTTAGAAGAAAGTCGGTCTCTATTGCCATTGTGGTCAAAGGGGGGGAAATGGATATCCTTGTGCATGCCCTCAACCTCAAGCAAATAGTCAGAGGTGATGGAGTAAGTGGGTTTGCATGGAAAGGTAATGGGGATCTAGTTATTTCCTTGACTTTGATTAAGTCTCAAGTAACAGCTTTCTTAGGCTGTAATATTTTTTCCATTACTTCATGTCTTTCTCTCTTGGTATATGCATACAAATGCACATAAATACAGCTCTTCCCCAGTTTAGAGGCCAGAGGTGTCTGCAGGGGTGGGGTGGGGGGTAGACAGATGATAAAAGCAGCATTGTGCCAGTGTAACACAGGCTCAATGTACAGGCGTGCCTATATAAAAGGGGTAGAGTTTGCATCGCCGTGTTGGGAGGCTGCTTTCATCAGTTTAGTGAAAGTGCTGTGAAAGTGTGAATGCCTCTGTTAGAAGCCCTCTTTTTTTTAATAAAATGGTTTGCTTTCTGTTTTTCAAAATTTGGGATTACTCCAGCACTTCCCTCCATGGAATTGCATTGGCTGTAAAACATGCCTTGATTAAATTTGTCATTAAAGGAAGTGATTTGTTTCTTGGACCGATCCATAATTTTTGCTGTTCTTTTTTCTTTTAAAGAAACAATAAATATGGTAGACACTGTAGTTTTGCACAAAACCTTTATGGCAATGTAAGAAAAGTCCTGCTACAAACAGGCCAAACTCTCATTGGCCAATCTATATCACCAAGTGATTCTGTGAAATTAGGACTTTATCAAAAAGCACTTGCTCATAGGTGATCCTTTCTTCTTTCTCAAGCAGATTGATGTCTTTTATGCACAGAGGTATTGAAATCCCCAAATACAGAGAGCAGGTTCCTGACAGAGAAAGTCTGAGGCTCTCCATGTGTGGCATTTTGTGCAGACCTGGCATTAGCATAATCATGTTATTTACCCTGGACACTGATCTTTTAAAAAAAAATATAATTTGTATTATGAGTTTCTATATAATTAAAAGATTAAATATGTCAAAGAAAAGTGAGAAAAGAAAAAATAAAATATTCTAGACACAGTACAGTTTTTTTTAAAAGGAAAAAGAAAGTTAAAGAAGTGACTTTGGATGTTCCTTACAGCAGTTACCAAAAAAAAAAAAATTCTCCCCTTTTAGAATTATAGAGTTTCTATGTTTACTGTACTGCTAGACTTATTTTCTTCCAGTTCATGGTGAAGCAATTTGAATTCTGTTTTCCAGTCTACAGTTTGGGACACTATAGGGCTGGAGTGCTCCACTTTTCTGTTTGTGGAACTATTGCCACAAGTATTTCCTTTCTACTATATTTTTTAGGAAACTTGGTGTCAGGAGCAAAAAACCAGGTGCACATGTTGAAGGTCCAGTTAAATTGATTTATTGCTAAAAAGCCTGTACACATAAATTTTCTCGACTACTGATTAGCACCTGCTTTGTGTTGAATAAGGGTCAAAACAATTGGGGGGGGAGGAGGATGGACTTAGTCTGCTTGTGACTACTTAGGGTTACTAGGCTGATCCCTCTCCTAACTCTGCCCCCAGGTTCTGCTACTCCTTCCTCTATACTTGGCCAGTGAAACTACCTTCACGCTCTTTAGTTGGTTTCACTATCATTACTCAAACCCCAGAGCTTTTCTGCCTCAAACTCTTGCCTTACCCTGCTTTCTATTGTCTAAGCCAGTGATGGCGAACCTTTTTTTCCTCAGGTGCCGAAAGCATGTGTGCACACGCTATCGCACACTTGCGAGTGCCCACACCCATAATTCAATGCCTGGGGAAGGCAAAAATGCCCCCCCCAGAAGCCCTCTGGAGGCTGGAAATGGCCCATTTCCCGACTTCCGGTAGGCCCAGTAGTCTTCCCTGGAGCCTGGGGAGGGCGAAAACGCTCTCCCCCCCCCCCGAGGCCCTCTGGAAGCCAAAAACGCCCTCCCAGAGCTTCCGTGGGAGCCGAAAATCAGCTGGCCGGCGTACACATGCGCGTTGGAGATAAGCTAGAGCAACGACTCGTGTGCCAGCAGATATGGCTCCGCGTGCCACCTATGGCACGCATGCCATAGGTTCGCCATCACTGGTCTAAGCTCAACTATTGCTCCTGGTGCTTCTGCCTGGTGCTTCTGAACACACCGGAAGTCTCTGCGTTGCAACTTACAATCACGGTTGCAGCTGTTGGAAAACTATCCGGCTGCAAAATCACAAGAGTCAATTTGTATGGAGGAAGAATGGCATCTTCACACTTTCCTCTCATACCAGTAACTCAGTTTTTAAAAATCAGCTCTCCCTTTTTCTCTCTGTCTCTCTGTCTGTCTGTCTGTCTGTCTGTCTGTCTCTCTGTGTCTCTGTCTCTGTCTCTGTGTCTCTGTCTCTGTCTCTCTCTGTCTCTGTCTCTGTCTCTGTCTCTGTCTCTGTCTCTCTCTCTCTCTCTCTCTCTCTCTCTGTCTCTCTCTCTGTCTCTCTCTCTGTGTGTGTGTGTGTGTGTGTGTGTGTGTGTGTGTGTGTGTGTGTCTCTCACACACACAGACAGAGCAGATATTGAAAGCACTGTGAAGAATGCCACTAATTTATTTTTCCTACCTTCTGTGGGGAACACGGGCAGAGGGATTTTGGAATAAGGGCAAAGGCTCTAATCAAATGATGTGATTTTTTGCACTCTCTTGTCATTTAGCTGGAAAGAGTGCTGATTGAACTCATGATGTTCCCTGCCTATTTTCAGCCTTTGGAGGTCCTTAAGAGTGCAGCATCACATGGCTGACTTCAAAATGCTTCGAAGGAATTAGGGAGTGGAGACAGCGCTATATGAAAGAGCTCTCCATGAAGAAGTTTAAACTCAACCTTGTAATTAGATAGTCATGTGGATATCTTTCGGAAATAATTGTCTCTAGATGCCCTCTTTACTGTCTTTCTGTTTTGTCACAAAGTAAGGAGAACACATCCACGTCTTTTAGAAAATATAGGAAAAAAAATCTCTGGCATTTACATATTCAATCTCTTTCCAATCAATTGACTGGCTGACCACACTCAGAAACATTGAGCTGGAGAGCAGTAATAAGGGATCTTTTTTGGGGCCATTATTATTCAACATTTCTATTAGTGATCTGGATGATAGGATTGATGAAATACTCATCAGATTTGTGGGTAACATAAAATTGGGGCGACTGGCCAATACCCAGAAAAGCAGAACAAGAGAGCAATCTAATCTAGCTTGGATGGACAAAGAACAACATGTCTTTCAACAGGAAGAAGCACAACGTATTATATTTCAGGACAAAAATATATCAAGTGAATATATAATGTTCGGGGGTTCATGAAGCACTAAATCGGAGAGGTAATTAACAACAAGTTGAACATGAGCCATCATTGTGAGACAGAATATTAAATTGGCATGTAGGAAGCTGATTTGGAGTCAGTTTAGTTCAGGGGTCTGCAATCTTAAACATTCAAAGAGCCATTTGGACCCATTTCCCACAGAAAAGAAAACATGGAGAGTCACAAAACCTGGGTGGGCATGGCCAACTCAACATCACTCACTTCCACCAGTCACATGACCCCCAAGCCATGCCTACCCAGCTGATTATTAGGGCAGAGAACCGGTTGTTAAAAAACACCGGGAACCACAAAACTCTTTGGACATCTCTCTCTCTCTCCATCCCTCCCTCCCTCCCTCTCCCACTCTCTATGTCTCTCTCTCCTACCCTCTCTCTGTATCTCTCTGTCTCTGCCATGGCCGCTTCTCCACCCCCCACCACCACCCTTCTCAGGCCAGGCGAGGAGTGACTGGGAGGGGAGGGCGAAGGGTGGGGCCAGCCAGTAGTGGGATCATCCGACAAGGAGCCACAGCAGAGGGCCCAAAAAGCCGCATGTGGCTCCGGAGCCACAGGTTGCTGACACCTGGTTTAGTTAGTGAATTAGTTCTCTGTGAACACAGCATAGTAAGATTTGGTGTCAAGAGATTAGGATTAAGTCCAGTGGAAAATCTCTTCAGAATAGCCTTCTGTAACCTTGTTGCAGAAACCCAACCAAAGTCCTTCTTGTCTAGGGGCCAGATTGAGGAAAGGCTGATGTAAATGCAAGAGAATGAGGAAAGCCACAAAACAGCAAATTAGTTCCAGAGAAGCCTATAAGGGAACAGTGGAGATATATTAGTTAGTGGGGTAATTGAGTGTATCTGCTTCTTTCTCAACTACATTGGCTAAATACATTAGTTGAGGGTTCATCTTTCCTTCGTATGTGAGAGATGTAATGAATCAGTAGGTTTGCAATCAATTTGTCATCAAATGAATTTGAAAAAAATATATAATCAACTGACTGATGACTTTAAACTATAAGGAGACACATGATTAGTGTATATGAGAAATAGTTGAATATTTTTGTTAAAAATATAACTTTCCCAGTTTAGAAATTAGTGAATTTTCTTGACAGATCTATTATAGAGTCAAGCAGAAACAACTACTCAGTACTGATAACTTTTCCATGACAAAATGTTTTATCTTCATTATATTTGTAAACACTCATTTTCCAGAAACTTGGGCTTACCCTGAGAGATTACAAGATATAATTAAATCCTTCTGAAATCTATAGTTGAGGAGAAGGGGGATAATTCTTGTATTCTTTCTCTCTGTTATTTGGATAAGATGTAAAGCGCAGGGGTGAAATCCAGCAGGTTCTAACAGGTTCTGGAGAACTGATAGTGGAAATTTTGAGTAGTTTGGAGAACCGGCAAATACCACCTCTGGCTGGCCCCAGAGTGGGGTGGGAATGGAGATTTTGTAATATCCTTCCCCCAGGAGTAGGGAAGGAATGGGGATTTTGCAGTATCCTTCCCCTGGAGTGGGGTGGGAATGGAGATTTTGCAGTATCCTTCCCCTGCCACACCCACCCAGCCACACCACGCCCACCAAGCCACACCCACAGAACCGGTAGTAAAAAAAATGGATTCCACCACTGATGTAAAGTATCTTATTCTTTATGGTGAATAGATGAGGAGTCTTCTTCCTTCTGTACACTTCATTTTGTCCTCCCTCCTCCCAGAACAGAGGATAAAAGATAGCATGGTGGTTTTAGACAGCACTGTTTCTACTGATCTCCCTCCCTTGGTGCTTGCCAGGTTCCCTGCCCCACCTCACTTTACCATGTGGATCCTTGCTCTTAATTTCACAGTCAGTGTTGAAAGTATTGGTTTAGTGTCTGTCTACCCCAGGAATAACAATGAAATGCCAAAGCATTGTATTTGCCAGAGAAATTTTCCTTCAGGAGACCTTTTAAGTTATGGAATATACTGTCTTAAGAATTTTATTGAGTAACCACCATTCTTTACACTCCCAGGAAAGAGAATTAAGACAATTTTCAGCCAGAGCTTTTAAGAAGTAATTCTTTAGATTTGGTCCTGCTTGTTCATAGAGTATTTTAGTCAGTGGACAGAAAAATGGGCTACACACTAAAATTATAAGAATGATTATGAGCCTTCTCTTCCTTCCCTGACGCAACCATTACATAAGACTTCTGCTTGAGGGCATATTTTTTAGTAATTTTGGAAAGTTGCAAATAGTCTGACATTTCTTGCATGTTTTCCTGTATATCATTGTATGAGTAATATCCATCTAGTCTGCATTGCCTACCCCTTTTTTCTGTCACATTGTTTCTGCAGTTGGATTATTTTAAAGTGACCCTCTGATTCACTTTTCTAGTGTTGTTAAAAACAGCGATGTGCACATATTTGACAAAGGTCTTGAGTTATTCTCCTCACTTCCAGGATTAGTTTCTCATTTAACAGAGTATAGAAGCTTTATTTATTTTCAGATAACACAAAGAATAGTCTTGTTCTTCAAGCTGAAATTTCAGAGTCATAAGATGAGCTTTTATTTTTGTTGTTGAGTAAGTTTCTTTTTAAAGTTTGGTACATTCCAAAGAGTAGGTGGTTTCCTTCCGTATCATTGTATCATTAACATTGAGATTGTTTACATTTGTGATGTCTTCAGAGTTGTAGTTTATGTGCACTATTTTGAAATTCTTGGGAAACAAAAGTGGCTCAGTTTTTTAGCATGCACCCATGATAAATTACAGTAGTTATGAAATCATGAGTAATTATTTCTTAGCACATACAATTTGTTGAACTGTTTAATGGCTAATGGCTAATCTCTCTCACACAAACACATTTTATAAAACTTCATAAAAGAAAGTTATATGGTTATGTAAAACTAAAAGAAAGAGAAACAGCATGCTAAAAAAAGAAAGAAAAAGTAATAGTAATAAACAGTTAATATTTCAGGATGTATGTATCAAAATTATTATTCTCAGCCTTTGAATTCATTTGGATTGGTCAATATAATTTTGTATGTCCTGAGTTTAAATTTCTATTTAAGAACTGAATTATAATTTTAAGAAATCAAGAACAATCAGGGTGGATAAAAATCAATGATTTAATTTTTTTTAAAAAAATTGGATTTTAAAAAATTTAAATCAGATTTTTTTATTTTTATCAAATTTATTTTAATAAAATGCTTTTGGAGTAAAAATCTTATGTAAAGATAGTTTTCTATTTAAGATACATTAATAATTTAGTTTATTTAGCATGAAATGGAGCATGAGGCTGTATATTCTGCAATATTGGGACTGTCGGTGAGTCAACAGCGGGTCAGAGGAGGAGCTGCTGTGGGACAGAAATGACAGTTGCTCTTTAAAAATTACGATTTAAATCAAGCTGATTTAAATCTAGCCTTTTTACTAGTGATTTAAATCATGATTTAAATCGTGATTTAAATCTACTTGATTTAAACCAAATGCACCCTGTGAAGAATGTTAAAATTAGCTGGATAAGGGCCTCTAAATTGGGTGATGTAGGAATACTGACTCTGAATTGAACTGTTACAGATCTAATCATGCCAAGGGGACCCGCCCATTCTGTTCTACTCACATTCCCAAACAGTATGATTAACCATCAACCACTTTTTTTTTGATTAAAATTAAATATATTGTTAGAATGTAGGATGCAGGCTATTTCTGGCTAGAAAAACTAGAAAAGGTAGTCATTGTTTGTGTTTTGGTTTATTAGGAACATGACTCATAGGATGCACAGAAACATTTGGCAAAAGAATTGTCAGATATTACAATACCAAAGCAAGAAACAATCATTTTGAAAAGCAGATTTTCAATAGAATTGGAATAGAAAAGAAATAATGCTGAACAAAGCAGAAATGTGGGTTTTCAAAAAAATTTGTATTGAAAAAGTTTCCTATGGAAATAAGTGATTAGCATATTAATTTTATCATTTTCATGTGGAGGGGCGTAGAGGAAAGAAATTTAGCCTATTTTATGAGATGTGACGTTTACAGTTAAACCCCCACCCCCAATGTTTTGATACTTACAGAAAAATATTTTGATTGGAAAGTTGAAAACAATGTTAAGGAATAGAGGATAAAATAAAATGCAATTACTTTTTGCTCTACAATCAGTTGAAAATTCAATACATTATGACTTTGAGTCGACTAAGCCTGCCTGAAGAGAAAAATCTTCAGTGGAAAATTTTTATCTTGAATTAGCGCTCTTTCCAGAACAAAATGGAACTTGAGCCACAATATCAGGATGACATGACAACACAGGTTGTCAAGCTGTATGTTGTAATGCACCAGGAATCTTGAGCAGTGGGTGGTGGTTGTGGTGGTAGGTGGTCATTTTTTTTAAATCGGAGAAGGTTTGAATAAGCAAAGCTTGAGCATTGTCTCACCCAAGTTAAGCTATGCAAGCCAGGGGTGAAATTCAAAAATTTTCCCTACCAGTTCTGTGGGCGTGGCTTGGTGGGCATGGCAAGGGAAGGATATTGCAATATTGAAGGATATTGCAAAATCTCCATTCCCACCCCACTCTGGGGCCAGCCAGAGGTGGTATTTGCTGGTTCTCCGAACTACTCAAAATTTCCGCTACCGGTTCTCCAGAACCTGTCAGAACCTGCTGAATTTCACCCCTGATGCAAACCCTCAGAATTTGGAAATCCCCGTGAGAGTAGCTTAAAGTTTAATTATTAAAAGTAAGAGGGGTAATATATTCATGGATGTTGTCTATTTGCTGTGTTCATGAACACAGCTCTTTGAGGACTTCCTGAATAATGCCATGCTGGATCTTGGTGCTGAGCCTTCTGCCCACTCTAGGCAGGGCAGTTACAATGCTCTCTTTTGGAAGATGATACCTTTTGAAGGGAGGTCAGAATACACTGTACAGCAGGGGTCCCCAAACTTGGCAACTTTAAGACTTGTGGACTTCAACTCTAAGAATTCTCTGGCTGGAGATTTCTGGGAGTTGAAGTCCACAAGTCTTAAAGTTGCCAAGTTTGGGGAGCCCTGCTGTACAGCTTGATGCAATTGCATTTTTATTGAGTTGGGAAAGCGCTTTTAGTTCCCTTACATTTAAGTATAGAGTGTGGGAGAGAATAAGAACTGTATCCCATTATCTGTATTTTGGGCTGGGAAGAGAGGGAGAGATTGTGGATAGACTTTGAGTAATGAGTTTTGTATGTTTGTTCAGGTGGAGTATCAAGGTTCCCTCTCAAAGAGGGAAGGGGAAGAAGTGGAAGTGGAACTGGTGTTTGAAATTGATGGACATATAATTTAGGAAACACAGCTGGTATATTTATTTCTCCTCCCATCTTTACCCCAAGGAAGTTTATTGCACAGAAACTCATTTATAATTTTAAGGGGTCATAAAAATACAGAGTTTGAGATTTTTTTAAAAATGCAAGCAATGACTGCTCATAAATATAGAATTAAGCATACTTGGCTCACATTCATTTGTAATTCTTTGATAGGAGATTGATACAAAATTATAAGAGGGTTCCAGTCAGAAATGATATTTTTGCTACCTGCTTTTATCTCCACTGTAATTCTTTTAACTCAATTTGCATTTCACAAACAAGTGATTCCTGCACGGACATTTAGGGAGGTCTCTAGAATCTGCATCCTCCAATAGAGTTCATGGCCTCTTTAACGTGTTTGTTCTCTCCCAGAAAGGTCACAGTGGATCTGGCCTCATTCTTGTTTTTGCTGGCTCCTCTTCTGTACTAACAATAATAATAACAGCAACAGTAAAATAAACAACTGTCCAGCGTTAAGTGAGTTACTTTGCCCTTATTATGCTTGGTTTCTCTTTCATCACTCCTGCTGATAAGAGTCTAAGAATTAACAGCATTTTCTTCACCCTTTGGGATGGACTGTAGCCTAGCGTTAATCTACACCCACATCTTTCTTTCCCTGTTATCATATTGTTGCTGTTACATATTTTTTCACACTTCAGTTTTTAAAAACTCTAAAGTGTGTACAGTATGTTATGATATCCATGAGCATCTTCTGGCACTAGGGCATATAGTGAGTTGTGGGCAAAAGCTGGGGCGTCAGAAGGGGAAATACGATCAATCAAAGTCATTTTTTAAAAAAAAATAAGTTGGAACAGTTGCATCAAAATGAAAAAGCACAATCTCCTACGAAGATGTATCTCAAGATAACCTCAGTAGTTCCAAGGAAATCCCAGACAAGGTCTCGGTGATAAGTTAGATACAAACTAAGATAGCAAGGGATGTTGAAATTGGAGAAACTGGTGTCTTTTAAACATCAAGAGATTGCACAGGCCCATTTTCTTCTGACTTTCAAATGGAATCAATGCTTGTCTTTTCAGAGGAAATCAAAAAGATTTTTCAGGACAACATCTCTGAATTTTTCCTCCTGAACAGAATTTGGTCATTGTTTTTTCAGTTAACCATCAGGTTCCCTATTTGTTTTCCACCTAACAGTGTCTGGTGGAATAGTTGTTGGTGCAACTGTGGCAAGAGCTGTAGCTGCTCATGTTATCCAATCTTTCTAGCTGCTCATGTTATCCAGTCTTATTTATTTATTTATATCCCGCTTTTATTATGTTTACAAATAACTCAAGGTGGCGAACAGGTCCAGCATATCTTCTTCCTTCTATTGTTCCCACAACAACAACCCTGTGAGATGATTTTGGCTGAGAGAGAGAGTGACTGGCCCAAAGTCACCCATGTGGCTTTCAAGGCTAAGGAGGGACTCACGGTCTCTTATTTTCTAGCCCAGTTTCTTAACCACTAGATCAAACTGGCTTTATCTTTTAATGCTTCAAGAGAGTTGAAGGATTTCCCATCTGCAAAGGGGCTTCTTTGGTTAATCATCTGAGATAATGTTGGGGTTGTAAAAGCCTTAGTTTTTCATGTGGCTACATTTTGAAGTACTTTTGAAATTTTGCATGGCAAATTAAGTGTTTTTGTTCCCTAAATGTAGCAGTTGGCAGCACTTTGGACATCAGTTTTGATCTTCCGCAATTAACAGGAAAAAAAGAAAAGACATTTGTAGGCCTTGTCATTTTCACGCAGCATTGAAGCAGACCTTTGGTGTCCGGGAGGACAGTTATAGTATTGGCTTTATCTATTTGTTCTTGGACCCAGCTATTTCAAATCCCTAAAAAGTCTCTTTATTTGCAAGCTCTCCAAAGCCTTTTCGACCTGGGTCTCTGTCACTCCCACTCTTGCTGCCCATTCTTTCCAACCTCTGTGATGCCTCTCAATCAGTCACAGTGAGCTTGTGACACTTTAAAGTCTTTGCTCTTGTCTGTAATCCTATTTACTGCTTGTGCCCCTGTTGACATAACTGACAAGTGTGCCTGTGACGTGGTTACATGCTGCTCTTAACCTGTATACATACGTATAAAGTAATGATCGCTTAAGGGAAAAGAAATGGATTCTGTTATGAGAAGGTCTAAATTCTGCAGCCAGGAAAAAATGAGGCTGTTGATACATATTCATGCAATTTATTCATTGAATGTTGAATGTATCCTGGATACTTGGGGAAATAAATATACAAAATAGGGACTTTGGGTAGAATATTGAAGGTTGGATCAAAGTTTGGTTCATTAGGGAGTAGGGCAGCATAGAAGAACTCAAATAAATAAATAAATAATAAATAAATAAATAATTTTCCATTAGAAAATATATTTCTAATTTTGAATGTTTAGTAGAAACTATTATAATGTATTTGGTTTTTTTAAAAAAAGAAAACCTGCAGGTAAGCAGGCATTCCCCCCTGAATGTTGCGTTTATAATGTTTTTTCTAATTATAGTTTTAATTTAAATTATGATCATTGTTTTTAAATGTTCGTTTCTTATTCATGTTGTATGCCGCCCTGAGTCCTACGGGATTGGGCGGCCTATAAGAGCGTCTAAATAAATAAATAAATAAATAAATCACTTAAGATTCTGAAACATCACTACTATTCAGAGGAATTTCTAGGTATCGTATAAAATACTACCTCATATTCTCAAGATGCTTTCAAAAGCTTTGGAATTTTTCAGGAGAAGCTAGAGAGGATTATCGTTTAATGACCACTCGTTCAGCGACCAATCAAACTTAAGATGGTACTGAATGAGAGTAGTTAGGACCAGTCCTCATACATACATCAGTAGCAGAAGCACCACGATGATGTGATTGTGCCAATCACAATGTTGCATCATCCTGTGATCATGTGATCAACACTGGCGAACTTTACCAGCTTTCTATATGGCAAAGTCAATGGGAAGTTGGCAGGAGATTGTAAATGGTGAACATGTGGTGTCCTCACATAATGACCTGCAATGATTCACTTAACGGAAGTTCAGGGTTTTCTGTCACTAACCAGTGTAATCACATGATGTCACCACATTGTTTAGCGATGGAAATTCCACTCGCAACGCCTGTCGTAAAGTGAGGAACTGTCTGAAATATTTTCAGTCAATCACATGATCACATTGCTTAGCGTTAGAAATTCCAGTCCCGAATGCTGTTGTAAAGTGAGGACTACCTGTTAATATGTCTGCATATTAGTTAAAATCCCAACTACTATATTTTTCCCTTTACAGATAGTTGCAACTGTAGAGTATTAAGAAAGATTACCTTCTCTTTTTGTAATATTCACGGGAGACAGTTCTGCCTCATCCCCTCCTCTGGGTACTTCCTCACTGGATATAAGCTCTTCCTTTTTCATCCCAGACAAAATTGTTTAGAATTGGTTTATTTGGCCCCTTCCTATTTGGCTGCAGAGTTTATGATTTGAGGATGCTGGACTGATCTACCCTTTTCTCAGTTTGGCATGTCATATGCTTGTCATGTGGAGGGCAGCCTCTCCCCATTGCTCCAGGGCTTATTCTCAGTAGCCAGCAAAGGAGAACTAGACTCATCCATAGAACAAGGAGATTGCTAAACCAGCTGTCTCGTGTTCCATAAGGGACTTTTGTTCTCTTTCTCTAGGGTTTTTTTTGGGTGTGTGTGTGTGTGAAGAACTTTCTTTATCTGGTTTTCCCTCTTCCCTTCCCAATTTCCTTCTCCATCTCTTTTTTCTCTCCTCTTAAAATGCAGGTAGCTTCTGCAGAGGGTGTCCTGCATCTTTCAGCCCCATGTGTTCTGCTTTGCCTCTATATATCTCTTACTCCTTTCTCCATTCAATAGTAATAATGTTAATGGCATGACAAGGTAGTCATGCGTTGCCAAGTGAATCCATCTCTCTCAGCCCTTGGGAGCATTTTAAGTGCAGGCCCTTTTAATAAAGGTGGAGGTTGGGATTAAGCTGAGAAAATCAGGAGGTGGGAGTTATGAACAGAGTTTAGTCTGGCCATAACAGGGCTGCATATCCTTTCCTTTGCCACTGTTTGGAAAAAGAGAGCGTGTGTCCTCTTTGTCAGCACTGGCCTTCGTTGAATGGTCATCCTCCAAACAGGAAGTTTCATTGTTTCATGAAACAATTACAGATCTCTCATTAACCATTGGATTGTGAGAGAAATGATGGATTGAAGGTGGGAGGGACAGCAGCTTCATGTTGGCCCAATAGAGTCGGTTTCCCCCCCCAAAACATCTGGCAACTCTGTCCTGTAATGTCTATCCAGAGATTCCAGAAAGACTGGAAGAAAAAGACCAAATGTACATATGAGCTGCCTTAACCATACAGAGATTTTAAAGTGGTCTATTGATTCTAGTTTAGGATAGTGATCTCAGGCATCTAAAATCTTGCTTAAAGCATTATTTAATAAGACAGATGCTTCTTCCTTGAACATAAGGGTAGATTTGTTGAGGTATCTTTCTCAATCTTCAGATTCTTTTCCTTTGTTTTAATAAACATTTTAAACCTGAGGTATGGGCCTTCTTGTGTTGCCAAAAAAAAAAACCTTACATAGAATCTACATATATACTAAGTTGTTGTTGTTGTTGTTGTTGTTGTTGTTGTTGTTGTTGTTGTCTCATTTATTCATTAAACATGAAACTCAAGTCAACTGAAAATTTAAAAAAGTGTCACAAATACCACTGACTGGTGCTAATGGTTGATACGGGTTGCTGCCAGCGTCCTAGGTATCAACCAAGTATCTTCTTAAAATATATGATGTTCCGAATAGCACAGTTTTTTTTGCAGTTCCACTGGTGTTATTGTAGGAAGCTACAATTTCTTGATGTGTTTTGTGAAATTCTTGGACATGGTACCAAGTGCCCCAATGACAATGGGTAATTGGTTGTTGTTGTTGTTGTTGTTGTTGTTGTTGTTGTTGTTGTTATTATTATTATTATTATTATTATTATTATTATTATTATTATTATTATTATTATTATTATTATTATCATTATTATCATTATTATTATTATTATTATTATTATCTGCCCATCCCATCCCATCCCATCCATCCATAGGCAGCAAACAAGCCTAATAGTCCTTTCCAGAATTCTCCCTGTGAGTTGAGTTGGGTTGACACAAAGTGACTTGCCCAAAGTTATTTAGGTGTTTTTCATGTTCAGGGGAGGCCTAGAATCCAGTCTCCTGGTTTCTAGGCCAATACCTTAACCTTATGCCAAACTGCCTTTCTGTTTTTTTTTCCTCAGTGCTCTCTGAGGTTCATTATTTGCTTGCTGTCATTTCATTACCCAATTAGGTAGTATTTTCATCAGTGCTTCCTTCCTTCCTTCCTTCCTTCCTTCCTTCCTTCCTTCCTTCCTTCCTACCTACCTACCTACCTACCTACCTACCTACCTACCTACCTACCTACCAACCAACCATGTAGCCCAGACAACACAACTTCTTAATATTAGTGGGATGTCAGGTATGGGAATTAATAGGCAGGCTAAATAACAGTTAAAAACAAACTCACAAAAAGATCATGAACTGATAATTGACAGTAAGTGCCATCTGAAGAAATGAAATGGCTTTCAGGGACAAACAACCTTTTGGACCAAAAAATAAATAGGTGTGTCTTTACCTTGTTTCTTCTATATTTCCATAATGGGATCTGGGGTGGAATATAGAAGCCCTGGCACAGTTCAAGAAGGAAATTATTTCTCATCCTTTCTACAGCATGGTGATATTCTCAACTGCTTGCATTTAATTTCTGCAATTATCTTAAAAAGAAAAAAGTGAATTATATGCAGCAGATTGTTATAAGCTGTAGAGCAATAAAAATAGTAAAAAAAGAAGAAGATGGAACAATATGGTTTGATTTGAATAGCCAGTTCTGTGAAAGGTAAGGCAAGGTTTTTTTTTTTATTTTGACGCTAATAGAAGCCATTTTCCTAGATTACCTATGAGGCTAGTTGATCTTTTAAGGAAATCTTTCCCTTAAATTTACTTTTAATTAATGCTGCAACCTTATAAAATTAGTTGACTTTCATGAAAGGTTTTTTAAACATTTCTTTAAGTTGTGCTGCTACTTTTGCTACTACTGTTAGCTGTTATTTTAGCATGTATGTTCTATGGCCAAGTTGTATTTCTCTGCCCCATTCGTTGTTTACTTTTGCCAGTACAATATATAGGGTTCTGCTGGCCTAGCTACAATTAATGATACCTGTCAATCATCATAGATAAATGTCAACCCAACCTTTGAATTTAATTCCTTCATTCTCTGGTAAAATCCAGAAACTGCTTTGGCTGCTTTCTCAATATGTATTCCTAGCATTAAAATATTGGTATGTGACGCACAGACACACAGAAATTACGTTTCTAGAAATCAAACAATGCACTTTCTATAATGAAGAATGTATATATCTTTCAAGTCATGCTGCCTTTAGAAGTCTCTCATTATGCCAATAGTACTAATGCAGCCAGCAGGGTTAGTGGTACATATTTTCTTCTTTGGTTATTATAATTGAGTCTTTTTTTCCTTTTAATTGGAAATCGTTCTTTAAACTAATGAAGAACATGCTTCTTTAGGCCCAGGAAGGCACTTCCAACTGTGTGAAAGAGGACCAGAAAGGGGCTTGCGCTTCCATAGTCCTCTAGTACCCTGTGGGATGCAGAACACAAGCTCCATCAGCATGTTTCTCCTCTTGTAAAACATAATACATAATATAGCATAGAGCAAATTTGTATAGATTACTGTTGTAAGTTGCTGCTTTCTCAGTCAGTCCTGACTGATGCAGGCTGTTCGTTTCCTCTCTGTCAGTTAAGTAAAACACATCTATACTGTTTGCTTCCTCTTCCTCTTTGTATTTCCAACAAAGCAATTTCTGGTCTGGTATAGTGAAACTGCCATATGGTTTCTCCCCATCCTTCTGTGACAACGTTTCCTGAGCCTCCTATTTGTTTCCTCCGAGCCAAGCTTTTTTTGCATGAGACAAGCCGTGAGACCTTTGCAAGCGACCTGGCTCTGACGAACTCTGCAGGGAAAGGGTGATGAAAAGTTCTGCAATTGAGATGGAAATGAGATGGGAAAGCCAAATTCTTGAAGGGGTCCTCCTGCCAGGGTCATTATGTTCATTGGGTATTTAGCCTAAATACCCCTAAATTGGGTATTTAGCCCACCCTGTCCTCAGGAGGGAAAGAGGAGGGAGCTGTGATAGTGGGCGAGATAGTACTGCAAGATAAATAATGGAGGTCTGTATCTTAGAGATGAGGAGCAGGGGCCATAGATTTCTGATAACCAAGCAAACCTTTGTTCTAACTAACATTGTTTGTTGTTTATTTAACCAATTTATAGAGGTGTCCATCTATCAATGGTAGAGCTCTAAGTGGCAAACAAAAGTTAGAACATAATACACAATCAAATCCATTTAAAAAACCTAGATTAAAAATATTTATGCAAGATTAATAGTGCTTGTGCTGTGTTTTTGAACAGAGAAGTTTACATTGCAAGAATATCTATGTTAATTTTTTTTCTTGTCCCATGTACTAGATCTTTGGAGATACTTTATGTTGTTCCTAAAGTATTGGGGGCTGCAGGTGGTAAAACACAACATTGCTTTTACAATTTTTTTTTACTATAACAATTGCATAGCATTATGTTTTAAGGTAAGCAATAGAAACTCTTGTCCTGAAACTCTGGCTACAGATAATTTTAGATTATCTATCTACTGGTTGTGGATAATTCATTTGTAGATGGAAGTGGTGACTTCTGAACACCAGCTGCAATTGTTAAAGAATCCATGTTAAAAGACACACAACGAGCAATATAGTAACGAAATCTAAAATAAGGCAATGGGAAATTGGATTTAAGCATAAACCTAGGCATGTGTGCTGTTATTCTATGATTTCAGTGAATCCCAGTTGCTGGTCATTTTTTCCTTATAATATGGTGGGAATCTTAGGCTTTTAACTTTCAACATTCTTTTGGCGATTCAATCTGGATATCGATTTTTAGTACAATTAATATCCATATGGCAGAACAGAAGCATTGTGTTCCTTCTAGCTTTGCTTGTAACTGCTGCTTATTTGGGAAAAGATTGGGTATTCATATGTTCTTTGAAAATAGGACATCCTTCACAATTTCCATAAAGAGTCCCCCGGGAGTTGGGCGGCATACAAATCTATTAAATTAAATTAAATTAATTAAACTTCTGCTTATATACAGAATAATTGGTACACAACAGTGATGACAAGATAACTCAGCCTTTACGTTCCTTACTGGCTTGACCTCTGTAGTTCCTATGGCAACCACCAGTTTACATGTGAGAGAATCTACAGAAACTTCCAGACTGGGTTGCAATATCTACCACATATCACAAATGAAAGGAAGCTGCAGGCAGCACTGGAACAGGAAGAAGAATGGGACTATTTGGGGGAAGGAAGGGGGAAGGAAGGGAAGTAAAGCTGCTGCCCGATTCCATCATAATTCTTACAACCTTTTGACAATCGCCATGTATTCATCTATATTGCATGGTTCCCAGTAGGCAGCCAGTGCTCTTAACCATTGGCTCCACCTGCTTGGCCAAGGCCTGCAAAAGCTCAAGACAAGCTGCTGCTGGGCCTCCTTTTATTCTTTTCTTTTTCCCCTTGTTAATTATTGGTTAAGAGTGTGTGGGAGGGAGTGGAGGTGCTCTTGTAGTTAAACCAGTCCTGCTGAGAAGAGGGACACAATTTAAGTGGGCCTTTGCTGATCAAAGGGAAATATAGAGAAACGTTTGAGCTGAGATTTGTCACACAGCAAGCATGTATGAGGGGAAGGAATTTAGTACTTTTTCTCCCCGTTTTGCCAATGATAAGGGAAAAAACAATCATTTATAGGAGAAACCCCTTTTAAAAAATTGTATATTTTCTTTATCAGAGATTGTTTGAGGTAGGAGCAATAGCCAAGGACAATTGCTAATCCTAAAGTCAACAATCCCAGAGGAAATCTGTGTGGAATAGGGCGATTAAAGAGATAACCATCAGTTTGTATTGTATCCAACTTGTATTTAAACATTACAATTTGAGGTATACAAACAGGAAGCTGAGGATCATGGGATAATCTCTGGTATCATACATGACTGCAAATAACTAAAAGCTGTGATTATTGAGGGAGTCCCAGAGAGTAATAGTGATTAGTTGGGATTTAGGCTCAGAACCTAGATTCCTGGTATTGGGACATCTGTGTGTGTATTGTGTTTGGGTTGCATTTTAGCGGTTCTATTTTGGTGCTTTAAAAGTAATTCTGTATCTTCTAATTCAGACACCACCGCAAATTTTTGCATAGCTGACCTCATTAGAATAATCTACTCAATGGATTTCTAAAATATTTGAATTTGACGGAGAACTAAAGAGCTATTAGAAATAAGACACTTACTTTGCCAGAAAGGCCATGATCCTGTCTTAAATAATGTAAGAAAGGTTCTTTAGGTGCTGATTGAGCTTAATCGATGTTCATCAAGGACACAGGCAGATAGAAAAAATGCTACAGATCAAAGCTGAAAAGTATCATGGTAATTCAAGTATATTTAAACTTCCAGAGTTGGGAATTTGACTGTAAAACATTAAAACAATTCCCCCCCTCCAAATGGGACATCTTCCAGATGTGTGGGTTTTCTCCAAAACAGCAATGTCCATTGCTGAGCATTCTGGAAACTCTGAAGGTCACACATCTGTTTTGGGAAAGCTGCATTAAATGAGATCAGAGTTTTAAAATGAACCTTGGCCATTTTCATCTAATTGTTTTTTTTCAGATGTTCCCACTTTAATTGATGTAGTTCAGTATTAGATACGTAATGCAACGATATTCTTTCTCATTCATGAGTTTCACATCTGAGATTAGGTAGCAAAATATTGCAGTCTTTCAACTAGTGCACTGTAATCAGGTACTCCTTGACTTACGACCTCAATTGAGTCCAAAATTTCTGTTGCTAAGTGAGACATTTGTTAAGTGAGTTTTCCCCATTTTATGACCTTTTTTTTTGCCATAGTTGTCAAGTGAATCACTGAAGTTGTTCAGTTAGTAACCTGGTTGTTAAGTGAATCTGGCTTCCCCATTGACTTCGCTTGTCAAAAGATCACGAAAGATGATCACATGACCCCGGAACACTTCAACCGTGATAAATATGAGTCAGTTGTGAAATATTTGAATTTTGGTCACATGACCATGGGAATGCTGCAATTGTTGTAAATGTGAAAAATGACCATAAGTCAGTTTTTTCAATGACATTGTAACTTTGAACGGTCACTAAATGAACTGTTGTAAGTCGAGGGTTACCTGTATTTTCAAACCCAAATGGCCAGCCCAGGGCATGTGCAGCTTTGGCTATTCTTGTAGATCTCAGGGAGTGCAGCCATTCCCTGAGATTGACTAGAGTTGTTTCTATCCAACTCTTCCATCCAAATGGATGGATGGATGGATGGGTGGATGGAAGGAAGGAAGGAAGGAAGGAAGGAAGGAAGGAAGGAAGGAAGGAAGGAAGGAAGGAAGGAAGGAAGGAAGGAAGGAAGGAAAGAAACTGAACACCCTTCATCTGAGAATATTTCATCTAGTTAATATTATTAATTATCAACAGTAACAATTAGTTATTGATAGCAAAACACACACAATTGAGCTAAGGAGGAGAAGCAGGAAGAGGATTATTTCTCAATCACTTGGTAACCATTCTTCAGTAATTCTGATGATTATTGTTGATTCCTTGTTAGCAAAGATGCAGAAGGGTTGCTGGGAAGAACAGGACAAGATTGATTATGTGCCATCAAATTGTTTTTGAATCTTAGCGACCATATAGATTTTCTCCATGACAATCTATCTCTAACCTGTAATTTCATGTGCACTCATTGTAACTGAGTCCATCCACCTTGTTCCTGGTTGTCCTCTTTCCTTCCACCTTTTCCAACATTAGAGCCTTTTCCAGAGAGCTGGATCTTTTTGTCTAATGTGTCTGAAGTCAGATAATTTGAGCCTGGCCATTTGTGCTTCGAGTGAGAATTCTGGTTTGATTTGTTCCATTTTTTTGTTCTTTTGGCTGTCTGCCATATTCTCAGGACAAGACAGTCCCCTTTCTAACTCCTCTGTTAAACCTAAATCCCTCACTATCAACAATGTAGTGCTTTTCATTAAGGAAACGAAGCTGACAATGCCTATCAGTTTTATTCATATAATTTGTTTAACTCACTCTCCTTACTTATAAGTCAACGCAATCATCATAACTCATCAGAAACAACTAGTTTGGGAAACCAAAGTTCTCACCTATTTTCTCCACCACATGCCTAGAATCTTATAAGTACTGTCAAGACTTCATGAATCACCAACTCTTCCCTGCTGGTTAGGTGGGCAGAAGCGACTGTAGACAGGAAAGGCAAAAGCTGGGGGGGGGGGGATTTGCTCCAAGCTCTGATTCATGTCAAAACATACAGTTTACAGGCACTCTGCTTCAAGTTCTTGCTCCCTTCCCCCAACCTTCACTTACAACCACCACTTTGCCAGTGCCTGCCTAACATCAACTCCCTCCCCTATTAAAGCCCCTGGGGGGAGGGGGCAAAAATAAATTAGCAGAGGGAGCTGTGAAAAGCTTCCCTCCTTCTCTGACTGTCAGACTACTCCCCAAAATTACACAGGAGGAGAAAAAAAAAACACTCTCATGCTCCTTTCTGGGAAAACAAAGCCTTTAACAAGGGAAGAAAGCAGTCACAAAAGAGACGGCCACTCCCAATTACAACAACCCCTACTGTGAAGGCATAAGGCAACTTAAAACAGAAGGAGGGAGAAACCCACGTCTGATATCCAGGACTGGCAAAGTCTGGAGCACGGGACCGGAGATTGTCCTCACAAGCACCGTTTGAGATGTTGCTGTTGTTTATTTACGGGAGTGTCTGTAAATGTTTTCGGAGCTGGAGCATGAGACAGTGTGTTGAGGACTTTCTCTTATTTGCAGGTGTTGCCACTTGACAGTGCTTTTAAAAATATCTCTGGCGGCCTGCCAGGTGGATGGCTAGTGAGACCACTGCAGTTTGAGGCGCCATTCTCGGTTGTTGTCAGAACTCTGGTGTGTCCACGGTTCTCTATCCCCCCTTTTTCTCTTGGAAGACTGTGAAACTAAGGATGGGCAGTGGGCTCTTTTTTCCATTTCCATTTTTTTTAGTTTATCAGAATATCAGATTAAATAAATATGAAAATAGTGGGGAAACTGGAAGAGAAGAAAGTATAGGGTAAAAGAGGGAAAAGAAAAGCATTGATTTCCCACTTTTAGAGCAGTAGAATAAGATATTAACGCACAGCCTCAATGTTTTACTTTGACGTAGCAATATATACTAGCCATTTCTATAACAACAAACCTATCTAATCAGCAAAACCCAAAGTGAACATTCCACCCCGAGCACAAAGTCCAGAAGTGGTTTCCAAGGGGAAACAAACAAAGTTATGTATTCTTTTCTTTCATTAACACAGTCAATTTAACCATCTCTGCTAATTCCATCAGTTTTTGCCAGTCAGTCATCCATTGTGGGAGGCAGGGCATTTCTTTTGACTGGGTCTGCAGGATCCAACTGGTATGGGGGGATTCTTTAGCTCCAAACATACTTATTTTCAATATTTGGTTCTGCTGTCTAACCTTACAATTGATCGAGTTTGGGTATTTGCTGAATAGAATTGCCCACACAGGACCCAGTTAAGCAAACATAACAGCCAGTATGCTAATCAACTGATACCAAAGACTCCTAAAACATTGTGCCTTACTGAAAGGTTTATTGGTGATCCAAGATTGCCTAAAGGACTAGATTTGAAGGCTGATGCCCAAGAAGTCTTCATACGTTAGAAAGTATTTTAGTAGGAATATTATGATTGCTGAGCCTATTTGCTAATGCTAAACATCCTTGTAGCAACTACAGTAATTGCCTTCATGAAAAGCAATAACAGGAAAGCTATTGAATTTATTTTCAGCATCCTTTTAATGCAGTTTAGCAGCTGGAAATAGGAAAGGGAACCAGTACCATGTGACAAGGTATTTCATTTCAAACTATGCATTGAGAAATGAGAGTTAGATGGTTGGAAATATTGGGCTTAAAATTTCCGCCCAACAATTAATAAATAATTTAATTAAAATTTCCTGCCTAGTTGTTTAAAAAAATGAATGAATGAATGAATGAATGAACATATATTTGAATACAAATATATGATATGCATATTCCAGATATATTGGACCTCAGCTGTAGCAATGCCATGTAACTTTCTGATCTTGTAAGCCATTATGTAGATCAGGCAGTTGGATTGTTACAATATAAACCAGGGTGGATAAAAATTGATGATTTTTTTTATTTAAATCAGATTTTTTTAAATTTAAATTGGATTTTTTTGATTTTTATCAAATTTATTTTAATAAAATGCTTTTGGAGTAAAAATCTATCTAAATATAGTTTTCTATTTAAGATACATTAATAATTTAGTTTATTCAGCATGAAATGGAAATTAGTTATGTAGCATGAGGCTGTATATTCTGCAATATTGGGAGTGTCGGTGAGTCAACAGCGGGTCAGAGAAGTCGCCGCTATGGGACAGAGATGACAGTTGCTCATTAAAAATTATGATTTAAATCGAGTTGATTTAAATCTAGCCTTTTTACTAGTGATTTAAATCATGATTTAAATTGTAATTTAGATTGACTTGATTTAAATCAAATCAAATCCACCCTAGTATAAACTCATTTCAGGACTTGCATTATTGAATTGGTGATAGAAGGTGACCAATACTATTTCCATTTCCATTTATATGGGGCTCTGCAGCTGCTACTCTCAATTTTATTCCTCTGAGGAAGATAGTTGCAGTTAACCTAGGTCTTCTGTTTTGTATATTTTCTTGCTAAGGTAATTGACAAACATGCTGGAAGAACAATGTTGTTTTAATTTAATTCTCAGATAAGTAGTGGTCCCAAGGACAATGCTAAACTCATGATACTGGCTTAATATGAAGAAATTTAATGATTAAATTTAATTTAATTTCATGACCTGACTAGGTTTCTTTAATATGGCAGCCTCTAAACCAGTGGTTCCCAACCTTTTTGTGATCGAGTACCACTTGGAGGTCCCGTACAGTCGCCGCGTACCACCTGGTTCCAGAGAAACTAAATTCGATCAGATATCACTTTATTTCCATAATTGTACCGTTCCTTTTTTGGCCCCGCGCATCCAGCAACTGGATTCTCGGGCCGCTGGGACCAGGTGGGTGGCGTGTGGCAACAGTTGCAAATCGTTGCCAGATTATCTTGTGTTAGGCAGTAAACATTTTTGTGAAGTAAAAAATAACTAACTAAAAATCATTCATGACCCCAAAAGTGTTCGCGTACCACCTGGAAGGCCCTCGAGTACCACTAGTGGTACACGTACCACAGGTTGGGAACCACTGCTCTAAACTATTTGAGATGCTGTTTTCTTTGTGGGGTTGCAGTGTTTCTCCATTGCTTTATCTCTTTCCCATGTCTTTATACTTGGGACATCTAATTAAAAGTGCAATTCTGATGAATGTCAATAAAGCAAATTTTATTGATTTAATATCACATTTTCAGGTATGAGAAATCTATTCTCCACTCATCAACTATATTCTAAGAGTGTTTAAATAGATTTTAATTACACACACAGATTTATATACACACATTTTTACACTATCAGTCACCTTTGACTAATTAACAGAATATAACTTAATCCATAAATGAACTTCTCTTCTAAAACCACCATGCACTTTTAAAAAAAGGATTGCCTTCTAACTATCATTTCAACTCAACTCAACTCAACTCAACTCAAATGCCCACTTAAAATGGAAAGTCTCCAGAGCTTTCTAAAATACTCAAAACTAAAATGGCCAGCCTAATTTCTAGGTCAGCAGTGTTCCACAGTGTTGGGGTAACTTCCAAGAAGGCCTGCCTTCTGGCCCATGGTCCTTTCACCTCTTGCAGTGATGTATAACAATCAAAATATCTTGTTTTTTTAAATATACTGTTTGCTTCTAGAAGGGTTGTGTGCTTTAGCTTCCATTTCCTTTTCTACATTCCTTTGATGGCAAACCTCATTTTCAGAATGTAACTTTGAGAGGAGTTTGTCTGTTATATTCCTGCCTGGTGTAGAGAGTAAAGTGGATCACCTCAAGAGATAGAAGAAAGATCCATTTCCAAACAATAAGGAGCAAAACATGGCTTAAGCTCTAGATGAGAAGGTATGTGTAAATAGAATAGAATAGAATTCTTTATTGGCCAAGTGTGATTGGACACACAAGGGATTTGTCTTTGGTGCATATGCTTAGGTGTACATAAAAGAAAAGATACGTTCATCAAGAATCATAAGGTACAACACTCAATGATTGTCATCTCAGATACCATCCTAATTCATATGTGTATAAGAAAGTGTTAGGAGAATAAATCTCCATAGAGGCGATGTTTGATCTTTCTCCCGGAGCTCAGACATTTAGAAATAAAGCCAAAGTTAAAAGGTCTAATAAAATATTTATTTTGGTACAAAAACAATAAATTCTGAATAATTACATTCTTGCTAATTAAATGCGACCGCTCCCGGTAAGAGCCAAACCACAAGAAGAATAATGGAGAATCAGGAATGCACACATGCACATAAGATCACATCACGTGTCCTGCTTGTAATGGAATATACCATAAAGTAGAATAGGGATGCATCACCCTGCATATACATACAACTGACAACATTCACTACGTGACAGAAAGAGAGGAGAAAAAAGCATAATCAGATGTGCACCATTCTCTTATATGGTTCATCATAATAAAAGCATTTTTAGGCTTGGAGATTGTTTTTTCACCTGGTCTACATTTGTGGGGCCATCAGAGGTCAGGAATGACTGTAGTTTTCATAGCTCTGCTATTCTCAGAAGGCACTATTTTTCGGCCCTGGTGGGCTCAGATATGGAGTCAGAAGAGGGGCCTGATGACAAGCAGCCAGTGCCAGAGCCAACTTCAGAAGTGTTGACAGGTGGTGAAGAGCCAGTCCCAGGGCCACCAGATGGACTACCTTCTGAGCAAAGGTAGTTGCTCCCAAAGGATTTCCTTTTGTGTGAATACAGATAGCATAGCCAAAATTGATCACAATTTTGTGATCACAAATCACAATTTTATTATCACAAATCATGATAATATGGCCGCAAGACTCTGCAACTGGTCATAAATGCAAGCTGGTTGTCAACTGTCTGAATTGCAATCACATGACCATGGGGATGTTGTGTTGCTTGTAAGTGTGAGTATCAGACTTTTTTCAGCATCATCGGAATTTTGAACAGTTGCTAAATAAATAAGTTGAGTACTACCTGTAAAATTATATTTCTCTTATTGAACCTGATTGATTTTTTTGTTTGTTAATGTAGACCAGAGGTCTTCAAACTTGGCAACTTTAAGACTTGTGGACTTCAACTCCCAGAATTCTCCAGCCAGCTATGCTGGCTGGAGAATTCTAGGAGTTGAAGTCCACAAGTCTTAAAGTTGCCAAGTTTGGGGACCCATGATATAGACCTTTACATTTAGCATAGAGGGATCCTTGGTGTTCTCTGAGCTTGGAGGAGGGTTTTTTTGCAGACATTTCTGCAAGAAAACAACCAAGCTTAGAGAGATCAAGGACCCCTCATTTCAACTCTGAGCTACAAATATTTTCCTTTATTGGTACATTACCAGGGATAGTTCTAGGCTAAGAAGAGCCTGTGGGGTTAACATTGATCTAATGTCCCAGCTGGTTGGGTTTTGATGCTAAGTATCCATTGTATCTTCTTTCCAGAGCAATCACTCAGGACAAATTAAAGCAAGGGTTTTCCTTCTGCTCTATAGAAAGGACACAGAAGCATTTGTCATTTCCCACCCCACCCCCAAATACCACTTTCCCAGCAGGGTATAGCAATATTTTGAGGAGGGAAGTTATGACTACATTCCCCTGAAAACCCTTATTCCCATTTAAACCCCAAGATCACAGCAAAGCCCATAATCTTTTTTTTGTCTGATTTTGTGAAATGACACCACTTTTGTTTTCATGTTTGACTGAGTTTCTTAAGGCATTTGGTTATGAAGCATTGCGTCATACTGAGGATGTATCACGGACATAAAATGCCTCAGCTGTCAGTGAGGTTTATCTGCTATTTCTATTCTTTTTAAAATAGTAAAGGGGGGGAGGGAGGAAGGAAGAAAGAAAGAAGGAAAGAAAGAAGAACGGAAGGAAGGAAGGAAGGAAGGAAAGAAGGAAAGAAAGAAAGAAAGAAAGAAAGAAAGATAGATAGATAGATAGATAGATAGATAGATAGATAGATAGATAGATAGATAGATAGATAGATAGATAGATAGATAGATAGATAGATTCCTGCTTGTCTGATCATTACCTCAGAGGAAGTCCAAGATTAGGTTTAGGTTGCTGTGTCTGCAACATACATTGGAACAAAGGTAAGGGTAGGATACTATATTTATCCTCTTAGTAAAATTCAACTGTTAACATAAGGGGTTCCAAAGAAAACATAGGCACGAAGAAACAGCTAAGAAACTTTGTATTAACACTAAGATTAACAACATATTTAAAAACGACTGGTGGCCTGATCTTTCCATATTAGACTAGGGACAAACCACAGAGTGAAAGTTTAAAAGGAGGCAATAGCTTTGTAAAAGCTAATTCCCTGTAATTTTATATATCTATACCGTAGTAGCCTAGAAAAGGATTGCACTGAAATTTATTACATAGCTGAGAGGATTGTCTCTTGTTACTGCTTCCTTAACAAAAAGAAATATTGCTTTGATTTACATTAATAGGATTTAAATTGTTGTATAATTAATGGGAACTGAGGAGAAATAATAGATTTAATGTAGGGTCAGAGATTCCACATTCTCTCATTCCTTAGAGAGTTCCAAGTTGGTTGAAAGCAGTGCGTTATTATATAGCCTGGCTGAGTTTGCACAGCCCACTCACCTGATATTGGATGGAGTTAGTGGGCTATCTAAAACCAAAAAGGGTTTAACCTTCATTAGTCCTTAATTTGCTCAAGGTAAAACTACTAATCAGGCATGGAGCTAACTATCAATTGCACAGATGGAAATAGAGCAAACATTTCCAAACTATAAGATACTTCCCTTGGGGAGGTGCAGAAAGAATCCAGAGGAGTTGTACCAATATACCTTTTAGTAAGATATACATTCCCCAAAGTTTCATTATATGGGTTTCATTGTTCAGTTGTGTTCATTTTGATGTTTGGGTTTTTAGAGGATGTGTGTATATTAAGATTACACTAAGGAGAGGCATGATGGCAAAAAGTTTGTGAATCCGTGGAATATAGGATATTTTCACTCTGTTCACTGTGTGCGCAATTATTAGGCAAGTTGTATTTCTGAGGATTAATTTTATTATTGAACAACTACAGTGCTCTTGGTCATGGTTTAAGGCCATCCATTCAGGTGGATTCTTTCCACGTGGAAGAGTTAATACGAATGCTTGGAAAGAAGATCCACAATGCAGATATTAAAACAAAAAACAAAAAAACCCAACAAACATTTACTCTAAAGAAATTGCTTCATTTTGTCTTACTCTGGCCAGTGCCCTCTGGCCAGCAACCATTATAGGCGCTGATAATTTTGCTTAAGCTCTAAATGCAGTACTGTAAGTTCTTGCTTCAGAACCCTTTCCGTGTGACCCAGTCAAGGAGCCGTTCTGCTTCCCGTGGCACTTGTTATCTATAGAAAAAGCTGTTCATTTTTGGACTTTAAAAAGCAAATTGAAACTGACCTTGCTCTTGCATCCCTGGAAAAAGTTAAAAGGTCATTAGTGAGACTTTAAATGAAAAATAGAGGCTTCTCCAAACAGCAGGGTCCTTTGCAATTCAGCAGAGAATAGGCACATAAGAGACAGCTAATGCTGAAGAATTGTTTCAAGGTGGTATTTCTTTTTGTTCTGGTTGGGAAAGGGTCTAGAAAGTGACAATTTTGAGGCACAGGTTTAAGAGATTTGCAAAAGGAATCTGATGGATATCAGGCACTGTGATGTACTGTAAAGTTGGCAGGTAATTTGTGAGACTTCCAGGGATAAAATTTCAATAGTATGCATTTGGCTGACTTTGAAGACAGATGAGCTCAATACATTACTGATTTAATGGTCAGTGTTGATACCGGTATCTCTCTTGTAAAGGTTTAATAAATGGCATCTAGGTACGCATATACCTAGATTATAAATGGCTAGAAATGCCCAGCAGACAATGTTTCAGAGAGTTATTAACTAACTTTGTCAGCAAACTGTTAATCTGGCAATTTTGAGGATCAATCCGTAGGAGTTGATGAATCAATTTTAAACTATTTGATAACTCTAAGGGAAATCAGTTCATTAATCATTGCCACAGTAATAAATGGAACTTTACATTTGGATGGTTTCCTTGATGCACTTTCCTTCCTTCTGTCTATGAATCAGTCAAAATTCCAACAAAAGTGAAGTGTACCTCAACACATGTAACAGTCCACATCCTCATATCACATTGCAATCTGAGCAAAAACAAGCAAACCAACAACCCCTCCTCCTGAATTCAAGATTAGGCTACAGGTGTGTGTGTGTGTGTGTGTGTGTGTGTGTGTGTGTGTGTGTGTGTGTGCGCACACACACACACACGCATGGGCACGCGCGCACACACACACACACACACACACACCCCTAACAAAGAGATTTGAATGGACTCCAGAGGATGGTAGAGGACAGGAAGGCCTGGAGGAACATTGTCCATGGGGTCGCGATGGGTCGGACACAACTTCGCAATTAACAACAACAAGAACAACAACAAGAACAAAAACAGTTGAAATTGCCAAGCAGCTCCCTTCTAAGACAGAAAGTAATGTGCTACTATCTCTTGCTCTGATGAGGACAATATATGTCTCAACATATTGAGGGGCAGCTTGCGTTTGAGGTTTCCACCTCTATTGAAGGAAGGATTTTTCACTTCGGCATAAATGGATTCCTTCACTCCTTTCTCAAACCATCTACCTTTCCTGCTTCTGGTACAAGATTAAAATAAGCATATTACAAAGAAGAAGTTAGCCAATTGACTTTTAGTTCTCTCAGAAAGGTGCGAAAAACATTTGTTGCATCTTCATGATGGTCCCCAAAACTTTGCTGAGCACCTGCTTTTCAGCAAAAAAAATATTCTTTGTTTCATATTAAAGTTAATTAAGTTTAAATGGAATCCTTTTAAAAAGGAATAGCAATAAAAATTTCATAGAGTGGAAAAAAGAAAAAGAAAAAAGAAAAATGTCGTATGTGTATAAATCTCCTCCAGATAATAATATGAGATCTCATCAAATTGCCCATAAAGGTAACTATATTGTAACAGCCACACACTGTTCATTAAATTTAATCTGGGCTTCGTGGTAATTAAAATGGGGCTGCGAATGGAGAAACTGAGTCAGGGTGGACTGAAGCAACAGAGGCCCTGGCATCAGAGGTGGCAGTAGAAAGGAGAAGATTCTGGTTGTTGACCTTTTGCATTGACATTGAGCCCACACAGCAAGTGCTGCAGAGGTTATTGGTTTGAGCTTTTCTAGATGAAAAGCAAGTAGAGTTATGGGCATTGCTGCAACATGTTTTAATATCTTTAATGAGCAAAATGTTCTGTAGATGAATGGGCCTCACGTGAACAAAGCCTTAGAAGGAGACCTACCCTGAAACTTAGATAAAGAATGAATGCACTGAGATTTAAGTTGTACTTTTCATGTAGGAAGGTCTTTTGTTGATGCATGCATAGACGGGGGGAAGGGGAACGAAAGCATGGAATATGACTATGCTGTAATTTATACTTTAAGTACAGCATTCTAAGGGATTTAATGTGAAAAAAATATGCCTTTTTAATAAGTGAGCTTTTTTTTTAACTTTACAACATGTGAGCTTGTCTAGGCATATAACAAAGATAGGCAGGGAATATAATAACTGGAGAAGGGGTCAATTTTGAATTTGGAGATTGGGAAGCTCTTAGACACAAATTTTGGGTCTGAATAAATTGTGACATGAATTGTGAGATGTTCTAAACCAGTGTTTCTCAACCGTAGTAAATTAAAGATGTGTGGATTTCTACTCTAGAGTTTTGGGAGTTGGTTCACACATCTTAAAGTTGCCAAGGTTGGGAAACACTGTTCTTCACATTAAATGGTGTGTGACCACTGAATCTGAGCCAAGAAATGTCTCGCTGTAATAAGGTGTGGCCTGGGAATGAAACTGGAGTTCAAGATCATCTAGCCTCATTTATTTTTCATGTATAGAGGGGAAAAAAGTGAGGAAAAAAGTGAGATTGCCTTTGCATATTTCTCAACCATTCAGCCACAAAAGCTGAAAGGAGCTGGACATGTGAGTCACCAATCCAAAGAACGTTTGAGAACTGCTGAAGTAGATCTATTCAGATGGCATATGAAACTGGTATTCCAGGTTGAATCAAAGGTAAATAAAGAAAGTAACTACGGTTATTGTTGTAACCACAGGTCATAACATACAACAAGCCATAAAATACAATAAAATAACAGTAAATTAGTAAGATTATAAAATAAAGTAATAAAAGAGTATTAGATGTAAAAAGTTTATAGCAAAATAAAGCCAAACCTACAACTGAACACTTAAGTATTTCTAAGTTTAAATAACTACAAAGCAAAAGTAGCAACTTGGTTGCTGATGGTTGACAAAAGTAAAGGTACAGGTAGTCCTTGACTTAAACCACAATAGTGCCCCAAATTTCTGTTGTTAAGCAAGGTGGTTGTTAAGTGTGTTTTGTCCCATTTTACGACCTTTTATTGCCAAAGCTGTTAAGCAAATCACTGCAGTGGTGAGGTGAATCATGAGGTCATTAAGTGAATCTGGCTTCCCCCATTGACTTTGCTTGTTGGAAACCAGCTGGGAAGGTTACAAATGGTGATCACATGACCGTGGGACAGTGCAGCTATCACAAATACATGTGAGTTGCCAAGCATCCAAATTTTGATCAGGTGAACATGGGGAAATCGTAAGTGTGAAAACTGGTCATAAGTCCCTGTTTTCAGTGCTGTGTGGAACTTTGAGTGGCCACTAAATGAATGGTTATAAGTCAAGGACTGTCTATACATTGCTGCACTCCACTGAGAAAGGATGCGACAGCCCCCATACTGAAGAGTCATGAAAAATTGCATCTTCCAAGTAGTCCCTTCTGTCCCTTTCACTAGTCAACTCATCTAAACAGACATGATACAGGCCAGTCTTGTAGAAGAAGGTCACAGGAACCCAGTGTCCCACTCCATCACAACTGTGGTTGCAGCATCTGTTCCATTCCTGTATCCTGAAATTACTGCCCTTTCATGGCCCACCAATTCTATATGTCCCTGACCTCATCATATTATCTGCCTGCTTCTCTCCCCCCCCTCCAAAATCCTATTTGAGGACAGCTTCATCTTGCAAAACTACAGGTGTGTGATTGCTTTGTACTGCTGCCTACCTATAAAGGAAAAAAAATTAAATTCCTAACTTTTTTGTATAGGCATCCAGCATGGTTATTTTAAAAGGAAAACACTGTACAGGAAACTTTATGAAGGTTGTGAGGTCATGGACAACTAAGTGAAAAAGGCAGTAGCAGTATAATAGTTTTCCTGGTTCCAGGTCTGGGTTAAGACCTGCAGCATCTTTCTCACTGAGCACATTCCATGTGTTGAAGTTTGCAAGAGTATGTCACCTGGACTAAGAGAAATAACAGAGTAACAGAGTTGGAAGGGACCTTGGAAGTCTTCTAGTCCAACCTCCTGCTAAAGTAGGAGATCCTGCACCATTATAGACAAGTGGCTTCCCACACTGTTCTTAAGAGCCTACAGTGATGGAGCACCCAAAACTTCTGAAGGCAAACCATTCAACTGGTTAACTGTTCTCACGGTTGGAAATTTCTCCTTAGCTCTAGGTAGCTTCTTTCTTTGATTAGTTTCCATCTATTGTTTCTTGTCTCGCCTTCTGGTGCTTTGGAAAATGGCTTGAAACCCCCCCCTTCTTTGTGACAGCTTTTCAAATATTGGTACACTGCTATCATGTCACCCCTAGTCCTTCTTTTCACTAGACTAGTCAAATCTAATTCCTGCAACTGTTCTTCATATTGATTAGACCAAAGCTGGTTGAGGAATTCTGGGAGTTGAAGTCCACAGGTCTTAAAGTTGCCAAGGTTGGAGACCCCTGGATTAAACTGAATGATTAGCAACTTCATAGAGGAGCTGTCAGGAAGACCTTGGTCACTGCTTCTGGTGGAATGCTTAAGTAGCCTAATAATATCTAAGAGAATTATGGTACACAACAGAAAGAGATCCATATAACATTCAGCAACATTTTACCCTAAGTGTAAAATTCTGAACCTGAGCGAACAAATTGCCTTTATGAGAGATGAATCAGCAGTATATTCTACCTCCAAAAAGATTATAGTAATGAGTAAACTTTTACTTTCAAGATTAATTTTTTAAAAAAAAAATTTATTACCAACAATGGTGCTAGCAGTATTAATAATGCTATGACATGTGGCTGCAATGTTCTGCTTCCTGAATCCAGATTTTTCCAAGTCAAAGTGCTCATGAATGTTTTACCAAGATTGACAAATAACTGTAATGAAAAGTTGATAGGTCAGTATCCACACATGTGGATGGGGCTGGGATTTCCTCTTTTTCCCTCACGTGTGTACATTTTTTTTGGGATCACATTAACATTTTTGTTCATTTCCTGCCTGACGTGGTAGGAACTTATGTATTGGTTTCAGAATATGCCAGAGACAGAAGGCCTAACCAAAGGAGGCATTGGAGATTGACCTTCAGGCTGTTTGCTGATACTATTGACCAGTAATATTCAGGCAAAGCAACACATTCACAGGTGGATAGAAGAGCAGTCTAATTTTTTTTAATTGAAAAAGTTTTAACAGTACAAAGTACAAACATTTTTCTCTTTTCTCCCCCCCTTCCCCCCTCCACCCTTCCCACCTCTCTTACCCCCACCCCCACTCCCACCCCCCGACTTCCCAGAAAAAGCACAAGGTATAATTTCAAAAGCAAACATAAAGCTAAAATATGCTAATAAAAAATTATTGATTCTAACATTCTTCTAGTTCTTAACTCAAAAATTTAACAACAGAATCTAAAAATTAATCATTTAACATTAAAAAACTATTTGGGTCTTCTTAATCTGATACTTTTTTTGAACATAATCAGTCCACCTATTCCATTCCAATATATATCTTTCATTTGAATGATCCTTAAGATATGATGAAATTTTTGCCATTTCAACCAGATGTGTAACTTTTAGCAGTCTAATTTTTTATTATTGCACAATTGCCCTACCTACCAATCTTGCTTCTTTAAATAGAAATTTCTATCCCAAAAACTTTGGTGTTGAATTTATTGTCTGAGATTTGTGCATTCTAACCCAAGAAAATATATTTGTTCCTATAGTAGGCATTCTAGCATATACATTGCTCATATCAGAGGTGGGTTCCTCCCGGTTCCGACCGGTTCTATAGAACTGGTAGTAACTTGGTGGCCTGGGTTGCTAGAACCGGCAGCGACGCGGGCCTGCCATGCCCCCGAGCTGGTTCTCCCGGCAGCGCCATAGGTGGCACCATCTTGTTTTTAGCTTCTGCGCATGCATGGCGCGTCCCTGAGTGAACCGGCAGCGAAGAAAACCGGAACCCACCTGTGGCTCATATGTATGGTAGAAACAGGTTTTTCTGTGCAAAATGTTCCATTTCTTCGTGTACATAAAAATATGCATATGGGACAGATATATAATATACACACATATACATACATATATAAAATGTGCATGTAGGAAACCCATATACAAAAATATATTGTATAATAGGACATACCGTATTAAAATGGTGCACTTTAGAAAACAATCCATTTTTAATAATTTTTTCTTCCCAACATTGATAAAAAATAAAAGCCAAACAGAACTTATGTTAGAAGCTGAAATGCTTCAACATCTGGAAGCCATCAAAATCTGGAATGGAGCAACACCATTGACATGATTGCTTTGGCATTTCTACAGTGCTGTCACTTGGGGTGGTATATCTGACATTCTGTTATTAGAAAGGTGCCTGATAAATTCTATGATTCATCGTTTAGCAGAATGTTCTGTTTGCTAAAGTTTGCATGAATAAATGATAGCACATCAATTGGCAGTAAATCCACAAAATTTAAAACACAAATGAATGAACACAGAATTCAGCTGTATAATTTAGCTGAATGGTTAGGAGTCCACATAATATATTTGAATAAATGGCCTTACTATTTACATAGGCATGCAGAGAATGTGGCGTTTCATATGATGTATTTGCAAATGTGTATTGCTCCTTTCTTTAGGATGGTAAATATTTTATATGACTTTAATATGAACGAGCAGTAGAAAGCCCCAACTTTAGCCCTGATTTATAAAATAAGACTATTTGCTCTAGACATATTTCATTATCTCCAAAAAAATACACTGCCTCAATGTTGCATAACTGAATGAATTCAGACGTAGAAAGAGTGATTCACATCACTACTCTCAGGACAGAAGAGTTCATGCAGGAAGCATTGTTTTGTGAAAGCAGCCCTTCATTTAATAAAAATGAAGGAAGTGCTAAAAGTGACAGGAAAAGATTATGACTTACAATTGTGCATTGTGGCTATTTTCATTCTGAACCTTCCTGCATTCAATGACTTTCTATCTCAAGAATTTCTGCACAAAGAATATATGAATCTTAAATTAAAAAACAAACACAAACATTTAAGATTCTGTCATATGAAGTATGATGATTTTTCAGAATTTCAATCTAGAGACATTTAAGGGTCTCTAAGAAAAGGGAATTTAACTGAAGCAATGTTTGCACCATGGCTCAATTTTGCATTTTAGCACTGGAGCTCAAACTGTTGGAAAGGAATGACAAATTTTGGACTTCAAAGGATGGTAGTGCTTAGTATTCATGTTTGCAGTATTTTGCTGGCTGTTGTATGGGAAACCTGTTGCCTAGTGTTCATTGGTGAAAATTATTCTTATTAAAATCATTCAAACATTTCTTCAGTCTTTAAGTAAATAGTTTGGCTATGTTAGGTATTCATGAAATGTTTCAAGTAGAACAGAAACTGTATAATGCATTTCCTTTCCTTTCAGTTTTCATAAATCTATTTAAAAATACTAAAATATCTGTGTATCTGGAATCTAACATTCTGTTTTCCGTGTTACATTAAGCTTCACAATTGGGCTTTTGCCAGATTCATAAAATCATTCTGTTATCTTTTATTAATTAATCTGGGATGACTTCCATTTCTTGGTTCTGCTTTTTCCATGTCTAGTATGAAACATTGCTGTGCCTCACAGAAATCTGCCTTAAAAGAAATACAAGGATTTCTTTCCCCCTCCACCAGCGTGGTAGCCAAGATAGAATGATTTTTTATTAAGTGAACAATGATCTGTACATTTAAAAATAAAAATGTATTTCAGGTAGGTATACTTTTTATTTATTAATGAGGCTTATTACAAATAGACTAGTCCAGGGGTAGGCAAAGTTGGCTCTTCTATGACTCGTGGACTTCAACTCCCAGAATTTCTGAGCCAATCATGCTAGCTTAGGAATTCTGGGAGTTGAAGTCCACGAGTCATAGAAGAGCCAACTTTGCCTACCCCTGGACTAGGCCTAACAAAAGGCATAAAAGTATTGGCCATGTGCAAATCCCAATTTTCTCATATAAGGATAATCAAAGAATCTCCCTCTTTCACCAGGCTTTAATTTCAATACGTTTTTGTCGCCTGCAAAGCTTTTTGTGCATTCCAAATCCTCGGCCACATGATAGCCACGCAAACAATAAAATTGTGCTTCAGCCTCAAAGAAAAATCTGGCTAGCATCCTCCAGCACTGGAAAGAAATGAAACAATGAGAGTCAGCTTTGCTATGCGCTTGGGTCAAGCATGTGGCTATTATTTGCTTCCCTATGTAACTGTGGATTGGGATAATAGTTCCTGTCATATTTTTGTTTTAGTCCTTTGTGTTATATATTTCACAGGGCTCCGGGCCAGGTTATTCTGTCTGACTGGATCTAAACAGTAAAATTGTGATTGCAGTAAAAAAAAAAAAAAGCAAAAAGAAAAAGGCAAAAAAAAGGCAAAAAAACCCCCACACACCCAGGGCAGTGAGAGATTGAGTGCTGCATACAAACAGTTTGAGGAAGCTGTTGTACACTAGAACAATATCCTTACTACTTTTTCTTTTAAGCAAATTCCTAAAGGCTGTCTTCAGAGACTAGTTCTCCCACCCCAAATAACTAAAAGAAAAAAAGAAAAGAAAATTATGAGAGGATTCATGTCTAACGATCTTAAATGTTCCTTACTATGTTTAGTAAAAGTCGTTAAGTATCTAGATCCCCTCTTCCCGAAAGCAGATCCTCTAAGGCATTTTCAGAGTAGGGAAGATGGGAGCTCCCAACATTCAATTTTACATTTATTTCCCAAAGGTCATTTTAACTATGTGTCTTCCTTTCTCTTGTTGTGTTTATGGCTCTTCAAACGAATATGTAGTTGTATTCAACACTGAACATTATATCATGTTTCTTTTTAACAAGTGAGGATTTTCTTTCTTTGTGTTATCTTTATCCTTATCTAGAAAAAAATTGTATTTTCTGAGTAGAGAAAAAGAATCTTAACTTTGATTTTAGAATGAAAATGTAGAATTAAATATGGGATGGCAGAAGGAAAATAGAATACTTTTACTTGGCCAAGTGTGGATAGACACACAAGAAATTTGTCTCCGGTGCAGAAGCTATCAATGTACATGTACATGCAAAGCTACAGACCCATCATCATCATCATCATCATCATCATCATACAATAAGAGCTGAGGTGGTGCAGCGGTTAGAGGCAGTACTGCAGGCCACTTTAGCTGACTGTGATCTCCAGGTCAGCGGTTCAAATCTCACCGCCTGAAGGTTGACTCAGCCTTCCATCCTTCCGAGGTAGGTAAAATGAGGACCCAGATTGTTGGGGGCAATGTAAATATACATTGCTTACTGGTGTAAACTGCTTAGAGAGTGCTTGCACTGTGAGGCGGTATATAAATCTCACAAACAAACAAACAAACAAACAAACAAACAAATAAATACCAATAAATAAATACCAATAAATGGGTAATGGTTGTTAGTAATATTTTGTTTTTGTCTGGTAATATAGACAGGGGTCTCCAACCTTGGCAACTTTAAGATTTGTGGACTTCAGCTCCCAGAATTCCTCAGCCAGCAAAGCTGAATGAGGAACTCTGGGAGTTGAAGTCCACAAGTCTTAAAGTTGCCAAGGTTGGAGACCCCTGATATATTATCTCAATCTCAATTTCCCTCCCTCCCTCCCTCCCCCCTCTCTCTCTGATTTCCTTTATATATTAGCATGGCCTTTTTCTCCGATTCTTCAGTACTTCTGTTTAGTAAGAAGTGCTAAGTGATAGGGTTTGGAGCCAGGGAATGGCAAATAGAATAAAAAGACAAATGAAACTGTTTTGGGTCACACTGTGCCAAGTCTGGCACATGAGAGAGTTGGCCAGTTTCCACATAACTTTGTGTTGGTGAGCTGAATTTCCTGTGTTTAATTTTTAAAACATTTTTTTAAAAAGCTTGTCCATTGAAATGGTGTCTGAGATGGGAAAAAGAGCAACTGGCTTCTGCCCCTCTATCTCTATACTGAGAGATCAGAAGAAGAAACTTAGCCATAGATTATCTGCTCATTCCAGGTAGCAAGAGCCATGGTTCAGATAAGTAAACTTATTACAAAATCATGGATACATATTGTAGCTCATACTCTCTATCTGAACTATAGTTCAGTTTCTAGTCAGGATTCACCTGTCAGGCGGAGCCTAAGTGTGCCACAGTGTATGTAACACATCATACAACCCAGGTCTGGTTTAGCACCTGACAGTCTAGGCAGCCATCAGTTTGACTCTGAGCCATTCATGTCTGTAAATCTTCATTTTACTTTCATATTTGTCCCATGAAGTGGAATATCATTGCATCATTAAAGTGGCATCTCAGCCTTTCTTGAAAAGCTGCTGCTATTGTCAGGGAATCAGGAAAGTTTTCCTGATGTAAAAGATCTCATTCACAATTGATTGACTGATTGATTTTTTTAAAAATCAAGTTGTTGTCAGTGCTTAGGGACCACATAGACAAATTTTCTTCATGATGATTTGTCCCTCATATAGTCTTTCAGGTCTTCCAATGGCACCATTACTGCCACCATTACTACCCATTCAAGGTGTTGATCATCATCTTTAAAGCCCTACATGGCCTAGGACCAGGTTACCTTCGGGACCGCATTCTGCCTCACACTTCCCTTCGACCGGTTAGGGCCCACAGAGTGGGCCTCCTCCAGGTCCCGTCAGCCAAACAATGCCGGTTGGCGGGCCCTAGGGGGAGGGCCTTCTCTGTGTGGGGCCCCGCGCTCTGGAACCAACTTCCCCCAGAGACCCGAACCATCCCCACCCTGCTGGCCTTCCGGAAAGCCATCAAGACATGGCTCTTCTTGCAGGCAGGGGGGAAAGACTAAATTCATCTGAATCCCCCCCCCTTGGTATGACTGATTGTGAACATTTTTTAACTTTTGTATATTTTCTTAATTGTTGTTTTTAAATCACTGTTTATTATTGATGTTCTTATAAAATTGTTGTACGCCGCCCTGAGTCCCTCGGGAGTAGGGCGGCATAGAAGAACAAATAAATAAATAAATAAATAATAATAAATAAATAAATAAATAAATAAATAAATAAATAAATAAATAAATAAACAAACTAAAGCTGAGTCCATCCATCTTGCTGCTAGTCACCCTTTTCTCTTCAGTGGGTAGTAAGTAGTAGGTAGTTTAAATTAGCAACTATTTTGCAGTTTTTACATTCCATCCTAGTTCCTTTCTTTGCTTTTTATAATAAGCTGTAAAAAAAGGGAACACTAGATTTTTGGCTGGACTTTTTAAAAACTATTTTTTTATAAGGGCTTTCAGTTGCACACAGGATGTTTCTGTTTATCCAAGAAAACGAAGACTCACAAACAAACTGCTTTTTTGGCTCTGACTGAACTTAATCTGTGTGAGCCAATTTCTTTCCTATTCCCTAACTCTTTTTTGCAGTTGGGGCCACTTTTAAGAAGAAGAGGATGAGATTGGGAAGACTATAGAAAGGATATAAGGATGGATTAGACTAAGTGTTAGTTTTAAAAGTAGAATATCACGTGAGTTTTTGATTTCAAGTAAAATCTGATTGCTCTGGATCTTGTTTAAATAATATAATACCAAAAAGTCATTTTATTGAACTTTCAGAAAAGACAATGCAGTCAGCAATAAATAGAATTCACTACCATTTTTTGTTATGGTTATGTAATAATTATAGTTAGGTTACAATTGTTCTCTTGGTTATTTACTTTTATCTTCTTTCTTTACATAAAAACACCAAAAACAATTGTTTCCATGGTGATTATAACAGCCATGTAGCTTTCTGCTTGTTTGACTTGTCTTTGTTCACACGATCAATTTCCAGATATCATTTGTAAGAGATTTCTGTCTTTGTCAATGAGTCATAATTTGCACTATTTATTTGAAAGGGATCTTTTTTTTTGGTGAACAAAATGAGAAGAAGGAAAAGAGTTAAGTAGTTCTTCCATCTGTCAGTGATTTATTCATGATCATAGCCTAAGAGACTGCTTTTCAGTATAATAAAAACAGAACTAAAGTGCTTTTCATACATTGCATAAGTTGTGTGTTTGTTGTTGAGAATGCATAGTTCTTCAATCTGTGTGACAAGTCGTTTTTGGAAAGCATTTCCTACATGGAGAGCCCTAAGAACTACATAACACACAAGAATGGTTAATGTCAGTTCTGAACATGTGGGATTACTTCATACAGTCTACTTTCCAGTTTTATAAAATGGTACCCTTGGGATTTGCATTCTCAGCTGCAAACATAACACTAATGAAACATATGAATCAGACCCAAATTTCCTTTATATTGAGATGAAACACTGGTTTGGGGAAAGTATAATTCTTTCTCATATGGAATCAAGCAGTGAACATTACAAACAAGATGCTCAATCTTTTGACTTCACCTGTTTCTGCTGATCACTAATGATCAGGAGTGAAAAACTCTTCCATTTTTTGTGGGATGATTCATAATCGCATTTCTTAAAAAAAAGAAAAGCCACCTGAGACGGAGAAATTTTGAATGGAAAAATGATAGGGAAAAGATACTATGCTTTGATCTTCACCTGAAGGTAGCAGGGGGCTGTGTGGCAAGGTATTAGTGTGTCATGGAGAGCATCTAATCCCAATAAGTTAAGAATTGAATTGATGCCTTATTTTCTAGGGGCAGGATATGTTTTTTTCCATTGAGGAGTGGAAGACCTTTAAGCAATTTGGAAATAATCTCCAGCATGTGTGGATTTCCAGAATTGCAACAGCTGCATTGGTTGCTGATTTGCTTCTGGGTGCAACTCAAGGTGCTGGTTATCATCTGTAAAGCCTTACATGACTTGGACCAAGAAGAACTATCTCTTCTCAGTTACTTCTACTTGGCCCACCAGAATAGAAAGCAGGGCATGTTGCAGGTGCCATCCATTAAAGAAATATATGTAGTGGCACCAAGAAAAAGGGCCTTCTCTGTAGTGGTTCCCTTCCTGTGGAACATCTTTCTTTCAGAAATAATATTGCCCCCCACTTTTCTGAAAGTCCCTGAAGTCATGGTTTTATCAGCTTGGGGACCCTAGGTTGATGCAGAGCCACTCCTGGAGTGGGTGGGATTGGGGGTTTTAAATGGTGGCTTTTTATTTCTGTATATCACCAGGAATCACTGTGTGTGAGTTGGGCAGCAATATAAATTTGTTAAATAAAAATTGTCCAGCCAGCAAAATCTTTACTGGGAATTCTGGAAGTTGAAGTCCACATATCTGTCCTGATTGCCTTAAAGGACGTCTTCTATGTTTTATAAATTGGAGGAAGGATAATTTAAAGGCTTTCTTGGCAAACTCCTCCTAAAGATTCATCTATAAAAGGTAATTATAATAGGCAACAGTCAGGCTGAACTCCTTCTGATACCCCTACTTTGTCCAACTGAAGTGTTTTTAGCTTTTCTTCAGTCTAAGAAAACAGAAAGGTGATTTGGATCTTCCTGTAATAAGCCTGTAAAACTTAACAAAACTACTGGTATAGCAATCCTGAAACACACAAGATAGCTGTATGTGCAGTCTTCATGTGGAGAAGCTTTTAATGCAAAATTCCCTTACAGAAGCAGTGAAGCCAAAGCTGTAACAATAAAGATTGTCAGTTTATTGGGAAATGGAAAATATAATGAAGGCAACAACCGCACATAAATTATTGAAAGAAAAACAATACAGTCAGCCTAGCTAAACTAATTACTAATTACTTCCTTCAACAAGTTACTTGTTTCAAACATGCATTCATTGCAGGGAAGGTGGTTTGAGGATGATCTTTTTGGGTTTATATTTCAGTATTTACAGGCAGATCATTCTTTTTTATTATGGTTGTATTGTTATCTCTTACTTCTCTGAGCCTTCTTTCCAGTACTGTAGAAAGGAAGGAATGAGCAAAAACTACTCTTTTTGGAGAGACAGATTATAGCTTTACACATTCAGAAACAATAGTTCAGGATATCGTTGGTTTAGTCAGCAAATCGGCAAATTATCTGTCAACTTAAACTAATAAAACAGATGGAATTGTAAAGATACCATCTAGTTTTCATCCCTTTTCTCTTTGTATAAATAGGATTATATAGGAAGTCTCCTCTGTCTATTCTACTTGTTCAGGTCCTTCAGCATGGAGTCAATTAATCTGGTGGGGGATTTTTTTGGAGGGAGGGGGGAGCTGTGTTGTGCAATGCCAAATTCAAACAGTTGTACTGTAATCACTAGCTCAGGTTCTTTTTTACATGATTAACAAATTAAGCTAAGTAAAACAATGGCAGTGATACAAGTTCCTCTGGAATTAATATTGACCAGATCAGCTATGCCAACCGGATGTTGAGGATAAAATGCAAAAATAAATCTGAGTTTGGTTATGCCAGTGTTGTTATATTGTTCCCAGGGTATTGGACCATTTCTTTTGAAATTATTGTCTCTTAATGAATCTGTCACAATCAGATTCAGGTCCGTTTATATGTATCCAAATTATTGTACAGTGGCCATTAAGGGAAGCCAGCAGGCTGATAACCATGTAGAAATGAAAGCTGTATGGAATTTATAGGAGAGAACACCATGAAGAGGATTAGAATGGTTTAACAAGCCAGTATAACGAGAGCTGGGAAAACATTAGTGGAGTTTAGAGAAGCAAGGAATAAAAAAAGGGGGTGGAGTGATTTTGGCAGGGAGTGGGTCACACAGGCAATCTGTTCCTTTTGCCTAGATTTGTTTTTTTTTTAAAAAGGTTTTTCTGAAAAGTGTCAGGGGAACTGTGGCAAGCCAACAGGCCCCAGGCCAATTTTCAGCTAAACATGTTGTTGTGTAAAATTGTAGTCAATTAATTTAAGACCTGCCAATTTCAACTACAGAATGTTACAAGATTCTGTCAAATCCTTCCCAAGATGTAAAAGGGGAAAGTGGGAAGAGGAGAGCAAATTAAAAGCATGGTGCAGTAAAAGCGTTTGGCAGCATCCTATTGTTAGAATGAGTAGCTAAGGATGGTTGGCCCCTATAAAGAGCTCAATCCTGCCCTTGTTGATTCTTAAGTCATTGGTTATAATATGTATGTAGGAAAGGAAGGAAGCAAGGACTTGGGACTTCAGAACATTTTCGCAAATAAGTTCCTTTACTTTGGAAAATCAGTTTTGAATGTTATTTGCAAAGGACAGCAAAGAAAAGATCCCATTTAAGAACAGATGTGCATTTTATTTGGTGTAGGTCAGAATTTCCCAACTTGTGTTGTATGTGGATTTCAAATCCTGGTATTCTCAGTAATGGGAAACAATGGTGTAGGATTTGTGACAGTATTTGAGGGAATTTGTTTTTTTAAAAAAGTTGTATAGAGGACATCTTTAAATTAAGCCAAGAGGATGGATTCATTGGTGACTTTAGGGTTTGGTTACTAAGGAACAGAGAGATTGGGAAGGAGGTAGGTGTGGGTGGAGTTAACTGGAAAACTGGGAGCCAAGAAGCTTTAGCAGATGTTTGTGAAGAAGCTCAGCAAGAATTTCAGCTTGGAGCTGTCAGAAAAGATGTCCAGTATTTATCTGGACAGAGTGAAGAATATTCCCCCCTCTTGGTTCCATGCAGTACTAGCTAAAAGGAGACTAAACTGAGGTGCGGGAGGAGACCGTTGGCAGGATAATTGCAATAATCAAAATTATGAATTAGTACAATGTGTGTGCACAAGTTCTGAAGAGAGGAAGTTGTAAAATAATTTGTCCAATTTATATAATATATGCATTTGTTCAGTGAAATGGTTAGCTATTAGCAGTAATTTAGCTTATCACTACGCATAACATATGAATATTAACTTTTTAGTAACTGAAATATTTTTCAAGTTCTAGCACACCATTTTCATCCATTCTTACTTTATCCCTTTCAAAACATTTATTGTAACGTGTATCAGAAAAGCTGGGCTTTTCTTTCACACCAGAGTTGTCACCATTCATTTTTATTTTTCAACATGTTTTCACCCTGAATTATCAATTCTGAATTTCTTATGCTTAGTCCTTATTTTACTTCTCTTTTAAAGCAATCTTCATTTAGTTACTTCTGATTTTTACCATCTGTTACTGCCCTGATAACAGGATTACTAGTTAGCCTTACTCCTTTTCTCACACCGCAGGAAAGTGTCAATTCCAATATTATGCCATTGCCGATGTTGTAAAAAGACCAACCCCCCCCCAACCTTTTAGAAAAGCTGTTTGTGTGAACGTTAATGTTGGAACACGTTAAGATTCCACTTCTTTTTCATACAAAGGGAATAACAGTCTTTCAAACTTTTTCTTTGCACTGCTGACATGTAGTTAAAATACTCATGTGAGTATTTTGTTTTTCAGCTTGATTGTTGAATGTATTTCTGGGACTGATTCGGCAAGATTGTCAAAATAACAGAATACATAAAATACTACATTGGTGCATTTGGTGAATCAGTTCATTAGTTCTGAAAACATTTTGATGAAAAGTCATAAAATAGATTAAGGACCATGTAAAAAGCAGTCTCTAAATATAATGACTAATATTCACTCACTCACTCACTCACTCACTCACTCACTCACTCACTCACTCACTCACTCACTCTAAATGATTCCTCAGCCATAGAAACAACTCTAGGCAACTTACACAAAATAATAACCCCAAGCTAATAGACTTATAAGAATATTATTTTGCAATACATCAGGGACGGAATAAACTCAATTATAGACATAAAGTAGAACTACACTAGGGAATAGATCATACCCTTAACCGATGTATGGCCTGCTTGAGGAGACATTTTAAAATACAATAGTATTTATTAAAGCACATAGGGTTAGGGCCATGTGAGCTTCATGGGAGGTGTTATTCCATAGCTCCACAGCCACAGAGAAGGCTGATTTCCAGGATCTCACAAAATGACATTGTTTTACAGCAGAGACTTGGAACACGCCAACTCTAACAGATCTTACCTGCATGTATCCAGGTCCTAAGCTATGAAGGGGTCTATAGGCAGCAACCAATGTCTTAAATTCCACTGGAAGCCCATTGCTAAAGATTGCAGCAGATGGTACATGGGCAAAATGATGAATACCCAATGCAGTGTGTTGCTGCATTCTGGAATATTTGTAACCTCTGAGTAGTTTTCAAGGGTGTCCCTATATGTAGTGCATCAGAATAGTCAATTGGTCCCCATGGGAGATGATTAAATCAGGAATGATTGTGACTTATACACAGTTGGTCTATAAGATGGACCTATGCAAAGGCTCTCCTGACCACAGATGCCACCTGCTTATTGAGGGTTAAATATAGGATAAGCCACATATTGCATGCAAATTCCACCTGAGGAAGCATAATTCCATTGAAAACTAAGGACAATAAGCATGTGGAAATAACAGTTCCTTGAATCCAAAGTCTTCAGTGTTTCAAGTGGATATTTTTTCTAGCTCTTTATGATGATGCTAGGGTCAAACCTATAGACTTTATGCAAGTTATATAAGCTAAAAAGTTCCCTACCTTCATTTACAATATTATTTTAATATTTCTGAAGGCTACAGTGGTAGAATGGAGGGAGGAGACATGGAATAATTTGATATCATTCTGCATTTTTGGTAAAATTCGGTGGTATAAAAAGGTGAATTGTAAAATACGTATGTATCTTTAATCTTCTTTTTTCATGCTATTTCCTATGTGACTTAGCATAGTTCTGGACTTTTGCAAGGGGGTTGTGTGGAGGATAATTTTGAGCCTTCTTATAATTCTGTTTTGTTTGACCACAGCTTTATATCATGTGCTTCTCCTTAATCTCCTGTAAGTGAGAGAAAAAGGGAACACCAGAATAATATTCAAGGGTTCCTTTTACCTTGATGCTGTCAGCGGACTGCCAGTGTTTTAGGAATATGTTTTGTGGAGTTTGTTGTTTTATTTTTAACAGTTTAGTGTAGCTTGCAAGATTATTTTGTTAAAAGTACATGATTTTTATTAAATTTTTACATTACAGTAGTAAAATGTAATATAAACTAAAATAAAAAAAGAATAGAAAGTGAAAGATGCAAAGGGAAAGAAAATTCCCCATAGAAAATAAAAAGAAAAGAAAGAATATAGTGAAGAGAAAAAAAATAAGCTGTAACTTCCAAAGTAACTCATAAGTTTCTTAAGGTCACACGAATATAGAAAAATGCCTGTTTGAGAGAGGCCTTAGACCCGTGATGGTGAACCTATGGCACACATGCCCAAAGTGCCACAAGGAGCCCTGTCGCCTGGCACACGCGGCGTCGCCCGTGAGCATGCACGCCGGCCAGGTGATTGGCACATGCACATGCACACCAGTAACTGGAAGACTTTATGGCCAGCATGCATGTGCGCACTGGAAACAAAGTTCATTTTTCAGTGCACGCATGCTCCCTGGGCAGCTCCTCCTCCTGGTCACGGCCCAGATGAGCCCGCGAAGTGTTCCCTTTTCGGCACTCGGTGCCGAAAAGGTTTGCCATCACTGCCTTAGACAGTTCTTCAGCTAATTATGTAAGAATAAGCTCTAAATATTATTACAAAAAGAAAGCCAGCTTGTTCACCATCTGCCGAAGGCCTATGCTTTTCTTTCCATTGGCTTTACTCTGTCAGCTCTGAAATACTTTGGCCTAAGACTTTAGTCTTAGCCATACTTACTGAGAAGTATTTGGTACTTCTGAAGTACAATAGGATTATTTCCAAATAAATATGATTACATTTGGACTGTCAGTATCCTAGTATTTTATGTTTTACCATGTCCATTTCTTATGTTGTTTCTTTCAAAACGCTTGTATTACGGAAGTCCATTCAGAAGAGTGCTACTTGTTAAGTCTTCACTATGAGTATGAATGCTTCATTCCAAGTTTCTACTTTCAAGTCTACTCCACTGTATAACATTATACACCCTAAATTGCATAGTAGCTTTAATATGCAGAAAGAAGTTTGGGAACATCACACCAAATTTTGGTTGTTCCTCCATTCATTTAATGCTGACTGGGAACAGCTCGGATGACTCTGTGTTGAGGAGTCGGAGTTGGAGTGGGCAGTTGTAGTATTTATGATTCTGTATCCTCCTTGGCATACTTCCAGGATTTCCCTGGTAGACTTTCAACTGCAGCATGCTGAAATTGTTCTTGCGTAGGTGTTCCTAATTTTTCTCTCCAGTTTTCTGGTGGAGAATGAACAGTGCTAGAGTAGGACCTGATGTAAAGCACTCTAATTACAGTTGAGCTGATTTTCTTTAACAGTTCCCAATCAACTTCAAGGAGAAGGTTCAGTGGAATTCGGGGCTCTTCTCTTTGTTGTTGTAACCTGAAAGATTTGTGCAAAGAATCTTCATTATGTAATATGTATGTATTTTTGTGTGTAAAATGACTATTCCAACCTGGCTGCAGTTCCTCATTCAGTCCTGATTAATGATTTAGCAATACTTGGGAAGAAAAACATGAAATAACAGTGAGACCTTATATAAAAGTTTAGAGTAGCTGAGTATGAATTCTTGTACACCTCCATACATGCTAGGCGAAACATCTTGGCTACAGTAAATCGTGCTTGTAAAATGTATCTCTGCACACCTTGGTATGCAAATGCATTTCCCCAGCATGTCTGATGAGTAATTTCCCCTGACCTCATCAGTAGCTTGTTAATATTTTACAAGAACATAAGAGCAAGTTGTAAAGCAAACTGCAAATACAATCCCACACACAATTTAAAAAAAAACACCTTGAAAGCCCATCATTATCTTTGTATTAAAGTAGTTAAAGAATTCTGGACAAATCATGCCATTTGAATGCAGGCAACTGTTCTGTGTCAGTGAACACAAGTTTAGCACAGGTTGTATACATCCTAAGTTCTATGATGAAGCTGGAAGCTACCATGCAGGAAATTTATAGTTCTAGCCTAGGCAATTGGAGTTAGAAAAGAGACATTCTCCTGTGCGCTGATGGAGAGTCCAAGCATGGGTTAACTTCCGTCTGATTACCCGAGACTGAGTAATAATTATTCGGCCACGCCTCCTCTCTGGCCCCACTGAGTCAGTTGTTTTACTCAGTCTGACCAAGAGGGACGTAAAAACTTTACCTGCTCAGTATCCTGAGTAAACAGACAGATATTAACTTTGGACTTCTCAAAATTTGGTTTGTTTATTTTTGCTTATTTTTGTTATGAGATTAATCAGAGGGGGTGACAGCAAGGAATCTTCCTTGCCGCCCTGTGAAAACCTTTTGTTTTTGAGACCAGGGTGGAGTTCTGGTTCGTATGCTTTGGAAGCCACCTCCAGCCCCAAAAGAATTTACTGTATGCTGGCAGGAGTTTCTGTCTGGGCTCCGGCAGAGCTCCGATACCAGTGGAAGATTGATTAGCTGTGAGTGGGGGGTTTTCTCGGCTCACGTGGCTGCCTCCTTGCAAATGGTGATGCTTCGGACTCTGGTGAGTTAGCTCCCAGGCACCGCTATGCTGCGCGGTGATTTGGATTGCTGGAGTTTCTGTCCAGGGCGCCGGCAGAACTTCTTATTGATCAGCTGTGAGTCGGGGAGCTACCCGCTCATGCAATCGGGCTGTTTAGCATTGTGGAGGATTCATTGGAGAGGAATGCTCTATTTATCGTAGCTTCCTGCTGTGAGTCTGGGTGTGCTCGTGAGTTTCTGTCCAGGGCACCGGCAGAGCTCCATTCCTTACAAGGGGTGAAAACGATAAGCTGGGAGTTGGATTTCTCCTGCTCGCGAGATACGTAGTTTGCTGCAACAGATCCCTGGCACCGGGAGAGGTCACTCCCCCCCCCTTCGAGCACCATTTTGTTACATGTGGCGAGTTGGAAGTGGCTTCTGGTCGCAGTGAGTGTGCACAGAGAGAGAGAGAGATTTCTCCTCGGTTGCCATTTTGTTCTTCTTGTGTTGTTTGATCTTCGTGTGCTGGTGTGAGCTCTGGACATTCTCAGGACTCTGACGAGCCTTTCTATGCCTGCTTTCTTCTGTTCGGGCAAAATTGGTGATCTTTATCTTTATACAAGGAATTCTCCTTGGGAGTTGACTGGAGATAAGTTAATTGCCCGGCCTGCCCCAGTGTTCCAGGGTCTGTTCTCTCAGGGGAACTGCCTTGCACTATTCTCTCAGATTTCCAGTGTCCTTGGCCTGCATCATCCACGATGGCAGATAAATCCAGGAAAAGCAGGTCCTCAGTGAGGGAGTCTTCCTCTAAAGGACAAGTCTCTGCCAGCCCTAGCTCTTAAGCCACAAGCCTGAGAAAAATAATACTGATCATGGCAAGGGCCAAAAGGATTCTTCTAACAGGGGTTCTTCTGCTGAAGATAGAGATGCCCAGAGGCCACTGAGGGCACTTGAGAAGCAATTTTCTAAAGTATGCCAGCAAGTTGTGACCAGTAGGCCTTTGTCCCCTGTTCAGGAGGAACAGTCTCCTCAGCAGGAGGGCTCTCCGGGGGGGAGGAGATTCTGTTAGAGAGCTGTCTCCTGACATACTAATGATCCTCATGTACTGGAAGCAGCCACTGGCAGATCTCTTCCTGAGACCCTGGCAGACCAGGGAGCATCTAGTGTGGTGCCCACATGTTCCACAGGTAGGACACACCCTTCTGCCACATTCACGCCAACTGCTGCTGGACTCAGACCTAGTGGTACCCAGGAATTAACTTTGCCCCAGGAAATTAGAGATCTTATTGCCTCAGCCATTTCCCAGGGGGTCACTGCAGAATTGCAATACAGAGGTTTGTCTCCTGGACTGCAGGAACATTATGTGTGGCATGTGCAGCAGGATCAAGGTTCAGATCACGCTTCCATTCATACTGATCGTTCAGTGGTGGCAGAAGGGAGCCTGGTAGACCAGGACCTCTCTGAAGATGAGGGCCTGGTTCAGGACCAGCCTTCGTTTACTGGCTTGTTTAAACCAGCCTTGTTCAAATCTCTCCTGTACAAGGCCAAGATGACTTCGAATATGGTTTGTCACATGTCCCACCTGACCCTGAGTTGCGTCTTGACCCTACGCGAGGCGTGTTTTTGGAGTCGGTCCTGGAAAAGGAGACTGTTCCGGCTCCAAAGATGTTTTTGGACGTAATTCAGAGGCAGTGGAGTCAGCCAGCCTCACTTAACGCCCCCAGTAATGTGCTGGAAACCTATGTGAAAAGAACAAAGACTTTTGGCTGATTTTGAGCTGTTCTTTACTATATTTATTTCATTTAAAACTTTTACTAAAATTGATTTTAAAAAATCTTGGTGTTATTTATGTGTTTTAATTTGAACTAGGATTTGGGCTACGATTATAAGATTTAGGATACAAATGAATCTGACTGATTTCTATATGGTGGCAAAGGGGAAAAAAAGAACATGCACCTGGCTTTTTATATTTGTTCGTATGTTTGTGGGGGGGGTTGTGTGTGATGCCACTTCGAGATTGATCAGATTTTTTTCAAATCAGGTGTGTTAGACCTAATCTGGCTATTTTGCTTACATACACTTTGGGAATAATTACTGTATTAATAATTACTGTATTTTGTTGTATCCATTAATTGTTCTAACTTTGGTTTTTTATTTTTATTCTTTTTGTCAAACAGTAATAGATTTTACCAATATTGTCCAAATACCTATGTATTAAAAATGTTTACAATTTGATAGAGAATAGGAATACAATAATTGTATAAGAATCTTAGAATATTGATAATATGTAAATATTAAATAATGTAAATAATAAAGTAAATAATATGTAAATATTAGTATAATCTAAATGATTGTATAATATAGGATAGTGAATTCTAGAAATATAGAAATTATAGAATTTACGAACGTTATGGATGATATTGATACCGATACGGAAATGCTGTAATAAGTGAAAAATTATGGTTTTTTTAAATGTTAAAAATGTTTAATAAAAATATTTTTAAAAAGTGTACAATTCGAAGTGAACCCTGTGTCTGCAAAAATTATGACAATGACAAGAAGCTATACAAACTCCCAAATTCACATTGCTTTTTCAATTGCATAGCTGAATATATATGTCCTACACATTTTATACATGTTCTGCAGCAAATTCAAGTCAGCCATATTTGTTCATTTCAGCTTTCTTTGTAGTTGAATTTTCCCTTGTGTTTGTTGATAGTCTACAAATATATATTTTTTCTTTTTGCTGTTCTTGGCTTTGCTAACTTAAGCCACTTGGACTGTGTTCAAGGAGAGTTCCTTGAATCAGGCAGACATGTCTGGTGTGGAGTGCTTTGTTCTCTTGTAGCACATGCTGCTTGCATTACCCTGTGTTAATATTGAAGAATAGATAGGTGTGGGTGAATGCCATTCATATTGAATTCCTGCTTCAGATTGTGGGAGAGAGAAGAGACCAGAATAGATTTGTGGACTTTATATGATTCTAAGTACACAGAGTGGGGCAAAGGGACTAGTTTAGAGACTTACTAAACATACATTTATACCCAATCTTGTTTTGTCTGTCCTCATGCAGAGAATAAATATTAGCAGTCTGTCTGGAGAAAAGCAAGATTGATAGTAGATGTGTGGATACCTATATTCTTTGTCTTGCATAATTCATTCAAGCATGACTCAGCTGTGACTGAGGTGATTTGGGGATTGCCACCATTCTTCTCACCAAGTGTATTATTCCATTCCTTCTATCAGCTGTGTTGAATTCGTTCTGAATGTTGCAGACCTCAATACTTCAATTTCTTCATTCTTTTCTTAAAGACTGAAGGTGTGTGCTGCATTTTTTTCTGTGTATCTGTGTATTATTATTTTTTTAACTCTATGCATTATTTTAGTTGATTCCAAAAGGTCCCAGTTTGGATCTTGGGGAATTTATGAATTACTGCATTGCATGGATAACTCTGCATTTTTAAAGCATACTTCCTAATTATAAATGATCTCTCTGATATGAGATGTGATTAGGATTCTTTATTCTACTTGCATTAGCTACTTTAACCTTGTCTAAGTAATTATGTCTCATTTAAAATGCTGATTTATTTATCTAGGAATTATTCTATGGTTGTGTCTGTTATTATTATTTGGAAAGGATACCTTAGGAAACTCGCTTTAAGATAATTATCTGGTGTTTCTGTATCATTACTGTTTTAAAGTCTTGTGTGTAGACATTTTAAAGATATTCTTAAAGTTACAAGTGATGTGATATTTCTAAAATAAAGGTAAATATATCAGCAAGGTGTTCCTCAGAGTGATTGAGGTCAGCTCTTCCACCATCTTCTCTCTAATAAACATATGTACTGATGCTGTATTATTAGATTAACACTAAGTAATCTTCAATTTAGTTAAAATTTTGGTTGTGTGTCACAATTAGCAGTCCATTTTTCTGCAAATTGTATTCTATGCACTTTAAAATGCCTGAAAAACTAATGGAGTAGATGTTTCGTATAGCTTAATTTAATTTAATTTAATTTAAAGTTCTTATAGGCCGCCCAATCCCGTAGGACTCAGGGTGGCGTACAGCAGGAATAAGAACAATACAAATAATACAAGATAGTTTAAAACATTACATAGTTTTAAAAACCATTCAACCATGGGGGAATCCGATCTTCTTCACCCCGCCTGCCGGAAGAGCCATGTTTTTACGGCTTTGCAGAAGGCCATTAGAGTGGGGATAGTCCGGATTTCTGGTGGGAGTTGGTTCCAGAGAGATGGGGCTCCCACAGAGAAGGCTCTCCCCCGTGGTCCCACCAACTGACATTGTTTGGCTGATGGGACCTGGAGGAGACCAACTCTGTGGGACCTAACTGGTTGTAGGGAAGTATGTGGTAGGATGCGGTCCTGAGGTAACCTGGCCCTGAGCCATGTAGGGCTTTAAAGGTCAAAACCAACACCTTAGATGGCGTCCGGAGACTAATGGGCAACCAATGCAGCTTCTTCTTTAGTAAAGGATTAATTCCATCCCATTTGTGAAAATAATCAAAGAAGCTGTTGTGAAAAGTTAAGTAAAACCACTCCTTGAAAAGGATGGAGCAAGAACGTCAAAATAATTTAAATTGTTGTTTTGTGGTGTTGTATTTTTAAATAAATACTTAAACTATATAATTTAAAGCAAGACAGGAATTGTATTGATTTAATCTATTTATATAGCTGCCCATCTCAGTACATTACTCTGCATGGCTCACAACATTAAAACAAAAACATATACTTAAATTACTATAAATTCCTGAATGTTGTCAGCAAATGTCCAGGTTTTTCCTGTTTTGTATTCCATCTTCAGTTTCTAACATTTCTGGTAGCCAACTGCAATCATGGTCTGATTTAATTATAAATCCAGTCCCCTTGAGAAGTCCATAATGGTGGGAAACCAGTGCAGTCCAGTCTATAGCACCGATAGCGGCCCGCTGGTGACATCACAGTACCGGTGCGGTCGGTTGCTGGTGCCTGGGCACCGCCATTATTTTTTTAAAAAATAATTTTTTTAAAAAAAATTTCTTCTGTGCATACCCAGAAGCCGAGCTTCTAGCACTGCGCATGCGCTGCCTTCCTACCCCACAGTGAGTCCAAGCAGGGGAGGATGGCTGAGGGAGCGCGTGAGACGCTGAAACAACAGGCAGCAGGAGCTATCTCCATTCCCCTCCCTTCAACAGTCCGAGAAGCCACGAACGCGCGGTGATGATCCTAGGCATTTTCGCACGTTTGAGGCTTCTCGAGCTGCTGAGGGGAGGGGGAATGGGCGGCAGGATCTATCTCAGTTCCCTTCCCTTCAGCAGTCTGAGAAGCCACGAATGCGCGGTGATGGTCCTAGGCATTTTTGCACATTCGAGGCTTCTCGAGCTACTGAGGGGAGAGGGAACAGGTGGCAGGAGCCTAGGATCATCGAATGGGGAGAAGCATTCAGGCCGGATGGAGCCTCCTAGAAGAACCACTGCCGCGGTCTTGCTGCTCCCGCTGCGGGGGGCTGCATTGCGGGTGAGCAATGCCCCCTTGCTCCTCCGGCCGCTGCCAAGCTACCAAGGCCCACGCCCACCCGGTCACATGGCTGGTAAGCCACACCCACAAAATAAGCCATGCCCACAGAGGTAGTAAAAAAATTAGGAACCCGCCCCTGTGGGAAACAGTAAGAAAGTGAAGATCCATTAGCAACACGTTAGATTTACTTGATAACAATAGCAATGAATGCACCACTGAATGTACCCTTAAAAAAAAACCCATCAGGTTGAGGACAGTTCATCCTGAAGAAAGTCTGTCTGCGTGGCCAGTAAAGAACTGAGAGTAAAACTGAAATGACTAGGCATTTATTTAAAAACAAAAAACAAAAACCCAACCTAAATATTGGTAGTATTAAATGGGAAACTACAAGGACTATAGACTGTATTGGAAAGTAAAAGAAAAAAAGGGTTTGCAAGAGGAAACCTTTCTAGACTGTTGCCAAGAAAGCTACATGAAACTTGACTCAAAGGAAACTTTCCTTTAACACTACATGTATTTCAATGAGGCTTCTAGGAAGATAGCTTTATAATAGAGTTGGATTATTAGTTAATCTAATTTTGTATTAGAAACTGTCCAGGGTTTTAGAAAAACGAGGACCTTTCTGACTTCTATCTACAAAACATAGGACTTAAACCTGATAGCATTTGTTTTCAGAATATGTGTGGCCCCTTCAAAACCTGATGAGGACAGTGCATTTGTTAGGAGGCTTTCCATATCTCTAAATCAGGTATGGTTGGCTAGGGAATTCTGGGAGTTGAAGTCCACAGGTCTTAAAGTGGCCAAGGTTGGACAGTCCTGCTTTAAATGGTCATTGATTTTTACCTAGGGGAATTGTTTCAAGTTCTGAAGAACTGCAAGGGAGCAAGAATACTAAGAAAATGGAGATGGCAATTCTTGAAGGAACTCCATTTTTCCCCTCCTCCTCCTAGTATTGTCTAGTAAATTGGTCATATGGATGGGTCAAGTTAGATGACTGGCATAGTTTAACACTAATAAAATGTTGGGCTACTTAAATGAGTCAATTTTGCAGATTAAAGAATTTGCATGACATCGTTTTCCTCCTTCCAGTAATTAGGAATAGGATCAGTAATTCTACAGAAAGTTCACAGGGCCCAGCGTGGTAATTACTTGATTTTAGTACTATTAACACTGATGATTAAGTGAATCCTTTACTTGGATAAGTGTGATACATCAATAATGCGGAATAATACATAATGTGATGGGGAAATTTGGGGGAGGCACAATAATCTCTGAAATGTTTTAGAAGCTGCATGAATCATTCTTATGCTCATATTAAGCATTCTTGATTGGTGTATTACACCGTCTCTTCAATTGGAAATGCTCAGAGGAATATAACAGTTTTAACCCATGTGACCCAGTAGACGCAAAGTAGATGCATAGAAGAATTGTAACCCTGCTTCCTCCCAATATTTACTTGATATTAATAGCAGCTGAGAAATAAGGATCGGTTCTTCACCCCTCAACTAATGACTGGTAGGGCAGAGTGGAAAACGGAATGTTGCTCCTACGACACAACCTCTTGCTTTACAAGTGACTTAAAGTATAGTGTAATTCCAAAAAGAGTTTGTCTTGTTTTGTAGCTGAGAAGCACTTACAAGGGACAATATTTTTTTTTAGAAAAACAGTTAGTGAATACATGCTAGGAAATTCAAAGTACAAACAGAAGAATATTTTATTCTATTTTACTAGTACCATTTTAAGCAGAGAAAAATTGGAGCAGCAATATAAATTGTTGTAACCTTAGATATATGTGGAATACTACTCACCAGGGGTGGGTTCCACTTACCTTTGCCACCGGTTCGCATCGCGACAATCCTCCCGCGCGATTTGGCTTCCGCGCATGCTCAGAGCCCAAAAAACAGCTGAGGAGCTCATCAGCTGTGCTTCGGGTGAAGAAATAAAGGTCAGAATTCACCCGCGGGCGGGCAGGCGGGCTGGCAATTTTCAAGCCGCAGAAGGGGAAAAATTCGCAAAAAAGCAAAAAAAAAAAAGATGGTGTGCACGGACCGGCACCGACAGTGACGTCAGCAGCGGGTCGCTACCGGTTCAGGCGATCTGGTCCGAACCGGGAGGAACCCACCCCTGCTACTCACTATCCTTTCTTCTAGAGGAAAAATGTATATGTGTTGATGTTCAAGTAATTGGAAATTGCCTGCCTGCCAGCCTCTGTCTGTCTGTCTGTCTGTCTGTCTGTCTGTCTGTCTGTCTGTCTGTCTGTCTGTCTGTCTGTCTGTCTGTCTGTCTGTCTGTCTGTCTATCTATCTATCTATCTATCTATCTATCTATCTATCTATCTATCTATCTATCTATCTATCTATCTCGTTTGTAAGTCAAGCCAGACCTGATTTTATGACAATTTTTATGGTACTCATTAAGTGAATCACCACATTTATGTAAATCACATGGTCATTTAGTGAATCCAGCTTCCCTGATTGGTGTTTTTTGCTGGAAATCAAAAAAATTGCAAATCATGACTACACTCTTGCAGGATATAAATATGAGCCAGTTGCCAAATATTTGAATTGTGACTGCATGACTGTAGGGGTGGTGCATGGTTGTAAGTGTGAGTACAGGTTGTAAGTCATAAATCCAAACCTCTGGCAAAGTTTCCCAAGACCATTGTAACTTATATCGATAAATAAATGTTCATAAGTCAATGACTAACTACGTATAGCTTTCCATCTTACAAAACAATGACTAAGTGACTCGGGGTGGCATACAACAAGGTTAAAAGAAGTTCATAAACAACAACAACAACAACAATTATTATTATTATTTTGCTTGGTCACACATTCAACCAGATGTTCCATCTGGATTTATCCTTTTGAATAAACTTCAGAAGACTGTGTTATTATCAGACAAAGAACTCTTGGAGAAATTGATTTGCTGCATCACTTGCTTGCTATTCATAATGTCACATAATGAAGTTCTTTGGAGGAAAAGAAGATGTAAATAAAATAAATAATTATTATAAAATATTTACTGGTTTGGAAAATGGGAAAAGATATTTTGAAGAGCTTCTCTGTTGTTTCAATGTTAGCTGTTCCTGATAAGGTGACTAGTTTGAATGGAGGTGTGTGTAGGCACATGTAGGCACCCTTCATCTCCAATCAGGAACTGAATTATAAATGATGACCATATATTAATAATAATAATAATAATAATAATAATAATAATAATAATAATAATAATAATAATAATAATAATAATAATAATAATAATAATAATGCAGTTGGATAACATCAGACATGGAGAAGTGAAAACTATCATTAGAAGAGAGTACACCAACAGAGTTAGGAAAATTTTGAAATCTAAATTAAATGGTGGAAACACCATCAAGGCCATGAATACCTGGGCAATACCAGTCATAAGATACACGGCTGGTATAATTAACTGGACACAAGCTGATTTGGACATTTTGGACCGAAACACCAGAAAACTAATGACAATGCACTACAGTTTACATCCACGTAGTGACACTGATAGACTTTACCTGCCCAGAAAATCAGGTGGCAGAGGACTACTACAAGTAAAGCAAACAGTTGAAGAAGAAAAGCATGCATTGGCGGATTATTTAAAAGAAAGTCAAGAACATCTATTAATTGAAGTAAAGAACAAAAATCTACTGAAGGTCCAACAGACGAAACAAGAATACAGAAAAAATGTGATAAAATCAAGAATGGAGAGTTGGCAAAATAAAGCATTACATGGCCAATTTCTGAAAAAATAAAAGACAAAGTGGACAGTGAAAAAACTTGGTTATGGTTAACATCTGGTACTTTAAAGAAAGAAACAGAATCATTGATCCTGGCCGCACAAGAACAGGCAATTCGTACAAATGCCATAAAGGCCAAAATTGATAAATCTTCAAATGATGCTAAATGCAGATTATGCAAGGAAGCTGATGAAACTGTAGCCCATGTGCTCAGCTGCTGCAAGAAAATCGCGCAGACTGATTACAAATTACGACACAACTCTGTTGCACAAATGATCCACTGGAATTTATGCAAAAATTATAACATCCATACTGCTACAAACTGGTGGGAACACAAGCCTGAAAAAGTCACTGAAAATCAGATGGTCAAGATCTTGTGGGATTTTCGTATACAAACAGACAAGGTACTGGCGCATAATACACCAGACATCACGCTGGTCGAGAACAACAAGGTGACTATAATTGACATTGCAATACCAGGAGATAGCAAGGTCGATGAAAAGGAACACGAAAAAATCGCAAAATACCAGGACTTAAAAATCGAAATCCAACGATTATGGCACAAACCAGCAGTGGTAATTCCAGTGGTGATTGGAACACTGGGTGCTATCCCAAAAGCACTGGAATTACATTTAAAACAGCTCAAAATTGACAAAATCACCATCAGTCAAATGCAGAAAGCCGCACTGCTCGGTTCTGCACATATACTTCGAAAATACATTACGACTTCCTAGGCCCCTGGGTGGGGCTCGACTAGTAATCAATGCCAAATCCGGCGAAACAACTGGCCGCTGTGATACAATTGTATAATAATAATAATAATAATAATAATAATAATAATAATAATAATAATAATAATAATAATAATAATAATAATAATAATAATAATAATAATAATAATAATAATAATAACAGAGTTGGAAGGGACCTTGGAGGTCTTCTAGTCCAACCCCCTGCTTAGGCAGGAAACCCTACACTACTTCAGACAAATGGTTATCCAACATCTTCTTAAAAACGTCCAGTGTTGGAGCATTCACAACTTCTGGAGGCAAGCTGTTCCACTGATTAATTGTTCTAACTGTCAGGAAATTTCTCCTTAGTTCTTATTACCATTCAGTAAATTCAAAACTTTTGCAAGACATAGTCCTATGTGCAACTTTCATTTTCAATTGTACAAGATGAGAGTTACTTTTGGGCTGATATACTTGAAAGTGCACCATAAGTGATCGTAAGTCGTAACTCATTCTCACTACTACGGGGTGCATATGTCAGGTTAAGTCTTGAAAGCAGAAGAAAGTATAAAGTGATAAGGCTGAACCCACTGTCTAGCAAACCCTCACACATTTCTAATATGTTTAATTAAAAATCAAATCAACCCAAAGATTCTGTATGTGATTCTTAATCAGTTTTAGGTCTCCAGGAGAATAATGTAATTATACCAGTCGTTTAGTTACAGTAATTAAAACTTTAATTAACATCACTTCTAGCCTGTAGCTTCCCTAAACAGGACAGAGACTTGAGTGCTTCACTCCTGGTACCCTTAGAATCTGCCAAGACCACTTAGGCCTTTTTGCTACGGGAGTCAAAGGAACAGTTTCTGTTTAGTTGCTTCCCCCTTGTGTTTGTTTTAAAATCACAAGAGTGCTTGGAGAAATTATGTAAATACTCTAATATAGTTACCCTTTGCATGGCAACTATATTTTAGTCAGATTCATTTCTGATTCCTTTATTGAACTGTTGGATTGGCAGGAGTTACTTTGTGTACCAGAGAACTTTATTTCAAAGATGTTATGTTTTGGGGCAAAATTACAGATTTAACAAGCTTAATGGAGGGATCTTATTTTTATTTAGGATTCTTATATGCCGCCCTACTCCCTCTCTTATTTTAGAGGTCTCTTGGTTCCATAGTGTTCTGTAAAAGACTCGGTAGTGCCAAAGCATATATTTTGAAATGCTCTGTCTAGTCACTTCAGTGTCTTTGTTCCGTTCTGTAGAATCCAAATATAAACATGTTTGTATCTTCAGAAGTCTAAATCTGTCACACAAGTGTTTAGAAATGTTCCATTAATGGTTAACTGTTCATTAAAGGTATGCATTGAGATATATTTAGAAAGCAGCCAGTTTTAGGAATTGACTTTAATTTGGGAACTTAAGTAATGGAACTAGGAACCTGAAGAAATAAGTAACAATCAGGATACAGCTTCCAATGACAGACTTTTAAGCTTTTAATCACCTGCCTTGATCAAAATGCTGAACCTGGGGTGGCATATGTTTTATAAAGCTTTTTCACAGAGGGAAGATAATTGTCCAAATGCCCTCATTTTTACTACCCCTCTCTTCTTTCATTTGTGTTATGCGATTTGACAGCAACAGCAGCTGAAACACAGAATAGGCATCATAAAACAAACTGCCTATCAGAATAGTTTATATAATCTGAATCCAGAATAATCCATTAGAATTGGTGACATCAAAATTATAACTGTTTCTCACATAACTATTAATTATGTAGTCTGAGGCAAGGAGAGAAATGGCCATTTAAAAGTATTATTCCAAATTCATTTACGTATTTGTTCCTGCCTTAAAATTTGGCCTAAAGGTGTTCAGTATAAATGTAAATTAAAAGATTTCATTCTTGGCTGACTAACTCTTTCTGTTGGAGCTTCAGCAAGGGTTTCGGAAAAGGAGGGGAAGGGCAAGTTTCAGTGACATAAATGCTTTCTGGCTTCCACCTCCTCAACTAATTTATTGATAAAAGTGTGGGATGTATATTAAAAATGAAAAGATGGAGAAAAAGTGGGAAAAACAAGGATGTGAATATATGTATGTATGTGTGCACACAGGGAAAGGGGTTGGGAGCTTAGCCTGATTAAAAATCCTGCCTGAAGCATGTGTTCAGAACTAATTTGCTTCTGCATACTAAATGTGTATAATTTTGCAGACTGTGGTTGTTTAGAGGTGAGGGGAAATAACTTTGCCTATATCAAAATGCATTTTTCTTCCATATTCAGGAATTGGCCAAGATTTTGAAAACAGACTGTTGGGCTTCCTTGCTGAAATCTTGGTACAAATTGTCAGGGGAAGAGAGAACAGGGAATTATTGTGGGTGGAAAATAGCCTGTTTTAATATTTTCTGGATAGAAGAAGGAAATTGAGAAATGGATTGTGTGGAAGGAAACAGAATTATATGTTCCTTGGTTGTAGTTTGCTAGCAGTGGGTTGATTTATGACTTATTTTCTAAAAAAACCCAATGCGCTTGAGATTTATCTGTGTAAGAAACATGCTGGCACCCTGAAAACTTTGTCTTTCAATTCGAAGTACGTAGGGAAGGAGTAAAGTATAATTGTTTAGTAGTGAGAGAAAGAATTGAGAGGAAAGCACTAATCAGTATTTTTTCTGCTTAAGAATTCCAGCCATTATGTTCAATTAGTTAGTTACAAATAGTATAAGAAAGTATAAATAGCATAAGAAAATAGTATATTTTACTATATTATAAGTATGTTTATTGACCTTTGGATATTCTTTATTTCTAAATAGAAATAATGAGTTTCAGGATAAGTTAAAACCTTTTTTTAAACCATTATATAATCAAAATATTACAGATAGTCCTTGTGACCTTTTTAAAAATTATGATGGTGCTGAACAAAGAGTCTTATGACCCATGCCATTGCAGAGCCTTGTGATCACATGATCAAAATCTGGGCACTTGGCACCTTGCCTGCACTTACGCCAGGGGTGGGTTCCTACCAGTGCGGACCACTACATGCGCACCGGTAGCGGCCCGCTGGTGACGTAATTTTTATCGGAATTTTTGGTGATTTTTTTCGGGTTTGGATGGTTTTTCCTCGTCCTCTGCTTTGAAAAAGAAGCCCTCCCGCCCACCCCGGGTTAATACTGACCTTTATTTCTTCATCTGAAGCACAGCTGAGCAGCTCCTCAGCTGTGTTTTGGGCTGAAACGTCCTTCTAAGCATGTGCGGAAGTGAAATTGTGCAAGGTGGCGCGCGCGTGGGCGGAATGTCGCAATGCGCACTGGTAGCAAAGGTAACTGGAACCCTCCCCTGACTTACGCCAACAGGTGTGCTTTAACTCCCACCACCTGCCTATCTCCCCTCCCTCTATGCCTTTTTGGCCACCGCTGCCCTGTGCCTCATCGCCCGGCTTGCCTTTCTCATCTTTCTGCTTCCACTGCTGAGAAGGCATGGCTGGCCAGGCTGCTGGGCCTGGGTTTGCATGTGAAATAAATAAATAAATAAATAAAATAAAGCCGAAAACAGCCCAAGAGCTGCAGCACGCTAAAAAGCCATTTGCAAAGATGTCTGGGGTGGGGCTTCACATCCCCCCCCAATAAAAGAAAGCAGCAGCAAAGTTTTTTGGGTACCTCACAGCTTGGGCTACTTTTGACTGTTATCCATAGTGCAAAGCTCACCCTCAGCCTGGTTCAGTAGCAGGAGATAGAGGCAATCCCTTATCTTATTAAGGTTGCAGGCTGAAGGAACCAGTTTAGAACATCTTGCATTGGGATCAGTTAATGACCCAGAATTCTCAGTTAACTGTGGCAATGGGGAGGCCTAGGATTACAGTTGCTAAGGAATGCGGTCATGAAGTAACTCACTTTATGACTGGATCACTTAGTGACAGAAATTCCAGGCTCGATTGTGGTTGTAAATCGAGGATTACCTGTATCATTTTTAAAATTTTATTTTATCATTTTTACTGGTTTGTATATTTGTTTGAAATTGGGCATTAATTCATTGATTGGTACTAAAATAGTATTGAAATAGTGATTTATTATTGTGCCACATTTTTCTTCAGCTGTAAGCTGAAATTGCATTTATTCATTTATGGGTTCTGCTCTGCCTTTCCCTCTAATAAGTGGAGTTCCACGTGGGTGACAATAATTTTGTTTTTAAAAAGCCAATTTAAAATGTAGTTTCGAATGCAGTCAGAATATCAATTGAACTACTAATACAGCAAATATCATCTCCCTATCAAATCTTCTATTCCTAAAGATTGCTTAAATGAGTATGGTTTTGCATGCTTGTAGGTAAAAAGCAGAGGCAAAGTGAATCTGATCTTGCCTGGCAGGGAGTTATTAAGCCTAGGAGCAAACGCCAAGAGGATCTCTCTCTCCTACTAATTGTGGCCATTGACAAGCTAAATCTTGCCAACATAGTAAGCTTTCTTTCTCATTAGGCGATCTTGAGCAGGCTGTGGATGTAATCCACATTATGTGCATTTGTGCTGTGATGTACTATGTGGCAAATTGTTTACCAATTTATACAATAGTAGAAATAATGGATTACATATTCATGTGACATATTCCATTACTTTAAAAATATTTGCAGAAGCTGGAATGAGATTTCTAACAGGTAGACGAGAAAGTCAGGAAAAATATGCTAAGTTGCAATGTAATGTTTTGTTTAAAAACATAGTGGCTAATTGTGACAACTAAGCAGGATTCAGTGCAAAACTCTGGAGTTTTTTGAAGATCAATTATAATCTCTTCCACTGTAGATGTGTTCTGGCTGTCCAGTGCTGTAGATTTACAGTGCAATTGTGAAACAGCACTTTGGCGACATAAAGATAGGAGCATTCCAAGGGCTATAGTCATTCTTTATCCACAGTCTAAAACTGTTCCTTCTACTGCTAAAGCTGCAAAGATCAATTTATATTATCCAACTTTTACTTGGCATTAAAATCCTGCTTGTGTACAATTTTCAAACATTTAATGTGAGTTGATGATTAATTAAGGGTTAATAAGTTAGTGACGGTTAAGAGCCCATCAGGCCAATATGATGATTATTAAAATGCTTTAGTATTTTTTCCCTAGCTATGTTGCTTGAGTGGTGTTTATGAAGAGGGTGATAAATTGAAAGGGGCTTTAATTTCATTCTGTTCTACTTGCTACAACCTTCTGTTCAGTAATTAACACTAGAGGTTTTCTCAGCATAAACACTTCCCCACAGGATTTTCTGCTTTAACTGACCTTCTAAAATCTAGAAATAGTATATGCTGTGGATATCCTGCATTACTTCCAGAGGTTTGCAACAAAGATTTAATCAAAGGTAAAATTAACCATGGGACTAGTTCCCTTATCAGATGGTTAATAACTGTGAAATTTCTCTCCTCTGGAAGGTTGAAAAACTCTTGAGTATCTTGCTAAATTTTAATAACTGAAGTTGAGCCTGAAAAAGCTTTTAAAATTAGTTTTCACTCTTTTACTCTCTTTCTGATAAAAAGTTCAAAGTTGTATCCCTTTGTACATTTACTCAGGAATAAGTCCATCAAATTTAAAGGGACTATTTCTGAGTAAATTTCATAAAATTAAGCTGCATACTTGTTTTATCTCAGCCTAATTAGAACATGCTGAAAATGTAAACACGGAAATTAAGATGTGAATAAAATTTGATATTGTGGATTGAGTCAATTTGTTTGGGGACATTAAACCACCATTAATTTTAGACACAATGCTTGTAAGTGTGATTTACTATCTGTTCATTGTGATTCATTTTTTGCATGGGGTTACCTAAGTTAAATTGAGGTGGTACTCCTAATGCTTAAACCTCTAACAATCCACAGAGGTGCAAAATCAGAACACCTTAAAAGGGAAACAAAACAGGAATTGGCCAGATAAATTGTGATTACTTTGCTTTTCTTTTAAGACTGATTCGGTTTATTTCTAGTTTTCAATAAAGCAAACAGTTTTTTATGAATTTATGAATGCAGACTTCTCTATGTTCATCAGTTCACTGTTTTTACTTTCTGGCCAATGTTTTTGGGTACATTGCCTTTCACTATTAATAATAAGCACTTTCAGTGTGTCGGAAAACATATTACATTTGTTTTTAATTTCACAAGTTCAGACAATTCCACTTTAATCCTCATGTGTTCTTAACAAATAAACTATGAGGATTCCGTTACAGAAAATCAATGCAAAGTAGTGATAATGACATTATTTCCATTTAATGTATAAGTAACAGAAAGGGGGATTTTCTTAACTTTGATATAGTTCTAAATAATCGTAACTATAGGTATGTATACTGTGTATGTATAAATGTATACACATACAGTACCTCTTGCAGTGTTCCTGAACTTGGAATCCTCAGATATAGATGGAACTGTAACATATAGAAAGGGATTGTGGGAAGACATATCTATATGTATGTGCTTATTTATTCACACTGGTGTAATGTCTGACATAAGGAATCTTCATGAGAACAGAAACAGTGCCCTATTGGATCAGATCCCTGACCTGTCTAGTCCAGCAGTCTGTTCTCACAGTTGCCAATTAATTGCACAAGGAAGCCTCCCAGTAGATGTCTCTCCATGACACATAAGGCTCCAGTGACCTTCATATTGTGAGTCATTTAACTTCAGAAGTTACTTGGTTCGTGCTGCTCCAGAGGAAATGCAGTGAACTGTATTTGCTGTGTTGTTTTCCCCACTGTAAGCCAGCTTTCTATTGATGGGAGGTTACACTTCCTGTCTCCTAGGATTCCCCTCTCTTCCTAAAGCAGAGGTGATGTGAAGTCTTGCTTCCATTCCCCCATTGCTTTCTGGCTGGTCCATTAGACAATGATTGATTGGTTTTTTCCTCAATCCCTTACTTTTTAGGAAAGAAAATATAGAAAATATAAATAAATAATAAAAAAGGTTCTTTGTATCAGATAGTTGTCATTTTTTTAGCTCTCCCCAGGTGCATCTAGAGCAGTGGTGAAATCCAATTTTTTTTACTACCGGTTATGTGGGTGTGGCTTGGTGGGCGTGGTGTGGCTTGGTGGGCGTAGCTTGGTGGGCGTCGCAGGGGAAGGATACTGCAAAATCTCCATTCCCATCCCACTCCAGGGGAAGGATACTGCAAAATCCCCATTCCCTCCCCACTCTGGGGCCAGCCAGAGGTGGTATTTGCCGGCTCTTTGAACTACTCAAAATTTCCGCTATCGGTTCTCCAAACTATTCAAAATTTCCGCTATCAGTTCTCCAGAACCTGTCAGAACCTGCTGGATTTCACCCCTGATTCTAGAGTCTTAGCTTAGTGGTTCCCCAACCTTTCCGGCTTTGAGGACTGGGGGTGGGGGGTGGGGAGAAGAGGGGATGGTTCACTCTGAGTGGTGGGTGAGCGAATATGCATGCAGCTCCATTTGCATGAGTGTTGGGCATGTGTTGGGCACGAGTGTTGGCCGCTTGCGCAAATGGAGGTTTGTGCATCTGTGGTTACCCGCTGCTCACGCAAGTGGAGCTATGCGCACACTCGCCCACCACTTCTGCAGCCTGGTTCCAAATGGGCTGTGGCCCAGTAGTGGGCTACAGCCTGGGGGGGTTAGGGACCCCTGTCGATTCATGCAGGAGAAGGTAAGAACACTCACAGAGCCCCATGTAGCAATATAGAAGTGCTCCTAATGGATTGTGTGGAAAACCCATTGTATATAGAATGGGCCTAAATTAAGGTCTCCACTATGACATTTCTTAAGGGAATTGTGCAAAATAATTGGTAATATTCCCACTGTTTCTGAGCTAGCCAAAAACAGAACTCATAAGGTAGCCTTTGTTGGCACTATCATCTATATCAGTCATGGACTGAAAAGTAAGCTGGAAAAGTTCATATCTATCTCTGAATTCTCAATCTGATTTCAGTTGAATATTTATTTATTGGCTTGTTTTGTCAATTGTATTGGACCCTATATCAACCCGCTAATTCTTAGTCAAAAAGATGAAACAGTGACATTTTTTGGGAATATTTTCAATAAATAAGAACATGTATGAAGTCCCATCTTACTTCTTTCCCAGATGCCTATGATGTCACATTGGAAAAGTTAGGTATTCTCAAGGCTATGGAATGGAATATTTTGCCACTGAGGATAGTTCTGTGACTATGAACTCAGAATCCCTGATAAGAGTACGACAGAAATATTTCCACTGCAGAGACTGTATTACTAAAATAATCCCATATGCCCTGAAAGCATTTAAGGCTCATTTATGTTACAAATCAGGAATTGGGGTGAATTGCTTAAAGCTACACACAGTGCTGTGCCATAATACAGCTTTTTAAAACTTAGCATTATGGATGAACAAGGGTTTATAAAAATACTATAGTTTAAACATTCCTGGCATAACATTATGTTTACAATAGACCAATAATGTGCCTATGAAAGAAATTCTTCAGAAGACTTTCTTTAGCATCTTAACCATCTTACTGTTGGGTAAGAAAGGAAAATTAAAATGTGTTAAACCTATTTCTGGAGGAAAGGGGAATATCTGCTTTTCACAGGTTTGTGTGCACATGCATGGCATTGGCAGCAAATAATTAAAGACAGCGTAGTCTCTTGAACATCTTGTTAGGAATCTTAGATTTTAGCAGTATGGAACCTGCAACAATTGGAAACCTTGTGTTATCATGTCTAGGGCATATTTTGCCCAGGTTTTATTGGTTGTGACATTACCGTGTTGTCAATCTATGTGATTTTTTATCAGCTGAGATGGCTTCTTGTGGAAGAACCAGAGGGAGCAACATTTAAATTTCACTAGGACATAATTTTATTATGTTGAAAATGCTTTCTCATATCAGAAAGCTATTGGTGTTCCTTTGGGGTTAACAAAGCCAGCTTCTGTTTCCTTTCCTGTTGGTGAGTTCTGAGTAGCTAATGTGCTGGGGAAGTGACATAAATCCAGTCATTAAGAAGGCTAAATTCTATAGCTCAATGTGTCCGAATTACTTCACTCAGTCAGTCCTTGTGATCATAGTTGAACAAAGGACTGAACATAGTTGAACCTTTGGGTTTCTTGTGGTATCCTGATTCTGTGAAAAAAGGTATGGGCAAACAACACATTGATTTCCTCGTCTGTTTTATGGTTCACCATACTTCAATTGAGAGCTACATTGATTGGAAAATGATGGCAATAATAATAGAGATATTTGTTCTTGAGTACCTAGGCAATACAGACTGGGCATAAAGCCAAAATAAATTTGAAGGACAAGTCATTGAAATCAATTGCTCAAGACTTGCAGGAGCAGCTGCTGAGGAAGCAATGAGGGCAAATATGGACAAATAACATGAAGTTGCTACTGTGAAATGAGGAGACTATTTGTAAATGGGTAGAATGCGCTTTCATTGAGAGGGGTTAGAGCAGTAACCACTACCCTCAACCCATAAAAAAGTAATATTGAGTTATCTTACAAAAATAATGTCACAATTATAGGATTAATGTATAACGTGGATGAAACTTGCTGACAGTTTATTCTTATTCCTATTTATTTGCATTATATGAAGAAACGCTTCAATTAGTCTTCTAATTAGAAAAACTGCTTTTGTTTCAAAGATTCTGGAATGGATCTAAACTTTGTTGTGAAATAGTAGCCTCAAGGCAGTTACCAACATTGCAAGGCATTCCACTAGTTTACAAATTTTAATCCCATATGGAGGCTACTTGAAACAATCTCAATCCCTTGGATAGATAGAATATATTCTAGAGGGTTTTTTGGGGGCTTGTGAATTGCCCAAATCCTATGGACAACTTGCAATCTGAGTCAGATTTCTTTATGGCTTTCCAAAATGGAAATGTTGAATCTTGGGAGATCCAACTGGGAAAAAGTGCAATGAAGAAAGCATGCTTCCTGGGTTCTATAGATAGCAGCATTTAAAACTAAATAGGGTCTAGAAATGCACACTCTAGGCTTGCCAATAATTTGGTCTTATGCCCTTTAAGTCTTTAATTAAAGGTAATGTCCAGCATTTTGAATTGATTCAGATGACCCACCCCAGGAACCTCTTGGATCCAGTTGGATTCCAGGAGGCACTAGGAGATATTCACAGTGATTTGGTAAGCAGTGATACTCTGAAGCAGCTTCTTTCTTTGCATGCTGATCCCACTTGGCACCTTGTTTTACAAAGAAACTCAAAGAGATTAAAAAAAATTATAGCAGTAGCAATCTCTGGCATACCAATGGTGAAAGCTTGACTTCTGCTACCTGTGTTCCAGACTCATTCCTATTGGAGATTTTATGTACATAAACAATGTTACATCTATGTATATTACTAACATGTACTTGACTAAATAAATAAATAAATAAATAAATAAATAAATCAGAAGCTCACACACACTTGACTGCTTTTTGCTGAATTAAATAACTTCTTTATAAACATAATAATATATTTACAATACCAATTAGCAGAGTTTTTCCTTCAATCAGTTACAGGTAAACACAAGCAGGAGTTAGCTTCATTTCAGCAGAGTTCGGAGAGGAAAAATACAGAGTGGAGACTGGAGCCACACCCAGCCTAAGCTTAATTCTTTGCACATGCTCAGTAGCACTTTACTCTGATTGGCTGACTGAGCTACCACATGACTCTTCCAGTTTATGAATATTCCAACAATTCCCTTCCTGGCTTTTCTGAGAATCAGTCAGAGGCATAGTAGGTTGTATAAAAGTGATAATCAACACCCCTCTGTGAAAGGTGGCAATGAAGCCTTCCATTGATTCACCTGTATCATACAAGTACTGTCCAGTCTCAAAACTTCTTTTGGGGCGGAGGGTGGGGAAAGTTGTTGAGACAATGATAAGAATCCAGCTGCAAAGTGCTCTGAAAGAAACATTATCTGCACTCCTTTCAATCAGGATTCAGGCCTGGGCAAGAAACAGCACTGGGGATTATTTTTGTTGGGACCTAATATATCACTTTTGTCCCATTAACAGTTTTGATGTAATAGTCATTGTATCCCTTTAGATTGCCTGCAAGTAGAAGACACTGGTTTTTTTCAGTGTTTATTTTCCTACCTGAACAGGTGGTTCTATTTGGTAGTGAATGGGCAGGAGAGGTTGGCTCTGTGGCCCTCATAATGTAGGGTGCCTCAGGAGTCAGTCTTTCTTCCCCTGTTGAATGAAGTTACCAGGAGAACTCCTATTAAGTTGGGTTATCATCAGAACAGTAACAATACCTACATCACCTTACTGGGCTTTACTGGTGATGTAATGGAAGCATTTTCTCAATGTCTGGAGACTGTAGGGGATGGGCAGCCAACTATGGCCCCTTTATGACCTGGGGACTTCAACTCCCAGAATTCCTGAGCCAGTTATTGTGCACATTTATACCCCACTGAGGACACTGGAGAGAGATACAGTAAGGCTTTTTATAGTGAGTTGTGAGTCCCCTGTGATCCATTAGTCTTAGTTCAGACTCTTCATTTCTGTTCCATTATTACTGATTTTAAAAGAGGGCAATTAGAATAAAAAATCACTCTCCGTTAAGATATTTTAATCTCTCTTAAGCAGTTCTTATTAGCTTTTTTAAAAACATTTTTTGGTTATTGCTGTTGTTATGGAACCCCGAGCCCACTCTCAGAATTCCTTTGCACTTTGAAATAGGCATTTAACCAAAAAGAAAGAAGTATTAGGAATGGCCTCCATTTATAGTTTGAGGTAATTTTGCAAAGCAGAGTAGGAATGTAATTTTGATATATAGTTACTGTGGAGATGATAAATGCATTGCATGAAAGTGAATTCACTACTGTATTTTAGGTTACATCAGTGGCTTTAATGTTTGTCAGATGTTTAAATGCTGCAGATTTCTGGTGAATCAACACTGTATATAGTATAACCAATTTATTTGCTTAAAACTATCAAAATTAATGTTGCATCCTGATTTAAATGAGACAAATGTTTATTTGGGATTAAGATTCACAAATCATTTTTTTTCCTGCCTGAAGCATGAGCAAGATGGTACTTCTCTCTTTCACTTACAAAAATTTTCTGACGCAATTGGTGAATCTTACTTCAGGGTTTCTGATGAGCTACATTTATTTGGTTGGGGTTTTTTTTTTTGGTCGTTTACATCTCCATTTCATCTGTGAATATCAAGTTATCGTAAATGTTGTGGACCAGGCTGACTGGAAAACACACCTCTGTCCTTACTGCAAAGAGGAAGAGTCAGAAGGATGCCATCATTATCCTCTTCACAAAATTTAGGATTACATGATTGAAGTTACTATCTTATTCTACTACTCCTCTTGGGTCCATACCTCTATCCTTCTACTATGTGAAGGACTGCACGTTGCACATCAGATCCCATGAATGATTGCAGGAAATAGGTTTGCTTTGACCATTTGTATCTATCTTTCATGATACCAATTCTTATTTCCATTGCAGTAGAGTGTTTGCTAACCAGCAGGTTCATCACTGGCTGACCATGAATTTATTTATTAAATTGATATGTCACCCATCTCACTGTCAAGCGACTTTCCATTGGAATGGCATCTAGAGTAGTATATTCCAGTCTGCCTGCAGTTTTTCACCTAAGGGAGAGACTCTTGAAATGTAATCAAATGATATAGATGATATTGCAAGACTTAGATCAAAAGAAGATTGTTTATCAGAAAAATCCCTCCCCCTTTTGTGTGTACTGGATGCAATCCAGAATGGTTACCAGGGGGGAGCCTAGATTGCAACAAATGCAGGATGCCTGCTATACATAGGTGCATTTTGTCCCTGAGATCAAATTATAAATCTGGCATTTGTTATTATTTGCAGAATGAGATCTTTTGCAGTCCTAAAGGGGTGTAATGGCAGGACAGGTGCTTATTTCAGGTCATAGCTTCCTATAGTTTAAATTGTTTATCATCTCCTCCACTCTCTCTCTTATTCTCTGCTAGCATATTTTCTTAGAGACCTGTCTGCAGAAGAGATGGGTTTTCATGATGAGAGCCAAGATTGTGTTATTGACACACACATACTTCATATGCGTGCAGCTCTGCTGACGCAGCATCACCCTTTAGTGCTGGGGTCATGTTTGGAGCCCATGAATAAGCTCACACAAGGATCATTTGGGGCTTTAAAAAAAAACCTGACTTTATTGTAAATTGGCCAAAATCCAGCATTCTCCTCCCCTGCATAGAGATTAATAGCCTTGAGCAGCATCGGCTTGGGAAGAAAGAGGCTATTGTCTTCCGTCTTTATCCTTCTTAGTGGATGGGGAGAAGCCGATTAGTTAGGGGGGAGGAGAAGGTTGCTGCAACTGGCTACCAGCACATGCCTGGCTCAGTGCCTAGCAGATGGGGGTGGAAGGGGAAGAGGGCAAGGGGCTTAGAGCGTTAGATCAGCTGTCTCTTAGTCTCTGTGGTGAGAGGGAATCATCTTAACCCTTTATTGGCAGCGCATATCTCTTATGTTGCGATCTCTCAGGCAGAGGGCAGTTAAAGCCTGTGAGCTACTAATTCAGCATTCTAATTTACAGTGAATTCAGGGGGATCTGAAATATCCTCATGGATGATATGTATGCTATTGTATTAATTTATATTTATGGAAATCTATATTGCTTTATGAGAATTGGAGGAGATAAAGACGATGATGTATGGTTACAGAAGAAAAAAGTGTTGAAAGAAAACCACATTTCAAAATCTTGAGTTAAAAAGGATGAGGGAGCTCTCCTTAGCTGAACCAGCAGTGCTTTAGAAAAAGACATTTTGGGTACTCAACACAGGACCGTTTGAAATGGCTAGTTTCATATTGGTAATTTTTTTTAAATGAAGAAATTGATTTGTTTCTAACAGTATGACATACAGAGTATAGAGTATAACCTAATAAAGGCAGTTTCTTAGTGATGATTATTTTAGAAATAAATGGATATTGTGTGACAGTTGTGACTGATGAACTATGCCTTTAAAACTTGGAACAGTGATTGAATTAACAAAATATACTGACAATTATGATTGTGCAGTATGGATATTGCTTTAGTTATGGAACGCGATTGGAGGAGTCCAACATGAATGCTGTTTTAAATGTGTGATAAATCTTCAGGATTTGCTGTGCTTCCAGACAAATGTTGATGCTAGAAGCTAACTTTTTCTTGTTACTTTACATGTTTGGTGGTCTCTTCTCATGAACAGCACTGTGTAAGTTGATTGCTTTCAGATCTTGGTTGCAGCATCTTTTGTCATGTGCAGCCAGCCTAAAATGGCTCCATTGGAAGACAACAATGCATAGCTAAATCTGGTTTCCATGTCACATGTGCTGTTTGTTTCCTGTGCCTCTGTTAAACTAGTTCCAAAGACATCATTAGGAAAAAGTAAAAGCAGAGAAAACAGAATTGGAATTGATATTAATGGCGTTCAGTACATGGTCAGAAAAGCACCTGGCTCCTCTTTCTGGGGTAAGGATGATATAGCAGCAGCTTTTTAAGGCTAGTGTTATATATTATACAATAATTCCCCAAAGAGAGTCTCCCGTTTCTTATTCTCACAGCCCTATATGTGCAGCTGAGTTTTATTAGGTCTTTAAGAATAATATTCTCACTAACATTTGGGGCCTTTGGAGGATAGCCATTTCCTTGGCAGGTTTCAGATTCATTTACTTTTTTAAACCTGGTTTTGCTGGTTGCCAGCTAAGAACAGAAAAGTTGTGATTTAAGCCATGTGTGTGTGTAGCTATATGAAAATGTAGGTCCTCCATGGTTTTTTTTGGTTTTTTTTTTTTTTGCGTGCATGGAGATGTAAGAAATTATTCAGAGGAAGATTTTTGAAATTTGTTGTGGTTTGATCTATTGGTATAAGTAAGCAATGCGTATAAAGTTCTGAGCTTATTCCTGGCTTTAAAATTGGTGTGTCGGTTTTAATAGTTTATTCCATTTGGTGGGGGGGCAAGGAAACAGAGGAGTAAACATATAATGTCAGCAGGACCTCGATTTCAAACTATTTTCATATAGAGATCAAAGTTTCATGCCCAAGTAGGATAAAGTAGCTTGAAAGCAAAGCAAAATGGTATTTGGAAAAATCTTGACTAAGAGTTGGTAAAGAATATTTTATGTCGCTTCAGTTGAACATTGAAAGCAAGCCAAGTAAGTTAAAAATCACACTATAATACAAAGGGTAAGTTTGTCCTGTTGTTTCATCCCACAGTGTTGCCATCCGTTCACTTTATCGTTGATCCAGGCAGTGATTGGATATGAAGCACCCCTAGAGCTGGGCTGTTAAACTTGAACCTATGAAAAAATGATGCCACAAAAAAACCAACTCTCATGTCACGGCTGTAATACGTTCATTATATCAAGAATTAATATAGGGACAGTTAATTAAGGAGAAAGCAAAGGAGGGGATAGAAGCCAAAAACGTTATAAAATATTCAGTAACAATGCTTTTAATCATCTATCAGGAAAAAGAAAGGTAGGATGCCAAACATATCTTCAAATATAGGAAGCTTTAAAATCTAGGTGATAGCCCTGTTCTGTTTAAGCAACTTCAGCTCAGGTAACTGATGTGATACAAGACATCCTCTAAATAATTCAGTGGGCAGCCACTAATGTATGAAAGTAAATGTTCTTTTAGATATAGTGGATTCTTTAGCTATCCTTTAACCTGTAAAGATTATGCATACTGTAACCTTGAATAGGGTTTTGAAAGACATGAGAAGAGAATGTAATGTACCAGAGATATATACTCTAACTCCTCACTACTACCACCACTTTATCCGTAGTTAGACAGTTTCTGAATACTTTTCAAGAGAATCTGTGCAAAGAGAACATTTGAAATAATTTAATATACATGACACAAAAATAAGCATGCATATCTATGGTAGGAAAGTGTACAATAACCACCACAGTATACTAAATAACTTCTTTCTACTATCTAGGACTAGAAGCACTCTTAGACAATAATCTGAATGTTCGGGCAGGGTGTAATCTAATAAATACAGTAGGAAAAAAAGACAGATGAAGTTACCTTCATTTTGACTGCATTACATCTCTATTTGTTAGCTCCTATCCAGTGTATCACAACTGCTATATTTTATTCACTAACTCTAGAGGCAGAGTTCCACTACATCTTTAGAGGAATGTAGAAAGATTGAAGTTAAAACCACTATATTCTGTATCCCTGGAACCTTTCCTTGTTTTATTATGGAGATGTTAAAAACCATGGAGGCATGAGTATAGGTCAAAGACCTAGGGGATGAATATAGGTCAAAGACCAAGAAGTAATCCAACTTCAGCTTTTGAAAGTTGTCCTCCCATTAAAGTCAGAACAGCCATTTAATCAGATGTTCCCACACCTGTTTTGGCTAACTGATTCAGAAGAAGTGTACTGCAGTTACTGGGATTGAAAGCCACTAAGAAATAACAGAAGTGGATTTCACTTGACCAGTTCAGTATATATAATCCGCTAAAGAATAGAGGTTGTGTTGGATAGTTAGAAAACAACTTTGGGTGATGCTCTCTACTATGTGACCCACATGTACTTAAGAAATTGGGGAAAATTGAGACTTCCGGTTTTGGAGCGCTTCATCGCAGACATCCCTCGTTGGATGCCTTTCCGATCTTTGTTAAAAGCCGCCAGAACAGCTGTCTGGCGGCTTTAAAATCTCTTCCCCGGGCAAAGGGGAGAGATGAGAGCCTGACAGGAGGGGTAGAGCCCCCCCAGCGCCTTAGGAGCCATCTGGCAGGGCGCGAAGGGAGAGCTCCCCATGCAGCCTGTCTCCAGCTCCGAAGATCCGGAAACCTCTGCCTCTGCAGAGCTAGATGGAGTGACCAGCCGCTGCTTCAAAAATGGGATTTATAACTACATTTAAACTATAGAAGCAGACAGAGAGAAACAGGCGTGAGATGGGCAAGTACTGAAACCTCTTTTTTTCCTTTTTTTTTCAACTCCTGGGTAAGCTTTCACTTCGGCAAGGGAACAAAGGAAACAGAGTAACAATATGGCGATTGAGAAGTGAAAGTGACTTTCGTTTCCCCAGAGGCTTTTTTTTTTTTTTCTTTCTCTCTCTCTTATGGAAACTTTTAACTTGGAAAAATGGTTTTTTCTTTCTCTGTCTCCTAACTCTGGATTAAAGTTATAATAGAAATATTTTCAATAATAAAAGACTATCTGATTTTTAAACTGGAAAGAACTTTAATCAGGCAACTGGCTTTCTTTCTTTTTTGTACTCTTTTGAAACACCAATGGCTTCAAAGTTTGGAAAGACTGTTTTGACTAAAAGAAATGACTATTCATCTGGATATATTTCTAAAATGCAACTTAACACTGAGCTAACACCTCCACAGCTTTTGACACCTGAAAATTTATTAAATAATTTAAAGATTATGAAACATGAACTTACTTTGGAATTTAACCAGAAAATAAGTGAGATAGACCATAAGATGCAGGCTGCTTTGAAGAATATGAATCAACAACTAAGATTTGATGTGTTAGAGGTTTGCAAAGGCTTAGCAACAAATATTGAAGTTTTGGCAGAACGTATTGAAACAAATAAACAAGCTTTGGCAACTTCGGTGAATTACATAGATAAAATCCAAAACGACATTGCAAATTTTGAAAAAGAGGTCTTAATGACTCAGTTCAGATCTATGGAAGTTGCTATAAGGATTAGAGGTTTGAAAGAAGGATTATATGAAAATTTAAAAGGCAGGATGGTTGACATATTGGATCAGGTGTCTGGAATTTCTAAAGCGGAATTGGCTACACAAATCGACAAAACATACAGAATCAACTCGTGGTACGCCAAACAAAAGCATCTACCAAGGGATATTGTCATATATTTTACCACAAGAGCTTTACGGAACAGAATTATACAAGCAACGTTTAACAATAATCTTATGGTGAATGGTCAGGAACTAAAGATTTGGAAAGAAATCCCCTCTAAAATGCTTAAAGCCAGGAAAAGCTATACTTTTTTGATTGATGAATTTAAGAGATTAAATTTACAATATAAATGGGAAGCACCAGTTGGAGTAGCAGTGAAATTTTCTGGAAAAAGATACCGGCTCAACACGATAAAAAAAGCTACTGAATTTTATGTCAATGTTCTAAAGGCTGATATATCCAAGATTCCAGAAGAAGGGTGTATGAAAATAAAAGAGGAGGAGGAGGGGAAGCCACCTTCGATGGATCAAAAAGAAATAGACTCAAAAATCCAAAAGGAGTGCCTGAATCAGATAGCTGGGGAAAAGGAGATGGAGGTTTGGGAGCAGACGGGAGACGACTTGACAAATTTGAATTTATTGAACTATTAAAAGATGAACTATCAAGATACAAAACGATGTGATGTTGAAATATATTGGATGGATAGAGACTAATATGATTGTATTTTATCTTTTCCCTATCTAATGATTACTTATGCAATATTTAGTTAAGTTTTATATAATTTTGAGGTTATTTTTAATGTTGATAATATTAGATATATATAGTTTGTTGAAGATTTGTTTATTGTTTATTCTTCTTTTATTTTCTTTTTTTGTTTATTGAAGTTAATGATGAAATTTAATATTTGATGATTACTTATGTAACATTTAGTTAAGTTTTATCTTAGAGGTTATTTCTAATGTCAATAATATTAGTTTAAGATTTGTGTATTTTATATTTAGTTATTACTTATGTAACATTTACCTTGTATAAGATAGAGGACTGAAGGGAGGAGGTAGGAGGTTTGTTTGTTTGTAGTGTTAAAGAGTTTTCTCTTTCTTTCTTTCTTTTTTTTTATTCTCTTTCTTTTTTTTCTCTCTCTTTTTTGTATCTTTACTATTGTATACAAATGCGATATATTAGTACTGTATAGTTTGGAGTTGAAGCTTTTTTAAAAATAGTGTTCTTTTTTTCCTTTTTCCTTTTTCTTTTTATTAACAATTTAAACTTATTATTATGCCCTGTATTATCTCTGGGAAGTCCGGGGGGGGGGAGGTGGGGAGGGAAGGGGGTGGGTCTGGGGGGGGGAAACAAAAATGTTTGTACTTTGGATTTAATATTTTGTTACCACTTATGTAAGTTTGTACTAATAAAACTTTTTTGAGAAAAAAAAAATTAAAACAAAAAAAAAACAATAAACTAAAAAAAAAAAAAAGAAATTGGGGAAAATTTTAAAAGGCCCTTGTATGTTAATTTTAACAACCACAAACTGGGTAGTAAAAAGGTAGATGGTAGATTTTCAGCCCTAAACAATGTAGAGCTTTAATGAGTCAAAGTCAACAATTTGTGCTAAAAATAAGTTGAATTATTGTATGGATGTTTAGAAAATAATTTTGATTTTGAGACAGGTAACTTGATTTTCAGGGAAATCAGGATCAAATGAATGACACTGGTTGATAATTTATTGTTTTTAAATTAATAGCAAGCCTGGGGATTTCTGATCAGCTTCTGATTTATTCCACAATGAATTTGTATTTACTTTTTTGTAAAGCATGTAAGTAGTATGGATGGACAAGTGATGAAATCCCTAGCATTTTTTAAGAAAGGCAGCTGGTGTGGTCCTAGTCTGAGCAGACGCTTAAAGTTTAGTAAGCCTGCCTAGTGCGGCAGCCAAGACTCAGTCATGCAGAGTGGACCCATTAATAACATTTACTTTAAATCAGTTTAGATTAACTGATGTCATATCTGTCAGTGAATGTGAGCTGTTAAGAGTTTGTTGCTCTTATGAACATTGATTTTGATTAAGTATCTCCCTGGCTTTTTTTTTTCCTTTTTGGCCTTATGCTGCTATAATTAAACTTCCAATATTTTCTGGCTTGTAGCAATACAAGGTCTGGGACTGAAGTCATGCTTGTATTAATCTTTATTAAATGGGAAATTAGTTTTTCTCAGAATGGAAGGCAGCAGCTCATCCTGCCCGATCCCCAAATATATTATTGATGAGATGTAGCTATGAAGCTGATGGGTGAGAGGATTTTGGTGTTCAGTAGTGAGTCCGCTGAAAATAATGAGAAAGTCGGATTGTTACACAACCCTTTCCTCTTACCCCAATAAACAGTGGGGAAAGCTGAACCTCTGGGACAGTTTTCTGGGTTAAAAATGATCACTCTATGGACCATTGGAATTACAATTTAGTTCTGCCAGGCAATGAAATGCCTCCTGAGTCACTTGCTTTTAAATAAATGGAATACTTGGCATTTCCAGAGTCACAGGCTGTCATATTAACAGAGATGTGGATTGTAGGAGGTGAGAAGGGTGAGTTGTATTTTTAGTTGATGGGTGCATTGTTGCTTAATAATGCCTTTATAAAAACACTTTTTAAGATAGTTTATCCTTCCAAAACATTTTACTTTGGTAAATAAATGAAGTAAGTTCATAAAATTCAAACACATAAAAAGGTTTGATGAATTATACAGAAAACAGTAGCAGCAGAACACCACTAGATAAATAGGATAATAACAAGAACAAATAATCACATATCCAACCATTGAATATTAAAAAAACCTAATAAAACAGTTTGAGCATTACAAACATCCGGAAGCAATTAAAACCAGCTTTAGAAAATGTCCAAAAGCCATGAAGTTTGGGGGGGGGGGGGAACACATTCTCAGAAAGAAAGAGACTATTCAGAGAAAATACCCATCTTTATTATTCACTAAAGCAAACATTCTTGCTTGCTTAACTAAAGAGCAGACTCTGAATGCTAGTTTTTATTTTTAAACAAGAAAATTATCCTTGAAGTTATTTAGAGTTAGTGCTATAAAGCTGATTCAGTGAATTTGGTTTATTTATCTTTACAGAGCGCCAAGAGTTGCAATTTTGTGTTCTAGGTATTCAAGATCACTTCTCAACTTGGTGACCAGCTGGCATTGCCTATGCTTGTCCCTTTTCAACACTTTCCTCTTCTAGGCAACTGTGTGCCAAAATCTATTTCCAGCTGTGTCAACGAATTATTTATTTAGAATGAGTGTTACCTTTCAAAGTCTTCCTTGATTTGGAGGAACCTTGCCTGTAACCACAATGAAGTCCTTGCTATATAGGGCTATAGTCAATGGAAAATTCCCAGTGTGTGATCATTTGAGGGTAATCACTGATTGCAGAAAACATCTATTTGAAAGTAAAAATACAGCATAATGGTTTTGAAAAGGAACAAATAAACAAATATCCTTTAGAATAACTCTCGAGACCAGACTTCTTAGTCATGGAAACTTTTATCAACAGTTAGGAGATCTACAAACTTCACAGATAAATCTCTTGAAATTCCGCATTTATAATTCTGCAGATGGTTAGTACAGGTAGTCCTAGACCAGTGATGGCGAACCTATGGCACGCGTGCCACAGGTGGCACGCGGAGCCATATCTGCCGGCACGCGAGCCATTGCCTAGCTCAGCTCCAGTGCGCATGTGCGTGCCGGCCAGCTGATTTTTGGCTTGCACGGAGGTTCTGGGAGGGCATTTTCGACTTCTGGAGGGCCTCCGGGGGGACGGGGGAGGGCATTTTTGCCCTCCCCATGCTCCAGGGAAGCCTCTGGAGCCTAGGGAGGGCGAAAAAATGGGCCTACCGGGCCACCAGAAGTTGGGAAATGGGCCATTTCCGGCCTCCAGAGGGCCTCTGGGGGGGCGGGGGAGGCCGTTTTTGCCCTTCCCAGGCAGTGAATTATGGGTGTTGGCACTCGCGCATGTGCGATAGCACACGTGCATGCACTTTCGGCACCCGAGGAAAAAAAGGTTCGCCATCACTGTCCTAGACTATGGGTCCTCAAACTAAGGCACGGGGGCCACATGCGGCCCACCGAAGCCATTAATCCGGCCCGCGCAGGACCATGTGGCTGCCCCACCCACATTGCCCCGCCTATCCTTCGGCCGAGCGCAGAACTTATCTTCGCGAGCCCCGTGGGCTGGAACTGAAAGATAAGGCCAACAATTTTGGCCTGCAGAGACGTTCTGGAGGCGGAGGTGAAAAACAGGGTGCACAGATGCCCCAGGCGGACAAAAAACTGGTGAAAACAGCCCATTTTTAGCCAAAACCTGGGCCGTTTTTGGCCTGCAAAATGCTTCTGGAGGCGTGGGAGGTGTAAAATGGGGCACACAGATGCCCCAAGAGGCCAAAAAATGGGCAAAAAATGGCCTATTTTCACCTCCCCCGCCTCTAGAAGATTATATATATATATATATATATATATATATATATATATATATATATATATATATATATATATATATATATATATATATATATATATATGATTTTTTGCTGATAAATGAAAATAAAGGGAGACTATTGTAGATAGTCTCCCTTTATTTTCATTTATCAGTAAAAAATCCTACACATATAGATTAGTGTGTCGGCTATGTAAAAAACTGCCTGGACGGTCCCAGTGAGGGGCTGAAAGGCAAAAATGGAAGCTGTGATGCTTTCCCTCCCATATTTGGGTACACCAGGATAACACGAGAGAAAAACATATATATATATATATATATATATATATATATAGAGAGAGAGAGAGAGAGAGAGAGAGAGAGAGAGAGAGAGAGAGAGAGAGAGAGAGAGAGAGAGAGAGAGAGAGAGAGAGAGAGAGAGAGAGAGAGAGAGAGAGATTTGGAGAGAGTGGATAAGTGGACCACTAGACTCCTAAACAACTGAAAAAACGTTCTAGTAAAAAGAAAAGTCAACCAAAAGAGCAACATGCAAACAAAAGCAAATAAAACACCCCCAGGAACAAAACAAATGAAAGTTTAATTTGTGTGCATTGTTTAATGGACTGTCAAATTGGCCACACCCACCTAGTCACGTGACCACCTAGCCACACCCACCCACCCGGTCCGGCCCCCCAACAGCCTGAGGGACCCCGAATTGGCCCCCTGTTTAAAAAGTTTGAGGACCCCTATCCTAGACTTATGACCATGATTGAGCCCTTGTTAAGTGAGAAATTTATTAAGTCAGTTTTGCCCCCATTTTACAACATTTTTTGCCTCAGTTGTTAAGTGAATCACTGCAGTTGATAAGTTAGTAACTTGGTTGTTAAGTGAATCTGGTTTCCCCATTGTCTTTGGTTGTCAGAAGGTCACAAAAAGTGATCACATGACCTTGGGACACAGCAATGGTCATAAATATGAACCAGTTGTCAAGCATCTGAATTTTGATCACATGATCATGTAACTTTGAACGGTCACTAAATAAACTGTTGTAAGTCGAGGACTACCTGTATGCCGTACAACTCAGCACTTGTATGTGTCTCTTGGGCTGTGTGGAAACTTCAGCTCGCTTTATTTATTTATTTATTTATTTATTTATTTATTTATTTCTATCTATCTATCTATCTATCTATCTATCTATCTATCTATCTATCTATCTATCTATCTATCTATCTATCTATCTATCTATCTATCTATCTATCTACCATCTTATATACCGCCTCATAGTGCAAGCACTCTCTAAGCCAGTGGTTCCCAACCTTTCTAATGCCGCAACCCCTTAATATAGTTCCTCATGTTGTGGTGACCCCCAACCATAAAAATATTTTTGTTGCTACTTCATAACTGTAATTTTGCTACCGTTATGAATCGTAATGTAAATATCTAATATGCAGGATGTATTTTCATTGTTACAAATTGAACATAATTAAAGCATAGCGATTAATCACAAAAACAATATGTAATTATGCCAGATCAGAAATTCTCGGGCCAGTCTTTGCAAGAGCGCAAGGAATATCATCTTCCACAACAAGTCTACTTCTGTATTTAGACTTGATAACCAACAAGTGTACAGCAATATTTCTCAATCTCAGCAACTTTTAAGGTGCCTGGACTTCAACTCCCAGAATTCAAAGCAAAGCTGGCCCCTTAGCTGATGCTGTCAAAGCTCGGCCGCCAGTCGTCACAAACGCCTGTCACTGAATGGCACCTCTCCCTACCAATCGGAGGGCTCGGGCGAGTTAGCCAGGCTTGTGGCAGTGGGGGGGGGAGCTGAGGATGCCGGGGCGACCCCTGGGAAATGGTCATTCGACCCCCAAAGGGGTCCTGACCCCCAGGTTGGGAACCACTGCTCTAAGCGGTTTACACCATTAAGCAATGTATATATTTACATTGCCCCCAACAATCTGGGTCCCCATTTTACCTACCTCGGAAGGATGGAAGGCTGAGTCAACCCTGAGCCGGTGAGATTTGAACTGCTGATCACAGTCAGCCTGCAGTACTGCACTCTAACTGCTGCGCCCAAAGGTGCTTCTTTTCAAAAGAAGACTTGGTCTTTTTAATTAAAAAAAAAAATTCGCTTCTCATCCAAGAAACTTTTTCTTTTCTGAAGTAAAGAAGCTTCTTGGTTGAGAAGCGAAAATTTCAAAGAAAATAACAAATGCCTTCAAAATGCCTTTTTAAAAGCACCTTTGGGAGATACCCATGACCTGAATGATTGAGAATCTCCAGAGACACTCAGCTCCATTTGTTCTAATGTGATTTGACAGATTACTGCTAGACATTGAAGATAGGAAAATTCCCTGACTTCTGTGGCTGGTTCAGAATTATCTGAGTAATTTCAGGTCATACTTACTGATTGTCTTAAATACATAAGTATTTGGAACTCCCAGTGTCAATAAACTTTAAAAAACAAAGAAGCAATATTATTTTATTTGACTCAAGAATGTTGCAGGAATCCCCCACCACCTTTATCACACAACAGTGTCGCTTTGGAATATAACACCTTTCTACTTCTAAACAATAAAAGATCAAGATGCCTTAAAATTTAAAAAAGCCTAATCTATCAATAAAGCTTAAGAGCAGTGTTTATTTTACACTGCTATGGTATTTATACGATAACCTCTTTATAGCATTGTAAATTTGTTATTTGCAATAAATACATTGACTTCTGAGTAAACATTAGCTGCTTTTTCAATCATAATTATAAAACCACATAATGTTGGTCTTTACATTGAAACTTTTGGATGGACAATGCTTGGAACGCTACTTTTCAAGGATGTGGGAAGTGGTTTCCCATCTCTAAAATACCGGAGAATTGTTGGGATTAGAGTCCAGGATACACACAGAGATGTTTCTGTAACCGTTGCTTTTCAGATCTATTCAAGCCATAAGTTCCCTATCCTGGCAGTGGCGTATGGCTAAGCAGTGATAGCTGAAATTTCTTATTAAATGCCTCCTGCTGTTGTATGAATACTCGGTCTCTGTTCTGGCTGCTTTATCTTGAATGCTGTGTCTGAACCTACTGGGTTTCAGGAGGAGTAATGTAATAGGGTGATTCTGTTGTGAATGGGATTGGGGAGTGCCTAAACGCTGAAATAAACCATGTGGGGTGTTGGGAGTCCAGTGAGGAACACAGGGTAACCGAAGGGAGACTTTGCTGTGACCAAATGTTATAATGCAATTCTGGCTATCTCAGTGCTTTGTGAGTTAAGATAGGAGCAAGAAACGATTTCATTGGTTGCATGTATGACGTCTTTTCCCTAATCTGCTTTTTGGCAATAGTATTTTACTTTTAACATTTATACCTGTTATAAATCGGTGGCAACACCACTTTGTGTGTCTCAAACTTAAAGGGGGAAAAGCAATTGATGGTGTGAAATATTGCAAGTATCACTTTATCTTTATCATAAGCGCACCACTGTGCCTACCGTCCCTGTCCTATTGTCCTCTTTTATCGTTACTTTTTACTTATGTTTATACAAACTACTACTATCCTATACATATTTGACAAATAAATAAATAAATAAAATAAATAAATAAAATCTTCTGCCTCCCTGCAGAAATATTTCTGGAATGGACTCTCCTCATATCTTCCAGCAGATGTCACCCCAGAGCATAGCACAGAAACTTGAAGGACAAATGGGAAAGGGGGAGGAAAAAAAAGGGAAAGGGGGCCTTTGAACGGCAGTATCATAAATAAGCTGTTCTTTTTGCACTGCTCCTTAGCACCCCACGAGCCCTGTAGAACTGGAAAGGGCTCCCCTGAAAAGGTTGCAAAGTGTGTTTTTAGCAGATAAGTCTCTGCCTTTGAAGTATGGCAGCAGACTAAAGCGCCCCCGTCTTGTTGTTGCTGCCAGCCACTGCGAATTAATCACAGCCACATTCAGATAAGAGTACAAAGCATCACAGAGCATTGTGCCAGAGAACGAGGAGGGGGAAGGAGCAGGCAAGAATGAGAAATAGGGAAGGACGGATCCACAGTGGGAAGGTCAAGAGTTTTGCAGATATACAGGAGTTGCAATTCCAGTTTGCATTCCTCTGGTGCTTTGAAACATTGACAAACTACTCTGTCTTTTTTTTTTTTTTGCTTTTGCTTTACTACTATGCTTGTGTGTTTAATTGAGGTAGTTTTTAGTCTGTGTAATATTCAACCTAGCTCTTTCATCGTTTTCGCTTCGCTTTGATCTTTGACTTTTCAATTATTCCTAATATGATTTTATTAATTAAGTGCTTCATGTCTACCTGAGAAAAGTACAGAGTTGGGAGCTACCGATGAATGGGTTAAAAGTTAAAGTCTTCTTTGGATTGAGCTCATCTGGTAATTTTTTTATGAAGGTTTTCTGTGCAATTTTGGCAACAGACTAAAAGTGTTTTTGCCATTGCGTCTTTCCAAGCTGTTTTGTTTCCTGTTTTATTTTGGTTTTAGTCTACAGCCTCTGTAATCTCCTTTACTGTCCCATTCAAATACCAACCAAACCTTATTCTTCTTAACTTTTGAGCATAGACCCAAGTGCTGCTATGTACTGGGACAGCTGAATGGATTAGAATGATCCGATCTCCTATGAAGATGTTAGATGAAGAAGATCCTGGAACTTTAGATCCAAAAACCAGGATTAAGAAAGACTAACCAACCTTAAATGCCCATTTGAGACAAGCCAACATCAGTACTGAAGAAGCATTTTTTAAAAAAATCCACATTGGTAGCATGAATATAAAAAAAATTCTCAGAAGCATAAGAGATTTCTGAGAACAGTCATTAAAATCATGCAAATTAATTCCCTTATATTTATTTAGAATTTCACACTTTTGACACATTTCTCAATATGTTTTCCTTCTTCAGAGCAGAAATTATGTTTGTGATTAGGCTATTTGTCTGCAGAAGATCCAGTGTAGCATATTAATGGTTACACAGTGAACATCTTTGTTAAGGAGTTATTGTGCTGTTAAGCACATACACAGCGAAATGTGTTGTAGTAATGGTGTTGCCGTTTGATATGAATGCTATTCAGTCAATAAACAGAATATCTTTAGTATGTACAAAGTAGTTTTTACTTGAATAGTAGCAAAGTTAAATAGGAAGTCCAAATCATATACAGTTATTCAGTCAATGCGAAGTTTCTTCTTCTTGCCTATCTTTGTTTTAACTCACAAAGATTACAGCTATCACTTAATTCTATACTATCACAGATAGTTTCTCTTCTCTTCACAGCAATTCCACACAGTCATAAAGTAATCTACTTATCAGTAAAGCAGCAGAGAGTCTTCAATCCGGAACACACGGTCAAATACCACTCACCACACTAAACCACCAACCACACTGAGCATGCTCTCTTGCTTACTTATATAGTAATCATCCACAATGCATTTAAAGCAATATACACATAACATTGATTTGTGGCTTAATCATATATTAACACACCCAATCGTTTGAACAGGGTTCTAACAATCTTTATTGAAAGACTATTGAATCTACCACAATAGACATTGGTGGGGGGGAAGTGCCAATAAAAGCAACCATCTGATCACCTTTTCCAAAGTGATATAGGAACTTTGCAATATGGGTAGCAACAGTATACAGTAATAATAGGGATAGGGATATAAATCTTTTCTAATATAAAATAATTGATCTTTGCAACTTTAAGTTCTATACAGAATCCCGTTTGGTGTAGTGGTTAAGGTCCTGACTTAGAAACCAGGACACTGTGAGTTCTGATCCCGCCTTAGGCATGAAAGTCAACTGGGTGACTTTGGACCAGTCACTCTGTCTCAGCCCAGTCTACCTCACAGTGTTGTTGTTGTTGTTGTTGGAAGGAGGAGAATTGTGTATGTTCACTGTCTTGAGTTACTTATAAAGTAATAAAGGTGTGATACAATACAACATCAACATCAACAACATTGTGGGAAGAAGGGCACACCCTCTTCATCTTGGAAGATGTATGACAATATTGATCAGTGACCTCACTTGACCTATCCATTATCTGAGGACATGTGAGTGATAAGCCACAGATTTACTGAGGAAAATTTGCATTGTAATCATGAGCTATTAATTTTGAATGCAATAGAGTGCACCCAACCTTAAGAAGCCATGAATTTTGGGTACAAAGTTATCATGCATCCCCGTTTATACATATTTACAAACTTATTCTGCATAGATGATCAAAATAGATGCAGGAATAAAAGGATATTTTTAGAAATGTGGTTACACACAGCAAATTTTTGTTGAAGCATCTAAAACGCATGGGAATAATTTATCTGAAGTTGAGAAAAATAACTTGGGCTCTATTAAAATCAAAAGAGTGTAATTTCAGTACATCCACTTTGTAAAGCAGGAAAACAAATCAACATACTGACTCCCAATTTCTAACAATCCAGCTCTAAACTGGACACAGAAGACAAAAATACTAGTAAAATATTATCCCTGACCCCAATATTATCCCTGACCCCAATGTGCTGTTTACTGATACTCCCAAATTATTCCTGCTGATTCTCCAAAGTTTTTTCAAACAGTAAATTCCACATTCATTTTTACTCTCCTTATTTGTTACATACCGTATTTTTCGGAATATAAGACGCACCGGAGTATAAGACGCACCTTAGTTTTTGGGGAGGAAAATAGGGGAAAACAATCTGCCTACCAGGTATTCATCTGGCTAGCATCCTTAGTCTGGTCAGCTTAGCACATTATTTTATCCCCTGGTTAGGACTTAAAAAAACCTTCTTCTGAGAGAATAACAATGAAAGAGCATGCAAGCCAGTAAGAGCTGGAAAGATAGTTAGCACCTGGTTAGGGCTAGAAAAAAACTTATTTGGAGCAAGTAGAGCAATGAAAAAAAATTCTGCAAAGACTTAGGGCTGGAAAAACATTCTTTGGAGAGAGTAACAATGAAAAAGCCTGCAAGGTAAGAGCTGGGAAGATCTGTTAGCACCTAGTTAGGGCTGAAAAAAAAAGCTACATTTGAAGTATAAGACGCACCCAAATTTTCAGCCACTTTTAGGGAGGAAAAAGGTGCGTTTTATACTCCGAAAAATACGGTAGCTTTCCTTGCCAACTCTCAGTTATGCACTATATTTTCTCAAATATTTTATCAGGAGAGAAAAAAATTCCGCAAGAGCAATTGCATATATCTGAAGTATAGTATTACCCAGACACCAGACATCTTTCTGTCTTACTTTCCTCCAGATATTTACAGAGTTTTCTGAAATCCTACATACCCATGAAACTATCTGAAGAACGTAAGTTGATAGAACTTTCGTTAGTGCTGTGCTTTGTAACACATGCAATTGCTTGAGGACTTGGTTGTACACCAAGGGCCTTCTGATTAATTTGGGACCAATGGCTGCCATTTATTTTTAAAAATTATTATAATGTTCGCTTATATGCCACTCCATTTTTGAGGATTCCAAGTAGATTCAGATGACTGACTGACTGACTTATTTATTGTTGCCCATGTCACCCACATGACTCTGAGTTGCATACACAATTAAAACACAAAGCTAAACAATCAACCAACCCAGTTGAAAATAGCTAAGAAGAACATAAGAAGAGCCGAGGTGGCGCAGCGGTTAGAGTGGGGTACTGCAGGCCACTTTAGCTGACTGTGATCCGCAGGTCAGCGGTTCAGATCTCACCAGCTCAAGGTTGACTCAGCCTTCCATCCTTCCGAGGTAGGTAAAATGAGGACCCAGATTGTTGGGCGCAATTTAAATATACATTGCTTACTGGTGTAAACCGCTTAGAGAATGCTTGCACTGTGAGGCGGTATATAAATGTCACTAATAAAATAAATAAATAACATTAAAAAGACAGGGGAGAGTGTGTTCTAAATCTGTACACAATACAGACATTTAATTGGCTCAACACTCTCATGAGATTTCCAGTCCAAATGGCAAAACCACGTTTTTGAGGATCTTCTAGGACAGGGCTATCAAACTCGCGGCCCGTGGGTCGGATGCATCACGTGCTTGCCATGCCCACGTCCGGTTTAGTAAAAGGAAAAAGTCCCGAAACGTCACGTGACACTGCTGTGATGTTTGACACCCCTGTTCTAGGAGGTCAATAGTGCTGAGGCCAGTCTCTGGGGGAATTAGGCCAGGAATCTGGGTGTCATAGCAGAAAAGGATGTGCCTCTTCAGTGAGAAGGTAACAGTGTTCCATGTGTCTTGGCATATAGTCATGCCGGCCACATGATCACGGAAGCATGATCAGACAACCCTGGCTCCCTCAGAAGGGAAATGTAGATGAGCATTATCCCCTGGAGTTGGACACAACTGGATAGGGGAAAATTTTACCTTTTTCATCTAGGCTATTCCAAAGGCATGGGACATCATTGTAAAGACTGGAGTACTAATTCATTATAGATGGCAGTTCCTTTGATTTGAGATGCTCAGCAGGCCCTCTCTACTAGAACCTACCTGATGAGCAGATTCAACTCTGAGAAAGTAATCTCATGAGATATCTGACTCTCAAGTCATACAGGGTTTTAAAGATACTCACCAATACCTTGAATTTCATTCAGAGCTAAGTGGGAACCAGTTTCCATAGTTCTTCACAGTAGTAGTAGTAGTAGTAGTAGTAGTAGTAGTAGTAGTAGTAGTAGTAGTAGTAGTAGTGTAGTGGTATTACATAAAGAGAATCTAGATCTTCCCACAGTTATTTAGACTGCTGCATGCTGAACCAGCTGAAGCTATTGAATGGTCTTCAAGGACAGTCCTATGAGAGCAAATTGGAATAATCCAGCTGTAGAGTGACAGTGGCATGAGTGACCAAGAGCAAATTATTCTGTACCAGAAATGACTGCAATTGGCACAAAAAAATATACTGTAATTGCATGAAAGCTCTTCTGGCTGCTGTTCAGCCGGAATCAAGAAGAAACATCAGATAGTGAGCCAGCTCCATCTTACAGAGTGCAGTATGTCAAAAATTATGGAAATACATGGCCTCTCCATAACCACTCTGTCTTGCTGACGTTCAGTCTATGCCTGTTTTGCCCATCCATGTCCCAACAGCTTCCCTGCACTAACACTAAGTCATCTACTTTCTGTTTGGCCCAGGGTGGAGACAAATAATTGATGATGCATCGTCCCACACTAGCAGATGGCTTTTCCCAGCAATTTCATTTAGATGTTATTTGGCGGGAGAGAGAGACAAATTCTGTGACACTCCGTAATGGGATTTAACGTCTCCTTTCTCACTGCCACTGAATAAAAGTTAACTCAGGAAGAGCACCACAAGACAATGTCTATCACTTGGAGCCAGCCTATATTATGACTGATTGAATTGAAAACTCCTGAGAGATCAAATAAGACTAAGAGAGTAGCATTCCCCTATCCCCTACTATCCTAGGCTTCCAGAGATCACCAAGAAGAGCTTTTTGAAACAATCAATGTGATTTCAGTCCCACAACCAGGCTAGAATTTTGATTGGAACAAGGCCAGGTAATGTGTTTCAACCAGGACTCCCAATAGCTTAAGTTTAATGATCTTTTAACCAACCTTCCCTAAAACAATGATGTCAAGTAGCTTCTGAGGAAGGGCACAACCATCATTATTTAAACGTAACGCCCCTCATTCGCAAAAGGAATTACCAATGTCTGTATTCAGTCTCCTATTACTTCCCTGGTAGCTTTTACTATGAGGTTTAGATGGGATCAGTGCATGGAGACTGTGAACTTCCCCAGGATCCATAGATTCAGACCCATTCTAGTTAAACCTGTATGATGAGGCTTCCGTCACGTCTGTTGAATCTTCCCAATGGCATTTAACTCTGAGCTGATATGAGTGATTTTGTCCTGAAGGAGCTTATGTGAATTCATTGCTGTGGCCCAGCAGATAGTTTTCTGACTTGGCTTTTTATGATGGGGGGTTGATTACTATGGCCTCTTCCTCTAAATTTATCATTCCCCGGTGGGACAATGCTAGCTTTCTAAACTCTGTACAGTTTTATTGTTGGCTAATGTCACCAACAGCGAAAGAAAAATAACTCTCTGCATCTTCATCAGGATATTATCCTTCTTCTATTTCTCAAATTATGCATAGTGGTCCTAGGATAGCACTTCCATTGACCATGCTATTCAATGTTTCTTCATGGTTTGCTAATGGAGACCAGTTCATTTTATGATCATTATAGGCAGTTTTGGTCCTTCCTTCCTTCCTTCCTTCCTTCCTCCCTCCCTCCCTCCCTCCCTCCCTCCCTCCCTCCCTCCTTCCCTCCCTCCCTCCCTCCCAGCTGCTATCTATTCTCATGACCTAAACAGTCTATTTTCCATGCTGAAAGAAACTGGAAAATTATGTTTGTAGGAATGATTTGCACAGCAAGTGAGCAAAGTTACTTACTTGTGGTGTCAAAGTGATCCTTTAGCACTTGTGTTCTGTGTGTGCTTAAATGAACCACATGCTACCCAGTTCTCTTTGTCTCTCTCTTTTAAAGACTGGTTCCTTTTATAAACATGAAACTAGAATTCTCCATCCTGTGAGGAGCCAGCAGTCAGGATGGGTTGTCTCCGCCTACCAGCAGTTGAGGACCGAGTCACTTTTTTTCTTAAATCCCCTGGATCTGCCCCTTTGAGGCCCAGTTATGACTCGTCCTCAGCAGAGTAGGACGTGGCGAAAACAGCTCATCCCAACTGCTGGTTCCAACTTCACAGACAACTAAAGAAGATCAGGTTGTACTGGATTTAATTTAACTTAACCTATTTGGATTGATTTAACTGAAGTATTGGTGAGCGAGGGGAATGTGGCAAGCGCGCTGTGGCTTTTAGCCTAGGCTGCCACGTGGGAGCTTTGGGCCTCAAGCCTAACCCCCCCCTAACCCCCCCATCCCCTCAGCCGGGATCGATCGCTCCGCGGCTGCAACCAGGTTTCCAAGCCGTTTGGGCTCGCTCTGGCTCTGGTTGTAAAGGGCTCATCCTGTGGCCGCCCCCTCGCTCAGTAGTTCCAAAGAGGAGCGATTTGCCGGAGTTGAACGGAGAGCGCGCAGGCGGCATTTCAATCGAGCCGGCCGCAACGCTGGGAAGCCGACTGCCGGAGCCTCGCTCGCGGTCGGCTTCCGCTTTGAATTTGGCGCCATTCTCAGCCCTCCGAAGATCGGCAGCACTTCCGGGGACTCTCTAGGATCGCCCTCTGTACTTCCTGGCTCCTGGGGGAAACCGAAAGCAGAAGATGCCACGAGGTCTCAGTTGCTCATAGCCGGCTGCCTGCGCTTATCTTCAGCTCCGTTCTAGCGGCATTCCTATTGACGATCAGCATACCCTGGGGGCCTCTCTCTTTATTCTCCCTCGTAAGACGAAGGCAGGGATCACCAAGGGCTCTTGGCTGAATAAAAGGGTGGGGGGAGAGGCAGCCCTGCAATCCGGGCAGTAGGTTTAATCCCCAGTGATCTTTCTCAGGATTTAAATGGCAAAAGGAATGCCCCCAGCCCCCTCTAAGCCTGGGGGGAAAAGGAAGCACAAAACCAACCGACCAAATGACGATGAGGCTGCAGCCTCTTCCTCTCAGTCCTGCAAGGCCACATCTACAAGGGCAGAGCAGCGCAGGGACCGCGCCCTGCAGAAGATTCACAACAGGGCAGCTAATGAAAGTGCATCCCAAGCCTCTGCCTCCAGACCTGAACAGGTCCTGGGCCTAGACGCCACAGTCCCCCAGATTTCTCCCAATCTATGGGGTCCAGGGGGTTTGGGTGTTGCATCTCCCACCTCACAACCTGCCACAGCCCAGGAGACAACTCAGAGCACCCAACCTTCTCTGCCTCCTGGTCAGGAGGGGGCCCAGCCCCCCCACCTTCACCTGTGGCCCAGGGGATTGAGCCCTCCCTCCCTCCAGCTCCAGCTCAGGGCCCGCCGGCTCTCCCCTTTGACCCTTCTTTAATTCAGCAATGGATTGCCTCAGCGGTCCAGACCAGTATTACTGCTAACCTCCAAAACCTGGCAGCTTCTCTGCCTCCATTAGGCTCTGGCACTTCCTCCCCTCAGTTGGATCCTCAACCAGGAACCAGCGCTGACTTCCTGGCAGCGGATCAGTTATCCAACATTTCTGAGGATGAGAATCTTGATGACTTTCCGGTGACCCAGATGGATACCATGGGAGATCTATCTGAGGATGAAGTAGCAGGCCCCTCTCAACCTCCGTCGGCAGCTCTCTTTCCACCGGGTCTGTACAAGTCTTTGTTAAGCAAGGCCAGGGCGGCTGCCGGCCTAGCGGCCCCGGCCGCTCCAGCGCCTTCGCTAACTACACCATTGGGGCCTATCTTCTCTTCGGTCACTCCGGAACCGGATTCTGTGCCGGCACCTTCGCTATTCATAGATACAGTAAGAAACCAGTGAGCCGCTCCGGCAACTGGGCCTAATCCCACCTCTCTGGAACGTCAGTTCTTCAGCGTAGCTTCTGAATTGGGGGACATTCTTGAGGTCCCCACAGTAGATCCCCCTGTCTTAGCACTCCATGCCCAAACCACACTTCCCAGCAAATCTGAAGAGAACCTCAAGCCTGAAGATCGGAAGGTGGAACAGGCCCTGGTGCGCGCACACCAGGCGGCAGCCTGGGCCATCAAGGCAGCATCCACTTCCTCCTTCTTCGCCAGGGTGGCTCTCCTTTGGGTGAAACAGTTACAAGACCTTATTCCTGAATCCAACATAAGAGCACATCAAGACCTTAACAAAGTCTTCGCTACCTGCCAGTTTCTTGCAGACTCCACGCTATATACGTCCAAATTCGCATCAAAAGCGATGGCTTCCACCCTTGTGGCCAGACGCATGCATTGGTTAAAGCAGTGGCCAGTGGAGACTCGCCACAAGTGGCATCTAGCGTCTAAGCCTCTTAAAGGCAAACAGCTCTTCGGGGATTCCCTGGATCCATTTCTCATTGAATCTAAAGACAAGAGGAAGATTCTACCGTCGCTCTCTCGCAGAGGTATTCCTCGCCAGACCCCCTACTTCAGGCGGCCCTTTCGCCACACTGACCAGGGATCCAGCTTTCCCCGGTCCCCAGGTCAGTACTCGGATAGGTTCCGTTCCCGTCAGGACAGGGCCGGGAGGGGAAGGCAATTCAGGAAGAACTTCCGTGGCGGCGCCGGAGGGCACCCCGCTAAGAGAGGGAAATAGTAGTTTCTCCCCCATGACCGCTCCCATTGGGGGGCGGCTGAAATATTTTGCTGATTGTTGGGAGTCAACAACAGATGACGCTTGGGTCCTCAACACGATTCGACACGGTCTGTCCTTGGAATTCCTTTCCCTTCCCCCGGGAGCCTTCATCCGGTGTCCCACGGCCAGGAACCCCGCCAAACGGGCTCTCATGGCCGAAGCGGTGCAACACCTGCTAGATATTAGGGCAATTCAGCAGGTGCCCCCTGACGAATACTTTCAGGGATTTTATTCCATCCTCTTTGTGGTACCCAAGGCTTCGGGGGGCTGGAGGGCGATTCTAGATCTCAAACGGCTAAACCGTCACATAGTCTACAAAAAATTCCGGATGCATTCTTTCAAATCCATCTTGGCTTGCATCCGGCCGGGTGACTTCATGGCCTCCTTGGACTTGACGGAGGCCTACTTACATATTCCCATTGCTCATCATCACCGTCGGTACCTTAGATTCTGCTATGCCAATCAACATTTCCAATATAGAGCCCTCCCCTTTGGTCTCTCTTCTGCTCCCAGAGTTTTCACGAAGGTCCTTTCCGTCTTGGCGGGTCACCTTCGGGCCCTACCCATTAGAGTCCAATGTTATCTGGACGACATTCTGGTGCATGCTTCTTCCGAAGCAGTGGCACGACAGCATCTTTACACCGTCACACAGGTTCTCTCTATCCATGGGTTTTCTATCAACCTCGCTAAAAGTCAGTTGTCCCCATCGACGTCTATCCTCCATTTGGGCTCTATTATTGACTCCTCACAAGGTAGGGTGTTCTTATCCCCGGAGAGACAGGTTAGTCTTCAGGTTCTGTCCTCTCAGGTTCAAAGAGCGGGTTCTTCCCCCCTTCTTACCTTATCCTCTCTACTAGGCAAAATGGTATCTTGCATCTCCATTGTTCCCTGGGCTAGGCTGCATGCCCGGGAATTGCAGTGGTTCCTTCTTCCCTTTCAGAAGGCGCACCTCGGATCATCTCTTCGCAAGGTCTGCCTACCTCCTCCGGTTCGTCGCTCCCTCACCTGGTGGCGCTCTCCCGCTCTCGCAAAAGGTACCCTGTTCTTTCCTCAAGACCAAATTACAGTTACAACAGACGCAAGTCTATCAGGATGGGGCGCCCATTGCGAGGGCGCCACAGCACAAGGTCTGTGGTCAGAAGCGCAAGCCAGGTGCTCCATCAACTGGCTCGAGCTGCACGCTGCCTTCCTCGCGTTGAAGCATTTCCGTCACGTGCTAGCAGGGTCTCATGTGCTTCTGCTAACGGACAACGTCACCACCAAGGCGCATGTCAAACGCCAGGGGGGCACCCGGTCCCGGACCCTAATGGACGAGGCGAGGAAGGTCGGTCTTTGGGCGGAACGGCACCTCTTGTCTTTGACATCGGAACACATTTCGGGGGTAGCCAATGTCCAAGCGGACTGGCTGAGCCAGTCAATGGTGGACCAAGCCGAGTGGCGCCTGGATCCGTCAGTATTCCAGTCCATCGTGAACAGGTTCGGCATGCCACTAGTGGATCTTTTCGCGACACCAGAGAATTCCCAATTACACCGCTTCTTCACCAGATATCAAACGCAGGGGTCGGAGGGGACCAACGCCCTCCTCTGTCGCTGGCCCGAGGGACTTCTCTACGCCTTTTCCCCTCTCCCCATCCTTCCGTTGGTCCTCAGGAAATTGATGCAGGAGGAAGCGGAGATAATCTTAATTGCTCCATTCTGGCCGCGGCAACCTTGGTTTGCTGAACTCGTGGCTCTCTCGGTGAGGGCCCACTGGACCTTGCCCCCCCTACCGACCTTTCTCAATCAGGGACCCGTCTTCCACCCGGACCCCAGGTGGTGCCAACTGACCGCCTGGCGCTTGAGCGGAGCGGCTTGAGGCAGCAATCCTACGACCCAGATGTCATCTTTTACATCCAGGCATCTCGCTGCCCGTCTACTAACCGTATTTATTCTGCGACCTGGCAGGCCTTCTGCTCCTGGTGTGCATCTCAGCATCTCTCTTCTATCGACGTGCCCCTTCCAATGGTCCTGCGCTTCCTCAAACAGGGCTTGGATAAGGGCCTTTCTCCCAACACACTACGCCGCCAGCTCGCGGCCTTGTCCTCATTCTTGTCGTGCGGTCACTGGGACTCCCTGTCCCATATCCCGACCGTTCGACGATTTTTGAAAGGGGTCACCAACTGTCATCCTCCCGCGATACACAGGTACCCATCCTGGGATCTTCCGCGGGTTCTACAATCTTTGACGGGGGCCCCGTACGAACCGTTACGAGAAGCTTCTCTCCGGCATCTATCCCTCAAGGTCGCGTTCCTTCTCGCCATCACCTTGGCTCGCAGGATTTCTGAGCTCGCGGCTCTTTCTGTCCGGGACGATCTCTGCATCTTCCACACTGACAGAGTCGTCCTCCGTTTGGACCCTACCTTCCTTCCGAAGGTCAACTCCCCCTTTCACCGTGCACAGGAACTCATTCTACCATCTTTCTGCCCTGCCCCGTCCCACCCTTCCGAGCGGGCTTGGCACACCTTGGACGTCCGCCGGGCCCTGCACGTCTACATCAGCCGCACTCGCCCATTCCGCCGGACAGAAGCACTGCTCGTTACATTCTTGCCCCAGTCAAGGGGCCTCAAAGCTTCGTCGGCTACGATCGGGCGCTGGATCAGAGGGGCGATTGCTAAGGCCTACGACATGGCCGCACTTCAGCGACCCGCGGGCATCACAGCGCATTCTACGGGAAGTGCGGCGACCTCAGCTGCCTGGGCTACTCAATGCCCATTGGAGGACTTATGCAGGGCGGCAACCTGGGCGTCGCCTACTCCATTCATAAGACACTACAGGATTGACAAATACGCATCGGCTGATGCGGCCTTCGGGCGAAGGGTGCTGCAAAGAGTTCTTCTCAACAACGCTCCATCTTCCTGTCCCTCCCATGGGTAATACTACTTTGGTATGTCCCATCCTGACTGCTGGCTCCTCACAGGATGGAGAATGAGCGTTGACTTACCTGATACGCTCTTTCTCATCAGGAGGAGCCAGCAGTCAGCTCCCTCCCTGTTCATGGCACGTTGTTTAAGTTGCATCACTACGGAGAGGTCTCTGTTTCGACCGGGGAGGACGTTGATTCCGGAACGTCAGTTTCTTCCAGTTTCTCCAGTTTCATCTTGCACCGTTTTCTACAAAAAAAAAAAAAAAAACACCATCTTCGGGGTCACCTTGGCTTACCTTTGACTCCAACACTCCACGAACCAGTCTACAACCAGTTGGGATGAGACATCCATCGGATCTGCGGTTTTCGCCACATCGAGTCTTCCCTTCGGATTCGTCATAACTGGGCCTCAAAGGGGCGGATCCAGGGGATTTAAGAAAAAAAGTGACTCGGTCCTCAACTGCTGGTAGGCGGAGACAACCCATCCTGACTGCTGGCTTCTCCTGATGAGAAAGAGCGTATCAGGTAAGTCAACGCTCATTTTCTTCCTGATTTCAGCTGTAATACAGCTGACAAAGCGACTGTTCAGGTTTAGGCTACGGTTAATGTTTTAAGAAACCACTGAGGAGTCTCATAAATTGTTCCTTAAGGCAACTGAGATGATATTTGTAAGAAAGCGACTTTTATCTTCCAGCAAAAGACCTGTCTTATTCAAAGCAATAGCTGCATCTTTTTTTCCCCTTCCAAGTTCTTTCCTTGTTTTCATTTTCTCTTTTTCAATGCTATTTTTGGCTTTGCTGTAATGATGAAATCTTATTATACTAAAGGATGTGTCAAGATATGGATTGGAGTATTTTAACCTTTGACCCCATGCACATCACTAGACCAGAACTGGTATTAACAGGCAGTCACACTGCATTTGCATATTTCCTATTTTGTGCTGCCACATTCTGGACCAACTGCAGCTTCCAAATGATCTTCAAGAACTGCCCCATATAGAGCATGTCATAATAGCCCACACACAAACTGAACAAAGCATTACTGATTGTAAAGAACATATTCAGGAATAGATGGAATTAGCTTACAAGATGAATCTGTTTAAAGACCCTCCTGGGCTTGGCTGCCACCTGCTCCTTGAGCAGGAGCTGCAAGTCCAGAAAGATTCCCGAATTCTGCCCCAGTCCCAAATGGAGCACTGCAACTCCATTTGGGATTAAAAATGGAAAACTTGCAACTTTGGGTAGTTCAAATATTCACATCTACTTGGTCTTGCCAGAGTTCAGCCTAATCCTGTTCCTTAAGAGTCTTCAGCCACTAGGCTAAGAGTTGACAGCATCACTTGGTTGATCCATGGATGAGATGTACAACTGAGTAATATTCAGCTAGATATAACTGGTAAACCTGACCTCATATTGATGGATGGCCTCATCTAGCAGCTTCATGTAGTAGATGTTAAACAGGAGAGCTGTTAGCTGTTCTCTAAGCCAAGGAAACACAATAAATTGAACTATTTCTACTTTATTGTAAGGCTACATGAATAGAATCTTGCAAGTCTGAAAGTACAAACTTCCTGTTGCCACTTTTAACTTCTTAGAGATCAAAGCAGGCCATATTGACTCACCTATGCCATCTCAACCACAGATATCAACAAACACAATCAATGCTTCCTCAATACTCTGGCCCGTCTTGAAGTTTACTGTCTTCTGAAAGGCCTCTAAATCTTGACCTTAAAAGGGAATGATGGGGACTGGATGTAAATTATCCTAAAGTGTTGGGCAAATGGGCATAAGATAGTCCATTATAATTCTATAATGGCCTATAATCCAAAAGAATAATTTCAGTTATAAACTTTGAACACTACTAAGTTGTATGACCTAAGTTTGGGTTGCTTTTATTGGATACATGGAAGTTTTACATACTGACACCTGAAATTTTACTGCCAGTTCGTTTCTTGCGGTGGTGTTGCTGATTTGTGGAGTTAGATATGATAAAGAATTCTTGCTTATATAACCTATACATTCTTACGTTACTTCCTATTTTGTCTTCCTACTGTTTTTTTTTATTCCGTAAATAAATTACATGATAACTTTCATTCTGAAAATATCAGCACAGTACTATGACTCACTTACCGAAAGCCGATGAAGCAGGAACAGAACTGTCAATGAGAAATTAGAGCAATTATTATTATTTGAATAATTAACATATCAGGATGAGGAGAAAGGTTATTAATAAAGAGCTTTTTCTTATTTTTAATGGGTTTTTTTTTGGTGGTGGTGGGGGAGAAGTAAATGTTTATTTCCGTAGGTAGAATGGGAAACCAATCATCAGAGGGAATGACAGTAGATATATTTGATTTAAAGCCCTAGTTTCCATGCACGCTATGTTACTGCCTACTGAGAGAAAATATATGGGATATATGAATCTGGAAAGAAAGGTTTCACTCACTATATACCTGCTGTGAGCAGGTAGATTACAGTTGTCAAACTCGCCGCATCATGTTGCCGTCACGTGACGTTTCACAACGTTTCCCCCCTTCACGGAGCTGGAGTGGGCGTGGCCTGTGCGTGACACATCCGGCCCGCGGGCCACCAGTTTCACACCCCTAAAGTAGATGCATTTGGGTCCTGGGATGTAGATTGGATTTTGATTCTCGGTCTCATAATACTTGACATGGAGATGTAAATATTCATCTGATATTAGGGTATTGGATGCTTTTTGTTTTGCCTCTTTGTTTTCTTCAACTTCCAAGTACCTGGGCTGTCACAAACTTCACATGAAAATAATTATTCGGAACAGAGTGAAACTAATTATTCAGAACAGGATCTTTCTCATTAATTTGGGTCTCTAAACAATCTAAGGTGCTGCAAGAAAAATATATTATTTGACAGCACAGTTGCTACTTTTAGTTTCTTTAGAAGAGGTTTGACTCTCAGAGTGATGGCTAATAGTTTTTGAATATATGCTTCAAGACAAATCCAGATCTTCAATAAAGTAGTTTTCTTATGTTGGAGTGTAGCCAAATATAGTGTAAGGTAGGCAGAAGTATAGATTCAATCCCATGGCATAATTAAACTTTACAGCTTTTTCTAATTGCATATTCCAGAGATGGTAGTCAGATGCTGAGAATTCTGGGAATTGTAATCTCAATACCTATGAAGAGCATAGTTGTGAGAATCTATATATATAAAAACCAAATGCCACTCACACATTATAACGAAATCTCCAGAACCGTAAAGCCTACAAATTTGAAACTGGCACGTATGTTCCTCTTGGCTTCTAGGTGCTCGCTCAGAAAGGATTTTTCGAAATGACCATCAGATCATTAGTTATTTCTTATATTATTATTAACACGCTCTGATGCTAAGGAGTTAGACGTTCTACTCCCCCTCCCCACCTGAAAAGAACTCTGTTCCAACTGCCAGTGGGCGTGGCCAGCACGTGACTCATCCGGTCTGCGGGCTGGGAGTTTAGACATTCTACTCCATGATAAGGAGTTTCAGTTTCATAGCGAAGCACGGGTATCCAGCTACTAGTTAGTTATATAACTGCCTCTTCTGCAACAGTTTCAACATTACATACAAGACAAGTGTAGTCCTTCACTTACAACCACAATTAGGCCCAGAATTTCTGTTGCTAAGCAGGGTGGCTGTTAAGTAAGTCCCACCCAATTTTACTACCTCCCCCCCCGGATTGTTAAATGAATCACTGCGGTTGTTAAATGAATCATATAGCTGTGATCCGGTTTCCCCCTTTGGCTTTGATTGTTGGAAGCTGGCTGGGAAGATTCACGAATGGTGATCTTATGAATCTGGGATGCTGCCACCACTGTAAATACATGCCAGTTGCCAAGCACTCAAATTTTGATCATATCTGTGGGGATGCTGAAACAGTGGTAAGTGCAACGACAGGTCATAAATAACTTTTCAACAGCGTTGAAACTTGGAACAGTCACTAAACATATCGTTGTTAAGTCGAGAACATATCCTGAAGGAAATCCAATTGTGTTCATTGAGGCTTGAATACTATTAACTTGTGTTTTGATTATAACATAAGCCTCTGAGATGTCTTTTTCTTCCCTTAAAAAAGGTCGTAATCTATTTCTGTGATGTTAAGCTAGCTCAAGCCAAATACTTTCATACTATCCTCCCTAATGGAGTTTAGTGTGGCACGTGCAGGATTATCTCACTGTGTCTCCTCAGCCGCCCTCTGAGAAAGATTAGATTGAGAAAGTGCCTAAATTAAGGTCTCCTCAACTGGCTTCATGCCTGCTCAGATCTCTTAGTGCAAATATTACGCACTATTTATTGTATCCTGCTGTCTCTGATGCCTGCCTCAATGAAGCAGCGACAATTGAATTAATGTTTTCCCATTTGGTGCCCTATTTATTTATTTTTTCTTCATAGGATCATGTCACATAAACAGATTGATATAAATTGTAGAATTACCACTGATAGTGAAAAGTTACTACTGGAATTGCTACGACACCACTGATTGATTTTAAAACTAGAATAGGAATATATTGATTGAACTATGAATATGGCCCTTAAAAGGACCGAAAACGTGTATTTGTCATAGAAATTCAGCCTATGGGAAACTCTTACCATGCTTAAAATGCTCATGGGATACTTCTCAGTTAATTCCTGAAATTGACAAACCTAGAATCACAGTCGCATGTAACAGGAAGTGTTCATTTTTTTACACACACCCCTCTCTCACATAGGGTGATTTAGAAACCATTCATCTCTCTCAATATAAGAAAGAGGTTTTTATTTTTTTTATTTTTCAGTTAAACACTGGATTAAATGGCAGTTTGCAACTTTCAGAGTTACACTTCATTCCTTATCCATTGAAATTAGTGAGAATTAGGCTGTGGCATGAAAGAAATGGGATTGAGATGCCTGCCAGCCATGAATGCAGGGATATCAATCATATTCTACAGTTCACTACTTGTCAAACTTTTAGTTTTCAAAAATTGGCCCTGTTTGTTATATTTGTTATTAATAGTTTTCATTAGATCAGTGTTTCTCAACCTTGGCAGTTTGAAGATGTGTGGACTTCAACTCCCAGAATTCCACAGCCAGCAACGCTGGCTGTGGAATTCTGGGAGTTGAAGTCCACACATCTTCAAACTGCCAAGGTTGAGAAACACTGCATTAGATATAGGAAAGCTCTTAGAAGTTCTGTCACCCTTAGCTTGCTTTATATGCGTAGGACATCAGCTGATATGGAGAAATAGTCTGGTTGCTTTGATATCCTGTGATTGAGGGATAGCATTCTCCTTGGGGGTTTGATAAAGCTTGGAACTTGAATGTTTTAGAGTAAATCTCTCCTAAAACTTGCCACACTTTGTTCTGAAATCATAGGCACTTTGCATATTTTAATAACAATGTGATACAGGCCTGTTTTAAAGATTTTTTTAAAAAAAAATTCTGAAGTATTTAGAACATAGAAGCATAAGGCTGGAAGGGACCTAGGAGGCTTCTAGCCCAGCCTCTGCTCAAGGCCATCCCAGTCAAATGGTTGTCCAGTCTATTTTTGAAAACCTCCAGTGTTGGAGCACTCACAACTCCAGAAGGCAAGCTGATTAATTTGTAAAACTTTATCTTTGACCTAGCTTTAAGAATTAGGAATTGGATAGATCAAAGATGGCTTTAACTGTTTTTGAATTGTCTATTTTTAATTTATTTTTTATTTTTATGGATGGATGGATGGAATGTTTCTAACACAAAAGGCTTTGAATGGGAGAAAATCTCAGAATACCCAGAGTAATGTTGATTACTAACGCAGGTATTGTAGTAACTTCAAATACTGGCTTGTTGGTAAAGCTTTAAATTATTCAAAGAGAAATAATTAACCAGTAGGTGGTTAACAGATTTTAGTAATGACCTATATTTGCTAAACAAGAGAAAGAGCCCACCCTGGAAAATTAATAAAAGGATGTGTTTAAACAGCTTATCTTCTGCCTTTATTTTGCTGTGTGAAAACTGGATCATAACTTTCTTTCATTGTTTCAATATCTTAGAATATACAGCAGAAATGGGAGGGCCCCCAGTTTTGATTTCCTACAGTATGTAGCATATGTCTGGTGAAAAAATGAAGGTATGTCTGCCTTGCATATTTTCCATTTAGCCTGACGTTAAGTGGATTGGAATGAGCTAAATGGATTGCAATGATAAGCCGAAGCAAGAAAGAAGGAATCCATAGGAAGGGTGGGTGAGACGAGTTGGCAGCAAAGAACTTAAAAGGGAATGTAGAGTATGGTTGGGGGAGAGAGATAGGGAGGGAGATAGGGTCATCAGATCCAGCTATGGAGTGAGGGAAGTTTCAGGCTAGCAATTTTAGGGAATGTGTTGGGATGAGGAATTGGCAGCTGCAGACACACATTCCAGGACTCGCTACGCATTAGCTGAGCAGCTGTCAGGCTCTGTGCGAAGGCTTCTCGCAATCACACCTGCATTTCTGGACACCTTCACGATGAGCCCAAGCCCTGTTCGCTGTAGGGGACCAGCCTCTCTATATCTCTGCCGCTGCCGATCTATCTTCTTTCACTCTGGGGCGTCTCTCTTAATCAAATACATTTGTTTTGTAAAACTGACTAAAAATAATCCTGGGCTGGTATGTGCTGGATGTTGGCAGTGAATCAAAAGCTCTGCTCTAATTAAGCAGGCCCTGGTTTGTTTGTGAGCCGCATATATTTCCATGCTAATCAGCCACACGCCAGGATCCTGCCTTCTAAGCCTCACTTCCTTTGCCTGATTGGAAACTATGCAAATGGACGGAAGGAGTCTATTTATTGCAACCGAAGAATGAGACTGCAACCCATTTTGTGGGGCTTTATTGGGGTGGGAGGGGCAGTGCTTTGGCTGGGGTTGCAAAGATAATGGGGAGGCCAGTGATTCAGTCCAATTATTTACAGTTATACAAAGGGTATCAGTTACTCCTTTGTCGTGAAATACTTTTTTAGTCAAACATTCTGCTCAAAGTCACTTAGATTTGTTGACCAAGTATTAACTACAGTTCATAGGGAATAGAATGTAAGAATGTAAAACAACACGAATCAAACACAAGGCTTGTCTAGTCATAGGTTATATTTCTCACAGTTGCCAACCATATAAGAAATCCACAAAGGGAGAATGATCACGGTATATGCTTACATTTCCAACGGGTTGTATAAAAGAGCATTTTACCTATGATTGGGGCAGCATAAAAGTATTTTGATAAGTAGCCATTATGGAGCATATCCGCTAGGAATCTGTTTTTTGTTCTCTTTTAAAACTCCTAAAATCAGTGGTTCTCAACCTTCCTAATGCCGCGCCCCGTGCCCTGCCCCTGTGCCCCCACCACAACCCACCCCGCCGTCGCGCCCACCATTGCGACCCCCGCCCTGCTGCCATTTGGGTTCTTTTACCTTCTGCGCATGCGCAAAGCATTCTGCGCATGCGCAGAGGGTAAAAGAACCCAAATGGCGGCATCTGGGCGAAGCCTCCTGACCCCTGTGAAAGGGTTGTTCGACCCCCAGGTTAAGAACCGCTGCCCTAAATGAATAAAGATCACTACATCTTGGGGAACCAAAATTGTTCATTGTACAAAGTAATGCTTTCTTTTTTTATCTGTTCTGAACTTTTCAACTTTCAACTTCATTACATGACCCCCAGATTCTAGTATGTGAATGAGTGGAGCTACCTTCACACCACTGTGAAAAATCTTCAAGTGACCATCCATTTTGAATGTTTAAGAATGCCACCCATTTTGGGGACTGTATATAGTTTAAATGGTTATTTGAATTAGTGCAGGCAGTCCTCGACCTACGACCACAATTGAGCCCAAAATTTCTGTTGTTAACTGAGACATTTGTTAACTGAGTTTTGCTCCATTGTATGACTTTTCTTGCCACAAGGTGTTAAGTGAATCACTGCAGTTGATAAGTTAGTAACCTCGTTGTTAAGTGAATCTGGTTTCCCCATTGTCTTTGCTTGTCAGAAGGTGGCAAAAGGGGAATCACATGATCCTGGGACAATTCAACCGTCATAAATATCAACCAGTTGCCAAGCAACTGAATTTTAAGCATGGGTCCATGGGGATATTGTAATGGTTGTAAGTGTGAAAAACGATCATAAGTCATAAGTTTTTCAGTGCTGTTGTAACTTTGAATGGTCATTAAACGAACTGTTGTAAGTCAAGGACTACCTGTACATTATCTTTGTCTAGATCAGGACTGTCAAACTTGCGGCCCCGGGCCAGATATGTGTCACGCACTGGCCATGCCATGCCTGGTTTAGCGAAGGAAAAAGTAGCAATGCATCACATGATGCTGCCGTGACGACATGAATTTGACACCCCTGGTCTAGATGGATTTGAATGGTCATTAAACGAACTGTTGTAAGTCAAAAAGACGATTGAATCCTGATTTCGGGATTAAGGTTATTCCCCATTTTCTCCACAATTCAGGTTTTGCAATTTGGCTTCTAACTGTTTTAGAATGGAATGGAATGGAATGGAATGGAATAGAATAGAATTCTTTATTGGCCAAGTGTGATTGGACACACAAGAAATTTGTCTTTGGTGCATATGCTCTCAATGTACATAAAAGAAAAGATACATTTGTCAAAAATCATGAGGTACAACACTTAATGATTGTCATAGGGTACAAATAAGCAATCAGGAAACAATCAATATTAATATAAATCGTAAGGATACAAGCAACAATGTTACAGTCATAAGTGGGAGGAGATGGGTGATAGGAATGATGAGAAGATTGATAGTAATAGTAATATGCAGCCTTAGTGAATAGTTTGACAGTGGTGAGGGAACTATTTGTTTAGCAGAGTGATGGCATTCGGGAAAAAACTGTTCTTGTGTCTAGTTGTCTTGGTGTGCAGTGCTCTATAGCATCGTTTTGAGGTAGGAGTTGGAACAATTTATGTCCAGGATGCGAGAAATTGCAGAATTTCTCGCATTGCAGAATTAATTGCAGAAAGAAATTGCAGAATTAATTGCAGAAAGAAATTGCAGAATTAATTGCAGAAAGAAAGAAAAAACACTTTCAGTGCAAATAGATAAAAAGAAGCAAGATGAGCATCTCGATGGCAGCTGAATGAAGAGAATTAGCCTAGTTATATTCTGTCCATATCATGGGTTGAATGGGATCTTATAATGCCTTTTAATGCCGTTATTTCCTCTGTGGTGAAAGCAAATCTTTTTGGATAAGATTTATTGTCACAATTATTAATGGGATTAGAGCATTTGCTATATCCCTGCTGTGCCGGGAACAAATATGCTGATTGACCCTCACTCCTTTTATGAAGTATAACTTCTAATAGAATACGCGGGCCCTTGATTGTAATATCGAAATGATGATGAAATTTGTCTTCTCTTGTCTTGGCTCTCATTATGCACCCTCTTTGCATTGATGCTTGCATGGGTTTTTAGTGCTTAGGTGCTTCACCTTCTTGAATGCTGGAAAGCATTTCAAGAGCAATGCAACTATTAGGCTATTGAAAAGTTCGTTGGGTAAGAGGAGCTGGCTAAAACAAAGCATATATAATTCATCATTTAAAAAAATGAAGATGATTAATTCCAGTATTGATTCCAGCAAATGTACGAGATGGTAAATGCTGAGAGGTGGTAAATGTGTAATTGCTCTGGCAAAGAAGATAGGCTGTAATGACAGGTAAAGGAAAAAGGGTCTGTATCCATGAGAGGTAAATCCTATTGCTGGAAGTGCAATATTTCTGAGGCTACCACAAGAGAAGCTGAAGTTCACAAGTAGCTACCATTCTTCCTCCATCCAATTCAGCCTGTAGAGAAATTGATAATGGGAAACTTGCCTTAATTAAAGGATTTTTATATTTTCTACATGGTGATGGTCAGTAATACCTCTTACCGGCACTTTCTCTAGAGATACTAATACACATTATCCAGTAATTGCCTGCTTCGTTTTTTCAAATTTATTATTTTAACTGTAGTGCACTCAGAGTGCATAATAATGGCAAGTGGTATACAAATACATCAAATAAATCTTCAATGGAAAGCAAATGGAAATAATTGTTTTTATTGTGAAAGGCATAAAATGATAACTCAGATAAATTTACTTAAAATGGCAGACAAATTATTAACTGATCAAATGCGATGGATAATTATTTTTTTCTTATTTTGTTTTTTGTTAAAAAAGCAAAAACAAATAAAAGATTTTTATTTAGGAAAATCTAGCTTCTTTATTTCACAAATCTGCTTTTTCCACTGCCAAGCAAAACAAATTCTTGGGGTGGTACTGTTGGATAGTCACATTAACTCCGGGACCGCATTCTACCTCATACTTCCCTTCGACCGGTAAGGTCCCACAGAGTGGGTCTCCTCCAGGTCCCGTCAACCAAACAATGTCGGCTGGCGGGGCCTAGGGGGAGGGCCTTCTCTGTGGGGGCCCCTGCTCTCTGGAACCAACTCCCCCCAGAGATACAAATTGTCCCCACCTTGCTGGCCTTCCGAAAAGCCGTGAAGACATGGCTCTTCCTGCAGGCGAGGTTTTGAGACAATTTCATCTTGGTCTCCCCTATGTATGTAAGATTTTGTATGCTTTTTAAATGTATTTTAAATTGTTTTAAATTGTATTGTTTAGTGGTTCTTCAAATGTTGTATGCCGGCCTGAGTCCCCAGGGAGTAGGGCGGCATATAAGAATCCTAAATAAATAAATAAATAAATAAACTTACTTTTTCAATTATCAGGCAGTTGGTAGGATAGGAAACTGTGAAGTAGTAATTGAAATAGTAAAGACTAAATATATGTTATGCTTAACAATGCTAATTAGGACTAGCAACTCCATCACTAAGCACCATGGTTGTAAAGTGCAACATCACTTGATTGTACTGATTTGTGCTAATAGTTGCACAAGTCCCATTTGCTGCTGTTATATGAATTCTGCAGCATTCCATGGTCACATGATTGCCTTTTGCGATTTCCTGCTGGCTTCCCCATTGCTTGTTAAAAGTCAGCAGTGAACATTGCAAATGGTGATCATGTAACCACAGACATTGCAGCCGTTGTAATGGTGAGCCGGTTGACATTGCCAAGTGCTGATTGTGATCATGTGACTGTGGGAATGCTACAGTGGCTGCAACTACAAGGACTGGTCATTAGTTCCCCTCTTTCAGTGTCATGGTAACTTTGAACAGTTGTGAACTTAGTGTTGTTCAATAAGGACTACCTGTACTTGTATAGAACGTGGAACATTGTGTCTTTGCAACCTCTAATAAATGTAACTCATCTTAATTTTGCATCAAATTGCATCAATTTCTGTGCTTCTTACATGTTCCTTGTTTCTTTCAGATCTTGGTTGATCCTGCCAGTCCCATTGGACATTCAGCCTTACAATATGAAAATGTGATAGCCCATGATGGCAGTCCAATTTTGCGGGATTTAGTGCTGAGCCCTGATCTCCAATATCTTTATGCCATGAGTGAGAAACAGGTAAGAATCTAAATTTGTATTACATTTCATTTGCATAAACCCAACCCTAGGGAACCCATAACCAGATGATTAGAGATTTCTTTTTAATCTTTGCTGCAAATTGAACATTTCTCAAGCACAGTGCATTAACTTAGGGCATGGTTGTAAGATTCTTAGATGAATTGAACAAAAACTGTATGGACTGGTGATGTAGATCATTGGAATGAAAGTATTTGAATGACTGACAAGCAGCATTTTTATAGAAGGGTGGCTCTCTTAAGAGATTGTTTTAAAAAATGAGCAGTTTTTATAGTACCGTAAGATAGCTAACATGAAATCACTCAGTAAATTTCAGTTTTAGCAAGCCCTACACATGGACAGAATCAGTGTAATGCAAATTAGCTTGCTGTTTTTGTTACCATCAATCATGGTATCCTTTTGAATCGTCCTGGAAGCACTGGTTGGCTCCAATTCATATTGCTAGTTTTAATCTTTAAAGCCCTTCATGGCATGTGACTGGATTATCTAAGGCAGTGTTTCCCAAACTTTTGACATATGTGTACCCCTTCTATAATTTTCGTAACGCTGAGTACCCCTCATAAAAAACATATTTTATAAAAATAATCAAAATCAGTGGAACTTACTAAAGCACGATAACAGGTGCCCGGAACTAACTATTAAAGAAGTAAGTTGTCTCTGTAACGAAGTGCAGTATATTCACGCCGTGTCACGCCTCACAAGACTGTCTAACCGTTAGATAACACTGCAATTCTCCGGCATTTAAACAGCTCCGCGGCTCAACGTCAACTGTTAATGTTCCCGCAGTTTAAAAATGGCTGAACCTGAGCTGCGCGAAGGATGCACAGAAGTTCCCGCCATAATGAGTTGCGATACGATGTACGATGGCCCGAGTTCACGTGTAAAAACTGCGATACGCGCCTATTTCTTTCCTTGTTCTGTGGGCGCAGCTAAGCACGGTGCAGTGGATATTCCCACGTGATCCCCACCAAACTCCGGTGCAACGCGTACCCCCATCAAACTTTTCCTGTACCCCTGGGGGTACGCGTACCACACTTTGGGAAACACTGATCTAAGGGACTGCCTCTCCCTAATTATATCTCCCGTCCCATTAGGTCTGGCAGAAGAGAAATGCTGTGGGTTCCAACAGCTAGGGAAATTGGTGGGTCTCAAGAGGTGGGCCTTCCCTGCTGTGGCACCTCCTAATCATGGGACATTCCCCCCCCCCCCTGCTAAAGAGAGTTTAGGTCCATCTCTCTGTCAACATGCCTGGGATCCCAACGGGCCAGTGAAATTCCAAGATGGCTCCATTGTTGTGATTGACATTGAATCCTATGCCTTGCGGTTTTTATATTTTAATAATGACTCTTTTTATACATTTGTTACTTTAATAAATGGTTCTAGGCTGTCCAGAGTCATTTTTGTCAAATGGATAGCTATATAAATGTGATAAAATGAATAAAAGGCATATCATAACTGACTATGAAATGCCTTCTGCTTGTGGATCTAGTGGCTGGCAGTTACTACAAAAATGGCTTTATGTTCAAGAATGAACATAATGGTGTATCTTCATCTGTTCGATATAGTTTTCTAATACATTTTATTTTTGTTTTTATGGCAACAAGTACTAATCAGGTGCTTCACCATTTCTTTCTGCACATGTTACCACAGTACAGACATCTATTGTTATGGCCTCCAAACACACAAAATCTATTGCTTGTGAAAATATTTGTACCAGCAGTTTAACCCCCTCAATCCTTTTTACTAACAATATCTCTTCAAAAACGGAGTGCCTGGCTGATGTCTCCTTGCAGTTCAAATATTTCTCAGTCCAGGCAGGCACCCATCATTGTTGGGTTGGTCCACCCATTCTGCCAGAGAATTTTATTTTGTCCTACTATGAATGTATGAACCCAGCTATTGTGGTTTATAAACCAGAATTTATAACATAGCATTCTTTGGGCTTTATATAATATATAGACCTAGCCACCAGAAGCAGCACAATATTTGTTTTTGTTTTTTTGTTTATTCCATTCGTAAAGCTGTATATTCAACAGGCAATTCTATATTAATTAATATATGTATTAAGGGAGGACAAACAAATGACCACAGAGAAACCTGCCCCCCCAATAATGCTAATACTAATACAGATGCTGATAGTATTACTTCTACCAATACAGAAAAATTCTAAGGAACTTTTAAGTACGAGTTGCTGACCCTAGGTTGTCAGATAGGGGTAGCTGGGGATTGCATGGGACTTGCTGCGTCTCCGCGCTCGAAATCTACCTAACAGCTAAGAGCTATTTTCCTATTGGCTGTCGGTGACAGCTCAGCCGGTATAGCTCTTTTAGGTATTGCCTACATGTACTGCCCTGCATTACAGATGTCTAGTCTGGAGATTACTGCAACATCAGTGGTATGGCCACGACTGTCTTCTTCAGGAAACGATATACAAAAGCATTTGTACAAAAGCACCACAACCATCTGATTAATTTCATCTGTTTAAACGCGAACACTTCAAATGGAAAAATAAACTAGTATAAAAACATATGGTTCAGGCATGTAAAATAAAGGCACTACAAATTCTCTAAACAGCTTACTATGCCGTTCCTTCAGAGGTTTTATTTTAAAACAGATGAAGACATTGAAATAAAAACTCGGCTCTTCTTCCATGTAAAATGGCAGATTGAAATATCTGGTCAAATCTGATTTTATTTTTATGCTTGGCACCAGCTTTGGCAAATTCTTTACTTTGTCAGTCACATTTCCATGGGCCCTGTATAGGAGAGAAAGTTAACAGATTGTAAAATGCAATCACAGTGGAAAGGTAAGGAATGCAGGTAGTCGTCAGCTTATCACCACAAGTGAGCCCAAAATTTCTGTGGCTAAGCAAGGCAGTTGTTGAGTTTTGCTCCATTTAATGACCTTTCTTGCAACAGTTGTTAAGTGAGTCATTGTCATTGTTAACTTAGTAGCATGGCTGTTAAGTGAATCTAGCTTCCATTGAGTTTGTTTGTAAGAAGGTCACAAAAGGTGATCATATGAGACTGGGACAGTGCAACTGTCATAAATATGAGTCAGTTGCCAAGTATCTGAAAGGAAGTAACCTTCCTTTACAATCAATTGATTTTAATCAATAAACGGTTAAATATTAAAAAGTTTTTTAGTCCTAGTCCTTCCTTTTTTACAGTGTGAACGCTGAATAGTGTGTATGTGTGCCCGCGGTGGGTTTCACATATTCTTGCCACCGGTTCACCGCACGCTCGCTTCCCTCGCATGTGCACGTGCCTTCTGCGCATGCACCTGGCCTTCTGCACATGTGCCCAGCCTTCCGCGCATGTGCTTTGCTCTTTCGTGCGCCTTCTGCGCAAGCCCCTGGCCTCCAAAACGTGGCTAAATGGAACGGCATTATGTCCGGGCGGGCCCACCCGCAGTCACTGCTACTGGTTTGCCTGAATACCAGCTCTGATGTGTGCATGCACATACACATATATGTGTGTCGCAAATGTATTTGTTACAAAAAAAATTCTAAGAAAGTCTTAAGGGGGAGTTGCCAATCCTAGGTTGCCAGGCAGAGGTACCTGAGGATTGAATTTTGATCATTTTTGACTATGCGGATTTTGAAACGGTTGCAATGTGAAAATGGTCATAAGTCACTTTTTTCCCAGTGCCATTGTAACTTCAAATTGCCACTAAATGAATGGTTCTAAGTCAGCGACTACTTGTATACCCATCTATAGGTTGGTTTTCTCTGGCTAAAACCCTGCAGAAGTAGACCAGTCTGGAAGATCATGGACTAGTTGCCCCCAACGAGCCAAGAAAGTTGTCTCAGTCACCTTAGCTAACAGGTCCCTAGGCCCTGTTTTGTTGTGAAAGGGTGAGGCATAAATCTTATAAATACATAAATACAATTAAATTTGAAATGAAGGATAAGCTCTGCTCATAAACAGATATACAATACGTGGCTGCTCTTTAGACTGGAGAAATACAGGAAGAAAATACAGCAAAAATCTTATCTTACATTGCAGTCATTCTTTCTTTTGAATTCTGAGCTGATAAAATCAGATATTTTCTGTAGTATAGAATCCTTTCCTCCTTCATCAATGCTTATCAGCATTTATTCATATCCCAGTCCCACTTAGAATGCCTGCCTATCTAACCCTTTCAAAACTTGCATGCTTAGCTGCTAAATACCTCTTTCAAAACAGCTTCTTTGTTCCAGTGCTTGAGGCTGAAGTGGCACACCTGCTATGAAAGAAAATGGCCTGCTTCAAAAGATTGCATGTCCCCTTGGTAGTTAAACGGTCAAGCAGGCCTTGGAAAAATCCCAGGCGCCTGAGCACACAGAGATCTAACTTCCCATGATATCCCTGCTTTCTTCTGTGAAAGAACAGATTTCTAGAAATTCAAAATATGTTTCCAGAGCTGAACAAATGCCATCCAAAGCCTCTGGATTACATCAGTAGTTCTCACTTGCCTACGGGTGAAAATAAGATTCTGCTTTAATGTGATGAAGGTAAATTGTCTCCACTGTATGCAGCATTTGAAGCAATCTGTGAAAGGGGTTAGAAAGCGTAGCTTGAGGCTATTGCAAGCGAGATATTTGACAGATTCATCTACAATTTAGGAGTGATGTCTAGAAGTAGCAATTTTCCACATTTTCTTACCTATTCTAATCTAATGAGGTAAACCTTGGAGTGCTTACATGTAGGCTTCTGCTGGGGTTAGTGATTTAAAAAATGGGGCTACAGTTTAGAGGTGGCTAGAGCTGGGAATGTTCTAAGGCAGAATCACCTTTAAACAGAAGATGGGACTCTTAGCCTAGTGGGATCACTCATCCCTGCCCCATGCCTCTAGGAGTTAGGGGCAGGTACATTTTAAGGGGGTTAAGTTGCAGAGGGAAAGGCTGACTTCCTTCTTTATGAGGGCAACTGATGTAGTGTCATTTTCATACAGAGATCTGAACTGGATTCTGAATAATGCTCTAAAGGGCAGAGCTGGTCACCCCATGGGGCTGATGCTTGTAGTGGAACATCTGCACACAAGCCAGAGCTAGGACTATGTTTTACATGTGTCAACAGCAGGGGTGGTTACATGGAGGCCAATTCAAGCTGACTTCTTGATAGAAAGACAATATGTACAGTACTTCCGTTTCGGTAAGTAATTGTAGAAAGAGAAAGAAAGAAGCAGTATCTGACAAGGAAGCAGAACTACCAAGGGCTTTTCTTGATTCCATAATCCAAGCCAGCAGAAGGGATTTTGCCATCCAGGACTTCTCAATTTTTTCAAATCAATAGGACTTTGGAAAGAAATTATGTAAAAGCCCTTGTGTTTTTTTTAACTGGGTTAGCCTGAGACTGGAAAATAATCCTGAAAAGATCCCTGTGGAAGAAGCCATTGGTTAGAGACTTGGAATATGTTAATGTTATCAATTGAAACCAATGTTTCCCACTATTGGCAACTTTAAAATACGTGGACTTCAGTTCCTAGAATTCTGCAGCCAGCATGATTGACTGGGGCATTCTGGGAGTTAAAGTCCAGATATCTTAAAGTTGCGAAGATTGAGAAAAACTGGCTTAAAGTGTTGGTTAAAGTATTGGGCAAGGAGGCGGCAGACCAGGTTCTAGTCCTCCCTCATCCACAGAAACTCACAACTTGTTCAGTTGCTTTCCCATACAACAACTTCAAGGATTGTTACGAGGGAAAAAAATAGGTCATGTACTATGCTTAGCTATACATCATTACCAAATTTAAAAAAAACCAAGCTAAAAGTTTCTGACTTCTCCATTTTAACCTCTCTCCTCCTTCCAAGCATGTAATCTAGAGCACAGCTGTTTTAAAGAAGAATTCCAGAAGCAATGCTATTTTCCATACTTTAATTCAGGAATGTCAAATTCGATTTCATTGAGGGCCACATCAGTGTTGTGTTTGACCTCAGGGAGCTGGGGTGGGCATGGCCAGGGTGGGTGTGGCCAGCTCAACATCACTCGTGTCGGGGGCGCCTGTGGAGGCCTGAGCGCTTTGCCAGTGAAAACGGGCTCCCGAGTTCCATTTCCGGCTGTGACGGCCTCCTAGAACCCTCTGTCAGGGAAAATGGAGATTGAGAGGACTGCACACGGCCCTCCCAAGCTCCATTTTTGCTGGCAGAGGCACCATGGGCCAGACCTTTGCTGTTTCCAAGATGGCCTCGCGAGCCAGATCTAAGCCAGATTCGGCCTGTGGGTCTTGAGTTTGACACCCTGCTTTAATTTATCAGTTGTAGTTATCTTTAGATCTCACAGACCCATGCTCTGCCCTGGAAGAGAGGCCATTGTTCCATAGAAGAAGGCAAAATATGAAAGCAGAGGTCCATACTAAATTTATTTTCTGTGAGGCATCTGAGAGGGGACAAGTGAAAGAAGTCCCTCACTGAACATGGGCAAAACGTACAGGAGAAGGTGTTGTGATACCTCTGTTTGTAATTAGTGGATTTTGTAGGTTCTTTTGAACACGGACATCTATGCATATTCTTTTGGCACTGAAACTATTGAATATAACATGTGGTTCATTTTACAACTAAGGTCCAAATCTCCTTGGATACAAGAAGAGGAGGCTTTTGACATTTGTTCAAGTTGCTGTGATGACACTGACTCAAGAATCATTCTGCTTGTACAGGTCCCTTTCTCTCACTTTTGTGTAATAAAAATAGCTTTCATCCATAGCGTGCTGTTATCAGGATGTTGGTGGAAAGTAATTAAATGAGCAGTTGTAAAGAGCTCAAAGGGCCTGAGGAATGAGGGGATTTTAATCAAATCTGGAGGAGCAATTAATAAAGAACTTGTAACCCCTTAAGGGTGACTCCTCCTGGCAGATTAAAAAGAATGAGGGTTATAGTTTGTGTCTGGGGCAAAGACAAGTTAGTGCAAGAAGCTCCTGTGGTTTTTAAAATGAGGTTTACCCTCTGTTGTTGGTGATAATAAGAGTTTGAGAACTAGGAGCTAGGAACTGAATCTTTCAGCATCCGTCGCAATTTAGCAAAAGACACCCTCCTAATAAGCAATTTTTTTGTGTATGTTTGTGTATGATTCGAGTCCATATTGACTTCTGGCAACCACATAAGTCTAACAGCTCTCTAGGCAAGCTTTTCAGAAGTGAGTGGTTAGCCATTGCCTTCTTTTTAGGACTGAGGGAAAGTGACTGGTCCAAAGCCACCAAGCTGGCTTTGTGTCTAAGGCAAAACTAGAACTCTAGCCTGGTGCCTTTAAGTGGCTTTTAATAAGCAAGTCTACAATGTGTGTGTATATCTATATCTATCTATCTATCTATCTATCTATCTATCTATCTATCTATCTATCTATCTATCTATCTATCTATCTATCTATCATCTATCTATCTATCTATCTATCATCTATCTATCCCTCTATCCCTCTATATCTATCTATCTATCTATCTATCTATCTATCTATCTATCTATCTATCTATCTATCTATCTATCTATCTATCTATCTATCTATCTATCTATCTTATATATATGTACAGTATCTCTCTCTCTCTCTCTCTCTCTCTCTCTCTCTCTCTCTCTCTCTCTCTCTCTCTCTCTCTCTCTCTCTCTCTCTCTCTCTAAACAGACAACTTTTATGCTTGGAACTTTGGAAACTGTAATATACAAAAACTTATTTTCTTCTTCCTTACAGTGGTGATACAAAATGTGTTTTACAATCTGTTTGGTGGAGCCTTTTTCTAAAAAAAGATCAAAGTGTATGTGATATGGGGAAATGCCATGTTCTAACTGGGGAACAAAGTTTTCAGCTAATGCACTTTGTAACGGAGATATGTATGTTGATAAAGAAATCATAGCATGGAAAACTAAGCCTGAAGTATCCTGCAACATTTACTGTGGCATACAGAACAGAAAATATATCCATGTGCAAGGAAGGAAGTCCAAGAGCCCTTCCATATGACCACTCAAGAATCAGTCTTTGCAACTTCTGAAAGCCATACAAGTTTTGTTATGGGTAGTGGTTGTTAGTTACTCCCTTTTCATTTGATTCACTTATAATAGCATAACTAATTTGGGATTTTCAGAAGTCTTTGCTTTTGAACCTAAGATAAATTTCAAACATAAATTCTGTTTGATGAGACTGCTGGAAAGGGAAGCGCTTGATTTAAAAACAAGCACTTTGGGGGTAACTAACATTATTTTTTTTCCATTTCCAGAGGCTCTCTCCTCATTATTCAGCTTCTTGGCCTGGATAGAGCATGTAGCAAAACAAAGATTGCAGAAGTAGCTTAGGGAGAGGCCTGCACAAATTGTGGTCTTTCAACCAAAGCAGGACACTAGCTTGGTGCGATGGCTTACCTGGAGTTTGATGAACCCAATTTGGCTGCTTGGAAACAATAGTGTGTGTTGTTTTCAGCTGATTGACAGTAGGAAGATGTTGTGCCTCACCTATTTTCCTTTTTGTTGAGTTACTGTCTATGAATGTCAGTGCCTTCTTCCAAGGGCTGACTTGAGGTCATCTAGCTGGCTTTGTACCTACAGCAGGACTATAACTCTCGGTCTCCTGGTTTGTAGCCTGCTGCCTTAACCATTCCACCGAACTAATTCTCACTGCAGCTATAGTCAATCACAAAATAACAATTTAACAGAAGACAAACTGATATTCTCCATGGATCTCTAGGATATTCCCCAAAAAAATGACACACCCAGGAAAAATAGCTAATGTTTTAGATAAAAATAGAAGATTAAAAAAAATCTAGACAGGCTTGAGCAGTGGGTTGAAGCAAATAGGATGCAATTTTACAAAGAGAAATGTAAAATTATGCACCTGGGAGGGGAAAATGTAAGCCAATATTATATGATTGGGTGACTTGGTAGTACTAATGGGACAAGATATGTATGTCTCATCAACCACAAGTTAAACAGCCAGCTGTATGATGCAGCTGCTAAAAAGGCAAATACTATAGAGGTGGATTGACAGGAATATAAGATCGGACTATGGGAAGTGATTGTTTTATTCTTCTCTTCCCTGACCATATCCCTTTGGACCACTGTGACAGCAATGGACTCCTCAGTTCAAAAAGGATACTGACAGATAAAGCAAGTTCAGCAGAGGCCCAGTGAGATAGTGAAGAGTCTGGAAAGCAAGCCTTACAGGGAACAGTTAAAGCATCTGAGTATATTTAGCTCACAGAAAAGCTGACTGAAGGAAAATATGACAGCAGTCTTCAAATAGGTGAAGAGTTGCTTTATAGAAGAGGGAATGGACTTATTTTCTGTAAGCACATATAGCTTGACTAGAATCAGTGTGCCAAAGTTCAAGGAAATAGATTCAAGGTTAGACATCAGGAACAACTTTCTGACTGTATAAGGTGTCAGACAGTCAAATAGGCTGAAATTCTCCTTCTTTAAAAAAAAAGATAGTGTTCCATCAAATATTACATCTCAATCAAAATCAACTAATCATTTGAGTTTAGAGTGGGTAGCCAAAAGGCGACTTGGTAAAACTCCCTCTAACAATAAGGTTTAAGACTGCGCCCCTGCGGACAAGCTGGATGATAAGCTGTTAGTTATGTTTTAGTGGATGCTGCGGATGAATCTAAGTTTCTTTCCAACTAATTCCATTTAACTTTGTGTCCCCCCCCTTTTTTGGGGGGGTGTCAGGTTGGCACATTTAGGGAAAGAACATTCAACTGTTGCTTTATTTTCTAAGGAAGCCTGGGCTGCCTTTGTGGAAATAAAGAATGGTGCTTTGAATTAATGCAGGCCTTCAATTACTTTGCAGATTGCAATAAGGGCAGTTTTTATAGGCAATCCAACTCACTCTGGTTGGGTTGGGGATCCCAAAGGTAGAAGATTAAAATAGCACATTTATTTGTCTTGGAAGTCAGTATAGCTTTTGTTCAGGGTGGATATGATTTAAATCAACTCGATTTAAATCATGATTTAAATCACCAGTAAAAAGGCTTGATTTAAATCAACTTGATTTAAATCATGATTTAAATCACCAGTAAAAAGGCTTGATTTAAATCAACTCGATTTAAATCATGATTTAAATCACCAGTAAAAAGGCTTGATTTAAATCAACTCAATTTAAATCATAATTTTTAAAGAGCAACTGTCATCTCTGTCCCACAGCGGGTCCTCCTCTGACCCACTGTTGACTCACCGACAATCCCATTCACTTTAATGGGATGGCTGGTGATGCGGCAATGACACAACAAGATGAGATACATGGCGGGCAGCAGGTGAGTGGATGCCCGCTAACAGGCACTGCCATGATGGATCTGAAATGACAGGTGCTCTTTAAATGTAAACTAGGTGAAACCAGGCTTAATAGCAGTGACTGTGAGAGGGATCTTGGAGTCCTAGTGGACAACCAGCTAAATATGAGCCATCAGTGTGCAGCGGCAGCCAAAAAAGCCAATGCAATCCTAAATTGCATTAACAGAGGGATACGATCAAGATCAAGTGAGGTACTAATACCACTCTATAAAGCCTTAGTTATACCACACCTAGAGTACTGCATCCAGTTTGGTCACCACACTATAAAAAAGATATTGAGACTCTAGAAAATGTGCGGAGGAGAGCAACCAGGATGATTAGAGGACTGGAGACTAAAACATATGAAGAACGGTTACAAGAACTGGGCATGGCTAGTCTAGTGAAGAGAAGGACCAGGAGAGACATGATAGCAGTGTTCCAATATTTGAGGGGCTGCCACAGAGAGGAAGGGGTCAAGCTATTTTCCAAAGCACCCGAAGGACAGACAAGGAATAATGGATGGAAACTGATCAAGGAGAGATTCAACCTGGAAATAAGGAGGAACTTTCTGACAGTAAGAACAATCAACCAATGGAACAGCTTGCCTTCAGAAGTTGTGGGAACTTCATCACTTGAGACTTTCAAGAAGAGATTGGACTGCCATTTGTCAGAAATGGTGTAGGGTCTCCTGCTTGAGCGGGAGGTTGGACTAGATGACCTACAAGGTCCCTTCCAACTCTAATAATCTATTATCTGTTATCTGTAAGGACTCATTCTTGCTGGTAGTTAGAATCTTTAATATTATTATTTGCAAACAAAATGAAGGTTTCCTATTTAGCTTGCAGAGCTTGGATTCATTGAATGAGTTTACCAAAAATGTAAATATTGCAGAATATAAAGCCTCATGGTACATAACTAAGCTCCATTTGAGGCTGAATAAACTAAATTATTAATGTATCTTAAATAGAAAACTACATTTAGATAGATTTTTACTCCAAAAGCATTTTATTAAATAAATTTGATAAAAATAAAAAAATCTGATTTAAAATTTAAAAATCTGATTTTTTCATTTTTTTTTAAAATCAACATTTTTTTATCCACCCTGGTTTTGTTACAGTTTCCTAAAGCCAGAGGGCAGTACAAAGACTTTATTGGTGTGTTATATATAGTCAGATCCTAGAGGCCATGAAATTGTATATGCTACAAATGTTTATGGACTTCAGTGGTCCCATTGTGCTAGACTCTTCACTTCCATACTGGGACTCAGAGCTACCTCTGTATTCACAGATGAAATGCACAATAGTGTGCCTTCTTCTAACCTGAAGGGCTACCTATATAAATGGTTTACGGTTTGGAAAATAAACTTTATTTCTAAAGTTTCTAAAGTTGTTAATCATGCTCTTTTAAAAAAAAATTAAAAAAAGCAAGGCAGTTGCTTTCTGAACTAGGCTTTTCTGATTAGCCAATTGCCCAGGAGTTAGATTTTATTTCACATTCTGGTTGTCTATAAAAAAAAGAGTGACATACAAGTCTTGCTGATAATACTGTGATTAGAAGCGGATCTACAGAGGAATGCTGGTATTGCTGTCTGCTTCCTTTTCTGTTTTAATAATGAAGAGTAACTGATAAACTTTTGGGTGAATAAGATAAACATTGGCTCCCAGGAAATTGTTGATATCAATTTCTCAAAAATATTAAATACATGGAACAGATAAATAGATATTTCTAGCTGTCTTCTAGGGAGATGTACAGTACACTAGAAACAAAATAAATACATAGTAACTGAGAAACATGTACATATTTTGAGCTTTTCATCCTTATCAATCTTCCATCCATAATGAAACTATTCTAGATATATCCAGTGGAAATTACTGACAGTCAGTAGCTCTGTTTTCATGAAAGGAGAGAATGAACACAAATATTACAGGAAAATGAAGTGAGTGACCCCATTTCTTAGCCGTATACATTTACTCAATGTCTGTCTAATTTCTACATAGATGAGGCTCTGTCCATATGGACAGGAACTATGGAAAACAAGTTTCTAAATTGAAGAGACATGATAGTGAAGTTGAAGCTGAGTATGAACATGTAATTTGGCTTGTTTGATTTTGGTGTGTTGGGCCAAGAAGCAGCTGTGATTTATAAAAGTTCATGATCTAGTGCAGGAGTATCAAACTGGATTTCTTCGAGGGCCGGATCAGCATTGTAGTTCTCCTCTGCGGGCCGACCAGGAGGAAGGGGAGGGGGGAGACAGCACGGACACCTCCTGCAGGACTCTGCCAGCCAAAAGGGGGCACGTGCCCCGTTTTTGCCGGCAGAGTGCTGCAGGAGGCCATCCAGCCCGAAGATGGGGTGCAGGGGGCCATGCATAGCCCCCCACACCCCATTTTGGCTGCCAGAGGCACCATGGGCTAATTCCATGCCAGCCCCGTGGGCCAGATTTAAGCACCCCGCAGGCTGGGTCCGGCCCACAGGCCTTGAGTTTGTCACCCCTGGTCTAGTGTGACTATATTTTTTTTCTGATATTCATTGAATACCCTTGGATTGGTTATCTTACAGACATGATGTGATATACTGTAAATATGCTATATTTATGAATACTCTTTGAGAAAGAATAGGATAACATGGAAATCTAAAATGGGGTAAAGATGATTGGAAAGCTAGGATAGTATTGTCTTTTGTTAAGTTTGAGAAGTTTCAGTTGTTATTCCAACAAGAGGTACATGTTGGGAAAGCATTCATACTGGCATAGTTGGGCACTCAGCAGCTGCTAGTCTTCTATTTCGCACCAATCTAGTCTATGTTGTGGAGTATAGGTTCCTTTCAGCCATTCCGATCCTCATGGGAATATTTCCTTTCTTCCCTTTTAGAAACATCAGTTCTTCTTAGCTGATGTTCAAACATAGGCTCCTCTGAGTTGGAAACTGATCTAACAGACCCAGAATTTTATTTTTTTAGACTCAGGAATGACCCAGGGGATTATTGAGAAAATTGAAAGCACAAAAATGTGCTTCCTTTCCCCTCTGCTGTGATCAGCAATATCAAAGAAGTAGTAGGGTGCCTCCAATGATTGACCGTGCACGTAGAAAGAACCTTGGTGTTTGACCTATATTCCGTTGACCCTTTTAGGCCTACTGATGGTATTTGGCTTTAAATGTGGGGATTGCAAAAATGGGAAGTGTAAAATTATTTTAATCCATGAGCAAAGCAAGTTTGCATTTTGTTCTTGTTTTTTCCCCTCCCTATATAAAACTATTTACCGTATTTTTCGGAGTATAAGACGCACCCTTTTCCTCCCTAAAAGAGGCTGAAAATTTGGGTGCGTCTTATACTCTGAATGTAGCTTTTTCGAAGCTTTTTCTCCAGCCCTAATGAGGTGCTAAGGATCTTCCCAGCTTTTACCTTGCAGGCTTTTTCATTGTTACTCTCTCCGAAGAATGTTTTTCCAGCCCTAAGTCTTTGCAGGCTTTTTTTCATTGCTCTACTTGCTCCGAATAAGTTTCTTTCCAGCCCTAACAAGGTGCTAATGATCTTCCCAGCTTGCTGGCTCTTTCATTGTTACTCTCTCCGAATAAGATTTTTTAAAGCCCTAACCAGGGTATAAAATAATGTGCTGAAGCTGATCAGACTAAGGACGCTAGCCAGATAAATACCTGGTAGGCAGATTTTTCCTCCTATTTTCCTCCCTCAAAACTAAGGTGCGTCTTATACTCCAGTGCGTCTTATACTCCAAAAATACGGTAATTTGTATGAGATTTTCTGTACCTTTGTTGACATTCCTTTCTACTGTCTTATCTCTTCAAAAAGAGATGTCTAATTTTCATGTCTAAAATTCAGTTGTAATGTTCAGTTAGATCCTTTTCTGATAATTCCTGAATCAGTCCTTAGGTGATTTCAGCACGGACTATTTCAGTTAGGGAATGCATGCATATTATTTTACTGAAATTTAGCTCATTTCAGCATCATTTGAGGTTTTATAGCACTAAAAATAGTGGGCTGAATTATACTCCACTTTCCCCCATGCTGGTGCCCTAGCTGATACGCAGAATGATCATAACAGAATTATGCTGGCAGGTGATGATGGGAGCCCTAATATAATATATGTAGAAGATATGGGTTAGGGAAAACTATAGTATTTTCTAACTTGTTTGTAAAGAATTATGTATTTGAGGCAGGTGCAATATTAGGCCAAAAATGGCCACATGCAGATTAACAAGCCCCTCCCCCATCTCCCAATAGCCACTAAAGTAAAATGTTTAGATGTAATGCGGAAAATTTCCTAGCGGGTAATCATAGTTGCTGTAATTATCTACAGTAAAATAACTACCTTATCAAGGTCCTGCATACTTTCTGGAGTGTAATCCCACCACATTATTTAAAGGTCAACTGGATATCTCAGTTTAGGGTGGGGGGGGGGAAGTATGCTTCCCTTGAAATAGCAGAACAAACTGAAGGAACGATAACATAATTTTGAATTTTAGAATGCTTTCAATGCTAACTGAATTGCTTTCCCCCCTTAATGATTGCATTGTAATCATGTTGTGTAGTCCATGGAGAACAATTGGGGTGGTAGACAAAGAGTCCTCTGCCTCACCTTTTTTCAGTGCTTGCCATCTGTTTCACAAAGGCAGTGGCGTTTTCTTCTGGCAGAAGCAATGAAGTATTCTTTTTCAACAGCTGGTTGTCATAACACCCCTTCCCAATTACCTATATCAAAGGAGAATTGAATGTTTAAAAGATGGTTGGTAACCATAATTCCTTCCCCTTAGTACAGCACCATAATGTTGTAACATAGTATTAAACAGAGAGAGTTGGTGTTAGGAAATCATTGTCTTGAGTTGCCAAGAGGTGCATCTCTGTTTCAGCCAAGACCCTTTTCAAATTATGTTAAATTAAATTTATATAATTTATGTACTAGCAAGAACAAACAAACTGGGAAATGCATTATAATAAAATCATTAAAAAGAACAAGAACTCCTGGCAAGTCCTAGTAACAGCACTTCCCCCCCCCCAACAAATATCAGCATGACACTATCCGCCCTAACTCAAGGTGTAGAGAACAGCCAGGTCTTTAAGGTTTTGCAGAATGCAAAGTAGGATGGGAGCTACATGGATCTCAGGAGGAATCTCATTCCATAGCGCTGGTGCCATGACAGAGTGGGGTGCACTTCTCTTATTTTAGCTCCTACTTCTGGATTTTTCACTTTTTCTCTCTTTGTAACCAAGGAATAGGGTGCCGAAACTGAGTGAACTATTTTCAGTTGACTGATGGCAAATGGGGAAAAAGAGGAAGCACTGGGAATTTCACATGAATAAGAACTGCAGCTTGAAAGTCTCTGAAGTAAGACTTTATTTAACACTAGTGCTTTTTCCCCAGGTGACTCGTGTGCCAGTGGAAAGCTGTGAGCAATATACAACATGTGCACTGTGCCTGGGTTCCAGAGATCCTCACTGTGGTTGGTGTGTCCTACATAACATGTAAGTATACTGAATTGTCTTTTGGTTTGGTTTGATGGTGTCTCCTTATTCTCCACACTCCTTTATTTATATATTAAAAAAGTGTTCCCTTGTGGAAGCCTTACTTCTGACATTGTGAATGCTTATAAACCTGTTACAATAGTACAATTAATCTTCAATTTAGTAACAAGGTCATGTACAAAGAGGAATATGGTTCTGTATGATCTAGATGTAATGTTAGCATTAGAATATTTGTAGCTCAGGATTGAGCTGAGGGATCCTTTCATTGGTTGTTTCATTGCAGACATTTCATTACCCAACTAGGTAACATCATCAACATAAGCACAGTCCTAGTACTGATGAAGTTTCCTAGTTGGGTAATGAAACACCTTGCAAGAAAACAACTAACTTAAGAGAGCACAAAGTATCCTCATGTAATGTTAAGTTTAGAGATTGAAAAAGTTTCTTGCTGATGCTATATAGATACTAGTTGTTTCTTTTGTTTAGCTTATTTTAATCACTAGGATGTGCATTTTTACTGTATGATCACTAATATAATTGTTGTAATTCTTAAATTTCATCAATAAAAAAGTATTAATATTATGTTCTGTAACACCTAACTATCGTAGTTCCTGTCATCGAGCATATGATAGCATGAAATAAGCAGAACCTTTGGAAGCGTTAAATAAGGGAAAGTAGCAAAAGATGGCCATATTAGTTAAAGTTAAGTTAAATCAGAAAACAATTTGCTAAGGTAAGAAGGACGGATAGAATAAAGGGAAAATGGTAGAAAGCATAGAGTTGAAAAATGACAGAAGGCCTTGACAAGAGGTGAGCTTGGAATGTATTAGTCACAATGCTGCTATGAGATCTAATTATTCAAAAAACAGGAGACTATTGAACGTAAAGTTATGAGGAAAGAGCCAGAGAAAGAATTCATTTCTAGATCTGTTTGTGAGCTTTTGGTGGCACCTGGTTAACTTCTATAAAAAAAGTAAAAGGCAGGAATCTGTGGCGTTTTGCTGTCTAATGAAACTCAGTTAAAGAAAATGCCATTTCTTAGTGCAGCACTTCTCTCTCTCTCTCTCTCTCTCTCTCTCTCTCTCTCTCTCTCTCTCTCTCTCTCTCTCTCTCTCTCTCTCTCTCTCTCTCTCTCTCATATAATACTGAGTTTATGGAGTTATTATAAGATTGCAATAATAAGATTGAAGTGCTGTGCATACTCATAAAAATGTTATAACTATGATAAAGATAAGGATGACATTATCATTTCTTTTTGTAATGTTGGGGAAATTACTTGTTTTGCTTGAGTGAGTCGGCCTGTCAACCTTGAATCTCCTATGGTAGGACACCTCAGCAAATTTTCGTAGGGATTAAAAAATGCGGTCCATTGTAGTTGTCAGGAATCCCTCATCTTGCTGATTTGCATGAATGTGGAACCAGCGCAGTGGGGGAATAGAGCAAAGAATTGCTGTTAGGCTTCACCTGTTTATTTCAAGCTGAGAGAAGTAAACCTCAATGTCTGGTATGTATACTTAGTCTCTTCTTGCCTCTGTGGTAAATGCTTTATGCTGTAAAGCTGATTGATGGCAGCCAGCTCCGAGTTGCCAGTTGTCTAGTGCATTGGCAGCTTCTGAACGTCTGATGTGTGGGTGGCTGAGGACTAAATTTGCTACTTCCTATCTTGAAACACAGCAGGAGTCACACTCATTCCAGCATAGATTGACACGGACTATGCATTCCCCAAAATAGTTTGCTGCCCTGAGACCAGTTGTCCATGATTTATTTATTTAGAGGGGGTGTGCAGCATCTTAATAGTGATACACACACACACACACACACACACACACACACACACACACACACACACACACACACACACATAATGACTTTAGATATTGAATTACTTGGACTAATGGAAAATGGATGGGTGATGGAGGTAATAGCATTAACGTAGCATATTTAGTTCTTTCTGCTTGAAAATATTTTATCTTAGTCTACAGTTTAAAGAAACTTTCTTAACACTTTTATGAATGCAATTTGATTGCTCAGCATGAAATGTCAGTACTTGTAGCTAACAAATGTTTCCAGTTATGTTGGTTGATGCATCAAATGCTTCTTGTTTGTCATAGTGGAAAAGTTAAGATTCTTAACTTTTGAAATTGGCTTGAACTGGGGCAGTGTTGAGATGCGCAATCCAAGAACATTTGGCACCAGGGAGATATTCCTGGGAATCAGCTCTAGCCCAGTTTTAGCTGCAGAGTAATAGTATGAAGAAGATATTATCTTTTATAACTCATTAGTCTGGTTTTCTTTGAAGATCATGTGCATCTGCTGCTACCGATCAAAACTAACTTACAATTCAGTGTCTTTATCTCAGGAACTGGGCCTCTCATATAGGGTTACTAATGAAAGCATAAAAGAGAAGGGGCAAAACAAAAATTGAAAGACATTAAAGGGGTGATTTTCTTTGGGCTTGAGGGGGAAAAGTTGTTAGAAGCTACAGAGTCCTGACTGTTTAGCCATGTGGAGCATTTTAATTAAAATTCAAAGACATCTCTTTCCCTGAAGCATCCCAAGGATATAGGTGGAATGTTGTAGTGGCTCAGAAACTCCATTGTGCAGTGTCATGCTGGCACTTGCTAGGGAGATAAATCATTGAGATTACCAAGACCTTGAAAGATGCATGTGTATCTGCTTATACTGTATTGCCCTCTGCTTAATTAAATGCTTTCTATAATGAAATAATGTTATCACAAATGCAGGGAGGAGAAGTTAAAGAAACCCATTTAAACTTATTAATGGAGGCAGAATACCTGGCTAGAACAGTGCTGGGGGGGGGGGCAGCCGAGTGGCTGCCTTTGATGAAATAGATGGAATATTTGCAGCTGCTTATTTGAAATTGCTTGGAATTGCTTAATCGAGAGCATAGATGAGTGTGATGAACTGTTAGGCTCAAAGGAAATTGAAGCAGGACTCCAGATACATTAAAACCACAATACATGAGATGGGAAGAGCATGGAATTGATTAGGGTAGGATATTAAAGGATGAGCCCTACAGAAATTTTAAAAAGGATCTAATTCAGACATACAAATGCTCAAGTATAAAGTTGCACCATCAGTGTCATACAGATATTGAGAACTGAATCACAAAATTCCCAGCTTGAATTTTGACTCTGCCATGAACTTGCTGATCTTTACAAAACCACTACATGAAAAATCACAGCATAGGAACGAGTCTCAATGTTACTTTTTCTTATTCTTACCTGCTAGGTAAGAACTTAACCGGTAAGTTTCTCTTACTGTAGACTCCTTTTACTTGTAGTGAAAAAAGCAGTTTTGACTGTCATATTTTAAGAAGAATGTTAATGAGCTAGGATATGTCTGGAGGATGATGACAAATATGTTGAAAAATTGTAAGCATTGCATAGGCTTATTCCGAGAAGACTTGATTCAGGGTATTGTGGTATTCATCTTTACATATTTGAAGAACAGTTACAGAGATGAAGGAGTGGTTATTTATAGTATCCAGATCAACTAGTTCAAATTACAAGACATTTTGTAACTTTAGGAATATTATCTTACCTTTTAGATAACCAATATGTTTTGATAATGGAATGGATTGTCTTTCCTTATTTTTTTTTTTTAAAATAAAGGTCTGATAAGCTAATACAGTTCTAAAGGATTTCTTGCATAATCATCATATTGGATGAAATACACATTGAGACACTTTCTTATTCTGTGACTTATCATTTATTGGTTTTGTAAAGATCAAGTGCAAAAGCATGTGAAACTCACTGCACACTTGCAAGCATTTATACAAACACTGAATATTAAGCTGTTCAGCATGGTAAATATTTGTTAGATTATTGTGTTACATCGTTAATAACCCATGGACAATTGCAGATGAAATTAAGATCCCATCATAAAGATAGAGATTTAACTTTAAGGAACAATAACATCTAGGGTGGGTTTCTTTGTTTAAAGGACTAATTTTCATAGAGAAAGATTGAAATTTAATTTAGCAAGAAAACCAAAACAGAAGAATAAGGCTTGCTTTCAAAATTCAGATTTTATTGTGGTAAAAACATAAATTTTAATAACCTTCTAGGAGCAAATTTCTGTACTATCATTAAGGCTTCCTCTGAGAAGATACACCTACTATATGTTTGTAAAATGTTTCCTTTACTCCTTTCTCATTAAGATTAATTTTAATGTTGGTAAAATGATACATAAAGCCCATCTTCCTTTTTTTCAGCAAGATTCTTTGAAACATTGAATGCCATCCTGACCTAGGCATTAGTTTTCTTATAAACATGGATGTGGGTTCAAGAGCAAAATATAATATAATATAATATATTCCACTTACAAAAATAAGTGGAATTACCGTATTTTCCGGAGTATAAGACGCACCGAAGTATAAGACGCACCTTAGTTTTTGGGGAGGAAAATAGGGGGAAAAAATCTGCCTACCAGGTATTCATCTGGCTAGCGTCCTTAGTCTGGTCAGCTTCAGCACATTATTTTATTCCCTGGTTAGGACTTAAAAAAACCTTCTTCGGAGAGAGTAACAATGAAAGAGCCTGCAAGCCAGTAAGAGCTGGGAAGATCGTTAGCACCTGGTTAGGGCTAGAAAAAAACTTATTCGGAGCAAGTAGAGCAATGAAAAAACCCTGCAAAGACTTGGGGCTGGAAAAACATTCTTCGGAGAGAGTAACAATGAAAGAGCCTGCAAGCCAGTAAGAGCTGGGAAGATAGATAGGACCTGGTTACGTCTAGAAAAAAACTTATTCGGAGCAAGTAGAGCAATGAAAAAAACCCTGCAAAGACTTAGGGCTGGAAAAACATTCTTTGGAGAGAGTAACAATGAAAAAGCCTGCAAGCCAGTAAGAGCTGGGAAGATAGATAGCACCTGGTTAGGGCTAGAAAAAAACTTATTCGGAGCAAGTAGAGCAATGAAAAAAACCCTGCAAAAACTTGGGGCTGGAAAAACATTCTTCAGAGAGAGAATAACAATGAAAGAGCTTGCAAGCCAGTAAGAGCTGGGAAGATAGATAGCACCTGGTTAGGGCTAGAAAAAAACTTATTCGGAGCAAGTAGAGCAATGAAAAAAACCCTGCAAAGACTTGGGGCTGGAAAAACATTCTTCAGAGAGAGTAACAATGAAAAAGCCTGCAAGGTAAAAGCTGGGAAGATCTGTTAGCACCTAGTTAGGGTTGGGGAAAAAAAGCTACATTCGAAGTATAAGACGCACCCAAATTTTCAGCCACTTTTAGGGAGGAAAAAGGTGCGTCTTATACTCCAAAAAATACGGTACCAAAGAAATATTTCTGTGATTATTTGAATGTGAAGTTTCAGTATGTGAAGCATGTTTTCAATTGATAATATTTATGGTCTCTTTTATTATTTGTGTAATATAGGAATAGCATCAAGGGCTTTTTTGTTTATTTGTGCAACTTTTATTCCATTTCAATTGTAACTGACAAAGCAGTTATGAAAGGTGGACTAGAATTTAAATAAAACTAAAATGAACTAGCAGATGAAGATAAGATCGGTTTGTCATTAATCATCAATATAATAACATAATGCGAACATTATTAGTTGTGGCTAAAGATTACCACAGTCTTATAGACATTGTTTTTTTTTTTTTTTTCACAGCTGTTCTCGGAAGGAGCGTTGTGATCGAGCTGATGAACGCCAGCGTTTTGCCTCAGATCTGCACCAATGTGTTCAACTTACCGTTCAGCCTAAGAATATATCAGTTACCATGTCGGAAGTCCCGGTGGGTCATTTTACTTTAAATTCCATATAACTGTGGAATTTAAATACTATGTCAATATATTTCTTTAAGATGGTGAAGTATGCAGGTTTTGTTATAGACCCCTTAAAAAAAAAGCAGATCACTGAATAGATTTTTTTTCTTCCTGTCAGCTGGTTTTGCAAGCCTGGAATGTTCCTGATCTCTTGGCTGGTGTGAATTGTTCCTTTGAAGATTTCACTGAATCTGAAAGCCGCATTGAAGATGGCAGAATCTACTGTAGTTCTCCATCTACAAAAGATGTGATACCTATTACCAGAGGACAAGGTGAGTTAATATCATCTCATCATCCTGCAGCAGTTAAATATAGAATAAACTGAGTGTACTTAGGGAACTGAATTTTTCAACAAATATTTAAGTAATACAAAAGCTTTGTTACGATTCTATACTTCTTGTAATATTTTTATTCCATTACAAAATCCTTCTCTTGGGGGGTCAGAATTGTTCAATTTTGGCAATGTAAAGATATGTATACTTCAACACCTAGTTGAACTCCCCAATGCTGACTGGGGAATTCTGGGAGATGAAGTCCACACAACTTCAAGCTGCCAAGGTTGGGAAAGATTGCTCTAGGTCCGTGATGGTGAACCTATGGCACATGTGCCTCAGGTGGCACGTGGAGCCATATCTGAGGGTACGTGAGGCATTGCCCTATGTCAGCTCCAGTGTGCATGTGCACACTGGCCAACTGATTTTCGGCCTTCTGGAGGGTGTGGGAGGTCATTTTCACCCTCCCCAGGCTTCAGGAAAGCCTCTGGAACCTGTCGATGGTGAAAAATGGACCCAATGGGACTACCGGAAGTTTGGAGTCTTCAGTGAGGCCTGCGCACATGCGCCGGGGGGGGGGAAAGCACGGGGGGTTGTGTGCGCGTGCACCCTTTTAGCACCCAAGCAAAAAAAGGTTCACCATCTCTGCTCTAGGTAATAATAAGCACTGTCTAAAATACGTTGTTTCTGTCCTTATATGGAAGGCAGATAATAGCTTGAGATCAAACCAGTGATTTTCTGAGGCTAATTTTTCATTGAGGTAAATTTGCTACAAATCTTTTGGTGCCCCATTTTTAAAAAGTTCAACAGACACTTTTGCCAATTACATCCTCAGAAAGTTTTCAGATTAGATCTAGAGAGGTATTTAAGGTGGAGAATGCCAATTATAAATTCTGCAGTAGGCAGTTAAAGATCTATTATCAGTCTTTCACCAGCTTTTTTTAGTTTTGCACTAAGCAAGATTACTTTCTCTCTAAATCATTAAAGCTATCTAGAAGAAGAAAAAAGTGGTTTGGATGGATCATCTTCCTCCATGATTGATGTTTTCTCATGTCCTTGATATTCACTGAGACTATTTCTCAATTCAGTCAGAACTATTTATTCCAATCCGGTCAAATTAAAAGTCTTTATTTTCACAGATGTCCGTGCCAATCACCAATCTGTTGATATAGCAGGCCACTTCAGCTGACTGCTAGATGCAGTTTGGCAGTTCAAATCCCACCCGCTCAAGGTTGACTCAGCCCTCCATCCTTCCGAGGTCAATGAAATGAGGACCCAGATTGTTGGGGGCAATATGCTGACTCTAAACTGCTTAGAGAGGGCTGTAAAAGCACTATGAAGCGGTATATAAATCTAAGTGCTATTGCTATTGTTATCTTCCATTAAACAGTGTGTCGTATGGGTACAAATATCTCTGTGCAATAACAATCAAAATTCACAGTATTTATTACATTGATATTGATGCTCTAATCTTACAATAATAATAATAAACATAAGAAACCTATTCATTTCTCCCTCTTAACATATCTTCTAATAAGAATATAATAGTAATATTAAACACAATAGTCTTATCAAACATATTAGTAAAAAACACTACAACTGTAGTGTTCGCCAATCATCATATTGTTTATATCTTTGTTTTTTCATATTTTCTATATTTCACTAATCTCCATTTATTTCTAGCTTCTGTTTTTGTTCTCCAACCATCCATAAAATAGCTCCCATGTCATATAATATTCACTTTGTTCTTTCTCCAACGTTAATCTATTCATTTCTGCATATTCTAATATTTTCCTCCAATTTGTTGATTTCTGATCTTTATGCTTGATTTGTTTTCTTTCTAGGTGATAAGCGAGTGGTAAAGCTATATCTTAAGTCCAAAGAGACAGGAAAAAAGTTTGCATCTGTGGATTTTGTATTTTACAACTGTAGTGTTCACCAATCGTAAGTAACCTAAAATACATGTTATTCTGAATGTTTTTGGACTCGCTCTGAAAGAAGGCTATGAATAGTATATAGTAAAGCAATCAAATGAGGAAATGTTTCCAGAGTTGACATATTTATTTTAAGAAAAATTATACCATTGCTTGGCTGATAAAATATGATTTGGCCCAAAATCTAGGCAACCAAAGCTGCATGTATGTACTTTCATAACAAATGGTTTAATTATAACCATATGTTGATTCTATAGAGATAGTTATATACATTTCCTTAGGATGGTTGGTATTTATATTCTGTGAGTGATCTTGTGAAATTTGGTTCGCAAAACTCTTACGAGTATTAAATAGACAGAACATAAATTGAAAAGATTAGTTAATGGGGAAAAGATGCTTTAATTCTTGGAAGAACAGCGCTTCCTGTGTGGATGCAGATACATGATTGGCAGTATTATTTGAACTTCTGTGCATCTATGAGAGGTCTAAGCTCTTGCATAGTGTTTAGAGCTCTCATAGCAAAGAATCGTGGTGGTGTAGTGGTTAAAATGAAATATTGCAGACGAATTCTGCTGATTGCCAGCAGTTTGATTCTGACTGGCTCAAGATTGACTCAGCCTTCCATCTTTCTGAGATCGGTAAAAGGAGGACCCAGATTGTTGGGGGCAATGTAACTGCTGACTCTGTAAACCGCTTAGAGAGGGCTCTAAAGCATTATGAAGCAGTATATCCAGTGCATTCAGAAAGTATTCAGATCCACTTCACTTTTGTCAGTTTTGTTATGCTGCAGCCTGATTCTATAGTTGTTGAAGTTTCTTTTTCCCCCTCATTAATCTACACTCAGGACCCTATAATGACAAAGTGAAAACAGAATTTTAGAATTGTCTATAAATTTATTAACATGAAAAAACTGAAAGATCACATTGGCATAAGTATTCAGTCCGTTTGCAACAACACATGAAATTTAGGTCTGGTGCTTCCCATTTCTCTTGATTGTTGCTGACATGTTTCTACACCTTGACTGGAGTCGACCTGTGGTAAATTAAATTGATTGGACGTGATTTGGAAAGGCACACTGCTCTTTTTAGAAGTCCTCCCAGCTGACAATGTTTGCTGTAGCAGAGCAAAGCCATGAGGTCAAAGGAACCGCCTTCGTCGGAGACAGGATTATTGTAAAGCACAAATATGGGGAAGGCCACAATAATTTTTTTGCTGCGCTGAAGGTTCCTAAGAGAATTATGTGGCCTCCATAATTCTCAAATGGAAGACGGTTGGCACAACCAAGACTCTTCCAAGAGCTGGTCACCCGGTCAAACTGAGCAATCGGGGGTGAAGGGCCTTAGTAAGAAAGGTGACCAAGAACCTGATGGTCACTCTGACTGAGCTCCAGAGATCCTGTGTGGAGGATGGGACAGAATTCCAGAAGGACAACCGTCACTGCAGCCCTCCATCAATCTGGGCTTTGTGGCAGAGTAACTAGACGGAAGCCTTTCCTCAGTGCAAAATGCATGAAAGCTCACTTAGAGTTTACAAAAAAGTACCCGAAGGACTCTCAGACTGTAAGGAACAAGATTATCTGGTCTGATGAAACTGATTGAACTGTTTGGCCTCAATTCTAAATGTTGTATCTGAAGCAAACCAGGCACCGTTCATCACCTGCCCAATACCATCCCAATAGTGAAGCATGGTGGTGGCAGCATCATGCTGTGAGGGTGTTTTTCAACAGCAGGGACTGGGAATGTGATATTTCAGTTTTCTCTTTTTAATAAATTTACAAATATTTTCTAAAATTCTGTTTTCTCTTTGTCATTATGGAGTACTGAGTGTAGATTAATGAGAAAAAAATTGAATTTCAACAACTGTAGAATCAGGCTGCAGCATAACCAAATTGACAAAAGTGAAGGTGGTCTGAATAATTTCTAAATGTGCTACAAGTCTAAGTGCTATTGCTATTGCTGTAGTTATAATTCATCTGGTTAACAATTTGCAGATTATTTTATTCAGATTGTTTAAACTAAAAACGTTACATACTGAAAACCATAAAATCTAAATTTGCAATATACTAAGATACATATTTCAGAGAATCTATAGAAGAAATAACTTCCACAGTATCTAGCTAGTTACTGCAAAAACATTTAATAAGGCCAGTCTGAATCTATTCCTTAGGAAATATTTATTTGTTGGGGAGGCTGGTTGGTGGGCTGCAATGATGAAATGGAAAATTATGAATATTGAGAGGCATTTGCTTAAGCATCATTGAAATAAATGAATTTTAATTAGGGTCTTTTCTATCTGCTTTTAATACATATCTAGCTCTTCATGCTGGGATGACTGTATTTGTGGATAGAGCTATGCTTCTATAATATTTGACAAATTATTTTAATGTGCAAAGTAACTATTTTAAATTCTATGGAGATCCTCAGACATCCAGGTCATGGTTGTCCCAAAGGTGCTTTTTCAAGAGGCAACTGGACTTTCTGGTTTTTCTTTGAAGACCTTTCGCTTCTCATCCAAGAAGTTTCTTCAGCTTGTCAGTTCTTCAGCTGAATCCTAACCCTTAACCCTAACATCAACCCTAACCTCTTGAAAAAGCACCTTTGGGATATTTTAAATCCTGTTACCAAATGCTGTGACAATAATTTTAAGGAAGACTTCTTTTTAATATTTAGGAAAGTGAAGGATATATTGAGATGCTAGAAGCCTAAAAAGATGCTTAACAGACCTGCAGTGAAATCTATTGCTTGATACTAGATCTGCTGAGCAGGAAAGGGGGGAACATGCCTGCACTTGTTTTCTGTGAAAATTCCTGCATCCAAGAGAGAGCTCTAGGGCAGGGGTGCCAAACTCGATTTCATTGAGGGCTGCATCAGGGTGTTGTTTGACCTCGGGGGGGGGCTGGGGTGGAAGTGGCCAGGGTGGGCGTGGCCATGTTGACATCACTCGTGTCGGGTGTACCTGTGGTGGCCCAAGCGCTCTGTTAGTGAAAACGGGCTCCTGAGCTTCATTTTCACTGGCAGAGGGCTGCAGGAAGCCGTTGCGGCCGAAAATGGAGCCTGGGAGGGCTGCGCGCAACCCTCCCGAGCTCTGTTTTTGCTGACAGAGAGTCCTTTGTTGTTTCCAGAGTGGCCCCGTGGGCCAGATCTAAGTACCCCATGGGCCAGATCTGGCCTGCGGGCCTTAAGTTTGACACCCCTGTTCTAGGGTATAAAAGTTGGACAGCAGGATAGAAGAGTTAAAACTCTGATCTGGGCAGCAGAATGTAAAATATGCACATGGGAAAGTCCATTGTAGCTTTTCCTGACAGAGAGGTGATGCCAAGACTGCTACTGGGAAATCAGTACCACCGGCTGTCCCTTTAGAACATAGTTTGGCTTCTGAATAGTTGCCAGTGAGGGGGTGGATTGTATAGGCAGGGAAGGAGACAGATTTCTGAGCAGGACTTTCTTTTTCATCTTGATCCCTTTTGTAGAAAAGGATGTGGATTTGGTTTCTCTTTGATTTTATAAGTCTAAAGATATTTCATTGATAGATGGGGATGCACATTTTTACACATGTATGAACACAAACAAAAGTGGCTTTATAAACGAGACAATAAAGGATATGTTTTGTTCAAGAAAGGCCACAATAAGGATGCTGTTTTTAAATAGTAATATATGCAAAAAATAAAAAAGAGCCAAAAAAATCCTCTGCAGTAAACAGCCACAGTTGCTGATTTATACTCAGATTGAATTTCAATTTTAGATGAATTATTTTAAAAAGCAAATTATGGTTTGTATTAATATTTATAAAATCACTTTAGAACTATTGATGGCACTGGTTGTTTACAATGAGACTTTTTAAAATTTCCTTATTCCTTTGCTATCATCTGACTTTGAGGTTCATCATAAAGAAAGAAGTCCAATCAAATAAGTTCTCTGAAAAACAAATACATAAATAAATGTTTGTCATTGTACATTAACTTGCAATCAGTTAGTATGCCAATTGAATCTCTGTTCAACCTTACATAATTTAGCTTGCTTCTTGCTACAGGATTTGCTTAGACAATGTTTTTCTATGTTTTAAAACAGTTTTTAAAATGAAAACTGGTATGTTTGAAATGTTTTTTGAAAACAACATGCTTTCTTTCTCCTTCATTGAATCTGCCTCTGAACCATATTATCCAGTAGGTTGTAAACTTAAAGCATGCATTAGTTTGTTTTCTAGGGTGAAGAATGCAAGATCTCTTATTTCTAAAAGTAACATAGTAAATGAAATTCTAAGCAATTTTTGCTTCTAATTTGTCAATATAGTGCACACACACATAAACAGACACATAAACACATACACATTGAGCACTTGCGTTTAGTGCACACTGCTGTTTATTCATACATTTATTTCATATAAATAAAAGAGAATCAGTTTGGTGTGTTAGCGAAGGTCCGGGCCTAGAAATCAAAAGATTATGAATTCTAATCCTGCTTTAGGCATGATAGCCAGCTGGGTGGCTTTGGGCCGGTCATTTTCTCTCAGTCCAACTCAGTTTACAGATTTGTTATTGTGGGGAAGATTGTAGGAAATAATATTATGTATGTTGACTGCCTTGTGTTACTTATAAAGTAATAAAGGGGAAGATTTGAAAAATCTAGTAAGTACAAGTGTCATTTATATATGTAACATTCAGAATGGGCATTAAAAGTTATGTAGTTAATTTGATCAAAGTATTCTTGGTCCAGCATGGTTTTTTTCTACATGCATGGCTGTCTGAATAGCTCTGGGCACTTTCAAATGTACTAAGGCAGCAGCTGTTTTCTTTTATGTATTCTCAACAACTAGTACTAAGAAACACTTTTATATCTCCTACAGTACTGTGCATTCTCTAGCAAAGTGAATAGCTGAGCAGTACGATTAAGTAATGTCTCATAAAAAGATATGTGATGATAAATAAAGGGTAGTGGACATCTCTTATGGTTTTATGCTTTGCGATACAATCAAGAAGCCGCCCAGAGTCCCTAGGGAGTTGGGTGGCCTATAAATCCAATAAATAAATAAATAGATAGATAGATAGATAGATAGATAGATAGATAGATAGATAGATAGATAGATAGATAGATAGATAGATAGATAGTACCAATATTGGTCTTTTTCTGATACTTACACTTCTCTTGGATATGTTTAGACATGATCACTTTCCAGATGGTATATTAGGCACTTAATGGACATGTTCTAGGCAGGTTGCCACAAGATGATTATTTATGGTTTTTAATTTATAGAAGGTAGCTTTAATAAAACACCTGTGACTTGAAAAACACTACTTTTGTATTCGTTCTGTCAGTTATTTACTTATAACTGAATGTTTTGCCTGTGAGACCATTTTTAACCGAATCCTAATATATCAAAATGCTTGTCAAGGAGCATGACAATATGTTGTGTACAAGCTTGATGGACTGAAGAGCAGACTTTACTTAAGTCTGGAGATCCAGGGAGGTTCAGCTAGGCAGAAACTGAATTACCACAAAGATTACATTGTACATCATGCTAAGCGGTGTTTATAGAAAACCTTTGTTTCTTGAACTATATGTGTATTATCCACATTTTGGGGAAATTGGTGGTACCTTTCTCAGGAAGCATAATGCAAACATAGAATTCAAACAGTTGGTTGCTAGTCATGGCCCTTTTTTAGAATAGAAGAGACAAAATGCAGCTGCGCGTGCTGTGGTGGGTGTTTCAAGGTACACCCACGTAACACTTATACTCCGCCAGCTGCATTGGCTGCCCATTGGTCTCCGGGTACAATTCAAGGTGCTGATCATCATCTTTAGAGCCCTACATGGCTTAGGACCAGGCTATCTCCGGGACCGCATTCTGCCGCATTCCTCCCTCCGACCGGTTAGGTCCCACAGAGTGGGTCTCTTCCAGGTCCCGTCAGCCAGACAGTGCCGACTGGCAGGGCCTAGGGGGAGGGCCTTCTCTGTAGGGGCCCCTGCTCTCTGGAACCAACTTCCCCCAGAGATCCAAATCATCCCCACCTTGCTGGCCTTCCGAAAAGCCATTAAGACATGGCTCTTCCTGCAGGTGAGGGTGAGTTGAGACGATTTTTATCTGATATCTCCCCCATGTATGTATGGTGTGTGTGTATATATATATATTTAACTGTTTTTAAGTGCTTTTAATAATTTGTTTGGAGTTTTTGTATAAAATGTTGTACGCCGCCCTGAGTCCTGAGGGAGTAGGGTGGCATAGAAAAGCTACCAAATAAATAAATAAAATAAATAAACATATGGAATTAAAATGCAATTAATAAAGAGGATTATGGTTACCTATAGGCAGAAAGAACAGCTTTTTGAAGAAAGAATGATCACTAATTAGAAAATTAGGAGCAAAAGAAAAAATAGGAATTACTGCTATCAAAAAAAAAAAAAACACCTGCAGATGGATGAAATTTTCAAATTATTAAAGGGGGACTTCTCAGTAACTTGGACAAACTGGAGCTGCTTCAGTAAAGCTGGCACAGTTAGTTGACATCAGCTGAAGAACTGTCATGTTGTTCTCCAAAATCTCAGAATATTTGCAGTACAAATATATTGGACTGGGGAAAAATAGATTTGGGATCATAATGTATAAAATACCCTTGCTTTCTTTCACCCCAACATTTGCAAAATGTAGACCTGCTTGTACATTTTCTATAGCACCATTGGAAACAAAGGAAACCCTAAAAGTTCTGGAAAAATTCCTAAATTCTGACTTTGACAGATTTCCAAAATGAGAGTTTGATCTAATAGAAGAATAAGTTTGAGTGTTAGTGGTATTTAGTTTTAGCAAGCAGAATAGTTAGGAAAATACTGTTTTGTCAGATTTAGAAATAGATTTCAGAAGATACAAAGGGGCTATTAAGATTTCACAAATCAAACCCTGAATTGTGTTTGGAGGATTATGTGTGAAGACATACAATGTGTCCACAAGAATTGAGTGTGTGGACTCTGATGTGATTTTTTTCCCCTGGCAACTGTTGCCATTTGATGACAGATTATATTGTTCTACAAAAGCTGCTATTTAGCAGGCAACCCTCGGTGGGTAAGGGCTGTAGCTCCGTTGTAGAACATCTGCTTTCTTTGTCTGAATTATTTAGTCTTTAATATTCCAGTTTAAAAATGCAGATAGTATGTGATGTGAAGGACTCATAGAAACATAGAAAAGGCTCAGCTGTATTTATCTTGGAATGTAACTATCTGAGTATGTAATGCTCAGTAGGATTGGCTTAATTTCACCTAGTTTTATGGTTTAAGTGGGATGAATTGTCAGGATACTAAGAATTAGCATTTCTGGGAAAGAAATGGCAAATTGATGATAGTTTCCCTGAGAGTGGAGTCAATGACTGTGGCAGAATGAAGAACTGGAGTGCAAAGTCAACTCTTTGCAATTCCTTTCTAGACAAGGAGAGGACTGGGATTTTCCATGAACTCTCCAGACAGCTGCTCTTCACGAGGAAATTGTGGTAGTCTCTGGCAGGTTCTAAGCATTGGGAAAATGCTGTTGTTTTGAATTGTGTGTGTGTGTGTGTGAGAGAGAGAGAGAGAGAGAGGAGGAGGAGGAGATGGGATTTTGAAGGTTGGACATTAGAGGAACAACAAGGAATTAAAAATTACAGTCAAAGGGAAAAAGCATGTGAGCTTGACTTACTAAAATAGAATGGAACAAAATGCTTTAACATTGGAGGATATTTGTGAACAATGTTTTTAGAGTTTTTTTAATCCTGCTTTTATTTTTATAAATAACTCAAGGCAGTACTTAATACTTCCCCCTCTTGCTATTTTCATAACAACAACAACAACAACCCTGTGAAATACATTGGCCCGAGAGACAGTGACTAGCCCAAAGACACCCAGCAGATTTTTATGCCTAAGGCTGAGGTAGAACTCACACTTCCTGTGAATTTTAAAAAATGTCTGTCAGTATTGACATATTTTGTTTGGAAACAGATATGGAAAAGGAACAATCTTTTCCAGATAGGATTGAATCTGATTCGACAGTGGACTTAAAAATTATGGGCTATGGATATGATATGGAAGGAGATGCTGCTATGATATATAAATGAAACCAATTGATGTTTTACCAAACCAAGAGTGTCCTGGATAACGTTCTTATGTTGAATATACAAAAAAGACCTGTTAAAGTTTGTGAAGAATGGTATTAGAAGGGACAAAGACAAAATGAGAACAAATCAAGTTAAAGAGTTCCAGGACTTCATTTGAGGGGATTAAGGATTGTTGTTAAAAGTAAAGATATGAATTGTTTGTTTGTTTGTTTGTTTGTTTGTTGATGATTGTTAAAAGTAAAGATAAGAAATTTTAAAAGATTAAGATTGTTAAAAGTAAAAAGAAGAAATAGAAAGTTGGTTTATTTGATTAAGGTTAAAGTGTATATGTTATTTGTAGTAAACCTCAATGGACTTTTACTGACCAGGACTGAATGATGAGACTTTAAAGATATGTATATAAATAAGAGATGAGATCATTTGTTGTATTTTAAGGGAAGATGATATGTTACCAAATTGTTTATATTTGTTGCTATGGAGGGGGAGATAATTTCTTCACACATACTTTTCTTTCTTTTTTCCCTTTATTGCACTTACTTTTTCCCTTTAGTTCTGGTTTGTATTAGTTTTTAATTAGCACAGATCATAATTAAGGCAGATAAGCTTATTGACCAACATCAAAGCATTAACAGGCAATTCTAGGCTTTGAACTGTTTGCTTAACAACTGGTCAAAGTAACAACAAACCTCCCAAACTTTGAATCTGGTCATATGATGCCTCCATCCTAGCACAAGTAACCCAGTCTCATTTTAGCCTAGATTAGCATATTCTGCAGACCCAACCTTTGAGCATTATAAATACCATTGCCAGCACAGCAGAAGATAGCAGTACGGGGAGAAGGATAAACCTTGTCTTTCCCTCCTGAAAATATCTGTATCTCTTATCGTTGCCAAAACTGCCTTTGTTACCAACGCTGATACCAGATTCAACAGGTATCCCAGTTTGGTTTCGTAGTGGAGAGAAAAACAGAGTTACCAACTTTTGTCTCTTCTGGGAAACACAATTTCATGGGCCTCTGCATAAAATATTTCCTGGGATTAAGCTTTGAATCTTTTCTTTGTAGTCCATCCAGATCAACATGACGAAATGGTAGAGGGTACTAGAAATTAGATATTATACCCCTCATTACAGGTTATCCATTTCCTACTCAAATATTGTTTTTAGCAGAGTACCCCAAAACATGCACGTCAAGAACAGACAGTGCTAAATATATGGAGTTTGTGGTAAACCGTATTAGATTTAAAAAAAAATAAGCATGTAGGAAGAGAAACTAGACTTTTATTTTAAGCATGGTTTAGTATTTCTTACTTTGAGGAACAATATATTGCTTTATTAAATAAATCCAAATTATCTATAATGTATTAACATTGTAGGTTAAAGGACGGCAGGTTGACTATGCAACCAGTTGGAGCAAACTGTCCTACTTGTTTTCATGTGTGTTTCTTTTTGATACATTTCTGCAGTTTAAAATTACCAAATCTACAGTTCGAAAGCACTCAAAATGCGAGTAGATAAATAGGTACCATTTCAATGGGAAGGTAAAAGCAAGCCATGCATGCCGGGATGTGGCCAGCATGATATAGTCATGCTGGCCACATCCCCACGGAAATGTCTTCAGACAACTCTGGCACTCTCATCTAAGAAATGGAGAAGAGCATTGCCCCCTAGAGCCAGAAACAGCTGGACAGGGGAAGGCCTTACCTTTACTTCAAAATAATATTTCTGAAATATTTTTGAAGAAAAATATTACCTTATTAGATTAAATAGAAGATTTTTCACGTACTGTTTATTGTTCAAATAATAAACAGTTGAGTAACTGGGCTCCCCTGGGGATTTTCAGTACTTTCCTTAGCCTGTTTTAATGCTCTTAGTTTTTTGCATTGTATTTTAATTTGGTAAAGAAGAAAGTGTTAGAAAATAAGGACTGAAAGACAATTATTACATATATATACACATTCTGTAAACATTTTTTGACTATGGCCAATTACTTTATTTTTTTCTTTCCACAAACATCTATTCCTGCTTTAACATATAGGTTTTTTTTTGTAAGGACCTGGATGGAAATATCTAAGAGGAATGATTGGAAGTACTGAACATAAACTTGAACAATAGATCGTGGGATGATATGATAGTTATGAACAAGCTGTGGTAGAGAAGATGGCGTAGACTTGTTCATTATTACTTCAGAAGACAAGATACAATAAACAAAATATCATATATTATACAATAATATTAAATCTGTTCAGTAATGGAACAGATGTCCTTAGAAGACAGTGGACTCTTCTTTCCTGAAAATATTTCAGCAGATGATGGAGTAGCCATTTCTTGAGAATACTCTAGTAGGGATTCCTCCAGTGGATTGGAAAAGTTGAGCCGGGTTGGCGTAGTGGTTAGAATGCAGTATTGCAGGCTAACTTTGCCCACAGCTAGCAGTTTGATCCTGACCAGCTCAAGATTGATTCAGACTTCCATCCTTCCAAAGTCGGTAAAATGAGGGGGGCTGGGGCTGTCCCTGTGAAAGAGAAGCACTCGGGTGCGGGGCCAGCGGCCGAGGCTGGGCAGCGAGTGGGCCATGGAGGCGGCAGAGGTGCTGGTGGTGGGCACAGTACTGCTGCTGGGGCTCTACATCTTTAATCTCAGCTTGTCATTTCTTCCAGCCCTACCAGAATATAAATATATTTACTGTATAAGTTGAATAAAATGTGGGGACAATGTGCATCCTTGTCTTTGTGAACCTGGTTCTTCAGATAAGGCACTTTATTGGCCTTAATATATTTTACATTCTGACTGACATTAACTATAACATCAAAGGCCTTGCTGAGATAATCTTGTTCTACATTATATCCATTTTAAGTTAACTATGTGATGTGTCCCTTTGCCTTTTCCGAAATCTGTTCTTGTTATTTCTCCATATATAATAATAACAGAGTTGGAAGGGACCTTGGAGGTCTTCTAGTCCAACCCCCTGCTTACGCAGGAAACCCTACACTACTTCAGACAGATGGTTATCCAACATCTTCTTAAAAACGTCTAGTGTTGGAGCATTCACAAGTTCTGGAGGCAAGCTGTTCCACTGATTTATTGTTCTGTCAGGAAATTTCTCCTTAGTTCTAAGTTGCTTCTCTCCTTGTTTAGTTTCCACCCATTGCTTCTTGTTCTACCCCCAGGTGCCTTGGAGAATAGTTTGACTCCCTCTTCTTTGTGGCAACCCCTGAGATATTGGAACACTGCTGTCATGTCACCCCTGGTCCTTCTTTTCATTAAACTGGACATACCCAGTTCCTGCAATCGTTCTTCATATGTTTTAGCCTCCAGTCCCCTAATCATCTTTGTTGCTCTTCTCTGCACTTTCCAGAGTCTCAACATCCTTTCTACATCGTGGCGACCAAAACTGAATGCAGTATTCCAAGTGTGGCCTTACCAAGGCATTATAAAGTGATATTAACACTTCACGTGATCTTGATTCTATCCCTCTGTTAATGCAGCCTAGAACTGTGATTCTACCTTTTAAAAAAACCTTGTATGATGTATTACTTGTATGGTGAATTAGTGCAACATTTCTATAATTTGTACATTATCTTTTATCTCTCTTTTTTAATATAAGTATAGGTATATGAATATATTTCAACTTTTAAACAGCATAGTCTTATTTCATATTTGTTGACATAGGGATGCTAGCCCTTTAACTGCCTCTTTGCCTAAATATTGTAAGTTGAAAAGTTAAGTTTCCTTCTGCACTTGATACTTGTACCTTTGGCAGCTTTCTAGAAGTGTCAGTTATTGAATATATTCCCTCTACGTCATTCTGTAATCCTACCCGTAAAGAATTTCAGCATATTCTTTTCATCTTCCTTTAATCTCGTTTGCCTCTTTCAGTTCACTTCGATGATTACTTGATTACCTACCTTAGCTGTACATTTTCTTGTGATTTCTCCAGTCTTTTAAAACACCTGTCATTCTCTTGTTTTTGTTATTTACTTCTGCTTGTTAGATGTCTTAATCAAGAATCCTTATCCTTTTTTGCTTGATGTAGAAAGTCTGTGTTGTTCTGTTTGTTGCCCAAGGCTTTCATGCTCCTTTTTTCCTGACTATTGTGATAGCTTGTACTGAAAGCCACTTGGATCTTTTCCTCTTTGAAATGTTCACATCTTTTTTTTTTTTTGGCTGTTCCAGTTTTTAGTGTCTTCTATTTCTTTTCATTGTTCCCCTGGCTATGTGTATCAAATCTGTTCCTAGCATTAATCTTACATTTTGATTGTATGCAGACAGATCAAGTTTTCTTGGCACACTTTCTCTTTTTAATTTTCTACTTTTAACCTATATATTTCACGCCAATACTTTCATGTTCCATTCTACCAATATGTACCTTTATGTTATACTCAATTTTGGATGAACAGTTAAACAATTTTGTGTTTGCCATATTGAGATCCTAAAAAACTATTAATATTGATAGAATCTTTACTTTTTTCTTATTTTCAATAGTTTAAGCTTTATAAACAATAGAAATGTTGATAAATGTAATCATATTATAAACATGATTAAATACATGGAAACTTGCATTGAAAATGTTTCATTGAAGTTTGCATTGAAATTGAGACCTGGTTTGGTCTACTGGTTAAGCTACACAGGCTAGAAAGCAGGAGACCGTTAGTTCTAGTCCCGCCTTAGGCATGAAAGCCAGCTGGATCACCTTGGGCCAACCACACTCTCTCAGCCCAATTCTGCTCAGAAAGTTGTAGGAACAACAGGAGGAAGAAGGTATATTGGATACATTCTCTGCCTTGAATTATTTGCAAAATTAATAAAAGCTGTAATATAAATAAAATTACTTTATTTATATTACAAATAAAGTAATAAATAAAATTAGAAAATAATAGAAGGTATCAAGATTTATCCTACTACAGTATAAAGGAAAGAAGAAATGAAAAAGGAAAGAAAATGCCAAGGAGTATTTGTATTGGTGGCCCTTTCTCTTTCACATTTGAATAACTTGACAAGACCCTTGACAGGATCATTAGTCTTGCTCGCAAGATAATACTCTATGCATTCAGGAATCCTTCTGTCAATACCAGTCTGAGATTCAAGAGGAACTGGTTTACCCCTTTCAAATGAATTCTAATCTCCCCACATACATATAGAATCCCTTCTCTTTGCCAAGTTGCCAAGAAAAAAAATGGGATCAAAAGTTGACCTTTTACATGCGTCAAACTATTAGATGAACTCAAAAGTTTTTTAGGTGTCAGGACCATGAAGTTCTGAATTGGATTTGTCAAGGAGCCTTTAGCATGATTCTTGAAGTCTCCTAAACCTACTAGACTGGGGTTCTCCACATCTATCTCTTAGATTTACCTCAGCCAGTTAGGCCAGGGAAAGTGCCAGGAAGTATGAAAAATAATACATTGGGCTGTCTTATCTGGCTGTCTTAACACCAGACTGCCCTATTTCTCTTCCTTAACAACCAAGTACTTCAGAATTAGTGTTAAAGTAGATTTCAGCGAGAGGCAAGGGGGTCTCTATAATGTTAGCAACCCCAGCTTTCCAACAGCCCTCCAGCCTCAAAGATGTTTGGACCAAATATCCAAAAAGGCATTGCTAGTGAGATGCCAGATAAAATCTCAGTAATGCACACCAGATCAATTCTTCCTCCAAAATTATATAAAGGGATAATAGTCTTAATATGACTAATCCAGAATTTAAAATTGCACTATCAGAACAGATGACTGTCTGACCTGACAGCATTAATTTTGAGAGATCAAAATATGTTAACTGAAATATATGAGCCAAGTTTTCTATCTCTTCCTCAACATTTTTATCTTCCCAAAATCACTTCAAAAGGAACACATCATTTTCTTATTCTGATAAGGGAAAACCGTCCAGCATCATGTGTTTTTGTCTGGGTGCATAGGATCTTCTTGTTTTTTTCTTTTTAGGTGTAAGATGCCCAGAATCATTCTATTGTTAGATGGCTTCTCAGTCTAGTCTAACAAACACACCTTCCACCGATGTTCACGGAATAGTAATGTATTCTGCTATGACACAATAAACCTGCAAAAAACCATACATATAGAAGTATAGAATTGTGCGCCCTTAGCCTTCCGGTTGTCCTAATGGATTTCCAAACTGACAGCCATTTTGGTGACTGTATGTCAGAGACAAGCTGTTTTGACAGGAATCTCACCATCTAACAATGATGACTTCCAGCCAGAGATAATAAAAGAAGAGCAGATGAAAAATGCCAAATCATTGTCCCTTAGTAGAATTAGGAAGATATTTGTAGCATGATATCCCATCCAGTAGACTTCTTATATAGCAGATCAAAGGTCAACCTAATTGTCCACACAGATGTTGATTCTCTTCCTTGTAAGAAAGGAGTTCTGTATTAGAGAATACTAATAATGCTCCCTACCTTGTAACTGATTCATGTAAAAATGTATATTTTATAGGATATTTTATCTTTGAAGTAGGCAGTCAAAAATCAAATAACATCAGTTAGTCAATTAATTAAACTTGTTTTACTGCTGACAACCAATGTCTCTTGGCACTTCACAGTAGAAAGATAATACTAAAAACAGATCTTTAAACTAGCCATTAAAACTAACAATTAACCAGAGTTAAATTATTATTTGCCTATTTAAATAATCCCTTTTTAAAAATATGTGTTTTTAGAGTTTCTTTGTCTTGTCTTAACTATAAACTGCCTGATGTGGTCTTGGCATCGGAGTTCTGTTCTGCAACCAGAGTCCATTACGATATTGAAACTTGTGAGTTACTAGAACAAATGAAACAAACAAAATGTTAAAAAGTTATAATATTTATATAGTTATTTACCAAGCACATCTAAATTATATTAAAGTAACCAAAATATCTTTATAATCCCCAAGGCATGTCACAACTTTTGAGTACTCCTAATATTTGGAAATTAAAAGTTGAAACCTGTCTTTACAAACCTGACATCTCTCTCTCTCTCTCTCTCTCTCTCTCTCTCTCTCTCTCTCTCTCTCTCTCTCTCTCTCTCTCTCTCTCTCTCTCTTTCCTTCCCTCCCTCCCTCCCTCCCTCCCTCTCCCTCCCTCCCTCCCCCCCTCTCTCAAGGTCATACGATCACCTAACAACTAACTTAACAGCTGCATTGATTCACTTAACAACTGTGACAAGAAAGGTCATAAAATGGGGCAAAACTCACTTATCAAATGTCTCACTTAACAACAGAAATTTTATTCTCAATTGTGGTTATAAGTCGAGGACTACCTGTATTTCAATTATATTTTTTTCCAGTCTTCTTTAAAGCTTGCTTTTCTCACTCCATCCCTCCCTCCGTCCCTCCATCTTTTAAAAATAATTTGCTTTCTCCATCTTCTTTTGCTTACTTAGATGTGTGTATGACTCTTACTCTCCTTCAGAAAAGTCATGCCCAAATCTACTGAAGAGTGGTCAGCCTGAAAAACCAGAGATAAAAGAAAGAACTTGTTTCCCATGCTTTATAAATATAAAAAGTAAGCAATTCTATACAATAAAATTTGTAAATGAAAAGAAACTAAAAAGTGACACCTGAATAGAACCATAATAATATTGAGGAAAGAATATTAATTCCGGAATTCTTTAAGCTTCATATTCAAAAAATGGGAATTCTCAAGTGGCTAGAGGCTGTCAATGTATGTGTATCACTCAGACACTGGTATTTATAATCATAGTCTGCATGTATATTCTTATCTACATATGCTACAAATACTTGTGGGTATATTATGTTGAACTTGCAATGCATTCAGTACAGGCAATATGTTTACTTTTCTGTAAATATAATCAAGCAACTATAGTTTATCAATTTGTTCAGTAGATTAATTATCTAAAAATTTAATTGGAAGTTAAATGTGTGAAGTACTCTGTGAAGTAAAGACTTGTATATAGTTTGTGAGTCTATAGGTTCACTCGGATTATTAGAGTCTATAGGTTCACTTGGATTATTACTCTGTAATACGTAACATGACATACTAAAGACTGTATTTTCCAAAGATAATTCAGTCTTTTAGCATCTTGTTGCATATTTCAATGTACAATATAATGTTAAAGTGAAAACATTGCAAATGTACTGAATGTTTATTGGTTTTGAGGGAGACTATTAAAAATTATTTGTGATAAATCCAGTTTCAGTGCATTTGATCACTGAAGTTCAATGACATTAGTTCTACACTGATCTTACCTACCTGCATGACTGACTGACTGACTCTCTTGCAAGATGTGTTTCTCCTCAAATGTGTGTCTGTAATAAGGAACTTTTAACACAGGTTTTGGTGTTTTGTGCTCCTCAGCTAACTGGCCTGTTGTTATATCTGGACTGTGAAGGAAGCCATGGAAATACATTCATTTCAGTTAACAGCTGCAATGACGAGGGGCGTTAAGCAGCAGAAATGGAAACACTGAAAGAAATATGTATTTTAAATTAAATAATCCAAAAATATCTCAAAAGAACCTGGAGTCATATAAGACACATTCGGTAGTAAGAACAATAAGTTCAGGAAAATGTCCACATTTACCTGAAGAAGTATTTTTCATTATATATTATTTTTATAGGAAAATTTCGATCAGGGTATTTATTACAGAATCTTTGCAGTTCATAAATAATATTGGGACTATCTTTTTTCTTTTAATATTGTATTATAAGTGAATTGAAATAGAGCAATTTCATAAATTAGGCTGGCAATAAGAAATAGCAGTACTGTACTGCTATAGATCAGTGATGGTGAACCTTTTTTGGCTCGGGTGCCAAAAGAATGTGCGCGTGCCCATAATGCAATGCCCTCCTCCCCACCACGCATGCACACAACCCCCGTGCAGCACATGCCCACAGGCCTCACTGAAGCTTCCCGTAGGCCCGCTGGGCTGTTTTTTCGCTTTTCCCAGGGTTCAGGAGGCTTTCCTGAAGCCTGGGGAGAGCGAAAATGGCCGAAAAGAAAGCCGAAAATCAGCTGGCCAGCGCGTACATGCGTGCTGGAGCTGACATAGGGCAATGCCTCGCTTGCCCTCAGACATGGCTCCACGCGTGCCATAGGTTCGTCATCACTGGTATAGATGGAAGAAAGGTATGCCAGATAGTTTCACAGGTACAATGTTTCCCATATTGCTAAAATCAGCAAGATAGTCCTGCGATTAAATGACTTGTTCGTCCCTTGTTTTTTAGATACTGATGTTGTTGTTTGGATTTATGTTGATTTACTCATATCACCCTAGTTTTTTCCTTCCTATCCTGGGACAGCTAGAATGAGGCATCCTATTATTCACAGCCTCTTTTGACTTACTTTTTTGGTTTTTTGGTTTTTTTTAGAAAAAACATAACATTTCATTCATCCATGCTGCTGCTGGATGGCATTATTTGGCACTTTACTTCTGTTAATTCTGTTCAAAATACATTCACAGAGGACTATAGAGGAAGTAAGTTTGTGGGCAGAGACTGAGAGAAAATATTACAATACAGCAAGATCTTTGTGGTCCTTGGACATCAATTAGATAATTGAGGCTACCAGGTCAAAAAAACCCTTCTGTAAACTAGCATAAACTCTGGTTTGCATCAGCCAGTAAACTTTACTGCAAAAGAAAGATTCACATAGCAGAATCCAGAAGTTTGGGTAGGACTGCACAATTTTTTGTGAAAATTTTTAAACTTAATTAACAGGCAAAGGCTTTGCATCCTTGATTATTTGATATTTTGAGATAGTATTTAAAAATAAGTTGCTTTCTTTATCTGATTCTTACATTCTATATTCCCTCATGAAAGCTTACGGATATGTATGCAAGCATAATTATAAATATTATTCTTTTTTCCCATTTGCAAAGATATTCTCCACAAGAGGGCATCGTGCCCTCCAATATTTCCCATGAAGCTTTGAGAAAATTTTTTTATAGCGCTTTTAATATATTATATAGCACTGTTTCCAGAATTACATTAATATCCAGTATAATGCCAAATCATATGAACCTGACCTCAGGTAAGCGTGAGAATCAATCATAATTAATTTGAAAAATTCCACACGCAGATGCTTTGAAATCGACTTAAAAACAGCAGCAGTGAAAGAAACAAAAGTGGCTCTAATTGTCTAAAAATATAAACCATAACTTTTGAAGGATGGTATTGCCATTCTCATTATCTCAGATTTAATGGGCTTTTTACAAAAATGTGAAATCCTGTCTAGCCAACTCACAAATCCAAATAGAAATTTAATTAACACATTTCAAGTATCGCTTTGTAGCAGAGACGGAAATAGTACTTCGGTCTAGCTTCCCCCCCCCCCCAAGAATCTTTCCATTCATTCTAGATCAGATTAATCAATTTATGGCTTTACTTGCCATATGAAAGGATTTGAGTGTTACCTCTTAAACAAACAAAACAAGTTTGAAAAGAAGATTGGGCTTGAGCCTGTTACGACTGATTTGAGCCAGTTTGACCAAATATGTAAGTTGTGGAAATGCAGTTAATTTCTCTAAACATTAAAAAATGTTTAGTCCCTGAATATTGACAGTAAACAATGTTCACCCCAGGAAAAAGGAGAGATGGAACAGATGGTGTCAGGCTGTCAAGCAACCTGCTGCTGAAACATAAACAGATAGTGATGACATATGGATATAGGGGATAAACTCCCAAACATGCTATAATGCTTAATTTTGAATGAAGCATATTCAGATCTCAATAGAAGTATGAAGAGTCTCCCTGGCTCTTATACTTCGATAAAACAAGGAATCTTGGTGGATATTGCCAGGGTGATCAGTTGAGAAGAAAAGTATTTCTTTTTCCTTAGCAGTGGCAGAGGAAAAACTTCCAAAAAAGAAGGGAAGATGTTAATAAGACATTGGTGCATAGGACTATCCACTAATAAACCCAAATAGAGGTTACATTTAGTTTCTCACATAGAACTATTTCATCCCTGCTTAAAGAATTAATGTGGCACTGGAGTAATTCACTTTCATTTTCACATGACTGTACTCTCAAACATAAATATTACTGCATTAAACTCACCCATTAAGTGAACTTAGCAAAAATCTAGAAATATAATACATATGTATTATATTATAAGCAGGTAGCCCTTGCTTACTCACTACCTTGTGCAGCAATCATTTGAAGTTACAGCAGTGGTAAAAAAACAACTTTGCAACCAATCCTTGCATTTACAAGCCGTTGCAGTGTCACGTGCACACCGTTTGTGTGCTTCACAACAGGCACACATTTACAACTCTTACAAATCTTTCAGTCATTGATCGCCATTCATGTACTTTGTAACTGGAACACATTTTTGCTTGTGACAAGCAGCATTAATACTATACAATATGGAAGGTGGAAATAAAATCTTATCTGTGTCTCCTCCATACCCCCAGATAAATAGAATGATTCTCAGAGCTGTTGAGTTTTGTGGGCATCTCACAAATGAATTCAGCTGATGTTTCACTGATGAGATTGGATGTCAGGTCTATGTGTTACCTTATCTAACTGCTTCTGTTACTATATTTCTTTTGACACGAAGTTGGGCAATTTTTACATTTTTCCCTCGGGGTTTATTTGGTGATGCAACAGGTATTAATAATTGGAAAAGCCCAGTGAGTTCAAAGCAAGTGCATGGGATCGAGAATTTTATATTGTACCCACTGAAGTCCCCATAGTGCTGAATGTTTTTGTCATCACTTGGTACATAAAAACTTTTGAATCTGAAATGCAAGGAATTAACTTCATACATTCTTTATGTAAAATATTTAATAGTGTCTTCCCAGATAATGAAATTATTCACTATTTGCCTACCAATTACGATTGTACCATTTTAGGTATTAAAAATGCATAATCACACATGCATTTGAGTATGGATATATGTGATATATGTGATATATAAATAGATGAAATAAATAAACATGTTTGTTAAATCTGTTTTTTGGTTTGGGAATGAAAACACAAATAAACACAAATAAACTTCCAGAAAATAGGGTTTTTTTGTATCTTTAGTAATGACATAAGTTCTACAAATTGTTGCATCGTTGGTTACTCAACTCTAGAAAGTTGGCTGAACATGAGTGGATTAATGCTTAACTGTGATATGAATTACCTAGTTACAGTCAGGGCAACCTATCTCCTGATTATTTTTCTTAAGAAGACTTTATTCACAAAGCTATATAAATATGGGAATTGATTTTGTTTCTCCTCAGGCCTTATACATATCTTCATTTCTCTGAATGCTGAGATCAAAAACATTTGCCTGAATAAGATGACAATTGAAAACATAACACATTTACAGCAAACCCAGACAGTAGCATTCTGTTTTTGCAGGTATAATTGGGCCCTGGTGTACCAGAGACTGGGGAATATGATTTCTAGGATGTCTATTTATCTGATGTTTCTGGATTAGTAGCAGCCCTAACTATTGTCAGTATGAGAAGGAAAGCTGCTACTGATTTTAAAACAAAAACTAGAGTTCTGTTTACTTCATCTGTTTGTTTCCTTTCCTTCCCCCTCCCCACACATATCACAAATGAATACCAATGAGCTCCTGAATCTTTCTCTCCAGTGTGAACAAAGCAGAGGCAAATGGGAATGAAGGATCAAAAACTCATAAATAAAATTGAGATTACAGGCTCGATCATTGGGGAAAATGAAGTTAAAGAATTCTTAATCTATCAAAAAAGCCACTAACTCTTTTGAGCTCTGGTGGTGCTTTGATTAAAATGCAGTATTGTAGGCAAAACTCTGCCCACAATGGCCTGTGATTCGATCTTGATGGGCCTCAGGGTTGACTCAGCCTTCCATCCTTTCGAAGGGTATAGTATGCACAGAAGCAACATGAGTAGATAATAGAAGACATTGTAGTATGTTGTTATAATAAGATTTAAAAAATAACTCTATTCAAACGTTAATCTGACTCAGATTTTGCGTAACTGTATATATTCCCACCCCCCGGAATTACGTTTCTCAGGGTTTTTCTCCACTCAGTGGAACTCTGTTGTTTTGCTATCTGTTTATTTAAATTGCTTTTCATACATCCCAAAATAAAGCTCACAAAGTCTGTGACTCAACCCATAGTGCATATCGATGGAAAGAAAGGATTGTAATGCTGCCAAGTTAGAAGCCGAGGTCATTGGGGCACAGATTTAATCACACGGAAAGCATTATGAGGCCCCAGTGTGGAGAAAGGAGAAGGCGGTTGACACAAGGGCTAAGGAATGTGAATATTAAACTGTGACATTTGTAAAGTTCTGTGTTTGCAGTCACTGAAGGTGGTGTCTTAGCTTCTTTATAGTGTTCTCATCTTTGATTCAGTAGTGAACTCGGTTGCCTCAACATGGAACTAAGGACATAAAACTGTGGAAAAAGGCTTGGAGGGCTGTGTAAGGGACATTTTTCATTGACATTTCCACTCTGTATCCTATTTTGATCCTAAGGGATGATGTGTTTCTCCCATTGCCATTTTATGATTTGTATTATATGGCAAACATTTTGCCAAAAAGCCATTGAGACTTTTAGCAACAATAGAGATGCCAGTACTTATGGCCCTATCCAGATGTTAATCCACTGTCCTAACCTATAAAATCTTCCTCACAGGTTCCATTGTATAGTACAAGTTTCTCATTTCTTTGCCTGATGTTCATTTCTTCACTTATTGTATATATTGTCAATACTTTCTGGATCTTTGTCATGAGCCACTTTTGTTTATGACACACTGCTAGTAATAATGAAAAAGACAAGCTATTATGTAATCAAGATGTTTCTGAAAGTATTAATGCTTGTCTTCTTTTTTTGTGTGTGTTTTTTACAGCTGCCTGTCCTGTGTGAATGGATCCTTCCCTTGCCACTGGTGTAAATATCGTCATATTTGTACTCACAATGCAGCGGACTGTTCCTTCCTTGAAGGCCGTGTAAACATGTCTGAGGTATATACCCAAGTCTGCCTTTTTTTTGCTCCGTGTTACAGTTCATCTGTTTTCTCCTCCTGTCTCTTTTTTCATTTCTTAGATGATACAGCCCAAAGCCCCATTTCATTTAAAGAAGGATCAAATCCGGGGTTCAAAAACAATAGTAATCATTTGATTCAATATTGGGTAATCCATATCTACTTAGGCATCAGAATAAGAAAAGACTGAGGAGATTTGAAAGAATGAGAAAGGAGAATTTTAAAGTCGGGGCATGCAAGGAAAAGTTGAAAAGCATTGTACTGTGCAGTAGAGATTTAGACAAAGATGTGAAAGTACATCTGTTGGATTGTACAAAATGGGTGGGATGTGGGTAAACCTAGAGGTATGCATGGTATTGGGCTCCTCTAGGTTTTCCCTTGTTACACCCCTGTTATGCAAGCTGCACAGACCTTCTAATTTCATTTCAGGTGCAATTCAAGGTTCTGGTCATTATCTTTAAAGCTCTACGTAGCATAGGACCATGACCAGGCTCAGGCTGTTTGCAGGACTGCCTTTCTTTGACATGTCTGTCCTTCCCACTAGATTGGGTAGGAAGGGCATGTTCGAGGTCCCTCTCTGAAACATTATCATCTAATGCAGTGTGTCTCAACCTTGGCAGTTTGAAGATGTGTGGACTTCAACTCCCAGAATTCCACAGCCAGCAACGCTGGCTGGGGAATTCTGGGAGTTGAAGTCCACACATCTTCAAACTGCCAAGGTTGAGAAACACTGATCTAATGGAACCTTGGAAGTAGGCTTTATCTGTGGCTGCCCCTCCTTTATAGAATACATTCCCCTCAACAATCCAGAAGGCCCCCACTCTTTTAGTGTTCCTGAAGGCCTTTAAAAGCTTGCCATTTACCGGGGTAGAGTGTTAAAGTCTGTGAAGGGTTGTTGGGGCACTCTGAAAAATTGATTGAGGTACTGGGTGTTTAATTTTTTTTAAAATGGTTTTTACAGTTTTATTATTGTGAGCTACCCAGAGTTTTTTTTAAGGCGGGTGACCATAAACATACAAATCTTTTAAAATAAAATATAACATTATAATATAAAATGGTATAGAAAGGGATCTATTTTGTTCGTTTTTTGTAATTCTTCATAAATATTTGCAGACATCTCTGTACATTTTATACGTTAAAAAATGTATTGTTTTCATGGCATTTAGTATGAAGTAAGCGTTATGGGGAAGGGCATTCCAAAGCTTCCCAAAAGTTGGTCCAGAGATTTAAGCAGACATGACACTTGCTAGATAAACACTGTTGTCTTGTTTATCATCCATATGGTGGAATGCTCTGCTTAACAAAGAAACAGAGTCTTTCGAGAACCAGAGGATTTAACTTCTTTATCCTTTTGTAGTTTCCTCTTAGAGTCCCTGTGCAAACCATTAAGAAAGAAGCCCACAGGCCAGCAAGTCAATTTCAGAGAGGTCACGGTTATGTTCACTAGGATCCTTTCTTCCTTTTTCTTCTCTCATCTTTATCAGACTGTCATTTTAGCCTTCAGGCATTTTATAAGCTCTTTTTCTTGCTCCATTATCTGAGAGGGCTCTTCCGACCAAAATAAGTTGTAATGGTGGACAGGTTTTTTTTTTCAAATTACTTATAAACTGGCTTTCAGGAAAACCATAAGTATGTTTACATCTAAAGTCTTAAGGAAAATTGTAACATATAGCTTAAGTAAAACATCTGTTTCCAAAAAAAATGCCCTGATTTTATATATCTATTCCACCTTAGTTATTAACCTGAGTGATTAAAGTATTTGAACTGTCAAGGAGAATCAATAATTGTAAGTGACAGGGCACATGCCCTGCAGAAATGAGTCATCTTAAAGCAAATTTTGTCTTTAAACCATAATTTGAATAATTTTGAGCTTTTATCATTTGGCTTATTCCCCTAAGGGATGAATAGAGTTTGGCTTTTGATCTGCAAGGGACAAAAATGCTGAAATCTAATGATATATTGGATAATAAACTTAGATAACAGAACTATCTGGGTGGCTCTGTATAATCCTGGGTTTCTTCTTTATCATAAAGAAGTGACTTTTATATTTCTTGCCAAGTGTTAATTCCTGGTACTCCATAGCAGCTAGTCTGTACATTTACTTGTTCATTTTATTTTATTTATTTATTTTGTCAGGCATGTATAAGGTAACAGATATAAGTATAAACATGATTATGAGTACAGGAAATGAATACGAATAAATGGGGGACAGTAGGACAGGGACAGTAGGCACGTTGGTGTGCTTATGCACGCCCCTTATGGGTTTATCAATTCTGTATATTGAAACATATCATGTTAGTTTGTTTGGAGAAAATAATCCTGTTTAAGAATAAGACTAATTATACTCACTGGTAAAGCAAGGTGGAGCCTGCAGAAACTCAAACAGCTGCTGATAAATATTGCTGGCGAAATGCCAGTCTGAAAAGTCAAATGCAATGCAATTCTATGGATATATACCATATATACCATTCTTTAAAATGAAGGATAAATTTAAAATATAGAAGTATATAACAGAATAATAGAACAACAGAGTTGGAAGGGACCTTGGAGGTCTTTTAGTCCAACCCCCTGCTCAAACTCTATAACACTTCAGACAAATGGCTGTCCAATCTCTTCTTAAAAACCTCCAGTGTTGGATCACCCACAGCTTCTGGAGGCAAGCTGTTCCACTGGTTTATGTTCTCATGTTCTTATGTCAGGAAATTTCTCCTAGTTCTAGGTTGGTTCTGTGCTTGATCAGTTTCCACCCATTGCTTCTTGTCCTGCCTTCAGGTGCTTTGGAGAATAGTTTGACTCCCTCTTCTTTGTGGCAACCCCTGAGATATTGGAACACTGCTATCATGTCTCCCCTGGTCCTTCTTTTCATTAAACTAGACATACCCAATTCCTGCAACCGTTCTTCATATGTTTTAGCTTCCAGTCCCCTAATCATCTTTGTGTTCTTCTCTGCACTCTTTCTAGAGTCTCAACATCTTTTTTATATTATGGCAACCAAAACTGGGTTGCAATATTCCAACTGTGGCCTTACAAAGGCATTATAATGTTGCAGTAACATTTCATGTGATCTTGAGTCTATCTCTCTGTTAATGCAGCCTAGGACTGTGTTGGCTTTTTTGGCAGCTTCAGCACACCGCTGGCTCATATTTAAGTGATTGTCTCTAATGTCAAGGCTTGAAATGTTCTGCCTGGTGACAGTTCAGTAATGTTCAGCATTATTTCATTTAGAGCAGGCAGGTACAACTCATACCATAGAAAAGGCCACACTGATACAATAAAAATAATTAGTGGGCTACCCAGGAATAGCTGGTGTGCTGATGTGTGTTCAGTGACTAACTGTGCAGCAACAGCAATGCCGCTGAGGATTGGAGGCATCAAAGGCGCTCAGCAGCATGTCTTCCAGAGGGGAAGTGGTTAAGAAAAACTAGTGGTGGTGATGGAAACTTCCTGGTGATGGCAACTTTTAGCAACGGGATTTGTTAAGTTTTCAAAAAACGCTGCACAAGGCTGCTTGATGGTTGCATGGCTTTGGGTCATATGATGTGCAGGCCTACTCTAGATTTTAATGTTAGAATGTAGATAACCTGCAAACAGATTTATCCACTTATAACGTGCAACAAAAACTAGATGGTGCTTATGAATCAGCAAAGACTTAATGTCAGTAATCTCCAGCTCTGATGGAAAGGTCTCTGAGGCTGCCTTCATTGGTAGTCCCGTAGACGACTATGTGGTATCTCATAGAAACAAGTTGAATTGGACTGTTTGGAGCCATTATTGTAGTTTTATATCTTTCAGTTTGTCACCTTGCTTTATGAGCTGGACAGCTTATGCGTTTTTCAGATAGTTATCTGGACAGCATGTGCGATTTTCAGATAGTTATCTGTCTATTTGTTTATGAAGAAATTCACTATCAGAACCTGGAGCAAATTAAGAACACATCCCTGTAGCTATTTGTGTGCTGATTAATAGCTATGTATAGTGTAAGCAATATTGGGAAGATACTGAAATGGCAGTTGAACTTGTGAAAATTGTTTCGTTTTGCAGTCAGGTTTATTTGACCATAAAATTCTCCTATGTCTCCTCAAAGTATAAACTATATACTATAAACTATATTATGTATAAACTATAAACAATAGTTGTTAAAAGGTATTTTGATATTCAGTCCTATCAACAGGATGTAAAAGAATTATGGTGGTCGCGCATTGGTTAGAATGCAGTATTTCAGGCTACTTCTGACTGCCAGCTGCCTGCAATTTGAATCTCACCAGGTTGCCTCAGCCTTCCATCCTTCCGAGGTGGGTAAAATGAGGACCCAGATTGTTGGGGGCAATATGTTCTGTAAACCACTTAGAGAGGGCTGTAAAGCACTGTGAAGTGGTATATAAGTCTTAAGTGTTATTGCTATTGCTATTTCTGAGAATCATGGATCAGTAGGACTCTAGTTCTATTAATATAAAAGCTTTTATCACAGTATCGTTCTGGACTGTAAGGGCCCAGGTTGCCTTCTGGAAAACGTAGACTAGAAAATTAATATCAGTTGGAGCCCCTGACCTTTTGTGGGTGGTGTCCACCTATGTCACTTATGAGTAAATCTCTTGTCAGAGCTTTTTTTAAATATTACAGATTAAACATTCACATACAATTCTTCCCTTTTGCTTTCTGACTCCCTTGTATTATATGCAAGAAGCTTATTCGTAATGGTGGATGGGAAGAAACGTTCATGTTTTTTATAGATAGTGCATCTGTCTGTTCAAACCTTGAAAGCATCTCTTTTCTCCTTCATAACTGGACAATAAAAACTAGTGTCTCCAGGCATAGCATGATCAGGTTATAAACTAAACTCTTAATAGTTCTGCATGCAACTGTTTGAAATTTGCATCTGTTTCTTCTCTTCCCATGCAATCCAATTTTAAACTTAATGCGAGCCTTACTCTATTTTCCATTCTGCATTTGATTGGCATGATAATGGCAAATTTCTTTTTCCCTGGCCTCATTTACTGTCCTATGACTTTGAGTGAGTGGTAATGGTTCTTTGGACACAACTTTGACTTGGATTTAGCTCCTACCATTTGCCTGTTGTGGTTTGTTTCATTTCACGGATTACCCTCCATGTTTTGTGCTGCAATCTGCAGTGGGATAGCCAGTTTGACAGCTCCTGTGTTGTACTAGATGAATCTCCTTCTAATCTTTGGTTGTGAGCACTGGCATAGTGGAGATGCCCTCAGCTATATTTTTCACTTCTCTCTCTCTCTCTCTCTCTCTCCTTGTATCATTTCCCACTATGACTTCTGCCTGGCAGCCACTCTGGACTGATGAGTGTCGGCTCCACATTAAAGAACTCAAGCTTCTGGCAATAAGCAATTAATTCTCTCCACCCCACCCCACCCCTTCCCCTTCTCCCAGTCTCAACCTTTATCATTTCTGGGAGCACCAGCCTCCAAGGAGGAACCACAGCAGATTGGCAGTCATTCATCCAGCACCCAGCCACCAGCAATGTGATTGCTTTTGCAAGGGCTGGTTATGTGAAAGGGAGAGAGGGATTTATTTTATTTATTAGGTGTCAAATTCTGTCAACAATTGCTAAAGGCAAAAGCTGCTGCTGGAGTTGGTGAGCCTGTTCTCCCAGAAGAATATGGATGATCAAGATGAAAGGACCATTGTCTTATATATAGAAATTGAGGAGAAGCTGCATCTGCCCCCCCCTCTCCACCAGCCTCTGTAAAAGCAGATGCTTTCTGAGGTATAAACTGGTAGGAGAAAGAGAGAACACACTGACTAAATTTACGCTTTGCTCTAAGCTATGTTTTATGCAATTGTTAAAACGATGTGGTTCACACAAAACAAAAGGCCATAAACTAGCAGGCACAAATTGTGGTCCCTGTGGTCTTAAGCAAGTGCTTTCTTTACATAAATAAATGAAAAATGCTCAGATTTCTATAAGCCCTCTCTTTATCTCTTTAGTCACTATTGTCTCTGTATCACTTTTACAGCTAAGTGATATTGCCACTATGTAGGACAGACAAGTAGAAGACTAGCAGAGCACATCCATATACATCAGATAGCACTCAGAAGACAAGATGAAAACTCCTTAATTTCAGAACACGTGGTCAAATTCAAATGTAGTTTCGATGGGGAAACAGAGTATTCTAAACTAAACTAAATCCAAAACTGCTGGGGAACTCCTAGAATGAACGTTGGTTCTTACCTGACACGTTCGTTCTAGTTGCTTTGCTGGAGCATCCACATGTGGGTATTGACTTCCATTGCTAGGAGACTGAGTTTATTTATTTATTTATTTTATTTATTTATTTGTCAAACATGTATAGGATAGTAGTAGTTTGTATAAACATAAGTAAAAAGTAACGATAAAAGACAGTAGGACAGGGACGGTAGGCACAGTGGTGCGCTTATGCACAACAATTTCCTGGTCACGCCCCTCTGCTTAGCTGACTCCTCCAGTTTTTTTGCGACGAAGATAACAGGCAAGGAAAGTATCTACAAACCAAGACAGCCACCCCGGCCACTGGACCGCCAAACCATCTAACTCGGGAGGGAGTGGATGCTCCAGCCAAGCAACTAGAATGAACGTGTCACATAAGAACCAACATTCATTCTCAGTTGCGATTGGCTGGAGCATCCACATGTGGGACATTCCCAAGTTAAGTCCCCCGTGGGTGTGGAACCTACAGTGGACGGGGTGAAAACTACCTGCTGCAGGACCCTCCTGCCAAAAGAAGCCTCAGCAGAGGCTTAAACATCAATCTTATAGTGACGCACAAAAGGAGAGGGGGATGACCAGGTAGCTGCTCTACAGATGTCAAGAATAGAGGCCTGCGTGGACCAGGCAGCCGAAGTAGCCGCACTGTCTTCCACCTTGCTACACTCCCATGAACCTCATATTTACTGAGTACTTTTCTGATGGGATCACAAACATTGTACTAAAGAAAAGAGAGCCTGCAAATTGCTGGATATCGTTTTGCGCCTCGTTGTAGTTTTTTCATTCAAGCCAAAAGGTTCTGTTTTTATTTACTCACATTGTGAAGATCAGACTTTGATACTGAATATCCAGAATTCTGTTCTTTAAATAAGACTGGACCTCTCACACTCACATCTGATTAGAATCCCATTAATTGAAACATCTGTCTCTAATTTCTCCTTCAAATCAACTGATAATCTTAGGGGTTGAATACTTTTGCCAGTAGTAGAATCCACTGTTAACATTCAGTAGCAAAGATATACAAAATTTAGAAAATCTGAAAGGGCACAAATGTATTTTCATGGAATTGTATGTAATAATAAGCACATGGTACTTCCTTTGTAGTGCTGAAGGAGTGATCAGTATATGGCCAAATGTGATAGTCTTTACACTGTCCTATGTCTGCTCATGCTTAATTAACGGCAGAAAAATACAATACCCTGATTTATATGCCTCTAATATGTTTACTAAGCAAGAATCAGCCACAGAAGCTTCTTAAGGTGTGAGCTAAATATTATTTGCTGATTATGGAAGATGAAACTGTTGCTACAAAGTACAGCAATCTGTTCAAATATTGGCAATTCCACACTTAGCCAACAAAAGCAGTTCTTGTTTTGAGTAAAGCTTCAGGAATTTCTACTTCTGGAGAAAAAAAGCAAGCCAGACAAAATACCACTGGATTTGGGATCTAAAATCTGAGCTCGTTGCTCAGGATGGAACACGCAGTCACTAGCGTTCACTCATGCACTGTGATCTCTTATGGCTTCCAAACTCAAGTAGCATTGAATGGGAAGAGGATATCCACCACTTTCATTCTGGGATTTCTTATAGTTGGGAGCAGTGGATGAGTTAAGACGTATCTGTCTCTTTGGATTGCTACCCTTTCATAAGTGTTGAACAATTCCTTAAAGTTTTTTTAGGCAAGCTCTGAGTCTGGTTGTATTGGAAGGAATCTGCATATTGTACATTTTACACCTCCCCCCCAAAAAAAGCCCAATGAAAAATTCCTCTGGCTCTGACTTTTAACCTATAGATTTTTTTTACCCTTCTTTGTTTCTGATTCATTGTTTCTTGAATTCCTGTTAGGAATGCCAAACCAGGGAAGCACAATCTGTGTAGCCTTTTGGGGGCAAGGTACTGTGTGCAAGTCTAAAGTTATACAATAATTATTCATGTATAATACCAGCTTGGTCTCTTTGCTTTTGAATTCCAGCACACTCTAGCCCATTGGAGTGTTCAAGGAAAGCTACAAAGAAGGATTGTCCTGTTTTTGTAGGCACCACACAAGTCTTTATTCATTGTGTAATTCAATTGGCCTGTGAGCAGGTGCTTTTCTGTGCCTTTATGAAAACCCATTTTTCTTGATGTCCCGTGATTCTATATTTTTGAAATAATTGTTCTGCATTCAGGCTGTTTGTAGCCCGCTTAACACCTAGACTGCCTAATTATTATTTTTAATTCAAAACCTTTGAATGATAACAGGATGCAATTTGGATAGTGAAACAAAACAATCTCCTAATTTTCTTATCTAATCAAAACATGATTTGATAAAATTGAAAGCAGGTGGAAGGAGAGAGATGAAATTGATGAAGCACATTCTTTGAAGGCAGGTGCTTACTGTAGTTTATTCCCTAACAATTTTGTTCACTGTTTTCCCCTTCCCCTTGTTGTTTCTAATAAATAAGCAACCAAGTAGCCTCAGAAATAGCTATTGGTATAATAACTTGGAGTTAATAATAGACATGATGATCCTGCCTTTTGCCACCAACAGGCAGTTGGGCTGCTTTCGTCCCCCCCCCCCCATTCCTGATCCTGCCTTTTGCCACCAACAGGCAGTTGGGCTGCTTTCCTCCCCCACATCCCTGATCCTGCCTTTTGCCACCAGCGGGCAGGTGGGCTGCTTTCCTCCCCCCCCATATTCCTGGTCCTGCCTTTTGCCACCAATGGGCAGGTGGGCTGCTTTCCTTGCCCCCATTCCTGATCCTGATTGTGGGAGGAGAAGTTATCCAAATTTACATGGATACTTGGAAGATCATCGTCAGTTATACCATCGTGTTGAAGGAGTAATACCTCATTAAAAAAACCTTGGTCCAGCTAGCCCTGCTGGTAGCACCTTGTAAGGGCCCCTTTCCAGGGTTACAGGAGAAGATGGTCAACGGTTTTGAAGGCGGAAGAGGGCTCTACGCCCCAATGGTAGATAAAATGGCAAAACCATCTTCTCGGAGAAGGGAAACTCTGACTCCAAACCTCCACTGCCTTGTGGCTATATCCATCATTGGAAAAGGCTTCAGGAGTAAACCTTGAGGCAAAATCCGGAGCCGGAGTCCTGGAAGCAGTTCGTGACTGTGTACAGCCACGTTCTGATAACTCCTGCGACGCAGCTGGAACCAATCGTATTGGCTTTGCCATTCCATTGGATTATTTCAGAGACGTGGAGAGGGGGGATCTGCTGCTTGGGTAACAGTCTATCCTCCATACTAACCTACCCAGGCCTCGTGCTCTGGAGAGGATACTCCAGCTTTGCATACAGCGTTTTAGGAACTCTTTCCAGAGCACGATACCATAGTCTTTCGAGACTGAAGGATGCCAATGAATGAATAATAGACATCTCCAGTTTTGAAAAAAAAAATGATGAAAATAGGGAAAATAAAATAGTTAACTTTTAATGGTGTAGAGTTTCATGGCTGCTATCTGTTGAGCAGTATTGGGGTTCAGAGTTCATCAACTGTGGTCTAGACAACAGATTTCCTGGCATTTGACTGGTATCTTCAGAGGCAGGCTGTCTTTGATAAATATGTGAAGATACATAGACCATCTTGCCTCCTAAGATGCCAATCACATTTGCTGGCAAAATATCAGGAAATCTGTTGTCTAGACACCCCACCCAAACTGCCCAAAAGTTACTTTTATTGATTCTGAATTGGTTCATAATAGCTTTTCTAAAATTTATGAGACTCTTGAGGTCTGTGGAAGCTTTCAGTAGAAAAACATTCCAGTCTGGGAGCAGCTAAGGGGATAAGTTGGTGGTTGTTTTGTTTTTTAAAGTTTCTATAGATATTAATAATGAAATAAATAAAAAAATGAGAAAAGCAGCTTGTTTAATATAAGCTAAACATTAGGAAAGATTACTATGATGAATGGAGGTGTCAGCATTGAGCATTTTTTCTATGTAATAATTTTGATCCTTTCTATCATCTTGCCACTCAGAGGACACTTGACCTTTCCCTTTCAACTTTTGTTTCTTACTTTTGTAAATCTTTAGATCAGGGGTGTCAAACTCACGGCCCGCACGCCAGATGCGTCATGTGCTGGCCATGCCCACACCCAGTTTAGCAAAAGGGGGAAAAAGTCGCGTCACTTGACGCCGCCGTGATGATGCGAGTTTGACACCCCTTCTTTAGATGCTTAGAGCATTCTATTGTCTCAACTTTATCAAGATGTGATTTTTCAAGGTCAGAGATATCTCACAAAATGAGAAAGATGTGCCAAGGTATCTGTGCAGGCATGACTTAGAACAGTGGCTCCCAACCTTTTGGGCACCAGGTTTTGTGGAGAGAGGTTTTTCCATGGACCAGAGGGGGCGTGGTTTTGTGAGCTGCCTGCATCCTGGCGATGGGGTTTTGCTTGTTTGCGCGGCCCTGTACCCTGCATGCCGTGTACCGGTGATGGTCCATCGACTGGGGGTTGGGGACCCCTGACTTAGAACATTACAGTATAATTAAATGGGTAAGAGCTGAGGTGGCGCAGTGGTTAAAAGCAGCACTGCAACCTACTTCAGCTGACTGCTAGTTCAGCAGTTCAGCTGTTCAAATCTCACCCGCTCAAGGTTGACTCAACCTTCCATCGTTCTGAGGTGGGTAAAATGAGGACCCAGATTGTTGGGGGCAATATGCTGAACTCTGTAAACCGCTTAGAGAGGGCTGTAAAGCATTATGAAGCGGTATATAAGTCTAAGTGCTATTGCTATTGCTATAGGTGACAATATTGTCATTCACACTGCTGTCCAAAATTCAGTGTCTCTGCTATCCAGGAAGTTGGCTAGTTAAGCTTTTGGTGTTTGAATAAGATGTTCTCATTAATCCTGAGAATTGGCTATTCAAAAAGATGGAACAGCTGGGGAAAAACCTGAGTAGCATCAGAGCCATTTCTTCTGAGGAACTTTCAATCCAGTGTCATGAATGCTGAGTCATGAAGCTCTTTAGAAAAAAAATCCATAGGTACCAGGTGCTTCCTGTTTTTCAGTACAGCAGGATTTTTGTTCAATTAGGCACTGTTCCCTATATATGCCAAATATAACATAGCAGGATTGGAGCATTTCTGGCAAAAAATCACTAAAATGTGTATATCTTTAGGATGGAAAAACACATTGGCTCATTCATTGTATTTGTCTAGGCATCTGAGGAGGCATATTTTGTGTCAGATTGCTTTGCAAGCCCTTTTAAGGACTCTGCGTAGTTATAATAGTACATACCTCTGGCCCATTTACTAGGATGCCCCATGAATTTGGTTATCAAAGATCAAAGAGCTGCGATAATCAAATTCATAGCTAACAGTGAATTTCTCAACCTGTCCCTTTTTCAGGAGTGTTGTGGCAGCAGAAACAGGATGTTGAATTCATTTTGGAAAAAAAGTGAGAAAAACTTGTTTGAACTTTAGAAACCAGGAAACTCAATATTCATGGAGCTTAGAGGGGGAGAGCAGGGATTTGCCAACTATTCTGAGTTAGTTTGTTTGGTTTTGTAGCTTTGATAATTCATTGACGCAAGGGATAGATTGGTGAGAATTCCTGTAAGGCTTTTTTTAAGATACCAGGCCTTTGGGTATTTGGCAGTCATTCCTGGTATAGAAAGACACACCTCTCTCTTGCCTTTGCTATATGCTCTATTTTATAGAATAAGCCTTCCTGAATTGCGCTAAACTGAAGCATATGCTAGTTTGCCTCTAGGGAAGTCCCCAATGAGCATACGTATCTTTAGGCTTCTAAGGCAAGTTTTTTAAGTCTGTAACACTTAGCTTGAAAACATGTTATTCTCCCCTCTCTCTGCTATTTAAGGCAGGAATGCCTTAGCCATTAAGCCCTGGTTGGCTAATCTGGGTATTGCATCAGGATATTGTTGCTGAAGTGGGGGCCTTCTGGGATCCAGGGTTGTTTTCCTGGCTGGTCCTGTTTATTTTTATTCTCTTCTGCTCTCTTGAGTATTGCAGCTAGGCTTTTGGGAAGTGAAGATGGTACTATGAGAGCAAAAAAGTGGTATGAAGAGCTTTTGGCCTCTACTTTGCCAGCTGCTAAACAGCCGCTTGTTGAAGGTAATTGGGAAAGTTCACCCATGGCTCAAACGGTAGTTGAGCATTTGGCTCAGTCAATAATGAATCTTGTTTCCCATCAAGTGTAGCTGCAGCATTTCCACCAGAGCATCCAGAGATGCCATGATTGGTTGCCGGTGATCGTTATCACAAAGAAATGGGGAGATGCGCTGAGTCCTGGGGAGACAGAGCTGGATGATATTCTGAAAAATAACCTTGTAATAGATTTGGGGGTTTTGAAGGTTCTGAAGATTTTCTTTTTTTAATATTAGGTCAGGTTGTATTTCTAGGTCAGACAGGCAGAAAAATGAAGGTTGATATTTTGGTTTGTCAGGATCCACATCCCATCTTCTTGTTCTGCAGCTTGTTTCTCATAGACAGCTGTCAACAAGGAGGAGGAGTTAACATTTGTTAACCACCTGAATGATAAAGTTAAGCACCTTTATAGATTTTATTATTGTTTTCAGAGGGCATGTACTAGTGTTAAGTAAATAGAGACGTTATACCCATAAGCTTGCTATTTATTCGGTATATGTTGCGTTTTATTTGGGTTAAGCCTTGCAGAAACAGCAAAGATTAGTGCATACTGAAATAGCAAAAGCCAGTTTTCTTAGTTACGCCTTTTGCCCTCCCCAGGCTCCAGAGGCTTCCCTGGAGCCTGAGGAGGGCGAAAACGGCTTCCTGGCCCCCCGGAGGCCCTCTGGAGGCCGGAAACGACTTATTTCCCGACTTCCGGTAGGCCCGTTTTTCTCCCTCCCTAGTCTCCAGAGGCTTCCCTGGAGCCTGGGGAGGGTGAAAACAGCCTCCCCACTCCAGGAAGCCCTCTGGAGGCCAGAAACGGCCCATTTCCCGACTTCCGGTGAGCCCAGTAGGCCCATTTTTTGTCCTGAGGCTTCCCTGGTGCCTGGGGAGGGCGAAAACACCCTCTCCCTGGAGGCCCTCCAGAGGCCGAAAATGCCCTCCAGAGCCTCCATGTGAGCCGAAAATCAGCTGGCCAGCGTGCACATGCACGCTGGAGCTGAGCTAGGGCAATGGCTTGCGTGCTGGCAGATATGACTCCACGTGCCACCTGTGGCACGTGTGCCATAGGTTCGCCATCACAGGCTTAGGCGATAGGATAGCGATAATAGAGTGGTTCAGGTTCACCTTATGAGCTTCATAGCAGATGATAAATTCAAACTTGACTTGGGGTGCTTTTGCAGTGTTATTTCTACTATACTGCATTGATTTTCTCTAGTGTTCTTGTCAACATTGCCTTGGCCTTTCCTTTCATAGCAAGTTGTATAGTGAAATACCATGGTAAACAGCTTGTCTGATACTCCAAGGTCCTTCTGTTTTTTTGAATTCACTGGCAGCTTTTGTGACAGAACTGTCAGCCTATATTGTGTTGCAAACCCTTTTTATTCTCTTTGCAATGGGCACACAAGAAGAATTGAAAACTCAATAATTCCAAATACATATGTATTGTGATTCCTGTTACGTAGCATTTGTTACGGGCCATATTTCCACTAACAATTGCTTCTGCTTAACGAAGCACTTTGAATAATGAAGCAAGCAAGAAAGAGAAATAATTCTCTTGGACATCCACATGATGCCCCTATGGCTTATACAGAAATCTCCTACCTGTTTTCATTTTTTAAATTCTTTTGAATAACAACATCATTATCATCTGAAATTAGTAGAGATGTACATGAAAAAACTTTTCAAATCTTGAAACAAATAATTTTATTCTGAAGGAAATTATTTTGAATTGGTAGTGGTTGGATGTAACATAATTCAAAGTAAATTCAGTGTTCCATGTTTTGTTTCATTAAAATTTATAAGCATTTGGAGTGTTTCAGCAATGGAGAGCTTTCTGATATGTTAGGAGGAGAGGGGATTGAGGGAAGGGGATGAGGGAATTAAATGCTGTGGTCTAAGTAAGATACAGTTATTATAGCCTATCTCAATAAAGTATGGTTTCCTATTGATTTTCTGGCCTGCTCTACCTAGTGGGATTGACAACCAGGACTCTCTTGGGCAGAAAAATAACATCTGAACTGCAAGTGGCAAGACAGCTTCCAATGACATCACTAAACCAGAATGGTTTCACTCTCAAAACACTCTCAACACCTACAAAAATGTTCAAGTTGGTCTGTGTCCGAAACAAAATACCGTACATTATTTTGAATTAGAAAGAAACCATTTATGTGTGGTTCGCTTCATGCATGAATCACTAGAAGGTCAGTGCTCCAAGAGGTTCATGTTCAAACCATTTTGCGTATCTCTAAATATCAGTGTGTGGCAAAACAAGGTGCCAGACTCAGACATAATCTGATCTATAAGCTATATTTTTAATTATTTCTGGCATTGCCTTTAGCACCCACCAAAGAACATAAAATGGTGACTGCATCCAGGGTTTTGAAGTATATCTATATATCCATGAAATAGATAAGGTAAACTGAGCCCTAGAGGTGTCTATGGAGATTCTCAATCATCCAGGTCATGGTTGTCCCAAAGGTGCTTTTTTCAGCCCTAGAGAGCTTTCTGAATCTGAGAGACCAGTAGGGTGGTAAGGAACAACCCACAGGTGTGTTCTTTATGATTGGATATCTGTACAAGAGAGACATCCTGAGGGTGCTGTTAACATGCTCTTAAATTTCTTGAATCCCTACTATTGCCCCCAAATTGAGGGCTCTGTCCAGGAATGTTATTAGGCTATGAGATGCTCTTCCATTTCTAATATACTCTTTCCATGATAATATGTATTAGTTCTTTTTTACACTGATGGGATGGGAGGAGCAGTAACATTAGTGTTAGTATTTGTGATTTTCTAATCTAGACATATGTAAATATCACAGAAGTAAAACCTAACCCAAAGCAGAATTTTGTAAATAACTGTACCTAACAATGATGACTTAGGTTAACATGAGCGCAACCATAACATTTTATAAGCTGTATTTTGAATCATTAAATGGTCTTGCTATCTATAAGCAGAAATCTCATGAATCAGACATTTTTGTGGTCTGGGTTTAATTGTTATACAAACTGGAGTAATTGGAGACAGATCACTTTACTGCACTTTCAGTGCAGTCAGAAAGCGCATGATCCAGAATTCTGAAAGGCTTTGACAAAAAAAAATAGTAAGGGAAGAAGAAGCTGAGTTAGTAGAATGAATGCCAGGAGTTTGAAACCACAAATCTTGAGAGCATCCAGGTGAGGAAGAGTAGAATACAAAAATAACAGGCTGGAGAATCCTTATTAGTTGAAGTAGGATGATAGCAAGGAGAAGCTTTTAGGGAGAGCATTTCCAAATGTAGATCAGTCAATAGCCAAGTATGTCATTTAAATAACAATTTTCCTTTATGAATGTTTAGTTGTAATGCATACCTTTTTAAAGTGGTTAATGCTATCATATTCACATTAAAGTGTAATCTTATTTCAGGGCTACCATAGTAAACTAGTACCGTGCTTCCCTGGGGAAAAAAAAACATATCCTGAAAATAAGTCCTAAATAGAGGACTTCCGGCAGTGACATCACGCCGGTGCGAGCAAGCTGACGGGGCTCTGTTCGGCTCGCACAATTTTTCGTGTATTCTGTGGCCTTTTGGGTAAGGTTAGCTCTTGAAGAGAGCACCGGTGGAGAGGGGAGACTTCGGACCACTAAGGGAGAAAGGTAATCTGAAAGAGCAAGAGTTCCCTCGGATCAAACACGAAAGAAATCGGCCTATTAATGGCCGATCTGAAGGCGTGACAGTCTGCTTGCTAAAAAGGAAACAAAGAGAGAGAAAGAGAGAGGCATATTGGTGGGAAAGAAAGTTGAAAAGTGGAAGATCCTCTGTGTCGATGGAGAAAAAGTAAACTGAGAAAGGCAAGTGAAAGAACGAGATTCCGAAAAGATTGAAAAACAGTGAATAATTAGAGGGAGAGGAGAAAGTAAAGTAAAGTTTTATGATTGGAGAAAAGGTCAGTGTGAGAAGGGATTGAGAAAGTGTTTTTAAGGCAAAAGAGGGAGAAGGAAGACGAGAAGAAAGAGTGGGGACTTTGGAGAAAAGATTTGGAGAAAGACAGTAGAAGGACGTGAGAGAGAAGGACGGAGAAAGGCAGAGATTGAAAGAAGGAGGTTGGCTGACAGTGCAAATCGGAAGGATGACATCTTGGGAAGGAAAATACATTTGGAGATCGTGAAGAAAATATAACTTGAGGAAGAAATCAAATCTGTGAATGTGACGCTTGGATATTGAATTTAAAGATTTTTATTATTATTATTATTGTAGGAAAGACAAACTCTAGAACGGACTAAACTTTAATAGTAAATGAAATTAAGACTGATTGTTTAAGGTTGTCTATGATTTGAAGGTGATTACTGATTGATTACTCAGTTCAGGGAAGCAGTTGATGTAATGTGCCGTTGCCTGGACGATGTTAGGGTCTGGATGGGAATGAACTGGCTCAAGCTCAATCCCGACAAGACTGAGTGGCTATGGATATTGCCCCCCAGGGATTATGTTGACTTTCCCTCCTTGGTTCTTGGGGGAGAAAAATTGACTCCCTCGGAACGAGTTCGCAATTTGGGTGTTCTCCAAGATCCACAGCTAAAATTGGAGCAACATCTTTCAGCTGTGGCTAGGGGGACCTTTGCACAGGTCCGTCTTGTGCACCAATTGCGACCTTACTTGGAGAGGGAGGCTTTACTCACAGTCACTCATGCCCTTGTCACCTCACGGCTGGACTACTGTAACACTCTCTACATGGAGCTACCCCTAAAGAGCATTCGGAGACTACAATTGGTGCAAAATGCAGCTGTGCAAGCTGTGGTGGGTGTTCCGAGATACACCCACGTAACACCTATTCTCCGCCAGCTGCATTGGTTGCCCATTAGTCTCCGGACGCAATTTAAGGTATTGGTTTTGACCTTTAAAGCCCTACATGGCTCAGGGCCGGGTTACCTCCGGGACCGCATCCTACCATACACCTCCCTTCGACCAGTTAGGTCCAACAGAGTTGGTCTCCTCCAGGTCCCATCAGCCAAACAATGCCGGTTGGTGGGACCACGGGGGAGAGCCTTCTCTGTGGGAGCCCCATCTCTCTGGAACCAAATCCCACCAGAGATCTGGACCATTCCCACGCTTCTGGCCTTCCGCAAAGCCGTAAAGACATGGCTCTTCCGGCAGGCGGGGTGAAGATGATCGGACTCCCCCTGGATGAATGGTTTTTGTTGCTTTTAAAAAAAAAAATTATGTCATGATTTTAAACTGTTTTTATTTACTGTACTGTTCTTATTCATGCTGTACGCCGCCCTGAGTCCTACGGGATTGGGCGGCCTATAAGAACTTTTAATTAAATTAAATTAAATTGTTGAGAAAATTAAGGGATTAATTGTTGTAAATATATTGTAAACATAAATGTATGTTATAATTACTGCAATTACTTATTACTATCATGCATTATTAACTATATCTAGAATATTGGTAATTTATTAATATTTAATATTCAATTAGATATATAATTAGAATTTTAAGATATAATTAATATATGATAGAGTGGAATAACTTTTTCAAGATATTTAAAATGACAAGTATGACCTCAACAATTACAAAATGTGGCAAAAAAGCAGTAACATCAATAACCTCCCCAGCTTGGCAAAGGTCAATGGAGAATATGCTGGGAGGAGAAAAAGCAGGTTTAAATATGAATCTGCAAGGGGTACAGGCATCACTGAACTTACTACAAGAAACTGTAATGAAAATGAAATTCTTTACTTATTTCAAACTGCTCCCATAAAATTAGGGAAATTTTTTTATACAGATTTAAACAAAACAATTTTGAAATTTATTTGGAATGGGAAGAAGGCTAGGATAAAAATAAAACTATGACAAGATAAAAGAAAAAGAGGAGGTTTTGGACTACCAGACTGGGAACTATACCATCAGGCAGTGGCGGTAACATGGCTAAGGGAATGGATATTGCTTAGTAATAAAAGAATATTAACCATAGAGGGCCACGATTTACAGGCAGGCTGGCACACTTTCATCTGGGAAGGAAAATACAAATCTCATAAGCACTTTCAGAGACACCATGTGAGGGGAGCACTATTAGAAGACTGGATGGAGATTAAGAAAAAATATTATATCAAAACTCCAAAATGGATATCTCCTATGGAAGCAACAATCTACCCAAATGTTTTAGACTTGGACAAGAAAGTGATCTATAAAGATCTATTGGATGAACAAAATAATCTTAAAACAAGATTTGGATTCAGTTGGAATAAAAATAGACTGGTGGCCTTACCTGCAAATTCAATCTAAGTATAAAAAAATATATGTCACAATTTGGATTTCAACAAGAATATCAAGAACTGGATAAAATTTTAACAGGATCTGAAGATAAAATGATAACAAAAAGTTACAATTGTCTATTAAATGTTAAAATAGAGGAGGAAATAGTAAAAGAAGTAATGGTGATTTGGGCTCAAAATTTTGGTTACACAATTGAATTGGAGTACCGGGATCAAAATTATAAACTCACAATGGCAGCATCCTATAAAGAAAACATCTCTAAAATGTTCTATAGATGGAACATACCTCCGGCAAGATTGGCAAAGATGTCTCCAAACATAACAGCTAAATGTTGGAAATGTAAACAAGATCAGGGGACGTACGGTACTACCATATGTGGTGGACGTGCCCAGAGGCAAAAAAATAGTGGAGAAAGATTCAAAGGTGGATAGAGGAAATTATAGAACAAAAAGTAGAACTAAAACTGGAACTGTTTTTGTTAGGGATTATAAAAGGAAAGATAAATAAAAATAATCAATACATTATACTGCATATAACGACAGCAGCTAGAATTATTTACGCCCAACATTGGAAATCAGAAACAGCCCCTTCAAGTACAATGATAATTAAAAAGATATTAGAATGTGCTGAAATGAACAAATTAACCTTGGAAATACACGACAGAGAGGAAACGGAATATTATAAAATATGGAACAAATGGTATGATTAGCTGGAACATAAAAGTAAAATTAATAGATAACAGTATGACAATAAATAAATCAAAACAGTTATGGATATTTGTATTTATGTATATAGATGTATCGAAACAAGGTGATAGGTGGGTATAGTTAGACAAGATGTTAGATTTTAAGAAGAAATTATATGTAGGATTTAGGAAATATATGAATAATATAAGTTAAAGAGTAAGAGTTATAAAAACATAGTATGTACGGTATGCTGCAAAATGAATTTTTTTATTGTATGTGGTGTTATGTTATGTTATGTTATATTATGTTGTTTTTTGTACATGTGGTTGTTTTTAATGTTGTTTTTAAAACTGTTTATTAGAAACTACTTTTAAAAAAAGAGAATAAGCCCTAAGTTGATTTTTACACATGTGCCCAATATAGGCACTACCCCCAAAATAAGCCATAATTAAGACCCCGCCCACTCCGGGTGCATGAGGTGAGACGAGGCACACAGGTAAAAATTAAGCTAGGGTGGGGATGGGGGGGTTTGAGCTGCCTACTACTTAACCTTCGGACAGTTGCAGCCAGGCCTCGCACCCCCTGACACCTGCCTTGCCGCCCCACTCCTTCTGCAGTCGGCAAGGCTTTCCTGAAGGCCTCTGCAACCGATACCAGAGCTCTGGATCAATCCAGAGCTCTGTTATTGGCTGCAGAGGCCTTCAGGAAAGCCTTGCCAGCCACAGAAGAAGTTCATGTAGGCCTCTGACAGCAAAAAGGAGGCCGGGGGTGAGGTGAGTCAGTGGAAGACATCCCCTGAAAATAAGACCTGGTGCCTTTTTGGTGGCAAAAAAATATAAGACTGGGTCTTATTTTCGGGGAAACAGTACTGTAAATTAGATTGGTGTTAATGCTCACACCATTGCTATCAGACATGAAACAAATATATAAAACCTGTTTTTTAAATCTTTCTCTCTCACAGGACTGCCCACAGATCCTTCCAAGCACCCAGATCTATATCCCTGTTGGTGTGGTGAAGCCTATCACTTTAACTGCCAAAAACCTGCCGCAGCCACAGTCTGGACAACGCAATTATGAATGCATCTTCCATATCCCTGGGAACCCCTCCCGTGTCACTGCCCTGCGTTTCAACAGTACCAGCATCCAGTGTCAGAATACCTCGGTGAGTGCATAGCCCAGAACTGTCTTTTGAAAAACTTATTTTGGCCTTGGATATAGAGGAAGGCTGAGATGTGTAGAAAATTATGTAACCATCTCAACCTGTAAAATACTTGGAATCTTCTCATGTCTTGCAGTTATGCATTAATTACTGTATATCTAATGCTCCTGCATACTCCTTTCACTGCATCAGGAAGGATGTATTTGTGTTCTTTGCTCATTTTCTCTAACATTTAGCATTCTAGTCTCATTCACTTTGTTATTGTGTTGTTATTGTTGTGGAGGTGCGGGGAGGAAATAGTATTATATATGTTCTCCACCTTGGGTTACTTATAAAGTAACAAAGGCAGGATAAAAGTTAAATAAAAAATAAATTCATTCAAAGGTGTGTGTGTGTGTGTGGGTAGGGAGAAGATATTTTTCCCCTTGTGTCCATATTGTCCTATTCCCAAATACTTCCTGGATGAGAAACCAAATGTTTTTAATTAGGTCAGGTTAGTATTCTCACGTGAGATTACTTAATTGCCATGAGTGCTCTTTTGACAGAAAAAAATAATAACAAAGGCAGCAGCAGGTGTTGTTATTGTTTCAAGAAGTTCCACATCCCTCATAGTACCAGAGTATTGGATGAATGGTCTTAAGGGAGCCCTGATCATAAAGACCGGTAAATTTAATGTGCTAGTCTGTAGAGACATACCATTTCTTGGCTAGCCTTCTGGCTATCTTCTAATCATCACACCTTTATTTAAGACACTGTTCTGCTGAACAGACCATATTAGCTCAGGGGAGTGAAGTGTAGTTAAACTAGCAGAAGGACAATAGAATAATATTGATAGGAAATTCTAGATGAGTCTAGAGGCACCCGATCAGACCATCAAAGAATTGTATGTGTAATTGTGTCAGCAAGTAAACTATTACTTCTCTTCATTTTTCAGTCTGCATAGAGACATCCAGTGAACTATCCAATGAACTGTTCCATTATAACAAAATTTGGTGAAATTGCCTATTTGGTAGCCTTTAAGAATAAACTTATATAGTCTGTTCCTTACATTTTTCTAGTTCTTCTCAAAGGGGAAAGTTCAGAACACAGAACTTTTTGTGATTGTCTCTTTTACGCTATATTCTTTCCCCATAGCTGAGATTTATAGCCTGCAAAACTCCACAGCTTTGAGTATAATCCCCAAATTGCTGATGAATTATAATTTTAATGTGTTATGAAAAGTAGACTTGATTAAGTATACTGTATGGGAAGAAATCAGATTAGATGTGATTAATTTCAGTTACATTAAGAAATTTAATTTTATTCTGGACCCATGTTTAGAAGTGTCATCTCTGTTATGTTGTTCGAAAATGAAATGCAGCCCTCAGCTCAAAAAAATTTGTCTCCAATTGTCTGTTTTGTTATACATGAAACTACTGGCAGACTTTACTTGAGTTTTGGAATTTGATGTCCCAAGTCTATTTCCTTTCCAACTAAATCCAAATAAGCTTTTCAGGTTCTAAATTACTGTCATAATATTAGACAGAATAGAACAGATGAGTGAAACAAAAATTGACACTTAATCTAAATGGAGACACTGTCAATCAGTTGAAATTCAGATCAGAAAATAAGGATGGAATCTCTATTGGTTGAACTTACAGTATGCAGTACCTGTTTTAGGCATTCTAATTCTGGATATCTGGGATTTTGTGTTCGCTCCAGGTATTAGAATCTTGAGTACTTATCTCATAAATCCCTCCTACCCACTTAAATGAAATAACATCTGCAGCAGAGAAGCTGTGTTGGTTTTAGGGTGAGCCAGGATCCTGGTGAGAGTAATAGTAAGACAAGAATGTATTTTAACAGCTAAGGCTAATATACCTCAAATCAACTGTATTTCCGAAGAGGGCAGATGTTAACTAGAAAAACTAAAGCATAATGTACATGTATATGATTAGGCAGCAGCAACCGAATCTTGCCTGTAAGCCAGATAGTAAACTATTAAGAGAGTGTTTTCTATTGAATCTCTGGCATGGTTGTTGTTTGTACGGCCTGCAAACCCTCCAGGACTTCCATCCTAGCAGAGTTGCGAGAAGGGCTAGGTTTTTGTATGTGTGCAAATGAGTCAGACCAGGCAGTAAACGATTTATTCAAAAATTAGGTTGAATGTTCTCTTTGTAGGTGAAATTGTATTTTGTTGGGGTTGTGTATCCTTCTTTCCTTTCTCAGTGACACTTCTTCCTGCCTGCCTGCTAGTCATTTCTCTCGATACGGGTTGTTTCTGCTGCCATTAACAGCAGGATACTACCAGTAGCCATGTTTACTGTGAGAGAAACAAACAAGGCTTCTTCTCTTTTCCAAGAAACCTTGTGGGAGTGTTGGGAATGTGTACATGCGTGTGGACGCAATGTATAATCTCAAACCAAATATTCATTTGTTCATTGATTCTGCAATTCATATGTGGGAAGGTTATTTGTATGGCAGTTGAGAAAACCTATATTAGTACATGTACACTGAAGATCATGATGATAGGGACTGGACAGTAGATGACACAGCAAACAAGTTTTCTTTCTGAGGTAACTGTATCACCAGGAAAGCTGGCTAAAATAGGCAAGCAGGGTAAAGGAGAAAGGATGATAAACTGTAAACAATATAACATAACAATCCTCAGGTACTCGGTGAAAACAAAAAGTAAAATTAAAGTAATAAGTAATATGGAAGGCATGAAAAACAGAGATAGTTCTTGCTTAATGACTGCCCTGTTTAGCGGCCATTTGAAGTTATGAGAGCACTGAAAAAAGTTAAAATGGGGTCCTGAAAGAGAAGCTGTTGGCGGGAGGTGATTGGTGCATTAACAAAGAAGGCACTCCTGCCTCTCTGCTTCAAACCTGTATTTTTAAATTTGTTTTATTTGTTTTATTTTTTATTTTTCAATTTTAATCTAATTTTTATTTATAATCGTTTGGATATTTGTATATCTTATCCCCTTCTAGGCTGCTGAGAGTTGCCTTGTACCATTAGATGGGTGGCAAATAAATTTAATAATAACTTTACCAGTCCTCACACTTACGGCTATTACACTACCCTTGCAGTCATGTGATTGAAATTTGCCATTCACATGCCTAATAGATTACTTGCAATGAGCAAGGTCAATGAAGAAGCAGCAGTAAAATCACAAGTCATGATCATGACTTGTTTTGCTTAATAGCTCTGGGTTAGAGCTGAAGTGGTGCAGTGGTTAAATGCAGCCATTGCAGGCTGACTGCTAGTTCAACAGTTCAGCTGTTCAAATCTCACTAGGCTCAAGGTTGACTCAGCCTTCCATCCTTCCGAGGTGGGTAAAATGAGGACCCAGATTGTTGGGGGCAATATGCTGAACTCTGTAAACCGCTTAGAGAGGGCTGTAAAGCACTATGAAGCGGTATATAAGAAAAGTGCTATTGCTATTCACTTAATGGCCATGGCAGAATGAAGTTGTAAGTCTGTTACAGTTATGTGATACTGGCATTGATTAGTGACAGAATTTGCCAGGCCCAATTTTGGTTGTTAAGCGAGGACTACCATGGTTGGTTTTAATCAGCTAACATATTTTGGAAATAATAATTTGAGAAATTTATTTATTTATTTATTTGGTTCTCTTATATGCCGCCCAACTCCCGAGGGACTCAGGGCGGCGTACAGCACAAAAAATACAAGAATAACCAATAAACAATTGAGTTAAAATCAAAATATAAAAATTAAAAATTTCAATATTAAAAACCATCCAACAACCAGACATACCCGGGGGAGAGCTCAGATGGATTAGGCTCTACCCCCAGCCTGCAGGAAAAGCCATGTCTTAACGGCTTTTCGGAAGGCCAGCAGGGTGGGGATGGTTCGGGTCTCTGGAGGAAGTTGGTTCCAGAGCGCGGGGCCCGCCACAGAGAAGGCCCTCCCCCTAGGGCCCGCCAGCCGGCATTGCTTGGCTGACGGGAGCTGGAGGAGGCCAACTCTGTGGGCCCTAACCGGTCGGAGGGAAGTATGAGGCAGAATGCGGTCCCGGAGATAGCCTGGTCCTAAGCCATGAAGGGCTTTAAAGATGATGATCAACACCTTGAATTGGACCCGGAGACTAATGGGCAACCAATGCAGCTGGCGGAGTAGAGGTGTCACGTGGGTGTACCTTGGCACACCCACCACAGCATGCGCAGCCGCATTTTGCACCAACTGGAGTCTCCGGATACTCTTCAAGGGTAGCCCCATGTAGAGCGCGTTGCAGTAGTCCAAACGGGAGGTGACAAGGGCATGAGTGACCGTGAGTAGAGCCTCCTTCTCCAAGTATGGCCGCAATTGGTGCACCAGGCGAACCTGTGCAAAGGCCCCCCTAGCCACAGTGGTAAGATGATGTTCCAATTTTAGCTGTGGATCTAGGAGGACCCCCAAGTTGTGGACCTGATCCGAGGGAGTCAGTTTCGCTCCCTCGAGAACCAAGGAGGGACAGTTGTCGTAGTCCTTAGGAGGCAATATCCAAAGCCACTCAGTCTTGTCGGGGTTGAGTCTGAGTCTGTTCCTCCCCATCCAGATCCTAACGTCGTCCAGGCACCGGCACATTACATCAACTGCCACACTGAAATCCAATTCCAATTTCAAAGAAATAATTCCGATATAATCAGAAGTGGGTGAAGAACCTCTAGTGACTTCTATCTCTTTTTCTCTCTTTGCTTTACATTGCATGGCTGTGGATTCTTACATCTCCATAATTCATCCTTGAGGCAGAATGTCTATAGATAATATTAATACACATTTAGACATTTATCTTAGATGTTTTGGAAAACCTTTTTATTTATTTATTTTATTTATTTATTTATTTATTTGTTAAACATGTATAGGATAGTAGTAGTTTGTATAAACATAAGTAAAAAGTAACAATAAAAGAGGACAATAGGACAGTAGGACAGGGACGGTAGGCACAGTGGTGCGCTTATGCACGCCCCTTACAGACCTCTTAGAAACGGGGAGAGGTCGACTGTAGACAGTCTAAAATTAAAGTTTTTGGGGTTTGGGGAAGAAACCACTGAGTCAGGTAGTGCATTCCAGGCATTGATCACTCTGTTGCCGAAGTCGTATTTTCTGCAGTCGAGTTTGGAGCGGTTTACATTTAGTTTGAATCTATTACGTGCTCGTGTATTGCTGCGGTTGAAGCTGAAGTAGTCATTAACAGGAAGGACATTTTGGTGTATGATTTTATGAACTACATTTAGATCAGATCGGAGACGACATAGTTCTAAATTGTCTAATCCCAATATTTCAAGTCTGGTGGAATAAGATATTCTGTTATGAGCAGAGGACTGAAGGACTCTTCTTGTGAAATATTTCTGGACTTTCTCGATTGTATTTATGTCTGATATGCAGTGCGGGTTCCAGACAGGTGAGCTGTATTCCAGAATTGGTCTAACAAATGTTTTGTATACTCTGGTTAGCAATGTAATGTTGCCAGAGAAGAAGCTACGCAAGATTAGATTAACAACTCTTAGTGCCTTTTTGACAATGTTGTTACAGTGGGCTCTAGCACTTAGGTCATTGGATATGAGTACTCCAAGGTCTTTGACAGAGTGAGGGTCATCTACAAGTTCGTTTCCTCCAAGTTTGTATTTTGTATTCTGATTTTTTTTGCCAATGTGTAAGACAGAGCATTTGTTGGTTGAGATTTGAAGTTACCAGTTGTTTGACCACTCTATTACATGATCAAGGTCTTTTTGAAGGGTAGCAACATTGTTGGTGGTGTTAAATAGTTTAACATCATCTGCAAAGAGAACGCAGTTGCTTATAATATGATCACAAAGATCGTTTATGTAGAGTATGAAGAGTGTTGGTCCTAGAACACTGCCTTGAGAGACACCACTGTTGACAGGAGCAGGATTTGATAGGGCACTTCCTATTTTGACCACTTGTTGTCTGTTAGACAGGAATGCAGTTATCCAATCATGTAGGGGTCCAGAAATGCCATAGGATTTTAGTTTCAGAAGTAGTTTGTCGTGTACTACTGAATCAAAGGCTTTACAAAAGTCTATGTAAATTGCATCTATTGTTTTACCCTGATCAAGTTGAGTGGTCCATATGTTTTTGCAGTGTAAGAGTTGCAGATTACAGGATAATTTTTTCCTGAAGCCAAATTGTTTGTTGGAGAGTAGGTTATTAGTTTCTAAGTGGAGTGTAATGGATTGGTTTATGATTGATTCCATGATTTTATAGGTGACGCAACCAAAAGAGATTGGCCTGTAATTTTCAACGTTACTTGGATCTCCTTTTTTGAAGATAGGGTTGACTGTGGCTAGTGACCATAGGTTGGGTAAGGAGCTAGTCCTGAAGGATTTTTTAAAAATTATGCTTAGAGGTTCAGCCAAGGTTGTGGAGAGCTTTTTAAAGAAGTACTTAAAAACCTTAATCTGTGACACAAAAAAGAGCAGGCAGTAAAAACGGAGCATGCACTGTTTTAGGGTTTAAGTGAATATTCATGATGGATTATCAAGAGCAGTATTTGTCAATCTTGCCAAGTTTAAGATGGGTGGACTTCAATGCCCAGAATGCTCCAGCCAACATGGCTGGCTGGGGAATTCTGGAAGGTTGAGAAACACTAACATAGAGGATGAGAGAGAAAGAGTACTCATCTAGCTTATGAGGGACAGATTATTCCTTGGCCACTGACAGTTGCACTGTACACAATACAGCTTTGTCACTTTCCTAATCATTAGTTCAGAGACAGTTCTTTAAAGGTCAACCAAATGGCTATTTCCTTAGCAGGAGGCCTGTTAACTGCTCTGTCTCTGAGTCCTGTCAGTGAAACATATACATAGTCTTATCACATTCAGCTTGAAATCAAGTTGACTGGAATGTGGAGATGTGAGAAAAATTTGCTAGTAGGTAGTGTGAATGCTTCAGAAGAATAATTTTGATGTGTTTGGGGAGAAATCATATTAGAAGGAAGATCTGTTTCAAGAGACTGAGTCAGCTAGTTAAATCTCTTAAATTGCACTGCTCTCCTGGAAATTTAGCTGTGAACTTAGACTTTTCATCAGTTTTAAATATATTAAATTTAGAGGCAGTCTTTTAGTAACATGCATGTTCGTATCACTGAAAATTAATCAAATCAAATAATATGGCATACTAACTTGATTAATACAGCAAGAGTGAAAGCTTAGGTATCTGAGAAATGGATTTTGATCAAATTCAGCAAATTCTGTAAAAGGTCTTGGAACAGGGATGTCAAATTGCTAGCCCACGGACCGGATGTATCACGCGCAGGCCACACCCACCCCAGCTCAGCAAAGGGAAAAAATGTCATGATACGTAATTGACGGCAACATGACACCGTGAGTTTGACACCCGTGTCTTAGAAGGTCGGGTTCCTTATTCTAAGAAGACAAAAATGATGCCAGATGAACCTCAATGGGAATTGATGAGACAGCTGGTTAAGTTTATGTGAGTTGAAACTGCAACAAATCTGATAAGTATATCTTTAAAAGTTCATTCACTACACTATGAACTTTTAAACTACCTATTCTTTAATCTCTCCCCCTCTCTCCCTCACCCACCCCTCTGTGTATAGAGTATACTAAGTCAGACGGACATCATATATAAATTACATTAAATGTTTGAATTGGTTGCCATTTTCTTTTAAACACTTCCTTATTCATTTGACATATGACCTTTATTCATTTCTAAGTACAGTAACATTTTCTCTGAAATAAAAATTAATAACATTAATAAAACATATTGATCGGCCTGTGGGACCCGACAAGGCATATGTCTGTGTCTTATGTTAATACATAGTATTGATTATATGACTGAAAGGGAGATTTTGTTTTTTCTCAAATAGTTTTAAATAAAATCAAAGAATCCAACTTAGATTGACTAAGAGTATTGTGATGGCAGCACATTGTTTTTCTTCCTCTTTAAATGTAGTGCTGCCTCCCTTCTTTTTGGATAAATATGGTTTCTCATGAAAAGCGTTTCTGAATGTTCTGTATGAACACACATCCTTACGATTTTCTATCTGTTCATGCTGCTTTGATGCATCCTTTCCACTTTCTTCCTTTCCACTTTCGTCCTTTGAGGATTTGGGCTTGCTTAGTTGTATTTTTAACAAGAAAAATAAAAGACAGACATGGATCTGACCATCAACCTGTGGCTAATCCAGCATTCTGTCTTTCCTTACTCCAAGATACTGGCTTTCAGGTAATCTATGATTACAAATAGCTTCCTCATTCCTGCTTTCATGAAGTGCCCCATGGCCCCGTTTCCATCAAACTCTCAAAATGGTGAACCAGAGATTGAATCCCGTCAGCATCGAGTATCTTCTGTTCTATTATTTTTTGCTGGGTCTTGAACATTCAGGGTCAGGGCCTTTCCCTCCAAATCTTTTCTTTGAAGCCTCCCATTTCACTTTAGAACACAATTGAGCTTCCTTCATTCTAAAGAGATTTGGTCTGCTTTATACTGAAGGACACTGTTTAACAATAAACAGCATGGCTGAACAGTAGCAAAAGTGTTAGCTTAATGGGTCCTGAAGGTTGTATTTGAAATACAGCCCACGGGGAAGGAAGTTTGTATCTATAGCAACACAAAACCTGAAAGAAGGAAGGGCATATTCTCATCTATAAGCACAAGACTGGAGAACATGAATTCTGTCTATGCTATTATTGTTTCATTAACAAAAAAGGGTGCTATGGAAATGCCATGGGATTTTTTTTGGGGGGGGGAAGCATAGTTCTGCATTCCTCTAGTGGCTAAACCATATATAGATTTTGTGTGAAGGGAGGCCATTAAAACCCAATGGAATTTCTGTCAGCCTATTAATTATAAGGCCACAGAAATGCTACTATGGAGAAGCAGGCCAGGAGATATTGTTTGGACATGTGCTCAGAAAACGGTTCTGATTTAAAAGTTGATAATGGAAGTAGATAAAGGCTCAAAAGCAGAATAGAGTTTCTGGGGTTAAAAAAGGCTTAGAATACAAGAAAAGCTCATTTAAGAAAGAATTATTGTTCCCATAATCACATCTACTTCAAACTAGGCAGCATGTCTCATTTTATTTGCATATGTGTTTATAATTTTGCATGGGAAAAGTCATGGATATTCTCAGGATTGCATTTGTCGTGAAAACAACAACAACCCTGAGTTTTATTTATGGGAAAGAGTTGATGTTTATATTTTCCTATGAAATGACATGAGTGTTTGGCCTAAACCCAGTGAAATCCAATTGAGTTGAATACTTTATTGCTTACAACTAATGGAAAAAAATCTTCTAATCCCCTAGATCAAGGGTGTCAAACTCGATTTCATTGAGGGCCGCATCAGGGTTGTGTTTGACCTTGGGAGGCTGGGGTGGGCGTGGCCGGGGTGGGCGTGGCCAGCTGGACATCACTCGTGTCAGGGATGCCTGTGGCGGCCCGAGAGCTCTGCCAGCGAAAATGGGCTCCCGAGCTCTGTCTTCAGCTGCGATGGCCTCCTGCAAGCCTCTGCCAGTGAAAATGGAGCTCGTGAGGGCCACACACACCCTTCCCAATCTCCGGTTTCGCTGGCAGAAGCACTGCGGTTCTTTGCGGTTTCGCTGGCAGAAGCACTGCCAGTTCTTTGCTGTTTCCAGGGTGGCCCCGTGGGCCAGATCTAAGCACCCCATGGGCCATGGGCCGGATCCGGCCCCCGGCCTTGAGTTTGACACCCCTGCCCTAGATCTATTCTAAGAGATTCTAAGCCTTAGAATCTAAAGTGTGGCTACCCTTCCCCATCCAGCTCAGGGCTGCACCTCTCTTAATTCAGATCTCTCCCTGGGAAAGTTCTGTGTTGCCAAAACTCTCCTGCACTCCTTCCTCAGGTGCACATTCTATCACAGTACAATACGTGGATAAGTGGAATTGATTCTAACCCCTGTAAAAACTAACTATGAATACAACTATTTTAATTCCATAAATCTCAAGTATTTTTATAAATGGGTGCAGTTTCACTCAGTTTTTGGCAAAGGGTTCAAAAATCCAATTATCTTTTGTCTTCTCTCATCTTGTCTCCTTTTCCACTAGAGACCAGAAATTATATCTGAAACAATATTTCATTAGAATTAATTATCATTTTTGCCTTAGCTTTTTACCAGGTTTGTATTCCATACCTTGTATTTTAGGTTTTTTTTAAAAGGTTTTGGATAATGACATTTAAACTCATATTTAATTCAGTATTTGATTTCCATTTTGACAATAACTGTCATTCTAGATCTTTCAGTTTCAAGGGTGTGTTCATGCTTTCAAAGTTTGCATCTAGCTTTTGTCTTAATATACAAAGGCAACTACCAATTTCGCATGTTTATTTTCCTGTTTTTGGTGTCCCCCTTCCCATTTCACCTAGCTTGATTGTAATGCTTTATTCCATACAAAATTATATAATTTTGCATGATTTTTTGTTATTTGGATTTTACATATCTAGTTTATGTTCGATAACAAGCATACAACAATGTTAACAATAATCATTTATGAGATACATAGTGGATTTCATTATTTGAATGAGGACATTTGTTGCTGCTAATATTGCTCCATCCGTCCGCCCGTCCTTCTGTCTGTCTGGCTTCTCTACAAAAACAGTAATTGTTTAAATCAGTGTTTCCAACCTAGGCAACTTCCAGCTACTGTATGTGAACTCCAGCTTCTGGAATCTTCAGGTATATCCATGCTGGCAGGAAAACTGTGAGACTTGAAATTTTAAAAGGTTTTGAAAAAGGATTAGTTGTATTTATGAAGTGTACATCAGCGAGCAACTTGTGGTCAGTCATTCACTGTAAATTAAAATTCCATGTTCAAAGGCTGTGCATTCCTGATGCCACACAAAGGAGCAGAGAAAAACTCTGTCACTTTCATGCCCTATTTTAGACATTGAGCGAGCTGATGTTTTGGAATCAAGATGGCAGATTATATATCCCTTTGGTCTGCTTGATCTGGACAATTCTTCTGGCACACAGTTCAGTTCAGATTTATTATCCCATAGTCTTCTAGTCCTGTCTTGGTATCATGGACAAATTGCTATTAATTCTACTCACTTATTTACTGCTGGTGCTTTTTTTTTTTTTAGTCCTGATTTGTTTTCCTTGAGAGACAGTGATTTTTTTTTTGTGGGAATAGTTAGTGTACCAATAGTAGAACAGTCATACTTTGTAGCGTGTGTTTACTCTCTTTAGGTAGTTACGATTGGTCCACTTGTTATATGAGTCTTGTATTCTTCTATTTTTTTTCTATTTTATTATTTTAATGTTTGAAAAAAGAGAGAAGAGACATTGAAACCTTGACTCCAGGGAATAAAACTGATCACTCTTTTGATTTACATTAAATGTTCCAGCGCCTGCTGTCTGGAATACTCTCTTCTCCTGAGAACCTGCTGGCCCTGAATCTGCTGACATTTTGGAAAGCCTTAAAAACCCTTCTACCACTAAACTATAATCTGCCTCTTCCCCACCCTCTCCACCCCGATCCAAAATTTGCAAGATTGATTATTTAAGTAAGAAAAACATCCATACCTTTAAACTTTACAGATTTACGTAAAACAATATTAACAAGCAAGATTTTGCCAAAATTTGCTGCAGTCATTTTACGGGGTTCCCATCTTCCAGGTTTCTAACTGCTAGTGAATATGAAGTACGTTCTCTGCAAAATGTGTGCTAATAGGTCACAGTAACCTGAAGGAAATGCTTCTCATCCAATTCTCTTCAGGGAGCAGGCCATCTTAAACCACATTTTGGACAACATTCAGTAGATGCAATAACGGTAAACCAGTATCAGTATTTCACTGTCTTTATAGAATAAGCCCAAACTGGGTTTAAATCTATCTTTAGTTGTATTTAATTATTTATTTTGCCATCAGTGCTCTAGGCCAGCAGTCTCCAACCTGTTGGGGACAAAAGACTACTTCCATGGAAAACAATTTTTCCAGAGACCCGAAGGAGGGGGGAGTAATTTTGTGCGCAAACCTAGATCCTGTGCATGCACATTGGAAGCTTTGCTCACTTGCATGGCCCAATTCCTAACAGGCCCGGGCCAGTACTGGTCCGTGACCCAGAGGTTGGTGATCCCTGCTCTAGGCAGATATTTTAACATTTCTCAGAGTGCCTCTTCTGAGACAACCTTGACCGTCATTCCCACCAATTCTGGATTTAAAAGATTGACAGGTTCACAGTGGAACTATTCAATAGTTCATCAGGAAACTTCTTAACCACTAGACCAAACTGGCTCTCATAAATTAATACTTTATTTATTTTAAGAAGACCCATACATTTATTTATTTATTTTTCAAATTCAGAGACCATCCATCTCACTCACAGAGTGACTCTGGGTGATGTACAGTTAAAAAGATTTAGAATAATCCAAAATATAGTTTATTTCTGATAGTAATTATGAAGCATTAGACCCTTCAATTGAATCTAGAATAGATTTTGAAATCAGAATTTTAACTGAATATAATGCTATTATATAATTTTAGGTCAGATTATCTTCTAATTAGCAATAAATTAATCTAAATTGTTAATCTCTCACATTGCCCATAATTTCCCCAAAAAGATTTGCCTATAGTTTTTGAACCAGGAAAGGTCTTAATTGCTATAAGTATCTGCTGTACAATACCTATGTTGTTATCCTTGAGAAACGAGACCCACCATCCTTACATTACTTTATAGCATTGAAAAGTCTTTATATTGATTTGTAAATTAAACCTTGTTGTACATATAAGACAACAAGGTACCAGCAATCATACTTTAACAGCCTAAAAAAATACCACTGCAGCAAAGATTATTGTGTCTTCACATCCTATGCATTTTGTAACACTTTATGCAACACATTTACCCACCAATATAGCCAAATCTAGATTATGAATTTGGCAGTCTAATTCATCTGGAGAGTGCTTAGGTGAGAGAGTCTGCATCCTAAAATAGGGCTAGTATAAATTCTTATTTCCCTGGTAGAAAGAATTCATTGTGTATTTATAATCCCTGGAGATTATAGTTACTGTTTTAATATAGTTAGTATAATTTTTGCAGAATGAATTTAATGAGTAAAGATGACTATCTTCCCCATTTAGAGCTGCACAAAGAAGGTAGAAAAAGCACCCAAGTACATAGCTTTTAAATAAATATGTGCACATTATATGCATTTAAGCATAGTAAAAGTAATTTAAATGAGGAAATACAAAGATACAACAGAAAACCATTATAAATAGCAACTAACCATTGTGTGTATCCCAAATGTCTATGCATATAAAATATATGTGGCATATAAAAGATGTAATACATTTTCAACTAAAAACTTGCATCTTTTCATTTTAGACTTGAGTTTACAAAATCACATTGAGTGGCAAAAAACCTGACACACTAAATATGCTGAACTTGCAAGATAGGCAGCTATAGAATTAGGTGAATTTATAAGAGAGGAAGACTCAGCTGCAAGCAGTGATAGAGAAAAATAATGTTAAGCGTGGAGAAAATGGATGTGGAATAAAGCAGATGGCAAACCCTCTGTGCGTGTGTGTGTGTGTGTGTGCGTGTGTGTGTGTGTGTGTGTGTGTTTCACTGGGCTTGGAGTACATAAATCACACAAAAGACTTTATTATGTGCACTGCACACCTTTAGTGTATGCATCCCTAATTACTCAGACACAGAAGGAGAAATGGGGCTGGATCTTATGAATTTAGAAATACTTGTGAAGGGGGGGGAAACACCTCCCTCGCTCTCTCTTTCCAAGCAGCACCGACATTTATCTTTCTGCTGCAGTGTTTAGCGTGAAAAGGGAGTATCAGGAGAGTTTGATAGGATCCAATTAAATTCCAACCGATAAAATAATGATGAATTGCAGTTGAGCTCCAATGAGACACAATGCACATTACTGCCATCCCCATAGTGCTAAGAAGGCATTGAGGTCATCAACTATAGAAAAATGGAACACAGTTGCAGCTGTACTATTTGTGTAGAAAACAGTCAAGGGAAATTAGGTTGGAAGGTGTTTGTGTGAGTATGTGTGTTCAAGGTGGATGTGTAGACTGCAGTAGCGTTCTGCATGAATCCAGGAGATCAGCCCAGAAGCTTTTCTTCCTTTGCCATTCAGATTCAAACCCATAGAAAGGAACATAAAGAAATCCAGGTTTCTTATTCTAATGGGAACTATATTTTTATTGCAGCAATAAAAAGAATTGAGTAGAAATAAGATTAGGCCTATTAAAATACCAGACATTCCTATCACACATTGCCCGTTAGATAAACAAACTTATTTTGGTTAACGTGTTATGTTTTAAGTCTAATCTATCCTAGTTGACACTCCCCTATAAATAATTCAAAGACGTCTTGAAGGCATTTCTGCTGCTCAGAAACAATAGGTCTTAATAGGATCAATCAATCAATTCAAATGTATTGCAGTCAAAGATCAGTACTCTTAATACAAATGTAAGTAAAGATGGTCCTTATTTAATGTCCACTCATTCAGCATTGAATGTGCGACAGTGCTAAACGAGTGGTACATACAGTATAACTGGTCTTCAAAATTCCAGCTGTTGCAGCTTCCTGTGGTCACAATTGCAATTTGCAATTCCTGCCAGTTTGCCACAAATAAAGTCAGTGGAGAAGCCAGCAGGAAGTTAGAAGTCGCAATCACATGAGGTCCTCACTCAATGACCCATGGTGATTTGCTTAGCAGTGATAATGCGGCAGAGTCATGTGACATGGTGCTTTATGCATAGCGACTGAATTCCAATCCCAATTAACATTGGTAAGTAAATTGAATTAAAATGTATGTGTAGATTGTGTTCACACATTCCATTAAACTATAGCTTGTTTTAGCTACAATTTGTTTTATACTCTGTACTGAGTATGAGTACTCTGTACTTATGATTTACAAACCACAAAGGGTGGATTCACATGCATGCACTAAAGCCAAATAAATAGTTGAACTTACAGTAGGTGGTGTGTAAATTGAATTATGTATTTCTTTTCCTGGTGACTGAATGCGCAGTCAGTTAATCCTAAACTGAATAACATTTATATCAGGGGTGAAATTCAAAAATTTTCCCTACCAGTTCTGTGCCCATGGGGCTTGGTGGGCGTGGCAGGGAAAGGATACTGCAAAATCTCCATTCCCACCCCACTCCAGGGGAAGGATACTGCAAAATCCCCATTCCCTCCCCACTCTGGGGCCAGCCAGAGGTGGTGTTTGCCGGTTCTCCAGAACCTGTCAGAACCTGCTGAATTTCACCCCTGATTTATATCCTGTTTTCAAATCTTCCAGGCACTTGGCCATTGTTTTTCAAAGAACTTGGTAACTATTTGATGCTTGATTAGGTGGAACAAGATGAAACTTAATCAAGGGGAATGTTAAGCAGATAACTCCACATAAACTCCACGTAAAATATACAAGGCACAAAAGTATCATTTGACTTGTTTAAACACCAGCTGATGGTGGAAAATGCTTTTACAAAGAGATTTGTCAGCTTAAAAAGAACAGTTTATTGAGTAAAGTATATAATATTTATTCCAGGTTGCGTACTCTTAGAAGGAAGAGATATTTTAATGCTGGAATTTTGAGAATATCAGTTTGTACCTTCTAAAAACAATGTACAATAATAAAAAAAATTAAGAATATCCTCGCTGTGAATGTTTTCTTTGTCTCCCCTCTGGTATGTTTTTTTCTGTAATGGATCTTTTGCACCAGACTCACATATTTCTCTTTCTAGATATTCCTCTGTCTTTGTCTCAATATCTATACTTTTCTGTGTCCTTCTACACCCATCTGCTTGTTTGCTTGTCATGCTGTGTGCCCATCTGTGTACGTTTCTGTCCACCTACAAAATGGTGTTGTTGTTTTTAATGTTTAAAGACTGATCAATTGGGCTGCATATAGAAACATTTGGTGTAACTTTTCAAAAAAAGGAGTATTAAATATAGACTAGCAGAAAGCAACTGATTACTCAATCAGGACAATTAGGTCAGAGGATAAAAGTAGCTTTGTGTCCTAATTGTTATTATATCCTCTACTTTACACTTCCTCGGTTGATGTTTTATTTCTTTTTGATGGCGTTTAATTTTGCTTTCATGGTATTATGTATTTTTACTGTCAGTTACTTGGATTACATATATAAATGCCATATCAGACTGGAAATCCTGTATAATGATTATGAAGAGGCCGAGAGATTGCCAATAAAGCATTTAGTTTGTGTGCAGGTCATAGGTGTGCCTAGTTAAAAGGCGATGTGAATGCCTCCTACTTTTCTGTTTATTAAATTGCTGAAATTGTCAAAGGTGTGTAATTTTCTGCCACGTGGGGAGGAGAATACCACTTTTTGGCAGAGCACATGCTCTGAACTCTGACATTTCCAATTTAAAAAGGGATCCCTCCACTAGAGGTAACATGACATATGTGAAAGAATATCCTGGAGAGAACTAATCATACCGGCCAAATGGGGGAATACTCTGATCTGGCAATAAGGCAGCTTCCTATTTTTCTTTGAACAGAACTATTTTAGTACCTAAGGAATAAGCAGTTGGATTTGGCCTCAGTTATTAGGAACCAGGTATCTCTGTCACTAGCCTATTGCAAAATGCTGTCTGTCTTCTTTTCCGAATGCTGGTGTTTTTATTTGTTTGATGCAAGCATTTATGCAGCAGCAGCATTTATAGTTATCCAGCACATGGTCTCCTATTTAGGTAATTTAAATATTTCTCACCCCACAAGATAGATTATTTTGGTATCTAGGCAATATCATCTATTCTGAGCAGTAGCAATTCTCCAAAGTCTTGAGACCAGGGGTTCATGTCACCCAATAACTGATGCCTTCATGGATACAGGGAATAACAATAGGTAGTTTCGCAAGGAAAACCTTTCAACTCCCATATTTTCTTTTGTACACTGCTCACTTTATATCAAGTACTATAAAAAAAAATAGCAAGGATAGTTGTTTAATATATATCTTTGTTACACTTAATTCACTTGAGCAGGGAAAAATAGGGAAACCATGATCATGAGATCAGCCAGACAGATGGCATACTGTTAATGGGAATTTGTTTTATATAAAGAGGTGGCTTTAGACAGTTGTAGCGAAAGTAGAGGGACCTATTGTACATCTCCAGAATAGGAAGCCAGATCTACCTCAAAATGCATTGGCCTAATTTTGCTCTGGTTTAATTTTAGATAACCACTTTGCCATTTTTTTTAAAAAAATTCTCTGGTGTATAAAATAAGGTTTATGAAATAGATTTGCTTCTCATCAAATGGGTGAGAGGGGGCAGGTAGAAGTGTTGATTAGTTACTGTTTAAATCTCTGGTATGTAACTACAGAGTGCTGTTGCAAACTAAATAGGGTTTAAAAAAATAAATAGAAATCCTGTTTGAGCTTTCAGGACATGCACAGGATCCATCTGTGTATCTGTCAACAACAAATAAAAGCAGCTTAAATGGAGATAATTGGAGTACAGCCATTCCTGTGCTGAAGTGCCAAGTCTTGAGGTTAGGTATCTGCAGCAATCACAACTGGCAAATCGGCAATAGAAATTGAGGGATTTTCTTGTTGGTTTTGCATGCTGCAAGAATATAACACAGAGATTCAAGCTCAGACTGTATTGATTAAGACTGTGCTGTTCTTTAATCTTTAAAATATTTACCCATCTGTCCGATACTCCTTGTTTCTTTAAGATATCTACAATGAAGACAGAATTATGGGTATATGGACACTCAGAGAGGGAAAGATGCATATCTGGATGGCTGCCTCCTTATCTGCTTTACTACACACGAAGGAAACAGTTTTCTTAAGTTAGGCCTTGAACTTCATGTTCCTAGCAGAGGCTGTCTGCCCAGGATTACATCAATTTCCAAGAATCTCTACCCATCCAATTCAATCTAGCAGATTGGGCGTGCTGCAGTTCCTGTCAGCTAAAGGCTGTTGGGCCTCTTCAGGAGTAGCCCCTGCTCTGTGACATATTCTCCTCACAGAGTAAATTAGAATGGCCTCAACTCTGCTGGCTTTCTGAAAGGCTGGCTGTGTAGTTGAGCCTGGGACTCTGAATGTGCTAAGAACCTCATTTCTTAGCTTTACTGTTAATTGTTCATTATCTCGGCTACTGTATATATTTATTTTGGATGTTTTCATTGTGTAAATGTTTTTTATTTTTATAGTTTTAGAACTGCTAGCTAGACATTGGTTGGAATAGGCAACTATAGAAATTGAATGAATGAATGAATGAATGAATGAATGAATGAATGAATGAATGAACGAACTAATTAATTAATTTCCTGGCCCCATGACTTAAAAAAAATCTTGCCCTGCAAAAGAGGCATTGCTGGCAATGAAATTACCACTGTAGGAGCAACCCTAAAGGATAACTGGAAAGGTTTTGGGGACGAAAGCACCATACTTTTATTTTTGTATTTTTAATGAGTACTGGGGCAGTTGTGGGGAGGAATCTAATCTCCTGGTTGATTATTGCCTACTGAGATAAACAGTTGTAGCAGAATCATGGAGGAGAGTGAGAACTGGAAAATGAACTGGGGGAAAGCAGTGAACCAGTGGCTGGCTTATAATGGTGGGGTATTTTGTGAAAATATGAAGTCTGGCCAAAGGCAAGGGTAACTTCCTTTAAGGTTACAGTCTAATCAAACATTTCAACTTAGCCCTTCCAACTTAAAACCCCTGCTTTTCTGTGCCCTATTGGGTAAAATAGCCATTATCCAGGATTTTATCTGCTATCTAAGAGCTGTGGGCTTCAGTGGTTAGAATGCAGTACTGCAGGCTAACTCATTGCTCACTACAGGAGTTCAATTCTGAGTGGCTCAAGGTTGACTCAGCCAACCATCCATCCTTCCAAGGTAAAATGAGGACCCAGATTGTTGGGGGCAATGTGCTGACTCTGTAAACTGCTTAGAGAGGGCTGTAAAGCACAATGAAGAGGTGTCTACGTGCTATTGCTATCTAGTCCTTACCTTTGTATTTATCATGGATATATGCAAACAGAACAGTGGGGAATTTATGCCTCCCAGCTTTGTCCATGGTGTGATATAGTAAACTAGGAATATGGTTGGGAAAGGACAATAACAGTCTTTAAAAATTCCATCTTGATAACCAGATGTACCATTTTATAATCTCCTAGTTTTCAATGGAAGATGCTATATTTGGTTATTCAGGCCAGTTATGGATGATTCAGCATACTATTTATACTTTCATTGAATGGTCTCTCTTCCAGGGTTATTTGGGATAATCTTAAACGTGCCATTGAATTACCCATAACACCATGTTTTGTAAAATTTCAGTATCCTCATTGATTAATCCTCAATTAAGAACGGTTAATGATTTAATGCTCTCCTTGATATTGATCAGCCTGTCCCAACTAGTTTCTGCTCTACACTTACCAAAGGGTAAGATTTTGGATTTGTTTGTTTCTTTCCCTGAAGTTTGTGATCTAAAAATGGAGACTCTGTCTATAACACTGTTGTCATGGTCATATCATTCTCTGGTTAATTTTACACTGAAAGCTGATAGGAACTTCTGAGGGTCAAGGACCGTTTAAAATTATCCAGTTAAAATACTTGATTTATCTAAATAGTTTCATGAATGCTTTGGGGGATTTCTCATGGTATCTGTCAGTGATACTGTTAAGTGCCATGGCTGACCTCTGAAAAATGCAACTTATTGAGGTGGTTGACATTGGCGCTCCTAAGAACCCATTTCTCTCTGATAAAGCCAAATCAGCCCACTGCTTTATTAAGAGATTTAAGAGTAGTGAAGCAGATGGGGCAACAGATAGTAGAAAGACTTTTCTGACAAATCAGATTGATGTACAATATAAAGCCCATCTGAAAATCCACTTGATCTTCTGCTCTGCTGTTCTTTTACATAGGTCAATATCAGTTCCATGTACTTTGTGATATTTCGTTTACCAGAATGTTGGAGGGAGATATTGTTGATAGCTCAGTTTGAGCAATTTGCTTTGTGTGTCCCAATTTGCTTTTGTTTCCAAAGTTGGGACAGGCTGCAGGGATGAAATTTTAGAAACCTCTTGTCCGATTTTTGAGATTCTTTTCAGACTGTAGATCTCAGGGATTTGGATAGACTTGTGACAGATGAAATTAAGTGTTAATAGAGACCCATCTAATGATCTATTTAAACTTCTCCTTTACTACTCTCCAGCAACCACAAAGAACAGACTAACATTACTTTCCTGTATTAAATGGCACATGCTCCAGCAAGATTGAATTGGACCTTGGGGAAATCCTTCTATAGCACTTCTGGCTCTTCCTCTGAGAGAATGTTCAGAAAGTAGAACTGAACAGACTATTGTTTGAAATCTTAGGTGTTGACCTACAGTATTTTGTCCCCATTATGTTCTACATGAGACCCCTGTGGGAGGTCATCTTGGGTTTTGGAGTGGGAAGTCACCAATAATGCTTCTATTGCTCTGAATGTGCCCTAAGTTTTAAAAAATGGGCAAGGTGAAGAAGAACAAATCTACAGAAGATAAAAGCGCTGTTAATAAATAGGTTATAGGTTTGGGATGCTTAGGTCAGCCTCTTTTGGCTGAAAGAGCTGATTCACAGTTAGAAAGTATTCCTTAAATCTATTCCATCACTGGATTTGTCAGGCGTGCTTATGCACAAAAATGCCAAAACTCTCAGCTGCCTCCCTTCCTCAGCCAATTGGGTTTGGCAACAGTTTCTTACTTTCCATCTTGACTACTGCAACACACTGTATGTAGCACTACCCTTGAAAAATGTCCAGAACTTTCAGTTGGTATAAAATGCCAAAGGAACATGCTCATATGAAAGAACATGCTCATATGAAGCTTGTGTGAAAGATCTGCAGATATGGTATACAATGTTGGTATTGAACATTTAAGTCATAAAATTTTTGAAAGCTTCCAGTGTAAACTCCTAAATTCCCTATCCAGTGTTTTTTTTTTCTTACTGCAGCTCAAAAAAATGCTCTGCCCCGTACTAAGGTGCTTTGGAGGATAGGTCCAACCCACCCCTTTGCTTGTTCCATCTTGTGAGTTCACAATTTATTTAGCAGTGGTGCTAACAATAATTACACGGGCATACAGGTTTTGCTTTGAGAGTCCTCCAAAAGGTAGCATTGCTAAAGCTACTCCTTCCTTACTAAGAATCCAGCAAGAATCAAGGTTTCAAATCAGGAAGGGATTGGTCGTAGAGCCTTCAGCAGCATAGACGTCCAAGAGGAAAATAATAATAATTCTTCCCCTGCTATGCTGCTGATGGTAGCTGCTGCCAGTGCATTCCTTCTTGTTGTGGCCTGCCAGCAGCCCATGCAGCTGGTAGCTGATTCTGAGAGCGAAGAGGCTGATGTGGTGATGCGCCAGCGGCCTGTGCAGCTGGCACCCGAGTCGGACATTGAGGAGGCTGGAGAGGACTCAGTGCCAGAGGCAGAGATTCAGCCAGGGCCTTCAGAACCTCCAGAAGCTCCCATCAGTGACGAGGAAGAAGAGGAGGAGCCTATACTCAATGCACGGGCACGCAGAGCTGCCAAAAGGCAGGTATGGTTCCTCAGGAGGAGGTCTCCTCAGGAGTAAGGCTTGAGGCTAATTGGCCACTCCCCTAGCCTATTTAAGGGATGACGACGAAGGAACCAATTTGCAGGAAACAACTTCGTTCATATTCCTTTGTGTCTTGACTCCAGAAACGTCTGATTGGCTCTTGTTCTCTTGGCATTTTTCCTGCAAATTGCTTCTGGGCATTTTGCCAACCACCGTAAGATTGCTGATATCTACAAGACTGTTTACTCAGAATTGAGTTATTATTTTGTAGACTCGTGCTGGCTGTTAATGTAGTTGAATTAACAACCGGTGTTCAGAAAAGACTGCTTTAAACTGTATTTGTGTTTGACGACTACTAAGAAAGCTCATTAGTAGTCCTTAATTAGTAAACTAAGGTTTGTACAGACTTTGTGTGTGCTGCATTCTTTGTGGTCTGTGGCTCTGGCAGAACACTTCTCTCGGAAAGAACTCTACTTCCATTCTTCTCTGTGTTTTACTGGTTGATGATCTGGATAAGTCCTTGCTTCCTTGGGAGTCTGCCTGGCACCTGTGCTTTCTGCATCCAGAGTAAATAAAAGTGAGAGAGCACACACAGTAGAATTTACGCATAAAATGCAATGGGCCGATCTGGAAAATTGCTAGTTCAAAATGTGTTAAAACATTTCTGCCAGGTTTTTTGGACAGAGGCATGCTGCCATCCCCCATCTAAATGGTGCTGGTGTGGAAACATTTGTATTACAATTTCAGAGTTGTCCCCCAAAGCCAAGGAACCAACAGCCTAACACATTCTACCATTCCGAGATACTCTGTGCGTATATATAATGTAATGTTTGCTGATAGTGTAATTTTCTGAGAGCCTAACAAGCAAATTCAGGTTGCTGTGTGCTACATCCATTAAGCCAGCCTAATACATTTGCAGAAGTGTATAATTGTAAAAATGTGAATAGAGAGATGTTAACAACATTGGCATGAAGCCACAAGCAATATAAGACATCAACAAACATGATTGTTTAATAAACTGACCTTCATTATCTTCTCCCACATGTTTTTTTTGGAAATAAGCCCTATTGATTCCAGAAAAGTACCTTCCAAATGCATGCATTTTGAGTTGCAATCTTAAATAGTTAGAAGTTGTCAGAGTACAACTATAGTAGATACAGTTAAGGATAATAGTGAAACACAAAATTGCATAAAATAAAGTAAAAAACCCAAGTGCTCAGCTTTGTTGTGTGGTGTCAGACTGCTGGCCATAGTTCAAATTTATTGGCTGCTTTCCTTCCTGTTTTCTTCGAAAGACCTACCTTTTAAACTTCCGCTCTAGCTTTTTGGGATGCATTTCCATTCCCTTCCTTTATGCAGAATTTGAAAATCCAGGAATATTCTTAAGCAATTATTGGCAAGACCAGCATTCTGGATTGTTCTTCCTCTAGATGAATTTTAGAAACACTGGCAACCATAGAAGCAAACGGATTCCTAGTTCTTGGTGGGTTTTTTCCCCAGATGTGCCCATCCATCCTTTTGGTCCAATGTAGCATTAAAAGAGAGAAATTACATTCAGTGCCTTCTTAATTATATAAGAACATGCATGGCATTTTTTTTAGCTGTCTAATGTAGCCTTTGTTCTTCGCTGCATTGAAGATGTTGAATTCATTAGCTTCAAGTAAGTTCTCCAATGTATGAGATACTAAATTCTAAATCTGCACTGTACCAATGCTGGCTACAGATGATGGTTTATAGAACTGACTCCTTTATATTGCACTATGAAAAGGTAGTCCTTTAGCCAAGCAGACCAATTGTTGAGTTCAAGAATGTATCTTTTCAAACTATGCACTGTGGGCTGCCAAAATTGCCTTCGGGAGGGAAGGAAGGAAGGAAGGAAGGAAAATATCTTACCTTAAAGGGGAGTCAAAGAAATGTACTACACAGTCTTAATGTCATAAGAGGTATTGCAATAAAGTTGATTATTCATGAACATGAACCTTCATCTTGTCTAAGTCCTTGACTTATGCCATATGTTGCAGAAGAGCACTGGAAGTCTTAATAAGTACCACCAAGAAAATGTTTGTCAGATAGAAAGGGTCATGTTACGTGAGACAAAAATGCACTTATCTGTCTCTTCTGTGTAAACTGTTTTTGTCAGAGTGGGTTTCTAAAGAGTTAATAATCTGCCAGTTCCCACTTTGTACCCTATTCAAAAGGAATTCATTTCCAAAAAGATCCAGGGCAGAGAAATGCAAATAAGTGTTTCGGACAGCTGCAGGCTGTATGCCTTTCTGAGATGCCAGGGCCCCAAATGAGACATGTCAGAGTACAAATTGAAAATGCCAATTTCACTTATTCTGCCACGCTGCTCGTCACAGCTAAATCCTTCCCTGCCACCCTCCCAAAACACTTTTCTCTTTCCAAATGATGGGTGCTTTTCCTTTATGTAAATATACGTGACCTTTTTTAAGTTATTCCTATAGACAGCTTCTTCGGCCTGTTTCCAATTAGTCTAACACAACCAGAAAAGAATGGGACATGAACATACACGAATACAGTCACACACACTTACACAATTGCATGTACCACATTATGCAAACATCAATTATTTTCAAGACTCTACTGACCTTTAAATAGTTTATACAGTATATATTATATTGCATAAAGATATTATTGATGTGAGCTTATATTAGCTGCACTTCAATTATCTGAACTTGTGATTATACAATCTGTATTTAGAGTTCTATATTCTATTCTTTGGGGCAGATAGTTGGTATTACAGACCAGCCTTTCTAGCTTGATGTTGTCTGGGTTACCTTCAGCAGTTAACTTGGACAGTGCATGCTGGTGAAGGATTATTCTAGGAAAGGCATTTATGGAAGAGAAATAAAATTAATGAATAAATGGTTGATTGAATGTGCCATCAAGTTGTTGATTCTTGGTGACCAAATAGACGGTCTCCATGAAAATATAATAATAGTTCAGATAAATACATCAATCCCCAGATAGGACACTTGGTTGAAGTGCCTTAATGTTTGAATTTAATATTTTAATTTTTTTAATTTTAAAACCATTTAATATCATATTCTGCACTTTAGGCAAGCCTTCCTCAAATTGATGCTCTTCAGATATATTATTCAATGACTCCAGGCATTTATATGTGAAGAATGCTAAATAGGTAAAGCAGGTTTTAAACAGCTGAATTTAATTAAAAAATATTTTATATCTAATGTTATAGATCAGGGGTTGATAAATTTTTCAGGCTCAGGTGCCATTGCAGAAGCTCATATAATGGGCAAATATCTGTCAGGCACGAACAATCAGATCCACGTGTGAAGACTTCAATTATCTCTTTTATTGCTCCAGACTATTACACAGAAGTCTTCTCAAATTGGTAGCTTGCACCTGGATCAGACTAGATAAGGTTCAGTGGCATTCAAAGATAGTCAGACTTCCCTCTCTTATGCCCACATAGGGATTCCAGACTAATTACCTGTTTGACTCCTCCTCTGTCTCCAACAATATTTTACAAATGCCAAGATCTTAAATTTCAGCAGTTTTAACCTATTTTTCAGAAGAAGACCAAAATGTCTCCAGGTAGTTTTTGGGTTACATTATTCAATGACAAGACTTGCAATGGAGTTAAACAAGAGGGACTTGCAATGAATCCATCCATGTAGTTATGTGATTATAACCCAGGCCCTTGATGCCTGCTTCATGATTATGATATTGCAGTGAGCCATAGTCACATGATCACAGTTTGCTAACTTCTCACAAACAAAGATAATGGGAAAGTTAATATTTATCTATTTCTATCTGTACAAAACCATCCTCGATCTCTTCAACACCACCAAAAGGGATCTTGTTTCCTCCTTCTAGATGTTAAAAGTCCACTTTTCTTTAACTTTCTTACCACTCGCCCCAGCTGTTTTTCACTCAACGCTTCCCTCCTCTCATCACTCTGTCACACCTCCGGATCGGTTTGGTGAGTCGATTTCTTCTGCAACCGGATCGTGGGGTTTCCTCTCACTTATCTGGGGGGGATTGCCTTTCCCCCCAATGCCTCGAACCTTCCCCCTTCTGCCGCTGCTCCCTCCGGGCCTCCAAAGATCACTAGAAACACGGCAGCAGCTCAGATTTGCTGATCCGCTCCGGTGTGACGGCAAACTGGAAGTTCCCTAACTTTTGCAAGTTGCAATCACATGAGGTAGTTGCTTAAGAATCTCCTGGGTTCTTGATTAACAGCAGCAATCAGAACTGTCAGAATTGCTGTCATTGAACAATGGGGTCACATGAAAACTGTAATCCTTAGCAATAGCAATCCCGGTCCCAATTATCATCATAAACCAAGAACTACCCTCATGGAGAGCTTGGCCATTGTTATTTAATATGGGAAAACATGAACATCATTCTAGTGTGCTATGTGACCAACCCTTATTAATTAAGGCTTGTGCCCTATATTTCTATAGTATGTACCTCATATTGCGATTCTATGTTGTTTCTGGTTCTCTGTGCAAAAAAAAAAAAGATTGGTCACATAATTTAACAGAGCTGGGGGTAAATAATTCCACTTCCGCGGCAGCTGTCAGAGCTGAATTGGGACATTTTTCACTGTATACCTATACAATCTCTAGGGTGGTAGCCTACTGGCTAAAAATGACTCAGATGGAAGCCAGTAGACTTCCTAAAATCTGCCTAGAGGAACAGCAGATCTTAAACCCTCAAAGGTATTTTTGGTTAACTCGGTTGTCAGATATATTGAATCGATATGGCTTAGGGTTTCCGTTGTGCGACACATTGAAGCAAGTTAAACAACGGATTAAAGATATACATGGGCAAATGGACATGGCAACTTTTTCAACTAATCATTCCCTTAAGCTTCTGACAGCAGTTAAAACAACTTTCACCCTGGAAAAATATTTACTCCTAGAAATGCCATCAGTGGAGAGAGAATTATTTGTCAAATTTAGATTTGAACTTTTAGATACTAACGTTAAATTCGGCCGGTATCGGAAAATCCCGTATGACGAAAGAACATGTATATGTGGGACAAACGTTGTCAAGGATACGGCGCATATAATATTTGAATGTAGGATGTATGAGGAAGTAAGAAAACAATATCTGTCCCCAATTATAAATAAATTTTCCCACTGGAATGTAAGGCATAAATTAACATTTCTATTGAAGGCAGACTCTCCTCCCCTGGTAAGGGCTATTACTCGCTATCTTAATAGGATGACAGCAATACGAGCCAGCTACATTGAAAAGAATTTCATTGATTGTAAGAAAGTTGAGCTGAGTTAGAGATGAGATATTTTATTTGGGTTATCTAGTTTTAGAAATTTAGTTATTGAATTTTGATATCGTTGAATTTTGATGTCATGTACCATATATAATTTTGTACGGTTGTTTTTGTACCTGTTTGTTCTGTTTTTCTTTTTTGAAAAGGCCTTCGGGCTATTCAATAAATGTACTGTAACAGAGCTCTCAGGAAGTGAGCGTTGTGTGTTTTGTTTCTCATTCTATATGCACAGTAATTCACTTGTATTCTGTATGCTTTATAGCTATTTTTTTAAAAATACAAATTAAGACAAATTGGATTTCCATGGAAGTTGAAGAGGAGGAGGAGGGAGAGAAAAGCGAGACTTGGAAGTATACATGGGTTGGGGAAGATACTTGTTGCCTTCTTCATCTTTTTGGCTTTCTTATGCCTTGGTGGCTAATACAGTGCTGTGGCTGAGCAGGGAGGGGTGTTTCCAGAGCAGAGGGAAAGCTGCACCTGTAGTATTCATAGTTCCCTAACAAACTCCAGCAAGCTATGAATCTTTCATTTAATCTCTCTTGACACGCCTGTCATTTTCTCCGGAGAAAAGCAGAGAATCTCTCGCCAAAGGAGGTCATTAGCTGTCAGGGAAGGTTCCGACTGCCTTCCTGTCTTCCTATCGATTAAGCCTCCACATGCACGCAGGCACTGTGAAGGGAATATTGATGAGGCTGCAAGAAGTTTGTCTGAAGCAAGAGATTGGGTTAGGTTTATTTTTCACAGAGATAGATGGGGTGATGGCTCATGGTGATGTAGGATGGAAATACAATTCCCAATTTGTGGGCCTCTGTAATCATCCTTCTTAGACAGATAGTCTTCCTTAAGTCCGTTGCATTTTCATTTTCTTTCCTGCTGTAGAAGAAGCTGAACAGTATTTGCCAGCTCAACAGAGACAAAAGTAATGTCTCCAGTTGCTGAGAGGCTTTAGGTTCTATTCTTCCTCAGTTTAAATATTTATTCAGACAAAGGCTCCTTGCTCTGTTGTCTTATTTTGAGGAACGGGTGCACAGCATTCCTGGATGCTGAATGGTGATTAGAATAAAACAACTTCAATTTGTACCTTTTATTAATTTATACAGTGACAACACCCATTTATAGCCTGTATATTACTTGAATAGGTCTGAAAATCACTTTGTTTTAGGTTTTTTGCATTCTCGGATTGTATTTTAACAACAAACCCAGTTTATTAGGTGATGCAACTTTGTGCCAAGGACCATTAGCCTCAACAGCTCAAATAAATTACGCTTGTGATTTGACACCCAGTAGATTTGCTCAATTCCTACCAATCATTCTCTACTGGTAAGGAATATTACAAATCCAGAACCAGACTGTCTTAACATTGCCTAAGTAGGCAAAGGGAAAATTAAAGTGAAAAATAATTTAGATGCTTTGGATTGGTACCCAGTTCAGACTTTCCCCCAAAGTGCAGAACTGTAAAGAAACAGCTGGGGGGGGGGAGAATAAAGAAAATTTTGTTGTTGTTGTTCCCTGGTTATTGGGAAGACTTTGTGTCTGACCAATCTGTCTTGCTTTTGACATGGTCATAATTGGCAGAGGAAGATCCAAGTAGGTGCACTTGAAATTAGTGAGAATAATGTGATATCCTCCACTGGCCTTTCATTTGCCTCTTGGTTTGTATCTGCTATTTTTGTGTAAGGTTGACTAATAGACTCTATGCCCTGTTGTGTCTTCTTTGGCAGTATTTCTATGAAGGGAATGACATCAGTGACCTTCCAGTGAACCTTTCTGTTGTGTGGAATGGAAACTTCATAATTGACAATCCCCAAAACATCCAAGGTAAGCTGAAATAGGGAATGTAGAAACACCTTCAGTTATAACAAAATTTCTCCATAGTAAACTGTCTCCACACTTAATCTTTGAACCAGCCAGCTGGGGACCATATTGGAATTAACAAACTGCCACAAGTGAACATTCAAAACATTTTGCCCATATGAGCAAACACTGTTCCATACGCATAGCAAAGTTAAAGGAGGCAGTCTGGAAAGACCTAGTTTTGTAACTTATTCTCTGTGTGTGTCTAATGTGTCTCTGGAAATGCTGCAAGTTATTCAGTTAACTAGATGCACATCCTGCATAGCAGGAAACCATGATCAAGTTATTTTACTAATGCAACCTAGGTCATTCATAAATGTCCTAAGTGAGAGGATTGAAGGGGATCTCATCAGAAATTTGCAGATGACACAAAACTGGGGGAATTGGTAACACTTTGGAAGATAGTTTCAAGTTCAGAAGGGGCTTAACAGACTTGAGCATTGGGCTCCATTCAACAAGATGCAGTTCAATGAGGAGAAGAGTAAAGTCCTGCATTTACGCAGGAAAAGTCATATGCACCAGTACAAGATAGACATTATCTGACTCAACAATAGTGCCTATGAGATTGGTCTAGGAGTCCTGGTGTATGTAAGTATGACTCAGTAGTGCGCTGCAGCTGCCAAAAAAAGTCAATACGGTCCTGGGTTGCATTGACAGAGGGATAGTATAAAGATCGAGGGAAGCAATAGTATCACTCTATATCACACATATAGGTCACATTTGGAATACTGTGTCCAGTTTTTGTCACAACAATATAAAAAAGATGCTGAGGCCCTAGCAAGAGTGCAAAGAAGAGCAACAAATATGATAAGTGTCAGCCCTGGAGGCCATCTTTTTCTTTGGATCTTCAAGGCTGCCACACTTGGTGGATGGGCATACTGTGGGAAATGGGAGGGGGGGGTTGGATGGTGATGGGGTGAGATGTATAGCCATAACAACATTCTTTTCCCTGGGAGTCAAGGACATTGAGCCTGCATCTGGAGAGTCGTGACTGGGAAACAACTCCAGTTGGGACGGTGACCGGATTGGACTATGTGGTGGACATGTGGGTGCAGGGGAAGGGACTTTGACTTTCCTTTGGGTGGGGAAAACCCGGGGGCTTTCAGATTCAGGTTTTCCCAGATGTGCCAATATGACATCTCTAATAAAATGGAACTTTGAGGAAAATGCCTACCTCGGAGTCTTACTTCTGTTGGGGGTGTTACTTGGAACCCTGACAATAAGTGTTTTGGAGGCTAAATCCTATGATGAATGGTTAAAAGCACTAGGTACGTTTCGTTTAACGAAGAAGATAGCAGTCTTCCAATATTTGAAGGGCTGCCCCAGAGAAGAGGATGTTAATTTATTCACGATAACACCTGAGGGCAGGACAAGAATCAATGGCTGGAAGTTCGCCAGAGAGAGATGCAACCTGGAAATAAGGAGAAATTTCCTGACAGTGTGAACTATTAAGCAGTGGGAGGGTTGCCTCCCAGAGTTGTGGGTGCTCCATCGTTGGAGGTTTACAAGAAAATATTGGACAACCATTTGTCCAAGATGGTTTGAGAACTCCTGCATTGGGCAGAGGGTTGGATTAGAAATTAAAAAAAAAACCTAACATCTAAAATTACTCATCAGAGGATAGTCTGTTTAGCAAATTCTACCTTGCACCAATTTATCTTTGAGTGTATTCTTTCCTTTGCAGCTCACTTGTACAAGTGCTCAGCTCTGCGAGAAAGCTGTGGGCTGTGCCTGAAGGCAGATCCACGCTTTGAATGCGGCTGGTGTGTGTCAGAAAAACGATGTTCCCTCCGTCAACACTGCCCAGTATCGGAAAGCAGCTGGATGCATGCAAGCAATGGCAATAGCCGTTGTGCAGATCCCAAAATCCTTAAGGTATGTTTGGGATGGGGGGGGGGGTTGCACTGCCAAAGAAGAGGGCCTTTCTCCATTCTCTTTCTTAAATACAGGGAATTGGCTGTGTCACAGGATGCCTGGAAATACTTGGTCCTGTAATATTTTATGGGCTGATAGGCATATCCTACAGCTGTTGGTATTAATCAGCTTTGTACACTACTGATTTCATGTTCATAATCCCTTAGCTTACCTAGCTGTGGTATCAGGGGAATTTCCTTGGCAAATCATGAAACAGCGTCAGAGGAGGCTAAGAATTATAGGATTTGACGTGTAACACATCTGGCAGATACCATGCTGGGGAAAGCTGGTGTGTATAACATTCCTGTGGCACACAATACCACTGTCAGTTTAGACTGCTAGTTCTTCAGCTGTTACAAATACTTTTATCATGCCATTTTACATTTTAGAGGCTCTTTTTAATAAATGTTGGTAAAATCCTCTCTCTCCTTCATAAGTTTTCATGGACTACTAATGCTTATTTGATTATGCTACTGCTATCATTCACATGATGTTGATGAAATGATATAGAGGATGTGATTCAGTGGTTAGAGTTAGATACATATCCTACATGCCATTTCTAGGTCTAATTTTTCTCCTTTTCTATTTAGCTTCTCCCTGTGACTTTTGTTCTGCTCTCACTGTAGAATGGAGATGTTTAATAGCAATCAATATTGGTGGCTTGCAAGAGTTCATTGTTCAAATCTGAAGAATTGCTCTGAGGGCAATTGGTCAGATCTAATGAATTACTCTGAGGGCAATTCCCTCTAATAGGCAGGGGCTGGAAGTGAATTTGGCACATATTCACTGCATTACAAGGCATTTGTTTCGAGAGCACCTCTTGTATATATTAAACTCACACTCTGAATCTAAGCCTGTCTGCTAAAATTTAGTGATAGAGATCAACATTCTCTGCTTTTATGTGGTTTCTGCATAGTTTCTCCTGTGTTTAGCTCTGAAGTTTGTATATCTATCCAGTTACCTTTGCATCTAAGAATAGAAAGGAGGTGTTGAAAACCTGCAAAATCATGGAATCAATCATTAACCAATCCATTACCCTCCACTTAGAAACAAACAACATACTCTCTAACAAACAATTTGGTTTCAGAAAAATAATATCCTGTAATCTACAACTTCTACACTGCAAAAACATATGGACTACAAAACTTGATCAGGGCAAAACAATAGACACAATTTACATAGACTTCTGTAAAGCCTTTGATTCAGTGGTACACGACAAATTACTTCTGAAACTAAAATCCTATGGCATCTCTGGACCTCTACATAATTGGATAGCTGCGTTCCTGTCAATCAGAAAACAAGTGGTCAAAATAGGGAGCGTCCTATCAAATCCTGCACCTGTTAACAGCGGTGTCCCCAAGGCAGTGTTCTAGGACCAACACTCGTTATACTTTACATAAATGACATTTGCGATCATATTATAAGCAACTGCGTTTTCTTCACCGATGATGTAAAACTATTTAACACCACCGACAATGCTGCTACCCTTCAAAAAGACCTTGACTTTGTGTCAGAATGGTCAAACAATTGGTAACTCCAAATCTCAACCAACAAGAGCCGAGGTGGCACAGTGGTTAAAAGCAGCACTGCAGTTCAGCTGTTCAAATCTCACCGGCTCAAGGTTGACTCAGCCTTCCATCCTTTTGAGGTCGGTAAAATGAGGACCCAGATTGTTGGGGGCAATATGCTGAACTCTGTAAACCGCTTAGAGAGGGCTGCAAAGCACTATGAAGCGGTATATAAGTCTAATTGCTATTGCTAAATGCTCTGTCTTACACATTGGCAAAAAGAATCAGAATACAAAATACAAGCTGAATGGACATGACCTTGTTAACGATCCTCACTCTTTCAAGGACCTTGGAGTACTCATATCTAATTTACCTAAGTGCCAAAGCCCACTGTAACAACATCGCCAAAAAGGCATTAAGAGTTGTAAACCTAATCTTGCGTAGCTTCTTCTTCAGTAATATTACACTATTAACCAGAGCATACAAAACATTTGCTAGACCAATTCTTGAATACAGCTCATCTGTCTGGAACCAGCACTGCATATCGGACATTAATATAATTGAGCATGTCCAGAGATATTTCACGAGAAGAGTCCTCCACTCCTCTGCTCGCAACAAAATACTTTATGCCACCAGACTTGAAATTCTGGGCTTAGACAACCTAGAACTACGCCGCCTTTGGTATGACCTAAGCGTAGTTCATAAAATTATCTGCTACAATGTCTTTTCTGTCAATGACTACTTCAGCTTCACCCACAACAATACACGAGCACACAATAGATACAAACTTAAAGTGAACCGCTCCAAACTCGATTGCAGAAAATATGACTTCAGCAACAGAGTGGTCAATGCCTGGAATGCACTACCTGACAATGTGGTTTCATCCCCAGATCCCAAAAAATTTAACCTTAGACTGTCTACTGTCGACCTCACCCCATTCCTAAGAGGTCTGTAAGGGGCGTGCATAAGCGCACCAGCGTGCCTACCATCCCTGTCCTAATGTTCCCTTTTATTCATATTCATTTCATGTATTCAAATCATGTTTATACTTATATATGTTATCTAATATGTGCTTGACAAAATAATAAATAAATAAATAAATAAACAAATAAACAAACAAATAAATAAATAATTCAGGAAACTGCAGGATATCTCTGCTGCAAAGTTGGATGCCATTGAATATTAGTTTGAAAATGAGATGTAGCATGTTTTAGTATAGTTTCCTTTCTGATTTTAGCACGTTTTGTAATTATTGAACTCTCCCCCCCCTTCCTCCCTCTCTCCCCCACTTCTCTCTCAATAATCTGTTCCTCTGATTTCATCATTCAGTTTTGATCTCTTATCTCTTTTACGTCCTAGTGGGGTTTTTCCCCCTCTTTTGACTGTTTCTGCTGGAAGAATATAGGGGAATATGTATGTTTCTATGTACAAGAATGAGAGAAAATTGGCCCAGATTAGTATTTCTTAAAATGTGGTCAGATGACTCCTGGGGCTTCCGACATTCTGCAAAATCAAAATTATTTGCCAGATATTGAAGATGTTTGCAATAATTTAAAATATTCTCATTATTGCTTTTTATATGTTACACAAATATTTATGTAATAATGGGTTCAATATTGTTATTTTTACATGATTCACTATATATAATTCAATTTATAATTCTATGAATGCATCAATTTTAACTTTTAATACGTAAATATCAATAAACATAACCCATGCAAACAAAAACACTTTTGGGATCCTCCATAATTTTTAAAAGTGGGAAGGGGTGATGAGAGCAAAAAGTGTAAGATACTCTGGTCTAGATGGTAGATTATTTAATTTGTAAGAGCATTATCCTATTTAAAGGGCAATTAATTTTAATTAGTAGCTATTAATTCAATTGTTTTAAATTTCTGTCCTGGTCTAGTCCTTTTGGAGAATCTTCCCTGGCAAATATATAAACAAACTAATGTGTTTGGGATCTTATTCCATTTTTCACAACTCTTTTTTCAGTTACAATTTTTCTTTTGGTGATCAGCTTTAATTTGCTTCCCTGAAGGTCACAGTTATTCCATCCTCCATTTGCTGTGGCAACCAAAAGTTTTCCCAACAGCTATAGCATTTTAAAAATAGCAATATTTTGCAAATATTTTAATTTTACGCCAAACTAAACCTTCTCTCATATGTCCCCGATGTTCTGGTTCCAAATCTTGGTTTCCAAATTTTGATTGGAAAGGAAGGGAATTTTTATTTGTTCCCTTCCTTGATTTGGGTTAAGAAAACATCTTGTGATCCTGAATAACGCACCTAACATTGTACAACTTATATCTCAACAAAATTGCAACAGCAGAAATCTTAAGGTTAAGTCATACCTTTAATGGCTTTAAATTGAACTCCCAAACCTAAACCTGCAGAAAATAAGCATCATGTCCCCAAGCAATAATATTTTGGTTCTTAAAAGCTTCATCCTTTTAAATATGAATGTTAGAATCCTAAATCCGGGTTCATGATATCTACACATGGTGCTAGTAATGAGTTATGGGCTTTTATGAACCCACTGAGTGCACTACGTTGTGAAGTATCAGTTGTCATAGGAAAAGGGGAGAAGTTTAATAATGTAAGACCATAATAAAGTATCAGAGCTACCAAGTGGGCAGGGCAACATATGGATGGCTTATCTGCATTTTTTAAGTAATTGTCAGCATTTCATTCTAATACAATTCTACATTACTAAATTATGAAAACTAAATTAAGAACTTGTTCCTGCAGTTGTACACCCTATGTAAGCAGATCAAATGGTTTATTACTGTGTACTTTTGGGGTGGGGGGTGGTGGATGTTACATTGTTATTGCTTTTTCACAGGTATCACTGTGGAAGCTTCAGGAAAATGCAGCGATAGTTTATTTGCTAGGATCATCCAGAGTGCATGGAATCAGGGGTATAAAATATGCTGTGCAGTTTGTTTGTTTGTTTGTTTGTTTGTTTAATCCTGGAAAATACAAGTAGTAAAGTTACTTAGTCTTTTTCTCTTGGGGGAGAGACAGTGGATGAGTTTACACAGCAAGCTGAGATACTTTAAAAAAAACACTCACAAAAACAGTTTGTTTATTAAGCCATAAATCGTGGAGTCAGAGATAGTGCAGTTACAATAATTACCCAAAATCCAAGCAAAATTAAATGTTAAAGCTTACTGTTATGATCCCAGCCTGTGATTTCTGCTAGATTGAAGGGAAATGGGGATAAAGTACATCCATTTAAAATAGAAAGCTGGTGTCTGAGATTTTAGCTTTTAGAAGAGAAGTATTTTAATGCTGAAAAATAAATTCAGCTCTATCTTTTGATGCACTGCTCAGATAATGCCTTCCTCTTCCTTGAAACATTGCCCTAGAAAACAATGAAGGAGATTTGTTGAAGATCTTTGATAGGAAGAAAAGATGATAATCTGCTTCAGCTGTAACTTCTCTAGTCTAGTACAAGCATTGCAGAAGAGCTCCAAGAGAGCTGATTTGGGAGAACCGGTGAGAAAATGTTGTTCTGGCTGTCAGAATAAAAAAAGCATTTATGTGATCTACTAATTAAATTAAGTTGCTCTTGACTGATTTGACAAGATTGTTGTGGTTACCCCTTCCCTTTAGCACCATAATTGTGCTAAGAAAGGCTTCACAATTGCTATCTCTTCTTATTGTAATAAAATCAAGGCAAGTGATTGAGTGTGATCTTAATATTCCCACTTTACTCACAGGAAATTGAGATATTTTGAGTTAATATTAAAACACTCTCCATGTCAGGCCATTATTTTGTCTTTTATCACTTTGGCATGATATTACTGTCCAAAATCTGACCCCAAAGTTTCCTTTGCTTTAAATTATGTTTAGAATATGAAGAGGTGAATCTACCACATGAAAATGCTGCATTTTGTTGCCAGACTTCTCTATGAAAGTCCCTTTTTCGGATCCCAATTAACATACACTTTGCTGACTGCCAGATTGCAATACTGAAGCTGGACCTATATGGTTGTGTTGTTTCAAACTTTGACTCACTTCTCTGCCTGCAGTCTTATGCTCTGTAGTTAACATTCTCAACTGCATGGACAGATCAGCTATTCTGAAATTAAATGGTCAAATAATCAAGACACTTAGTAGACGATTCATTATTTTCATATTTTGGGGACTGGTATTTCTTACATTCACTTGGCAGATATGAAGGGTTGTGCTCCGAAACCAATTAGATGAAGAGGGCTGCTGTTTGTCAGACAGAGCTGGGGTGGGAGTTTGTGTATAAGGAGAGAACAAAATAGCTGGATTTTCCTGCCAGCTCTGGCTCCCAAGTGTCTTGTTTAACAATGAACCCCCCACACACTGTGTCAAGCAGTGTCAACTTTTTCCCAATGTTGTTCTCCCCAAACATGTGGCCCTTGTCAGTTATGCTGCAGTAGAGGGGAAATCTAACATGCTATGGAAGCCTTTCACACTAATTTAACAATACCAAACCACAGCACAACTCACCAGGTACCCAGAGGAGCCCAGTTTAGGGAACAATAACTCAAGTTGCCTGTTGTAACAGCTGCTTCATTGCATTCTGATTCAGGATAGCAGTGCATGATTAGATTAAATGTAGGCGAATGATAGACTCCAGTTTTCAAATTGTCTTGTTTTGTATAAATTCTGTAGCGTAGCAAGACTCCTTCAGGCCCTTGTCATAGTTAACCAATGGAATAACATGGAAATCAGAGAACAAAGATGGCCTTTGTAGTCTTGGATTCATAATCCATGTTGGCTCTGGGCAAGTAGCAACAGATCTACATCTTGTCATTTGGTCATTATCCAGCAGAACCTTCTCTCCAATAGGGAGAGTCATTGTAGATATGGATGAAATGAAAAATGACTTCATTTGCACATGATTGCATCTCGGAAGTTGAACTAAACTTTTCCAGGTGGGGAGTGGTTTGAGAAATTTAAAACCTGGCAGATTTTGTTGATTTTGGGTTTCGGCCAAGTCAAAGTTTGTAGGAGAGTCGTACAGAAAGGTAGTGCAAGGCAGGTGTGTCATCTCCACACCCCCAACAGAGTAACAGAGTTGGAAGGGATCTTGTAGGTCATCTAGTCCAAACGATATCATTTCAGACAAATGGTTGTCCAATCTCTTCATAACAACTGCTTCCCATGGTCTGTGTGTCAGGCTGCCAGCCAACTTCCCTGCACTCCCATTTTCTTAATTCTCAAAATGGCATGCTTGAAATAAAGTCATCAATTGGTTAAGGCTAACAAATAATAGAGAAACTCAGAGTTGCAGGGTGGAGGCGCAGTTGGATATGCTGCTTTTAGAGCTCAGGACACTGGCAGGACATTCTAACACCCCCCCCCCCGGGATCTTCCTAGCTCCTTTCTTTCTCTTCCCCCCTCCCCTTATTGAGTTAATGCATTTAACATCCGTCAGTCAATAATCTAGAAAAGGGGTGTCAAACTTGCAGTCCGTGGGCTGGATGCGTCATGCGCTGGCCATGTGCATGCCCAGTTTAGCAAAGGGGGGGAAAAGTCACGATATGTCACGTGATGCTGCTGTGATGATGCGAGTTTGACACCCCTGATCTAGAATGATGGTGTTACCTACCTGTATGCGGGCACCACAACTCCTTTCAATTCCAAGGGAAAGGAGTTGTGGTGCCCGCATACAGGTATTGAATGTAAAATAGTAAGTTGTATAAAGTTATAATGTTGTTAAAAGAGACTGTTTAAACAAGTAAGTATAGAGCCAGACAGCGTTTAAAATGTATGGTAAGTAGAAAGGGGGAGGTGTTTATCCCAGTGCTCCAGAAGGGAGGGGGGATAGATGACATCATAAGAGACAGCCAATCGGATCATAGATAGCAGGGCCAGGAACTATAAAAGGCCTGGTTGAGAGAGATGTGGAGCTCTCTGTTATGTTATGTGGTAACTGTCAAAGGAGGGAAGTTTTAGTGAGAAGTGCTGTGAAGAGCTGAGGGAAGCTCTGTTATGTGGTTAATCCCAGGAGGGAAGGCTTAGTGTGGAGAGCTGAGGAGCTCTGTGTGTGACTTCCAAAAGAGGGAAGATTTATAGAGAATCTCTGCCTGAGTTTGACTATCCAAGAGGGAAGTTGACAGGAAGGGGACGGGTGGCGTCCCCCGCATCTATGTATATTTGCATCCTCCCCTGGAAGTGTACAAACAAAATCTCTTCCCTTCCCTCATTTCTGTTTGACCTCATCTGACTGCAACAAACTCTGGTGTCTCACATATAAAAAATAGGAAACCCCAATAGAAAGCATTTTATTGATTGATTGATTTTGTTTTCCACCCATCTTGCCACAGGGTGACTCTGGGCAGCTTACAAGGTTAAAAACAATAAAACTGTGTGTGTGTATGTGTGTGTTTATTGGTCATAATTGGCACTTTGAATCACACCTGGAAGCAACCTGGCATTCCACGAAGTGGGATGGGCATCATTGCATCATTGCCCATCTTGTTACATTCTTTGCCAGTTGAAGCTTGCTGGTTGTCATACTTATTTCAATGACTCCTTAAATTTCTAGCTACAGTGCTAGATGTAAGCCTAGAACTGAACAATTTGGGCTTACCAGGCTTTGGGAAACTTGCTTGCTTATGACTCATCATCTCCATTAAGATCAATTGAATAAATGTGTTTTTTTTTAAATGATCTGGGCATGTAGTGAAGTAACTTGCAGGCTGACTCATAAACATAGAAATTCCTTCTCTTGGAGACTTGCCAATCCCCATGCATTTGGTAGAGTCAGTATAAAGCTGTAGGCAGTACTGGGAGGCTTTGTCTTGACTATACTTTTATGTCTTCTGTCTATTTTTAAACATAAAACGTTTCCTGAGCATTTAAGAGTTTCCAGCAGGGCAAATTAAGAATTGCATGCATTCCAAATCTCTTTCCTACTCCTAAACCTCCTCAGTACCTAGCTTAGGAAAGGATGCATAGCCTTTGTCTAGGATCAGTACAGAGACTGGGGACCAGCTTGACTGATCAGGTAATCAGTTGGTTCTTGATTTTGCTAGGTCCTTTTATGCTATATCAGCCCTGGAGTCCCTTCCCTTGGCTTAGGGTTGTGGTGACCCAGAAGAGCTTTCCCTGCTGGGTGCCCATTAATCCTTTTTATCACTTGCAGGTGTATGCCAAGCACTGGGGCCCAGAAAAATGTGGTGTAAAATTGCCCATAATTACCTTGTTAGTGGCAATGGTGGGCTTGTAACACACCGCTCATCTGTCATCACGCTGGCATATGTCAAGCCACACCTGTCCGTTTTATTGGAAATCATCCTAACAAATGAGCCATATCATGCTCTGCTGGGGCTTTCTTCCTTCCCCAGCTGGTGCTGGCAGAAACTATTGTATGCTGGGATATTCCAGAATTACTAGAGAAAGAGAAGACCCATTTTACATGAGTTAATTGGTGTCTTCTTTGTAAGGAAGGCTCTGAAATGATGACTTTTCGTTTAATAATTCATAGCATGAGAAAAAAATAGTAGGCTTTCTGAGAACATCTAGGGTTGAACAAGAAGAATGCTAAGAAGGATTCCCTGTGCCATTGTGAAGTCGAATGCTAATAGTATAAGCCAGTGATGGTGAACCCATGGCACAGGTGCCACAGGTGGCACGCGGAGCCATATCTGAGGGCACGCGAGGCGTTGCCCTATGTCAGCTCCAGCGCACATGCGAGCGCTGGCCAGCTGATTTTCGGCCTTCTTTTCAGTTGTTTTCGCTCTCCTCAAGCTTCAAGAAAACTTCCTAAACCCTGGGGAGGGCGAAAAACGGCCCAACAGGCCAACCGGAAGTTTGGAAACTAACTTCCGGTTGGCCTGTTGGGCCGTTTTTCGGTGTCCCCAGGCTTCAGGAGGCTTCCCTGAACCCGGGAAAGAGCGAAAAACACCCCAACAGGCCTACTGGAAGTCCAGAGGCTTCAGTGAGGCCTGTGCGCTTGCTTGGGGGGGAGCACGGGGTGGGTGTGGGCATGCGCATGCTCCCTTTTGGCACCTGAGCAAAAAAAGATTCACCATCACTGCTATAAGCAAACCATCTCCTAGTGGAATATGAGTTTATGGTTTCCATTTTCATATTCTGATTGGTTCAGAGGGATATATTGTGGTAAGTTAATATAGTAAGAAAATGGATGATGTAATAGTAGAATTCAGGAGGAAGAAAGAATTAATATTGCTGCTTTGGATGTTAGAAACTTTTTTGAACTATAGAAGGGCTGCCTGAATTTTAAATTATTATCACTTCAATTTTAGTTTTTCTACTGATAAGTTCACTGTAAATGGCAACCTGCCTCAAACTTTAGAAATTTATAGTATCATACTTACTAGTTTGCGGATGGTATAACAGTGCTGTGACAGATGTTTATGTTCATTGCAGTGGGTCTGATGGATTTCATAACAGTCTGCTTTGTTTCTTCTTAGTTGTTTCCTGAAACAGGCCCCCGACAAGGTGGGACTCGATTAACCATCATTGGTGAAAACTTGGGCCTGAAGTTTGAAGATGTACGCATGGGTGTACGGGTTGGCAAAGTGATATGCATACCCATTGAAAGTGAATATATCAGTGCTGAGCAGTGAGTATCCTTTAAATTACTGATGACTATGTAGGATATAAAAAATGGATTCATTTATGAGATCCTGTATAACTATAAAAACCAGAAGAGTCAAGATTTGTGTACTGCCAATAATAAAGATGGCTGTGATTTTTCTTTTAGGGCATTAGTCACCATCAGCACTTCTTGATTTAACTCATTTTAAAATGACTGTTTCTTATTTTGGAAAGAGCCAATGTGGCGAAGTTGATAAGGCAGCTGAACTTGGATAAATATTCGAATTCCTGCTTATCCATGAAGGTCACCAGTTCATGTTAGAAGCAATTATCTTTCACCCTAATCTTCCTCATAGGATTCCTGTGTTTATTAAATGAGATGGCAAGTGTATAAGCATTTCTCTGAGCAATTTAGAGGCAAAAAATGAATGGCAGGATAGCTTAAAAATAATAATGCCAGATCCTCCTCTGGGTTTGGTTCCACAAAACAGTGGCAAAATAATAAGAAGAATGCCAAATCTTCTGTGACGTTCTGTCAGAAAGATTCTTCTGGTTTCACAAATCATTTCTGGAAAATATTGGATGGTAAAATATAATGATTCTGCGAGTCGTTTACAGAGTTTTGATTTTGAAAACAAAATGTACCTTGGGGTTGGGAGGGGGGAGAATGTTTTTTCACCACATAGTTTGTGTTAACTTAAAATCCCACTTTGAGTTAAATACATGTATACAGAGCCACACTAAAGCTGGTCAATTCTGGCTAGCCACATACATTCCGTATACTATGCTCTTCAAATTTACCTAGTTTAAAATTACATAGAAAAATAGAGAGCGAGTTTAAACATCAATAGGATGCAATAAGAAAAATCAATGTAGGATCATTTAGTGGATGTCTTTCTTTTTGCTTGTAGATAGTAAATCAAAATACAAAGCCAGAAATGTATAGGAATATTTTTCACTGCTTAACTTATGGATGTGCATTACATTACATTAACACATACTGTGATAGGATGGGGGCGGAATGAAAATAAATGGTTTTTTTTCTTTTTAGTTGTGTTAAATTTTAATTGATTCCCTACTGAGTTAAATTATACTCCCCTTGTAATATTTTATGTATTCTGCAATTTTAATATACCTATTGTTCAAACACCAATTTGATGTATGCTAAGACATAATTTGCTGAAATTGTTAAATGGCATTTAATTAAAATAACAACAGCCCATCAAAATATAATGACAAGATTAAAAGAAAGAACCAAGAACATCAGAAATATTTGGCATAGGGATATGGCCAATGATCTGCAGGGTCTTCATATATGCACTTCATATATGTAACAAGAGCACTGACATTTCATGTGTTTATAACATGCTCAATTGGTATGCCTTCTGTAGGATCGTCTGTGAGATAGGAGAAGCCAGCCCCAGCAAAATTCAAGATGCTCCTGTAGAAGTGTGTGTCAGAGATTGTTCTCCCAGCTACAAGGCTATAGCTCCAAAAAGCTTCACATTTGTGGTAAGGTTAAAATATTAGATATTTGCTTTTGCCATCTCATCTCCTCCCAAATCCCATTTTTGCCCTATGGATTTACCTTATTTACCGTGTTTCCCTGAAAATAAGACAGGGGCTTATATTTTTTGACCCCCCAAAAATGCCCCTGGCCTTATTTTCAGGGGGTGGCTTATAATTTTCGGGATGCAGGCGGGGCGGGGCACGAGATGCACCACTTACTGGAGTTTGCCAGCTCCGTGGTCTCTCGGCTAGTCTCTTTAGGGGAAAAAACTTGCAAACAGACAAGCCAAGAGACCACGGAGCTGCAAAACTCCAGTAAGTGGTGCGTCTCTCTTGGTGGGGCAGGGCGGGGCGGGGCGGGGCAGGCGTCCTACCTGGGACTTGTCCCAGGACCTCCGTCGCGTTCTTACGGTCTTCTCTCCATGGCAGCCCGTTCTAAAAGAATGCCGCGCGAGTTCGAGAACTTTGAACTCGCGAGACGTTCTTTTGGAACGGGCTGCCATGGAGAGAAGACCGTAAGAACGCGACCGAGGTAGGAGGGGCGTCTCGCGCTGGGGTTTGGCAGGGCGGAAGGGCGTGGCGTGGCGGGCGTCCCTTCAAAATGCTTCGAAGTCCTTCGAAGCATTTTAAAGGAATGCGTTTTGCCTGCCATGAAGGGAACCAATCTTCCCCGAAGGAGGCAAGCATTGGTTCCCTTCATGGCAGGCAAAATGCATCCCTTTAAAATGCTTCGATGGACTTTGAGCGGATGGGGCGTGGCGCGACAGTGTGAGGAAGGCAGCGGCGACAGGGATGCCCCGCCCAAAGTGCTCAAAGTCATTCGATGCATTTTAAAGGGATGCGTTTTACCTGCCATGAAGGGAACCAATGTTCCCCGAAGAACAGGAAGCAAGCATCGGTTCCCTTCATGGCAGGCAAAACGCATCCCTTTAAAATGCTTCGAAGGACTTTGAGCACTTTGGGCGGGGCATCCCTGTTGCCGCTGCCTTCCTCACACTGTCGCGCCATGCCCCATCCGCCCAAAGTCCATCGAAGCATTTTAAAGGGATGCGTTTTGCCTGCCATGAAGGGAACCAATGTTCCCCGAAGAACAGGAGGCAAGCACTTTGAGCGCTTTGGGCAGGGCATCCCTGTCGCCGCTGTCTTCCTCACTCCATCGCGCCACGCCCCATCCGCTCAAAGTCCATCGAAGCATTTTAAAGGGATGCGTTTTGCCTGCCATGAAGGGAACCGATGCTTGCCTCCTGTTCTTTGGGGAACATTGGTTCCCTTCATGGCAGGCAAAATGCATCCCTTTAAAATGCTTCAAAGGACTTTGAGCACTTCGGGCGGGGGATGGGGCGGGGCGCGGCGCGACGCGAGTGAGGAAGGCAGTGACAGGGAAGCGGTGAACTTCCAGACGCTGGTAAGATGAGCGCCTCGCAGCCCGGCCCTCCCCTGCATTCCCCGCCACCCCCAAATTGTGTCTGATGGTCTTACCAGTGTCTGGAAGTTCGCAGCTTCTTTTTTCAGCAGGTCTTTGAGGGAAACTCCTTCAATGTAAAGGAGAAGTTATCGCGAGTGCGAAAAGTTGTTAATTGGTCGTACTCGCGATAACTTCTCCTTTACATTGAAGGAGTTTCCCTGCAAAGATCTGCTGAAAAGAGAAGCCGCGAACTTCCAGACGCTGGTAAGATCATCAGGCACAATTTGGGGGTGGCGGGGAATGCAGGGGAGGGCCGGGCTGCAAGGCGCTCATCTTACCAGCGTCTGGAAGTTCGCGGCTTCTCTTTTCAGCAGGTCTTTGCAGGGAAAGTTCTTGAGGGATCTCTCTCTCTCTTTCCGGGCCAAAAGTGTGCCGCCGCAAAAAGAGCGGCTCCCGGCATGTCCCCCCCTTTCCCCCGGAAGTAGTTGGGGGGGCTTATTTTCGGGGGGGTGGCTTATTTCAAGGCATGTCCCGAAAAGCCCTGTGGGGCTTATTTTCAGGACATGTCTTATTTTCGGGGAAACACGGTAGTTGTTTTTCTATCGAAAGCCCTTATCCTAACTATTTTCATGTTTATTATTTGTTGGTAGACAGCATATTAATTTAATGTGGAAATTATATCCTAACCTTTGTAAAAAATATGCATAAAAGGGATGCCAAGAAATAAATTTACGCCGCCCTGAGTCCTTCGGGAGTTGGGCGGCATATAAGAATAACAAAATAAATAAATAAATAAATAAATTACCAGTCAATCTGTTCGGCCTTAGAAGATTTAAGTCATTTTTGCTCAAACTGGGATTCTTGTGTGATTTTAACTAAGAAAGTTTTCCGTCTCATAAATATGACTGGAGCAGTCATTAACTAATTTAGATTGGACTGGAATCCAATCCAATCCAATGAAACAGCAGTATCTCAGTGATGGGCTGGTTCTTTTCACTGATTTAGAGCTTAGCATCTGCTGATAGCAATGTTTCTAAAATTACTCAAAACTGTGAAGCAACTAATGAGACTTTGGCTGTTAGAATCGTTTGTCAGTTACTAAGATGTCCTGTACAGCATTTATTATTAAACAGGTGTTCCTCTGGCTAGTAGAGGATAGTATAAATAAGGGTGTCCTCTCAGAATTGTTTCTCTCTGAATGATGGCAGTTACAGCTAAAAAATTAGAAAAGCATCGTTTTGCCTATCTGTAAGGCACTGTAATAAATGTGCATGTGCAAGTGTATAAAATTATAATATTTTTACCCAATATTTTAATTACTTGGGTGTTTAAAATGCTGAGCTTTAGCCAGTTTAATCTGTTGCTTTTAATTGTAGCCTTATTATTCCTTTAGTCTCCTGCTTTATTTTTTTAAATATAATTATTATGTATTTTATCTTGTTATAAACATCAAAGGAACCAGTTGATTGTGGTAGTGAACACGTGCAAACAATAAGAACATTATAGAAAAAACAATTGTATGTGAACTAGCACTGAATTATCACTGATATCCTCATAATTGATTTTATGTTCTGAGTTTAACTGTATCCTAGCAATATGATAGCCATAGTGCCTGAGATGTGAAGAATTTTCCATTTTTATTTTATTTTTTTTTGCTTAGAAGTCTTTCCATAGGTCCGTTTGTTATGCTTGTACATCAAGGCTATCTTCTGAATGCTGTGAACTGACTGTGTTTCCTTTGGACAGGCTCCTACCTTCTCACAAGTCATCCCAGCTCGTGGGCCTCTTTCTGGGGGCACCTGGATTAGCATCAGAGGAAGACATCTGAATGCAGGAAGTAACATCACAGTGACCATTGGAGGACAACTATGTGCTTTTGCAGGGTGAGCTTTCTTGGTTTGGGGCAGGGGTGGGTTCCACATGCCTTCGCCACCAGTTCGCATCGCAACGCTTTGCGCGTCCCCTCGTGCAATTTAGCTTCCGCGCATTCTCAGAAGCAGGAATGAGCCCGAAACACAGCTGAGGAGCTCATCAGCTGTGCTTCGGGCAAAGAAATAAAAGTCAGAATTCACCCGTGGGCAGGCGGGAGGGCCCTTTTTCAAGCCGCGGAAGGAGAAAAAAGATGGCGGTGCGCATGGAACGGCACAGACAGTGACATCACCAGCGGGTCGCTACCTGTTTGGGCAATCCGGTCCGAACTGGGAGGAACCCACCCCTGGTTTGGGGTATGAATGGTTGTCAGGCACTACAGGTAGTCCTCGACTTACATCAGTTCATTTAGCGACCGTTCAAAGTTACAACGGCACTGAAAAAAAGCGACCGTTTATGACTATTTTTCACAGTTACAATCTCTGCAGTATCCCCATGATCATGTGACCCAAATTCAGATGTTCGGCAACTGGTTCATACTTATGCCCGTTAGAGTGTCTCGGGGTCATGTGATCACTTTTTGCAATCTTCTGACAAGCAAAGTCAATGAAGAAGCAAGATTTACTTAACAACCAGGTTACTAACTTACCAACTGCAGTGATTCACTTAACAACTGTTAAGAAAATGTGTTAAGAAACTGTGGCAAGAAATGTCATAAAATGGGGCGAAACTCACTTAACAAATTATCACTTAACAACATAAATTTTGGGCTCAGTTGTGGTCGTAAGTCGAGGACTACCTACCTGTCAGTAGAGAGAAGAAAGGCTGGAATGCACTGAACTAATCAATTACATATATGCACTGTGCATATATGTAATTTCACAAGCATGTGACTTCAATGTGAAATAAGATAATATTCCTAAGGAGCCAAGCAAAAATTTCTGTGTAGCTTGTGGAATTTCTTTTCATGGTTCATTAAAAAAAGAAGAAGAAGAAAGACCAAAGAATGAATTCCTTTTCCTTATAAAAAAAACACAAATCCCTGAGCCATGAAGTGGATAATTTTTAGATTAGGGATGATAATGGAGCGGCTCTTTAAATATTTTTGTGCAGTAATTACTGGTTATCAACCTTAATCGCTGCTGTTTGCAGTCGCTGCATGATGGAGAACGCTCCAGAGTTTTGCCAGCTTCAAGGACTGTGTGTGTTTTGTTTTCTTTTTACATTAACTGATAATTTTAGCAGAACTTCCCAAGGAGATTAGAGTGAGTGGGTGGGGAAGGACCAGATGCAGAGATTAATATATTATTTGTGGAAACCCTATTGCAAACTGCTTAAAAGACAGCCGAGCCTGGAATTTTCATAAGGAAATCCTAACATTCATTCCACCTTTTTTCCATGTGTAAATTCAAATATATTACTGTAAGGAAATTGAACTAGTAAAACTGATAATTCAGGTGACACCACTAAATTCATATTATAATTTACCAGTAGTTCAGCTTTTTTGTTGCAATCTCCATCCTTCGTATAAGTGAGATCCTATAACAGCACAAGACACCAACTGGGCATTTCTATCTATGCTTCTTAAGTGGGGAAAAGGAGACTCTAGATCAGTGTTTCCCAACCTTGGCAACTTGAAGATATCTGGACTTCAACTCCCAGAATTCCCCAGCCAGCATTCGCTGGCTGGGGAATTCTGGGAGTTGAAGTCCAGCTATCTTCAAGTTGCCAAGGTTGGGAAACACTGCTCTAGATGTTTATGTAGGAGTCTTCCACACCTTTCCAGTTGCTTTGGATCACTGCAGTTTTAGCGTTGTTGCAAGTTTACTGCCTCCCCTGAATTTATTTACTTTTGTGCTTACAATATTTTTAGCATGCTCTTCTCTGCAAGGACTTCTTCCAGTTTAACTTTCATTGGATTTCCCAATTTTCTTAATTTTTTAAAAATATCTTTCCATAGGTGTATCAGTTGTGATGTTAAATTACCTTTCTTGTGCATCCTTTTTTGAAGAGGGAGAAGTAATAAATGATCGCACCCATTGAGAACTCTTATCAAAGATGAGTCTCCAGATCATTTCTTTTGCTTTGGTCCCATGTCCACAAGCTGTGGAATCAATGCTGCTGTTTCCTTGCCAAGTAAACTTCTGGGCCAACCAATTTTTCTTGCTTGCCATTTCTGCTATTAGAGGAAGAATCCCCAACCTTAGAACTGTCCGGGGTTGCTGTTGAATTAGGTGGCCTTAGAAATCTAAATTACAAATAAAAAGACCACCATCTATAGTGGCCCATCTAGAGCCGCGGTGGTGCAGTGGTTAGAGTTCAGTACAGCAGGCTACTTCTGCTGATCACCGGCTGCCAGCAGTTTGGCAGATCGAATCTTATTGCTCTTCTGGTCATGGGTCAGAATGACCTCATCCTTAAACACCTATTAATTAAATTCCCAAAGTACTGTGATATTAATTCACTGAAAATTAATTACATTAAATCCAAAGTATTGGTTTTTGAGAAGAGTTATAAACCACAGCCATGACATTTAGATGGTGATAAGTTGGAGCAGGTTAAAGATTTTATATACAGTATTGGAAGGTAATATTCTCCATTCTCTTTCATGGTTTTTCCCTTAGGTATTTTGCTAATAAGGCATCTGGGTTAAAGGTTATTGCTAATAATTTAGTGAGTCTTAGATCTTTCTATTCAAGGGGAACCAACACCCCTTCACAGTCATTTGGGCTTTTAAGGACAAAATAGGGACTCAATTTTGATATGGTGGCAATCTGGGTTAAAGGAATTAAAAGATGACTATCATTCATTACTAGCCCAATTCCTTTATGTTTTGTTTCATGCCCTAAATTGTGTTCCCAATGTGTTCTTTGTTACTGGAAACAGATTTGTGCCCTTTTTCAATTTCAGCCTGGTCAGTTACTGTTGAATTATAGTTGAGAAAATGTATTTTTAGAATATTGGTTGGCCTTTTGGTGCTAGTCCCTTTAGAGAATTACACTAGTACTTAGATAACTTTGTTAGCAGACAAAACATAACAAATAGGTATTGATTTGACAAGGGTATCAGATTTAGATTATTCCTCAACAAACACTCAAATTGAACTGCCCACCAGGATTTGCAAGCAACAGCTAAAGTATCTTGCTACCCAGTATCTTTTGAAATAAGATACTAGAAAGTCTTTTACCTTACACCTTACATAAAGACATACAGCTCTTCATGTATTTTCCTCTTTAAAAACATGGAAGCTCACATTTTCCAAGAAATAAGGTGATTATATTTATTTATATTGTTTATATAAGTCTTCCCATACTCTTTCATTTTCAAATACCATTTTAAACTATTTTTTAAAGCATCAATATTAAATATTTATCTCTTTAATTAGGTTATGAACATCCTATAATAAGAACTCTTAGCACAAAATTGTTGGTGGAAAGTAAGAAAACAGTCATGTATTTGAGATACACCAATACAAACTGAATGAATGTATGACTCTTGAAAGGGTTAAGGGACTAATATGCTGTCTTTAAAATGTTTGTTATTTCTGTTTGTTTCAATTGATATTATTCTTTGAATTGCATGTTAAGTAATCAGCTATATAAATCTAAGTGATAAGTAAGTAAGTAAATAAATAAATAAATAATAAGTAAGTAAGTAAGTAAGGAAGGAAGGAGATCTTCAGACTACTGCAATCCCATTTTTAGATACTCAATTATGTATTTTCTATCTGCATTTTCTTTTGAGTTCCTTATGCAAGATCATAGTTCCACTTAGCACCCATATGTAAACTCACAATTATTAATGGCATTAAAGACCTGTTCACTATTGTTGATTTAGTCATGTTGCTATTTGTATTCTTACTTATATACTTCATGGCCTGAATACAGAAGTCCTCTCCAGAGCAGGCCTGCCATCAATTCCCACCAGGGCGGGTTCCTAATTTTTTTACTGCCACTCTGTGGGCATGGCTTATTTTGTGGGTGTGGCTTGCCAGCCATTTGACCGGGTAGGCGTGGCTTCTCGGACTGCTGAAGGGAGGGGAACTGAGATAGGTCCTACTGCCCATTCCCCCTCCCCTCAGCAGCTCGAGAAGCCTCAAACGTGCAAAAATGCCTAGGATCATCACCGCGCGTTCATGGCTTCTCGGACTGCTGAAAGGAGGGGAATGGAGATAGCTCCTGCCGCCTGTTCTTTCAGCGTCTCACGCGATCCCTCAGTCATCCTCCCCTGCTTGGACTCACGGTGGGGTAGGAAGGCAGCGCATGAGCAGTGCCAGAAACTCGGCTTCTGGGCATGCGCAGAAGAATTTTTTTTTAAAAAAAGTAAAACATTTTTTTAAAAATGGCGGCGCCCAGGCACCGGCAACCGACCACACCGGTACTGTGATGTCACCAGCGGGCCGCTACCGGTGCTATAGAGTGGACCGCACTGGTAGGAACCCACCACTGATTCCCACCCTGCTGATGAAAGCCCAGACATGCTGGGCAGGCCAAGTTGCAAGGATGCCAGACCATCGCATCCCTAAACAGCTCCTCTATGGTGAGCTGTCTAAAGGAAAGCGATCGCACGGGGGACAAAGGAAGCAATACAAAGACTCGTTGAAAGCCTCCTTCAAGTCTCTCGATATCGACACCACCTCTTGGAAAACCCTGGCACAAGATTGATCAACATGGCGCATGCTGATCCACCAAGGCTGCCAAATATCTGAGGTCAGAAGAACAGCCATAGCAGAAGAAAAGCGAGCACTCCGCAAAGCCAGAGCTGCAAATGCTACAACAATGGTGCCCACACATATTTGCCCAACATGTGGCAGAACATTTCGTGCCCGTATAGGCCTTACCAGCCACCTGCGGACACATCGCAAACAGCCCAAAACCTGATAGATGACAGTGAAGATGAAAAGTAGACGGTGGATTGCCTTAAGTGAAGAAATTGCCTGCTTTGTAAAAATGGAATATTCAGTTTGTTTGATATCATGGTATAGCAATATAAAAGATGCCTGCTGTCTTAAACTTAGCAAATGACATTGTTTTCATTTTTCCTCCTCTTTTCCCTATGTCCCACAGGAGAAATGCTGGTGAAATTCAATGTAGGACCCCATCTGGTCAGATTCCAGGTAGTTCAGCTATCCTCATTCATATAAACCGAGCTGTGCTTAGCAGTGCTGATGTTACATATTATTATACTGAGGATCCCACAATCCAAAAGATAGAACCTGAATGGAGTATCAGAAGGTAAGATTGAATAAATAAAATTATCCATTTTTTGTTGATGTAGTGTTTATGCAGTTTATGTTTTACACAGAAAAACTACTGAAGAATATCATAACTTTTTTTCTAAGCTATTTCAATCAATATTGTAAGGTAAAGGCACGATAGCCATAATATGTCATTTGGACATAAAATGCTGAGTATTTGTTGGCACCCTTCATTCTGCACATCTACTCCTTGGTAGAATACCAAGTTAATACCAATACCAAGAATCAAAATAAATTCCTACAAATATTAGGTTTTGTATCTGTTTTGTATTTATTTAATAAATTATTTGGGGACAATTGAGGGAGTTGTTTATAAATTACTGATATGGTATATCTCTTTCCCACAATAAAAGATGTATTTTGTATTTGGGACAATAGACCTTTGCTTTTGACATGTGTTTTCTCACAAAATATCAATATGAAAGTGAAATTGTAAGATTTCAAAAACATATTATTTGTTGTGTTTATACTGGTAATTAATGGACCCGTATCAAAAGAATTCAAACAATGCCTGAGAAATATATCCTTCTATATATAGCTTTTGGATTCCATACAGAATTCCAAAATAAACACTGGAAGGAATAATGTATTTTCTGTCTGGAATTTGGCATCAGTTAATGCTATTAAGACTTGATATTCGCTTACTTGGGAGTAAGCCTTATCCTACTCATTTGTAGAATTGTACTGTAATAGTTTAGCTATTTACAAAAGATTTAGCTCTATAAGTGGGGGGGGGGGAACCCCACCCAAATCTCTAGTTGTGCGGCACGGCACAGAATGGGAACAGAGTGCTATTTTAAAGCACTCTTTAGTAGACATTTTACTAAATGCTGAAGTTGACTGCATTTGTCTCAGATGCACAGCCTAATAAAAATGATAACTGTGTGCAGGACCAAGTTAATTTAAGATGAAGCTAATATTAAATGGGAAGCAAGAACCCATCCCCCCCCCAAAGTAAAGTAAATTGAATGGAGCAAGGAGGGATAGGAGGATAGAAAGAGAAGCATTGGCAGTCACACAGACAAAGCAGGCTGAACAACCTCGTTGTTCCAATAAAGATTTTAAAAGTTGGAGACAAGAATCAACAGTCATGGGTCTCAGCCAGGTTCCTTAGATGTGGCAGCACTTCAGAATGGTAGTGGGCAAAAGGAAGAACTATTCTTCTTGTTAAGTGTCAAAGCTTGATATTGGGCATCCTGGGTACACTGTGGAGATTAATGGAACTCAGAGTAGGAATTGTTTATTTTTACCCATCACTGCCTGAAATAACTCAAAAGACATTGTTTTTCTCAGCATGAAGTTAAAAGAGCAGGGAGCTGCAAAATATTGGCATAAAAGGAATGCTTTGTTTCATTGACTTAGGCTGCCTGCCCTCTCTTCATTAGGAGCTTCAGTTGACCTCTTCTGTTTGCTTCCTAGTGGTGGGACATTGTTGACTGTGACGGGCACCAACCTGGCTACTATCAAAGCACCCAAAATCCGAGCCAAATATGCCACTGCTGAGAAGGAGAATGTAAGTAAACCTTCATCCAGCTTTAACCCAATGTTGTATTCTCCAGTTGTTTTAGAGATGCCCATTCTGATCTGGAATTTGGAGAGCTTGGATCCAGGATGCCTGAGCAGCCATGATCAAAAGTCTGACTTTAGTTTTTTTTTATGAGTAGACAATATATTTCTAAGACTTCAGAATTTCATGAAAACCAAAATTACCTTGGTTGACAAGCTCGGTTGTTTCATTGCATTGTTGTCTCGGGTATAGCATAATTCAGAAATGTTTGAAAAAACTATGGAAACTTTGGATATCTTATACCACAGTCAACATTTAAATGGTGCAGGGAGAAAGAATTTCTCTTGCTCCTCACATTCACATTCACACCTTGAGAAATGAGAAGAGTCTACTTAGGATGTCTTGGATGTGTTCTGTGACGCAGAAAGAGTTAGGTAAAATCTACATAACTGGTATAGGGGAAAGAACGGCAGAAAAATATTGTGTCATCTTGTACTTTTCAAAACTATGTCCTTCATTGACGGCAGCATTTGAAGCAGAGCTATTTTTGAGTGAAATTTAATGACCACAGCAGAGAGCAAAGAACCAATTTGGTTTAGTGAGTAAGGCATCAGACTAGAAACCAGTGACCATGAACTCTAGTCATCCCTTAAGCATGAAGCCACCTTGGGCCGGTCCCTCCCTCATAGCTCCAGGAAACAGGCAATGGCAAACCGCTTCAAAAAACCTTGCAAAGAAAGCCTAAATGAGACTTGTCCAGGCAGTCGCTAAAAAGTGACTTGAAGGCAAATAGCAACAACAACAACAACAACAACAACAACAACAACAACCATGGCAAGTCTTCCAGTTTGGGCAATGGTAATTTAGTTCATTTATCTATCTTTACTTGAAAATTGATATCTAAACAAATTTTTGCATTTATTGTCTCACATGACAAAGTACATCTGGGTTTTCCGGAAATTAAAGTTTTACTTTCTGTTGAAATAATCTGAGTTCATTTATGCTAGCCCTTTTTTTTTTGTTTTGTACATTTTGTTGGAGAAGTGTGCCATTGCATCTAATTAAATTATTATTCAATTTAATTTTTCCCTTCAAATCAGCTGAACAAGTTGAAAATATAACTTTAGAATGGACAAATAGGAAGAAAGTCTAAAGGGGTATGAAGAAAAAGAATGTAAAATAAGTAGTTTACCCAGAATATTTGATGCATAGTAAGATGAAAATCTGAAAAAATAGGAATCTTACCAGAAGCATTTTCTCCTTTTTTGAAACATAAAGAATAAATGCAGTGCCTTGTTATACTTCAACTCAGTTAAGTCAGCAAAGCTCATACCAGATTTTTAAATGTTGGATAGTTTCAAAAGAGATTTGATATACTTAAACTGTTGTCACAGATGTCATAGGATATGTCACCAGAATCTCTTGCCTTAGATAATAGCACCATGAAATTTAATATTATTTAGGTCAGTGATTCTCAATCTCAGCAACTTTTAAGATTTGTGGACCAACTCCCAAAATTCTCCACCCATTCCCTAATAATTTCAATAATGTTTAATGAATTAAATAATTTACATTGATTTCAATTAATAATTAATTTAAAATTAACAATTTAACAGCAAAAAGACTACACACTCCTGATTTAGGTTTATTTACTGAGGGAGGAAAATACACATTTCTTCCTAGGAATTAATTACATTTGACAATGACAATATGTGGGGGTTGTGCCAGGCTTAAATCTGTGATTCCCCACAATGCCACAATGCCTGCATGCTGTTTGAGAAGCTGAATTAATTAATTATTGGCACAGATTCTGGTCCAAAAGACAGGTTATCATTTTGGAGTTACAATACAAGAAACACCACATTGGCAGGAGCTCCTACTTCATTCAACCTCCTGGTTCTGAAAATTTATCCCTGCCTGTTGCTGTCGAGATACTCAACTTCCACCGCACTCCAAGGGATCACTTTACTATTCCCTCCATATAGTGACTGGTTCCTCTTTTTAATATACTTTTGTTAGAAAAAGGGAAGGAAGTTGCTGTCTTCCATATTTTCCTATTTCCCAGCTAGTAGAAGCACTGGACAGCAACTCAAAGAGTGCTAGCAGTAGGGGGACCTGCTTAGTAGTGTAAAAAAGTTAAGGATGTGGTACATGGCTTGCGGTTTTTCTTGGCAATAAGATAAAATTAATGAAAGAGAAAAATGGTTAAGCCTGCTGACTTTTGCCTTTCAGAATTGTACAGTCTACAACGATACCATCATGGTGTGTTATGCTCCTTCCATTGATAACCCAGTCAAGAGCCCTTCAGAACTTGGTGATCGACCAGATGAGATTGGCTTTATTATGGACAATGTTCAAGCCTTGTTGATCATCAACAGAACTAATTTTATCTATTATCCAGATCCTGTGTTTGAATCCTTGCCATCTGGTATGTTGGAGCTCAAGCCAAGTTCTCCTCTTATCCTCAAGGTAATAATTTATTCAACCTCGTTTCTGCAGGTTTTAGAGACAAATGTTCTTCTTGAACATCGCTCTTGGTCTTATTAGATAAGTACTAGTTACACATTACGTTGATACAGTGTTGTTCAGAATTCCCAGACCCGTTCAGGGAATGTTACTCACAACGTACAAGGGTAGGATTGAAATTTAATTGCTAAGAAGAGAAAAAATCTTGATTGAATCTTCACATTACAGTGTCGAAGACAGGAGATGGGAGCCATTACAAGTACATTGTCAGATCCCCATAGATCCCTATCGGGATGCTGCTATTCTTGCGTGGAGGGCCTGGATGCCAGTTTACAACCTCTCCTTGTCTATGGTCTTTCTCTTACTTTGAGCTACTTTCCTGAGAACGGGAGGAGGGAGGGAATAGGCTGGGGCCATCTGTTTTGTCTCAGCTCCGAGGGAACGAACAAATGGCGCCTGAGAACAGCTTCTTAGCACCTTCTCAGTTCGAGGTTCTCATAACAACTTCGCATGGAGTTGGCTCGTCTTTGGACTGGGAGGGGAGGGGTTTCTACAACTTTTAACCTAACAGTTTTGATACATATTCACTCCGATCATTTACTGGTCTTTCCCTTCATCCAAGAATAAGCTATTGGACCTATCCCTTCAGTGGTCTGATATATTTTCTTTCAATTCCTCATACTTCCTTTTCAAAGCTGAACAAAGTTGAAAGCTGAATTAAAAAGATAAGGTTGACTATAGTGGTAACCTGGAAACGGAGAGATTGAGTTCTAGTCCATATGCATAAAAACTGTCTGAGTAACTTTGGGCTGGTCATTGTCTCAGCCAAACTCACCTCACAGGTTTATTATTGTGGGGAAAATAGGAGGAGAAAGGAGTATTATGTATGTTTGCTACATTGAGTTACTTATAAAATAATGAAGATGGGGTAAACAACAAGCAAACAAATAAGGTGAGTGAGTGAGTGAGTGAATAAGTTAAACCTATTTTTGGGGCCTGGTATGCTATAGTCCATGGGGTGGCGAAGAGTTAGACATGATTTAGTGACTGAACAACAACAACAAACCTATTTTTTTCTTTTTAAAGGGCCGTAATCTGCTCCCACCAGCACCTGGTAATTCCCGGTTAAACTACACTGTACTCATTGGAGACACTCCATGTGCTCTTACTGTTTCTGAAACTCAACTGCTCTGCGAGTCCCCAAACCTCACAGGACAACATAAAGTGACGGTAAGGCAAGTCAGGCTTGCCCCTGTTTGTGCTTTTGTGTTACCTGGAGAGGCTTATAATAAGCACCAGGTGCTTATGTTGTTTTTCTTGCTTAAAAGAATTGTGAAATTTCAAAGATCACAGAATGTAGGCATTGTCCTTTGAATTTTGTCACTCTTTCCTCCTTCCCTTTCCAAATATAAATTCTGCTGTTTAAAGAACTATGCTGTTCATCTATTTGTATTGTGCATATTGCTTATTTAGTTTTGTGAGATAACTTTTTATATTGGTTATGTGCTGTCAGTTTGGTGTTGAATTTTGGCAGCCATACAGATAAACCAAGATGATTTGTCCCCAGCCTGGTCCATCAGATCTCCCCATGGTGTACCTGACACTATTACAAATCAGTCTGCCCGCCTTGAACTTGTCATCCTCTTCTTTTTCCTTCCACATTTCCCAGCATTATGGATGTTTCAAGAAATCTGGGTCTTTGTCACAATATGTTCAAAATATGATAATTTCAGCCTGGTCCTTTATTCCTCTAATGAGGGCTCTGTATTGATTTGTTCTATTTAATAGACGTTCTTATAGGCCGCCCAATCCCGTGGGACTCAGGGCGGCGTACAACAGAATAAGAAGCGTACAATAAAAACAATTATCTATTATCTATGATCATTTGATTCTTTTCTTGGACATTCACGGTATTTTCTGGAGTCTTCTCCAAAAGCAAAGTTCAAAAGAGTCAATACACTTTCTGTCCTTTTACTGCACAATCCAACTTTCCCTTCCATAGACCATCATTGGGAAAACCATTATTACATAATTCTGGAGTTTTTAGGTATCGATATGTCATAGCGTCCAGTATTCTTTCCAAGGCTTTCATTGCTTCTATACCAAGTTCTTGTTTGCAGCATATAGATTGACTGCTAGTTCCTTACTATGGATAGTTGATTCTAAAGGCAGAAGCTTTCCACAACTCCAGGGTCTTATTAATTCTAAGGTTGGTTGCTACAATTGTTGTCATTAGTTTGGTTTGACCTTCTTTATATTTAATCTTAATCCCACTTTTTCACTATGTTCCTTTATTTCCATTACTAGAGTTTGCAGATCATTTGCATTTTCAGCTATTCCAGTACAGGTACTCCTCGAGTTATGACCGTAATGAAGCTTGCTCATTATGATCATAAAGTGGATCAGTCATGTGACCAATCCAGTTTGAGGACTTTTTTTGTAGCTGTCATTAAGTGAATAACTGCAGTCATTAAACATATCCACAGTCATTAAGTGAAGACTGCAATCCTTAAGTGAATCCACAGTCATTAAGTGAACCACAGGTTCTTTATGGACACGGTTTTGCCGAAAACCAGAAGTAAATTCAGTTTTCAGCAAAACTGTCATAAAATACAAAACTGTTGTAAAAAGAAAACAGATGACCATAGACTGCTACAAATGTCAGTAAATGCGGCTTGGTTACTGAGCAACCCTTGGATTTTGATTCTCAATTCCAATCCATCATACCTTTGAATAGTCACTAAGCAACCGGTCATAATTCAAGGACTACCTATAGTGTCATTGGATGCATAAATCATTGTTGCTTCTTCCTGCAATGTTAAAACCATGCTTCTGGTGCAATTCCTGAAAAATATCTCTCTACCCCATTGTGTTCTCTTGTTATGTCTCCAACTTCAAAAATATTTTTTTATTTCCTAGGAAAATGCATCTATTGTTTAAAATTAATTTCCAAGTTTTAACATTTAGAATCAAATACTCCCAACATTTTCTGAACCCTTCATCAGTTTAAAACTTTCTAGGTGCCAAATCTTGTCTTGCTTTTTGATGTGTATTTTGAATTCTTAAAGTTTATAAAGATACAATTTTATTTTCTGAGATTAAACATTGAAGGCACTTACTTATCCGATGCTTCCACTTATCATTTTGAAGGTATCTCATTTATCTAAAGCAGTTAATAGGCAATTTCTGAAGATAATTAGCAAAGTGAATTCAAATTTAATGTCCTTTGAAAGACTCTGACTTTGGTTAGAGCCAAATGGTAAATTCCCGAATTTCCCAGTTCTCCCATCATCCAGAGACTCATGCCTTGCAATCTGCTTGTAAGGAACAGTTGTAGGGAACCCAACACAAGCCATCTTACGTTCTCTCTCCAAAGAGGATCAAAGGAACTAATCTGCGTGTCAACTCCTTGTTCTTAGCTGCATCATTGGCTTCACTTCCACAGAACCGCCTTCAGTCCCCCACGTTCCTTAGCAAATCCCTTCTTGTTTCCATCTTCAACGTATTTACAAATGTCACTGTAAAACTATTTTTAATGTACTACTGTATTGCAACTTTAGAAGTTCTTAACTGTACTTGAGGAAGGAATGCTGGAGTAATTACATAATTCCATTTTTTTAAACAAAATAGTCTACTGGTTCCCCAATTATGATGCAGATCATAATATAGTCACCCCCTCAGATTCTCATTTGATGGATTTTGCACACAGGCCTTGTTTCAAAATTTTATCACTCAAAAATCTACATATTATATGAAATTTCACAAAATGCATGTGTTAGATGTTGCTTACAAAAGTAAGCTTACAAAAGTTGCTTACAAAAGTAAACACAGCTATGCATATGTTTAAAACAATTATAATAATGTGGCTGCTTGACAAAATTGACTTATATCTGTGTTTATGCAAAAGTTAAATGGATCATAAACTTAGTTTACTTATTTTTTTAATATTGTTGGTTTCAGAGCGAAAAAGAAAAATCTCATTAATCTCTGAATTTTTTACCTGTTCTCTCTCTGTACTCAACAACATCTGTATGAATTATATAAGATTAGTTTTTCGTACAACAAGTCGGCCTTACTCTGGAGTTCATTATAGCCTTGAATTTTTTTAAAAGGACCCAAAATATTTCTTCTTCTAGGCACCTCATCCATCAGAGGAGTATTTATTTATTTATTTATTTATTTATTTTGTTATTCTTATATGCCGCCCAACTCCCGAAGGACTCAGGGCGGAGTATACTTTGCATCCCATGTATTATTATAATGTTATTTGAATGAGATATCAAACTTGATGTTTATTTCTCTCAGGCATCAGTAGTGTGCCTGCATATGTCTATATCCCATCTAATCTCCTTTCTGGTAGTGTGAGACTTATCCTACAGTATCTCACCACTGTTCTTTCTTGCTGTTACATTTACTTCCTTCTAAAGGTGGTAGCCAGTGCTAACTAGAAGTTGTTTAGAAATGGGAATAGTGAGGATAGAACTGACTTTAGTAATGGTATGCTGAGTACAAAGAATCTCTGGGCTATTACTAGAATAAAAATCAGTGTTACAAGCATATTTTTCTCCTTAGTGTTAAAATAAGTAGAAATTAAAAAGAAAGGTGCCTTTTGCTTATCCTGCAATGACAAGAGAGTTCTGATCACCAGTTGGAAAAGTGTATGTTGATAATGTCCTTATGTCAATAGTTCCTTTCAATATTTTGACACTGGGCAATCTCCTCAATTGCCCAATTTCAAAATATGCTCAGTCTCCTTGTCTACTAAGTAAAACAGAGATTAAACGTCTTTCTTTGGAGTAAGACAGGCCCAATCAATGGTATTGGATGTTTTTCTCTCTTTGTGTCTTCCAGATTAAGGCTGGAGGGTTTGAGTTCTCTCCAGGGTCGCTGCTGATCTATTCTGACAACCTGTTGACTCTGCCAGCTATTATTGGCATTGGCGGAGGAGGCGGACTTCTCTTGCTCATCATCATAATCGTCCTTATTGCATACAAACGGAAGTCTCGAGATGCCGACCGTACCCTTAAACGTCTCCAGCTGCAAATGGACAACTTGGAATCACGTGTGGCCTTGGAATGCAAGGAAGGTGAGGATGCCTGCCATCTTTCTGCTATTCTATCATTTATATTGTTGTCAGTCCACTACTGTAAGAGAAAAACTGGAGGTAGAGGCTGGTTTCAGCATTCCCCACTGCAGCACTGCGTTCCTTTCCATTTTCTTTGTTTTTTTTAAAGCACCAAACATATCGCATTAGGTACTGAATGAATGAATCTCCCACCATCATGGGTAGATTGAGGTTTGCCTTATGGGACTCTGAACCATTTCTACCCAATTTAGTTTCTCTGATTTAGTTGTTTAGATCAGGGGTCTCCAACCTTGGCAACTTTAAGAGTTGTGGACTTCAACTCCCAGAATTCCTCAGCCAGCTTTGCTGGCTGAGGAATTCTGGGAGTTGAAGTCCACAACTCTTAAAGTTGCCAAGGTTGGAGACACTTGGTTTAGATAACATTAAAACTCCCCCCCCCAAAAAAAGACGCACTATTAGGTTTGCAGGCTACAACCATGTGAAACAACCACATCAGATAGAGATTTTTCCCCCCTGTCCACATCATATAGTTTCAGCTGACCATGAAGCAATACATAAGTTTCTTTTAAAATTTCTTTTCATTTATTATTTTTTTATGATCCATCCATATAATGTAAAATAATTTTCTATAACTGAAACAAGTCAAGTTTCTTCCGTAAGCTATCTGGAAACCACAGAACCATACAATTTTCAAGGAAGAAGATCAGAATAGGAATGTAATGTTGCCAAGGGTATTAAATCATAATGTCATGGTTCATAAACGCCCTAATTGCAGGTAAAGTTATATTACTAAACAAAAACCACAGTAGCATTCGCCCCCCCCCCCCCCCCGCATAATGTTACAGAAAATTGCTGCCTATACATTCTTGGTCACTCTGCTGTTTTTTGCTGAAAGACCTCTTTCATTCGCTTTTACGAATGCGGGTTACAGTAAATGTCAGAGTGGGTGTAAGGACACTTATATTCAGACTTAGCTTTGGGTGAGGCAGTTTTATAACTATAATACCTGGAGCACAAAAATTTGGACGTCTGGAGTTTTCTGGCTCTTCAGCATGGATTCTCAATATTTCAAGCACCCATATCTCCCTAAAACAATAAATACATTTGTGCAATATCTTCCTCTCTATTAATAGAACTAATAATTCCACTGGGCTAAGGTTATGTAAGAAGCAGCTACACCACTTACATTTGAAATTAAATCTTTATATATCACATAATTTTTCAAACACTGTGATTACTTCTCATGCTCTTTGCCTCTTCCTAAAGCTAAAATAAATTCCTTTTCCAATCTTGAAACTCACAAAATCTCCTTAGCAGAAATGTGTTAAGAAAGAGAGGAGGCTACAAAAATCCTGGCAATTGAAATATTTCTTAATATATCCCCAAGATACATTGAGACAGATTCCTCATTTTCTTCTTTTACTTCCTTTTTTTTTGAGCCAGTGAATGAGTTCCTTCACTGATAATTAAGGAACCTACATGTGGCTGTTTTTAAACTGTCTTCTGGGTGATCCTTGTCAGTCTGGGGATCATTGATTATTATCAAACCATAACTGCCCACTGCAGACTTGTGCAGGCAAAGCAGCGAGCAAAGCTGAGACTGACATTCAACAATCCTTCTATTTGCAAAGCAGAAACACTGTTAAAAGTTGCTTCTTTCTGCTCTGGCAAGCCTGCAACTGGCTTGTACAAAGTGGAAGCAAAGCCTAGAGCAGGGGTTGGCAACCTTAAACACTCAGAGAGCCATTTGGACCCATTTCCCACAGAAAAGAAAATACCGGGAGCCACAAAACTCTTCCCGTGCCTGACTATTTCCTGAGGGGCCACAAAACTAGCATATATAGTTGAATTAAAGATTCTGTTTTCTTCTGAAACTTTTCTTTTCTTGGATTTATCCATGGTTGGCCTACCAGGGGTTGAAAAGCTCAATAAATTGTGTGCCGGCGGGTGTCGCACATTGGTAGTTGTGAGACATATTTCGAGTGACAGGGAGCCGCAGCAGAGGGATGAAAGAGCCACATGCAGCTCCAGAGCTGCGGGTTGCTGATCTCGGTCTAGAGTGAGATCTGTTTGTGTTCCTACTTTCCAGAATGTAAAACATTTTGGAATCGCCACTTAGAGTTGGTCATTGCACCCTGGGCAGGGGGCTCACAACTCACAGTTTAAGCACACCTGTCTTTCAGTATCTCAGCATTATGTCTATGGAGATTCTCAGTCATCCAGGTCATAGTTGTCCCAAAGGTGCTTTTTTCAAGAGGCAGCGGGAGTTTCTGGTTTTTCTTTGGAGGTGTTTCACTTCTCATCCAAGAAGCTTCTTCAACTTCGAAGAAGGTTGTTGGATGAGAAGTGAAATGTCTTCAAAGAAAAACCAGGGAGTCCCAGTGCCTCTTGAAAAAAAAGCACCTTTGGAATATCTCAGCATTACTTAGATCACGAGAAATAAAATGCATATTCGCTCTGAGAACCAGGTATAAAAAATTAATGTTGGAGATGTTTATTTTATTTTTATTTTATTTAGAAATTTTATATTGCCACCTACTCGCACATGGTGACTCAAGGAGGCTTACAGGACATAAAACATAATATAAAAGAAATAATAATAATAATAATAATAATAATAATAATAATAATAATAATAATAATAATAATAATAATAATCATCATCATCATCATCATCATCATCATCATCATCATCATCATCATCATCATCATCATCATCATCATCATCATCATCATCATCCCGTTCTGGGTTCCCCGGGCCCGCTGGCAGAACTACGTCTTTAGGGCCTTCCGAGAGAGTGTTAGAGTTGCTCAACAGCTAAAACAGTAGAGTAAAACAGAAAGATGTAGGTGAACATTATATGTTGTCCTGTTTTTCTGAGATGGGGGATAAGAAGGCATCTTTCCCACCAATATTAACAGCCTACAACATTGTTGCCAAATAATGAGTAATGATCATATTTGTACTGCTTCCAGTTTCGTTACTGCTTTATATGAGCACGAATAGGAAGCAATTCAATATGATTTAAGACAAAAACCTTTAGTATGGTTTCCTCCAGGTATATTGTAATTGTAATGATCAGAATTCCCTTGTACCATTGACCATTCTGATTGAGGAGTCTGTGATTGGTAGGGCAACCATCACATGCCAAGTAGGTAAATACTGATTTTAAAAAAACACACACATAGGAACCAGGTTTATGCCGCACCTGGCGGTTATAGCTTTTGCAACCCCCAAAACTTCTGTAAGCCTAGGCACTGCTTTGAGGTCAGATGAGGCAATTTTACTGAAGGTTTTGTTTAGTACAGTTTGAAGGAACTTAGCAAGATTTCAAGAGGGAAAGTTTTAAAGGAAGAAAGAAGTCTGCTTGGGAAAGACTGTGGGTCTCTCATTATGTGACAGACAGATGCTGAGAAATTGGACAGAATACTGTTTCTGATCCTGCTGATAAAACCTAATTGCCCATTATCACCACAAGCCAGCGCCTGGGGCTGTGACCCTGCCAACTCCAAGTTGGCCCAAAAGCTGCTTTAGAAGCAGACTTCTAAAATGAGATGATAAAAAAGGAAGTATGGGAAAAAAAAGCCCTGTAGATAGAAATAGTGACAGAGTGATTGGAGAAGAAGGGAGGGAGTGGAAGGAGGGGATTTTGCCTTGTCTTCCTTAGCTGGCAGATAAAAGGATCTACTTTTAATTAAAAGCTGCAGTATCTTCCCTGCCTTTTCTCTTTTCTAGTCCCACTAGTTACAGATAAGATAGTGTGCCTTTCAAACTGACGGGTTTGTTTTTTCTCATCAAATTGATCAGCCTACAGCCCTCTGCCATTTCTAGCTTCCTTTTAAAGTGCCATTGATTTGATTCTCCCCCCCCCCTGCATTCCTCTCCTCTTTCAGCTAAAGTTTCCCCCTCCCCAGCTTTAGAACTCAAAAACAAACAACCTGGCTTGTTGTAGGTGAATTTAAAGCTGTAGGGTGTGCTTTATTTTTCTTGTGAACTGTTCCAACCCGGCCAAAAACTGTAGAAGAGAATATCTATGGCTCAGCGTTGAACTGTGGAGTCCTTGGTGCTCTCTGAATTTAGTTGTTTTGCTTGCAGACATTTCATTACCCCAACTAAATAATATCAGTGAGAGTGAGGATCAGGTTTGTGCCTTATTTACATACAGGGTGACCTACTGTATATAAACAGGAAGCAAACCCCACTGATGATATTACCTACCGGTAGTTGGGAAATGAAACATCTGCAAGCAAACAGGTTCAGAGACCACCAAGGGCTCCACAAGTACTTTATTACCAAATAGTTCTTCCATTTGGTAATAAAGATGGGAAAGAAGGGGAGAAACTCATTTTTCCGTTGTCTAGTCTAGTCTTCTTTAAAGAAAAAACTCTGCCTTGGGTTTTTTTCTTTTCATTTTTAGTATTTTTTTTGTATGTAACTTCAAGTCAAAGTTCACCCTGAAGTTTTAGTCCAGGTCTGCCACTTGATTCTTCAGTGTCAGAAGACTAAACTATTTTCATTGAAGAAATCCCTAACAGTAGAGTTTTGGGAACATGAACCCCCCTAGGTTCTCTTTTCATACTTAAGTAAGGTATGATACCATTTTAATGACTTAATTATATTTCCACTTTAAACAACATTTTAGCTGCACAGTACAATTGGTAGTATTGATCCATTGAATTCTTGAAAGGGAGGTTTATCTGGGCACCTTTTTAAACCTGCTGTTTCCTCCCCAGCTTTTGCTGAGCTGCAGACTGATATCCATGAGCTGACCAATGACTTGGATGGGGCTGGCATCCCCTTTTTGGATTATTGCACCTATGCCATGAGAGTCCTCTTTCCAGGAATAGAAGACCATCCTGTCCTGAAAGAAATGGAGGTGTGGTAATGGGTGTATGTGTGTCTGCTTGGATAATCTTTAATGTTGCCTTAATTTCTTGTGCTTTGTAGGGTTGGGCCTTGAGGAAGAAGGAATTTGTTTGATTTTTGCTGCAGTGGTTCTCTCTATAGAAGAGAGAGCTCTCTATAATCTTATTTTTGTGTGTGTGTGGTTATTTTTGTGTCTATTGATGTTTCTCTGCTTTAGGATATTGGTTTAGGATATTGGTTTAAATGATCTCAAAATCATCAATATCCCATGATTCTTAATTTCCCATTATCCATAAAGAAGGTACATTCAAGGTTAATCAAGTTAATCAGTTTCACCATCTCAGCCAATTCCATTAGCTGTTTAACAGATTAACAGAGTTGGAAGGGACCTTGCAGGTCATCTAGTCCAACCCCCTGCCCAGGCAGGAGACCCTAACATCTGCCTCTACCTAGGATCAAACTCACAACCTCCTGAATGTGAGGCAAGAGCTCCACCTCTAGGCCACAGCAGCTGGCTTAAGGGATTGCTTGTTTAGAGGCCAAGTTTAGAGGCCAAGGATGGATGTTGGTGGGATAATTATAATGTTGTCACCAAGGAAAGTTGTTCATGGTGTATCGTATTATATCCATATTTTGAAGAGACTAACCTGACAGTGTTTTTTAAATGCTGGATCCAATCATAGGCATTTTTGTATTTGGAGGAGGTAGGTATTATAAAACCCCAACAGAGAATTATGCTAATATTGGATCAATCAATTCAAAATCTTCCAGGGGTTTGAAACTGCAAGTTCTTGAGCCCTAGCCAGGGACATGATTTATGAGCTTTGTGATCGAACATCTATATGATACCAGATTTTAGCTTCTGCATTTATAGTTTGGTCTGAAGATAAAAATTGATTGATTTTGTGGAGGGGGCACTTTTTTGGGGGTGGGGGTGTTTCTTCCTCTGTTTATAAAAGATGGCACATAAGTACTTTGCTTTCACAAATATCTTGTCAAGTAAGCCATTTAGTTTTACTGGATGAGAGGTGAACATTGGAGAAATTGACCTGAGCCATGCTAGCTACCCTGTTTTCCCCAAAATAAGACATCCCCTGATAATAAGCCCAGTCGGGCTTTTGAATGCATGGCAATAAGGCCAAGCGCTTATTTCAGGGTTCAAAAAAAATATAAGACAGGGTCTTATATTCGGGGAAACACGGTAGCAAAACTATGTCTTGCATAAGATTTGAACACTCTTCCTTCCAATAGTCATGACTGAGCTGTCACTAAATCACTCCTGCTGTTGCTTGATTCTTGTATTCCTTCTAAACTGAGGAGCATAGAGACTAATTCAGCCATTATTGCTTTAATTGAAATGAGAATAAGAAGTATCAGTTCTACAGATAACATTGCTTGATAGCAACTTGGAGAATTGAGGAGCATCTTTTAAAAATGTTAATAGGTAGGTCAAATAGGGTAAGCAAAGAGGGAGCCATAGGAAAGCATTAAGTGGATCATAAAGTTGTTGCTAAGGTCAGTTCAAGCAGTAAGATTTTAAGTAAAGAGTAAGAGAATGATAATTAGTTAAAGGCAGAGAACAACAGAAGCCTTTTGCTGACAGCAGAATCTAATTGAAAATCGGCACACTAAAAAGCAGTTAATTTTAAAAATTACTCAAGTAGGTGTTGTCCTATTTTGGTGTTGTCCAGAGAGGAGTTTGTACACAGGAGTTTCTATGACGTGGGTGTTACTGCCATGTCCATCAATCTCCTTTGTGAGATTACAATATGTGGTTCTTTCTAGTAATATTGTCTAAGAATAAGCTTTGAAGTGCTGGTGGATTTTTGCTACTTTTAGCAGATTTTTTTGTTGGTTTTACTTTGAAAGGCATGGATTGCTGAGCTGCTCTTTGCCTTTGAATTTCAGTAACCAATCCACTTCTCTTTTCATTAATGAAGTGTGCCTATATCATACCATAATTCTCTCTAAATGATTTCTCATTCAGTAGAGATTCTCTAAAAAATAAAAATCATGCATTAAAAAAACTCCATTCATTCATTCAATTTACTCAACAGGGCTCACAAAATTTTGAAAATTTAGTGCAAAATATTAAACAGTGAATACTGTGAATACGAAGAGCCAATGTGGTATTGTGGTTAAGGTGCTGGATTAAAAAACATGAGACCAAGTTCTAATCCAGTGATGGCAAACCTTTTTTTGCTCGGGTGCCAAAAGGGCGCGCGTGTGCGTGATAGTGTGTGTGTGTGTGTGCCCACACCCATAATTCAATGCCCTCCCCCTGTGCATGTGCGCACAACCCCCCCACTGCCCCCCCCACACATGCATGCAGGCCTCACTGAAGTCTCCGGACTTCTAGTAGGCCCGTTGGGTCTATTTTTTGCCATCCACAGGCTCCGAAGGCTTTCCTGAAGTCTGGGGAGGAAGAAAACGACCTCCCCTGCCCTCTGGAAGGCCAAAAATCAGCTGGCCAGAGCACACATGCGCGCTGGAGCTGACATAGGCAACGCCTCGCGTGCCCGCGGATATATGGCTCCAAGTGCCACCGCCATAGGTTCGCCATCACGGTTCTAGTCTTTCCTAAGGCGTGGAAGCCAGTGACTTTGTTGATTTGGTTTGTTTGTTCCTTTGGGGCCATTCTCCCTCTTTCAGCCCTAGACCAGGAAATCCAAAATCATCTGCCTACCAACTGATCCTGGATCATCATGATAGATTACACTTGTTAACCTTCAGAAAAGAAACCTTCATTTGCAGTGGACTGTTTTGGATTAATGATTACAGTAACAATTACAACTATGAATACTGAAATCAGTGATTAAACAGCAGGTGATTAGAGGACATATGCAAGTTTCTGCAGTGTAGCAGCTCTGCCTTGCTTTCTTCTGACAATTGGGGAATCCTTAGAAGACCTTTTCTTGAAGATCTTAACAGGAAAGAGACTGCCTTAAATAGTTAAATCTATCAGAGTTTTAAATGTTTGTATATCACCATTAATTCTTCCCTTAAAAACTGTACAAAAAATAGTTAAAGGCAAAATGCATTAATTTCATTTACAATTAGTAAAAAAAGCTATATAATTCAAAAGAAATTTTAAAAAAGGAAAAATTGCATACAATTTTAATTTCTCTGTTTTTTTACAACATCAAAAACAGTAGAATTGCCTTTAGGAAATCGTTACATTTAATTTTTGAGCAACTATACTGAATGATATTGTCCTTTTTTTCCCCTCAAAGGCTAGCCAGTTCAAAGGCTGGGACACAAATTTCTCTATAGACTGTCAGGACACCATACAGAAAATAGGATTAGAATATTGCCAGATGTGCTTCCAAAGTCAATCCTAGCAGATGGTCAGCAGGATACAATGACTGGTGGAATCAAAAATCCAAGAGGGCTAGGCCAGCTCCATATCTGGCTTTTGATGAAGATAGTTCACCAAGAGTACCAAAGTTGTCTCAGTACTGTATTCTGCCCAGTATTGGGCCTAGATAATTATCTAGGCACACCTGGAGCTGCAGTGCTACCTCCTGTTGGCTATTTTAATTTAATTTTAATCAACTAGCAGGGGCGAGCTGAATAAGCACATGGTAGCCATAATTCTCTACACGTTCTCCCTACATCCTTCAGGTCTACAGGCTGGAAATAATCCAAGATAACAGGATAAGCAGCTGCCAAAATTACCTCCTTTTGACTTGCTCTGTCCCTGAAGTCCCAGTTGAGATATACCTAATTAATTTAATGATGCAAATTATTTACTGGGAGTTACTGAATATTCTGGCTCCTCCTAAATCTTGCTAAAGAGGATGCCTCACAGTACGGAAAAGCCATGAAAACAAGAGGTAAAATATACCCCTTGCTGCTTCAGTTGTTATAGGTTAGGCCTCCAGTTGGACCACACTCTGCTCAGTTTGATGAGTAAGATTTCCTGTACTTGTACTGTACACCATTTCTTTACTTCTAGCTTTTTAGTACTCCACCACAAGGGTAATTACACTTTGCAAAAGGGAATGGACCACCAAGGAGTAATAACATCAATTCCTAGGGCCAGAGTTTTAACAAACAATTTAGAAAAATCCTAAGCATATTCATTCATATGACAATCCAATTCTACCTATTGCTTACTTTGAATTATTTATTTAATCCTCTACCCCAGCAGTGTCAAACTCGCGGTTCGTGGGCCAGATGCGTCCCGCACTGGCCACTCCCACCCCCGTTTTAGCAAAGGGGGGGAAGTCGTGATATGTCATGTGACGACAATATGACGCCATAAGTTTGATAGCCCTGCTCTATCCATATCAAAGTTTACATCAGCCACCTTTCTAGATTAAGATAGTGATGTGTCCTTGATAATGAGTCATAAAGTTCCTTTGCCTTAAGGTTGCCAAGTCCACACAAATGCAGTCCAATTACCAGCTCCAAACATAAGCTAATATACACTGTGCTATATACACGGGGACAGATATCAATTGGAAAATGTCCATAATTTTAAAGGAAGATACAAAATGCTGAGCTTTGGGGAAAGGCGAATCTCACCATGATTATTTTTGTATTATTTTACAGTTCTTAGTATTTGTTTGGTCCAGAATGGCTATTACAGAAATTATGATAGATTGCTTGTATTTCTTGGCTCTGGGTTCTTAAGTTTCCATTTAAACTGAAAATATATATTATAGCATTGTATATAGTACCCTTCCTTGTCAATGCAAATTCCTGATAGCCTGTTATTTTATGATAGTTGAACTGAGGATATTTCTATGATGAAGAGTTGTGGGAAATCCAGAACAAACAGAAGCAAATTGTTCACTCAATACTTTGCTAAATTAAGGCGTTTGTTCCCATGAAATGAGATGAGCCTTGTCATCCTTGCAAGGATATTATGCAAAATCTATAAAAGAAAAGGTTATTAATCACGATTGGTCATTTATGATTCAATATACTATTGAGCTTGCTTGGTGTGGTAATTACTAGTTGCTCAGAACATGAGTAAGCAAATAAGAACAATTGCTTTTATGTATGTTCTGCTGATGTACTTCTCAGATGCATCTGGCTCCCATTTGTGGGAAGCCAGATACAGGATCAGAGAGACTTTCATTCAGGTATGTGATTCTTAAGTGTCAAGATTGGGATACATTTCCATGTACTACTCAGAAAAAGTTTTGGGTCATAACTGACATTAGAAGACTAGAATAAAGCTGGAAGGGACCTTGGGGGTCTTCTAGTCCAGCCCCCTGCTCAAGCAGGAGAACCTATACCAGTGATGGCGAACCTTTTTTCCCTCAGGTGCCAAAATAGTGCGCGCAGGTGCTATCGCACGCTTGTGCGTGCCCACACCCATAATTCAAAGCCCCCCACTTGCCCCACCCCCCTGTGCATGTGTGCGTAACCCCCCCACTCCCCCATTTCCCGACTTCCAGTGGGCCCAGTAGGCCCGTTTTTTGCCCTCCCCAGGCTCCAGAGGCTTTCTTGAAACTTGGGGAGGGCAAAAACGCTCCCCACCACCACCCCGGAGGCCCTCCAGAGGCCAAAATCGTCCTCCCAGAGCCTCCGCACGAGCCAAAAATCAGCTGGCGTGCACGCACATGCGCGCTGGAGCTGAGCTAGGGCAACGGCTTGCGTGCCGGCAGATATGGCTCCGCGTGCCACCTGTGGCACCCGTGCCATAGGTTCGCCATCACTGACCTATACCATTTCACACAAGTGACTGTCTAGTCTCTTCTTAAAAACCTCCAGTGATGAAGCACCCACAACTTCTGAATGCAAGCTGTTCCACTGGTTAAGGAAGTTTCTCCTTAGTTCCAGGTTGCTTCTCTCTTTAATTAGTTTCCAACCATTGTTTCTTGTCCTGCCCTCTGGTGCTTTAGAGAATAATTTGACCCCCTCTTCTTTGTGGCAGCACCTCAAATACTGGAATACTGCTATCATGTCGCCCCTAATTCTTCTTTTCTTTAGACTAGCCAGACCCAAAAATTGCAGCGTTCTTCATATAGTTTAAGTCCAGGCCTTTGATCACTTTGATCATTAACACAGGTAATCCTTGGCTTATTATACATACATTCACTTAGAGACCGTTTGAAGTTACAGCGGCACTAAAAAGTGACTTATGACTGGTCCTCGCACTTACGACTATCACAGCATTCCCACAGTCACCTGATTAAAATTGAGGTCTTGGCAACTGGCATGTATTTATGACAATTGCCACATCCCATCATCCTTCTGAGGTCGGTAAAATGAGGACCCAGATTGTTGGAGGCATATGTGCTGGCTCTGTAAACCGCTTAGGAGAGGACTGTAAAGCACTATGGGGGGGTGTATAAATCTAAGTGCAATTGCTATTGCTATCCTGGGGTCATGTGATCACCATTTGCAACCATCCCCAGCCAGCTTCGGTCAAGCAAAGTCAATGGCGGAAGCCAGATTTGCTTAACGACCACATGATTCACTAACTGCAGTAATTTAACTTAACAACCATGGCAGAAAAGATCATAAAATTGGGTGTGACTCATTTCACAACCGCCTTGTACCCAATTTTGTACCCAATTGTAGTGATAGGTCAAGGAGTACCTGTATCATTTTATCCTTGTATCATTGCTACTGTCACATTCTGCAGTACTAGGTTCATTCAGTTGGATTTATTCGAGACAGAACTAGTCCCTCATTTCTAGCACATCTCCCTGATATCCTCAAACTCCTAGTTTCCTGTTTCACCTAATCCTTTATTCTCTTTTTTCCAGATCATGCAGTATTCCCTTAATTTAGTACAAGCAGTTCTGCCAAAATTAGCATCACATTTTCCTGTTTAACAAGGTTGCTCTTGATAGAAGGAATGAAGGATGCCCTTATCATCCCCTCGCTGTTGACCTCTCAGATTTGATTTGGGTTTTGGAATACAGTATATTTAGGCGTAATCAGCTCTAGGAAATAATGGAGTTATTAATTACAGACAAAGGCTGCCTATTATAGTCAAGTACAATCAATGCTTGTGTGATCAATTTTTACTATATTACATGCAGACTTTCCATCCTGCTTTTGCACATTGTTCCTCTAGATTGAAAGCCAATTTTTATTTTTAATTTTTTAAAAAAGTATCTTTGCCATGAGTGTGTATCTGTATGTATCCAACATACTTGGGACAGTGTACAAGCACACATGTGCACACACAAACATATCATCTACCCGAATGGAGATGGACATTGGAAGGGATCTTATGGGTCATGTAGTCCAATTCCTGTTCAATTTAGGAATCCACTAAACAATTTTTCTGACAGGAAATCAACTTGAATGTTTTAGGTAGATTGTTTGACTGCTAAACAGCTTTTTATTGCGAGGGAATTTCTTCTAATATTCAGCCTTAATCTCATTTATTTCCATTTCAGTTCAACATTTTTGTGCTGCTTTCAATTCAACACAGAATAGATCTTCTCCCTCTTCCATAGTATAAACTTTTAGACATTTATAGATGGTAATCAGTCTCTCCTCTTTTCCAAGCTAAGCATATCTAGCCTTTCTAAGAGTGTCCAGGTCCCATATCATCCGAGTAGCTCTCCTCTGAATTCACTTCAGCTTCTCTACATCCCTTGTCTAAGCATCAGAGTACTGAAGAATTATTATATCCTGATTCTGGATGCAATGGCTCAGTTAACACAGCCCAAGTTAGTATAGTCCTTCGTAGCTGCTATATCACACTACTACTCCTAGATCATTTTCATATGTGGTGACATCAAGGCAGACTTCTTCAAGTCCATAGCTACGTATTTCATTTTCCTGCCTGATGCAAGACTTTATACTAGCCACACTTGAGCATCTTCTTGCTGAATTTGTCTCGATTTTCAAACGTGTCACTATAATTTTAATTGTGATTTTGTTCTATGAGATATTAGTCTCTAGCTTGATGTCATCTGTACAGTAAATTGAATAAGCTCTATTCTGCTCTATTCTTTAGGGCAGTGATGGCGAACCTTTTTTCCCTCGGGTGCCAAACGTGCATGCGCGTGCGCTATTGCACATGCGCGAGTGCCCACACCCATAATTCAATGCCTGGGGAGGGAGAAAACGGCCTCTCACTCCCCCACGGAGGCCCTCTGGAGGCCGGAAATGGCCCATTTCCCAACTTCTGGTGGGCCCGGTAGGCCCATTTTTCACCCTCCCCAGGCTCCAGAGGCTTCCCTGGACCCTGGGGAAGGCAAAAAACGCCCTCCCCCATCCCCCGGAGGCTCTCTGAAAGCCGAAAACACCCTCCCAGAGTCTCCGTGCGAGCCAAAAATCAGCTGGCTGGCACGCACATGCGCGCTGGAGCTGAGCTAGGCAACGGCTTGCGTGCCGACAGATATGGCTCCGCGTGCCACCTGTGGCACGCGTGCCATAGGTTCGCCATCACTGCTTTAGGGCATTTGTAAATCGTTGCATAGTGTGGGGCAAAGCAGAGAGCCCTGGGAAATTCCCACTTGGTATTTCCCTCTAGAACAATACAAATCTATTTAAGTGTGATTTTCTTTAGCCTGTGATTCTTCAACCAGTTGAAAATCCACCGAAGTATAGTACTGTTAAGTATACATTTATCTGTCTTGTCCAGAGGAATATAATGAGAAGCCTTGTTCACAGTGCGCTCTATTAGTTTACCAGAGTAATCACTCTGTCATTAAAAAAAGATAAATTTAATCTGGAATGACTTGTTGACAATCCCATGCTGGCTCCTAATAATGGTAGCATTATTTTCTAAAAATTCGCAGACACAGTGCTTGACAGTCTGCTCTAATGGCTTACTCCTCCACCCTTCTCTGATACCAAGTTGGTCTTTCTCCAACCTTCTGGCACCCTACCAGTTCTGTAGGAATGTATAAAGATTACAGTAACAGGTTTTTATCATTCCTGCCAGTTCATTTGTCACCTAGAAATATAACTCAAATGACTCTGAAGTCTTGAATTTCTTCAAGATGTGTTCTTAATATACTCTTCACTCTTTAGTTATGTTCTTCCCATCCTTTCTTCAGTTATATCAGGAATAGCTCTTTCCCTCTTCTGATGGAAGACAGATGCAAAAAAAACGTTATACAGCTCTGTATTCTTCCTAATTTCCTTTATTACTCCCATCGCCTTCCCCTTGTAAGCCTTCTTGTATTCTTTTAGGAACATATTCTAAACTTCCCTTCCCATCATGGTTTGAATTCCTCCTAAACCCTGTCTCGTTCAGAATCTTAGTTTGAATGGAATAGAAAAATGATGATTCCATTGTTCAAGTATGGGCTATCAGTTTTTCATTGTCTGTTTAGTTAACAACCCCATTTCCTTTTCCTAAACATTTCCTTTTTGTTTTTCATCATGTCAAACAGGTTTTTGCTCATTCCTATTCAGTTCTTAAGGAGCTTTTCAAGGAGCTTATTTGTCCCTGTCGTGTTTAGTATTGTGCTTTTTCTCGATTATCTGTACCTCTTTGACCCAAAGCTGCTTTTAAAAAAGGCAGCTGGACTTCCTTTGTCTTTTCTTGAAGACATAGGATGTTTTGCTTCCTATCCAAGAAGCTTCTTCAGTTCTGACTGAATGGTAGAGAATGGACGGAATATAATAATGCAAGGAATATAAATCCTTCCATTTCTCCACCGTTCAGTCAGGACCGAAGCAGCTTCTTGGATGAGAAGCAAAATGTTTTCAAGAAAAAAACAAAAGAAAGTCCCCTTTTGAAAAAGCACCTTTGGGGCAACATGACCTGGATGACCAAGAATCTATTGAGATTTATTCCTGACTGGAAGAGCCAATGAGAACATGGTTAGTCATTGAATCTTGCCTGGTGACTTAGTCAGCCAATCAGAGTAAAGTGCAACTGAGCATGTGCAAGAAACTCTGAAAGAAGAAGGGCGTGGTTTAGTCAGTTCTCCATTAAGGTTCATTGTGAATGTTTTCTCACCATGCGGTCTCTGTAAGAAGAATGTGGTACTGTAAACTTTTTGTTATGACTATAAAGAAGTTATTTGATTCAACAAAATGCAGTCATTTGTGTAAGCTTCTGATTTATTTCGCAACAAAATCTTAGTAGAATCTCCATAGACAAGTACCTCTGTGACTTTTTTGGATTTCAAGCTATGATGTGGCACCCAACTTTTTTGGAGTTCTTTAAAATCTGTCTTCCTGATGTCCATGGCACATGACTGCCTTCTCTAGATCCCCTATTTAACCTTGTACTCCATCTGGACATGGTTGCTCTCCTCTTGGAGAGCACTTTTGCTCTATCCATCATTCCTTCTTATTGGTCAGGATTAGGTCTAGGATAATTGACCCCTTGTTTCTTTTTATACTGTCTGAAAAATGAACTGTCAATAAGAGAAAGAAGAAATCTGTGGATACTTCCACTTGTAGCTGAGTTCGTTTTCTAGCAAATAGCAGGCTAATTGAAGTCTCCCATTGCTACTCTAAGCTGCCTTCTTGAAGAATTGGTAAGTTGGTTTAGGAAAGCATTGTTCATATCTTCTCCCTGTGGTCAACTTTGCTTAAATTTGTTTGTTTGTTTGTTTGTTTGTTTGTTTATTTATTTATTTATTTATTTATTTATTTATTTATTTATTTATTTATTTATTTATTTATTTATTTATTGTTCTTCTATGCCGCCCTACTCCCTGAGGACTCAGGGCGGCGTACAACATTTTAAGAAACAATTAAACAATAAAGAGTATTAAAAACAATTTAAAAAGAGTTTTAAAAAGACATACAAAACCATACATACATGGGGGAAAGTTGTCTCAAAATCACCCCGCCTGCAGGAAGAGCCATGTCTTAATGGCTTTTCGGAAGGCCAGCAAGGTGGGGATAATTCGGATCTCCGGGGGTAGTTGGTTCCAGAGAACAGGGGCCCCTACAGAGAAGGCCCTCCCCCTAGGTCCCGCCAGCCGGCATTGTTTGGCTGACGGGACCTGGAGGAGACCCTCTCTGTGGAACCTAACCGGTCGAAGGGAAGTATGAGGTAGGATACGGTCCCAGAGGTAACCTGTCCTAAGCTATGTAGGGCTTTAAAGATGATGATCAACACCTTGAATTGCACCCGGAGACCAATGGGCAACCAATGCAGCTGGCGGAGTATGGGTGTTACGTGTATCTTGAGACACCCACCACAGCATGCGCAGCCGCATTTTGCACCAGTTGAAGTCTCCAGATACTCTTCAAGGGTGACCCCATGTAGAGTGCATTACAGTAGTCCAATCTAGAGGTGACAAGGGCATGAGTGACCGTGAGTAGAGCCTCCTTCTCCAAGTATGGTCGCAATTGGTGCACCAGGCGAACCTGTGCAAAGGCTCCCCTAGCCACAGCTGTAAGATGTTGGTCTAATTTTAGCTGTGGATCTAGGAGAGCTCCCAAATAAATTCCCATAATGATACTCTATTTGTTACTTCTTTAGATTTTTTCCAAATAATTTCAATGGATTTCTGCATCTTGTTCCAGATGTTTCACACAGGTGAAAATTAGAAAATTAAAAGGACATCACATTAGGGAAAACGGCATTAAGACAAAACTTACTTTTTGTGCACAGAATTTCAGGTGGAATGTAAGAACAAATACATAGTTTATGTAATGCCTGCAGCTTTTGTTTAAAAAAGAAAGAGAGCTGTCTTCTGGTTGTGGAGCTTTTTTTTTTTAATCCTTGCAAATAATCTTATTTTTTAAGAGAAGTTTATGACCCTTGTTTCATTACTTTCAATAATGCTTTTTTATTTCTCTGTTCATACTGACTGCATCATTATTTGTTAACCAAACCAAGAATTCAAGCATTATTTTAAGCATAAAGCACGGCTATTGTAAGTATTGAGGGGTACATAAATTTGCTTATGGACTTTAGTGAATTAGCCGAATTTATTTTGAGCAAAGAATGTAATTTTTCTGACTTTAAACATGCAGAAAAATCCTGAGCTTGGGTATGGAAGTTGAAGAATTATGCCATTGGCTTGAAACATATCACAGCTGTAAAATCTTTTGTGAGCCATTATGTATTTAAGGAAGCAAAAATAGCCAAGGAGCTTAATTTCATGATCTTTGAGATTTTACTGTGTACATTTGATAGAGGCAGACCATTGCAATAAAACAATGGCAAAGGTCTGAACCCATTCTATCTTGGAGGTATTCCAGAAAAAAATCTTGTTCTGGAAATGCCTGTTTTTATGTCACAGGTATTGAAGAATTCCAGATTCATTCATACCTAATCAGGAGTTTAGCTTTTATCCTAACTGAAACATAGAGGGTTTCTTTTTGGCCCATCTGTGTTTCAACTCTTGGCAGTGATGTTGTTGTGATCACACTTTGCCTGTCATTACCTCCTTAATTATTGTGAGGGAAAAGAGAGATAGAAAGAAAGGGCACACATCAAGCACAAGAAAGGGATTTTAACTTTTCAGTACAAAGATAACCTACAAATGGAAAAATGGAACTATAACATGCAAACAATACCAAACCGGAGGTGCTGGATGTTAACATAACTTTCTTTATTCACAATTCGTTATTACAATCAATTCAGCATACTTCCTCCATTCAAAACTCTATAGCCAAATAAGTTTCATTTTCAGGTTATTCTCAAGGTAAATAAGGATAATTTAGATTGCTATATAGTAAAGTATAAAACGGTGTCTTGTACAAGAAAGACAGAAAAGTCGTTCATAGATTTGATCTGGCAGAATTCTGAAATAAAAATAATAATGAGTAAATCAATAAGGATACAAGCCTTTCCCAGTTATACTACGTAGTGTAGAATGCAAAATGGTTGAAAAAAATTAAATTGCAGGAAAGAAAAAAAACACAGCATGATTCATACAAATACAAATATATTCTCAGAGCTGGGGGAGAGCCCTTATGGCAGCGTGAATAACATTCTGACCCAATTAGCAGATCTAATAAGTTCCCTGTCACTTTATTTATTTATTCATCATATTTATAGGCTCACCCATCTGACAAAATGTGAAATGTGATACATATAATTCTGAAAACATCTCCCCCCCACACACTTTTCTATTTCCAACAAAGTATAGTGGAGATTCTGAAAGTTGTTTGTATTATTTTCTTCAGCCTTAATAAAGATATTCAACTGTCAATTTTGGATTTTCCCCCCATGGAACAAGACAAGTAGGATTGCCTTTCATCTTACTATGTCAAATGTAACATCAGCAATTCTTAAAATCAATATGACAAGTTTGTGTTCATATGTCTTAACTAGAAAACAATAATGTTTGTTACTGCAAATGGCAAGGAAGGGATGTGTGCTCTGTCTCTCTTTTCCCTTCCTAACTTGTTGTGCATGACCCCCCAACTAATTTGTTGCACTTTAAGTACAACTCCTCTTGTGGGTTTAAGTTGCTGTTTTATTACTTTTATGAAAATTTACAGCCATCATGCTTTATTGCCCATTTACTTCTGTTAATGAACACGTACCCATTAAAAAAAAGAGTGACAGTGTGGGTGGAGGAAGGAAAAGGAGAGAACGTGTGTTTTTTCATTGCTTTCAGAGCTTTTCATAACTAGCCAAGCCTGCTGAGATCATTTATATGACAGATGTTTTGTGCTATTGTTTCTACTAATACAGCACCACCACTCTGCTATGCTTGTTATGAGCGGTTGTAATAAGGCAACTTGTTTAGGACAAGGCAAGCTTTAGAGCTTATCAGCTGTTGTGGGTTTTTGGAAGTTGAGCACACTGTCCAAGAAAGAAGATGCGGTGTGATCTTCCTTTAACTTCATGAAGCAAGCAAAGGCCGTTATTTATTTTGATCAGTGAAAATTTGAGACTGGTTTTGCATAAAGCCACCTATGATATCTGCCATAAATAGTACCCTGGTTTGCATCTTCATATCACGATTAAGAGCAACTCAGGTTAAAATACAGCCCTCTTCCTCATGTTTCTTTATTCATTCGTTATACGTAGAACCTCCGAAAGAAGCATATTTTGAGGTAATTTGAATGGAATGGAGAAGCAAGCCATTGTTGAGGAAAACAATTTCCTTCCTTCCTTCCTTCCCCCACATATACCCCTAATTAAAACAAGGAATTAGGGCCAATTCAAATTCCTCATAGAAGCAACTAGGTCAGTCAGTTTGTCTTGCAACACTTCAGACACGATGCCTTTTGCTTGTATTTCAAATCAACTCCTGTCACTAAAAAAATCCAGAATTGGTTTTTTTCAAGTTAATAATTTCCCAACTCTGGTTTAGAAAGATTGGGGAATAAAAAACGGTCCTGCCTTGAAGTGCCTCAAGAACATGGTGCACACATTGTGGAGAGAGAATTAGTTGTTTGAGAGACCTAAAGTAAACACATGCCTATTTACATGCAAACACACACACAAACACTGACAACATATGGAAGGTTACTACCCTGTGTAATGGTGTCCTTTCTGTAACAACTATATTGCTGAAAGCAGCTGCTTTTGTATGGATAGAGATTATCTCCCACCTTTTGCTTTGTGTTAATGATATTAAAATGAATTTGCACAAGTGCTTCTCAGTGCAGTGAGTTCCTGCTATAACTGATAAATGTAAATTCAAATTATTATGAACATGTCACAGAGGACAAAAATAACTACTGTTGTTTTGTGACATAAATTGGAGCTTTTTCCCCTAACGCTACCGGCAATTTAACAGTTTTTGACCAAGTAGAGCTGGTAAATTAAAACCACGGAATGCTAGCTAGGACAAAAGGAAGGAGAATGGCCAAAGGGAAATGATTTACCTAATTAGTAACACAGGGCACATATAAAAGTCAAGATATTTTATAATTCAGATGCAAGAGAATGAGACTTGGGGAATATTCTAAGATATGACAGTAGACATTACAAAACACAATCATTTTTTTTCTGGATCAATGGAGTGGATTTCAGAAGTTAATAACAATGACCACCAACTCCCAAACAATATTACTTTCCACTTTATGCCTCCTCTCCAGTCACTTTTTTAGAGCAGCTTTTTTGGCTCAGCTTTGAACTCAGGGACCTATAGAGAGGTGAATCTCTGAAGTGTCTCATTTGGGACAGGAGTCAGGCTTGGTCTGAATCTAATACTCATCCCTTAGGAGAGTTTAGATTCTGAGGAGCAAGTTGGACATTCAAAAGAAGATTGTCTTGCAAGTTTCCGTTATTTGGGTTCTGAATCTCACTTCTTAAGGTAAATACAGAGGAAGGGCTCACTGAAAATACCTTAGAAGTACAACTGCTTTGTCCAATCTGAAATACAATTTTTTTTTAAAAAAAAATTGAATTGTCCTCAAATTATCAAACCATTGCCAATTGGGTCTTATGTTTTCATGTGATTTGCCTGGCCATTAAGCAAATCTCTGTATCCTCAATTGCAAGCAATCCGTTTACAGCAATAACCGTTGGTAACAGCTGGTGAATAATCTTGATTGGAGATAATATTTTCATTTGTGCACACTTTATTTTTAAGAAATACGAGTACAAATGTGTAATCCATATTCTATATACTATTCCGGAGATATACAGTACTTGCCCTGTGCTTTTAATATCCACAAGAGCTGTATTTATGCGACCCCCGAGCACATAGATAAAATCCAAAATGACATTGCAAATTTTGAAAAAGAGGTCTTAATGACTCAGTTCAGATCTATGGAAGTTGCTATAAGGATTAGAGGTTTGAAAGAAGGATTATATGAAAATTTAAAAGGCAGGATGGTTGACATATTGGATCAGGTGTCTGGAATTTCTAAAGCGGAATTGGCTACACAAATCGACAAAACATACAGAATCAACTCGTGGTACGCCAAACAAAAGCATCTACCAAGGGATATTGTCATATATTTTACCACAAGAGCTCTACGGAACAGAATTATACAAGCAACGTTTAACAATAATCTTATGGTGAATGGTCAGGAACTAAAGATTTGGAAAGAAATCCCCTCTAAAATGCTTAAAGCCAGGAAAAGCTATACTTTTTTGATTGATGAATTTAAGAGATTAAATTTACAATATAAATGGGAAGCACCAGTTGGAGTAACAGTGAAATTTTCTGGAAAAAGATACCGGCTCAACACGATAAAAAAAGCTACTGAATTTTATGTCAATGTTCTAAAGGCTGATATATCCAAGATTCCAGAAGAAGGGTGTATGAAAATAAAAGAGGAGGAGGAGGGGAAGCCACCTTCGATGGATCAAAAAGAAATAGACTCAAAAATCCAAAAGGAGTGCCTGAATCAGATAGCTGGGGAAGAGGAGATGGAGGTTTGGGAGCAGACGGGAGACGACTTGACAAATTTGAATTTATTGAACTATTAAAAGATGAACTATCAAGATACAAAACAATGTGATGTTGAAATATATTGGATGGATAGAGACTAATATGATTGTATTTTATCTTTTCCCTATCTAATGATTACTTATGCAATATTTAGTTAAGTTTTATATAATTTTGAGGTTATTTTTAATGTTGATAATATTAGATATATATAGTTTGTTGAAGATTTGTTTATTGTTTATTCTTCTTTTATTTTCTTTTTTTGTTTATTGAAGTTAGCGAATTAACTTAGAATATCATGATGAAATTTAATATTTGATGATTACTTATGTAACATTTAGTTAAGTTTTATCTTAGAGGTTATTTCTAATGTCAATAATATTAGTTTAAGATTTGTGTATTTTATATTTAGTTATTACTTATGTAACACTTACCTTGTATAAGATAGAGGACTGAAGGGAGGAGGTAGGAGGTTTGTTTGTTTGTAGTGTTAAAGAGTTTTCTCTTTCTTTCTTTCTTTTTTTTATTCTCTTTCTTTTTTTTTCTCTCTCTTTTTTGTATCTTTACTATTGTATACAAATGCGATATATTAGTACTGTATAGTTTGGAGTTGAAGTTTTTTTTTAAAAAATAGTGTTCTTTTTTTCCTTTTTCCTTTTTCTTTTTATTAACAATTTAAACTTATTATTATGCCCTGTATTATCTCTGGGAAGTCCGGGGGGGGGGAGGTGGGGAGGGAAGGGGGTGGGTCTGGGGGGGGGAAATAAAAATGTTTGTACTTTGGATTTAATATTTTGTTACCACTTATGTAAGTTTGTACTAATAAAACTTTTTTGAGAAAAAAAAAAAAAAAAAAGAGCTGTATTAATGAAACATGGGATATAAATCTATTTAATTTTCATTTATTATTCATATTTTGCCATCAGCATAAAACACTTTTCAGAATAATGAAATGAAAAATCTTTGTCCTGAAACACTTATTTCGCAAGAGGAAGGTGGGTGTTTGCCTTGAAGGTGTTCACTTTAGTTTTAGTTACCTGTTTGGAAAAATATGGAGACTGTACAATGTGTCAGCAGCCCAAATGATACAGCTTCTTTCCTACCTCTGTCCAGATGTTTCCTGAGTATAAGTATGGAATTGAGGCACCAAGTAGACTACAACTGTAGCTAAATGGAAATATTCCTCTGCTTGAGTCCCTATAGATCAGATGTCCTGGTCATATTTAGTAATTTATTTTCTGCTTCATGGTTAGATATACCATATGACCCAATTCCATTGCTAAATCTGAGGGACAGACGGTAACATTTACAGCCATATGTAGAAAGTGCAAAAGATCAAGTTTTCCTGTAGGGCTGTTTGCTAGGCTCAGATTTAGCCAGGAGGAATCTGGCAATTAGTCCCAGGTCAAATCGGAAGCGTTTTGGCAATTCCTGTTTAGGGATGGAGATAGAATGCTTGTTGGATAACATTTTAAAATCTAATGGTATGTAAGTATACAAGGTGAGGGATTTAAAAAAATCATGTCGTTTCTTGAAAATTATACAATGCAAATAATGTATTTTAAATGTTAAAAGAAGAGTTATCCTCTGTTATAATGTAGTTTTTTTTCTGTATGTTCCTGGCTTTAAATTTAAATGTGATAAATATGCTGATGTTGATCAGATATCATTAATAAATTCTACATTTTCTGTGGTCCTATCAAGATAGATTGCACTGTAAGGAATCTGCACTGCCTATGAAAATACAGTATTTAAATAATAAATTAGTCTGCAACTGAACTCAAACCTGTTCCTTGAGTTGATAGCTGCAGAAAACCAAATACAGGTAGTCCTCAGTTAACAATTGTCCTGTTTAGCAGCCATTCAACTCATGACAGTGCTGAGGAAGTAGGTTTACAGTCAGCCTTTGAACTTATGATAATTAAAGCATCCTCATATAGTTATATAATTGCAAGTTGGGTGTCCGGCAACCAGTACACATATATGATAGTCGCAGTGTCTCACAGTCATGTCATTGCCATTTGCGACCTTCACAGCCAGCTTCCAACAAAGTCAGAGGGAAGCAGACAGTAAGACACAAGTCCCAATCACGGGATGTCATACTTAATGACCGTAGATGATTCTCTTAGTGATTGCAGTGGAAGCAATATTATAAAACAGGCATGGTCACATGATGTTTCACTTAACGACTGCTTAGTGATGGAATTGCTGGCCCAATTGCTGTCATTAAGTGGAAACTACATGTACAGCCTTCATAAACTGCTTATCTGGATCAGAGTCTTCTCTCTGCTATTGAATTTTGCTACTTCAGTCCCATAGCCCCAGAGTGGTATGACAGTAGCGTTGTTTGTTTCAGTAAATTTGATGTGATACTAGATAAGAGAACCGTGAGCCTACCGTTCTCTTTCAATATTACATTTAATGAATGGATGGGCTGGAATTTGAGTCAGATTTGGAGCAATAGGAGAAAAAGACGGAAAGAGAAGAGAAAACTTCTGAATTTAACCATTATTAAATGAGTCTCCAAACTGATATCCATGACTTTAGTACCCTGTCCTGGCTTGACTGTTTTTATTATTCACATTTTGTATGCACAGAAGTGCACAACTACATTGAAAAACAGGAAAGAAAGGAATTCTGATGTTTTCCAGCACTCAAATTATTATTATTTTTTACTGACACTTTCCTGAATGTTTGTGTTTTGTCCATGAACAAAGGCACAGGCTCAGTGTACTGAACAACAAATAGTCAAGAGAGAGATCTATTCCATTATTATTTGCAAACAAGATCAGTTGATTCATGGTCTCAAAATTTGGGGGAAATTTGAAATAAACCTTACAAGTAAAATTGTAAATTACATATATTTCATGTTCTGCAGTCTTTGAGAATATCTGTTCAATAAGTGGAATTTCTAGAATAGGCTGCTTTTAATGAATTAACAATATTAAGAGACAAAGTATTATATATCCACACAGTGTGAGCTTTTTAAATAGTTAAGTATTTGAAAAAAGCAGATTCACTTGAGTACTGGGTGGGAGGACATAGCTAAAAGGATTTAAAGGGCCATATTCATGTTTTGTACACTGAATTCTGAGATTTGGACTCAAACTCCTACAAAGAGAAGGTCTCTTCACATATAATTAGAAATAAACATTAAAAAGTGACTATTGGTCATTGCATGTATTTGTTGACTATACTCCATGATTCTGTCTGTTCCATGTCCAATATTGCACTTGATTCTGTACCTGATTTTCCTAATCTTACTGTATCGTTAAAATACTCTGATGTAACTTGCTGTATTTTCTCTTCCTCAGGTCCAGGCCAATGTGGAGAAGTCTTTGACACTCTTTGGGCAGCTCTTGAACAAAAAGCACTTCCTGTTAACTTTTATTCGAACCTTGGAGGCCCAACGCAGCTTCTCCATGCGCGACCGGGGTAATGTGGCCTCTTTAATTATGACAGCCCTACAGGGTGAGATGGAATATGCCACTGGAGTGCTGAAACAGCTTCTCTCAGATCTGATTGAAAAGAATTTGGAGAGCAAGAACCATCCCAAATTGCTCTTGAGAAGGTGAGCATTTGTATAGGATCCTCTTAAGTAAAAGGATTTGTGTGGATTTTCGCTGAAGTCAGGGTATTTTGTGTTTTTCAACAATTCTGACCATAGATTTAGCAGTAAAATAATAAATTGTCACCCATAAATAGTTACTTTCATATCTGAGTATCTCTCGAAAACAGAGTGATTGCTATTAGATGGAATATTCACCAAACTGAGCAAGCAGGGGAGACTTTTTTGGCCTTTAGTATTTCAATTATAAATTTGAACATTTATGAGTATGGTAAGAACTTAGAAGCCAGAATATTTTTATATCTTTGCAAGTCAGATATCAAAACAAGGTGACAAACAGACTGGAGGAAATGTTTGTTTAAGTAGACAGAGATATCAGATTTCTGTTAAATGTGAGAACAGACACTTGAGTGTGTCAGCATCTCTTTTAAATGAGACTTTAATGTAGTAGTCTTCATTGTACACCATTTTCAACAACATCTACTCTATGTTAGCATTGTTTGCAGAATAATTGTATGCTTTATTAAACAAATAATATGTTTCTATGTGGGGGATGGGTGTAACTATGATGATCTGATGTAAAAATCAAAGGGGGAAAAAGTTTTAAAAGACTTTGGAAATGACCATACAAATGATTATATAGCATTGAAAGGACAAATGTATGTTTGATTTGCAATAGAGGCGTACTGCTTGTTTGTTATTTGAGATTTTTTTTAACTGAACAGAAGGCAAACAAAAGGAATAGAGCATTTTGCAATTTGTTCTCTTTTTCTTTCTTCTTTCAAATTATTTCCTTCCTTTTTTTCATTTTTTTAAAATGGAATTCTTGCTGGTTACCAAAACTTTGCCACATACCCTGTTTCCTCCAAAATAAGACATCCCCTGATTAATAAGCCCAATCGGGCTTTTGAGTGGATGGCAATAAAGCCAAGTGATTATTTCAGGGTTCAAAAAAATATATAAGACAGGGTCTTATTTTCGGGGAAACACGGTAGATACTGTATTTTTTTAAAAGTCTCTAAATCCGGGGTTGATTAGTTTATCACAAATAACTTCTATTGCAAAGTTACTGTCTTTCAGTAGTATTTGTTTCTGATGGTTGGTAGGGAGCAAGCCATTATTATTCTACAGGTCCAAAAGGGACACATCCATCAGGCCTCTCTTTGCCCTGTTATTCTTTCCCAATTGTTTCTTCAAGACTGCTTCTTCAACCTCTAACAAGTGATTGTTTCAGAATAAAATAAGCAGATTTTCCTGAGTATTATCTCAACACAGGCGGGAGATGAGTACATGTCAAGAATGTATTCCACTTCCTTCATGCGTCTGTTCTGCTCCATCAGCTTTTTAAACCTTAGCCAGATAGGTTTACTGAATTATAGCCCAATGCATACTGAAAAATATACTAACTGCAGGATAAAAAATTATTAAATATGTACTAAAAGATATATATTCACTAAGTTCCTTTTCTTGAGCTTTTAACAAGCCACTTTTGCAACGGTTAATTTCCTTATCCACTTAGGCTTTAGATCAGTTCACAGATGAAATAGTAGTTTTACTTGTTGTACAAAAACACGTTTGAAAAGATTATTGCCATGTACATACAGTAAGGTAGATTCATGTTCATAAACATACTGTATAGTGGACATATCAAATAATGGAATTACCAAACGGGTCTTCTCATGCATGTACTTAATTCATGTGTCTGAGTGTTTGAAGTCATATGTCAGCTACTTCAAATAGTAATTTAATTGTGGCAATCTGAACTGTCACATTCCATTAGCTGGATGTAGCAGTCTGACATTACTAAGAGAATGCCCATTTTTTGCATGTTTTTAAAAGAAGGAAAACAGAAGAAATATACCAAAGTTGGGGACGAATATATGATTACACGTTAGAAGGATTTCTTTTGGAACTTGGTACTGTTTCTTCTTATACTATTACATTGGGACAAATGATTCTTTGCTACATTTTTATTCAATGAGGAAACCTCGGTGAATTCTGGCCTTTAGATATAATCACATATATTATCCTTTCTTAAGTCTGTAAACAGTATATGCCTCCTAAAGATAATGTGTAAAGAAAGCCCACATTGTAAATAACGTCAACTTCATTATCAGCTTATCCCTAAAGAGGCTGGGGTCTGAACATTTTACTTCTGGTATGTACCAGCTAGGTTTTAAAGATCTTTGGACAGGGATTTTCTTGTAGCATTATACATAGTTGATTGGTACTAGCTACTAATATAGGATGCCACAAGGATAGATAGATAGATAGATAGATAGATAGATAGATAGATAGATAGATAGATAGATAGATAGATAGATAGATAGATAGATAGATAGATTGATTGATTGATTGATTGATTGATTGATAGATTGATATAGATATAGATAGTGTGTGTGTGTGTGTGTCAATATCAGAGGTGGGTTCCTGCCGGAGCTGTCCAGTGTGCAGCTCTGGTAGGGAGCGACTGATTGCGCAATTTGCACGCGACCGCTCCGGAGCCTTCTCCGCCAGTCCATCGCACGCGTTGCCATCTTTTTCTGTGAATTTTTGGGCGATTTTGCTTCTGCGCATGCGCAGAAGCAAAATCACGCCGAAATCTCGTGAGGCGACGCGCGCAAGAGAGAGATTTTGGCAAGATTTTGCTTCTGCGCATGCGTGGAAGCAAAATCGTGCCAAAATCCCATGCGTGCGTGCATCCCCTCATGAGATTTTGGCGCGATTTTGCTTCCGCGCATGCGCAGAAGCAAAATTGCACGAGGGGGCACGCATGCGTAGCGAGCGAGCGTGCCCGAAACGTGGAGATGCGCACGCAGCGCACTGGCACCGGTAAGCAAGCAACCTGCCGCTGGTCAATATCAATATATTCTAGAACTGAAAAATAGATTCAAGATCACAAGACAACAGAGAAAGAGAGAGTTTTGAAGAAGAGACAGCAAATGTAAAAATATTATTGTTGTATGCTGCCCAGAGTAGCTTTTGGTGAGATTGGCAACTAGGCAACGTTGATAGATAAATATCAAACTTTGTGTATGTGTATGTATAGTATCATTCATAAAGTTAATTTCCCCAGTTCTGATCTTATAGTCTTTCCCTGTATCACCTCCTTCATAGGAAACGAAAGTTTTATTCTAGAACTTTCTTCCTCTGAGCTATTCTCAAGCCAAACTGCCTTTACACCAAGCCTTAACACGCATGTTCTATGAAATCTGTTTTATAAAATGTAGTCCTATGGACATATGGCAATCTAATAATTAAGCCTTGACTACAGAAATCCATCTCAGAACAGTGACAGAAACCTGAATATTGTTATTTCTACTCAGAGCCAAGTTTATTCCAACAATTGGATTTTTAAAAGTACAGTCTATCTGGGCTATTTCAGACTTCTCTCTCTTCCCTCCCACCTTCTTTTTAAGGGACACACATTTTTTCCACACTAGCATTTCTATCATGCTGAATGCAAGCTGTCATTCTTTATCTTATAACCAGGCTGCATACCAGAAGGGAAGGAGAGGGATTTATTTAGAATATCTACTAGTTGGGAAGTAGAAATTAGGTCATTTGTGTTTAAATTTGAATCCAACAATTTCCACTCCTACCCTTGTCACAACTTACCAGGCCTATTTTTGTGAGGAAAGCAAAAGAGGGATATAATGGGCAGAAAGCCAAAATGTGGAGACATTGTCTTCATTTGGTCAAGGCAGAAGGTGGTCAGGAAATAACATTTTCCATGGTCCTGTTCTGTTCAGAACAATCTGCGCTACTTAACTGCTCCTTTCTGCCTGATACTCCTTTGTGTTATGTAGACTACTCGGAATCCATGTAGCTTCTAGACTTAGAGAATTGGAATTTAGATTGTGTGTGATTTTGTTATTTTTCAATAACACTCTTTCCCTGTTTCCTTATAGCAATGAAAAAGCTGCTACCTTCTTGAGGTCATTAGTGTTGCTTGTGCTTTTGTGATCATTTGAATATGAAATAGCTGATCTGATGATTAATAGATGGAGCAGTCAAAAAAAAAAGTATAAAGAAAGAATTTCAATCAGAACCACCTGCATTTTTTCATGCTGAATAAATGTGCATAGTTTAAATGTTTGATAAATATGTTAATCTTAATGTTTACAACAGAGACATATTCATATCTCTGTGGTAAACACTTAAGCTTCTTAACTCACTTGATACCATATGAGCTTTTTAACCCACGTGTCCTTTTGGATGTCTCACTTTAATATATATTTTTCCCAATGGTAAAGGGCAAGAACCAGAAGGGAGAGTGTGTCCCTATCTGGGTTTTGCAAATTGATTTAAGTCCTTTGATTGTTTCTAAGAAACAAAGATGGATTTTGAGAACTGGAGGAATCTACCCATCCTTCATTACTGTTTCATACTTATACTTTGCCCTCACTGATTAGTGTTGTATTCTAGGTGGAAGGTTCCTCCGTGATTAGTATTGTATTCTGGGTGGAAGGTTCCTCTTAGTGGCCATTGGCTAGACCACCAAATGATACTTAATGCACATGGTTGCTGTGTTGTTAATAGCATTAACATTAATAGCCTTATTTGTGGCTTTTACAGAGTTCTTTCCAACAGAAAGATTTCACTGCTTTACAAAAGAGTTTTAAATTTGTTCAGGATTTGTCTGAATTCTGCAGCTAAATGCCTTTTACTATAATTGTTAACTGGGTACAAGTGTGTAGAATTTATAGAAAACTTGTAAATGTGACTTCCTTCATTTCTGCTTTCTGTTTCTAATGAATTGATGAGAAGATGCATAAATTGTGTTCTGAATTACAACATTATGTGGATCCTCTCAGGTACCTTGTATTACTCTTGAAGATTTGATGATGGTAGATTGGAACTTTTTTATTCCAAATAGTATGTAGCTTATAGAGCAGTGTTGGCGAACCTTTTTCGGCTCGGGTGCCAAAAGGGTGCGCATGCACGCAATAGCATGCACGTGCGTGCCCACACTCATAATGCAATGCCCTGCACATGTGAACAACCGCCCCACGCTGTCCCCCCCCCACACGCATGTGCACAGGCCTCACTGAAGCCTCCGGATTTCCAGTAGGCCCATTGGGCTGTTTTTCGCTCCCCCCAGGGTTCAGGAAAGCCTCCTTGAAGCCTGGGGATGGTGAAAAATGGCCCTATGGGCCAATTGGAAGTTCAGAAACGAAAGGAAGTAGAGCTGCCCTACCACTTACTTTCAGATAGTTGCAACCAGGCCTCACACAACTCGGCCCATTTCTTCTGCAGCTGGGAAGGCTTTCCTGAAGGCCTGTGTAGCTGATAACAGAGCTCCGGATCGATCTGGAGCTCTGTTATCATCTGCAGAGGCCTTTCCTAAAGGCCTTTCCTGAAGTCCTCTCTAGCCGATAACAGAGCTCCGGGTCTATCCGGAGCTCTGTTATTAGCTACACAGGCCTTCAGGAAAGCCTTCTTGGCTGCAGAAGAAATGGGCCGAGATGTGAGAGGCCTGGCTGCAACTGTCCAAAGCCGAAGAACTTCCTGAAGACCTCTGTCAGAGAAAAGGAGGCTGAGGGTGAGCACACAAGTGAACTTCTGGTTGGCCCGTTTTCGCTGTGGGGAGAGCAAAAATGGCCAAAAAGAAGGCCAAAAATCAGCTGGCCAGTGCACACATGTGCGCTGGAGCTGACATAGGACAACACTTTGCGTGCCCTCAGATATGGCTCCATGTGCCACCTGTGGCACGTGTGCCATAGGTTCGCCATCACTGTTATAGAGAGAGGATCCTGTTTCACTGGAATAGACTGAATCAAGCCAAACTACAATTGGCTAATTAAGACTATCTTTTAATGTTACATAATAACCTCACTATTTTTTTTTTTGTTTTAAAGTTATTGTCTTTCAAAATTTGACTGTTTAAGTCTTTAAGGTAAATAACTAAAAGTTTTAAGACTTCAAGGGATCGGAGAATTCTGAATTTTCCTGTCATCATATTTACTTTCTATTTTTCCTACAGGACTGAGTCAGTAGCTGAAAAAATGCTGACCAACTGGTTCACATTCCTTCTGTATAAGTTCCTAAAGGTAAGAATGTTACATTGTGTGAACCACACTAAGGGTGTCTGGGAGAAGGACTGAGACACTCATTTGTCAGAATCTTTTTTAAAAAAATATCTTTATTAAATGTTTTACTTTTTACATATCACAATAGTTTTTTAAGCAGATCTACAGCCTTTTGTATACATTGTTTTTATATTGATGCAGTTTGTACATTATCTTACAATATTTCCTAATTCTACATCTTCTTCACACACTTTCTCTTCATCTTTCTATCGTCAATCCAATCATACTACTTTTCCCATATTACATAATAATCTGAATCTTTTTGTCCTTTAAGTTCTATTGTTAATTTGTCGATTTCCGCACATTCAAATATTTTTTTTTAATTATCAGACTCTCGGTGGGTATATTTGGGTTTCTCCAACATTGCGTATATGCGACCCTAGCTGCGGTTGTAATATGTAAAATCAAATACTTAATATTTTTGTAATATTGTCCTTTAAATATTCCTAATAAAAAGAGTTCTGGGGTGAATTCTACTATTAACCCTACTACTTCTTGTAGCCAACTATGTATCCTTTTCCAGTATTTCTTCGCTTCCGGGCACAACCACCATGTGTGAAAGAAGGTGCCTTGCTCTTTTTTACATTTCCAACAGGTCGAATTTAAATTGGGGTATATCTTCGCTAGTCTTGAGGGGGCCAGATGCCAGCGATAAAACATTTTGTAGTGGTTTTCTTTATAGGATAATGATTTTGTCATTTTATAATTTCTATTCCAAATTTGTTCCCAGTCAGCCAAATGTATGTTATGTCCCACATTTTTCGCCCATGCTATCATTGTCCCTTTTACTATATCTTCGGCTCTGTCGAATTGTAATAGATAATTATATATTTTGGTAATGATTTTTTCTTCTGGGCCCATCAAAAGTTTATCTAATTGTTGTATCTCTATCTCAATTCCAATTTCTTCACTGTCTATCTTATATCTTGATTCGAGTTGAAGGTATGGCCACCAATCTATAATTATGCCGTTTTTCCAGCTCCTCTCTACTTTTTAGTTTCTCAAATCCATCTAAGATATCTTTATATTTAACCATTTTACTCTTATCAATCGTATTTGGATAGATCATCGCCTCCATAGTGGACAGCCAATTAGGAATTTTCAAATAATGTTTTTTCTTCACCTCCTGCCATATTTGCATCAATGAATCTCTAATCACATGTCTATGGAAATATTTTTGTGATTTATTTTCTTTGTCCCTTTGCGTGCCATCCCTTTTGTAGGTCATGGCCTTCCAATGTCAATATCTTTTATCTGTTGGAGGTTGACAGTATATTTGGCTAAAATACTATGCTGTGAATCAAGAATTCAGCCCTCAGATTTCTGAAGGCTGGTACTACACTAAGTCCAATTGAGATTTCATTTTCTACAAAAAAGAATAACAACATTGAGCTGTTTTCCATCCCTTGCTAAAATCTTTTGTTACAAAAACTAATGCTATAAATGTTTAAAATGTTCGATATATTATTTTAAAATGCTTTTCACTTGGTGAAAATGCGAAGGTTCTGCTTTGATTAAAAAAATCTCCATTTTCCCACCATTTTTAATCTTCATTATGAATTGGTTGGTTCAAAGGTGTGGATGGTTTTGAATCCATCTGAGGCACTGGTGGATATGTTGGATTAAATACACATGGAGAAGAGCGCTACTGAGAACTTATTTAGGTAAAATACATCATTAAGTCAAGAAAAAAGGGACCCCGTCAGTCCACCCAAAACCAAAAAGGAAACGTAGAATTATTTCTAAGCAGTTTCCATTGTTGTTTGTCACCTTTTGACAGAAAATTTGTCAAACTGAAATAATTACTTGCATCATGAAAGATACAGTCTGAGAACCTCTAGGTAGGAACTGTCTTGACTCGCTTCCTCCCAACCAAACTATTTACACTTTGCTATCTCTTGTTTCTCTGGAATGTTGCCCCCTCCTGGGAATCCTGGGAATCCAGACTACATTCCACCACACCAACCTCTCAAGAAACTCTGGAACCAGAGTTATAATAATAATTTACAGGATTCTTATGGTAGTTTTGTGATCCCACTGATGGGTGTTTTTTCTTTTGATAATCACTTAGCATGTCATTATTTTGTGATGTAATATTTTCCATTGTTTCAGTTTTCCATAGCAAAATCAGAGGCATGAATAAAATTCTGATTCGTTCAGCACAGAGAATGTTTTTAATATTGCCTGAAGTAAAGCTTTGAACTGCTGTATCAGAGATGAACTTAAAACTATAGTTTTGGAGCACATGATGTGTTAAAGGAATTTTGAGGCACAGAAGGAATCCTAGGTTAATGGCAGCTACAGATCTATAAATCAAAAGTGATGCCTAAATAATAGGGTTTTGCCAGAGTTTTACTCAGTGAGTTGCTATGGCACAGAGTAGAGCTGCTTTTTGAAGAATACCATCCCTTGTTAAAATAAAGGAAGCTTGGCTGCTTTCCAGAACAAGTAGAAAGCTATGCAGATGGCAAGCAATCACAACTGGGAGGAACTTAATACCATTGGTCACAGGCATTCCACTCCTTGCTTCTAGGGACATCCTGTATCCTTGAAAATTTCTACATTGCTGTAGAATGTATAACGATTTGCAAAGGAACAAGAACAACAGACTTTTGCCTCTCTTTAAACATCTTTTCTGATATTGTTGTTTTAAATTATCCAAATATAGCTACACAATTTATTTTATTCTGGCTGTGTTTTTACACAGTATAATATTTGGCAGGAACCAAGTAAGGGACTGACTTGTTTGATCCATGGTGGTGAAGTCATGGAACATAAGTATCTGCACAAAGGATGGATGGAAACTTAGCAAAAAAACTAGAAACTTGTTTATATTACACTGGTAGTACAACTACAGCAAATTCTCAGTTATATGTACTATCTGAAGCTGATGATAAGTTTTACTTCTCCTGTCAGGGAGAAATTGTTTAGCTAGTAGTTTTGTCACAAGTGTGCTGTTACCATACTTTGTATATTAAATGTAGAAACCATAAATACAGTCATGACTTGCAATTTATTACATACTGTGCTTCAGCATAGGATTCAAACAAAGGAGAATGAAATATAGTGCAGTCTAGAAAATATGCCTCTAACTGTTTATGGAATGTTCTAAGAGCTGTTCTGGGGTTGTTGTTTTTTTTTTAAGAATAATGGTACATCCCCACTTCTTTCAAATATATCCTGATCCACCAAAAAGCCTGAAATAGGTAAAATGAATTTCCAAGTTGTGAATTTCTCACAGATTTCCCCTGATTGCAGTTGTCAAGTTCCAAAACCCAGCTCGCCACCATGGGGCTATCAGTCATGTTGCTGCTACTTGGTTTTATTTTCCTGGGAGCTATAGTAAACCAGACAGTTAAAAGAAAGAAACAAAAATCAGATTGGTCAAAAATGGGCCCGCTTTCCTAATCCATCACCCGTTGTCATCTTTACACCCTATATACCTGAGGATTTTCAGTAGAAAAGAGTAATGTTTGCAAACAACAGCTCTCATAAACTAATGTCTGGAGAAAAGATCCATGCAATAACTGTGGAGGCGTTTATAGGGACATAATAAAAGTGTGTTACAGGTCTTGTGGTATAAGAAAAGAGGAAAAAGTAAGAGTGATCTCCCAAGTCTTGGGAACATATGCCTCATCTAAAATGTTAGGCAAACATGTCTTGCCAGGCAGGTTTCTGATGTATTAAGAAAGAAAAGACACATCTTCTTTCCTTTCTCTCTCTTTTCCCCCCACCCTCTGAGAAGTTTTAGTGGGCGAATATTGCAAATATTTGTCAAATAAGAAGGCATGGTTAAGATATTTAGAAAAGGCTTTGCAAGCAAGCAGAATGTCAGCAGGTTTTGTTTTATAATCTCTTAGCCCAAACTTGTGCAGGCAAATCAAGCAAGTAAAAATATCTATATTTTCACGTATACAGCAGATTTTCATGAAAACATGTCACTCGGGGGATGCTGACAGGGCTCCGATCTTCAGGGGGGGCAACATATCTTTGAGCCAACAATGACTGACGATTAGAACAGCAGTGCCAAGGAAGGCTTTCTAAGAAGCTGTCTGACTTTTCATTCAGGATGCCACAGGGCAAATTTGCATTTATAGTCTTGCTGGCTGTTCTGTCATCAAATTGGGGGAAAGTATTCCCAAAGGTATAACTGTGGGTCACATGGGATTATATATTCCCTTGTGACCACTATATAAGAACACGTCCAGGCCTGTGAAACAGAGAAAAGCTAGCTTGCCAAAATAATGCATTGATTCAATTCCACTGAGAGATGAGAAGAACATACTTTTTCTTTGCTCCCCCATTTCCCATTTAGCTGTCTGCTGCAGAAAAGGTGGGAATAGCCAGCTTCAAGAAATCTGCAAGCCTTGGGACTGGAGGTTTTGTTCAGGCCTCAAGTGCCATTTATCAGCATCCTAATGAGCCATCCTTGGGAAATAGGAAAGTGAAACAGATAAAGAGGAGCATTGAAAAATGCACAATATTAGGTGCCTGATGAGCTAAATCTCATCAATAAGACACTGTGTGAGCATTAGCTATACTGCCTCAGGCCTCCGCATATGCACAGGCTTTCACATGCCAAGCTCATACATCCCACTGATTCCTATAGTTTCAGTTCATTCTTCCTTTCTCCAACGTGGCGCTCTCCACCTATAGGATTGCAACTCACCAAGATCCTAGCGAATTGATTATGCTACTGAGGGACACTAGGTCAGCAGGTGGCTGTTCCATTAAAAAATACACTTAACTGTATTTGGGGTAGGAATCATCAGCATTGTGTAGACATCATTATAAACACAATAGTAAGCTGCCGTAGGATTTTTCATCGTTTTATTTTTGTCTTTAGTTCCTTTTCTAGATGAACTGAGCTTGAAACCACGAGCTCATTTTATAAAATTCATCCTATATTGGCTGTAGGAGCATTCCTAATCATTTGACATAATGGAATTTTTAGATCTGTGTCCTTAAAAGATTGAGCAGCAATTTTTTTATGACCCTAGGGGAAAGTTCTGTATACCTGAACGCAGAGTCGGGCAGTGGTCTCTGTGACATGTATTGGACGCTATCTCCCTCTTCAGTTATGAAGTGTTATTTCTAATGTTGCTGATCAGGACTTAATCCCTTAGAAAAGGGAGAAAGGTTTGAGGTTGTTGTAAAATATAGCTGCTTGCCTAAAGATAGGGTGTATTTCTTCCTTTTTAACAAAATGATGGTGGTGGATGCGTATTTGAAAAAGAAAGAGGGATTTAGAGTTCTAAGCACCCTGAAGCAGAATTTAGAATTTAAATGGAGGCAAACTCAGTGAATTGTGCTTTAGTGGGTTCCCTTTGGTTTGGTTTATGTTCCTATCATGGCAGCATATTGTGCTCTGAATGGATTAATGTATTTATTATTTTAGTCTGTTTGTGAAATATACCTAGTTTTTCAAACAGGGCTTTCCCAAGGCTGCCTGTGGTTTAGCTGTGCCCAAAATGATTATAAAAACCAGTATCTAAAATGACCTAATTGGTACCCTGGAAACTATAGCAGTCTCTGAAGCTACTGACAGTTCTGCATAGTTGAACTTAAGACATTAATCTTCGGAACAGAAAGCCAGGACCAGTTTTTCCATTCATGAACAGAACTTAAAGGTCTCCAGGGAAGTCTGATATGGACAGGGTTAGTGAAGTATGCAATACATTCTGGTAACTATCCTGTTTAGTCTGTATATCTTTCATTAGAGCAGACAAAGCAATTCTGTTTTTTGATGTTGGAAAACTAATCAAAATAGCCAAATGCCAAAATGGGTTATCTGGAGTCATTGTGTGGTAACTATCCATGAATAACAAAGAGCTGGCTAATATATTATTCGGCATAAGACTGAATCACAATCACATTGGCTTTCTAGGTGGATGCAATGGCCTGATTTTATATGGCTTAATCCCTGTTAGTTTGAAACTCCACTCTGCTTTTTAGTAAGCCTGTGTCAAGTTCTGCCACCTCCCACTGAAAACAAATACTGAATCCACTAATTTTAAAGGTCTTCCACTTGCTTGATGAAGGTAGCTTCATCCAAGTAGGGCTGAGAGTCAGAAAGCCCAAGATCAGTTAGCAAATATAAAGTAATTAATAGGTTAATCCCAAGCTTTAAGAACATGCAGAACTCTTCTTTTTATTGTCCATTGCACGATACATAATATCTCCCAAACCTCTCTAGAATAAGAATGGCAAATGGGTTAGTCCTCAGAGGTGCTTTTGAACAAGCAATCCATTGCTCTTATGAGCACTTTAAACAGCCCTGATGAAAAGGCAGGCACAAGCTGCCCCAAAGCAATGCATGGCTTGTCAGCTGACTGCAAGTGGTAGAAAACGATATGCCAGGCAAACACAATAGACAAATGAGATGTGACCAAGGAGCCATCTTCAATTTATCCTCCACCTAGACTTGCATGTTTGTGGCTGAGCGGTTTGCAGAGACCTTTTATGAGCAATCAAAAACTGCCTGGGAAGAAACTTTATATTTTTGGCTTCACCTGAAAGGAGAGAGAAGGACTAAAACAGGACCATTTTTCTAGGATGGATCATAATTGCCATGTGTGCCTGTTAACGGACGGTCATCATTTGGCTTGTGCATTACGAGGAGACAAGACAGTTATTAATAAACAGCACAGCACCCACATTTTTCCCCCCAAGCAGACTTAATGAAGCCAAGTTTGCAAATGAAACATAATTTCAAAGACAGGCGTGTTGTCGGAAGGTCTACGGATGATGTATGCCTGTTCCTGCTCGTTAGCAGCTGTCTCTTTAATTACTGCAGATGCTAACGAGATGCTAACAGCATATGGTGACAGAGAGAGCGGGCTCACTTTGCACCAAAGTAGAATTTGTTGTGCTGGTGGCCACCGGAACAAGAGGCGACTCCATAGAGGTAATGTAGAATATTGCCCCTGGGTTGCTAACATCTCATAATTTGGAGCTGTTCAAAGTACTAAAATATTTTGGGAATTAACTACATAGCAGCGTTATAAATCAGATCTATAATCATCTATAAATGTTGGAGACCATATCTTTCTTCCCAGATGGCAATTCTTGAAGTAGTACCAGACGTGGGTTGCTCCCGGTTCGGACCGGTTCTTTAGAACCGGTAGTGGGAATTTCCCCCCACTCACCGAACCGGGAGTGATTGCCGGTTGGCCATGCCCCCAAACTGGCTCTAATGTTGTTTTTGGCTTTTGCCATCTTGTTTTTGGTTTCTGTGCATGCGCAGAAGCAGTTTTTTGGCACTGTGCATGCGTGTGCGTGTGCAGCACAGCCACGCAGCACACAATGCGCACGTGCCCACGTGGCGCGGGAGGAAGCGAACTGGCGGTGAGGTAAGTTGGAACCCACCCCTGAGTAGAACCCTTCCTCCTTTGAATAATTTCTCTCTTAGCCTAATAATTTTAAACTCTTCATTGCTACTCCTTTCTCTCATAAACAATCCAGCCCCTTGTCAAATATCTCTTATTGCATAATACCGCACCCTTCAAAGTTTCTAATTTTTTTTCTTTCATCTAAGCACTGTGACCTAGCACATTTCCCTTAACTGAAATTATTTTTCTTACACGTCTAAAAAAGCAGGACATAGATAAGGTTGCCTCTTTCACAGTAGAGTAAATTGTGTTGCTTTTATCAGTGCAGGGAAGCTGACTCGTTGATTATGTATTTGCTTTTTTATATAATAAGAACAGCAGACGACACCTAGAGAAATGAACTAGGAACTATAGAGGAAACAACAGGAAGTATTTATTTCAAACCATCAGACGATTGTCTAGTTGATCTCATTACTATCAAATATGGAATCTAGCAGCACGACTAAAAACATTTTTAAGGAATAAAAGAAATTTACAGAAGTTAATTGAAATACAGATTCATGTAGGATATTGGAGTGGGGAAATTCACAGTTGAGTTGAGAAATTTAGAGGAGATATTGGAGCTGCAAGTTTGTTTCTGAGCTTCTAGCAATAGAATATTTAAGAAACAAACTAGAAGTAAATCTGCATACCTTAATTATTTTGTCTAGGGATTGCAACCGTAGTGTGAAAAAATAGAGAATGATCTGATGGCATCTGTTCTTTTCTTAAGGAACAAGTTCTGACTGAGGTGCTGATTGGCTGAGGATTGATTGGGCTGTTGCAGTTGTCCTAGCAAAGTTCTTATTTCCTATACATGCCTTGTGTAATCTGTATTGCTTAGAATATGTGTGGTATACTACCAGGGGTGGGTTCTAACTTACCTCACTGCTGATTTGCTTTCTCCCCCGCGCGCGTATGCACTGTGCTGAAAAATCCAGAAAAATCCCCCCCAAAAAAGTTGAAAACAAGATGGCGACGCATGCGCAGTGCCGGAAACTCAGCTTCTGCACATGCGCAGAAGAAAAAAAACCCAGGAAAAATTTAAAAAATTCAAAAAAATTCAAAAAAAAAGATGACGGGGTCCACGTACCGGCATCGACAGAACCGGTTCCGTGACATCACCAGCAGCTTGCTACCGGTTTGGGCGAACCGGTCCGAACCGGGAGGAATCCACCTCTGTATACTACCTACACTAATACAAAAAATTCAGGGGTTGTTCAATCAATCTTATCTCTTTCATTTTTTAAAAAAGCCTATAGCCTCTTCAAGAAGCTCGGAAGCAAGACTCTTAATGTGCTTTCAAAACCAGGCCAGGTTTGGGCTGCATCTTTAAAGCTCTAGAAATAATAGAGTCTGTGCCAGAAATGATACTTCCTAGATTCTCTAAGGATTTTAGTTATAAAGATGCCACAGAAAATATAGCCTTCAAATAATTGTGTATTAAATCTCTTGTTAAATCAAATTTTCTGAAAGGGTCTTCATTTGAACTTAAAATATTGAATCCTTAGCTTGGTTTGCCATTATTAAGTTACAATCCATGGAGCTCAATGACCTTCAGTGAAATTCTTGAAACTGTTGTTTACATACACATTTTCGCTGCCTTTTTCTAAAGTATTTCTTGGAGACTTTCTCTCTCTCTCTTCCCGCTCCCTCCCTCCCTCCCTCTCTCTGTCACACACACACACACACACACACACACACACACACACACACACACACACAGAGAGAGAGAGAGAGAGAGAGAGAGAGAGAGAGAGAGAGAGAGAGAGAGAGAGAGAGAGAGAGAGAGAGAGAGAGAGAGAGAGAGAGAGAAGTCAGGAATTGCATATTGCAAATACTGTAAATATTTTTTTTCTTTTTAAAAGTTTAGACTGAATAAGCAGCTGCTATTTTGGATGAGCGATTAACAAGAGAAACCTTACCAAAGCAAATGGAGCTACTTTTGGAGACAATACAGTATTGAATTAATAATTAACAAAATCCTGACCTTGCTCAATCCCGGTCATTTCTGTGTACATACTTTTTATCCCGCAGCCAGCATCCTGTAAAATAATCATTTAATTTAAGCATGAAATAATGGCTAATAAAATCAGCCTTTGATGCAGATTCTTCTAAAAGACAAGAATAGCAACTACGGTATTTCTTGTACATACCTATGCAAGTTATTTTGGAAATGAAGCATAATGTTATATTGATCACCCTTCTTTCTCTTCATCCTTTCTTCAGGAGTGTGCAGGTGAACCTCTGTTCATGTTGTATTGTGCCATCAAACAGCAGATGGAAAAGGGGCCTATAGATGCCATCACTGGAGAAGCCCGCTATTCCCTGAGTGAAGACAAGCTCATCCGGCAACAAATTGACTACAAAATGTTGGTTAGTAACAGTGGGAATTGAACTAGGATGGAGTCTTAGTCCTCTGAGTTAGCCCTTCTGATAATACTCTGCTGGGGGGGGGATCACTATTTAACAAGGTAGTTGTTCCTTCATCAAGACGGAATGCTGTCGATGTGGTTTACTTGGACTTCAGTAAGGCATTTGATAAAGTAGACCATAACCTACTTCTAGATAAAGTAGAAAAATGTGGGATGGACAGCAACACCATCAGATGGATTCAAAACTGGCTAACCAACCGCACTCAACGTGTAGTGCTCAATGGAACTGCATCTACATGGAGGGAAGTTTGCAGTGGAGTACCCCAAGGCTCTGTTTTAGGCCCAGTACTCTTCAACATCTTTATCAATGACTTGGATGAGGGAATAGATGGGGAACTCATCAAATTTGCAGATGACACCAAACTGGCAGGAATAGCCAACTCTCCAGAAGATAGGCTCAAGATACAGAAGGATCTTGACAGACTTGAGCATTGGGCGCTATCAAACAAAATGAAATTCAATGGTGAAAAAAGTAATGTTCTACATTTAGGCAAGAAAAACAAAATGCACAGGTACAGTATATGTGGTACCTTGCTCAACAGTAGTAACTGTGAGAGGGATCTTGGAGTCCTAGTGGACAACCATTTAAATATGAGCCAGCAGTGTGCAGCAGCTGCCAAAAAAGCCAACACAGTTCTAGGCTGCATTAACAGAGGGATAGAATCAAGATCACGCGAAGTGTTAATACCACTTTATAATGCCTTGGTAAGGCCACACTTGGAATACTGCATTCAGTTTTGGTCGCCACGATGTAAAAAGGATGTTGAGACTCTAGAAAGAGTGCAGAGAAGAGCAACAAAGATGATTAGGGGACTGGAGGCTAAAACATATGAAGAACGGTTGCAGGAACTGGGTATGTCTAGTTTAATGAAAAGAAGGATCAGGGGAGACATGATAGCAGTGTTCCAATATCTCAGGGGTTGCCACAAAGAAGAGGGAGTCAAACTATTCTCCAAAGCACCTGAAGGTAGAACAAGAAGTAATGGGTGGAAACTAAACAAGGAGAGAAGTAACTTAGAACTAAGGAGAAATTTCCTGACAGTTAGGACAATTAATCAGTGGAACAGCTTGCCTCCAGAAGTTGTGAATGCTCCAACACTGGAAGTTTTTAAGAAGATGTTGGATAACCATTTGTCTGAAGTAGTGTAGGGTTTCCTGCCTAGGCAGGGGGTTGGACTAGAAGACCTCCAAGGTCCCTTCCAACTTTGTTGTTATTATTATTAAGACCAATAATAAGAGAAGGAGGTAATGTAGAACGAGAGGTGAGAATATTCTCTAATTTTTATTGGTATTCTCTAAATGTTTGATAGAGTAGTCTAGTGCTTCTTAAACTTTTTTCTCTTAGGACCTCTTCCCACTTTTAAAAATTATGGAGGACCCCAAAAGAGCTTTTCTTTTCAATGGATTATATTTTTGATACATACCATATCTAAAATTAAAATTGGCACGTTTGCTGCTGCTAAGCCGCCCAGAGTCCCTCGGGAGTTGGGCGGCATACAAATCTATTAAATTAAATTAATATTGTGGGGGGTTTGATGGTATTTTAATGTTATATTATTTTTTGACTTTTTTAGATATTGAATTATAGCATCCACCCCATTGCGGTTCTGTGTGTGTGTGTGTGTGTGTGTGTAATGGTGGCTCAGCAGTTAAGACATGAGGCTTGTTGGCTGGAAAGCCAGCAGCCCAGGTTCGAGACCCAAGCATCACCCAACGGGGTGAGCTCCTGTCCTCACCCCAGCTCTTGCTAAACTAGCAGTTTCTACCTATCTACCTACCTACCTACCTACAGATATGGTTCTATCCGGCTCGCACGATACAGTAGGGCTGACTGCGCGAAGCCCCGCCCACCCACACGGACATCATGATGTCCCTTTTTTGCGACATTTTCAGCATTTGCACATGCGCAGAATGCTTTGCACATGCGCAGACAACGGCGCATTCGAGCAAAGCGAGCGCACGCACAGCGCGCACACATTTGCAAGCCGGTAGTGAAGGTAAGTGAATTTCACCCCTGATATGGATGGATCTATGCATCCATCCATATCCATATTTATATCGATATATACTTTATTTAAACTAAATTTGTATTTGCATGATCTCTGTAGACTCCATATGCTAAATAAATAATTTTTCAGCAAAGATTGGCAAATACTTTTGATTTCTCAGATCCCTCAGAGATGCTTGCAGAACTTTAAGAAACATTGGATTAGTCCCTAGTACTAAAGTTATAGTCTGAATCCTTGGAAGAAGAAAAAATGGCATTAAAATACAGATACACAGCATTCTTTAAAGCCCCAGTGGGTTATAAATAAGAGTTCTTTTCTAATATTAATATTAATTCTCTTTCTAAATCAAAGGAGAAAAAAAACCCTCTCCCTTTGTGCCACATATAAGAAGCATAGTAACTATTTTCTTCTCCAGGAATATGAACCATGACAAATAGCGATGCTACGTTTAAGTAGCATATGTATCATTCATGGCTAGATATAGAAGTATAGACATCTACCTTTTACTAAGTCAGGTCATTGGCCTGTACATTCTAGTATAGTTGACTCATTACTTCAGGCTTTTAGACTGGAGATTCTCCTATTCAGAGATGCTTAAAGTTGGACTTTGAACCTTCTGCTGCAACCAGGTGATCTATGTCAGCTATGATTTTCCCTATTATTTTCAAATGAGAACATTATGCAACAAGCTTCTCCCTCAGATTTCCTTCCTAATTAGAGTGGAGTGATGCGTTTCAAGACAGCTTAATGACAGCCCTTCCTGTCATCCATTTCATCTGAGGAAAGCTGTAATGTTATGCAGAGCATTCCTGTACAAAAATGTATTTATATTTATTTTATTTTTGAAATTTGCATGATGCCCTACAAAACCAAGTTTTCATATTACCAAAAAAAAAATGTTTAAAACTAAAGCAATCATTAAAAAAGAAAGAAGGTAGTTAAGCTTTTTCATTCTTCCCTTTTATACAGACACTAAACTGTGTGAATCCTGAAAATGAAAATGCTCCTGAAATTCCAGTCAAGGTCTTAAATTGTGATACCATCACACAAGTGAAGGAAAAGCTGTTGGATGCTGTGTACAAAGGAGTACCATATTCCCAAAGACCCAAAGCAGGAGACATGGACTTGGGTGAGCAATGGTTTCTGGTGTGGTTAGGATAACAGTGGATTCGTATTATAATCATGACATAAGGGCTATAAAACGCCAATAGAAAAGATGCTTCAAAAGAATTCTTTTTACTTCATTAAAGGAACTGCATGCTTTTCCAAGCTCATGTGGCTGGTTCAGAAGCTACTCTTTATCTTTGCCACCTTTATGTATAAATGTAGCCATTTTACTTTCTTTTCCCCACAGTTCTCTTCACACATGACCTTCTATACTTGTTGATAGATACAGTACCTCCCTGCATGTTCTAAGGCCACATTTTAAAACTATCAAACTTGATGGCAATTTCAAACAAATGACCCAGGGAAATAGGCAGAGGCTGAAAAGAGACAGAGTTGATTATTTATTTATTTATTTATTTATTTATTTATTTATTTATTTATTTATTTATTTATTTATTTATTTATTTATTTATTTATTTATTGGCAGCTCAATTGCATTTTGATAAATGGATCTGCTTTATATGAGGAAGAATAGGGAAGTATGCAAGAGCTACAAATTGGTATGGTTTTCTAGAGACGATCGTTTGGTTACTTATTTTTCCATCCATCCAATTTCTAGGCTGCCCCAAAATGACTCTGGGTAGCTTCACACAGTTAAAAATTGAAAAAGCAATTTTTATATAAAAATTAGTCAGAGTGAACAATGAAAAAAACAATCCCTCTCCCCATCACCGTCAACCTGGAAGGCCCGTATGCCAAGCTCTGAAGAACGAGTCATGTTTTGGGGACTTTCTTGAAGGCAAGTAGAATTGAGTGCAGGGGTCAATAAATTTTCTTATTGGTGAATTAAAAAAAAATAATAGATTTTCTTTTGTGTGATTCAATCATCAGATAGAATACAAATGAGGATGATGATGCTGATGATATCCCTTCAGTCCAGTCCTTAATAGAAATACTATTGTAATAGAATGATAGTAGTTTAAAATGGCTAATATATGGAAACTAGACCCATTGTATAGCAGAATTTGCAGATTAGCCAAACTTGGTAAACCTGTTTAGTGCCTTGACTGCAATGATAAATTTTGCTTTAATCCACAAGTGAAGAAACAGATTTGTCATTTAAAACTGGATCCAGTAGCAAGAAGGAGTCACCGTTTGGGTAGAGATTCTCCTTTTTGAAATTTATCACCCCAAAGTCTTTCCCTCAGAAATGAGCCCATAATCTTCTTTGGGGAGAAGCTAAAGACATAAAAATGGGCAAGAGGTGATTCAGTATTCCACACCTGAACAACTTTTTGCTCCAAAAATGAAGCCCTCATACTTGAAACCTTCAAACTACCATATTTTTCGGAGTTTAAGACGCACCGGAGTATAAGACGCACCTTAGTTTTTGGGGAGGAAAATAAGAAAAAAAATTCTGCCTACCAGCATCCATCTGGCTAGTGTCCTTAGCAAACAGCCTGGAACAGGTATATTAGCCTTGCAAAGGTCTGTTTGAAAGGCTGCTTTCATAGCATTGCAAAGCTCGGTTTGAGAGGTTGTTTTCAGGCTTGCAAAGCTCCGTTTCAGAGGCTGCTTTTTCAGCCTTGCAAAGCTTGGTTTGAGAGGTTGTTTTAGCCTTACAAAGGTCTGTTTGAAAGGCTGCTTTTTCAGCCTTGCAAAACTTGGTTTGAGAGGTTGTTTTCAGGCTTGCAAAGGTCCATTTCAGGGGCTGGGCGGGGCTACATTCAGTGTATCAGATGCACCCAGATTTTTACCCTCTTTTAGGGGGGGGGGGAAGGTGCGCCTTATACTCTGAAAAATACGGTAGGTAAAAGGAATGTGTAGCTTGAGACAGATGCTATTTGGTATGCAAGGAAGGTCATTTTTCATTCTCAAAGAAAAATGTTATTATGATGTATTGCTGATTCTAGGTTTAAACAAGTTCATGATCGCAGGAAGTAATAAGATGTAATACCTGAGAGATGATGAGAACAGTAATCTCATATGAATAAAGTAGCAAATTAAATATTTTCGGGGGTGGGGGAGGGGAATTGACATAATCCCAGTAGTTGAGATGACAACGCTTGTGATCACTGAATATGTAAGACTCACAGGATTTAAAAGGTTGTTGAATAAGCTGGAGATATTCTTGAAAATTCCCCCAAATGGGTTGTGAAGTTAAATAATTTGAAGGTTTGTGGGCAGGGGGTTGCTTTTGAGTCTGTCTTTCACTTCCGTCAACCACAGTTTTCTTGGCAATCACTTCAGAATTGATTTGCCATTGTTTTGTCCCCAAGAGTGGGAAACCGAAGTCACCAAGGAGAAAATAGCCTTATTACATTAGATCCCAAACAGATTTTCCTAGCATAATTGTTGCTAACTACAGCAAGACCGTAATGGGGTTTAGAGTGGGGTGTGGCTTTTTAAAATGGCTTCTGCCATGCCTCTTTCACATGCTCTCCATGCCTTTCATTCTGTGATCTGTCCAAAGTGAGCACGATCCCCAGTGACCCCATGCCCTTCTCTTCCATCGGTGCAGAGTGGCGGCAGGGCAGGATGGCTCGGATAATTCTTCAAGATGAAGATGTCACCACAAAGATCGACAATGACTGGAAAAGACTCAACACTCTAGCTCATTACCAGGTGTGGTTGTCCTTGGGTTTTTGCCATAGTGGTGGCAGAAGAGACATGGCATCTGAATATGCTATGTATCTTAATAAGATACTTATATTTATCTCATATATGAGAGATGAATACTACAAACAACTGTTGTTATTTATTTTACTATTGAATTATTATTGGCGGGAGAGATAGGATGGAAGTCTAGGCTAGATTCTGGTGTGTACATGTGATGAGTTTTAAATAATGGAGAACATAACATAGCTCAGGATTGTATTGTTAGGTTTTTGGTGTCCTCTGAGTTTGCTTTTCTTCTTGCAGACATTTTATTATCAGGCTAGACAACATCAGTACACAGATGATGTTACCTAGCCTGGTAGTGTTTGTAAGAAGAAAAGCAAGCGAGAATACTAAATTATACATCTTGGAAACGCATTTGTAGAGAATGAAAATAAAGCTTCTAGCTCTTAAGTTTAACAAAAGAAGCATTAAAATTATGTGCAAGATTGTTCTCTTTCTCTGTATTCTTCCTGACAAGGCCTGGAAGAATCCATATGCTGTCCTGTGTGCTTTGTCTTTGATCTGTCCACTACAAACAATTGAATAAATATGCTCCAACAAAGCAAGAATGAAAGAAGAACAAATTCTAGACAAAGCTGAAAAGCTTTCTATTTTTGTGCCAGGCAGATTTTGAAGGAGATAAAACTCGGGTCAGATCTGGGAATCCCAAGGAATGGAAAATGGCTTTTTATTAAGAAGAAAAAGAAAGCTTTCTTCTGTTTGTGTTTACATTATGAGAGAATGAACTGTCCATCTTCTCAAATTTTCTAAGAGACTCTGAGAATCCACTGAATAGGGAGTTAAACTTATTATTTCAGCTTCCTTTAGTAGGGAGCTCAGTGTTGGTTGGAGTGAGAGAGGTAGAGGTTATGGATCTTCAGTCTTAATTTTGGTAATATTCTCTACAGGTAACAGATGGTTCATCTGTGGCACTGGTGCCCAAGCAGAACTCTGCCTACAACATTTCCAATTCCTCTACTTTCACAAAATCACTCAGCAGATATGGTGAGTAAATGAGAAAACATCCTTGTCAGTTTACTGTCTAGAATTCAGTAGCAATCTGGTAATTAAGAAAGAAAGTCTTCCTAAGTTAAGAAAAAGCAGACAAAAAGGGATACCATGCGTCAGTCAAGCCTCTTCTAATGACTTCCTTGGTTTTGCATGACAAAATTGACCTAGGTCCATTTTATAGTAATTCAACCAGCTTCTCCCAGTTAAGGCTTTTGCCTCTGGTTGCTTTACCCAGTTTAGTTATGTTTCCAAAATCTGTATTTCTTCACCGTGTTTTCTTAAAGCCACTGTGATTTCATGTGTCTTATTGATACATGGTTAAGAGACGCAAGGGATCTGTTATAAATATTAAAAATATTACTTTACTGAGGAAAAAAATTGTCGCAGGATCCAATCTGGGTCGGTCACCAGGACAAGAAGTTTAGTCTGCACAGCTTTTGATCTTGTGCTGGAGCCCATCCTTCAGGAAGATTCAGATAGAGAGAGGTTTCCTGAGGATGGGCTCTAGCACAAGTCTGAAACCACACTAAACCTCTGGTCCTGATGACCGACCCTTACTGGATCTTATAACATTATCCTGGGACATGCATATTTGCCTTCATGTGTGAAAAAAAGTCACTTATTTAGAATTGAAGGGTACCTGCCAGTAGGTCTTAAATATAATGAGCTGCCTTCATTATTCATTAGATCTTTTCAATGGAAAAAAAAAGTCAGTAATCTCTTTTTTTCTAGGGCCAATTAGTTAATGAAGTTTAAATGACAGGGTAGCCCAAAACATATCATATTTCTTGATGGTATGACAGGCCAGGCTGCAAGTTAAGTGAGGTGGAGGGAGGACAGCAGAGGCCAAGAGTCAGCGGAGGAGGGAGAGGCAGTTGCCATTATATGTGGTTTCCTCACAGAGAGTATGCTCCGGACAGCTAGCAGCCCTGACAGTCTCCGTTCCCGGACCCCCATGATCACACCTGACCTGGAGAGTGGCACCAAGCTATGGCATCTGGTGAAGAATCACGACCACATGGATCAACGAGAAGGTGATCGTGGCAGCAAGATGGTCTCAGAAATATATTTGACTCGTCTGTTAGCTACTAAGGTAAATCAGAATGGCTCCAGGTCCACTATGAGATTGGGGTAGCATTGTAAGTTTGTTAATAGTAAGAGCAAGAGCACTTAGACTTATATACTGCTTCACAGTGCTTTGCAGCCCTCCCTAAACTGTTTACAGAGTCAGCATATTGCCTCCAACAATCTGTGTCCTTATTTTACCAACCTCAGAAGGATGGAAGGCTGAGTCAACCTTGAGCCTGGTGAGATTCGAACTGCCAAATTGCAGTCAGCCGGCAGTCAGTGGAAGTAGCCTGCAGTACTGCATTCTAACCACTGCGCCACCATGGCTCTTAATATTTCATCATGAACTCTACCCTGTTCACCTTTTTTCCTAAGTTGTTTTATATACTTATATAAATTATATTCCACCTGATTCTAATTGCCATCTGGGTAGTCATCTATTAGGGGATGGGTGTAGTGAATCCTGCAGTGTGCGGAGGATTGAACTTGATGACCTCTTAGTCCATTCCCATTCTCTGATTCCATGTTCCCACTGTTGGGTTAGAGACAGTCTCTCCCTCCAAACCTGATCCATAATCAGGAGACGAATATTAGTTAATCTAGTGGATAAGATACCAAGTTAGGAAGAAGGAAACTGTGAGTTGTAGTCCCACATTATCCATGAAAGCCAGCTCGGTGATCTTGGGCTGATCACTCTCTCTCAGTAGTGATTGGTGATTCTACTGCCTCTGATACAGTGAGTCGTCTGATTCCTTTGATTTCATCACCTCCCATTTCTAGTCTTTTTATATCTGCCCTCCCACTAAACCTGCAAAGATGAGTATTGCACCCTAGCTATTATCAAATGCAAGATGGAATTACAGTCTCTAGGTGCTATAATCATTGATTTATCCAGCTTCATTGTTTATGCACTTGATGGACGCCCTCATTTTAACAGTATTCCGTATCAGCAAAAAGCCAAGCAAAGGAGTATTAAAAATCCAGTGGCTTATGACACAAACACCAAACTGTTCACAATATAATTGCTGCACTAATTCCTGAAGTAAATGAAATGGCCAGTAGAAGATTTGTATTGGAACAAATCAAAATAGTACTCTGTTGTCAGATTTTGAAAAACCCCACAGTAACTGCAGAGCTAAATTCAGCTCAGCTGAATCTATCCTAGCCAAATCATAAATCATAGTAATCTGCAAGAGGAATGCTGGTTGCTGTATTGCTATTGTTTAACTTGTACAGTTTTAGAATATTCCCGAACATTCCAGGCTATATATACTGTTCGCTTCTTCTATGAGCAGCAAAAAAAATCTAAGCAGTAGAAAGCTTTTCTATCTTCCTACCTTCCTTCCTTCCTTTCTTTCTTTCCTCCCTCCTTTACATCACTCAAGGCATCTATAAATATTGTCCATTTGGTTAGTTTCAGAATATACAGGTGACACATAATTTGAACATTCCATCAGAAAGCACAGATTCTTCATGAGGGACAAAGTGAGGGAACTCACTCTCTCAAATATTTTCAGAATTCCATCATGGATTTTTCTTCCTATCTCTCAGTCTAAAAGCAGTCCTTTTTCATAGGGAGATACCTGGATTACCTCAACCTGAAGGAAAGGAATATATCTACATTTTAGGTATTTGCTGGCTGTTGAAAGGCACAGTTTTTGAAAGCACTTTCAAGATTTCTTAGCAAAATGGCATTTGCAGTTTTGTAGGGACTCTAAAAGAAGTCTCCAGTGACAGTTTCTCTCTCCTATACAATCTTTCTGCAGTTTTAAACCACTATTCTAACTACATGTGTTGTATGTTTTTCAAACTTCAGTAGCTGGATCCTACATGAGATGATAACTGAGAGGATTATAGGCTTATCTTTCCTCATAAAAAATCAGTCTTGGAAAGCCAGCTTGGAACTATTATGAAAAAAAGAAAAAAAGCAGTCATCCTGTACTTAATTGAATACTGAACCAGAACTCTGAAATAATTTGGATTGCTCTATGTAAAATCATATATCACTACCACATATAAATTGTTAAATTGAAGATTTGTAGAGAATGGACAAGGCACAGGAGGCAACTTAAATGAATGGATATGACATGGGTGTCCACAGGGTAAAAACTCAGCAGGATAGCCAAAACAGTGCCATTGAAGTTCCCCCTATTTTTAATGCCTTCCTTCCTTTCTCTCTTTATAGTTCTTTTATACCTTCTCCAAGTTCAGTTCTAAATTCCTTTACAATAGCCCATGAAAAGCCGGTTTTATTTCATCCATTGGTGACACTTCAGTTTCTTATTTTAGAGCATGTTTTAATACCAGTGAGATATTTTAGCCCTTCTGAGAAGAAGAAAAAGAATGCCTTCATTCTATTGTTGCTGTTCTGGTTGTGTACATTTATTTATTTATTTATTATTGGTTCTTCTATGCCGCCCTACTCCCGAGGGACTCAGGGCGGCGTACAGCATTGTATAAGAACACTAAATAATAAACAAATGAATGAATGATATATTAAGTAATGCTGAACAAATATCCTCTTTTTTTTTTTTTTTTTTTTTGGTTCCAGGGAACTTTGCAGAAGTTTGTGGATGACCTTTTTGAGACTATCTTCAGCACAGCCCACCGAGGGAGTGCCTTGCCTCTGGCCATCAAGTATATGTTTGACTTCCTGGATGAACAAGCTGATAAGCACCAGATCAATGACTATGATGTCAGGCACACTTGGAAGAGTAACTGGTAAGAAGATGCTGTAGCTCAGCAATAAAGCACATGGCTTGCACTGCAGAAAGTCCCAAGATCTCTTCCCAATTTCTGAAGGTCAAGCTGAGGCAGAGTGGATACTGATGGGTCATTGTGTAGATAAATATTCAGCTAGGTAGATCAATGGTTTGTTTCTGCAAGCTGGTTTCTTATCTAAGCTGCAGCTGGTGTGTGAAAAGTTGGGGGTAGCTAACAGGAAGATGTTTCTTTCAAAGAGTGTAAACAACCTACTGTAGTTTTAGCTTTTTCAGAAAATAGATCAGATGGTTTAAAAAAATTGCCTCAGTTGCATAAGAAAGTGCAGCCTCAAAGCATTCATGTTATTCTATTCCCTGGTATAGAGAAAGCCTCACATATACACTCACTTAAAAGGGCATTTATATTAGGCTACAATATAGCCTATATCTAATTCACTTGTTGAGATGGGAGGCTATAGAAATCAAATAAATAAAAAAAAAATACAGGTCTGTCAGAATAAAATTTCTGTAAGTATTGAAGTATTTGCTTCGCCAAATACTTCAAAGTCCCCCTCAAAACCAGTGTTTTCCAAATTAATGTATAAATCACTAAAATCACAATATAAAACGTGGAATAATAATGTGGATCCAATAATGGGAACATAATCATTAAGAGATCAGTAAAATAATAGGGTTGCACAGTACTGATTCAAGGCAAAAAGGTGTTCGGAGTGCTGGAGAAAATCTAACCTTTGGGGGGATGGCATGGCTGCCTCGGAGGGGCAGACACACCGTGCCAGAAAGCAGGGCAGCTACTGAAACGAGCTGCAAACAGGTGCTGCATTCAGACCTTTGCACGCTTCAAAGCACCTCTTAATCTTTGAATCAGAAGCGATTCAGAGTCTTAATAAACAATAAAAGCGGCAGCTACAGGAGAGCAGTTAAAAATCTTGTATGCAGCATTTTTGTTTATATAGCCAGTTATCAATTTGCTGGTGAGCTGTATTCCACATTTACCTTCGAATATGATAGGGAAGTTATTCTCCGCATGCTGATTTGCATAGCCTTAAACTCCGTCTCGCTATTTATTTTGTGCTATTGGGGATTAACGTGCTCAGTGAATAGTAAGAAGCGGCAGACACTTTTCTCTTCTGCTGCTGCCTTCCTGATTTGATCTCTCAGTTCCTTTCACTGTTACTGGGGATAGGAATATACACTCTGATCTCTGGTATTTGTTAAATAGCAACCAAATTGCTTTTGTAGTTCAGTAACTGTCAGTAATTAGCAAGGCAGGAAAAGAAACATTTTTAAATGGAGTTATGAGAGCATGGAAACATTTGGAACTGATTTATCACTCGGCTTTCTATATTAAAGGAAATAGCTGCTCTGGGAGGAAAAAACGGGGTAGGGAAAGAATCCCAATGATGCAACTCCACAGAGCCCAGGGAGGCAGGCAGGCTCCAGCATACTAATGCCCTTGCTTGTTTTGTACTGCTAATTCAGTGGATAGAGTAAATTTCAAGAGATGGTTCCCTGAAATTAAAAGCAGGGGTGGGCTTCTGGGGGTTCGCAGGGGTTCGGGAGAACCTCTAGCTAAGATTCTGTGCAGTTCGGAGAACACCCAAATCCCATTCCTGGCTGGCCCTGCCCGCCCCTCCCAGGAGTCCCCACGCGGCCCGTTTTGGATGCAGGTAAGTGCAGGGCACGCCGAGGCTTGGGGAGGGCAAAAAATGGGCTTACTGGAAGTTTGGGAAAGTTTCCGGCCTCCAAAGGGCCTCCGGAGCCTGGGGAGGCTGTTTTCGCGGAGGCTCGAGGAAAGCATCCACAAAAACGCCCCCCCTGGGAGGCTGATTAGGCCATGCCCACGCCCACCCAGCAACCGGGCAGAGAACCCCTGCTAAAATTTTTGAAGCCCACCCCTGATTAAAAGATGTAGGTATGACCAAAACCTGGATTATATGATTTGTGGGAGTTTAACACTTGAGACAAATAACAGTTACGAAAAGCAAGCCCTAGTTTTTATTGAGATAATTTAAATTTTATGTTAGGGTGGGTGAGATCAGATGATGGAATTATTTTACACAAAAAATTCCAACCCTAGAAGTTATGGGAAAAGTCTCCATGGATTTCCCTGATGTACAGAATTTTTTCCAGTGAGAAGTGAAAAATTAGATAGTATCCCTGAGGTTCTTTGTGTTGTGCTTTGCAACTTGGTCATCCCAACGTTCTTTTGGTAAATTAGTTTGAGTTTTCCCAGTACTTTGGGTTTTTTTTTTTCAACCTAGTCAATATAACAGGGAAACATATTATGACAGCCTTTCTGCCTCAATAACATTGTTTTGTGAAAATAAACATGGGTAATTTGCAGAAACAGCATAGCCAATTGCATTGCGCTGGTTGCCTCAGTTAAGAGATAAATTAATGCTGAGTTGAGGAGAATTAAGAAGGTATTTGCTTTTCCTTTAATTATAGTTCTCATTTCTTAATAGAATTTAGTCTCCAAGGACTAATAAAGAATATAGGGATTTAATAAAGGGCAGAAAACTTGGTGAACCCTGACATTTAAGAAGAGCAAAGGGAAATGATAGAAATGTTGACAGGCACTGATAAAATCCCAAGGTCAACATATGAATGACTTTGACAAATGCTCTATTCTGTGTCAAAAATAACAGAATTTACCAGGCACAATTTTGGATATTTAAAACAAGTGTCATGATAGAAATATTTCTCATATTCAACAAATGAAAAGCGTTTGTTACTTTTCAAATGCCAAATGCCCTTAAAATCACTTATATATTTATATCCACATATAAAACATTTATAAATAGAAAATGTTTTATAAACATATAAAAAATTTATAAATACTGTACGTTCATATACAGCTGCACCCTTATATACACCCACCCTTCAGTGAGATAGCTGTGTACCTGGCAAACCATGCATCAGAGTTATTATCACCTGTTTAAATTTTGGAGGAAACCCCTGCCCCCTTACTTTGACAGATTTTAACCAAGTAAAGGTTTATGCTAAGAGCCCTACTTGAAGCTACTAAGAATAATTTTTTCTTTTCTTCTCTTTTTCAGTCTACCTCTGCGTTTTTGGGTGAATGTGATTAAGAACCCGCAATTTGTGTTTGACATTCATAAGAACAGTATTACTGATGCCTGCCTATCAGTGGTGGCTCAGACATTCATGGACTCCTGCTCAACTTCTGAGCACAAGCTAGGGAAAGACTCTCCCTCCAATAAACTACTGTATGCCAAGGACATCCCTAACTATAAGAGCTGGGTAGAAAGGTGAGTAACTGCAGCTGTAGACAAAGGTTTACAAAAGGAACAAAGGTGTGGCAGTTCTAGAAAGTTTGGGATGGTTCCATAAAAGAGCCACTCTGGGTTAGAGGAGAGAAGTTGGTTCTTCAAAACAATTGCAAGTAATTGTTTTTCTAAGAATTGCCGATTCCTTTCAGACCTTTCTAATGAATAAGTAATAGAGCATATAGGTTTCAGGATGGCAGCTATTTGTATTAGGCTGGATCCAGCATAAACATCTAATTGGGGGGGGGGACCTCAATGAAGTGCTTCTTCTATCAGCTGAGCTTTTCAGTGGTTGAACAAGACAGGGAATGATGTTTCTGTTGCAACCATTATCAGATCCAAGTCTCCTAAAAATTGCATTTCAGGATTGGTGAAGGTGGGTTGGGGAATTTGGGAGTAGTGAGTAAGAAGGCACTCCAGGAAAGTAAAAATAACTTCCTCCACTTTCTCCTGCCACCTTCGCTGTGTTTTGAGGATATTTCAACTGGTAAAGCAATCCATTTGCAGGAGGATTAGCAAAGCAAAATCTCTTGCCAATGGAATTTAAAGCCTGGATTAGATCCATCCTGAAAATAATACAATCACACTGTATTGAGTAATACAGATAAGAGTTTTTAGTTTTCAGGGGTTTTAACCGGGGAGATTCTGATCAACTTCAAGTGTGTTTGGTTTGTTAATTATTGTGTACTATTGGGATAGAGACTTGCACATTGAAAAGACTAGCTGGTGCTGTTATGTGAAAATTGTATTTGCTAGTGACATCATTACCCTGCTGATGTCTTAAGTAAAACCAGACTTTTTTTCACTGCTGCTAATAAAGATGAAAAAATAGATAATGAAACACAGGATGAATAAGACTTTATTTATAAGTAGAGCTATTTTATTAAGCAAATTGACTGTGTCTCTGTTTGTGTACACACACACAAACACACACACAAGTTAGCATTGGTACATTGTACAAACCATACTTCCAAATACCTGGTTCTTGCCTGAGCTTTAATTCAAACTGTTTTAACAACTTATTATTCTGATGGTTAGAGGAGGAGGACATTGCATTAGTTTTATGAGCATTATTTTTATGAGTTCTTGTTTATTCATGGTAATATGTGGACTACACAAGCCCAATGCCAACCCTACAAGACGGACAAACCAGAATACTGACTCCATGGATGGCTAGAATTATATTTCATTGTGATAAGCTTTAGTAACAGAATCTTGGCTAAGTTTTCCCTTCCTTCCTTCCCTCTTAGACCCTAGGAAACCAGAGATGGAATAGTCTGAGTCTCTTTGTAATACCCTTCCATTCTCTCTGGACTTAACCCATGTTTATTCTGTACTGTACCTGATGTTTTCTTAATGGCCTATAGCAGTGATGGCGAACCTATGGCACGGGTGCCACAGGTGGCACGCGGAGCCATATCTGCTGGCACGCGAGCTGTTGCCCTAGCTCAGCTCCACCGCGCATGTGCGTGCCCGCCAGCTGATTTTTGGCTTGTGCAGATGCTCTGGGAGGGTGATTTCGGCCTCCGGAGGGCCTCCGGGGTGGCGGGGGTGAGCGGTTTTGCATTCCCCAAGCTCCAAGAAAGCCTCTGGAGCCTGGGAGAACGAAAAATGGGCCTACTGGGCCCACTGGAAGTCGGGAAATGGGGGAGTGGTGGGGTCGTGCACGCATGCGCAGGGGGGTGGGGCAAGTGGGGGTCTTTGAATTATGGGTGTGGGCACGCACGTGCGAGCGATAGCATACGTGCGCACTATTTTGGCACCCGAGGAAAAAAAGGTTCGCCATCACTGGCCTATAGATTTACTCTTTAAGGTCATCTCCCTGATTCTCCTATACCCAGAAACTTAACTAATATTGTGAGAGGGAGGGGGGCATCTTCCTTTTTCATGCCAGCATCTCAAGGTAAGGACATCTGGGACAAAACCTGTACTTGTGTCCTTTTCATTATCTTTTCGACTGCTAGCCTTAATACAAACAATATTTTATGATGCAGGTTTTTGCATACAGCAAGTTATACCATCTTAAGATTTTTTTTTAAATTATTTAATGAGATTCTGCACACTTTGAAAATGATGAGGAACTTCAAATCTTTTGCAAGCACTTTTGCACTAGTTGTTAAACAGTAGCTCTCTTCTTTGAGAGCTTGAAAAAAGTGCAACTGCTTTAAAGAATTGAGCCTTTAAAGTTAATACAACTTTAATGGATTAACTTCTTAAAGCAGCAACATTGCTTTTTTTTGGGCTTGTGCAAAAACAAAGAATGTAGACAAGACATCTTACACCCCAGGCTGCTTTAATGATTATCAGAGAGAAATCTGAAGCACACTCATAGTCTTGATATTCAATACTATTTGCTGCTTGCTTAGTTAGCTATTTTTAATATTAGCCAATATTATACATTATGGTGGTATTTTAGAGATAACATTGCCCTTAGGATGTTTCCCACATGGCTAGACTTTTAAAACATGAATCTTTTATGTTGCATATTTATATTCTCGGAGTGGATGTATGTATAATTATAAATTATTTTATAAATGCTAGATAATGATTACTGACGTTACGGAAAAAATGGGCTTCTATCTTGCTCTCCTAAGTAAAGCCCATTTCTTCCATAACAGCAGTCATCATTATAACTCGGTAACAAACTTTCTAATAAATACAGGATTATAAAACACGATCTCCAAATATGTCTCTTTCTGCTCTCTGCTGAGCTCCATTAAGTTCTCCTCATAGGAGTGATCTGATCTACTGATCTGTGATTCTGCTTGACCTGACTCACCATGATCTTGGAACAACATTCCAACAAAGGATGTAGACAAGACATCTTACACCCCAGGCCGTTTTCCCGCAGTAATCCTTCTGTGTTTTGCTTTGTGTTTGTAGGTCAGGTATAGCAGTGCCAAGCCCTCCAAATCCCTATTTAGCATGTCTGTTTCTGCAGAAAGATTGGATCTTTCACCCAATCTCTTGCACTCAAGCTTCTTTTGTTTGGGGAGAGGAGAGGGGGAAGAAGAGCTCAATAAAAGGTTTACCTCCAATTATCACAGCACCCGTTTAAACCTGTTTCTCAAGCCCTATTATTTCTGTCAGTACTATGTTTAAAACTGATTGGGTTACTAATGTATGAATAAACCACTAATCTATGTTTATATAAAAAAGTGGTATTGCTTTAAATTGTAAGCATTGTAGGCTTGCTGATAATTATAAAAGAGAACAGGTTAGCTTGAGTAATTTGTGCGTCGGTGTGCTGTGTGCTTAGTGACTGAGAGATTGCTTCTACTCACTCCTGTATCTGTTTGAAGACAAGCCGCTACCGGAAAGAAGTTCAAGGTTTTTGGTGAACTGTTTGAAAGAACTTTATCTACAAAAGATTAATAGCTAAGTGCTAAGAGTTTGACTTTGTATCTGTATATTAAATAGCTACAATAACTGTTTGCTATTGTCAAGAGAAGATAAGTTCAAGAAAGATTCTTCATGGACTGTTTGTTTTGAAGTTTTACAAGTTTATTTAAGTAAATTATATTTAACACTTTTAAGGCTTCTGTTTATTGACTCTATAGTATCGAACAGCAACGCCACATTCCGTCGCGTATATTAATTTCATAAAATACATAACCTCAACAATTTCAACTCACACAAGGAGCTTGGACCAGGCACGCTGCCTCGTCCCCTCAGTCTTAAGATGTAAAGGGAGATCCTGTGTACTCTGCCTGTGAGGGCTTAGTCTGGTTACTTGAATACAAAATGAAGAGTCATTTGGCAGGCAGAACACTATGAAATGGCTAGATTTGCTATGTACATTACAATTGCTTCATTGTAATGAATTGATGTATTACATTTAATCTGGAGACTTGTTAATTAAGTTTATGGTATTTTCTAGATTTATCCTCAGTTTGTCTCCTACCTGCTATTGAACATCTTTATTTTCAACAGCGTGATTTATTTTTCCTCCTTCTCACTTATAGATATTATGCAGATATAGCTAAAATGCCAGCAATCAGCGATCAGGACATGAGTGCCTATTTGGCAGAGCAGTCACGGTTACACTTGAGCCAATTCAACAGCATGAGTGCCCTGCATGAGATCTACTCATACATTACTAAGTACAAGGATGAGGTAAGGTATATCAGAACTCTTAGACATATCATAATATAACTATTTATCTCTGTTTTTTCCACTTTCTTTTGACCCACGAAAAGAAATCGAGAGTGGAGCTGCTTTTATCCCTCTGTAAACTCATCATATCATGTCTTAATAGTTCCATAGCCAGCTAATGAGCACCTGCTATTCAGTGTACTGCAGCATTTCCATACAATATAAAAGTAGCTCCATTTTTTAAAATATATTTTAAAAATGATCTGTAATGCATAAAAGCGATAAACAAAAGAACACAAATATGTGCATTATAATTATGTTCCAAAATCAGTTATTAAAGATTGATCTAGGCAGTTACTTACAAAATATCATGGTTGTACATATCATTTCTATTATGTGGGGAAAACCTATCTGGGCTTTGTCCCACTTTAAACTGAAAAGGGTGTTTGTCTTCCTGAACAGGTAGTCATGATTAAAAATATGTGGTTCAATTATCCATTTGTTGAGATACTAGAATGGTAGAGGAACCAGTTGCAGCAAATTATTGAAAAGGGGTACTAAGCTCTCCCAAAGATACCGATTTTCTCAGTCTCCCTCTTTCCCCTTATCCTAACTATCAACTCTGACATAGATGGATGAGATAAGAACATTTGTCAAGTAATAGTTCCTCTAATTTCTCTCTGACGGAATAAGAATTATTCCTATCGAGGCGATATAGGATCTTGCTTCTTTGAAGTCATTCTTACTTAGAAAATAAAACCGAGATTCAATTCTAATTAACAAAATATTTATTTTAGTACAAAAATAACAAAAGAATATAAACCCTAAATAAGCTACATTTTCTCAGCTAAGAATTCACGTCTGCCTCGGGCAAGGCTCACAGGAGAAGAAGGAAGGAGAAGACTCCTGGAATGCACACATGTGTAGTAAAACATATCACATGTCTGCTTGATTAAAAAATACAATAAACCTCACAAATAAATCTCACAAATAAATAAAACCTAGAAATATTGCAGAGGTGCTCAACTGACAAAATTCACATCATGACACTCTCCATCAGTATTGATGATGATTATGACGATGATGATGACCCTCCTGAATCCTAGTGACCTATGCTCCGTTCTTTTTATTTCACATAACCAACAATCCTGGGATTCTGTGAATATCTCTGTCCAAGGACTAACCAGGCCCTACAAGCCTAAGCCAGCCAAATGTTGCCACCTACAAAGACCTTCTACTGAAGCTCTTTTAAGTCCTGCATTTGCTTGACAAAGAGAGGATACCTGTTTCTTTTCTAAAGTTTAGATATGCCTTGAGGTATTTTTATCTGCCTATTATCATTCATCCTTTCTTCTCCTGTTTTGATATGAATTGCTTAAAGTAACAAACACAGACCACTCCCTTTTATAACAAAACAACACTTTTCCAAAATAGGGGGGGGAATCACAACAGTGCCTCAGCAGATAAGTAATGGGCCAATAAGAATGGAAGAATTAAATCAGCAAAGGGAACACATCTCATGAAGTAATCAAATAAGAGACAAAAGAAAAATATCAACCTAAACCTGAAGCACTTAACTCTCTAAATGAATGTGTTCTGTGTCATTTCAGTGAGCCCATGTAGAAATGACCTTATTTATAATTTTGAGGTGGGGGTGGCATTTACTATCACGAGAGAGTCACTTCATAAGCCTATAAAGTTTTAAGAGTGGTTAAAAACCCATCTACTGTAATTGTTATGAACAGCAGAAAGTAGTTTTGAACACATTCTCTACAATCCTTTATTAAAGCAATAAAATATATGATGCTAATAAAATATATCTATATATATATATAATGGAGTTATATGGATTTTATTGCCCAACAGAAAGATGTTGAGAGCTGGGGGAAGGGAATTGGTTGCTTATATAAGATAATGAAAGCATTTGTACAAGACCTTGTCAAACATCTTTGCATTGTTATGTGGGCAAGGCTCCAAAATTGGTTCCTTCAACAGCTAGTAAAGAAAGGGGCCTATTCACATAAGTGTGAATAGAGATCAAAGCTTCTTAAGAGGTTTCTGCACTCCAGTAAGCTCTGTAGCCAGCTGTAGCCAGCCCATGGCAAATTTCCACATGCCGATGGAATGGCTTGTCTTCAGAAGTTGTTGGTGCTCCATCACTGGAGGCTTTTAAAAAGAGACTGGACAGCCATTTGTCTGAAATGGTATAGGGCAGTGATGGCGAACCTTTTTTGGTTCGCGTGCCAAAAGGGGGGGAATGTGGGGGATCATGTGTGTGCGTGCCCACACTCATAATTCCATGCACCCCCGCACATGCACGCATGACCCCCCTGCTCCCAGCATGCAATGGCACGCCCATTTTTCGCTCTCTCCAGGCTCCAGAGCCTTTCTAGGAGCCTGGGGAGGGCGAAAACGGCCTTCCCCACCCGCTCTGGAGGCTGGAAACAGCCTGTTTCCCGACTCCCAGTGGGCCCAGAAGGTGCGAAAATCAGCCGGCTGGTGCACACATGCACGCCGGACCTGAGCTCGCGTGCCCACCGATATGGCTCCGCATGCCACTTGTGGCACCCGTGCCATAGGTTTGCCATCACGAGTATAGGGTCTCCTCCTTGAGCAGCGGGTAGAAGACCTCCTTCCAACTCTGTTATTCTGTTCTGTTTTTCTAGTGACCTTTGGGCTAGTCTTTTTCTCAGCCCTAGGAAGAAGGCAAATAGCACATCACTTCCAAAAAAGTTGACAAGAAAATTTCAGGAATTAGTCCAGGCAGTCGCCAGGATTCAAAACTGACTTGAAAGCACCATCATCAACAACAAAAAATAGCTTAGGTTTACATTTTTAGGATCCTTGGTTGATCTTTAGTCATTGATTTGATAAGTTACTTCAAACTAGATGTGTATATATACACACCTCCCTTTGTACCCGCACATATTTTGTTTTTAATAGAAAGCTAACATGCTGCCAAATTCTGTCTCATTTTTATTTCCAATTTTTTTTTTAGTCCCACTAAAGTTTAGGTCTATTAAACAATAAAAATGGTGGGTGGTCGCAGCTCTGTGCTGGAACTATGGCCACCTGCCAGAAACGAAAAGGAAGGGAAGGAAAACTGGGGTAATAGGGAGCACCCCAGGGGATTAGAAGGGTTGGCAGGGAGCAATCTCACCTATTCACAGTCTGGAGAATGGTTATTATGTGATTGATGTGCCCATTATTTGTGAATAGGAAAGCACATTTGTACATCCATTTTGTAAGAGTGCCTGTGACATGCTTGTTAATATTCCAAGTAAGACCACTATAAAATACATTGCCTACCTATGTCTTGAATAATGTTCCGGGGTTTAAATATTCTATTCATATATAAAATGTTTCGCATATTGGAAATTCTGAAAGTATTGTTTCTGAATTGACAACAGATTCGGATGGTGAAAAGAGTAACATTAATGCCGCATGTCAGCAAAACTAAATATTATTGTTTCTTTGTAGACGTGATCTTCAGATGAATTCTTGTATCTCTCAGTGGCAACTTGCATTTTGTAGAACAGAGTTTCTTTGAATGTGCAGTTCAGAGATCTATTTCAAGTCAGCAGAGTTCCCTCTGTGGTATAATATAATGCTGCTGGGAACATTCCAATTTCCTATTTTTTTTATCCCATAAAAATAAATTCACATGCCAGTCTTTTGTTGGCATTGCATATGAATGATTAATAGTCACTACTTAACTAGACTAGATTAAGTTACTAGAGTTCTTTTAGATCTCTTATGAACAAGATATTAAAGATAAAAGATGTAGAACTATTTTTAGAGTGATACAGACAGAATTGTTTGAAATTTCCAAATTAATGAGATTGTTTTAATCCGGATCTACAGCTTTTCTTCCTGAGCTGAAAGTAGAAGGATAAAATAATAATAATAATAATAATAATAATAATAATAATAATAATAATAATAATAATAATAATAATAATAATAACAACAACAACAACAACAACAACAACAACAACAACAACAATAATATTTTATTTATTTATTTATTTAGGATTCTTATATGCCGCCCTACTCCCTGGGGACTCAGGGCAGCGTACAACATTTGAAGAACCACTAAACAATATAATTTAAAACAATTTAAAATACATTTAAAAAGCATACAAAATCTTACATACATGGGGGAGACCAAGATAAAGTTGTCTCAAAACCCCGCCTGCAGGAAGAGCCATGTCTTCATGGCTTTCCGGAAGGCCAGCAAGGTGGGGACAATTTGTATCTCTGGGGGGAGTTGGTTCCAGAGAGCAGGGGCCCCACAGAGAAGGCCCTCCCCCTAGGTCCCGTCAGCCGACATTGTTTGGTTGACGGGACCTGGAGGAGACCCACTCTGTGGGACCTGACCGATCGAAGGGAAGTATGAGGTAGAATGCGGTCCCGGAGGCAACCTGGTCCTAAGCCATGTAGGGCTTTAAAGATGATGATCAACACCTTGAATTGCACCTGGAGACCAATGGGCAATCAATGCAGCTGGCGGAGTATGGGTGTTACGTGGGTGTATCTTGAAACACCCACCACAGCACGCGCAGCCGCATTTTGCACCAGCTGAAGTCTCCGAATACTCTTCAAGGGTAGCCCCATGTAGAGCGCATTACAGTAGTCCAATCGGGAGGTGACAGCGGCATGAGTGACCGTGAGTAGAGCCTCCTTCTCCAAGTATGGTCGCAATTGGTGCGACCATACTTGGAGAATGAATGAATGAATGAATGAATGAATGAATGAATGAATGAATGAATAAATAATAAATAAATAATAATAATAATAATAATAATAATAATAAATAAATAATAATAATAATAATAATAATAATAATAATAATAATAATAATAATAATAATAATAATAATAATAATAATAATAATAATAACAACAATGCAGATTTTTTAATATTTAAGTCAATTTAATAATTACCCTTTCCAATGTGCTGGTTGCAATGCATAAAAGAGAAAAGCATCTCTCACATAGATATAAAGCTTCATTTATCACAACTCCTATTAATAACGAGGAATGTGGGTTGAATGAGAGATTCTCTCAATTAAGGCTCTCTTTCAAATGATATTTTCATTCCTGAAGAGTCCACCCAAAAGACAGTGTAATCCTGAAGATCCCCTGTGAGTTGGCCAATTTTTTTTTTAGTCTTGAAGGCCCTTGTAGGCTTTAGATATTAACCAAGTAGTAGATTAATCAAAAACTCTTAGTAGGGGCAACTCTGGAGTTTCATTCAACAGTAAGAAGCCACAAAGGGTTTAGAACTCTGTCACCCAGCTGTGATGTGATGAGCTGCTTCCTGAAGGATCCCCCCTTTTTTACTATTGCTTTCTGCAAATGAATTTAATTTATTTAGCTCTTGTAATTTTAATAGGCTTTTATTGTATTGTGAACTGCCCCTAGTGTCAGGCAGTGATTTTATATTGCCTGTTACATGTATATGCAGGGGGATGCATCCCTATCAAATATAATGGTTTATTCCTGAGCACGTGATTAATAGGTTCCTAGTACGCATGTGTACATTCCTTTCTTTGTTCCTTCCTTCTTCTTCTGCTTCTGTAAGGAGCAAGACCTGTTTTATAGCCAAGATGTGATTCATTATTTTGTACCGAAATAAATATTTTCTACTTTAGTATTTTAAACGGCGGTTTTCTTTTTATAATGTCAGAATTCCAGGGAAAAGATCTATTTCGCCTCTGATGAGAGTAATTCTTATCTAACACCTAGTGTCTTTGGATAGTGAGACCGACGGCATATAAATTAAATAAATTAAATAAATAATAAATAAATAAATAAATAAATGGAGGAATGCAGTATCCTTTTGAATGGAATCGGGAGAAATTACTCTCCTTTGCAAATAAAACTCCATGTAACCTTTCCTTGTAATCGTACCTTGATTAAGTTGGGCAAGGTTTAGTGGGTTCCAGCCAGGTATGGGAAACGTAGGTGTGCACCAGCAGTGCCAAGGAAAGCCTTTTGTATGAACAGACCCAACTGTAAACCCGACCTGCCTTAAGGGTAAAGCACTATATACAAGAGGTCACGGAGGTCATCAACAGGAACCTAACAGCCAGCACAGTTGCAGCTTTTCAGCACCCTTGCCTGCCATCTGGATAAGATCCGAGGGCAATCACAAAAACTGGAGCTAGAGGCCACGGTAGCAGCACCCCCTAAAGAGCGGTTCCTCCAGCCTTTTTCGCAGCAGCTGCTGCTGCCCTGAGGCTAGTCTCCCAGCTCCCAACATTCCCTTTCATTAGTCTTACAAATCAGCGAGGCCTTAAGAGCAGAAATCAATAGCAAGCAGGGCAAGTGCTACGTGGTTAGAAAGTGCAGCCTTAATGAGCTGCAGGCAAAAGAAGTTGCCAATCCTTGTCTTTTTGGTTAACCACTGTCTGGCATCTGTTGAATGCGCCTCTATAGTCTGCTCTAAAAGTGTACTGCCTGTGTGTGTCTGCAGCTCTCAGGAGCTTCTTTTCTGATTTGTAATGGGATTAATAAATAGCAGCTGCTCCCTTTGTTTGTTTTCATTCATTAAACACAATTACATGCAGCCCGATTGCACCCTCTTTGATGCAAAATGGGAGGGAATAATTTTTCCTGTTGCTCAGTGCTATAATGTGCTGTCATTGGCACTGAATGAAAATCATAATTAATTTTCATTTGGGTTTTTGCATCTTCCTAATCATGGCGGTCTTTAGAGCAGGTGACAGACAAGTATCTCTCTTTTCTTCTCCCTGTCCCCCCTGCTGTTTCCTGTTTTACCCTGTTGTGCCCAGAAGTGCCACAGAAGAACAACCAGGCACAAAGCTGGTTATAAAATCTTTCCAAACTCACAAACTTTAGTGATTGTCTCCAGTTGAATCAGGAGCAAAGGAGATTTGGAGGAGTCTCTCATTCTATTCAGGCCTCCAACACCTTTAAGATCCTAAGATTTGAAGGCAACCTAATTGGTTGCTTTGGTTGACATTCAGTATTTTAGCACCACCTAGAGGTGCTTGGAAGAACAATGCTTTAGGTGAGGGATGAGGTATTGGGGGGAGTCAAACTCTGGCCTGGATTGTTAACTACATGGATTTGCAACTGGACCATTTTTGTGCCAGGAAGCATTTTGTGCCTTTCATATTTAGAAAACTTTTGCAACCAGACACAAGTCTTTTCCCATAGGATAACAGCCTTAGACTATCTTCCCACAGGAATGACGTTGGACTGGCTAATGCCTTTCTTGATCTGATGATTCCACCAGGATGTACCAGCTCTGTGGCACATTACCTTTGTGGCTTGCTTTATTTTGCGACATTGCAGCCTTCCCCAAAGCCCCGGGCAGCGGTGCTGTATGTGCTCCCCATCATTTCTGCATGTTCAATATGGGAAGCCTAAAGGTGTCACAGCTGCTTTTAATCACAGGGAGCTTATTTCCATATTACTTGTAAGGTTTGTGATGGGCCTTTCCTGCTTTCAAATAGTCAGCCTATTAATTATACAAGAGTTTGTTTCCAATTATGCAGCCAATGAAATGGTTAATTGAGTTCTTTTTGATGGATGCCTCGACATTTAATTGGAAAAAAAATACAGCTTGCACTCACAACAAATGTAACCACTATAATGGGATTTCTGATGAGATTGCATTTTAATCATCATTTTTTAAAAAAAAAAAATCTGGCAGTGCAATTGAAAGGGAGGTGGAGTTTGGGGGCATTTCTTTTTTTATCCCTCCACTTTCTCAGTCCTTTCCTGCCAAATCTTCGCTTCTCACTCAACTGTCAAAAGGCCTACTCGCAATATCCCACCCTTCAGTTCATTAATATGGTTGATTAAAGAATGGCTTTCAAAGAATATGTACAAATGGTGATCTAAAGGTTTTCATCTGATTCTGAGAACAGAACTAAAATGTAGGATGCATTTTTAGCTCTTTCAGTAGGAAAGATTTTTATTATATGAATTCGACTATTCCATAATTATGTTCTTTTTTCTAGTGCCTTCAATAAAAGGCCTTAAGCATGCTAAATTCCATTACTTGACTTGTTTTCTGAATGGCACTGAAGTATAAGCCTATTTAGAGGAATGAAATTTTGATGGAAAAATTCCAGAATTGCCATTTTCTAGTATTCTAAAATATAGTGTGAATAGCAATATTTTCTTTCATCAATTGAGGGAAATCTGACTGCAATTGAATATGAAATCTACATTGGACCAATAAATTTAGATTCTTCAGCAATTTTTCTTGCCTTTCCCAGCAACCAAAGATTCACTGTTTATATACTGTAGTTTCACTCCTTAACAGAGACTATAAGTCTCAAATTCTCCTTTGGATTGAATAAACTCAGGATGACCTAAACAACCATTTAAAACTATTGAGTGTTTGAGAAATGTCTCATTGTGGATAATAATGAATTTAAAAACAAAGCGGGTCTGTAGAAGATTGACTTAAAAGGATTCCATGGTGGGCCTTTGAATATTCTGTTCAAAATATTTAACTGCTAAAGAAACTGTTTTGTCAGTTTCAGAAACATCCATGACTTTCCTGGAATTTATCCCATTGTTTGTTCTGTATAATTATCAGGTTTTATGTCCATGAAGAACCATTCTCTCATATATTTTCAACATCAGGACAAATTTAGACATTAAGAAAACATATTATTTTTCTGGGCCTGTGTGGGTGAGTTACGATTCAGGTCAACATAATGCTTGGCTATTCTACCTCAGTGTGGCAAAACATTCATGTGGATTCAATCCACCCTGTTTGGCTGCTTTGGTTTAATAACAATGGTTTCTGCACAGTGTATGTTCAGAGACCATTTTTTTAATTGATTGGGATGAAGAAGGATAGTCATTCCAATAAACAGAAAGAGAATGCTTACACATTCCTGCCTCTCATAATAAATGGCTTAAATTGTTTTTCACCTGTACATTTTGAAACCCAACTTGAAGAAAGGAAATCTACAGAGAGTAGATACTGACAGTTTTAGAGGACAGCTGACTACAAACCAAATTAAGCATGTCTCCTACTCTTAGTTGTCATGTTTTCTAGTGATCTGGCAAGTAAACCCAAACCATTCATTTGAAGGCAAGAAAGATAATTGGAGGGCTGGAGGCTAAAACATGAAGAACGGTTGCAGGAATTGGGCATTTCTAGTTTAATGAAAAGAAGGACTAGGGGTGACATGATAGCAGTGTTCCAATATCTCAGAGACTGCCATGAAGAAGAGGCATCGGAAGACAGGACAAGAATTAATGGATGGAAACTAATCTAGGATGGAACCAACCTAGAACTAAGGAGAAATTTGACAGTTAGAACAATTAATCAATGGAATGACTTGCCTCCAGAAATTGTGGGTGCTCCAACACTGGAGGTTTTTAAGAAGAAATTGGACAATCATTTGTCTGAAATAGTATAAGGTCTCCTGCTTGAGCAGAAGGTTGGGTTAGAAGACATTTATGGTCCCTTCCAACTCAGTTATTGTTATTAACTTCAAATTCGAGTTTATAATCCAGTATTTTCCCCCAGTCTCTTCCTATCTTTGATGTTTGGGAAACCAGACACTTCATATTTTTTTCACTGGCAACTGTGTTCCATTGTCTCCTTACTGTTGTCCTGTTTGGCCTTTTGATTGTTCAAGGAAGATTCCTTCTGGCATTCCTGTTAGAGAACTCCTTGTGGAAAGTATTTCAGATTGTAGTGGATTTTTTTTATTAATAGTAGTAATCTTTTCCTTTCTGCTCTTTCCTTTATCAGATTTTAGCTGCTTTAGAGAAGGATGAACAGGCCCGAAGACAACGGCTGCGAAGTAAGTTGGAGCAGGCAATTGACACAATGGCCCTAAGTAGCTGAAAAGGCCGAGTTGTTGTTGCAGACTTCCTAGCAGCGGAGGCTAAAAGAGAAAGCGGCAAGCAAGTTGCAGCAACAAGAAAACACACAAGATATATTGGGGCTCAGCACGAAACAGTGCACAGAGTCTGCTGCGTCTTTTGAACCTTTTGCACCGATTGAACAGAAGAAAATCAAACAATCCTTTAAATCATTATTATCAAAGCAAATCGAAACAATTTAAGGACCTTTTTGAAAGGAGCGACTGACGTGGCAAAGAACCTGAGAGACCCAAGATGTGTGAGAAGAGCCGGCGGGGGGGGGGGGGGGAGAGAAATTCCAGCTGAACTGCTACTGTCCCTTCCCCACCAAGGCCTGCCCCAAATCTGGCAAAGGAAGGTTGGGGCATGCACTAACTTCTAGGGCAATGTTTTTACATTATGTTTTTCTTATAGCAGGCGGGTGGGCAGTCTTATCGGTTTTTTTCCCCTTCTGTATTTGCTTCGACTCCCGCCTTGACTGGACAACTCAACTCTTCAATCTACTCCTCCTTTCTTTCTCCCTGGCCTACTGCCTCTAGTGTTAACTGCTAAATTTGCACAATTTTCACAAGCTAATGCTGTCCTTTTAGGGACTGAAAGAATATGGAGGGAGAAGGGAGGTTGCAAATCTGCAAGAAATCTTCGCAAGATTTTTTTTTCCCCCAACAAATTGTTGGCGTGGGAGAGAAACGAGGGTGAGTAGAACCTAGAGAAGCAGTCCCAGGCCTCCTTTTTATTCTTTCTACAGTTCGTCCTGTGCCACTTTAAAACGTCATTGAGCACAGGCCAAATAAATGCTCTCATTTTGAATGCTGCTTAAGAGTGTGCTGGAGACTTAGAAACAGAAAAGCAAAAAATTAAAAATAAATAAAAAAGAGGGATAGGCACATATGAAAACAATCTCACCTAATGAAAGATGTTTCTCATCTATAAGAAGCAATGTAACTTCCCAATACACATTGCATTGGATTTTTATAGAAGTCAGAATCAGCTTTTATAAGCAGGGTTTAACAACACTCTCAAAATTGCCCCTACTCAGTTTTCCAGTGCGCACACACACACACACACACACACCCCTCCATGTGTAAGCTTTCCATTTAGAGGTCAAAGATACTTTCAAAGAAGCTCTCCATGTACAAGTGTCATATAGCCAGAGAGAAAGAAGCTATCTAGTCTAATGTTCAGGTTAAGCAGGATCATGCAGGCAGTTTAGAGAGAAGCTTTTTTTTTTTGCCTTTTGAAATTGCATTGCTCCTCCTCATTCCACTGGGTCTCCCAATGGCAACATAAAGCCTGGTCAGATTATCAGAAGGGCAGTCTTTATTCCAAACAGTAAAAAAAAAGTGTTCCCACATGCAGTTGCAGTTTAGCCCAGATAAATATAGCATGTCGGTTCCAGCATTGTTTTATGTATGTATGTGTGTGTATGAGAGAGAGAGAGAGAGAGAGAGGTTGTGCATGCTCATGGACATACAACTCTTCCAAATACTGATTACAGCATCCTCATATCTTCAGCAGGTTAATTCCAAAAACAAAATCAGCCTTAAAGTTTAAAGCAGACTTGTCCAACCTATAGCCTTTGGTCTGCATGCAGTCCTGGACAGATATGCACCCTTGACCAAGGCCCCCTCGGGGTTTCCCATTCACACGGTGTGGTTTTGGGTGGTGCTGGTCTTGATTCTTAGCACGGGTCACACGTGGCCACCCATTCCATAATGTCCTGATCTAGCTGTGGCCACCATAAATAACTCCTAGCTAGGGCTTTCATCCTAACGATGCCTGGGTGACCCTCATGTAATGTTCTAATCACTCTTTTTCTTAGGTTTTGGGGTACTTAATTACTGATAGCTCTTGTTGCTTGGTTTTAAACATTCGGAATTTTTCCTCTCCTATGTCTTGTGGCCACCCCCTCAGCACCCAGTTCATAACTTTATTCAGTAACTGGTCCTTGGTGGTGTGTTCTGCGATGTCTCTGGCGGTCACTGGGCTGGTGCGTTCAATGTCTATGAGCAGGATGTTGGCCACAGGAGCTGGATCGGTGACAAATTCCAGATCTGGGCAACGACTTAGAGCATCTGCATGTGAGATGTCTTTTTCTGACTTGTGGTATAGTGTGTAGTTGTAGCCTGCCATGAAGATGGACCAATGGGTCATTCGTGGGGACATGTATTGCGGAGTTTGTCTGTCCCCTGCCAGCAGTCCAAGTAAAGGCTTGTGGTCGGTAACCAGTTCAAATGTCTTGAACTGCTTCTACGGCATCCTTGAACATTGCTCCCCTTTTTGCTATCAGTTTCTTTTGGAGCGTTAAGTCTCTCATGCCAAGGATGATGCAGTCTTTCATCATGTCCTCTGGATTATCAAATTCGCACTTGAATGCGATTTGTCTTAGGCTTGCCAGAAAGTCATTTATAGTTTCCCCCTCCCTTTGTCGCCAATGGTAGAATTTGTTTCTGCTGACCATCGGCAGGGCTGAGGGTTGATAGTGCTTTGCTAATTTATTTTGGAGCGTGGACCAGGAGATCGATTTGATTTCCGCTGGTGCTACCAGTGCTTGAGCCATGTTGTAAATGTCTGGTCCGCAGTAGGTGAGGAAGAAAGCCCTCTTCCTGTTGTCTGGTAGGTAGTGGAAATTATTCGCCTCCAGGAACATTCGGAATCTGGACATATATATCTTCCATGTCTCTTTTTTGGAGTCGAAGAGTGCTGGAGCTGGAGATGTCTGCTGTGTAGTCATCCTTGGTTGTTGGCCGGCAAAATCTTTTTTCGAATTTCACGCTAAGATGGCCGCTGGATGCCACGAGGTGCCTTTGTTGTGGTCGTCTTCCTACTTCCTTCATTGCCAGTGTTAAATTCGCATAACAAAAGAATCAGAGTCACCGTAACCTTTCAGCACTTTATTTTAACCTCAGCTGAAGCGAATGCAGAATGCCAGCCGGCTACAGGCAAGCCGCTTTTAAGGACTTGCATGGAGGCGGACGGCTGCTGACATCCATTCAAAATCCCCGCTTGCGTCTTAGCCAATCAGCGAGCTGCATGCAAATTTAGGGAACGTACCTCTGTACGTAACAAAAAACATAAACCTTCCATGTTATTATGTGGCTTATATATGTTGTCGTCAATGTGTGAAATTAGGCGTTTCATGGAACGCCTAGGAAATCTATAGAATGCCAAAAATCAAAGTATGAAACATTTAACATTTCACACATTTCCTAGACATTCTATGCAATGTAAAAAGGCAAACCAGCAAAGTATAAAATACTCGTGCTAAAATCCCATTCTAGCCTTCCTTGTTGCAACATGTAGGTCAATACTGGTCTTTTTGTCTTGGTTATATATATTTTTTCAGTAAGGAAAAACTTTATTTTGCATTTCTTTTATTTTCATATATGTCTTTCCAATAAAGGGTTAAGTTAGGATGAGACCCTAAACCTAAGCCTGCTAACCCTAGCCCTTTTCATGTCGCTCTGTTCATGCTTTTCCTAAATAGTTCTTGTCACTCTGCATTAGGGGTGGGCTGCTGGGGGTTCGCAGGGGTTCAGGAGAACCTCTATGATTCTGTGCAGTTCGGAGAACCCCCAAATCCCACTCCTGGCTGGCCCCACCCACCCTGCTCCTCCTCTCCCAGGTGTCCTCACACGGCCCGTTTTGGATGCAGGTAATTGCAGGGTGCACGTGGAGGCTTGGAGAGGGCGAAAAGTGGGCCTACTGGAAGTTCGGGACATTTCCTGCCTCCAGAGGGCCTCTGGAGCCTGGGGAGGCCGTTTTCACCCTCCCAGAGGCTTGAGGAAAGCCTCCGGAGCACGGGGAGGGCAAAAATGCACCCCTGCCTTGGTGCAGGAGGCCGACTAGGCCATACACACCCAGCAACCAGGCAGAGAATTCCTTGCTAAAATTTTTGAAGCTCATCCCTGCTCTGCATAATGCCTAAGTATTACATACAATGTCTAGGGAAAGTATATAGCATATTAAAATAACACAGACATTTCATACTTAGCTTAGAAATGTCACCCATTCTTTTGCTCACATGTTTTGTTTGTTTTCTTGTTTTGTATTTTACCTTTTATAATAAAACAAAATAAATGTACTATTTCCTAGGCCAGTAATGGCGAACCTTTTTTTCCTCAGGATACCGAAAGCACATGCTCGCGCGCTATCGTGTGCGCGAGTGCCCACACCCATAATTCACTGTCTGGGGAGGGCGAAAACGGCTTCTTCCGCCCCCAGCGGAGGCCCTCTGGAGGCTGGAAATGGCCTTTTCCTGACTTCTGGTGGGCCCAGTAGGCCCATTTTTGCCCTCCCCAGGATCTAGAGGCTTCCCTAGAGCCTGGGGAGAGCGAAAATGCCCTCCCCCGCCCCCCGGAGGCCTTCAGAAGCCAAAAATGCCCTCCCAGAGCCTCCGTGTGAGCCGAAAATCAGCTGGCTGGCATGCACATGCGTGCTGGAGCTAAGCTAGGGCAACAGCTCGCGTGCCGGTAGATATGGCTCCGCGTGCCACCTGTGGCACCCGTGCCATAGGTTCGCCATCACTGTCCTAGACATTCCGTTCTATACAATGCCAGCCTTTCACACATTGCCGGTAACATATACACTAACTGTGTTACATATTTAACATGCAGCCCAAGACAATTCCACTTCACTCAGTGTGGGCCAGGCAAGCCAAAAGGTTGGACAATCATGCTTCAGAGCAAGAAATAATGGCTAGGCCACCAAAGCTGAGCCTGCAACCAAGTGCTCTTTGTGCGCAACAAAATATTCTGTGAGAAACAGACGTGACAGCAGGGATTGATAGTTCGGCCCATGAGAAGGAAAGAGAAAATGTGGCTCTTTAATTGCATGGAAGTACAGCCATTCAGGATCTTTTTTGTAGGCTGATATCAGCGATCAGTTATGATCTCTCCAGAAAGTGTTTGGATGGTTGCTTGCTTGTTAGAAACTTTAAATGATCTATGACCAACACAATATTCTCACTCCCAGTTTGTTTATAACTTGCTTTGGTTATCTTGCCGCCCTGTTTCTTTAGGCAGGGGATAAATAATAATCTCCATAGGAACAGCCATAGGATTTTCTGCTCTCATTTAATGTTAGTGCCTAGGTTAGCAGAAAACTACCAGAAAGGTCAATGCCCCCTCCCCACCTCTCCTAATTGGACACCGATTTTCTATTTTCTCCTATTTCTTCCAACCCCAAAATTGTAATTCCTTTCTACCCTGATTCTGAGCATTACCTGATTCTGGGGTTGTTGGTTAGCAAACAATCACCAGGGGAAACTGATGCCAACATTGGAAAATAATGGAAGTCTGTTAAAAACTGAGCAGAGTGTCTTGGTTACTTGCTTGTTCTGTAGGCTGAATCAGACATCTCCCATACGATTTAAAAGCAAGCCTTTCTTTATTGCTACCATGGAGATTTCCAAGGTATCTTGTAATGTTTTAGAATGGAATGTGTGTTCCTTTGTCTCGTCTTGGCACAGTTCATTTAGAAGGTATCCTCAGTTAAAAGCAAAGCCTTTTATACAGGTAGTCAAAATGATGTATACAGGTAGTCAAAATGATGCATTCATTTAACAATCAAAGGCATGATGGTGCTTTCATTGGGATTCTTCCTGAATTCTGTTTCCTTTTTCCTTCCCTTCTGTCATTTATTTCTTCATCATTCCATCAAATATTCCACTCTCTGCATGAAGACATTCAGTTCCATTCTGCATGTAAAGCTTTTTACTATTATTTTAAATTTACCAGTGTGTTGAAGTCACTGCCCTAATTCAACTCAGGTGACCAAATCCACCCAATTTTCAGTCTTGACCTATCTGCCTATCAAGTACCAATAAATTAAGCTGTTCTCTCAACCGACCTAGTGTTGAAAGAGAAGGTATTGTAAAACATACCAAGCCTAATCCTACCTAAATAAGTGGAAGAGAGAGATGTGATGTGTGTGTGTGTGTGCGTGTGTTTGTATATATATATACACAAAAAAAATGTTACAATCTAATTTTTACGCCTCAGTGGGGCAACTGTACAATTAACTGGAGGAGTTGAATCAATATCAAATGTGGCTTTTTACACTGGAAAATACCAAATGGGGAAAAAAAAACATATTAACATTCCTCACCAATAGAACAATCATTTGAATATGCATCTCAAATTACTTTGTAATTTTTATTTTTAATTATTTCTTTAATTAAAGAGGAGGAGGAAAAGAAGACAATAAAATAAAACAAACTAAAAAAAAAAATCTGTGGAGTCCTGAGATAATTCTGGATCCATAAGACCTGTGAGCTGTTGCATGACTGTGATAGAATTTAGTCTGAGTTAATCTTTTTTCAAAAGAAAAAAAAATGCAAGTGTTGAATATTAGAGGTTTGGTTAGACTTTTATTTTTTTGAAATTTTAAACTTAATTTGTCACTTCTTGTACAAGAAACGAAAAAGAATTAATGTAAATTGTTTATTTCTGGAAAATGGTACTCAAATAAGTCTTAAAGGACAGCTAAATGTTGCTGCACAGGAAGGATACCATAATGGTTTAGAGATTCAGGTCTCCAGACTTTGACTATAAACACTATATGATTTATGTTCCTCAACGTGGCTTATCTTTTCACTTTACAAATTGTATCATGGATCACAAAGAAGCAAATTCGGCTTTGTGGCTTCACGTGATCAGAATCTTCGTCTGTTTTGATTAATACAAAGATTTTCTTTTTTAAAAAGTTACATATTTTTTTCAGGAGCTGCTTAGAATCCTAGTGCTTATACTTGAAAAGGAACTTGGAGATCATTTCATCCAACTGCCCAATCGGCAGTCTGCTACTTTATGGCCATCCAACTTCTGTTTAAACACAAACAAAAAGAGGCAGTCTGTTCTGTTATTGAACAGCTTTTAAGATTAGGATATTTATTCAGTTTAAATCATATAAATCCCTCATTTTTCATTTTGCATCCTGGAACAACAATTCTGCCCTGTCTTCTGTGTGACAGCTGTTCAGTATGACAGTCATTTGTCTCTCCTCTTCTCCAGGCTAAACATGTCCAGCACTTTCAACTGTTCCTTGTATGTCTTTCCTTCCAGGCCTTAGTTTTTCTCCTCTGGGTGTGCTTTAGGTTGTCAATATCCTTCTTAATATGGAGTGCTCAGAACGGGACACAATATTATAATATTATTATAATATTATAATATTATAAATGCAGTGTGACCAATACTGAATAGATGGGAGCAATTCTATTGATGTTGTCATGTTACTTTTGATACTACAAGCTAAGATTGCATTTGCTTTTTTTTTTCCTTTTGCAGCTGTATCACATTTTTGGCCATGTTAGCAAGATCCCTTCAGATCCATTTTGCATATGTTATGGCCCAGTGTGGTCTGCTCCTCAGTTCTTATATCCATACCTTTAATTTGTCCTACCCAAACATTGCATTTGTCCATGTTGACATTCACAGTGCTTAGTTTCTACTCATTTCAGCTTGTGAAAATCTTCCTGAAGGTGAAGTATTTGTTACCCCTTCATCTTTGTGTCATCTGAAAGCTGATAAGGCTATTTTATACCCCTGGACCAAGTCATGTATAAATAGGTTGAACAGCACAGATCCTGAAATGCAGCATTTGTTACACCAGCCAATACTTACTTCCAGCTAAACAATTAGCCAATTAGATTTGTTGGGTACAGCCGTTCAATTAAGGCCCTCTCCAGCTGATGGAATAGCCTAATCCACTAAAATCCCATGAGATTCTTTGCTGAATGCTTTCCTGAAGCCAAGGGAAACCATGTACACACCATCCCCATTATGACTAAACTGATCACCAAGATCAGTTTGGTGTCACATGTCTTATTTTTGATAAAGCCATGCTGGAGCTTCCTTATCAATATTAGTTTGATCTTGAAGTAAATCAATATTGGATTTACATCCTGCAGAATGCAAAATTAAGTAAAGAGATTTGGGGATTTATTCTTCTTGAAAATTTTTGCTTATGAAACAGCTTGTTTTTCCCGTTACTGGCCTTGATTCAACTAAACCATTATCATCGTTCTGTGGCAATGATTTGACTCCTGGGGAAAGGAGCCCTTGCCAAAAAGAAACAAACAGAATAAAATCAAATAAAAATGATGATGATGAAGTGTGTGGAAAAGTCAACATTTTTCTGTATCTTCTAGGTTCTTTGCCAGGTGGACAAACAACTTCAGTTAAAATAGCTGAAATGCAATAAATTAATCAGTGTATGGCCAAGTGTGGTTGACTAATCTTATTAGTGGAACAAACAGATCCTGAATGTATTGCATATTTGCAGGCACGATGATAGCCTGGCGAATGCCTTTTCACATGCAAAGGCTTCACTCGAGATAGAAAGAGAGATAGATCCATTATAGCAATATTCAGGTGGGGCATGAAAAAAGTTGTTCATCCCCATGACTGCTTTGTATTGAGGGATGCATCTGTATTTTGAAGGGTGGATGGGGGAGGTATAATTATCTGGTTCCGTCTATCAGTTTGTCTGCTATTTAAACAGAGCCAGCCACTTTCCAGACGGTGCCTGAGGCAAAGGAGAAGCTCAGTGGCTGTCCCATATAGCAGGAGAAAAATATATGACAAGTAGGCAACTGAAGCCAGATGCTCATCTTTCTCACCATGGTGCTTGTGGTTTCACAGAAAATAAACAATTATTTGTGTGACCACACATTCCTCCTGTATTTCCAAAGGGTTTACAGTCAGTTTCATAAGGGATCGCTCTAATGAATAAATAGAGCATTCCTTTAATCCTATTTGATTGTAGTTTCAAACTCTGCACTATTAGGATTTGAACGCTTGTATAAAACCCTACATAGGAACAGTTCCACACTGCCGACAGTTATGCTACACTTCTGGGGACTGGCTGTTCACTTGATGTCACCATGCAACTTACAGAGTTGATCATCCTTGCCTGCCAATGGAGTTGTTCACTTTTTTGTGGTACACTAATGGGGGTCTTGGAGATGTAACTTGTGCTTATCTGGTTGCCCTTTTTAATTCAGTGTCTCAACTTGGTTAAAATGCTTCAATATGAAAGCAAACCTGCATGCATCTTACGTTCAATTTCTCTCCCAGTCTCTCCATACTAAGCAGTTGGTATTTTTGCAGGCAAAATTATTTAAATAATCATCTCATCTGACAATGGTTCAGTATTAATCCTAAGAGTTCATTGAATACATGAGGAAGGTTGATATTATTATATTGCTGAAAAATTTTAAACGGTGAAGTCATAACACCCACTTCAGCAGAACTTACTAGGTCAACATACTTATGTCCCTTTTTAGTATCCATGGAAAATACATATTTTGAAACATTAGACCAATTTTCTTTTTCTTGGTATAGCCTTTTGATAGCATCACTCTTTTTTTTCTCTGGTGGGTAAATGAGGCCCATTGTTGGCAATGCCCTCCGAAGTTAGCTTATTCATACTTTATGAAGTTATCTTATGAAGTGGTTTTCCTAGTGAAGGAGTCATTTAAAAAGCTAGGCATCTTTGTGGGCATTTGATCTTTTTTTCCCTTCTTTGTTGTTCATCTACCCTGCTTTATTTAACTACTGTATATTGAAAGTCAGCATACTTCTGATACCAAAATTCCTAAATGGATAGTGGATCCGTAGCCTCCTTCTCCAATTCTTTGAAATATCAGGCTAGCTCCTCATGGATAACATGGACTTTTCATCTTACTCTGTAGGACCATTCTTGTATTCCTAAGCAATGGTTCTCTTAGCTTTTCACTTCTGTTGATGTTGTCTAAGCTGTCCTTCCTTATTTCAACTTATTTCTCTTGAGGGTTTGCTCTTTTCATATAACTGTTTGTAGTTTCTTTCTTATTAAGAGTGGGGATTAACAGTGAGGAGCGGCAGAATGAATTTACTTTCCACAAAGTATAAATATTTTATTAGATTTTTCATCAGATTATGTTGACCCTTGATGCACCCAGTTATACAAATACTCTGCCAAGATAATGTCAGATGCTTTGACTGCAATATTGAATCCCCAGAAGTTTCTGTAGTTAAGCAGTTATTTTAACTGTAGTTATTCATGTCATTACAATAGGCAAGATATTTTGATATGCCTTTTGATTGATGCTCAAATGAGCACATAAAGTTGTATACATAAGCAGGAAAATCTTGGATTAACATGTCTTTACAAAAATCCTTCAAAAGCAAAACAGTGGAATGTTAAAATGGCAACCCTGATATTGAATAAATAGAGATTATCCAACACATTTTTCTAAGTAAAGTTAACTCAAGGATTTCTAAAAGCATCAAATATCAGAAACAAAAAAGAGCATTTATCATGTCACTACTTAAATTTGCACTTAAGCATTATGCCAATTGATTCCCACCAACATTATTTGTGATTCCCTACCAATAAATCTAGTGTCTACTCCAGCATCCATGACTTGATAAATTTTCCATTATTTGAATACCCTTGTAGGAAAAGATGCATTTGAAATACTGTTGGTTCTTCAGGGACTAGTTCAGGTTTTACATTCATTGTTCATAATCGTACTCATATTTCATTCCCTCCCTTTAATCTCCCATCCCTTGCATTCTTAAATATAAATGCAGTTTTAGGACTCAATGGGAATGAGTTGAAGGAGCAACTCGGTAGAAAAATGATGAAGGCACTGTGATTAATAAATGATCTGATCTCAAACTGCACAGTTCTGGGAGAATGACTTGAGAGAGCAAATTTGAGACTGCTTTTTTGTTCCCTTAAACCATTTGCTTTTCTTCAAAGTTCATAGAGTTCTAACATAAGAAATCCCTCAACAAGTGAGAATGACAAATCCGTTGTCTTCAATTACCCCCCCCCCCCAAAATGTGCAAAATTACAGAAGTCTAATAACATGCACCAAATCCCATCCATGTGAGCTACACACTCTGGACCATTTACCTAGAGTACAAGGCACTGGTTCTACTTTCATCTTCCAGGCAGACAGCCTGAAGGACAAACGCTAGCTCCATGCAGCAAGGTTTACAATTTATCCCAGGTTCTTTTTGCACATGTGCTCCAAGAAAAATTATACAGGGAGTAAGTACTTCCAGCTCCTTGGAACTGGAAGGTTTGGGGATAGTTCCCAAATGTGGAATAGGGGAGTGGGTACACTGGACAAAGAGAGTGAGCTAATCCCTTTTTCCCTTACGATGTTCCTCTTTTCAGCACTTTTGGTACTTCTTTGGGCTGAATATATATTCCAGCACTGTAGGGCGCTGCCACTCACACTTATTTCTAAGGAATGTCAAGGCTGCAGTTAACTGTCCTTTAAGAAACTGGGAAGGGGGTGGTATGGGAGGGGAGGCAGAGAGGAAACCATAAAAAAAACTGAATTTTAATAGTAAAATTTAAAAAAAATCATAACTTTATGTGATTGTTTCAGACTTGAAGCAACTGTGCCAGTATGGCAGGTCGGCACCCTTTGATTGTGTAAATATCCTGCTATTTCTTATTTTAATGTTCTTCAGATTTAGTACTTGTAAATAAACACGCACATTAAGAAGAGATTAAACATTTTTGCTATAGAACGTGTCTTGTCTGGCTTTGTGAGTATTGGGTTTTGGTTTGGGAGAAACTCGGAAATATAGAAGTGACACGAAGCAACGGACAGCCATGCGTACAGGTTCCTGCAGCCTGCCTGTTCAGTCTTGGCTGCAACGTTTCGTACTGGCCAACCATTCCTTTATTTGAGCCGCAATGTGATCTTTTCTACTTGTTCCAGTATTTTTGGTTCTCCGTTATAGGCCCTTGACTCTGAAGCAAGCAAATTGTGTATCATTTGAGGAAAAACTGATCATCCAACTTCCAACTCTAATAATAATCTAATCTAATCCATGCTGGACCTGGGACCCCTGTTTTGCTTCCTTTCCTAGAAGAGTTGATAATCATATATGAATCTCTGGGTTCCACTGGTCTGAATTAGAAGGAATAAACTGCTTGCTCTATGGAATATGTACCTTTCCTTTGCCAGCTCCTCCAATTTTTTTTTTCAATGGCACAATGCGGTGTAGCCCACTGGGTGCCACTAATGCTGATGATGATATCCCAATTGGGATAACCCACCAGCATCCTACTCTTGATCTTATCTGAGTCTCCCCGTCCTGTCAACAGCTACTGCTGCTGATGCCTCCAGGTTTTTCATGCCCTTCCACTATTTCTGCCCATGAAACACTCATCAAAGATGCATGTTTCACTGTAGGCACCATAGTTTCTTGCACAGATTATGGGAATGTTGCATGGAAGTAACTATCTGATTTCAATGATCAGCAGTGGGATTAAAAAAAGCCTCACTTTAATCCCGGTTTAATCTATAAGAAATTAAGTGTATAGTAGTCTTCCAATATCTAAGGGGCTGCCACAAAGAAGAGAGCAGTACAAGAAGTGGATGAAAACTAAGGAAAGATCCAACCTAGAAATCAGAAATTTCCTGACCGTTAGAAAAATCAGTGGAACAGTTTGCCTTCAGAAGTTGTGGATGCTCCATCATTGGAGGCTTCTCAAGAAGAGATTGGACAACCATTTGTCTGAAATGTTATAGGATCTCCTGCTTGAGCAGGAGGTTGGACTAGAAGACCTCCAAGGTCCCTCTCAACTCTATTATTTTATTATTTTACATTTTCTAATGAGTTCAGACATGGCATGAATGGTGCTAGGGATCTGCAGCCCTGAGGTTATACAGGGGTTTCTCTGCTGGTAAAATAAAACTGTACAACAAGTTCCTGTAAAAATTCAAATGGTCACTTAATTTGGAAGGTATGAGTAACACACAACAGTCTGCTGAAAGCGAGCTGATCCACCTAATCCTAGGAGAAGGCTTCTGCAGGAACAGAAAACCTTCCTTCCTTAGATGCAGAATAACAGGACATAACATGCAGGAAACAAGGGGCTATTGGAAAGCTTGTCTGCAAGTCTCTTGCAAAAGCAGGCTGTCAAATGGCCATCCGTTTGCAACATGTTGCAGAACAGATCTCGAATCTGATGCTAAATGTGCATCAATCTAAATAATTCAGATCTGCTCTAGACAAATTAGGCAATAAATGTATCTTTGGCCTAAGCTGTTACTTATTATAGGAGGATGAGCCACAGTGGAAGTCACCATTATCTCTCTCCATGCATGTTTCTAGGTCTAGGCCAGTGATGGCGAACCTATGGCATGGGTGCCACAGGTGGCATGCGGAGCCATATCTGCCGGCACGGGAGCCGTTGCCCTAACTCAGCTCCAGTGCGCATGTGCGTGCCCGCCAGTTGATTTTTGGCTCGCGTGGATGCTCTGGGAGGGCGATTTCGGCCTCCGGAGGGCCTCCAGGGTGGCAGGGTGGAGCGTTTTTGCCCTCCCCAAGCTCCAAGAAAGCCTCTGGAGCCTGGGGAGGGTGAAAAATGGGCCCACCGGGCCCACTGGAAGTCGGGAAATGGGGGAGTGGGGGGGGTCACGCACGCATGTGCAGGAGGGTGGAGCAAGTGAGGGGCTTTGAATTATGGGTGTGGTCACGCACGCGCGTGCAATAGCGCGCACACGCCCTATTTCAGCACCCGAGGAAAAAAAGGTTCGCCATCACTGGTCTAGGCTAACCATCATATCATTGCACCATAAAAAGATTCTCGACCTTCTTACTGACTCCTCTCCCAGCAAGTTTTACAGAGACCTCCTTTTTGGAACCAGACACCATATTAAACCAGGAAGTTGCAAGCTGCATTATGGTCGAACACAACTTGTGCAGCTAAACAATTATTTTGACTTTTGTAACTATTCCTGTATATTTATCACATGTTCATATCTGTTAGTAATTCCTGCATCTGTGAAAAACCTCAGCTGCAAAAAGACAGTACAGAAAAAAAGTTTGAGAGGGAAGAAATGAACAGAAGGATAAAGAGGTGAGGATAAGGTGAGTTGACTAAATTATCCTCAATACTGTCTCCTTTTTAAAAAAATTAGGTTTAGAATAGATTATATTAAAACTATAGATCAATGGATTGTAAATACAATATGAAGAAATGTGTTGTTGCCTTAAACAAATTAAATGTGATTTCTTTGGGGCCGCCAGCTCTACTGTTTTTAGTATTCAGATACTCATATTTGCTGCTTTACTATTGTTTTGCTCTGAACTGCTTCTCATTAACTTCGAATGGAGGTGGAACACTTGCATTATGATCTGCATTGCATTGTCCTGTGCAGTGTTTATGCATGTGCCATGAAAGTGATTTGTAGCACCTGGCAATGCCCTGTTTCCTTTAGCTGGAACCTTACAGCTCACTAGATTGGCTCATTTTGATATAAGGGGGGGGGAATGGTAGTGAACTATCCCTTAGTCTAATTCTGTTCCTCCCACTCCACCAGAAGGCACCTTATTGTTTCTGGGTGATCTGGCTCCCTCCCCTTTTCTAAACAAAGCAGAACCGAGGAGGAAAAGCATCTGTCATCACCTCCCCTTAGATTCAGAGAATCACTGAATTGGAAGGGGCTATTTAGTCCACTAAGCCCGGTCCTCTGCCTAGAGCAGGAATTCAAGTGAAAGCATCCCCAACAGATGGCCATTCAATCTCTGCTTGAATGCATCCGGTGAAGGGCAGCCCACCACCTCTTTCAGCGATTGGCTCTACTGGCTCTGCTGGCACTCTTTCTAACAAGTGTCTAGCTGCAATGAGGAGGAGGAGGAGGAACAACAGCGGATGGCCCCATGCCCAGCATGCTATGGAAACCTGGAGACATCCTGGCTAACCCTTCTAGGTGACACTTTGGAGGCTGCTTCCTCATGGAAGTCACAGTGCAATCCTGGAAATTGTACTTGGGGGATCCCTCCAAACTGTGCTGTAACGTTAGAGCTTGTCTGCCCTTCACATAAGTGGGCTATGCACCTAACAGCATTCTGTTAACGCAGAATGTAAAAAATGCCATTTTTTAAAGTTACAGTGATGCACTCTTAAGAAAAGCTTCAGTTCAGGTATGTCCGTATCCCAAACTACTTTTACATGTGGAGAAATGCACAGGAGAGTCACTTTTCAGAGCTAGATTGGGGGCGGGGGAAGAGGGCTTATGAATTTATTAAATAAACTTGTCTGCCCTCCCAGGAACAATATCATAGGTTCACTAAGAATCTACTTGGCCACCTCACTCTTAAAATTGTCAACTTTGCAAACCGTAAGAGAAGAAGTCAAAAGCATTCTAGGGGGGAAAAAACCCTTGCTTTTTTTTTTTTAGTTGTAACAATTTTATGGGAGTCAATGGGGATTGATCTTGAAAAGAACATGTAGCACAGCAGTGCTATTAAGGTTCACGCCACAATCTAAACGGTTTTTTAAACTTGCATTTTGAACATGCTTAAAATATATTTCACATGAAATATAAACATTATTTAATAAACACAGCATCCCAATTTATAAAAAGGATCATTATAAAACATTTAAGCCCCTGCACCAAAACAAAACATGGCAATTGGGCAGTTACAATTTCCTTACCAGTGGAGTTTGAACTGATCTTCTTTTATGAATCTTTGAGATCTTTATTTTCTGCCTGCCTTTTGCTTCAGACCACTCTTCATTATGGTTTATATTGTTATAGAATGAAAAAGGTCTAGAATCTCCCTGCCGAAGTATCATTGGCACAATAGTGTGTCATTCACCTATGTATTTACATTCTTCTAAAAAACATGTTTTTGACTGAAAATGTAATGACTTTTCATCTTAGAAAAAATATCCTGTTTAGTGGAATTAAGAAATTCCAACTATAGGATTGAACAAAAGCGTTTTGCTGTGTGTGTACCAAAAAAAATCAATTCCCCATACTACAGAATACTATTTGCTGCATGTACTTAGTTGACTTATGCTAATATATTTTTTTAAAAGTTACACGCTTTGCATCCAGGACCAGCTTAGAATGGTTTGAAATATACCATTGCTTTTATACACTCACAAAATGCATGTAGAAATGAGAGAAGAGGTTAGTGACAGAGCACCTGCTGGTCGAACAGAAGGTCATGTCTTCTCTACTTTCAAAGAATGTCCACCAGCAGATGGGAGGGACTTTCTATGGGTGACAGCCTGGTCAGCTCCTATTGCTGGTTGTCAGGACCAAACCGAATTAGATGGACAAATGAGGCTCCCTGAAAAGATCCCCACGATTTCTTCAGGGTCCTTAGACCATGCTACCTGGTGACCAAGACATCAGGATGCTATTTCAAAGTGTTAAATTATTAGTATTGTCAGCCATTCTGACATTAATGAGGCCAAGAAATGGAAATAGGAGGCCAGAAGAGCTAATATGGGAGTATAGCCAGAGGCAGGGACTCCAACTGCGCTAGTGGCAAAGATGACAGAGCTAGCACTCACGGAAGGCCCAGTATAGGCAGCAATAACTAGTCTGAAGAAGCAGCGAGGGAAAAAACACTCCAGCACAGAAAAGAGCTTCCACACGGTCGGAATCAGTGGGGAAATGCAAACGGATAACTTTTTTCCCTTTCAAAATGGCCGCTGACACTAGCTGAGGCGAAGCTACGTTTTGTGGCCTAACAAAATGGCTGCCGCAAATCTGCCCAGATACATGAAAGATAGGTGGTTTAATTAGGCCAATTATTTGCAATCTAAGGCCAGTAGTGTGCCCCAACCCCAGATGAATTTTCTGATGCTACAGCTGCACTTGTCATTAAAACAGGACTGAAGGGCAGAATATGGAGTCTGGCCTACAAAACCTTTATGTCTTTCATTTATTAGATTTTTATCCTGCCTTTATTACTTTGTAAGTAATTCAAGGCAATGAATATACTGTACATACTACTCCTTCCTCCTCTTCTCCCCCCCCCCCAACAACAACCCCGTGAAGTGCATTGGGCTGAGAAAGAGTGACTGGATCAAAGTCACCCAGCCAGCTTTCATTTCTAAGGCAGGACTAGAATTCACAGTCTCCCAGTTTCTAAGCCAGAACCATAGCCACAATACCATACTGCTACCACTAGTGCTGGCTCTGGATGCAGTTCAGTGTCCACACAAATGATTGACAACATAAACAGGTGAGCAGAATTCCTGATTAGTTATAGCTGGCTGTGTCTCAGCATGTCAGCATGTCATGCAAGTGACCAAGTTGTGCTGTCTCTTACACACTGGCAGAAGATGAGTAGGAAAGGCACCCAACCAGGCCAGGCTCTTGAAGTCAGTCCCTGAGGTACATGCCAGGGGATAAGCGGTTAATCCTTCTTTCATCTTTGTAATTTGAGCCCCCCCCCACACACACACCCGTCTACTCCGTCCCTCACCAACAGAAATTGCCTTCTTCCTCTGCTGAGAACAAGATGTAAAGAATTTCTTTTGCCTTGTCATGACAGGTGTGGAGGGTGGGAGGACAGATGTTGAAAGATCAACATGGTTATTTCATGAGAAAGGTCTTCAGATGGCTCCCCTGCATTCAAAAGCCCATAGCCATGTAAATCACCCCATTAGTTTGAGAGATTGGCAAAAGTGGGAGAATAATTGGCAGACTAGCCGTCTCATTATCAAGCATGGGGATCAAAGAGGCCAATCAATGGGGTTGGCTTGTCTTTAGCTCTAGGCAGCTATTCTTTTTGCCTTTCATTTCAGCTCTTGCTTTTTCTCAAATATTTCATTCTGAAATCTGAGTGACTCCTCCTACTATTTTCTCCTTTGGCCTTACAGTTTGGCTAATTTCTTTTTCCATTTCTTCACATTAAGAAAGGAAAACTTTCTCCTGCCAGCTTTGATGTGGAAAACACAGATTGTTTGAAAAAGGAAGGACCTTTCTCTCTGGCCCATTTTAAGAGGGTTCTAGTATGGATCCATTTATTGGAAAGAAGAAGCCATGTTAAATTAACATACATTTAATTTAATTCATTTAATCTCTCAGGGCCAAAGATTTATCCAGGTAGAATGGAAGATCACCATTCACAGTTCTAAACTCTCCAATACATACCATTCCCTCATTTAGATGTTTGTCCACAGGGCTGGGGATGGTGAGTTCTTACATTCCAAATTTGTCTCCAAAGATACATCTTACTTATCTCATTTGCAACTACCTAGTCTACAATTCATTCGTCTATACCAGGTGTGGCCAAACTATGGTTCTTTGAGGACCTGTGGACTTCAATTCCCAGAATTCCTGAGCTAGCCATGCATGGCTGGCTCAGGAATTCTGGGAGTTAAAGTCCACAGGTCCTCAAAGAACCATAGTTTGGCCACCTCTGGTCTATACACTGACTAGGAGAAAATCAAAATGGAATCACTTCTCACTCTTTTGAGGTCATTGACAGGGGTTCATAGCCATACAGTTTACATTCAGAGGCATGTTGGAGCAATGCTTGATTTAAAAGATCTTTAAAGTACAGGTTATTTAGATAGGTTGAAAAATTAGCGCGAGTAGAGGAATTCATGTGTACTGGAGGTGGAAAAATGGCTGGATAAATTCTAAGATGTGGGAAGAAAGGCAGGCAGGAAGGCAGGCTACATATGAGAGCATCCTTCTTTGTTCAATGTATCATATGGAAGTGAGAAGTGGGTATGTCAGGAGAAATGTATTTAATTTAAAATAGCAGGAAATGGATATTTAATGTAAGTGTAGTATAAGTATAATGTAAGTATATATCAGAAACGTATTTGATAAAAGAAGAGACAAAAAAAGAATGAAGAAGTGCTTCCTTTTGGCTGTTTTAGAACCTTTTCCAATCAACTCCCTGATCCTGTTATTCTGAGAACGGTAAAAAGGCCATGATTTGATGTAACTTTTCATTTCCCCCTTCAATCTCTTCTTTTTCATGCTGAAGAACCGCAGTCTAACCTTTTCTCATAAGAAAGATGCTTGAACCCCCAACCATTTTGATTATCCTCTGCTAAACTGTTCCCAGCTCTATTATGTAGGTTTTCAAATGTGACAACCAGAACAATACACAGTGATCCAAAGGCAGACAAAACACAAAATTGTATATATAGGCATACTAATGTTGGCATGTGTATTGCAGTTGCTTTTTAATGATCCCTGGCATGGAAGTTACCTTTTTCATGGACGCTGCACACTGTGTTGGCATCCTCATTAACCTATGCGAAGAGAAGGACCAGGGGTGACATGATAGCAGTGTTCCAATACTTGAGGGGATGCCACAGAGAGGAGGGGGGCAGGCTGTTCTCTATGGCACCAGAAAGCCAAAGAAGGAATAACGGATGGAAGCTGACCAAGGAGAGATTCAACTTGGAAGTGAGGAGAAACTTTCTGACGGTGAGAGCGATCAACCAGTGGAACAGCTTGCCAGCGGAGGTTGTGAGAGCCCCAACACTTGCGACCTTCAAGGGGAGACTGGACTGCCATTTTTCTCAAATGGTGTAGGAACTCCTGCTTGAGCAGGGGGTTGGACTAGATGACCTACAAGGTCCCTTCCAACTCTAATAATAAATCTAAATCTATCCATCCACTATGATCCCAAGATCTTCTTTCATGGTTAAAGGTAGCTCAATCTATATGCGAAGTTAGTTCCCCCCCTCCCCAGTGTGCATCACTTCACTCTTACATAAGTTGAATTGTATTTGCCATCTGGTTGACTACTCACCCAGTTTAAACAGATTCTTCTGGAACTCTTCAAGAGCACTTTTGGTTTTTACCACTGTGAATAGTGGTACCATCTGCAAACATTACTACTTCACTGCTTACTCCAAGGCAAGATAATTTTTGAGAGTCCATTCTTTTTGCTTTTCACTGAGAAAATGGTCCACTCATCCTTATTTTTTGCTTTCTGTTTTTTTTAAGCAATTAGCAATGTATAAATGAACAACCTCACCCGATTCCTAAGAGGTCAGTAAGGGGCGTGCATAAGTGCACCAGCGTGCCTACCGTCCCTGTCCTAATGTTCCCGCTTATCAGTACCCATCTTATGTATATAAACAATGTTTTATCTATGTATATTACCAACATGTACTTGACAAAAATAAATAAATAAATAAATAAATAAATAAATAAATAAAATAAACTCCCCATAGGTACCTCCAAGGAAGGAGGTTCCTGTATCCAATCAAAGAAAAGAAATGTGGGTCATGACTTTACGACACAAATCATATGATTTATATTATTTGCATCTGATATCAGGAAGCAAATTTTGTCTTTTTTTTGTCATTGCAACTAAAAACGAGTACCTTTAGCAGTTTTACCAGTTTGCTCAAGAGCATTTTGAAAATATTTGTACACCACCTAAAGTCTATCAAGACTGAATTGGCAAATAAATGTCATAATACTAACATAGATACATATTTATAAGTGTCAATAATTTTACATTAGCAGAACTGTTATGATTCTAGGAGACTGCAACACATCCCTTGAGCACAAGTAATCAGATCCAGCAAAGAAGCCCTTCCCCAAAATGCATACAAGCTCTACCAATATGCCAAAATTAGGAGCATTTATGGCTAGCATTGCTTTATCTAGGAGTAAGATGCACTTCTATATTTACTTCATATTTTATACTGCTCCGTTTCCAAAGACCTCTAACAGTTTACAAGTCCAACTTAAATTAAAATAAACCCACAACTTCAATACTATTTGAAGTTAGGTTCAACTGTTCCCAAATGCCTTTCTGAAAAGCCATGTTCACACATCTTTTTGACAATGCAGTAGAAAAAGGGGTGTTCCCAATTTCTGGGGATAGCCTGCAGAGTTGGAGCACCATTGTTGAGAAGACTGAAGCATGAAGTCACTACAAGTTTCTCTTGGTTGTGGGATCTTCAGCAAACCCTCTCTATTCTCTCACAGGGTGAGCAGTTCAACTCAGAAAAGATATTTTCAGTTATAACCAGGCTCCCATAAAGGCATTTACATGGCAGACCCTCGCCCATCGAGAAATGAGCCACATGTCCTGATTGTTTAGCTACACTTGTGTAGTTTTCCAGATGATGTAAACATGCAGAAAGGATGCCTTAGATTTGCTCCAGGATCTTACAGATTTCTATGAAACATCCTGATTCACACATCTAGAACTTCAATTGGCTTGCAGTATTCTGGAAGATAAAAATAAATGATTATAATTACAATTCAACAAATGATCAGAAATATATAGAAGCGCCTCTACTTCCTTTTTAGTTTAGCAGCTCCTCACAATCATCTTCACACACCCCAAACTTCTAATTCCTCCTTGATAGCCTCTGCCCAGGTGCAGCCAAAGAATATGCACTAACACGATCCTTTGGGGGTGATCTATTTCATCAAATGGGCAACAAATACAAGAAGGTAGTTGTCTCACCAGCTCCAGGCTCCCCATTAGCCTACCGTCTGAACATTGGGGAGCCCAGCATTATTCAGTAAAAACCAAGCAGAGCGCTGTCACACACAAACCAGAAGTATGTCAATTATTCCAAATTAATTGGCCCATATAAAGGATGTTGATTTTGTTTGTGCCTCATCCTCCCCGTTCCCTGTATCGGCAGGCTGCCAGTTGTTTCATTCCTTTGATCATTTATCTGCTCCTCTGGCTTCTGGTCAATAGGGCATCTCTATTCCGCCTGCTCCCCAATTACTGAGAAACATAAAGGGAGGAGTGTAAAATGCTATTCCCTGGAGTCATCCTTAGCCATTAGTAGCAGACATTGATTATATTTCAAACGTACTGTTTTCAGAGATTCTTTAAAAATAAGAAACAACTATTACCACTAGAAAGAGATATAGAACAATGTGACTAAGCGGTCTTCAATCAAAACACATTGACAATGGGGGCTGCAGGCCCCAAAAGAAAGCAAACAGGCATTTAGGGTTTTTGAAATTCTTCAATGTCTTACTAGTTTCGGCCTGAGTCATGCATATATTGTGAAGTAGTTATTATCATAGGATTCACACATCACATTAAACAATGGCTTTTGTAAATTGGGGGTGTTACACACAGAGATGGGTTCCCCCTGGTTCGGATCGGTTTGCCCAAACTGGTAGCAAGTTGCTGGTGATGTCACGATGACATCACCGAACCGGTTCTGTTGGTGCCAGTCCGTGGATGCTGCTATCTTTTTTTGTTTGAATTTTTGTTTGAATTTTTGTTTGAATTTTTTTTAAAATCGGGTTTTTTTCTTCTGTGCATGCCAACAGCAGGTGCACTGATGCGTGTGGAAAGGGAGGCGGGGAGAGAGGGGGGAGGGAGGGGAGTGCTTATATGATCCAACCCTAAACAAGCCACAACTAAGTTGAACATTGATTTTTAAGATTTCAAAACTAATCTTGAAATGGGGATACTGACAATAGCACCTAAACTAACAAAAAAAACCTCCCACAAATGATTTAATGTGCCTCCTGCATAATTTTTATTACCTCCATGATATTAACCATTCAATTATTAAGGTATTCAAGACTTCTAAATCCTTTGCTGGCATATTCCTTATAGCAGAGGTAGCAGATCACATGAAGATACATATGAATAAAATCTACTTATATCAATCAGCAGGGCTCATATAGGGTATTAAGAAAGAGAGAGAGACAAGAAAGAAAGCGAAAGAGACAAGAAAGGCAAGAAAGAGACAAAGTAACCCACCCAGTCACATGATCACCCAGCTACGCCCACCCAGTCACATGACCACAAAGCCACGCCTACCCAGTCACATGACCATGAAGCCATACCCACAAAATAAGCCACTCCCACAGAACCGGTAGTAAAAAGTTTTAGAACCCACCCCTGCTTACACGGAAGAACTTTGAACTCCCATCATTACTCGAACAGCTGAATTGTTGATCAGTTGAAGTTTCCTGGTGGCCTTCAAGGGCAGATTTATGTAGCGCAAATTGCTTCAATCCAACAGGAGATGACTAAAGCATGAGTGACAGTGAAGAGGGCTTCTTATTTGTATATTTATCTTGTTGCATGACTTACATGAGCTTCACTTGAGGGACAAATGGACTAATATATTTTTCCAGAACGCTTCAGAATTTTCTGAGTAGCACTGAGACAATTCCAGAATTGATGTGGTAAGAAATTTAGTATTATGAGAAGACAAAAATTTTGAGATTTCTACAGGCAGGTCTGGCCCAAATCAGGATTGATTGTAGTTCTGAGATTGATTGACTTACTGACTGATTGATTATGTGCCATTAATTTGTTGTCAGCTCCTAGCAACCTCATAGATTTTTTTCTATAATGATCTGTCCCTAACCTGGTCTTTCAAATATTCCAATGGTGCATACATCTACATGTTAACTGAATCCGTCTATCTTGTTGCTGGTCACCTTCTTCTCTTTTCTTCCACCTTTTCCAGCATTAGCGCTTTCTCCAGAGATTTAGGTCTTCGGATAATATGTCTGAAATAGAATAATTTGAACCTGTCATTTGTGCCTGGAGGGATAACTCTGGATTGATTTGTTTGATGATCCATCTGTTTTCTTGGCAGTCCACAGTATGCTCAGATGTCTTCTCCAACACCAAAGTTCAAAAACATCAATAATCTTCCTGCTTCTTCAAGTCCAACTTTCACCTCCATGGAGTGCCTGCACTTTTTTGATCTTTGTGGATAGAGACATCACAGCATTTAAGTATGTTTTTATGGCTGCCCTATCAAGTCCTAGTCTGCAGGATATATATATATATATATATATATATATATATATATATATATATATATATATATATATATATATATATATATATATATATATATATATATATATATATATATATATATATATATATATATATATATATATATATATATATATATATATATATATATATTTACTGCTTGTTCCTTTACTGTCTATGGTTGATCCTAAAAGCTAGAAGCTGTTCACCACTTTGATATCTTTATTGTCAATTCTAAGATGGGTTGTTCTATCTGTTGTCATTAGTTTGATCTTTATATATTAACTTTAGTCCCTTTTTTTTCACTTTGTTCCTAGACATTTTATTACTAGAGCTTGCAGATACTTGAATTTTCAGCTATCAGGGTAATGTCATCAGCACAGTGCAGGTTATTATTTTTTTTTCAGTTCTAAAACCTTGCTCATCTTCTTCCAGTCCAGCCACCCTTAAGCATATAGATTGAATAAGCAAGGGAAAAATATACTGCCTAATCCCACTTCTTTGCCAATTTAGAGTCAGTCTGTTTCATCATGGCTTCCTGACTTGTTCTGTGATTTCCATTTTTCTGAGCACATTCTACAACTTGATATAACTGATGTAATCAAAGACCTTTCTATAAACAATGAAGCACATAATGACTTTTTGATATTCTTTGGCTTTATCAAGTATCCAGATTGCATCACCATAATGCTCCTTGGCCTTATCTAAAGCCACCTCTGTTTCCATGTAGGGCTCTAACTCTGCATTGGATGATCTTAAGCATTACTTTGATAACATGTAAAATTAAGGATATTTCATGGTGGTTTGTACACTCTTTTAGTTCTCCCTTTTTTGGGTATTAGAATATATAGATTGATTCCTGTATTGTTTTCCAGATATGCTGCCTCAGCTTGGTTAGAACTTTTATTGATTCTTCAGCTGTTGCTTAGTGAATATTGCCTTCCAACTTGGTAATGACTGATTTAACTGATTTTCTTCTAGTGTGTTCTTTTAAATGGGGACTATTTTCTAAGGTATTTTGCATGTTAATATCTCTACTGTACTGTGTTTCAGTATGCTCCAAACAAGTCCTTTGATCTCCTTTGAATTGGTTACTATGGTGTCCTTTAGTATACTGAAGTGAGGCTGGAACTTCCTTCTAATACAAATACATATATTTTTGAAAGCTTTTCTTTGTTTTTCCATATTCACTGTCTGTACATATGTTGTAATACTGCTTCTTGTCTTGTCTAATAGCAGTCTGAAACTCTGTTAAGTGCCCTGAGATTTCTATCTTTTTTGGCTTTGAATAGAATAGAATAGAATAGAATAGAATAGAATAGAATAGAATAGAATAGAATAGAATAGAATAGAATAGAATAGAATAGAATAGAATGCTTTATTGGCCAAGTGTTATTGGACACACAAGGAATTTGTCTTTGGCTTCTCTTCTCTTCTTGGCAATTTCCAGTTTGTTCTGAGATTTTAATTATTCATTTAGGTAAAATTTGTATGGCTTAAAAGCAAATTTTAGGTGGCTTACAACCTAATCATAAAACAACATGTACAGTGGGAAACAAAAAACAAGAATACCAGAAAAACCTAGTGGTGGTGCAGACACACATTCCTGATCCACCCCCTCAGATTCTCATCCTGGCCTGATCTCACCCTATCTCAAGGAAAGGAGCTAGGTCTGAAGGGCTTTGGGGAAAGTTAAAAGGTTGGGGATGTGTCATACCTCCAGGGAGAAGGTATTCTGTACGGCAGGGGTTGCAATGAAAAAAGCATGTTTTGATGACCCACAAGATGGCAATCTTTAAGGGAAGGGATCTAGATTTGCTGTTTGCATGTTCTGTTGATTTCAAACTGAACTTAATTATACAACTCATGAATTTCTTCATCTTCTGCATTAGTGGTTGAAACATCAACCTGAATGACTATTATTAAAGGGCTGTCCACAAAGTCTAATCAATATTATTTGGTCATTGATTGCATTGTAGGCAAGTATTGTTCCTGTTGTATCCTTCCTAACTATAAAAGCAATACTGTTCCTTTTTTGTTTTTCATATCCTCAGTAATAAACAGTATGAACTTCAGACCAAAAATGTCTGATCCCATTTCAAATTACTTATGCCAGTTTGTAGTTGATTCATTTCACCTTTCAGTGTGTTGAGCTTTCCAGTGTTCATGTTTCTTGGCAACATCACTTAGTAGGCATCTTAAAGGCTTTAATTTAGCCACATCATAAACACCATTAGTACTTTGAAAGATTCCTGGCTTTTCCTCAGTAACATGTTGTGTCTCATCTAACTTGATGGGCCCATCATCTGGTACTGTATAGTCAATCATTTTGTATTTTCTAGGAGCCGAGGTGGCGCAGTGGTTAAAAGCAGCACTGCAACCTTCAGCTGATTGCTAGTTCAGCAGTTCAGCTGTTCAAATCTCACCAGGCTCAAGGTTGACTCAGCCTTCCATCCTTCCGAGGTGGGTAAAATGAGGATCCAGATTGTTGGGGGCAATATGCTGAACTCTGTAAACCGCTTAGAGAGGGCTGTAAAGCACTATGAAGCGGTATATAAGTCTAAGTGCTATTGCTATTGCTATTGCTACATATTGTTTTATTGGTAAAAATATAGGAATGGTTTCTCATTGCCTTCTCTTGCACAGCATGACTTGATGCCTTTGGCATTGTCATTAAAGTGATCATCTGCCTCTGGCATCTTCCTATGTTGCTGTGCTCAATATACAGGTGCTAGCATGACCTTCACTCCTTGGGTGATCCTGCTAGGAAAATTTAGATATCCCTCCCTGGATTAACTTTCCACCACCATGAGGAAGCACAACAGAATAGGTGGTGATGTTTGAAAGGAATATTGATATAACCCACCCTAATTAACTCTTAAATTGAATGGATCGTTGTATGTGGTTTTATGGGTATTTGCCCAGAAAAATATAAGTGGTAGATGAGGTGTGTGTGGGGGGGGGGTGTCAAACTTTATCCTACACAACATAACCAAACACCTATTTCAAATGAGGAGGCTGAGGGACAAATATTTTGTCAGCAACCCAACTGTGTGGTAGAAGAAAACTCCCACCACCTCTTCATCAAACCCACCATTTTCTGTTTCAGAAAATACCCCTCCCCTCCCCTTTTTTTGAGATACACTCATTCTCAATAAATATTTCAATAAATGCCGGTAAAATCAATGTACTCTGTCAAATTTGTTCTCCTGAGTTAAAAGAATGAGCACCCCAGATCAATTTGCCACAGATATATTATCCACAATCCTTCCTGTTCAATTATTTTTCAGTCCACTGAGTTCTCTCCTATCAGCTCAACTCGTTTCCTTTCTTTCTTTCTCTGCCAGCCACTACCTCAATTCAGTCTCTTTGTCCACCAAGACTACCTCAATAAAAGAAGAGGCAGGAGAAGGCAGGGTTAACCAGTCTTCCTTGACTAAGAGGTAAGTGGCTAAAGATTTGTCCCATTAGCCTGGGGGGCATATCAGAGTGCTTTCCATCCACTAGTAGTTAAATGTGAGAGTATAAAATGTCAGGACATGGCAAATAGCACACTACTTCTTTCATTTAAAACCTCTATGTTTATAAACAAACATAAACTATGAACATAGCTAAAAAGTCTTCAGCAATGTATGTTTTAAAGATAATTATGCTCATTATGTAGGAAGTGCTGTGTCCATATCATTTCTAATGGGGTATGGTGGCATTAAACTATACTGTAATGAGCTCGCTTTATTTATTTAGTGTGAGCTATGAATATAATGAACAGATTGTTCCAGGGCATACAAAGTGTACATACTCCATGTCACAATTCCTATTTGGAAGTAAACAACATCTTGCAAAACTCAGAAAAGGAGTGAGAAAGACCACACCAAGAGATCAAAGATCTGAGATTTTAAAAAAGATATGAAATATAGTTAAAACTAGCTTACATCACAGCATTCAACATTCTCCCCCATCCCTTTCTACCTTTGAAACCAAAACTTGAACCGCATCTATACATTACTTCTCACATTGTCTTTTGCTGTTTAAACTTCTTGTCTTTCTTTTTTCAGGATATAATCAATTACATTCAACTACATCTTTGTCAATCTTTGTCAATGGCCGCCCTGAGTCCCATGGGAGTTGGGTGGCATATAAAAGCAACCAACCAACCAACCAACCAACCAACCAACCAAACAAACAAACAAATAAATCTCCTGCTTCATTTTAACTATCAATTTTTCCTTAATATATTTGTTTTGCAATTTGATTCTCATTCATTCTCTTTGTATGGCCAGACTAACTAAATTCATTTCTCTCATATTGGTCACCTCACTTCTGTATTTGCATCCATTAAGTACCTGTTCATCCCTGATCCTATCTCTTGTTTTACTGAACTGTACCCTGTACCCTGCACTGTACCCCATTCTGAATGCATTCAACTTAGTTTTATGTTTCTCCTATCCTACCCAATACTACCTTCCACATTACAAGTGGGCAGAAGCATTCTCTTAGGCACAACCAGTTTTCTTACCTCAACAAATATTTGTTACTCACAACAAACCACATCTACTGACTACCCTTCTACCAGTATTTGCATTCTCCATCCATTTCCCCATCTTTAAAAGGTGGGGAAATGGATGGAGGCACAAACATTCATCTATTTCTTTTAGTTTTTCACTGTTTTCATATGACTTGAAAAAAATTCACTTTTCTCCTCTTCAAACACAACTACCTGGATTTTTGATACATTAATTTTTAAAGCCATACTCATTATTTCACATAATCTATGGAAAAACTCATACATTCAAATTCCCCAACCAATACACTCATAACTTCTCCATAATAATTCCTTATATATTTATCCACACATATATTAAACAACCAAAAGCACATTACAAATCTTTGTCTTATTCTTTGCTCAGAGTCAAACGAATAGTTAATCATTCCATTTATTCTCACACATGCTTATCTTCCATTGCACAGCATTCTTACAGCATTCAACAATCACCCTTCAATTCCATCTTTATGCAAAAATTCCGTAATTTGAGCTTGTTCACTTCTTCATAATTTCTATAAGATAATAAATAATAAACTTTCTCACATTCATGCATTTGTCAAAAACCTACTGAAATGCAAAAACCTATTCTACACTGTGTGGCACAGAGCCATACTGCAGTTGTCAAATTTTGCTCTTTGTCATTTTATGTACCTTTTCTAGTAGAATTCTGCCAAGTAACTTACCAGTCGCTCCGAACAAATTAATCTTTCTGTCATTTTTTTGCAGTCACTCTTGCTGCTTTCCCCTATGTATACAGAGGAATAATACTGGCATTCTTCCAATCATATGTGTGGGCACGTGCGTGGTCTCCACACATGCATTAAATGCATACAATTATTTCATGAATAAATAAGGGCAACACTTACTGTTTTTCCAGTTACACCATCTATACTAGTCTCTTTTTAATTTTTCAGTACTGTAATATTTCACCCATACTATTTTTTTTTATTGAAAAAGTTTTATTAGTACAGAGTACAAACATTTTTTAATTTTTCTCCCCACCCCCACCCCCTTCCCTCCCCCCCTCCCCCCCGGACTTCCCAGAGAGAACACAGGGCATAATATCAGTAATTACAGAAGAAAAAAGAAAAAAGAAAAACCCCTCAACTCCAAATTACACATTGCTAACATCATTAAATTTCTATATTTTATATTATTTCCCATATAATTCTAAAAAATAAAAATTAAAAATTAAAAATATATTAATTATATAATCTGGGTTATACAAAGGAAGGAAAACAGTTTCTCCCTCCTCCTTTCAATCATCTTTCTAGATCTATAAAAATTATTAATAATACTAAATCTTTAAAAAAAACAATAATAATAATAATAATCTCATAATTAACTAAAACCGAGAAAATTTTACATAGCTAATATCAAGATATTAAATAATAATACCTTTAAATTTCATCATAACAACATATTCTAAAGCAACTTATTAACTCAAATAAAACTAAAAAAGTATTACATGTCTACATATTAAATAATAAAACTTTTAAATTTCATCATAACATAATATTATTATACAACAACTTTAATTCATAATAAAAAATATTAATAATACCTTTAAGTTTCTCATAATAACATTATTATACAACAACTTATTAGCTCAGATAAGAAAAAATATTACATGTCTACATATTAAATATTAAAGCCTTTAAATTTCATTATAACCACATAATATTATTATTCAACAACTTGTTAATTCATAATAAAAAAAAATATCCTTAAAGGTAATATTAATAATAATAATAATAATAATAATAATAATAATAATAATAATAATAATAATAATAATAATAATAATAATAATAATAATAATAATAATAATAATAATAATAATAATAATAATAACAACAACAATAATAACAATAAAAATAATAGCAATAGTAATAATAATAATAATAATAGTAAAAATCTAGAGAAAAGAGAGAGAAAAACAAAAACCTAAAACAAATGGAAGAAAAAAAAGACCTTCCTTTAAAATTTAAAATCTAATTGTAATAATTTAAAGCTCAATAGTTTTAATTAAAAATTAAGAATTCCAATTCTTAAAGAATTATTAAAAAAGAGGAAAAAAGAAAGAAAAAAAATCTTCTCTTTCTCTTTCCCCCTTAAAAAAAAAAGGAAAAAAAACACACACACAAAAAAGAAGAAACAACAATAAAAAAAGGGGGGAGAAGAAGAAAATACAATTATATTATCTCCATCCATCTAATACATATCAACACTACTTCTCTTTATATCTTATTGGTTGCCTCCTTTTGTATCTTGATGATTTTGAATTTATCAGGTCCTCTTCCATCTGATCCCAATACTCCATCTCCTTTTTCACATCTTTCTGACTCTGCGATTCACTTTGAGTCTTTGAGATTATTTCATTTTGATCCAATAAGAATGACTTTTCCTCCTTGTCTTCTTCTACATTCATACGTTTTTCTTCTGGAATTTTAGATATATCAGCCTTTAAAATATTGATATAAAATTCGGTAGCTTTATTTATCGTATTCAGCCGGTATCTTTTCTCCAAAAATTTCACCGTAACTCCTGTTGGTGCTTCCCATTTGTATTGTAAATTCAATCTTTTGAGTTCATCAATCAAAAAAGTAAATTCTTTTCTAGCTTTAAGCATTTTAAAGGGAATTTCTTTCCAAATCTTAAGTTCCTGACCATTCACCTGAAGGTTATTCTTAAATGTCGCCTGGATAATTCTGTTTCGTAAGACTCTTGTAGTAAAATATATAACAATGTCCCTTGGTAAGTGTTTTTGTTTTGCATGCCACGAATTGACTCTGTATATCTTTTCAATTTGTGTAGCCAGCTCATCTTTGGAAATTCCAGAAACCTGTACCAAGGCCTCAATCATTCTTCCCTTCAAATCATCATATAAACCTTCTTTCAACCCCCTTACTCTAATAGCGAATTGCGTTCTTCTAAACTGTGACATCAACACCTCTGTTTCAAAATTTGCAATATCCTTTTTAAATTTGTTTATATATTCCACCGAGGTTGCCAACGCTTGTTTATTTGTTTCAATACAGTCCTCCAAAAAATCAACATTTGTTGCTAAACCTTTGCAAACCTCTAACATGTCCATCCGTAGCTGCTTTTCCATATTCTTCAAAGCTTCCTGCATTTTATTTTCTATTTCAGTAATTTTTTGATTAAATTCCAAAATTAAGTCTTGTTTCATAATCTTTAAAGTATTTAATAAATTTTCCAATGTCAAAACTTGTGGAGGTGTTGGTTCAGTAGCAGGTTGCATTTTAGAAGTAAAAACAGAGGGGTAAATAGGCCTTTTATTCGAAGCAATCATTCCGTATTTTGAGGCCATTGTTATAGTTCCAAAAAATTAAACTAAAAACGCCAAATCACTATCAGTTTTTATAATCCAAAATTAAGAATCAAAAATAAAAACCAGTTTTCAAATTCAAAAATTTCCCAAAGTCCAAAGACCACAAACCAAACACAAATAACTTTCACTTCTTCTTTATTATACTTCCAAAGAAGTGCAAAAAAGAGTCAAATTGTTATAATCCAAAGTCACGGAGCAGAGAATAAAAATCAGTTTTCAAAATTTCCACAAGAGAAAAGCCAGGAAAAAAAAAACCAATCCTTCCAAACTTGAAACTATTTTTATATTTCCAGAGAAGTATGGAAAAAAGCCATAACTCTAAATGAAATTCTTTCCAATATAAAGGATAAAGAGTTTTTTAATTTCCAAAGTCAGGAGACAGAGAAAAAAAAATCAGTCTTCAAAGTTGTAATTTTCCATAAGAAAAAGAGCCACAAACAAACAAAGCAAAAATCACCTTCACTTCTCTTCCCAACTTCTTCAAGACGCCTTAAAAAGCCAGATCTCTAAAAAGATACTTTCCACTTTCAAAGGCAAATAATCCTTATTTTTGTCAGTTATCAGAAAATGTAAGAAGGACAGCCAGTTTTCAGTTTTCAAAACAAAGAGTTTCCATAAGAGAAAAAAAAAACCACAAGCAAAACGGAAATCACTTTCACTTCTCCTCCTTCAAACGCCATATTGTTGCATATTAAATGTTACTTTGTTTCTTCAAATAGAAGTTAGCCGAGGGTTTAAAAAAAGAGAAAAAAAAATCCATACTTGCCCAGCAAAGCCCCTGGTTCTCTCTGTCTGCCTCTTTAGCTGCACAGAAAAAAAGTTTTGTAAATCCTCTTCTAGAGGCGGCGGCGGCTTCGGCGTCTAGCTCCGCAAAAGCGGAGATTTCCTGGCTCCCGGAGCTAGGGGCAGGCTACCTGGGGAGCCTTCCCTTCGCGCCCCTGGATGACTCCTAGGGCACTAGGGGGCCTCTACCCCACCTGCCACGCTCTCCTCTCCCCCCTATGCCCGGGGCAGAGAGATTCCGAGCCGCCAGACAGCTGTTCTGGCGGCCCGGCAGGGAGTCGGAAAGGCGTCCTGAAAGAAGAACGCCATCGGCGCCGAACACCAAACCGGAAGTCCTCATTTCACCCATACTATTAAAGTGATCTTATGCAATGATTCTCAGTTCACATGAGTAATAAACCTATAATAGCTAAGGAACAAAGAACAGTTTAAAAACTAACCTAGGTTAACTTCTGTTTGCAGAATCGATTGAAAACAAGGGGAAGGGGAATGCTAATTCAGTTTTATTATAGTCTCCAAATAAACAGGGAAACTGCTAATAAGTAAAGGTTGTGCCAAACGCTCCTAAAAATCTGGCAATCAAGAAAAGAAAAGGTTTGTTTTTGCTAATCCCTTTATTTTAGAAATACATTTTAAGATACAATTTTATATTTTGGTTTATGGGTGCTTTTAAGAATAAACACAATGCAATAGATAGGCTAATGCAATTACGATCGATATTTACCTATCTTCATTATACCCATCTTGTATGGTAACAATCATTTTATGGTGCATATTTTACACTGAACATAAATAGTAATGTATGAGATATGCATTAAATACAGAAGCCCAAGAATATATAACACTATATATCTCTAATGTTAATATGCTTGGTGCATCTTTTTGTTAGAACTTGTGGGCTACAGTATCCTTTTAATGTTTTATTGTTTCAAAGTTTATTTAATTGGGGTGAACAGTTGGAGTGGAATTAAAAGATATGTGCAACAAATCATCAAAAGAATTTCAAAACTGAAGTTTTAACTGATGACATCTAGAATAACAAAGTTGGAAGGGAGCTTGGAGGTCTTCTAGTCCAACCCCCTGCTTAGGCAGGAAACCCTACACTACTTCAAACAAATGGTTATCCAACATCTTCTTAAAAACTTCCAGCGTTGGAACATTCACAACTTCTGGAGGCAACTTGTTCCACTGATTAATTGTTCTAACTGTCAGGAAATTTCTCCTTAGTTCTAAGTTGCTTCTCTCCTTGATTAGTTTCCACCTGTGGGAATATCTGTAGGTTCAGAACTAAATTTTGAACATCTTGGATTCCAAATGCTCCATCTTTTCAGTCGCACACCAACAGAGAACAATGAGTGTAGTGGCTGATTTGGTGGAGGAGAAGACACTCACTGGATCACTGGATCACTGTGCTGGTCATTCATTTGCCCCTCTCTTTGTGCCCATGGCACCTCCTTTTTAAAAGAAAGTAAAAATAGGCTGCCTCCACGCAAACTACTAATGTATTACTGTGTTTTTTGAACAAGCAATAGTGACCTGCTTCACACAGCATGTGAAGGATATCATGGAATGCACTTTGTTGCTTCTTCTTTTTGCTCTGTTACTTGAAATAGGCAAGTGAATAGCAGGAGGAGCTAGGAGCAAAGCATGCATTAGCAGTAAAGGGAGGTAGGCAACTGAAACCAGGATATCTGATAAAATAGGTCAGAGTTGGAGAGAGAAACTTCTATTATTCCCTTATGGAAACCATTCAGGTAGCAGGAGTTATTGGTACTATGCAAGGTCCTGGTTTTGGTTCACTTTTCACTGCTGAGTTTTTCCTTCAGCCTCCTCTCTTTATGAGGCTGTCATTTAGCCAAGCCAAGCAAACCACATTCTGATCCACTTTATAGGATAAACTAACACATCATGTTACATCTTAACACAATATCTTTATGACATAGCACATTATGAGACACAGTATTTTAATTCATTAATAATAGTTTATAGCTTAGCTGAAGAATTATGCCTTGATCAACAGTTATCTTGATTGGAAATCAGTCGATTCTCTAGGTAGCCAATCCAAACCATCATCTGATGTGTAGCTCCTTGGTTATTACTTGTTACTGACCAGAACTACTCTTTGCATTTGTTCTGTTATCTGGTGCTTGAATAAAGTGGGATGAGATAGGGAAACCTTAATGAAATCCACAAGCCCCATCCTGCTTGAGATTTTAACTAAATCATGCCTCCCCCACCAGCAGATATTACTATTCAGCCCTTACCAGAAGGGAGTTATAATCTAATACAAGTTTTGGAATATGGTTTTATGACATGGGAGGAAGAGATACTTAGAAGGAGAGGACTATATCCACTGCAATTTTGAACACCAGCTTATGCATTAGTAACGTTCATAGCTAGTTTAGATGTATACGGTCCCATATATCTTAGAAAACATATAATTGCTTTTTAATGTACCAGAAAGGGGACCACCCTGCTTGTCTCTATAGGGGGAGGAATTGTTTTAATCTTCAGTTTTTATTTTTTCTGGATCTTATAAGATATGTCAAGGAGATGGTGGAATGTGGGGAATGAAGCATGACTTGGGAGTATATTTTAAGGAAATAACCAATTGTTATGCAGCTGTCACTTGGCTTCTGCAAGGAGAGAAAGCCTCTTATGCTTACAGTTGCAATCTAACTAAGAGAAAGTGACAACAAATGTGAGTGTTTCAACTACAGTCCTTGTTTCTCAACTGCTAAGCAAGATTGAATCCTAGATGAAAGTGCTAACCTGGCATCTTTTATGGTGGCCTGGCTGAGAAAAAAGGAGAACTTTTCCACCTTTATCTGCCAAGTTACTCCATGATGCAGCAGGCTAGGGCCAGAGGCAGGGAGATGGCATGGCTCAGGGGTGAAATCCTCCCGGTTCGCCTGGGCCAGTCCTTCGGCGTATAGCCGATGGAACTGGCGGCGGTCGCGGCGCGGAGCTTCTCCCGCCCGCTTTCCCGGCCTGGCTGAACACAATCACCGCTTTCCCGGCCCGGCTGAACACAATCATTCGGGTTATTTTTCCCTCTGTGCATGCGCGCGCATGCACAGAGGGAAAAATAACCCGAATGGCGGCATTCAGCCGGGCCGGGAAAGCGGGCGGGAGAAGCTCCGCGCCACGGCCGCCGCCAGTTCCATCGGCTATACGCCGAAGGACTGGCCCGGGCGAACTGGGAGGATTTCACCCCTGGCATGGCTGTATATTAAAAATTCATCTTACTACAAGAAGGGGGCGTGGTGGTTCAGCACCCCCTTCTAATAGACCCAACCACCACACAATGGGATAAGCTCCTGTTACTTGCCTTAGCTCCTGATCATCTAGCAGTTTGAAAGCATGCAAATGTGAGTAGATAAATAGGTACCACTTTGGTGGGGAAGGCAACAGAGTTCCATATGCCTTTGGTGTGTAGTCATGCTGGCCACATGACATCAGAAATGTCTTTGGACAACGCTGGCTCCCTCAGCTAAGAAATAGACATGAGCACCAGCAGAGGTGAAATGCTACCAGTTTGGACTGGTTCTCCTGAACTGGTAGTAAAAAATGCTACTGATTTGGGCAAACCAGTATATCCGACGATCAGCTGTGCGACGATCAGCTGTGCCACGTGATCTAGATTAGCTAGAAAGCAGGATTTCCTGCTTTCTAGCTAATCTAAATCGTGTGGCACTGCTGATCCCCCCTCACTGTTCTACTTACCTTTGCAGACTCTGAGGGCTTCAAAATGCTCCTTTTTCAGTGCTGCACAGTAGTGCCTGCGGCGCACATGCGTGCGCACGCGAAGCGAAACAGTAGCAGACTTCAGAGGATTTCACCCCTGAGCACCAGCCCCTAGAGTCAGACATGACTGGGCAGGGGAAACATTTACCTTACTAACTACTAGAAACTCCATTGAACAATCCACCACTCTGACCTTGATCACCTATTATCTGAACTAATATAATGCATTCCACTTGGGGAACTACTTGTTCTAGACTGAAGACTGTCCAGAATCTATAGCTAGTCCAAAATGTAGTAGCATAAGTAATAATTAACACATTGTCACAGGTTCTTTTAAGCATACCCAATTCAGTGGGCTCAAAACACAAAACAGCCATCACAAGTCTCTAGAGAACACATCCAATAAACATTCACAAGCTATTACTCACTACTTACCACTACTCCACTCTTCCCATTGTTACTACTACTCCAATTACTGCTTATGAGTATTACTCCTAATGATTAGTGCTAGAAAAAAATTAACTCTTTCTAGCTGGTTTAGGCTGCTTTACTGCCCCCCACACACAACTCCTTCCTTTTCTCCTTTCTCCTTCACATGAAATGCCTTCTGCTGCTGTACCTGCCCTATGAAATAGTATTCTCCCTAAGATCCAGATGTCCCTGATTCTCTTGATTGTTCTGATAGTTGTTTTAACCTCTGGTGGAATCTGATTTATGGTTGTGTTTATGTTTGTTATTTGTTAGTGTTTTGTTGTATTAATTGTACCTGCCCTAAGTCATTTTTAAAGAGCAACTGTATAAGTTGAGTAAATAAATAATACAAATAAATAAAATGTAAGTGATTTTTGCTATGTATGAAGAGCCAGGATAGTGTAGAATGACTGTTGTATGATCTACCCACCATACAAGAGTTTCTATTATTTCTGAGGTAGTCATGGTGATCTCTGATGTGGGATTGGACTACATTAAACTAATTGTCCTGGAGAAATTCAGCATTTATGAGGAGGTTGCCCAACTAGAAGTGCTTCAGAGTTTAATCTCCACCATGATGACCATAAACAGGTCCTAAATGGTATCTGGCCCCATGAATGCAGAATGCAGTACATGCAGAATTAATTGTTCTGTTTGGCTAAATCTAGCAATCTGAGGATGGACAAGCTCTCTGTACCTCTGTTGAAATGGACAGATTACTCTCTGCTGAATTTTGATGGCAGCCGCTAAAAATGCCTGCAGGGTGAAGGAAGGACCAGTTACAATGTTCTGACTCAGGCGTATGATGGATTTGGATGGCTTCCTGTATGCAATATTGTCAAAGCCGTCACCGATCTGCAGAATACAGAGATGACTTCAGCAGTTGAAACAGTCTAGCTCTTATGTGCCCTGTTTCTTCTCCCAAAAATGGATCCGCACCTTGGCTTCCCTTATTCACTAAACTATAAGGAGGAGGAGGAGGAGGAGGAGGCACACAACACAATCTATGGAGATTCTCAATCATCCAGTCATGTTTGGCCCAAAGGTACTTTTCAAAACACCACTGGACTTTTTTTGTTTTTTTCCTTGAAAATCAGACAATCAGATCCACACAATCACACTGTCAAGATTCTGTTATTATAGCCAATCTCAATAAAAGTAAATTTGGCCTTCCTGTGGAATCGGTTTCATGATCTGGACTACCTAGTGAGGCTGAGAGCTATTAAGAATCATTTTGGGCAAAAAATAATAGGATACCTGTTCACATTATTCTCAAAGACATTAAATAGAATGTGCTAATTATGAGCAACTGCCCTTCCCTATTTGCTCTTACACCATACGCTATATACACTGTCAATCATAATACATCTTTTTTGTTACAATTTACTAATCAGAAGACTTCAGGCTCTACACCTCCTCTAGAAATTCAATAACTTTTAGAATGCTAATATATTTAATTACCAACTTTATTCCTAGAAAGCTAACTTTCTACTGCTTTTGCTGCAAGTAGGCTGTTACATCTCAATGACTAACACATTTCTATTAGCATAAACTTTCATGGACTACAGTCCATTTCATACTCCTAGTACATGATTAAATGATGTCAACTCTGCTTTTGTGATCTAATTTTCTACAGTGTTGCTTTTCAAAGGGGAAGGTGACATTAAACAGAAACCTTATGTGTGCAATTGCTCCTATATTGTCATGCTGTTGGAGCCAAATAGTTGGAAGTATGCATTGATTTGCTTTTCCAGGCCACTAGAACTAGGCATGGCAGACAAACCCCATAATTGTAGGCAACCCTGTGCTTCGTTTTATCTTTGCAATCTACCTCTGCCCCATGTTATTTTAGAGAAACAAAGGAGAGAAAAACACCGGTTAGAAAGCACCATCTTGATCAATTAATAGAGCAAAGTGACTCATTAGTGCCTTCCCACCCTCCCTCTGTGGTGCACCAACCCGTCTTGCAATCTGCACAGCGGCTAAGCAATTTAGGCCTATAGAAAAGGCCATATCAAGTGCAGAGTAACTGCATTTGCTGCAGAGTAACGCTGATCGGCTCTCGTAGGAAAGTGCTGCGCAGGTAAAGTGATCGCTTGCTTTGCAACACAACAGGAGAAGCTGAAAGGCTTATGAAGCACTTGGAAGAGAGAGGAGAACAGCCATTGTTTAAGCGAATAAAGCTTTTAGTGCAGAGAGAAGTTTCACTTAAAGCAGCATCTTTTTTGGGTATAATCAGTATATTATGGTCTCTTATTTCCCCTTTGTTCATTGTTTATTGAAAGAGGACACCTTGCAATTCACAGTAGAAAATAGAAGCATTTGCGACATGCTTCCAAAATAGTTGAGTAGTTAATCATTTTAAAAAGTTTCCGCCTGGCAATATCCAGCTGGTTTGCAAGTTATTCTCCATATAGATAACAATAGCAGTTAGACTCACAGTGCTTTACAGGCCTCTCTAAGCAGTTTACAGAGTCAGCATATTGCCCCCAACAATCTGGCTCCTCATTTTACCCACCTCGGAAGGATGGAAGGCTGAGTCAACCTTGAGCCTGGTGAGATTTGAACTGCCTAACTCAGTGGTGGCGAACCTTTTACGGCTCGCGTGCCGAAAAAGGAGGGGGTGCGCTCGCGCGCGCTCACGTGCCCACACCCATTCCCTCCCCCCCACGCATGCGCACAACACCCCCCCATGCTGCCTCCTGCGCATGCGCACCCCCCCACCCCCGCACAGGCCCACTTACCGGAGCCTGGAACGACGAAACGGAGCCTGGAACGATGAAACCAGCAAACTGGAAGTGCGAAAAAACGCACTTCCGGTTTGCCGGTATGCTGTTTTTTGCACTCCGGAGGGTTCAGGGAAGCTCCCTGAAGCTCCGGAATGCAAAAAACTACAAAACGGACAAACCGGAAGTGCGGAAAAGTGCACTTCCGGTTTGTCCGTTTTGTAGTTTTTTGCATTCTGGAGCTTCAGGGAGCTTCCCTGAACCCTCTGGAGTGCAAAAAACAGCACACCGGCAAACCGGAAGTGCATTTTTTCGCACTTCCGGTTTGCCGGTGGGAACCCTTGCGTGCCGGCTTCTATGGCTCCGCGTGCCAGCTCTGGCACGTGTGCCATAGGTTCGCCACCACGGGCCTAACTGCTGGCAATCAGCAGTCAGCAGAATTAGCCTGCAATACTGCATTCTAACCACTGGGCCACCATGGCCCTTTAGCATAGGCATACATAGAAAGATGAATGGAGTTAAACATGCATGCAAACTGATAAAGTCAAATTTAAAAATCAGGGAATGTGCATGTATAGGTAGCCCTTGATTTACAGTCATTTGCTTAGTGACCCAAGTTACAACAGTACTGAAAAAAAGTGACTCACAACCAAATCTCACGCTTGCAACCATTGCAGCATCCCTGTAGTCTATCAAAATTTGGGCGCTGGCAACTGGCATGTATGTACAAACAGTTGCAACATCCTGGAGTCATGTAAATGCTATATGCAACTTCCCAGACAGCTTTTGACAAGCAAAGTCAATGGAGGAAGCTGGTCTCGCTTAAGGACCACACAATTCACTTAACAACTGCAGTGATTCACTTCACAGTTGCAAAAAATGGTTGCAAAATCATGTGCAACTCACTTAACAACCACCTTACTTAGCAATGGAAATTCTGGTCCCAATTGTGGTCATAAGGTTGAGGACTAGGCGTACATTACATGTTTCATTTTCAAGAAGATATAGAACATAAAGTTGGAAAGGACTTTGAAGGTCTTCTAGTCCAAGACAGGATCCTTATACCATCCCAATCAAATGGTTATCCAGTCTATTTTGAAAAACCTAAAGTGATGGAGCATCTACAACCCTGAGTGCTTCATTACTTGTACAACACAGCCCAGGAATACACTTTTAGTTATAGAATGGAACGCCCAAACTTTTTCCTGCAAGGATTCCATCTTTGCTTGCAAAGTTTGTTTATTTGTTTATTTGTTTGTTTTTTTATTTCAACCCACTCATTGAAATTGGCAAGAGAGAGATTATGTTTGTTGTCGTTAAGCAATTGTGAGCCAGAAACCACACTCCATTGCAAATCCGCCAGTGATCTACCGATAGATCTTAATTTATCTTCTTTCTGCTCTTATGTAAAAAAAAATAACTAATGGATAAATTTGTTCTGGAGAATAATAGAAATGAATGATTCTGTTTCTTGGCCAGGGTAAGCTCATTTGCACAAGTACAATGTAAGGGCATTTGTTTCTCAACCTTGACAACTTCAAGATGCGTTGAACTTCAACTCTCAGCATTCCATGCTAGCTGGGGAATTCTGTTGAAGGGTTGTGTGGGTTGAACCCAACGTGTGGGTTGAAATCCACACATCTTATAATTGCCGTAGTTGAAAAACACTGATTTAGGGTATCACTGTTTTTAAGGACAGCCGTGAAATAAACACCCCAAAGCTTCTCCCCTCACTGAGGATTTCTTATAGATTACAGTAATTTGATTCCACAACTTGATCCCTCTTCGCTCCACAATCAACTGTCCAAGGACAAAGTCATTGAGGTTACATCTTGATATTTTACTCCTTGTGCACTGAAACCTGCGAGCACAAAAATGTGCTGGAAGCCACAATCTATTTATATTAATTTGCTAGACTTCGTATTCTCATTAAGTCCATTGCTGTTGTGAGTGGCATTAGCCTGCCAGGATGATCTGTTGCCCTTTTGAAACGGGGGGGAAAAATTCTAGCTGCAATTGAATCATATGATTCAAAATATTTGCAAATGGGTATATGGAAGAAAACAGCTTGGGGGAAAAAACGAAACTTATGACAGTGGCCATTTAGAAAAATAGTAAGAAATGTGCAGCATTTAATAACGTTTGTCTGGATTGCACTTCAATCTCTTTTGGAAGTGTGTAATATTTGCAACAGAAGGCTACAGAATGTGTGTGTGATTTATACTCATTACTCAAGAATAGTGACTAATGTGATACAAATAGCCACCCAGGATAATAAATGCATGAATGTACATTTTTCATAAATGATTTCTTTTTCAGCACATTGGGCTGCAACCTTTTTATGAGTTGTGTTTGTGCTTTTAAAAGATTAAGGAAGTCCCAGAGGAAAAAAGGAAATGGATGTAAAAAGGTCTTCCTGTCTCCTGTGGATTCCATTCGTGTAGCTGAAGGCTATGCTGGGTGATGGCCTGAGGGGAAAAAAGTACTGCATATTTACCTCCTTGTTCCTAATTAGATTTCTAAATAGATGGGCATAAATGTTGTAATTGTAAAATAAGTTATAATAGCTATTGTTTAAGAAACACTTGTCCACAAACATGATATATGAGGCCGCATATTTCCTTTAATGATTATTCTAAAGGAAAATTCCCCCTTAAAAAGAGCTTCTGTGTTTCCCTAGCATCCTGCATCTCCTATAAATCTTTTTCTGACAGTGCTTGCTGACCATAGTTTTATTATCCTGCAGCTTCTTAGAGATATTTTTCTTGCTTCATAATTGTGGCATTGTATTCTCTGGGATTAATGTTGAAAGTTGCAGGATGGTTAATAGGAAGTGGAAGAGAAACCCTCCTAATATTTCACGCGCTCTGGGACAGAATATAATAATAATTGTACATCACATCTCTGGAGTGTGTGTGTGTGTGTGTGTGTGTGTGTGTGTGTGTGTGTGTGTGTGTGTGTGCAAGGATTCTTGGCAAGGAACCACAGGCTCCAAAATCAGCAGTAAATGTCTTTGTCTCTGAGTTTTAATGCACAGCTCAGCAGAAAAAGATTATGAGGGCCTGAGAATGATTGTGTAATACACAAACACACTTTATGTGATGAAGTGATGACAACTGAACCTTCCAAGAATAACTGCACATGCTATAATTGTGGCCTGAGGCATAGTAAACTGGATAATCATCAGAAGGATTGGTAGCAATGATTTTAGAAGATTCGTCTTTCCTATAACAGACCCCTCTCTTCTGGGCACTTCAGGCCAGACTAATCTTACCAGGAACTGGGGCTAATTCAGTTGGTGGAGCTTTGAACGCTAACAGGCTTTTGAATAGTACCAGGCAAGATCCTTAGACTCAGGCTAGATATAGACAGTGGAATTAAGGGCTAATGTCCTGAAACTGGAACAAACGGCTTGATTTCAGACTGAAAGTGAGGAATTGGCCATCTCATTCTCCTGCATAAATAGATCTAGAGTGAGATATTTCTAAGAGTACTTGGACTAGCAGGAATCCCAGCATCATGCTGGGAAATAAGCTGTCAGAATGGATCTGTATGACTTAAACAAAAGGTACGTATTTGCACACCACAGGCCCAGAAAACTGGATAGACACATTTGTGCAATTTCTTAGCAACAATACAAAGTGGTTTGCTATTCCTTCTTCCAGGATAATTCTTCAAATTCCCCATCTAGACAGCAGCCCTGGAATTGCCTAGGGGCCTCCCTGCCACATATAATCAATCCAATCCTCTTCTGAGATCAGCCAGATTCAACCAGGTGATGATACTGGCTTTGTTCATGTTTGTATTAAACCATAATGCAGCTTGTTTGATTGGGTTCAGTGCAAGCTAAGAACGAACACATACTTATTTGCAGACCATGATATAATATTGTGTGAGTCCAGTCAATTGTGAATTCATCATGAGACCATGATTATCATGGTATGAATTCTATATGGTAAATGCACTCATGGGGGAGAAGTGGAGGGCAAATGATGAAACATGGAAGTTGGAAGTTGTCCAAACCAGCTAAAGCATGCTCCACCCCTTTTGTACCTGCAAATTTGCCTGCAAATCTTTATTCATGGGCTGACTATTCTTTATATAACACAGATGTTCAGAGAAGCATGAATCTATAGCAATAGCAATAGCACTTAGACTTATATACCGCTTCATAGTGCTTTACAGCCCTCTCTAAGCGGTTTACAGAGTTTAGCATATTGCCCCCAACAATCTGGGTCCTCATTTTACCGACCTCAGAAGGATGGAAGGCTGAGTCAACCTTGAGCCGGTGAGATTTGAACAGCTGAACTGCTGAACTAGCAGTAGCCTGCAGTGCTGCATTTAACCACTGCGCCACTTCAGCTCTATTAGAATCTGTTAAGGGCTACATTCAGGTTGCTTGTTTGCAGCATACAACTTGTTTGCTGGTTTTTCTTTTCCATGTTTCTTTTCCATGTTTAGAATCAGCTCCTTGGTGCACTGACTTTCAGGTGACATCAAGAAATATGAAAGTTATGCCCCGAAGCGTAGAACTATGCAGGCTCATTCCAATGAGGACATTATCACTTGATGTTGCAGGATCCCTTCAGGGGACAACAAACTCATAACATCTATCCGCTTTCATCTGCTGGAGAATAATGCAGAAACAGAAGCAAAAACTAAAAAAAAAAGTTCCCCTCATCCCTGTTCCATTTTGAGTGTAAGGCTTCCATTTTGTGTTTAATTTAGAAGACCAAAAGAGAAACTCCTCTGTCCCTGACATATTTCTTTGGTGTTCTCGGAGCTTGGTTGTTTTCCTGCAGATGTTTTATTACTCGAATAAGTAACATCTTCAGTAGTAAAGTGGAGTGAGGTTTGCTCTCTATTTATATACAGCAGCTTGATAAGAGCTTGATGAACTCCTCCTGTATATAAACCCTACTCCCTTCTAGCACTGAAGATGGTACCTAATCAGGTAATGAAATGTCTGCAGGAAAAATAAAACAAGCTCAGAGTCAGAGACCACCAAGGACTCCACAGTTCAAACCTAAGCTACACATATTCTCTTCTATTGGTATATTTCTGTTACCCACCTGCTCTCTGTTGATAAGACATATTTCTCCAGGTTTCCCCATTATGATATCCCTAAATATCCACGGCTTAATAACTATTTCAATGCATTTCTGAAGGGAAGAGTGTTTTTCCCCCTTTAATACTAAGTATCTAGGAGGATCTGGATCTAGGAGAACAAATGCCTTCTAGATAAAAAAATAAATCAAATATAGATCAAATGTCCAAGACAACAAACCTTGAACATCAGTATTATGACTCTCACTATTTTAGTTTAATTGCAGGATTGCTCCTGTAGCATTCATTCTCTCTCTCTCTCTCTCTCTCTCTCTCTCTCTCTCTCTCTCTCTCTCTCTCTCTCTCTCTCTCTCTCTCTCTCTCTCTCTCTCCACATGTGTGTATAGGTGATTAATGGGGCAAGCAACTGGCTCTTGCCACAATAATCTTTATTTCCAAAAATGCCCCTAGCCACAAATGAATTCTGCAAACTTTCTGTAAAATCCAATGTTTTAAGAGTGTACCCTGCCCTAAAAAACCACAAAGTAAGCCAGATAAAAGTAAGCATCCTGTTAAAAGGCATTGCTTAAAGAAATGGCAAGTAACATTGTGATGGTTATGACTTCCATGGCAGTCATTTTGTAAATATACAAGACCCTCCAACAACCATTTTGTGAGAGCCCCACTTAAAATTCCATATGTAGATACAAGATCAGATAAGATAGATAAGATAACCTTTATTGTCATTTTTTAATTATGAGCACATTGGACCACATTAAAAATGAAATTCTATTGCCTGCTTTCAAAAGAAAGTATATATCAACCGATAACATGTACATAACTCGCATATACACATGCTATGTGTGTGTGTGTATGTATGTATGTATGTATGTATGTATGTATGTATGTATGTATGTGTGTGTGTATACACACACACATCTATCTATCTATCTATCTATCTATCTATCTATCTATCTATCTATCTATCTATCTATCTATCTATCTATCTATCTATCTATCTATCTATCTATCTATCTATCTATCATCTATCTATCATCTATATCTATCTTCTATCGATCATCTATCTATCATCTATACCAGTGATGGCAAACCTTTTTTTCCTCGGGTGCCAAAATAGTGTGCGCGTGTGCTATCGCTCGCATGTGCGTGCCCACACCCATAATTCAAAGCCCCCCCACTTGCCCCACCCCCCTGCGCATGCGTGCACGACCCCCCACTCCCCCATTTTCTGACTTCCAGTGGGCCCAGTAGGCCCATTTTTCGTCCTCCCTAGGCTCCAGAGGCTTTCTTGGAGCTTGGGAAATGCAAAAACGCTCCCCACCACCACCCCGGAGGCCCTCTGGAGACCGAAATCGCCCTCCCAGAGCCTCTGCACAAGCCAAAAATCAGCTGGCGGGCACGCACATGCGCGGTGGAGCTGAGCTAGGGCAACAGCTCGCGTGCCAGCAGATATGGCTCCGCGTGCCACCTGTGGCACCCGTGCCATAGGTTCGCCATCACTGATCTATACCTATCTTCTATCTATCTTCTATCTATCATCTCTCTCCCTCCCTCCCTCCCCCCCCTCTCTCCTATATATCACTGTCCATTTTGAATACATAGCAGAAAGAGGAAACTTGAGAATTCACAGGGTTGATGCTATATGGAACAAAACTGACTGAATCTACGTGGATGTTCTGCTTCGATAGGTTGGAGAACCCTGTGTACACTAAATTTTACTCTTGTGTTGCTTCCTGCCTAGACTTCTTCCCAACTTTTATCCCAGGTTTACCGTATTTCTAAGCAGTTAAACCAGGAGAAGGGTCATGATCCGCAAGCTTGCACAAGCGCAGTGGAAGAAAAATTTGACAGATGGTGACACCCATACATTCATTTGCCAGTTTGTACTGCTTTACTTCCTGGGAATCTTCTCTAAGACAGTCCGGCCTGTACTGGATCCCCAAATCATGACAAATTGAGTTAAATGAGGAAGTCTGTATCTTCCTCAATGTTTCTTTGTGCCTGCCTCCTGATCCAGGCTCTTGACATCAAATAGAGCTCTCCAATAGCTGGCTGCTGAGCTTCGATATTTGTTATACTCTGTGGAAATGTGAAGTGTGGAAATACAAAAACAAGGCCAGTGCTAAACACCCTTTTGGACATACCGTGTAACAGACCCAGGTGCTGGGGAAAGGCTTCTGACTTCTAGGTCACTACAAATAGAATCTCAGGCCTGTAGCTTTCACAAATCAGTCTCTTCTGGGACTTCAGCATGTTCTTTGGAAATGCTGAAATGAAGCTGAGATCCATTAGCTCATTGTTAGCAAACAGAGGGGTGAGCAGGGGGAAATTCCAAAGGGGCTGCATAGTCAGTGCTAAATTATATCAGCAAAAATCTGTGGGATAGATGTGAAACCCAGTTTACCACAAGCCAATGCTATTTGAGAAATAATGTCCTACAAAAGTGGACTTTCTCTGGCTCTCCCTCTGTTTAGCAATGACTCTCTCTCTCTCTCTCTCTCTCTCTCTCTCTCTCTCTCTCTCTCTCTCTCTCTCTCCTGTATATCTACAGTATGTACAGTGTACACATATACACACACTATATGTGTGTGTGTGTGTGTGTGTGTGTGTGTGTGTGTGTGTGTGTGTGTGTTTCTGTGGAGTCACCTGGTATACCCAAATATAGGAGGGAACACACTGCTTCCTTTTGCCTTTCAGCCCCACTCCAGGGGTCATCCAGACTACAAACCACATTTAATCTTTCCCCTGGCTCAGCTGATAAGGGAGGAGAACTTGTGGCTTAGAGGGTAAAAGCACTGCCTAACAAGGCAAGCAGCCCAAGATCGAATTCTAGAAGGGTATGGCTAGCTGATGAGAGCTAATTAGCTTGAAATAGATCTATACTAGTCGCCCTTTATTTCTTTATTAGTTCTATAATATATATATATATATATATATATATATATATATATATATATATATATATATATATATATATATATATATATATATATATATATATATATATATATATATATATATATATATTATATATAATAATAATAATAATAACAGAGTTGGAAGGGACCTTGGAGGTCTTTAGTCCAACCCCCTGCTTACGCAGGAAACCCTACACTACTTCAGACAGATGGTTATCCAACATCTTCTTAAAAATGTCTAGTGTTGGAGCATTCACAACTTCTGGAGGTAAGCTGTTCCACTGATTAATTGTTCTAACTGTCAGGAAATTTCTCCTTAGTTCTAAGTTGCTTCTCTCCTTGATTAGTTTCCACCCATTGTGCCTTGGAGAAAAGTGTGTGTGTGTGTGTGTGTGTGTGTGTGTGTGTGTGTGTGTGTGTATGTATGTATGTATGTATGTATGTATGTATGTATGTATGTATGTATGTTTCAAATTTGTTTCAAACTTATAAATATTGGCTATGATGCACTTCAAATAGTATGGATATGCATGATTTCTTCTATACTTAAGGTGACCAGACGTCCCGATTTTGGCGGGACACACCCACTTTTTCACCATTTGTCCCGCGTCCCGCCCGCCCTCTTAAAAAGTCCCGATTTTTTAAAACAATGCCCGACTAGGGCATTCTTTCAAAAAATCGGCCTGAAAGGCAGCTGGCCTCTCAGCTCGGGCCGGCGTTGGCGGCGGGCGGGCGCTGGAAGCTGGGGGGAGGGGGAAGGGAGGCTGCTCCTCCTCTCCTTCCCCCGCCCCATCCCTAGCCCCGCCCTCGGAGGCGCCGCTGCGGTTGGGAGGGGTGAGGGACGAGGAGCCGTTGCCGCTTTGAGCTTACGAGCGGCGCAAACAGCCCTTCCTCGTCCCCCTCCCCTTTCTTCCCCCCGTCGCCTCACTGCCGCCGTTGCCTGGGGCCGGGCGGGCGATCGGGAGACCGCGGCGCTTGGATGCTTGGAGCAGGTAAGCTGCCGGCTGCCTCCTTTCCCCGTCTCCCGCCTCCCGTTCGTTGCTTGCCAGCCCGGCCGAAGGGAAGGCGGGAGGCGAGGAAAGGCCTCCCGAAAGGAGGGGAGGCTTCGGGAGCCCGCCTCCCTTTCGGGCCGAAACGGGTCCGCAATTTGGGTGTCCTCCTAGATCCACAGCTTAAATTGGAGCAACATCTTTCAGCTGTGGCTAGGGGGACCTTTGCACAGGTGCGTCTTGTGCACCAATTGCGACCCTACTTGGAGAGGGAGGCTTTGCTCACAGTCACTCATGCCCTTGTCACCTCACGGCTTGACTACTGTAACGGGCTCTACATGGGGCTACCCTTGAAGAGCATCCGGAGACTACAATTGGTACAGAATGCAGCTGCGCGAGCTGTGGTGGGTGTACCGAGATACACCCACGTAACACCCATTCTCCGCCAGCTGCATTGGCTACCCATTGGTCTCCGGTCGCAATTCAAGGTGTTGGTTTTGACCTTTAAAGCCCTACATGGCTCAGGGCCAGGTTATCTTCGGGACCGCATCCTGCCACATTCCTCCCTACGACCAGTGAGGTCCCACAGAGAGGGCCTCCTCCAGGTCCCGTCTGCCAAACAATGCCGGCTGGCGGGCCCACGGGGGAGGGCCTTCTCTGTGGGAGCCCCATCTCTCTGGAACCAACTCCCGCCAGAGATCCGGACTATCCCCACCCTACTGGCCTTCCGCAAGGCAGTAAAAACGTGGCTCTTCCGGCAGGCGGGGTGAAGAGATGATTCCCCCAAGGATGAATGGCTTTTTATATCGTAATATGATGTTTTTAAATGCCTTTTTTAATCTGTAGTTCTAATCTCTGCTGTAAGCCGCCCTGAGTCCCAAGGGATTGGGCGGCCTATAAGAACTCTTAATAAATAAATAAATAAATAAATAAAATCCTAGAAACAAAAAATAAACTACTTTTGATCAGCAGCCCTAAGCCAAATAACTGAAGTTACTTGTGTTCCAATTTCTTAGTTTTACATGAAAAATGTTTCAATATAGCCAGTTCTGAAGATAGAGAAAAACATCTAGGAAAATATCATGTATCAAGTTTACCCAATGGTTTATTTAGCTGGATTTTCTCCAAGCGGCTGCTCCCTAGAATTGTTGGACTACATATTTCAGTAAAACCCAGCCAGCATGTAGACTCTGGTGATCTTCAGGCTAACACAGCCGAAAGGCACACGACTGGGGAAGACTAAGCAAATTTAGCACTATCTGCAAGATTTCGGAGCAACTTCTTTACTGGTCATAAATAATAATTTATCAAACTGGGATCTTTTGTATGAAAATGGTATGATCTACTAATGTTATTTAATGCCCTTGTTTCAATCCACCAGGAGATACTGAATAATCTGGAAGAAGGTCTGTTAGATATATAAAGGAGTATAGGAGACTTCTTTGGGCAAGTCGTTAAATTGGTTTGAAATATAATTAATATTTTTCCATTCCTATTCCAGGTTCTAATACAATAACAGCTCACAATAACTACAGAAGCTTTTTATCTTCTGAAATCCCAGGGAAGGCTTCTATGGGAAATAAGGGCCCTTTATTTATGGCATATAGAATCTAGCAAAATCTGCAGGTAACCCTCATGTCAGATCAAACTGGGAATGGGTTTAATCCTTAGTAAAACAGAGTTCAAAGGATCTCTTGATGGATTTTTAAATTTTTAAAGAAGTATACAACATTTTTTCTATGCTATGTATGAACCAACCAAATGGCCCCTCAGTTTAAGGTTCATAAGGTGGGAGCAAAAGTTAAGTCTGTCACAGTGATATTCCCTCCCCCTCCCCCTCTCCTGCCACCCTGATAACCACCCTGCTTTCAGCACCAAGCCCTTTTCTGTTCTCTTAGTTTTTAAAACATTTAAATATTTTCATATTTAGATCTATTTTATCTATTTCAGATCAATTATTTTTGCCTTATTAAATCTGTTCTTTTGTTCAATGCATGCAAGTCCTTAATGATACATTTAGCATATAATTGTAGAGTCTCATTAATTTAATAATGTAATTTATGATAGGTATTTTAACACTTGTAAACTTATTTTATGAGAAGGATTCTGGGGAAATTTCTCATCAGTGTTTAAGCCTGAAATAAAGCTCTTTTCCAATTTAAAAACTTGTCTTTGCTCGTTCCTTATGTGACATGCCACCAAATACCTTCTGTTTCTCAAAATATCTGCCTTAAATGGAACGATATAATTTATGTTTTGCTACCAGAGGTTTTTAGACACAGATTCAAAGAACAAGTGTCAATGGCCAAAAATATTTTCTGCTGGGGAAAAGGAAACTAGGTTAGACCTTGACTGCCTTTGAACCTTACAGACCATAGCAAAGCTAAAGGGGGAGGTGTGTGTGTGTGTGTGTGTGTGTGTGTGTGTGTGTGAGAGAGAGAGAGAGAGAGAGAGAGAGAGAGAGAGAGAGAGAGAGAGAGAGAGAGAGAGAGAGAGAGAGAGAGATTAGGCAGGGCATATTTATATAGGGGGAGAAGAAGGATTTTCCCTTTTCTAGCAGGAAGAGAACTTAAACCGATTGGCTGAAAATTCAGGATTGAAAAATGGAAGTACAGTGCATAGTTATACTCTGAAAATAGCTGCCAGTAAATGTCGTGATGGCCGCCAACCTGGACAGCTTGAGAAGAAGATGAAACAAATTCATCATGTAAATGTTAGTCATGATGATTCTGGAACCTTCCTGATCACAGATGATATACAATGTTCAGTCTAGGATAGAAAGTCTTCCTTTATAGGTTTATGGAGGCATCTGGTAGCTTACAGTTGAAAATAGAAATTCTGGAGTAAATCGGTTATTTATGTGATTCAGTGGGAATTTTCATTCTTACATTGTAGAACATCATTTCTGAGGGTTTTTTTTTAAACAGAGAAACATCTTTGTGAGTTTGACTATGCAATGGGCCATTTTTTTCCATTTAAACCCTTTTCCAGGTTGACTACAAACGATTATACAAATAGCAATAGCAATAGCACTTAGACTTATATACCGCTTCATAGTGCTTTACAGCCCTCTCTAAGCGGTTTACAGAGTTCAGCATATTGCCCCCAACAATCTGGGTCCTCATTTTACCAACCTCAGAAGGATGGAAGGCTGAGTCAACCTTGAGCCGGTGAGATTTGAACAGCTGAACTGCTGAACTAGCAGTCAGCTGAAGTAGGTTGCAGTGCTGCACTTTAACCACTGCGCCACCTCGGCTCCTTATGTTGCTGTCTTGGCAGTGGTGCTGAGGTTTTCTTCCACTGTTGTCTTCCAGGATGTTTTATGACTGTCCAGTCTACCATCATAAGATTTTCTCCCATCCTAATACTACCCAAGTCTAACCCTGGCAAGCTTTTTGAATCCAGTAAAGACTAGGTTGATAAGGAATAAATCTTATTAAAGAGAGTGGCCTTGTTTGTTATTGCATTAAATGCCATAGGATTTGACTTTAATATTGTGCAATATGCACAATCCAGCCACTACGTTTGAAGGTTATATATTATAGCTTAACATGATTTGTGAACTAAGCCAATTATGATTTCAGCAAACCAATGTAATCCAAGTTTTTTCTTTCAAGATCAACTAAGTTGGCAAGCATATGTTGTTATTCAAATGGACCTTGACTCTGGGAATTACAGATACGTCCATTAGTTTTCTTGACAGTATTATAGAAACAGTTTGTCACTATCTTCTTCCAGGAATTTTTTTGGGGGGTGATTTCTTAGCGTAGTCTACAGTTCTGGGATTTTTTGATGGTCTTATCAAAGTACTTATATGGTGCCACTTAAATCTTTAGGGAGTTAAGGAGAGACTGGTGCTATCACCTATTATGATTTTAGAATCGAGATCTTTTCCAAACCTGGTCTAGATTGATTTTTTTTAAAATAAAAATTCGCAGCCTTTGAGCACAGATCTTTTATGTATAGTTCAATGTTTCATTATCTAGCATTGTCATCAAAACAAATATTAGGAAAAAAATATTACACAGAAAATACATGCTCCCTTAACACATAGAAAACTAAAGGTTTTAGATCTTAAAAGCATAGGAAAGTTGGTTTACTGGATCCATAATTGAAAATGTTAAAAGCAAAAAGATTATTATGGAGAATAATAACAGCAAAATCACTTGCTTTTCATTCCTTGCTGATTCATGAATGAAAAAATTGGGAGTCCTGGGAGGATTTATATTGTTACATATTTTTACATTCATATTTTTATTTTATTTTCAGTACTGAGTAATTTATTTATTCTGTAATAAGCAGAAAATGGTTTGATTTAAGTGGCAAAGTATTATTGACCTTGAAATTTTATTAATTACAATAAGTTATATCCTGTCTTTCAGGATAACAATCCTCCCCCCCAAATGGCTTACTAACAGCACAGAATATAGAAAATAAAAATACAGTCAATATCATTTTAAAACAAACTCTTAGGATTTTTGCTCCAGGGCAACCACTGGTAAATAATACAACATATCGCCTGCATTTTAAAATATTGGTTCCAGAAAATAAGGAATATGTAATTTTTAAAAAACAGACCCTTGAAGATTTATGATAAGGAGGGCAAATGTGAAGGAGCTATCTGATGCAGGGAATTCAATGTATTTTGAGATTCATTGGCTTTTCAAGTTGGATAGAAGGCTTCAGTTTATTTATTTATTTGTTTGTTTGTTTGTTTGTTTGTTTGTTTGTTTGTTTGTTTGTTTAATATGCTTCCCATCTCACTATCCAAAGCAACTCTGGGCAGCTTACACTGCCATAAAATCATAAAGTTCTACAGTTCTACAGAGGAATTATTGAGTCTGTCATCTGCACCTCTATAACTGTCTGGTTCGGTTCTGCAACCCAACATGACAGACACAGACTTCAGAGGATAATCAGAACTGCAGAAAAAACAATTACTGCCAACCTGCCTTCCATTGAGGACCTGTATACTGCACAAGTCAAAAAGAGGGCCGTGAAAATATTTACTGACCCCTCGCATCCTGGACATAAATTGTTTCAACTCCTACCCTCAAAATGACGCTATAGAGCACTGCACACCAAGACAACTAGACACAAGAAGAGTTTTTCCCCCAAATGCCATCACTTTGCTAAACAAAGAATTCCCTCACCACTGTCAAACTATTCACTAAGGCTGCATTACTATTACTATTAGTCTTCTCATCGTTCCTATCACCCATCTCCTCCCACGTATGACTGTATGACTGTATGACTGTAACTTGTTGCTTGTATCCTTATGATTTATATTAATATTGATTGTTTCCTGATTGCTTATTTGTACCCTATGACAATCATTAAAATTAGCAATTAAACCAAGACTAAAAAACCAAGAGCACAAATGGTAGAGGAGTGGGAACTTGTCTTTCATTCCACCAACTGCCTCTAGCGTAGTGTGACCCCCATTGGGGTGTAAGTTGACTTACAATGTTTCATTTAGTGATGGGGCTGAAGTTACAACGGCACTGAAAAAAGTGCCATTTATGACTGGTTTTCACACTTGCAGCAATCCCCATGGTCACGTGATCAAAATTCAGATGCTTAGCAACTGGCATGTCTTTATGATGGTTGCAGTGTCCCAGGGTCATGTGATCACCTTTTGCGACCTCCTGAGAAGCAAAATCAATGGGGAAGCCAGATTCACTTTACAGTTGTGCTACCAACTTAACAACTGCAATGATTCACTTAAGCCTGTGGCAAGAAAGGTCGTAAAAATGGGGCAAAACTCACTGAACAACAGTCTCGCTTAGCAACAGAAATGTTGGGCCCAACTGTGGTCGTAAGTCAAGGACTACCTGTACATATTTTGCCCCTCAATTGCTGGCCTGCTAGCAGTAGTATCCAAAGTTGGAGCAGTCTTGCTGTGAAATAATGCTGTGTCCATGAACTCGGTTCCCCTTTGCTTAAATAAATGGTGACTGGATGTATCACTCTTCACTCAAGGCCTAGATTGTATTGGTTTTCTTGTATTTGGAATCCATTTATTACAGTCTGCCTATGTTGACTTAAATTAGGTAGAGATAAATTGTCAAGTATCATGCTTGAAAGCATATTTCAGGTTTTGTATGGTTTCCTCAAGCAGCTTTGCCAAATTTGCTGCTAATTGACCTATTCCATGAATGCATGCATATATATATATATGTGCATGCCCTCCATTTCCAATGCCTATTCTTAAAGCAGGGCAGGTAGGAGGAGAAAAGCCCCAGAATTGAGGAGCAGCAGAAGAATGAATTGTCCCTTCCTTGCTGATACAATCCTATCTCTGCCACAGCTGATTTTATCCTTGCCACTCACAAACTCCACATACCTTAATTCTGTCTGGGTTTCTTTAACATTTGTTCATGTGAATGCATGTCAGCATTCACAAATGAAGGCAGATGGAAACCAGTGCAAGAAATTCCCTCTTCACTAAGCAACATGTTTCAATTAGCACATTGTTTGCTTCAGAGTGAATTTATCCTGCGAGGTCTGCAAAGCAAAATGAATCTTCGGACCTATAACATACAATATTTAGATTAGATTTATTTATTATTAGAGTTGGAAGGGACCTTGTAGGTCATCTAGTCCAACCCCCTGCTCAAGCAGGAGTTCCTACACCATTTGAGACAGATGGCAGTCCAGTCTCCTCTTGAAGGTTGCAAGTGTTGGGGCTCTCACAACCTCCGCTGGCAAGCTGTTCCACTGGTTGATCGCTCTCACCGTCAGAAAGTTTCTCCTCACTTCCAGGTTGAATCTCTCCTTGGTCAGCTTCCATCCGTTATTCCTTGTTTGGCTTTCTGGTGCTATAGAGAACAGCCTGCTCCCCTCCTCTCTGTGGCATCCCCTCAAGTATTGGAACACTGCTATCATGTCACCCCTGGTCCTTCTCTTCGCCAGACTGGCCAAGCTCAGTTCCTGCAACCACTCTTTGTATGTTTTATTTTCCAGACCCTTTATCATCCTGGTTGCTCTCTTCTGCACTTTCTCTAGGGTTTCAATGTCTTTTTTGTAGTGTGGTGACCAAAACTGGATGCAGTACTCTAGGTGTGGTCTGACCAAGGCTTTATAGAGTGGTACTAGTACCTCTCTGGTCCTTGATTGTATCCCTCTATTTATGCAGCTCAGGACTGCGTTGGCCTTTTTGGCTGCTGCTGCACACTGCTGGCTCATATTTAGTTGGCTGTCTACCAAGACTCCAAGATCCCTCTCGCAATCGCTGCTATTGAGTGTGGTTTCACCCAGTTTGTATGTGTATTTTTGATTCTTCTTACCTAGGTGTAGAATTTTACTTTTCTCCGTGTTAAATTTCATTTTATTGGTTTGGGCCCAGTGTTCGAGTCTGTCAAGGTCCCTCTGGATTTTGAGTCTGTCCTCTGGGGTGTTTGCTACTCCCGCCAGCTTGGTATCGTCTGCAAATTTGGTTAGTTCTCCTGCTATTCCCTCATCTAGGTCATTTATGAAGATATTAAAGAGTACTGGGCCTAGGACGGAACCTTGTGGTACGCCACTGCTTACTTCTCTCCATGTGGACTTAGAGCCATTGAGGACTACTCGTTGGGTACGGTTGGTCAGCCAGTTGTTAATCCATCTGGTTGTGTAGCTGTCTATCCCGCTTTTTTCTAGCTTATGAAGAAGTAGGTTGTGGTCTACTTTGTCAAATGCTTTGCTGAAGTCCAGGTATATGATGTCTACTGCATTTCGCTGGTCTACTAATTTGGTCACAGTGTTGAAAAAATGAAATGAGGTTGGTTTGGCATGACTTGTTCTTAACAAATCCGTGTTGGCTGTTGGTTATTACTTGGTTTGTTTCTAGATGATGTGAGATCTGGTTTTTAATTATTTTTTCCAGTATTTTCCCAGGTATTGATGTTAGGCTGATTGGTCTGTAGTTTCCTGGGTCTGTTTTTTTACCTTTTTTGTAGATGGGGACCACATCAGCTCTTTTCCAGTCCTCGGGGAGTTCCCCTGTGTTCCAGGATTTGTGGAAGATGTGGTGCAGTGGTTCCGAAATGACTTCTGCTAGTTCTTTTAGGACTCTGGGGTGTAATCCATCAGGTCCTGGTGCTTTGTATTCATTAAGTTCAGATAGGTGATCTCTTACTGTATTTTTGCTTAGGTTGAGTCTTGCTTCGAATCTGTTTTTTATTTTTGTGTTGCTGGGTAGTTGAGCTGCAGTTTCCTTTTGTGTGAAGACTGATGCGAAGAATGTGTTCAGTAGCTCTGCTTTGTCTGTGTTGTCTGTTACTTCTTTGCCGTCTTCTCTCCTTAGTGGACCAACTGTTTCTTTGACTTTTTCTTGTTGTTTATGTGTTGGAAGAAGCTTTTTTTGTTGTCTTTGACTTTTTTTGCGAGTCTTTGTTCATTCTGAGCCTTTGCTGTCCTGATTTTTTCTTTACAGATTCTGGCTGTCTGTTGGTACTCTGCCTTGGTTATGTGCCCATCTTTCCATTTTTTGTATTTATCTTTTTTTTCATTCAGTTTATCGGTGAGGTCTTTGTTTAGCCATGCTGGTTTCCTTTTGGATTTCTTGTTTTTCTTCCTCATCGGTATTGTGGTGTTCTGGGCTTTTAAGATCGTGTTTTTTAGGATCTCCCAGGCTTCTTGAGTTGTTTTACCCTTTAGTACTTTCATCCAAGGGAACTTCCCCAAGTTTTCTCTGAGTTTATTGAAGTCGGCTTTTTTGAAGTCTGGGATATAGGTGTTGTTATGTTCAGTTATTTGTGTTTGCTTTATGGTGAATTTTAGTATTACGTGGTCACTCTCGCCAAGTGTTCCTGCAGCTTCAACTCCTTCTATTGTTTCTTCTCTGTTTGTAAGTATTAAATCCAGTATGGCTGCCCCTCTAGTTCCCTCCTCCACTTTTTGGACAATGAAGTTGTCAGCTAGGCTGGTTAGGAATCTGTTAGATTTCTCACTTGGTGCTGAGTTGGTTTTCCAGTTGATATCCGGGTAGTTGAAGTCTCCCATTATTACAATGTTGTTTTTCTTGTATATGTTCTTTAGCTGGTTGGTAAAAAGGGTGTCCATTGTTTCTGTTTGGTTTGGTGGTCTGTAGTATACTCCTATTGTTGTGTCGTTCTTTTTTTCTTTTATGTTGACCCAAATGCATTCTAATGGGTTTTCTTCCTTGGTTACTTGTAGCTCTGTAGCTACATAGTGATCCTTTATATACAGTGCAACACCATCTCCTTTTTTATGTGATCTGGTTTTTTTGAAGAGTTTGTATCCTTTTATCTGTGTGTTCCAATCGTGTGATTCATCCCACCAAGTTTCTGTTATTCCGACTATGTCATGTGTACCTTCGTGCATTAATATTTCAAGTTCACCTTGTTTATTCCCTAGGCTTTGTGCATTTGTGTAGAGGCATTTGAGTTCTTTGTGCCTGGTTGTGGGTGTTCTTTCTTTGTCTCTTATTTGTTGTTTGAGTTTGTTTTCTTCCCCATCCCTTTTTGGTTCATTGTTTGTTTTGTTTGCTTGGGGTCCATGCTTGGAGTTGGGCCCCGGGGATCCTGTAGATTGGTCACCCTCCCCTCGCGATTTTAGTTTAAAGCCCTCCTGAAAGTTTGAAAGTTCTTTGACAAAATAAGAATGCACAAGAGAACCTGTTTTAGCGGGAGAGAGGGTATTGTTATTCTAAAAGCATTGTTGGCATATAGAGCTTCTTTTTCTAAGGCTCATATACAATGGAGCTTGTCCAGAGATACTTTACGAGAAGAGTCCTCCACTCCTCTGCTCGCAACAGAATACCTTATGCAACCAGACTTGAAATTCTGGGCTTAGAAAGTTTAGAACTAGGTCGCCTTCGGCATGACCTAAGCGTAGCTCATAAAATTATCTGCTACAACATCCTTCCTGTCAAAGACTACTTCAGCTTCAACCACAACAATACACAAGCACACAACAGATACAAACTCAAAGTGAACCGCTCCAAACTCGACTGCAGAAAATATGACTTCAGCAACAGAGTGAACCATTCCTAAGAGGTCAGTAAGGGGCGTGCATAAGCGCACCAGTGTGCCTACTGTCCCTGTCCAAACGTTCCCTTTTATTTTTACCCATCTTATGTATATAAATGTTATATCTATGTATATTACCAAATACGTACTTGACAAAATAAATAAATAAAAATAAATAAAACGTTATTTTGATGTAGTAGATGTAATATATGCCTTCGGGATGAGTTATCTTGTGAATGCCAATGCTACTGAGAATGTTGTCCTCCATGAACCTGCTTAGTCTCCTTCTAATACCTTCTGAAATGGCATTCATCAATACCTCAAAAAGCAGCCAATTCTTTGTACTCTGTACTAATAAAACTTTTTCAATAAGACGTTTTGCTTCTCATCCAAGGGGCTTCTTCAGTTCTGACTGAGTGGTGGAGAATGGAGGGATTTGTGTTCTTTGCGGTCATCTGGTTGTTGGCATTGTGTCTGGGAGTTGTTGGGGCCACTTGGAGGTTTGTCTGTGCCCTCTGGGTCACCTGGGTGCTGCGGGTGGGTGTGGAACCTTTTTGGAATTGCTGAAATTGTGTTGTAAAGAGCATTGTAAACCTGTTTACGGTGTTGTAAACAGTACTGTAAACCTCTTTGCTGTGTTGTGAACAGCACTGTAAACCTGTTTACAACACAGTCCTTTCATCGGTTCCAGGGGATTTCACACCCGTTTGCACTGCTCGGGTGGCCCTGGGGGCACAGGTGGGTCTCGGGGTGGCCATAGTAACTTTCAGAGGGGATGTTGGTGACTAGATGACTGCGGGGAGTGTGGATCTTTCCATTGCCCGCTATTCGGTCGGAGCTGAGGAGGCTTCTTGGATGAGAAACAAAATGACTTCAGGGAAAAACAAAGAAAGTCCAGTTGCCTCTTGAAAAAGTATCTTTGAGACTGGAAAGGATAAACCTCAATTTCATACTGTTTTTTTACTCTTCCAGGAGTAGATAGCATTTAACATTTAAAGCAATGTAAAACATGCTTTGAAAAATGATTCATAATAAATGTTCAGATATTGAAAAAAAAAAAAAAGCAGCCAATTCTATAGTTCAACTCCCCATTGCATACATGTATAGTCAGATATTTTTATTCTCACTGTTGTATCTCAGAATATCTAGAGGGCTTCAAAAGATGGCTGGATCATTCCCCCATGCCAGACTTTCGTGATTAAAAATGGGAGCATGCACATACTTTTGTGCACTTGATATGGCGGAATCAGTAAATCAGTGAGTTCATGAGACAATTAATAGAATGGTACAGATCAGTGCCTGATATATTCATCAGAGGAGTTTGTGATGATTTTGGAATCAGCTGGTGTGGATGAGATTTGGAAAAAGGTGAGAAAACAGGTGGGGTCGGAGGAGCCTCCTAGCTTCCCACAATGTATTTCTGTGATGCAGAAGTTGCATTGTGCTTCCAAATTCAGGAAAGAATTGATACCTGCTAAAAAGCCATCTGGGCTCCGTCGAGGAAAACGACCTCTGAAGTTAAAGCCCTCCATTCAGAGGTGGCTGAGGGAGAAGTTATGCTAGATGAAGTGAGGGAAATTGTGTTTCATATCATCCTGGAATAATGTCCCAGGAGGTCACAGCATTGTAGTGGAGGAAAATCACGGTATGAAAAGAATACGTGAAACAAAAGGTGCCTTTTGTTATTTATGGCTGCTCTAACGGTTTCTGGCAAGGCTCCTGTATCTAGGAAACTTGTGTGAGGTGCTTTTGCCATAATCGCATTTCTGCAGCAAAAGCTACAGATGTTGGTATTCTGTTTGTAGTGCAGCTGTTCGAAGCACAAAATCCCTGTCAGATTCAAATGCGAGTCTAACCTTCCCTTGTTAGCCAAACGGCACTGGGGAGTTGAGAAGGGCACACTGTGAGTAGCCCCTCCTCTCCTTTGAAGCCTCTTGTTAAAATCGACTCTGGCAAGCCTGCCTCGAAACTTTTGCCTGTCCTGCCTTCCCTCTGTTGCACCCCAGCTAAATAAAATGTAATTGACTCAAAGTTAACTCCAAACATTTGACTCTCTTTCTCTCTATCTCCCTCCTTTCACCCTTCTTGTCTCTCTCTATTATTCACTTTTAGAATACACCTTCCTCTGGGAAAGGAACTGGCTCTTGCTTTTCCTGTTGAATGTACTGAGAGAACAGAATAAAATAATAGCGATGGCAGTTGCCTTTTCAACTTTGCTGTCAAACAGTAACATTTTATTTCATTTGCCTAGAAGGCTGTGCCCTGTCTTTCTGTCCATCCCCCCCTCTAGCTTGTGTTTCGTAATTCAGGTTTTATAAGTACAACAAAAGAACTTAACATGTCAGAAAGTTTTAACTATTCCCATGTTTAGAGGTGGAGAAGAGACATTAGAGAAAAGAAATGGGAGAGATGTCTATGGAGGTTCTCAGCCATCCAGGTCATGGTTGTCCCTAAGGTGCTTTTTCAAGAGGCAACTGGACGTTCTGGTTTTTCTTTCAACATGTTTCACTTCTCAATCCAAGAAGCTTCTTCAGCTCTGACTGGATGATGGGGAATGAAAGGAGTTATACTCCTTGCAGATAGCTGGTCATTTGCATTCTTTTAATGAATCATTAAGGCCACCTTCAAACCAGCGGTATTGAAAGAAGAGAAGAGGCCCTCTCTCAACAGAAGGGGAGGGATACAGCATCATCTATCTCCAGGCTACAACACAGTCCTTTCAACAGTTCCAAGAAGGCTCTACACCCATTTGCACCACTCAGGTGACCCTGATGACACAGATAAACCTCCAGGTGGCCTTAACAACTCACTAAAAGAATGCAAATGAACAGCTGTCTGCAAGGAATATAAATCTTCCATTCCCCAACATCCCAGTCAGAGCAGAAGAAGCTTCTTGGATGAGAAGCTAAAGGTCTTCAAAGAAAAACCAGAAAGTCCAGTTGCCTCTTGAAAAAAGCACCTTTGGGACAAATGGGAGAGATGTAATTTCATCATGTTCAACCTGCGTGCTGATAGCAAAAGATCAGATTCCTTTGTAGAAAAATGAAAAGGATGGGGTTCTGCATTTCACACGCTCTTGGACCAATCACATGCATCCCCTAACCCCACTTTTCAGATGAGTTCAGTTTTGCTTCCTGGTACAGGTAAGTCCTCAACTTACGATCTTAATGGAGTCCAACATTTCTGTTGCTAAGCAAGACAGTTGCTAAGTGAAGTTTGCTCCATTTTATGACCTTTCTTGCCACAGTAGTTAAATGAATCACTGCAGTTGTTAGTAACACAGTTGTTAAGTGAATTTGGCTTCCCCGTGGACTTCAGGGGGAAGCCAAATTGATGACCCCAGGACACAATCATCATAAATATGAACCAGTTGCCAAGTGTTCACATTTTGATCACATGAGCATGGGGATTCTGCAACAGTTGTAAGTGTGAAAAAGGTTCATAAGTCACTTTTTTCAGTGCTACTGTAACTTTGAATGATCACTAAACAAATTGTTGTAAGTTGAGGACTACCTATATAAGTGGGAAGAATTCCTGAATTTGGTGATGGCCTCCTGTCATTTTGAGGTGGTGAACAAATGGAAAGTCTAAAGTAAATGTTAAATAGGCTTAACCTAATTAATTAAAATCCACTCCTCAGAACACCTAGCCCCACCCAAAAATATGATGAGATCCCACCTCTTTGGCTTTGTCGTCCAGTCATCAAGAGGTTCTGCAGAGCTGCATCTTTAGACTGAATTACTATTGGTTTCCTCAAGCCTCTACTATTTTATATGATTACAACACCAGTGATCTAAGAAACTTCAAGGCTGGTTCTCAAACAAGCTATATGAAAGACACCGTAATGTAGACCTCCTATGAGTCTGCTATTCCAGACGTTCAGGTGAGCAATTGCACCTTGGAATGAAGATTGGGTGCCCACCTCTTTTCCTGGACATCTACGAATGATCATGGTCATGGTAAAGGATAAGTGAGATACACTTTTGCTCTCCCCTCTGTTCACATTAGTGATGTTTTAGAATGTTTTCTTTGAACCTGATGGTTATCTCCCATGATAGATTTCTGTGAATAGTAGAGATGCAGCTAGAAGGAATGCACAAACAGATAAAATATTCAAATGCTCCTCTGTCTAAAAACAACAGTTCTTCTCTCTGACATGCAAGTTTTCCAGAGATAGAAACGCAGGGAAATAGTCGAGCGTGCAACTGCTCGCCTCTGCTTAGAAACAACCGTATCTCAGGAGAAATGTAACACATCGTTTGTTTCTTACTAAGGGAAGAGCTCTATTGTTCCAGGGCCTCTTCAGTATAAACTCATGCTGGACTTCACTTGTTCATATCAGTGATGGAAGCCAGCACCATTTGCAGAATTTAATCCCTCCTTCTGGTCTAGTGAAAAGAAGGACTAGCGGCGACGTGATGGTAGTGTTTCAATATTTGAGGGGCTGCCACAAAGAAGAGGGGGGTCAACCTGTTTTCCAAAGCACCAGAAGGCAAGACAAGAAACAATGGATGGAAACTAAAGAAAGACAGAAGCAACGTAGAACTAAGGAGAAATTTCCTAACAGTGAGAACAATTAAGCAGTGGAACGGCTTGCTTTCAGAAGTTGTGGGTGCTTCATCACTGGAGGCTTTTAAGAAGAGACTAGACAGCCATTTTTCTGGATTGGTAAAGGTTCTCCTGCTTGTGCAGGGGGTCTACACTAGAAGACCTCCAAGGTCATTTCCAACTCTGTTATTCTATTATTTTGGTGAAGGACTATTTTGCAGAAAGTACCATGTTTTGGGGATTTTAAAAAAACGTTAACTGTAATACTGCCTCCTCAGCTCCATCAAAAGTGTCTAATGAACAATCATCACTGAATGGATTATGCCTTGTGGTCAAACAACATTTCTGGAATTAAGAAGCTTGCATGCCATTCGAGTCACCTTGTTGAAACAGGATGGCTTCAATCAAGCTAGAAAATCCTGGTTCAGATAACGTGAAAACAAAGAAGAGAAAATATTTCTGGCTGCTCAGAAGTCTGGTTCCAGTCTATAAATCTGTACAGTGCCCTCTGGAAGCACGCCTGCTTTCTCTCAGCATAAAACCTCCAATGCGGGCTGCTGTTTGATTAAAATAATAAAGCTGAACCAAGGTTGTTTTGTCTGCTTTTTTCCCTTTCCTCTCTGATCTCCCCACTGAAAAATGCATAGAAGGCAACAGATGTTTCAACTTTGTAGCTCGAACCTTTCTCAGCTGTTTGAAGATTTGATGTAACATTCTTTGAACATCAGTTTCAGAGACGATTCTCTTAGTAACGGTTGCCATGCAGAATTCATAATTAAAGAAGTTTCTAAGAGGTGATGGCGAGTTTTGCAAAATTGTATTTCATTAATTTGTTTAAACGTATTTAATGTGATGAGAGAGAAATGGTTTTATCCACAGAGAAGAGGCTCCTTGTCACTTCTCCCTACTGGGGATTAATCAAGCAGACACATCCAGAGTTTTCTATCAGGACCTCTTGGAAAATGTCAAAGATGGTACTTGTTATCCGTTTATTTAAAAAAAGTAGTTGTATTACAAATAATTGATATATCAGAATCTGCATCTTAATTTGCTGGAGTCAGTTAATTAATCCTAAAAGGTTAATCAAATAAAGGATGCTCTCTTTCAAGTAATTAATATACTATTAAACCTTGTTTGCAATACAGATCAAACTTGTTTCAGTGAATGTTGATAAAAATCACTAACCCGAATTCACTTTTCTATACAATTCTCTGAAGGTGGGACTGTAAGAGCTGGGCTTTTAAAAAAATCCAGGTGAGTGGTCATTTGTGTCAGATCATTCATGAAATGGGAGAGCCAATGGTAACAAGGTCAGCCAATGAATAGCCATAGCAACTAAGTCAGCCAATGAGAGCTAAACACATCTGAGTCTGTGCAGAGAATCGAAACTGAAGCTAGAAGGCTGGGTGTGGCTCAGCCCACTCTGTACTCTTTCTCCACTCTGAACTCTGAAATGAAACTAACTGTTCTCTCCTGCCTGTGTGTTTGCTTGTAACTGCTTGAAGAAGAATCTACATTGGCATTGTATATATATTCTTGTGTATAAAGAAGTTTCTTATTAAAATGAACCCTGTTGCATCAGTCTGCCTGTGTGTGCTTTCTGGATTTAATTTTTGCAACAAACTCTGATAATTTGGCATTTTGCAGCCCAGATCTGATGGCCCTACGAGAAGGAAACTTTATTTCTTTCATGCTGAAAAGGTTTATGCCCTTATTCTTCAGGGCTCCAACTTCCTCTGCAGGTTTTGTAACAGGGTCATGAATCATAGCACACAGAGACTCTTTTGGTCTCTCAAGCTGATGTTCTAGACTTTTTTTTCTCTTTCTTGTAATGATTTCAATTTTTTAATTAGTACTGCAAAATCTGGGTACATAATATTATAAAGGGTGGGCTCTCTCTTAAGATGATTCTGCTCCTCAAGTAATATGCATTCTTTTCTAGGTTTAAGATAATTAATTGGGATTTCTCCAAATCTGACTGTCCAACCAATTTGACAGATTCAATTTTTTAAAATCAAAGGACTAACCCTGATAGCCCACTCAGATTTTCCATTTATGGAAGAGAGCAACAGAAGCACAAATGAACTGCTCTTTTTGTATATAGGATGCATCTGGTAAGAAGAAATAAAGCTGTAGTGCAAAGGGCTAATGAAAATACAGGCATACAGTATCTTCAGAAACCATATAGAAGGACTCCGAAGACTCCATGAGTGTCTTAATTAGAATATAGAAAAGTACCAAAAGAAAACATGTAATTTGTTTTACCAAGAATCTTTACAAAGAAACAATGTCTTCTGAAAAAAAAATCCATGTAAATAAGACTTCCAAGAAAATAAAAATAGGTTTTCAACTTTAGATGGCAATGAAACAGCCAATCTGCATCATTAGACAAACCATATTTGGAGGGGAAAAATGGTACACTGAAGACAGCTTAGCGAAAAGAGAAGTCAACGACTGCAGCAAAGAACAAAGATTCAGTGAGTAGATTGGTTCTTCAAACCTCTCTGGACAGAGAAAATGGGAGATCGCCCACAAATTCTCCTCATGAGGAGTCTGCAGGACAGCAGTCTCTGGCAAATTTTGAGCACTGGGAGATATCCATCTTGCTTAAACCACAAGTGGTGTTTTTTAAAGGACACTATGTTTGGATACTTCCTTTTCTAACCATGTTTGGAAATTGTTTATTAACTACTGTTCAACTGTTAGAAACCTTTGAATTGACAAGTCTGAAAACAATGATTCATCCTTAATGAAAGAAATTTTTTAACTACAAGTTTAAGAATTTTTAAAAATGAAACAAATAGCAAAAAGATAATTAAAGACTTTGAAATAAGATTTTGGAATTAATTATAAGAATCCTTCTTGTGGGAAAGTTGGCTTGTTTTGAATATAAAAGAAATAAATAATTTCAAAAAATGGATATTAGAGGAAACTAAAAATTTTAATTAAAGGAGAAGAATATATAAACCTGATTATCAACTATGGAATAACACAAAATATTAATAACATTGGAAATGTTGAAGGATACTTTTGAAAAATAGAATCAGAACTTAATTATTAACAATAGCAATAGCAATGCTTCTGTGGATAGACTATATCTGAAATATGTTTTTAAAGAAATGGCAGAAGACATACAAATAAAGATTGTGTTTTTTTGACAAGACACAGAGTTAACACTGAAAGTGGATCTAGAAATTTCTTTCTTTCTTTCTTTCTTTCTTTCTTTCTTTCTTTCTTTCTTTCTTTCTTTCTTTCTTCCTTCCTTCCTTCCTTCCTTCCTTCCTTCCTTCCTTCCTTCCTTCCTTCTTTCTTCTCTCTCTTTTCCTTTCCTTTCCTTTCCTTTCCTTTCCTTTCCTTTCCTTTCCTTTCCTTTCCTTTCCTTCCTTTCCTTTCCTTTCCTTTCCTTTCCTTCCTTTCCTTTCCTTTCCTTTCCTTTCCTTTCCTTTCCTTTGCACTGTCTAGTCTTTTTTTCTTTCTTTTAATTTGTATTAGTTTTTACTATTCTGATTATAATCTTTAATTAAAAAAAACATTGGGCTGTATGTACATGAAACACTGTCTCCTCGTCCAATCTTTTTTTAGTCCCATTGCAAGTCTCATTTGCAATGTGCCACTAGCAACAAAAGCAAAAGCAATAATAACCAAGTCATGCATTTAACTGGTGTTTGTTGATTTCCCCCCCCCCCTCTCAAAGCTATAATTTGTGTTACTTCTCATGGAAGGCAATGGTCTCATTTTACATTTGTGTCTGACCCAGTGACTTTTCCCCCCTATAGTGCTGGTTGATCGCTAACTGTTTTTCTTGTATCATTAGGTTTAAATGAAGAGTGATTTTTCACTGATAAGCTACAGGCTTGTGACTATATAGAGAAAAGAGGGCTGATGTTGCCCAGTGCAGGTTTCATCAGGACAGCACCTTTCTAAGACATTGGAGTATGATTCCCATTATCTCTGACAGGGAACATCTCTCTAAACCTGATGCTTTCTAAGGGACTAATCTCTCATCCTCCTCCAGCAAGCCATACCTTTCTGGAGAATATTTCCTTACCCTAACACCCTTCTGAGAGACTGTGCTGTACTTTCATCATCCACAGGCAGCCTCGATGGTCTAAAGAGAAGTTGACTTGATAAATATTCCAATGGGAGAACACCAGGGAATAGAGGGCTGTAGGCTATGTTGGGAAGTTGAACAATTTTGTGGAAGAACGGTGATAACAAGCCATTTCTGCAGTTTCTCTCCACACAGAAAACTGCATGTTTGAATCTATGTAGTCATCAAAAGCCAAGTTCAACTCAAAGGCGTTATCTTTCTAATGAAGATCTAATTAACCTCCATGACTATAATATAACATTACTGCATATATTCACACAGGCCTCATAACATGATTCCGTTTTTCCAGATGCACTTTTACCAGTAAATGTTATAAATTATAACCAGATATTCCTGCCTTATCTTTTCACATGGTCCTTAGATTAGGAGAGAGTGTTTGCACTACCGTATTACCACATGTATTACCGTATTACCACACGAGGTTCAAGGCCAAGTTTGGGTTTGAACCTGAATCTTGATAGCCCTGGTGAAAACTCCCACAGCTACACCGGTATGCTTCAGTTCAGAATGCATTGAAAATATGGAAGTCAGCTTTCTAATCTCAACCCACTATTTTGGATTTGGCCTTTTACCCAAATGCTGGCCTTTGCAACAATTAATTCCTAATTCCCACACGACAGTAAATAACTGTCCCTTTCCAGTCATTAAGCTTCAATTCATCTTTTCCTGTCACTTTTGTCCTCTCTCCATTGTGGACACAATTCATACATGGAGTGACTGTTAACCACATCTGATACCTCAACAGAGAAAATTACGGTTTCACGACTGTGACTGAATTTCATGTATGGCGAGGCACAGGAGAAGCATCTTGGGAATCTAATCTAAGCAGACAGATTGAGGTCAGAGAGTCAAACAGACATAGAAGGGAGAGAGGAATGAAAGAGAAAGAAAAACTGAAAGAGAAGATGCCAAGTCCCTTGGGGGTTCTTCTGTTCTTTTTTTAACTGTATACCAATTTAGTCATGGGGGGAGGGGGGTTGGGCCCACCGCCAACTACACAAAAGCAACCAAAAACTCTAAGCACTGGCGTCAGCGAAAGACCCAAAATGAAAGCATTTAAAATATTCAGAGCAACACACCATGGATGCTATTTTCTTGCCTTCTAGAACATATTTGCTTTTTTTCAGGATTTGCATTCACAAACCAAGCACTAACTGCCGGTAAAGGATGCTGTCAAAGATATATTATTGATAGCGGTCAGGAGGGGAAAACACTATTAAAATATACTGTAGGTTTAAGACTTGATATCTAGTCTTTATTCCCACCATTCAAAGAAATAGCTTTTTCAATTTCAGCTACGGTCATCAAACCTTGAACCTCCACCACAATCGTATCTGTACAAATATCCAGGAGAAGCAGGTATATGCTAATTTGTTTTCTCAACTTACCAGTGTTTGTCTGGACAATCTCAGGAGAGTCAACATGACCTCAGTCAGCCTCAAGCTCAAAGAAAGCCTCGAATTACACCTTTGCTATTGATTTAAGTTAAAAAGAGTCAACTTCTGTGTGAATTTTGTTTTAGGGGGGAGGGGTGAAATGGCGTGTTACCTTTGGCTTTCCTCATTTTAAATTTTTTATTAGGACTAGAGGCTCCAAGTGATGGAAGAGGTTTAGGGCTTATTTGAATCTCAAACAGAACCTAATTCAGGGATTTTTCAGAGATATCCTTTCTGTGAGTTGCATGAATACTAGATAATAGAAGCAAAAAAAAATATCAATCCCTGGTATTCCTTGAGTGACAGTGCCCTTCTAGACACAATATTACCACCTTATTTAATAACTACCAGCTGTATGCCAGCTGCAAACCTTTTCCACACTATAGCCACCCTCAGTTTTACATGTAACTTTTCTTTTTTTTTTTTTTTTTCCCAAAAAGTTTTATTAGTACAAAATTACATAGATAATAGCTAAACATTAAATAGAAAGTACAAACATTTTTTTTAATTTTTCTCCCCCCTAACCCACCCCTTTCCCTCCCCCCTCCCCCCCGGACTTCCCAGAGAGAGTACAGGGCATAATATCAATAAAATAAATTTAAATTAAATTAAAAAATTTTGACTTCCACCTTATTTTTTTAAAACTTCAACTCCAAATTGTACACTAATAAAAATTCCTTCCTCCTCCTTTCAATCATCTACCCTTCACAACATTTCTTCACTGTTAACTAAGAATTAAATGATTATTACATAAATGATGACTAAGTATTAAATACAAAAACCTTAAACTTCATCATAAAATCAATCAGTATATAAATAACTTACTATTACTATATATCAGATTATAAGCACTAATTCCAAACTTTAAATAACCTTCCTCCCAAAAAAAAAATGTTAAATCTAATTGTAATATTTTATAACTGGATAGATAACAATTCCAAATCTTTCTCACAATTAAATAAAACTTAAATTGATATTACACAAAAAATAACTAAATAATAATACAAAAACCTTAAACTTCATCATAAATTCTACCACTCTATTAGTAACAAAATGTTACTATGTATTAAATTATTAGGTTCAAAAAAGTTCTAAATCTTTAAAAAGAATTAATAATACTTTGAATAAGCCCCCCAAAAAAAACAAAAGAAAAAAAAAAGAATGCAAGAAGTAAAGAAAAGAAAAAAAAATTAAGGAAAGAAGGGAAAAAGAAAAGTACAGTCATAATGGCAACCATCTGTCCAATAAACTTCAACACTGCATCTTGTTGTATCTTGATGATGGTTGCATCTTTTTGTAACTTGATAATTTTGTAGTTGTCAGCTCGCCTCCCATCTGACCCCGATCTTCCATCTCCTTTTCCAGACTGTAGACATCTGTCTGGCTCTGCCAATCATTTAAATTTTGTAAATCTGTTTCGATTTGAAGAGGAAGGGATGGCTTTCCCTCCTCCTCCTCTTTTGTTTTCATACATCTTTCCTCTGGAATCTTGGATATATCAGCCTTTAAGACGTTGACATAAAATTCAGTAGCTTTCTTTGTTGTATTAAGCCGATATCTTTTTCCCAGAAATTTCACTGCAACTCCTGTTGGTGCTTCCCATTTGTAATGTAAATTTAACCTTTTAAATTCATCAATCAGAAAGGTATAATCTTTTCTGGCTTTGAGCATTTTAGAGGGAATTTCTTTCCATATCATCAGTTCCTGGCCATTCACCTGCAGGTTATTTTTAAACGTCGCCTGTATAATCCTATTCCGTAAGGCTCTTGTAGTAAAGTATATTACAATATCCCTTGGTAGGTGTTTTTGTTTTGCATACCAGGAGTTGATTCTATATATTTTATCAATTTGCCTGGCTAGTTCTTCTTTAGACAGTCCAGACACCTGCTCCAAAGCTTCCACCATCCTTCCTTTCAAATCTTCATATAATCCTTCTTTCAACCCCCTGACCCTTATGGCAAATTCCATGGATCTGAATTGCGTCATTAACACCTCTGTTTCAAAATTTGCAATGTCATTTTGTATTTTATCTATATATTCTACTGAAGTTGTCAAAACTTGTTTGTTTTCTTCAATGCGGTTTGCCAAAACTTCAATATTTGTTGCTAGACCTTTACATACCTCCAACACATCATTTCTAATTTGTTGGTCAATATTCTTTAAAGCAGCCTGCATTTTATTATCTATTTCACTAATTTTTTGGTTAAATTCAACAATAAGTTCATCTTTCATAATCTTTAAGGTACTTATTAAATTTTCAGGTGTTAAAGACTTTGGGGGTGTTAACTCAGTGGTAAGTTGCATTTTAGAAATATAACCAGATGAATAATCCATTCTTTTATTCAAAACAATCTTTCCAGATTTTGAAGCCATTTTAGTATTTCCAGTGGTGAACAAAGAAAAAGCCAAGCCTCTAGTTAAAGTTCTTTTAAATTTCTTTTAAAATTCTTTCAAATTCCAAAGCCAGATAGAATTTTATTTTTAAAAAATTGTCAGTTATTATTTAATCCAGAATCGGGAGACAGAGAGGGTAAAGCCAACTTTCAAAATCAAAAATTTCCATAAGAAAAAAAGCTGCTAGGGAAACGAAAGTTACTTTCACTTCTCCTCCCACTTTCTCCGATCGCCATGTTGTAGCCTAATAACTGTTACTTAGTTTCTTCTGAAGTGAAAATCAGCAGTGGAGTTGAAAGAAAAAAAAAATCTGTACTTGCCCTTTAAAATCCTGTCTCTCTCTGTCTGCTTGTTTAAACAATTAAGTAGTTGTAATCCCATTCACGAAGCAGCGGGTGGTCACAGCATCTTGCTCCGCAAAAGCGGAGGTTTCCAAGTCCCCGGAGCAAGAGACAGGCTGGCTGGGGAGCCCTCACCTTTCGCGCCCCTAGCTGACACTTGGGGCACTAGGGGGGGCTCTACCCCACCTGTCCGGCTCTCATCTCTCCCCTTTGCCCGGGGCAGAGACTTTCAAGCCGCCAGACAGCTGTTCTGGCGGCTTTAACGGGGAAAAGGAAAGGCGCTCAACGAGGAGCGTCCGCGATGCAGCGATCCGGAACCGGAAGTCACATGTAACTTTTCTTGACTTGCAGACTTTTATTGGGCCGTCCCCATCAGGTATGATAAAGACTTTCTCAAAGTGCAATTCCTTCTTTTAAAAATAAAGTTTATAATTGCTCAATTTTTATTAAATGGTATGTTCCAGGCAGAGGGCTCTTTTATCCTGTAAGATGAAAACTGTTGTCTGTGGAAATAAGTAAGTCTATTTATTGTTCTCCATTCAGCACAATGGTTATCCTCCACTTAATAGTTAAATCCACCCCCCACTTTTCGTAGCAGTAGAATCATTAGGCAGGGGCATAGGTTTTATTTAATAATTTGTTAGCAGTATGTCAGAAACTGTTTCTATCCCCCCAGGAAAATATAAAATGGAACTGCCTGTAAAAAGTTAGGCATTCTAAGAGACGTTAGGCATCGAAGCACTACCCGTCAACAGCAACAGCACACTCTTTGTGACCTTGCAGGAAAATCAGCCATATATACCGTATTTTTCGGAGTATAAGACGCACCTTTTTACCCCCCAAAAGAGGGTCAAAAACTGGGTGCGTCTTATACTCCAGATGTTACATTAGGGGGAGGGGGAGGGAGTTGGTGCAATGGTGGCAATGGCAGCAATGGTGGCAACGGCGACAATGGGTGGCAACAGATAGCTGATTGGTGGTATTCCACCAACTGCCAATCAAAGCCGCCGCCGCCGGACCATGGCAAAACTGCTGCCGCCACTGCTGGCTGCCACCGCTACCCCCTCCACCGAACCATGGCAAAGCCGCCGCCGCCACTGGACCATGGCAAAGCCGCTGCCACCGCTGCTGCCCACCACCGCTGCCGCCGGACCACGGGATAGCTGCCGGTGGCGGACCACAACAAAGCCGCCATGGCCACCGCAGCCGCCCCACAGCAAAGTCGCTTCCGCCGCTGCTGGCCGCCACCACCACCGGACCATGGGAAAGCCGCCGCCAGCAGACCACAGCAAAGCCCCCTTGCAGCCCCTGCCCCCACTGCAGGACATGCCGCCACAGCCGCCCCCATTGCAGCCCCCACCCCCACTGCAGGACCCGCAGCCACCCCCATTGCTGCCCCTGCCCCCGCCGCAGGACATGCCACCGCAGCCGCCCCGTTGCAGCCCCCGTCCCCGCTGCAGGACACACAGCTGCCCCTGTTGCAGCCCCCACCCCCGCTGCAGGATCCGATGCCGACGCAGTCCCCGACGATGCCAATACTCACCACCGCCAATACTCGCTGCCCCCGGAGCCACCGCTGCTGCTGCCCGAAGCGAGCAGCCTGACAGGTATGAAGACAAACTTCCAAGTTTGAAGAGCCCTGGGTTAGCGGTGCAAGGGTCTTCAAATGTGGCAAGTTTAAGACTAGTGGACTTCAACTCCCAGAATTCCTCCTCCAGTCATGCTAGCTCAGGAATGACTGGAGGAGGAATTCTGGGAGTTGAAGTCCAGAAGTCTTAAACTTGACAAGTTTGAAGACCCTTGCCACCTCTAACCCAGGGCTCTTCAAACTTGGCAACTTTAAGACGTGTGGACTTTAACTCCCATTCCTGAGCTAGGATGACTGGAGGAGGAATTCTGGGAGTTGAAGTCCACAAGTCTTAAACTTGCCAAGGGGGTGCAAGGGTCTTCAAACTTGTGGACTTCAATTCCCAGAATTCCTCCTCCAGTCATGCTAGCTCAGGAATTGGAGTTGAAGTCCACAAGTCTTAAAGCTGTCAAGTTTGAAGACCCCTGGGTTAGGGGTTAGGGGTGCAAGGGTCTTCAAACTTGGCAAGACTTTTTACAACCATGTACACTTTTTACAAACTTTAAACTTGACAGCTTTAAGACTTGTGGACTTCAACTCCCATTCCTGAGCTAGCATGACTGGAGGAGGAATTCTGGGAGTTGAAGTCCACAAGTCTTAAAGCTGTCAAGTTTGAAGTTTGTAAAAAGTATACATGGTTGTAAAAAGTATACATGGTTGTAAAAAGTATTCTGCTACACTGGTATTTTATTAAATAATATATTACTACACCATTTGGTTCAGAATACTTTTTTCCTTGTTTTCCTCCTCTAAAATCTAGGTGCGTCTTATACTCCGGTGCGTCTTATACTCTGAAAAATACGGTAATAGGCTGTGCATCAGCCATACAACACACAAAAAAACTTTCGGGAGATGCCATTATATATATAAGGGAATTAGTTCTCATTCTTCCTATGTTGATTAACTCTGGCTAAAACTGTAACTAAGGGAGGTTGCATGTGTGCGCCTTCATAACCAGAAAAATCAGAGAAATAAGATGGAAGCAGTCATTCTGCTGATTCTATGGTTATAAGATCATCCCTTACCTCAGCTCACTGCATGTTTGACACACACACACCCCTTTTTAAAATGTAAGAATAGTAAGTGGTCAAATCATAATGTCAGATTTTCCATCACATCCCTTCATTCCTGTTTCAGTTTGATGGCATCCTGCCATAAAAGAGGGGAGAGAGGAGCAAGGGCATATGGGGGGGGGGGAAATGACAGGATGACAGGAATCAGGGGTGCCAGCCCAGAGCAGATCCTGGCAGATCCAAGGAAACAAGCATGAGAATGGAAGAACGGGACATTTATGAAAGGAGCAAGGGGGAAGGGCCTGGGAGAAGGGAAAAGCTCTGAGTTCACATGAGAACATTCAGATCTGGCTTTGCTTACGTTGTAACCACTTGGCTTTAGTAAAAGTATACCTTTCGTTACAAATGGAGTCGAGGGTTTTTCTTTTTTAAATGCCCAAGCTGGGACAGGCCTGACACATGATACCAAGGGCAGGAAGGGAAAAGTGGATGCTAGAAACAATTTCTCCAGAGACAAAGTATTCCAGGGACGCTAGTTTGGATAACAAGATGGGTAGCATATAAATAAATAAATTCCCTTTAGTAGGTTACATAGTTGGCACAGAAGACACAGAGGGAATAGAGAACACCCAACTTATGGCATCTAATACCATACTTTTATGCTATACATGTACCTTTTCCTTTCCACAAAATTTATGGAAAGTGGTTATGATGCTGGGTTTATTGGTTGGAAAGTTGACAGCCCAGGTTCAAGACCCAAGCCCTGCATGATGTGGTTCTCACTCAGTTCCTGCCAACCTAGCAGTTCAAAAGCATGCAAATGCAAGTAGATTAATAGGTACCATTTTGGTGGGAAGGTTACAGTGCTTCATGACACTATGCTGGCTACATGACCATGGAAATGTCTTCAGACAGTGCTGGCTGAATGGTTAAAGAAACAGAAATGAGCACTGTGCTCTATAGTCAACTACGACTAGCTGAGTAAAATCAGGGGATTTTACTTTTATTACTGTCCTTTACCTTTACACATTCCTACTTAGAGAAATCTTCCTTTACACCATAGTTCCTCTTCTCCTTCCCTGCCCTTTCCTCTCCAGGAAAAAGCAACTGAGATTGCTTCTTATTTCTCATTACATTCTCATTCTCCACCTTGCTGTGGATAGTAAGACCCATCTCTCCATATTCCAGGCTTTCCTTTTCTCCCAAATGATTACACGGGAGAGAACTGTTCATGATAATGTAGGGGCCTCTCCTCACAGTTACTCCACAGGAACAGCTTTCCATGAGGCAGGACTCTGCCCCATCAACTGCAGTATTCTCTGGAAAAGGTAGAATCTACTGGGGTAGTGAGAAAGATGCTCGCATAGAGGCAGATGGAGATGGAAAGGACTTGGGGAAAAAGAAAGAAAAAGGGGCTTAAGGTACTTCATCAAATCAATCAAATCTCAATCCTGTCTAATTCCCTTTCATCCATGTTGCTCTCACTCAACTCAACCACTGAGGCAGACATCAAGCAGATTGTGGGGCTTACCCTCATCCAGGACAGTGACAAAAGGATATCACTGGATGTGGTAGATGTGCTGTCTCAACATCTGCAAGCAAGAAGAAGGCCTATTTGGTTCAGAATTACCATTACAGCTAAGTGAGATAGGAATATCAGCAAGCAGGTACAGACCTGCAAATTTCACATTTCTCCTCCCTCCTCCCATCAATCTAATGCAAAGCAGGAATGTGCCAAACAACAATTTACACAATTTGTTCTGGCTGAATTTCATTTCTCTGGGTATCTAACTTTATGCAGCTATTAACATTTTTAAAAATCCATGCTGAATATTTCTTGCTATATACAAAATCTTTCTCTAAGACTAGAAGAAAAACCTCACCTGTATTGCACTGAGGAAAATCCCTGGCCAAGTCCCCTTGAAAGGCAAGAGGCCACCGGCACTAAGCAGACCACATCATCCGGCTGGTGTGGGCCAAGTTCCATCACATGGAATTGAAAGACAGACATGGAAAGAGAACACCAAAACAGAGAATCCTGGCATAAGAGCTGCCATATTCCTACTTGATGATTTTTGCTCTCTCCTTCTTTGTCTGTCCATATCTTCCTATGCCCACTCCATTCTTTATTTCTCTTCATGGCGGCCAAAAGAGCTGTGGGAGGTTTGAGATTTCTGGAGAATCTCTGTTGGGGCAAAACTACTGCTTGGGCTTCTATGAGACAAGAAGACTCCATGCCAATTGAGTTCTGTCAGACCCACAATCTGGCTGGGAAAAGATAGAGATTGGACCTGCTAGCAAAGTCATGGGATGACCAGCAAGGCAGACTACATGCAAGTGGTGTCAGAAGATTATGAGCTGTGGTGGTGCAGTAGTTAGAATGCAGTACTACAGTCTATTTCTGCTGATTGCTGGCTACCAGCAGTTTGGCAGTTCGAGTCTCACCAGGCTCAAGGTTGACTCAGCCTTCCATCCTTCCAAGGTCGGTAAAATGAGGACCCAGATTGTTGGGGGCAATATGCTGACTCTGTAAACCACTTAGAGAGGGCTAAATGAGGACCCAGATTGTTGGGGACAATATGCTGACTCTGTAAACCAGTTAGAGAGGGCTGAAAAGCACTGTGAAGTGCTTTAGATATAAATCTAAATGCTATTGCTGTGCTATTGCTATTATACCTCCTCAACCCCTAGAGCTGAAAATGCCATCCACATATCTTCCTGTTGGAATCCTAAAACCTCCATGACTGAAACTAACCAAGGAAACTAACCAAGCTGACAAGCAACCTGGAATTGAAGAGAAACTTCCTAACAGTGAGAACAATTAACCAGTGGAACAGCTTGCCTTCAGAAGTTGTGGGTGCTTCATTACTGAAGGTTTTTAAGAAGAGACTGGACAGTCAGTTATCTGAAATGGCATAGGGTCTCCTGCTTGAGCAGGGGGTTGGACTAGAAGACCTCTAAGGTCCCTTCCAGCTCTATTCTGATTTATTTATTTATTTATTGGATATTTTAGTGCAAATGTGGTTCATCCTGAGCATCTAGCTTACTTTTCTTAATGGTAGCTTTCCTTATTTATCTCTGAATTTCTTTTAGAATTTACTTCTGAGTTTTTGATCCTTGAAGTCAGTGGTATCACAGGAGGGGGTACAGAATTATAAAAGTAATGTGTTATTGTGATGTAATCCTTCCTTTTTTACATGCATTATGATGTCACATAATATAGTAGATTTCAATTAATGTCAAACCAATGTTTACTGCCTCGATGCTCTCTCTCTCTCAGGACATCTTTTTAAAATGGGGTTGACCCGGCCAAAAGTAAGAAATGCCAGAAGTTGTAATTTAGCTCCAGGCTTGCAAATTGCAGTAGCCTTGGGGGGGGGGGGTTGTGCAACATTTTGATCAGAAGTAAACCTAATTGAATTCAATGAAATTAACTCATAAGCAAAAGTGTAGGGTTGCAGACTGAGTGACTATATTTAGTGCTTCCAGATTTCTTCTCAACCCGGTTTCTGTTTTTGAAGGTTTTTTTTAAAAAAAACTGAATTGCTTGCTTATTTTTCAGCCCTGCATCGCAATAGAAATTACTCTTAATTCTTCTAAGCTACTTGCCAGCCTGGAATTTAAAGCTTCAAAGTTAACACAGTTGGTAGCAATATTGGGATCACTGAAGTGGATATAAGCATCTGTCCCAGCAAGTAAAATTATTTCGTTCCTCTTTCCCTCCAGGACAGCCTGTTTTACAAGATAAAACTTAAATGGCAAGTGTTGTCTTGTGGGACTCTGAGAGCCATGCCATCATTATCACACAATGAAAAGAAGCCCCTCACATTTTTTTTCTCATAAAGAAATAGGACAGAGGTGGGAAGCAGAACTCAAAATATGAATGGACTGCTATTACCGTTGCTCTGTCCATAGATTTCAGTGAGCCTATTATTGGGGCTCCATTGAGACTGGGGTTCATGTCTTACTGAGGTAATTTTATAATTGTTCCTTTGATGAATATGGTGAAGGTCTGAAGTACTGTATAATAAAGGCAGAAGCTATGAAAGTGAAGTTTGAGGGAGGATGAATGGCAAATATCCACTTTTATAGAGGAAGGGAAACTACTAATAATTTTGTAGTAGGATGTGAAGAAGACTACTAAAGGTCACCATTGAAGTAGAATAAAAAAATGTGGGAACTGAGTTCAGTTCATTAAAATTGCCCGAGTCGGTTCTTTCAGATTTGTGATGGATGGAATTTTGTTAGCACTGTTTGTCAATAATTACATCTTTAACAAATGGTAGTATAACTTCTCTTCTGGTGGCCTCTCTTTGGATTGTTTTAGGTTTTCCCCCCAAACACTAGGAGCTCTCCAATAACTCTGGCCTTTGCATTACTGTATGCATCCCAAAGATTTCAGCATTAGCTTCGTTAGCTATGTTTTTAGCCAGCAGTCCTGCTTTTAGTTCATGTAGGAGGGAATTATTTGTTCTCTTGTGGACAAAGATATTCTCAATACTTTTCTCTGGTACCAGAGTTCAGAGGAATCTTTTTGTTCAGTCCTTCTGATGGTTCAGCTTTTGCAGCCATATGCTGTAACTCCTTTAACATATACCTTTGTTGTTCATGTGAGGTCTCTGCACTTTAATATTTCGTCTAGATCTGTCATCGTTTTTCTCCCAAGCAGAAAATGTCTCATTATCTCATGACTGCAGCCTCCACCTGGGTGAATTTTACATCCTAGCAAGATAGTCTGTTCTTACTTCAACTTCTTTTCCTCCTATTTCCAAAGGGTTGGCACTGCCTGTTTATGTAATCTTAGCTTTTTCTAATAGTGAGCAGCAAACCAAAATTGGACACTTTCTTCTTTCCCCTTCACCATCCTTTAAGTCTTCCTCAGACATCAGAGTAATACCTTCAGTGTATCCAAGGTCATTGATATTTCTCCCAGCATTTTAAAATAAATTTTAAACCCATTTGTTTATTTAGATTTAGATTCCACCTTTCATTCTCACAGTATATATCCTCCTATTTTTCCTTGTGAGATAGCTTGGGCTGCAGAAAAGCTAGCCCAATATCATCTAGTGAGCTTCTGTGGCTGAGAGATGACTAGATCTTAGACTTCCTTGTCCTTGTGCTTGTCCAGCCTCTTCACCACTGCCCCCATATGGGTTTTTTTTAAAAAAACAAATTTTTGTTTCTTTTTTGTGCATCTTTTGTATAAAACTTGTGTGGAAAGTTAAGATACACCCCTTTAAGGTAGGCCAGATCAGGAAACAGCACAAAGACCCCAGGGATGCTACTTTAGTGTTGAAGGGTGTCATAACAGAATCTTTAAATCCTGACCCAGCTTCTTTATGACCCCGCTTAGGCCAAAGAAACTCAAGACAGGGTTCTTTTGAGTTTCTTTCTCATACTTTCTCCCAGGATTCAGATACCTCATGTCACATAGTTTTTTCAAGATTATCTGCGCATATCTCTACATAAATAAAATGGCAATACATAACTTTTGTGCAGTACTTTCCCTATTTAGATGATCCATATTCTCTTTGGACTGTTTTTTCTTGTGGTGCACATTCTTCATTAAGTAGATGTGATGCCCAGGACACTCATTTTTACAGGGCTAGTCAAATATTTTATGGACTATATAATCAGAAGCCTTAGAATAAAGGAGAAAAAAACCCAGGCTATTCCTTTGTCTTTTCCATTATACATTATACTATTAGTAATATAATTTTGGTTCTCCTATATCTGCTGAATCCAGCACCTACATCTGGCATTTTTTGTTTCAGGTACTGTTAAAGTTTGGATTGCAAAATCTTCACCATTGTCATTTTAGCACTGAAATAATTATTCAGCAGTTTGAGTATTCCTTAGTTGTTTTTCAGTATTAGCCATATACATTTATCTTTTCTAATCCCTTGACTACTGTTAGGTTTTTCATGTCTGCATACAAACCACATGTGGTACTTCTACTGTGTCATCTTGTATGATTTTAAGCACTTTTTGCTGTTATTTGATCAATTCCTGCAGCTTCGTTAGCAAGATTTCCTAGGGTCCATTTAATTCACTTTCCAGGATGTCTGGCTCTAGTTCATTGATCAAACTTTTGTACATATCATCAGTTTGAGATCTTGTTTTCCCAGTTCTACTGTAGATAGTATTTGCACCAGTTCTTCCTACATTTTCTTTCTCCAGTAGATACTTCCATAAACATTTCAAATTAGGGTCTGGATCAGTGGTGGGTTCCTACCGGTGTGTGCACTCTATTGCACCGGTAGCAACTGGCTGGTGACGTCATGGTCAGTTACAGGTCCCTGGGCGCCGCCATCTTTTTCAAAAAAAATTTTTGAATTTTTTTCTTCTGAGCATGTGCAGAAGCCGAGCTTCCGGCCCTGTGCAAGCGGTCGCTATCTTGAGGAATGCAGCCCGCAGAGAGGTAAGTTAGAATCCACTCTGCTTGCGTCCCCTCAACTTTTCAGCCCCAGAAAATGCCTTTCTCTAATTTACAGCTAGGCACTATTTCCCTTGCAAACGGAGGCAAATATAAACGGAGATATTTGGTTTTCCTGAAAGCAAAAGGAAGCGAGGGGGGGAGGGGGGAATAAGGGAGCCCTTTTAAACAACAGAGCTTGCCTGCAGTCAGACTCTGTGTGTGTGAGAGAGAGGGGGGGGGAAGGAAGGAAGGAAGGAAGGAAGGAAGGAAGGAAGGAAGGAAGGAAGGAAGGAAGGAAGATAAAATAAGGAGGGAGGAAGGAAGGAGGAAGGATGTGAATGGGGTTCAACTTCTGTGGAAAATGGTCCCAAATGGCTCTTTGAATGTTTAAGGTGATTGCAAATGGTCCCAAATGGCTCTTTGAATGTTTAAGGTGATTTGCTGGCTGAGGAATTCTGGGAGTTGAAGTCCACAAATCTTAAAGTTGCCAAGGTTGGAGACTCCTGGATTAGGGGACTGGACTGGAGGCTAAAACATATGAACCCAAATCCTCTTGTGGTCAAAACACAATTCTTTTAAGTAAACAATCAAGGATTTGAACACATGTTGCAGAATTATCAGGACTAAGGAGGGGCTTCCCTTGGCGGTGTCAGAAAATGTTAACAATCTGCATTTTGGTTATCCAAAAGAAACAAAGCAGAAAATGTTGGTGGGGGAATGGTTCTTCTGCAAAAATCTCTTTTGAATTCTATGTCCATTTTCCCCACTTCCCCCCACATGGATGAAATCCCTAGTGGATTGTCTGATGGCAGAACTCATTAGAATGGAGAGGTCATTATTTAATACCAGACACACAAGTAAGAGATAGTAATGTGAATTCAGATATTTTTATGGTTTCATTCTCTAGAATAAGAGATATAGTTGACTGCAAAGCATGCAGCTATTGGAGCAGCATTTTGTGCCAAATGCAATTTTTTAAAAGGGGTGAACAATTGCAGCAAATTGTACATTTTAAATTCCTGCACTATGCCTAAGTTAATTTAATATAAAAGTCCTTGAAATAGATTTAATTGTTATCCTGTGTTTTTCAACCTTGGCAATTTTAAGATGTATGGACTTCAACTCCCAGAATTTCCCAGCCAGCATGCTGGCTGGAGAATTTTAGGAGCCAAATGCCATAAAAGTATGAAGCTTGAGAACACTGTTAGTCTATGTAAAAAGGATGTTGAGACTCTGGAAAGAGTGCAGAGAAGAGCAACAAAGATGATTAGGGGACTGGACTCACGCGTGAAAGAGATGAGAGAGAGGAAAGAGGAGGAAAAGAGAAAGAAATGAGAAAATGATGGAGGGAGAGAATGAGAGACAGGAAAGAGAGAAACATGAGAGAGAGAAAGGGAGAAAGAGATGAGAGAGGGAGAGAGATGAGAAAGAAAGGGGGAGAAAGAAAAAGAGATGAAAGAGATGAGTGACAGGAGATGAGAGAGAGAAAGATGAGAGAGAGAGAGAGAAGAGAAAGAAAGATAGATAGGGAGAAAGAAAAAGAAAGACACACAGAGAGATACCTGTTTAAAAGAAAATAGAAAAATGGCTCTTTGAGTGTTTAATGCTGCAGACCCCTGGGTTAGGCAAACACCATGGTTGTTAAGTGAACCTTGTGGTCATTAAGCAAACACTGATTGTTAAATGAGTCCATTTTCCCCTATGGGCATTTTTAACCAGAAACCAGAAGAAATCGTCAGTCATAAATTTGAACACTTGCTAAGCAATTGCTAAGCCATTAAGCTCTCATAAGAGCTGAAGTGGTGCAGTGGTTAAATGCAGCCATTGCAGGCTGACTGCTAGTTCAACAGTTCAGCTGTTCAAATCTCACTAGGCTCAAGGTTGACTCAGCCTTCCATCCTTCCGAGGTCGGTAAAATGAGGACCCAGATTGTTGGGGGCAATATGCTGAACTCTGTAAACCGCTTAGAGAGGGCTGTAAAGCACTATGAAGCGGTATATAAGAAAAGTGCTATTGACCACTTGTATTTGGTTTGCCTTAAGGGTTCAGAGCTGTATGGAATCTGGTTTCTTTTAATCCTTTGGGGGATTGTAAAAGGTCCGGATGCAGGAATCCTTGTAGGGGGAACTAGGATCGTGACCACTTAGCCACACCCGCCCAGTCACATGACCATGAAGCCATGCACCTGGTCACATGACCATCAAGCAACACCCACAAAATTAAGCAGCGCCCACAAAATTAAGCCACTCCCACAGAGTGGTAGTAAAAAATTTAGGAACCCGCCCCTGGTCTGGATGGGAATGAATAGACTCAAGCTCAATCCTGACAAGACCGAATGGCTGTGGATATTGCCCCCTAGGGATTATGTTGACTCCTTGGTTCTTGGGGGAGAGAAATTAACTCCCTAAAATGGGTTCGCAATTTGGGTGTTCACCTAGATCCACAGCTAAAATTGGAGCAACATCTGTCAGCTGTGGCTAGCCCCCTTTGCACAGGTTTGCCTGGTGCACCAATTGCGACCCTACTTGGAGAGGGAGGCCTTACTCACAGTCACTCACACCCTCATCACCTCACGGCTGGACTACTGTAATGCGCTCTACATGGGGCTACCCTTAAAGAGTATCCGGAGACTGCAAATGGTGCAAAATGCGGCTGCACGAGCTGTGGTGGGTGATCCCAGATACACCCATGTAACACCCATTCTCCTCCAGCTGCATTGGCTGCCCATTGGTCTCCGGACGCAATGTAAGGTGTTGGTTTTGACCTTTAAAGCCCTACATAGCTCAGGGCCAGGTTATCAGAGTTGGTCTCCTTCAGGTCCCATCAACCAAGCAATGTCGGTTGGTGGGACCATGGGGACCATGGTCTTCTCTGTGGGAGCTCCATCTCTCTGGAACCAACTCCCACCAGAGATCCGGATTATCCCCACCCTGATGGCCTTCCGCAAAGCTGTGAAGACATGGCTCTTCCTGCAGGCGGGGGGGGGAACGAGACCTTAATCCCCCCATGGATGACTGGTTTTTAACTTTTATAATTTTTAAAATTGCTTTTATTGTATTTAATTGTTCTTTTTACTGTTGTACGGTGTCCTGAGTCCTACAGGATTGGGCGGCCTATAAGAACAATAAATTAAATTAAATTAAACACAAATGATTTCTGTACCTTTGTTTAATAAATGTTTTTCCATTCAATTGTGATCTTCTATTTCTTTATTTTGCTTATTGAGATCTGTTTCTCCTCTTACTCTTTTCTGGAACTCTGCATTTTATTGGGCAACTGTCCTGTCTCTGTTGCCTTTTCCTTTCTACCTTTGTGAGCAGAGGTGGGTTCCTCTCGGTTCGGACTGGTTCTTTAGAACCGGTAGTGGGAATTTCCCCCCGCTCACCGAACTGGGAGCGGGGGGCTGGCCACACCCACGAACTGGCTCTCTTGATGGTGCCATAGGCGCCACCATCTTGTTTTTCACTTCTGCGCATGCGCGGTGTGGGAGGAAGCGAACCGGCAGCGAGGTAAGTTAGAACCCAGGCCTGTTTGTGAGCCATTCTCATGGTGCCAGCAGCCAGCTGCTGGCCTTCTGTAGTTTCTTGCATCTCAGGATATTTTCTTTGCTTCAGTTTTAATGATGTCACAAATCTCAGGCCAGAGTTCTTTAGGCTGTCTATTTATCAGCTCTAATCCATTAAATCTATTATTTATTTCCCCCACCAAATATAGAAGGTTGCTGAGGTTGTATTTTGTTGTTCCTGCGATTTTGTTAGTATTAATGTGTAATTTTGCAAGAAGATGTTTGTGATGTGGGTGGCAATAGAATAGAATAGAATAGAATAGAATAGAATAGAATAGAATAGAATAGAATAGAATAGAATTCTTTATTGGCCAAGTGTGATTGGACACACAAGGAATTTGTCTTTGGTGCATATGCTCTCAGTGTACATAAGGAGAATAAAATACATTCATATATTCATCAGCACCAGGTCTAGTCCCCCACCCCCATTTTTGCCTGCAGAGTATGTAGACTAAAAAAAAATCTGGTTATCTGGTTATCTGGTGATGACTATCTATATAGCCATGTTTTAATTTGCTATAATTTTAAAATAAATGCTGAATTTTCCTGGCAAATCTATTAGCCTCTCTCTCCTCCTTTGTTTTTGGTTTTTTTAATCAAATATTCCAGGTACTATTTTACTCCCAACTTCAGCAGTCCATCCTCCTATAATTAGCCTGATGACCTTTGGAGTTGTTATGTTTACAAGGTGTTGCAAATCACCATAGAACTATTGAGCTTCAGCTACTCTGCATTTGTGGTTGAAATAAATCACTGTAATGTTGATTGGTTGTTAATTCAAATGGAGTTCATTCTATCATTTTTGAATTCTAGCCAAACCCTGAGTTTGATACCTTTTTGTTAATAATGATGGCTGTTTTATTTCTACTCTGATTTTTTTTTTACTACAGTAAAAAGATCTGATGCTTCTCTGATGGGAAGTATCTCATTATGATCCACTTTAGTTCACTGAAAGATGCCAGGGCCTTTGATGTTACTGAGTCCAATTTGTTATTTATTGCAATGGTAAGGTTTATGTTTTGGTTGGGATGATCATTAGCTGCATGGATATTTTAAAAGCGAACGAGCGAATCCTGGGGAACTTTAAGTCAGTTCTAATGAAGTTTGCTTTCATTTGTTTCTGTCTGGGCCAATACATTTCTCCAAGTTATTTAAAATTAGATTGAATGTGGTTCCCTGTGGTGTGATTGTATTGGATGCCTTGCAGTTGAATATGGTAGTGATGTAGCACTATACATTTTTATCCCCTGTTTAACTCAGACCTTATATTGGTGTAGTTTTCAGCATTCTTTTACTGATGGAATTCTCTGCTCATTTAGTGAAAATGCATAGGATTGGTTCCATAGTAGAAAGAATTTCTAAAATAAGGAGCAGAATCATGTGTAGCCAGTTCTGCCAAGGTCAGACCGTTTTGAACAGAACTGAAAATTACTCCAAAATAACCCTTCCCGTGGAATAACAATGGGGACTGGCAATGTTGTCTATATTTAAAAGCAAACTCTTTCCCATCATCATAGCCTTTTTTCCCTTGTTCTGTACATTAACATGTACATGTAAAATATAATCAATGTAAAATAGCAGATTGTAAATGACTAGTTGATGCTAAACAATGTTAAGTGGCAATTGTTCTTCTATTTTGCTATTATTGCATCCTTCATAAATTATGAATTGTCCAGTGCTGATGGGGAAAATCCTTTCCCTCAGTATTTTCTTTACTACAATTTCTATCTTGTATTTTTTAGTGTGTATGTTAATTTTTTAGGCTGCAACATTAGAACTCTGGACACCATGTAGTATACACAATTTAAAATAAAACAATTGTAAAGGAATGTAAGAGGAATGTGATGGCTCAGTGGTTAAAGACACTGAGTTTATCAGTTGGAAAGCTGACAGACCAGGTTTGAGACCCAAGCACCACACAATGGGATGAGCTCCCACTTACCAGTTTGAAAACATGCACATGTGAGTAGATAAATAGGTACCACTTCAGTGGGAAGGTGGCAGCATTCCGTGTGCTGTCATGCTGGCCATATGATCATGGAAGTGTCTTTGGACAACTTAAGACTACCTTGGCTAAGAAATGGAGATGAGCACTGTCCCCTAGCATCAAACATGACTGGAGAGGGGAAACCTTTACCTTTACCTTAAAGTAATGTAGATTGTTGGCTTGATGGGCTGAGCTCCAAGCTTGGCAATTTAGTTGCAAACGTTTTATCACCATTCGAGGAGACATCGTCAGTGTGCTTTGAATTGTGCTTGTCTGTCAGAGCACTGGCCTTTAAATACCTTTTTATGTAATGCAAATTAGTGTGGATGTTGTTTGTTTGGCTACTTCTGAGTCATGATCTGAATTCGGACTGTTTGATTGGCTGGCTGTTGTTACTGAGGCATAGTCTTTGGTTTTAAGTACCATCTCTGTGTTGGAAATTAGTGTTGGAACATGTCTCAGTAACAACAACCAGCCATTCAAACAGTCCGAAGTCAGACCACGACTCAGAAGTAGCCGAACAAACAACATCCACACTAATTTGCATTACATAAAAAGACCAGTGCTCTGATAGACGAGTACAATTAAAGCACACTGACAATGTCTCCTCGAATGGTGATGAAACGCTTGCAACCAAATTGCCAAGCTCAGAGCTCAGACCAACAGCCCAGCTACAAACCCGAGCTACTTATATTCAAATACATTTCAGTGTAGATTGTGGTGTAATCTAAAGAAATAAGACAAAGCAATTGGAGAGATCTAGACTGTTTTATTGAGCTAGCAAAGAATGAAGCCCAGAACCCCAATGCACAGATCTTATATAGCTTACATCCCATTCTAAGGAATAAAGGCTAATTGAATAATTGTTTTTCCATTACTTAGATGAGAAAGCAGAAGGTGTTACCTGTGAAGGCAGGGTTGCCTACTTGTCAGAAGAAGAAAAATTGTAACCCATAGGCAGTAGGTTATCACTTTTTATTTTTATACATAGGAAAGTTGAGTAAGCTTATTTTCTTTATCCTTCAATAAATCAGCACAACTGAAGGACTTTTGAGCTACATATCAAAGCCTCTGTTAGACACAGGGAGGAAAAAAAGCAATTTAAAAATAAAAGTGCTTTTTAAAAAATGCTATTTTAAAAATTCCATTTGATGATCATTTTTAGTTTTGTTTTGGAATTTTCAATGTTCTAAAACATTTTTTGTATTAACATTGAAGGCTGGTTTTTGCATAGTTTTATATTCAGGTACTTAGACAGGATTGCTGTGCTAACTCCAAGGAACTGAGGAGGTGACCATTTATCCTGCTCTACATCCTTTTTTGGGGGTGGGGAATGAATATTATGTAATTTCATACATAACAGCTATGCACAACCAACAGTAGGGTAATAATAAGCTGCAAAAGAGTCTTGTGCCATTTTAAGACTAACAAATTACACACTTTTTGGACTCATCCATTCAGGAGCATCAGTTGACAGGTGAGAGACAAAATGTATTTGAAGGGATCGAATGATAATGAAATACAAAAGGTAGACATGATAAATCAATTATAGATCAATAGGCAAAACAAACATAACTATTTACAACAGTCATAACAAAATTATTTTATGACTGAGAAAATCAGTACTGGGATATGTTGGTTTCTAATCATATCCCAATTGCTTCCTTTCATACAAGTAACAGAGGTGTTTAATCTTGCCAAAATAATTGTGTCTCTCTCCTCCCTGGAGCTATCTGATCAATATAAATCAGGGATGTCTAACCTTGGCAACTTTAAGACTTGTGGACTTCAACTCCCAGAATTCCCCAGCCAGCCATGTTGGTATAAACCATCCTAGAAAGAGATGAAAAGATAGAAAAGCATTCAGAGGATAAGTAACATTCTCCCTCCTTCCTCAAGACTTTCAGCACTATTAGCACTACAACTCTTGGTATATTTTAAAGAGTAGCATATCCATGTTTTTCTATTCTATTTTCTATTTCCTGAATTGTTGAAGATAGCAATTCTGTCATGTCATATCCACAGAATTAGACAATGTAACTCCAACCTAATTTGAAGTGGGTAGTCAAGGATTAAATACTGTTTCTTCTCCTTAGTTTGAGAAGTGGTTCTAAAATGAAGCATTTAAAATTGGGTAGGCTTATTCTGTGTCATACCTAGGTCAAATGTTGATTATGAGTTTATGTGACTTTCTGAGGTGAGGGCCATAGGACCCATGCTTATTTTCCAACCACAGCACAAATGGACCCTGTAAACTCTTTTGAAATGACATGTTCTCATGCCATTGCCTTCATCTAATTGTTAACCCTTGGGAGAGGCTGTCCTATCTATATGTTCTGCATTTAAATAACCTTTCTCTTCTATCAACACAGCCTTTGCTAGGGATGTGAACTATGACACTTCCTTGACAATATGGTGAATGTTGCGGTATTGACCACTTTAGATTACTGTAAAAATAAGAGTAGGGCCATTTAATTATAAGCAAGTAATTACACATTAGATATAAATACTGATAGGATGCAGAGGATAAAGTGGAGAGGAATAACCTTGACAGTCTGTGCAATGTTTCCTCTATGCCTATTTTTGAGCATAAGTCCTCTAGCATAAATCCTTTAGCATAAGTCCTCTAGCATAAGTCCTTGAGCATAAGTCCTCTAGAAGACCACTAAAGCTCATAAGTCCACTAATAAGTCCTCTAGAAGACCACTAAAGCTCATAAGTCCACTAATAAGTCCTCTAGAAGACCACTAAAGCTCATAAATCCTCTAGAAGACCACTAAACTGGTATCCATCTATCTCTCAAGTTGCAGACATGGACAAGTGTGGAACAGGGCAAGTGTATTGAGAGAATTCCACTTCATTTCCTGCCCCCCCTGCCATGCTATGCCATGCCTGTGACCTGTCGCTCAGTCAACTTGACTGGGGCTAAATTATCTGAGTGCAAACTCACCCCATGCTTGGGTGGAGGGGAAACAAAGCTGGAGGAATCCTTTTTTGTTATTAAAACTATGAAAATGGCAGGCTTATTGCTAAGTCAGAATAGGTTGGGAAGTATAATTTATTCTGGCATACTTCACTGTCTCCAGGACTTTCATATTGTATGGTTGTGAGGAAGAACCCACTGAGTAACTGTATGAAAAAAAAACTTCATGTTTTTTGTTTCTAAGTTCCTGGAATCACCATGTTTTTTTGTATCTAAGCTCCTGGAAGGAAAAAAAAACCCCATGCATGCATGAAGAATAAGTTCATCTATTAGCAAGCTCATGTGTTAAATGATTTTATTTACCATGACCAGGCACATAGACTTCTAGATCATACCTTTTAAGTAAGGCTCAAAAATGAGATCACTTTTGCTTTTGTTGCTACTTAAAGCAATGGAAGATTATGAAAGATCAAACAGGACATCTTTTCCTGAGCTTGATAAGCTGTTATTGAATGAAGCATTTAACATTTGGTAAATAATCACAAAGTTCAACATTCTAACCCAAGAAAAAGTGGGGAAGGAGGAGACGGAGAGGGATGTCTATGGAGATTCTCAGTCATCCAGGTCATGGTTGTTCCAAAGGTGCTTTTCAAAGAGGCAACTGGACTTTATGGTTTTTCTTTGAAGACATTTCATTTCTCATCCAAGAAGCTGGTCAGAGCAGAAGAAGCTTCTTGGATGAGAAGCAAAATGCCTTCAAAGAAAAACAAGAAAATCCAGTTGCCTCTTGAAAAAGCACCTTTGAGACAGAGAGGGGTGGAGTGGAAAATATTTTGGGTGAATGCTAGTTGTTAGATGATGTTAAATTCCCACCATCCATTGTGCAGCATCTTTGTATTTCACTGATCTCTCAGAGACAGGATCAGGTGGATCAGGGGTGCTGGGAAAAACAGGAACCAACAACTGGAGGGAGAGAAGTGCAGAATCTTTTTCCGCATCCTTCTGTAGACCTCTCTTCTTTTACAAAACTTAGGGTGCAATGCCACCTTGACCCATCCCTCTCATTGATCCTTTAGCCAATATCTCTCTATATGAAATTACCTTTGTACTTTTCCCATTTCCTCTGCCTGTGTAAAACATGTTGCTTGTAGTTAACTGGTATCAACCCATTGTTTGTGATTAGCTCAGCATCTTATATCAACCTAGCTGCAAAATCTGAAGTGGTTTGGAAATAGGTCAAAGGGAGGGGCTGTTCTTCTACTGAGGCAAAACAAAGCTTCATGCTTTTGAAATTGCTTCTTTGGTAAAGCAGAGCTGAGCCACTGACAAGAGTGAGGTTTTCATGCTTTGGAAACTTATTCAGTAGAAAAATATGAGAGGAAAAGATGTTTGGGTGATAGTTGGAAAAGATAAAATAGGTATGTAAAAGTAAATGGCAAGCAAAATGCTTTGCATTTAAGAAAATACAAAGTGTCCCATTTGGGAAAAAAACACTGAAATTCTGAAGCGGAATCTTCCTTTTTAAGCTGGTTACACTGCAACATTTTGTTTTAAATCTTGTTTTATGCATAGAATCTTGTAATAATAGAGGTATTAAATGGACATACTGTTTTTAGATAGTAAATACTGTTTTATGAGGTAGAGTTAGGGAGCTGAGATTGAATTAAACATGGCTGCGTGAGGATTTCTATCCATATACATGTTACTTAAATCCACTGATGTACACTAGCTGATTAATACATACATTACACCAGGGGTGGGTTCCACTTATCTTCGCCACCGGTTCACATTGCGATGTTTCACACGCGTACGCACGTCCCCTCGTGCAATTTGGCTTCTGCGCATGCTCAGTAGCAGGAATCAGCCCGAAACACAGCTGAGGAGCTGATCAGCTGTGCTTCGGGTGAATAAATAAAGGTCAGAATTAACCCAGGGGCAGGCGGGAGGGCCCTTTTTCAAGCAGCGGAAGAGGAGAAGCCATCCAAACACGGAAAAATGCGCAAAAAAATTCAAAAAAAAGATGGTGGTGCCCACGGACTGGCACCAACTGAATCAGATCCATGACATCACCAGCGGGTGACTATTGGTTCAGGCGATCCAATCCAAACTAGGAGGAACTCACCCCTGCATTACACCCTCTCTTCTGTGATACGTAACAGAAGAATATTAGAAACATAAGTTGATTCATAGGTTTGTTAAACTGGGGCTTAACGGTTGATATTCTTCTAATATGTAACTATTCCAAACTGATGCAGCAACCAAAAGGCGCAGGATGTTTGCCTTTACGCATGCTTTGAACAAATTTGTCAAAATATACTTTTTTAAAAAAGATAGAAAGTTGAATATTTTTGGTGCTAATTGAAATATTTTGATACATTGTCAAAATGTTGATGTTTTTTTTTAAATTTCAAAGTTAGATTCCACAAGGGGATTTCTCCCCCCCACCCCCACTTTCCCAACCAACTCTAGTGTGAATCAAAAAGCCATATGTGTTTCATCAAGAAGCAGCACCAGATTTGCGATGTTGGGATGCTGATGAGAGGCGTGAATTCTAGAGTTTTGGAGCAGGTCCATCTAGTTCTACAGCAGGGTCCCAATCCTTCAGTAATTGGAATTCTTCTCTTTCCTAGACATTTGGATGGCTGCAGCATATTTAAAAGTCAGTGGCTTGAATATAGTCAGGTAAGTATTTGGTAAAGGCCTCAGCTTATCTATTTTTAAAAAAAAGTAACACATATTTTCCTGTTTTTCTTTTTGTTGCCTTAGAAACACTTCATAGAATAGCAATAGCACTTAGACTTATATACCGCTTCAAAGTGCTTTACAGCCCCCTCTAAGTGGTTCACAGAGTCAGCATATTCCCCCAACAATTTGGGTCCTCATTTTACCCACCTCGGAAGGATAGAAGGCTGAGTCAACCTTGAGCCGGTGAGATTTGAACTGCCAAATGGCAGGCAGCCAGAAGTCAGCAGAAATAGCCTGCAGTACTGCACTCTAACCACTGTGCCATCGTGGCTCACAAGTTACAGAAACCATCCTTGGATGGATCCATTGGTCAGAAGAAGGTTGTTGTTTAGTTATTCCTATGGTTGATCATGGTCTTTCCTTGAGGGTGTATAGGTAGTCATCCTTTAGTGACCACAATTGGTTGTTAAGCAAAGTGGTCACTAAGAAAAATTGCAACTGTGCTTATAATCTTACTTCAGCTTTCCTTTGCTTTATAGATCCGAGAGGGTCATAAATATGAGGATTGCTCATAAAGTTACTTTTTCACCTCTGTTGTAACTCTGAAATGTCACTACACAGGGCAATTGCTAAATGAGGACTACATGTATCTTATTCATAAGCCAAATAGGCCTGTGGATTTAGCAAAGTGGCCAGTATCTGTTCTTTTTGCATTGATTTGCATGTAATTTGGACACACAGCTTGCTATCTAAAACCTGGGAAACTGGTGGATTATTGTTCCTAGTGGTGAGCAATTGGGAGGACCACGTGAAAAATACCTTAAAGATACTATTCCATGGAATGAAATGTGGAAGTAGATTGGAAATATTATCACTGGCAAAACTGGAATATGATGTCAACTAAATCTGGCTACCAGTGCGAATGGCCCTAAAACCTGCCAAAGGTTTTTGTGAGTTTCCACTTTTAAGAAAGTGTGGTACTTTCTGGGAAGCTTGAATACACAAAGTATGATGTTCAATCAAAAGCTAATACGTTTTACTGATTTAATGTTTCATAGTGGTGGTTTTGTTGATTGTAAGCCACCTAGGCAAGATGGGTGGCATATAAGTTTAATAAACAAACAACTAAAATATGTTGGTTCTGATTACAGCATGATAGGTATGAACTGTGACATTGGCCTTTCCAAAGAATATTCCTGATAATAGGGCTATATTGTTTTGTTGTATAGATAGTTCTCGACTTGCAGCCACAATTGAGCCCAAAATTTATGGGCACAATGAGACATTTGTTAAGTGAGTTTTGCCCCATTTTATGACCTTTCTTGCTACAGTTGTTAAGTGAATCACTGCAGTTGTTAAATTAGTAACATGGTTGTTAAGTCAATCTGGCTTCCCCATTGACTTTGCTTGTCAGAAAGTCGCAAAAATATGATCACATGTCCACAGGACACTGCAACCGTCATAAATATGAGTCAATTGCCAAAGGTCTGAATTTTGATTACATGACTATGGGGATGCTCTAATATTCGTAAGGGTGAAAAATTGTCATAAGTCAACCTTGGTCACGACATGAACTGCTGTAAGCTGAGGACTACCTGGACATGGGGAAGTCATGAACCAACTAACTTCAACTCAGTAAGGTAGCTGCATCATTTCCTAGTTGCACCTGCATCTCAGGAAAAAAATGCAGCTGCTTTCAGGAATTAGTGACACGTGCTTTGAAATCCAAAGCATGGCATAGCTGTATGTGGTAGCCCTAGGCAGACAATGCAGGAAATTATTTTGCCTTCTTATCTCTAATATCAATTTAATCCTTGAGGTTCACACTTGGGGACAATAATGAAGAAATGGATAAGTTGGCTTTGGAAGCCTTCATGCTCAGAAACTATAGAATTTCAAAGCTTTCTAGCCATCTTGCAGTATCCAAACATTCTTTCCTCTTTTTTTTGGTAATGAATAAAATGACTTAGATCTATCCATAGAAATAGTTACCATTCTCTCTCCTCACCCCACCTTTACCTCCATTTCCCCTACAAATATAAGCTCCTGTTTTGTATGTGTTCCTGTTCCACAACACATCCAGAATTTAGTTTGAAGGTGTGAGGAAAATGTAAGTGCTGCTATACTTGTTGTACAAATGTCATTTTTGATGCACTTTGTCAGCATTTACTGGTCCTTGGTTTCCCTTGGGATGCCTTGGTGATTTATTTTTTTGGGAACAGCCTCTGATATAGCATGTAGTGTTCCATCTTCTTGTTCTTTCATAAACAACTAAAGATGAAAGAGTAAGCTTGCTTTCTTTTCTTACTTAGGTTTAAAATCTCTCCCACGCACTTTATCATCTATATCTACATCTGTATCTGGGGTGGAGGGAAGGAAAATGAATTATTGAACAGTCCTGGTAGAATACAGTTTTTCTTGTTGGCATTAGTGGCAAACCGATGTTGTGTATGGGTGACTGGATTTCTAATTAGAGCCTCTTTTCTCTCTTACCTTTACAAACTGGAAACTTGAGACCAAAACTTTTGGTTAATAATTGTGGGACGTTTGCAGAAATAAGCTGCTGATAGGGTATAACCAAAGAAGATCCCCAAGGACCTGAATATGTGCATATTGGATTATTAATTCCCGTAAGGATTTAATGTGGCAGAAAACAGTTGGAGAATTTGGCTTCTAGCTGACTTGGAAGAGGATCTGTTTGAACAAGCTTCACCAACATTGGCTTTGTCTTCCAGAGAGGCTATGAAATTGTTATCATCTCGTGAAGCAGGATAAACTGGACTGGAGTTTTAAGTGCTCTTTGCAAACATGCAACATTAGCACATCTGAGATAAGGGCAGTATTAATGCGTGAAACAAAATGCCTGTTCTTATCTTATTATATTATAGATGAAGATATATATATATTTTCATGAAAAATAAAGAGGAAAAAAAGAAGAAGCCAGTACAGGAGGGGAGATCCAGTAACAAAAAGGAGACCAGTCCTTTCTTTTTCTTCCAAATTACTTCCTCCCTCAGTTCCCAGCCTCTTCCTCTTCCATAGTTCCAAAATGTTTGTATAGAAGCATATATCAGCCTGTTCCCTAAATCAGATGGAGATTGAACTAATTTTTTGAGCCTTGTCTCTCCAAGACCCAAACAACTGCATTACTGCAGAGGTTTTCTGTAGCAATGTTGTTGTTGTTGTTTCCCCCTTTGGTCTCTGTAATGTTCTCCCACTCTGACCAATTGCCTTACTTTGGGGCAGCTGCTCAGACATATATAGATTTATTTCCAATAAGTGATAAGGAGCTTTGTCACAAAATGGTCTGTATGAGGAGACTCTTAATCTTGCCTAATGGAATAAACTTGTTCCTTATTGTCAGGCCTGCTTTGCTATCCTTTTTTAGAGGAAGGACTATGTTGGGGCAGGTGGGAAGCTGTCTCCTTAGTTCACGGCTGGAGATGTGAAAATTGGCAGCCCTGGAACCAGGATCTTCACTGTTAAATTTCTTTGCTTCACAAACATTTTTTTCCTGAACCAACAGGAAACTCACCTCAAAGTAGTAAATAAATCCTAAAGTGAACAAAAACTGCCAATGTTCTTGACATAATAAGGAAGAAAACTTGAAAGAGATTTCTTTTTCCTCCTTGACTGAAATGTTTTCCTCTGTTATGTACTGTTATGCACTGATTGATGTTGTGTCCCACTGAGTTCAAGAGAGTCCTGCTGGATCAGGATAGTTGTTCATTCCGTCTAGAACCCAATTCTCAGCAATTGATCATTCTGCCACCAGCATATCCAAACCACATCAATTAATAAGAAACAACTTAATATCGCTAAAAATTAAGCAGTTGAAATACCACCGAATTAATGAATTATTGAATCAGTTACAGCAGCAGTCAATGAGAAATAATCTTGAACCAAGTATGTTGAAATTGCACATGACAGTTGCCTAAGCTCTCTTGGGCATCTGTAAGTAGAGCGCATAGATGTCTGTCCCCTCCTTTTATCTAATACAGGGTGTTCATGAATAGATGGCTTTTAAATATGGTGGTTCTATATAGGTAGTCTGATTATAGGTCATTATGGCTGCCTCTTTTGCTAAGTCACATCTTTGCCCAATGTGGTTTGTGTGAAAATAAAAATAAGAAAGTACTTTTTTCCAAGTCAGCCTGATTTTAATATGTGGACAAAACAACTGGGAAATGAGCAAACAAAACTTGGTAATCTTCTATATCATGGATTGACTGCATCTCTCCTGCATTCTGAAAGAGCTTTGAATATTTTTAGCGTACTCAGTCTTAAGCTTCTGATAAAACTTAATAGAGAACAGACTAAATTGTTATTGCTTTCTCCTCTATACTAAACTAAAACCCATTTGTTCTATCTCCACTTGCAAGAACAAGAAAATCAAAGTTAAGCCAGAAAATAATTAATTTATATGCCATATGAATGAAACTCCCTTGTTTCATGGAGGAGGTCTCCTCTGGTTCGATGTTCTGCAGTTGGTTCATCTGGTGAGAGATCAAATTCTTAAAAAAATGATTTTGACTTTACTCTTCATCTCCTATAGATGTACATATGGTTTCTCCAAGCAACATATTTTCTCCCCCAAGTGCAATGAAGAAAATGTGTACGTAAATCTATGATAAAGATTGAAATTATAGTACCAGGCCTTGTAGCATAACAAAGAGTGACCAGAATATCTTAGAGACCACTTCCTTCCATATGTATCCCTGTTCATGGAATAAGATCATCTGGCAAAATGCTGTTTGGGATGCTGCCACCATCTGTGCTATTCTTTCGCTGAAATTGTACTTTTTCTCCGATGGCACCAAGTGCAGGGAAATCTGCCAGATTCATGTCAACAGAATTCTTGGGCAATTAATAATGTACAAACAAAAACCTGTTCTATTAGACCTTTTGAAATCTAGGAATTCATCCTTTATATAAACAAATGAATGTTAGGGGGTTTGTTTCTTCCTTTGTTTTTCCTCCAGGTTCCTTTGTTATTTGTTAGTCTTAAGAGTGAATAGAATATTTTTGTTTACTGATAATAAGAGATACTGTTACTATTTCAGTTTATTAAACTGCCAGTAAAATTGCCTGCAACACTTCGGTATGATTTACAATTCTGACCCCTGCCTTTTTCTAACACAAGTTTCTCTTGAGGTCTACACCGATGCAGAAATGTAAGGTATAAGGAGGAGTTATTTTCTTATTGTTCAAGGAGTTGGGTTGGATTAATCTTAGGGGGAAAATGACTAAGGAGGGTAGACAGGATTCTTCAAATAGCTGAAAGGAGGTAGAACCCATTAGCCAGAGAAATTATACTCTCTTCTTTGCTGAATGCGGCTATGTTTTAATTTGGGTTCTTGCACTGAGCAGGAAGTTTGATTTGATAGCTGAAATGGCTTCTTCTGACTCTGTGATTCTGTGATTTTCTCTCCAGAACATCAACATGCATCCAGTTAATGTAGTAGGAGTGTGTTCTCTATCTTTTTTTCTTTTTTCTTTTAAACGCTGCATTTATTCCACTCCGTTTAATGGCTTTTGTCTTTTTTTCCTTTAAAATTTGATTTGACCCTCTTTTTTTTTGTCCCTTCTGGGATCGTCATTACCTAGCGTGAGAGCCCTTGTTCATGACAGTTGTCTCAGATGGCAAGGACTAGGCACTGACGGGTGAGTTTGCTGAGAACAAACTCATTGGACCCCACTTCCATCTAAACCAGCAGAGCAGGGAAATTGCCTGTTACTTTGCGTCAATTTTTCATGCACTCTTAAAGTGCTTTGTATTGACACGCTGTCAGAAATGGATTGTCACATTAACCCACTGAGCGAGGCATGGGTTCTTGAGCATGTGCGATTGCACTGATGTTCTCCCAGTCTTAGACATAGAAGAAGGGGGCTTTTTCTATATCTCCTCTCCCTTCTTATATCTCTAATTCTGAATCTCTTTATTAGCTCTTTACTGGCAATATTTATATAAGCCAAGTTTCCTTTGAGCTGAACTTAATTCCTGGTGACTTCATGGAGAAATCTGTGAAGTTTACTGTAGCATGTAAGTGCTTTGTTTTTGCCTTTTCAAATTCCTACTCTCATTTACAGCCCAATACCTGATGGTCACCCTTCCAAATATTAACAGATCTGATTCTGCTTAGCTTTTGAAGATCAGCTGGCTACCTGATACAATATTTATTGTATTATATTTACTGTACAATATTTATACACTTTTTTTAATTAACTGAGGGATTGTAGGACATATGCTTTGGATAGAAGACTCGGGCTCAATTTCTTGCATCTTTAGTGAAAGGTATCTGGTAGAAAATGGCAGGAAAAACTTCTGCCTAAAATCTTGGAAAGTCTCTGCCAGTTGTGGTAGACCAGAGCTGGTAACCTGATCTATTGTAAGGCAGCATCCAGTCTGTTGGGTCAAATCAAAACTTTCTCAAGTGGTTCAGAGTAATACAACAAGTGAAAAAAAATAAAAAAGAGACAGCAAATAAAACACTATTTTAATCTCCAAATCTCTAAAATCAAATATAAAAGGCATAATGCAATATAGTCAGGGGTGGGCTGCTGGGGGTTTGCAGGGGTTCGGGAGAACCTCTAGCTAAGATTCTGTGCAGTTCAGAGAACCCCCAAATCCCACTCCTGGCTTCCCTCCCTCTCCTCCCAGGAGTCCCCACATGGCCTGTTTTGGATGCAGGTAAGTGCAGGGCTCGTGCAGAAGCTCGGGGAGGGCAAAAAATGGGCCTACTGGAAGTTCGGGGAAGGCCGGAAACGGGCTTGTTTCCGGCCTCCAGATGGCCTCCAGAGTCTGGGGAGGCCGTTTTTAATTTAATTTAATTAAAAGTTCTTATAGGCCGCCCAATCCCGTAGGACTCAGGGCAGCGTACAACATGAATAAGAACAATATACGTTTTCACCCTCCTGGAGGCTCAAAAAAAGCCTCCGGAGCCCGGGGAGGGCAAAAACACCCCTCCGTGGTGCAGGAGGCCGCCTAGGCCACACCCACCATGGCCACGCCCACCCAACAACCGGGCAGAGAACCGCTTGCTAAAATGTTTGAAGTCCACCCCTGAATATAGACACTCACTTTTGAAGAGTCCCAAGGGGACTCTATAACCTATGGAGCCACCACCAAAAATGCTTGTCTCTCATTGATCAACCTTACCTAATTTAAAGAACATGAGGCAGGGATATTAAACAAAACTTAATGCCACTTTTTCTAACAGAATATCCTTCATTTGCAATAGGCTGCAATTACTATCAATTCTAATGCAAGTTGGGGATAGCCACTCTGTTAGTCCACTCTACCTATTGGATTGTTGTTGTGGGAGAATTAGAGGATAGTTTGACATCTATGAGAGATGGACTGAGCAGAAGGCAGGATTATCAAATCTGGCAATTAAAACAATATGGAAGGCTGCTATAAAGTGACAGGTCCTTGGTACTCTCTGAGCTTGGTTGTTTTCTTGCAGACCGCTCATTTCAACCCTGAGCTACAAATATTCTCCTTTATTGCTACTATAAAATCTTGTGTGTCATGTGTTCTAGCCCCCAGTGTAGGTAGAATGCACTATATACATTGCTCTCAACCTTGGCAACTCCCAGAATACTCTAAGCAGCATGTTCAGTTTTGGGAGTTGAAATCCACACATCTTAAAGTTGCCAAGGTTCGGAAGCATTGCTCTAGAGCAATGTAGTGTAAAGCCTACATTGAACAGCCGCCATGTGATGGGATGCTTGCATTGTAATCAACTGCCAGGAACTGTGTACATTGGCCTGCTACACTGATCTGCCCCCATCACCTGTTATTCATATGGCTAAGAGAGAGAAGCAGAATCCAGGATCCATTCATGAAGTGAACTCCCATGATACTATTTTTTCTCTGATATAAACCTTGGAACTCTTTACAGTTCTGCTTCAAATACCAAATGGTGTTAAATAGAAATAATGAAGAATAAGAATGGTTAAAGACACTGAGCTTGTTCGAGACCCAAGAGCTGCGCAACAGGATGAACTCCCATTCCTTGCCCCAGCTCCTGCCCACCTAGCAGTTTTAAACCATGCAAATGCGAGTAGATTAATAGGTACCACTTTGGTGGGAATTCTTTCTGATGATACAACTGTGGTTAAAGGACCAGCTTCTCAATGTGAGCGTGCAGGAGAGTAGTGCTGAACAAATTCTGGAAATGGAGCTTGTTTTGTGCTTATTAGCTTGTTTTGTGAACTGAGATGTATCTTTTTTGCAACTCTGCTTCATTTTCTATCCTTCTTGTCCCTATTTCTTTACAGTCCATTATTTTCCCCTCTCTCCATCCCCCCTCCGCCCCCATTTCATTAAGGCTTACAGATTTGGTTGACAGCCAGGTACTGTGTTTCTTGACCTCTTCTTATCTCTCTGGTCATGTTCTCATCTCAAGAAGTAAAGGAAGAGGGGCATGTTGGTGCAGGAGAGAGAAGAAAAGGAGAAACGTATTGGAACAGGGGCGAAGGGTCAGACAAGCTACAAAATTGCTGCCCAAGATCCGAAAGGTAGAAAATAAAAATGAAATGCAGATCATATCATCTGCTGATTGCCGAGAGAGCCTTAAGAGAAACAGGCGACTAATGGCACTTTACTAGAATCTGTAAACCAAGGCTGATATTATACTCAGAGTATCGGTTCCCTATTTCTGCAGAGGTTAAGACATGCATAGTTTTTTTTTTTTGTGAGGGAGTGAAGTTGGAAAAACAGCTGCAGCCAGGCAGAAATGCTCCAACCCCCCATCCCCACCCACTTCTCTCATGCCTTCATACATTCACTTTACCCACAAGAATCTAATCTACTGTTGTTACAGAGATAATGGAGCTATACCTGGAATTTTCAAGGATGGCCAGAGGTAACCTCACCACACCCAAGCCCTTAGCTTACAAACACAAGTGCTAACACAGAATTGGGAGGGAGTGTAGGAGGAAAGGAGCAAATAGAATACAGAGAGGACAACTGAGGTAATATCTGGAGATTGGCTGCTAATACAAGCAGGCAAGAGGACTAGATCATTCCATGGCCAGCACTACAAGCTCTGGTGAGCAGCAGGGTCGGAGTCTTGCCTCGAGCTTTCACAGAAGAAACTCATTCAAGACATGTCTGGTCTGTGAACCGTTCTAGATACTTTTTGGAATTTTAATTCTACCTGTTAGGTATGTTAAGTGGAGAACAAATATTTACTGCACCCCTGGGTTCCCCCTGCAGGGCACCATTTCCTGCAAATTGTTTAATTCATCATAATTAAAGACAGGCAAAGAGAGACACTGCTCCTTTCCAAGCTCTTTTCACCAAGTCTCTCTCATACTTCCCACCCCCCCTGACCCAGGGGTGAAAGTCAAAAAATTTTCCTACCGGTTCTGTGGGCGTGGCTTGGTAGGTATGGCAGGGGAAGGATACTGCAAAATCTCCATTCCCACCCAACTCTGGGGCCAGCCAGAGGTGGTATTTGCCGGTTGTCCCAACTACTCAAAATTTCCGCTACCGGTTCTCCACAACCCATCAGAACCTGCTGAATTTTACCCCTGCCCTGACCCCCCCCCGGTCTATAAAATTGATGAATGCCTCTTTAAGGCCTTGTGCTTCATCCTATATAGTGCAAGAATGTTGGGGAAAAGACAAAGTTTTTATTCCATGTTATAGACTTTGAGACCTTGTTTTTTTGAAATCAGCATTAAAAGATTGAATATGAATATGAGTACTAACAGCAACTTGAAAAACCTAGAAAAGTGGAGTTAACTTAAAGTAATAGGCTGGTGTTGGGGAAGCTGTGTGCTGCAATAAAACATTTATGTACACATTTGCTATGCTGTAGTATGGGTTTAGTTCTTGGAAAATAAAGAACTCTCGTTCCAATAAAGGAGAAATACTTATTGCTCAGGGTTGAAATGAGGAGTCCTTGGTGTTCTCTCAGTTTAGTTGTTTTCTTGCAGATGTTTCATTACCCAAACTAGATAACATCATCAGGGCTCCTCAATGCTCATACCATGTGAAGTGAGATGTAAATGGCGTCTGCATTGAGCAGGGACTATACTGGATTATCTCCATGGTACTTTCCATTCTTTGCATTGTTTCTTCCTTGCCACAATTAAACAATACTTTCACTCTTCCAATTAAAAATAAATTAAACTTACAAACTGACGTTTGCTTTAACAAAGTTTTGCTTGTTTTGACAATGATCAGAACAAGATCTGTGAAGAGTTTAATGCAAGGAGATGAAATATATATTCAATAGCTCAACTTCCAAACTGCCTCAGATTTCACCCACCAAAACAATAATGATTTGACAAGACAAAAATAGAAAGCAAAGTGCCATATCCAGTTCAGAATGGGGCATTAGCCGGCATGAATAAATTCAAGTTTACAAAACTTGAAATATATGTAAGGGGAAATATCTGCATTACAGTAGCAAAGTCTGTCAATTCACAAGTGATACAAAATGCAGTATACTAATTATCTTGTTTTCGGCTATTAACCACCCGCTTAAAACCCAGGCCTTCATTATTGTTCTTGGGATAAGTATCCCCTTGTATAAAAACAGATTTCTAGCTTAGTCTTGGAATTAAAAAAAAGCAACAATATTTCGCCATGGATTTCTGAACGGTGCTAAATCAAAGCGCAGACATTACATTAGCACATCTGAGACCAAAAAAGGCTAGTAAGATATGGTTTCTGCATTGCCTGTGCAGGAGGACAGAATTACAGACTGGGTTGTTTAGAGAGGATAAAGTTATTTACAGCCATAGCCTAACTGTGTTTACTCAGAAGTCAACCCCCACTATGCCAGTATGCCTTTTCTGCGACAGTGTGCAGAAAACTTTAAATCTTTACGAGGTTGTAGTTCAGAGCAGCCTGAGCCAGGAACTCCTTGCTTCATATGGTACCATAGATGGACAGTAGGATCTATTTGTTTGCTAAAGTGTGATCAGCAGCAGAGGACAAGGAAGATGGGTCTGGTTCAGGGGTAGGTTCTAATTTTTTTTACTACCGGTTCTGTGGGCATGGCTTATTTTGTGGGTGTGGCTTGATGGTCATGTGATGATGGGTGTGGCTTTGTGGTCATGTGACTGGGAGGAGTGATTTGGCAGTCATGTGACTGGGTGGGACTGGCTTTGCTGTCATGTGACTGGGTGGGGGTGGCTTGGTGATCATGTGACTGGGTGGACATGTGACTGGGTGGGTGTGGCCAACTTGATGTCACTCACGTCAAGGGTTAGGGTTATGGTTAGGGTGCCTGGTCTCTCCTCACCTCAAAGGCCTCAACGAGATACAATTTCCCTATCTATTTACTACTACTGAACATCCAAAATATGCTATTTAATCCTATATATATATATATATATATATATATATATATATATATATATATATATATATATATATATATATATATATATATATATATATATATATATATATATATATATATATATATATATATATGCCATATGTGTACATACATATTACACACAGGCACACAAAATATACATTATCTACTATATATACTGTATGTGTATGTACACACGCACACCCCTCTTCTAAAACTTTACACATTCAACCTCACTACATTTGGAAAAACACACCCAGAGTCCACTTTCTGCCACACATTTAACCATAACTTCTGTACATTAGAACATTACACATGCCTTCAGATGTACTTCCCTAATTTGCACATGACTGTTAGAGCCAGGAGATGTCATGGATTGAGTAAAATGGGGTGAAACTCACTTAACAACGCTCTTGCTTAGCAACCAAAATTTTGGGCTCAATTGTGGTCATAAGTCAAGGACTATCTCTGCCTTCTCTGCATGGCAGCCTTGTCCTGGTAAACTCCTTCTCCTTTCTGGCAATTTCCCTCTCTGTTAGAGGCACCAAAATAATCTAGACAATGTAAGGTTTCCTGCTGCAGCAGGGGGTTGGACTAGATGACCTCCGAGATGTCTTCCAGCCCTAAATTGCTGTGCTGTTTCAAAGTGGATTGTAAAGCAACCAAATCTCTCTCTCTCTCTCTCTCTCTCTCTCTCCCTCCCTCCCTCTCTTTCTTTTTCTTTTTCTTTCTCTCTCTCTCTCTCTTTCTTTCTTTTTCTTTCTCTCTCTCTTTCTTTCTCTCTCCCTTCCTCTTTCTTTCTTTCTTTCTTTCTTTCTTTCTTTCTTTCTTTCTTTCTTTCTTTCTTTTTTCCCTCTCTCTCTCTCTCTCTCTCTCTCTCTCTCTCTCTCTCTCACACACACACACACACACACACACACACACACACACACACACACACACTGTTACAGAAATTTTCATTTCTCTCTATAATACACCTGATACAAATGATTTCTACATTTACAAAATTTATACCTAAACAACAGAATATAGGAGCAAAAAATCATAGCAATAGTCTGAGCTATGGTTTTCTTCTTTAAATGGAAGTACTACCCATTTTAACCAGACATTAAGACTCATTAGTTTGGAATACTAGTATGGCTTGCAATGAACCTTGACAGTACTTGTTTTCCTTACAAACTAGCTCAACTTTGTTTCCTTTAAATCTTACTTTCGTTTTACACCACCTGCTTCGAACCAAGATCTCCATTTTTAGGGAAAGAGACTGGAGTGTGGGGGCACCACAAGAGAGAAGGGGAAAGGCATGCTCTGGATTCCGGACTCCAAGCCTTCCCTGAGCTGGCAAGCCCTCCTCATTTTCATTCTTCCCAATCCCTACCCTTCCCACTCCCAGATCCTTCTTCCCCCCTTCCTCCCTTGCTTCCTTTTGCTTGAAGCTCCTTTCAGGATGGGAGGGAAAACCAAATAAAAATGGGAAGGAGGCAAGGACAGAAAATGGTGCATGGCTGCAAAATAGGAGAAGGGCATTTTTCAGCCACTTTCTGGGACTAAAAAGTTGAGGGGACCCAAGCAGGGGTGGGTTCTAGCTTACCTCGCTGCTGGTTCGCTTCCTCAAGATGGCAACCGCATGCACAGTGCCGGAAACTTGGCTTCTGCACATGCTCAGAAGAAAAATAAAATTTAAAATAAAATTTAAAAAAAAAATAAAATTTAAAAAATTTTTAAAAAGAAAGAAAGCCAAAAACAAGATGGCGACCGCATGCACAGTGCCGGAAACTCAGCTTCTGCACATGCTCAGAAGAAAAAAATAAAAAAAATTCAAAAAAAAAATTCAAAAAAAGATGGCAGTGCCCACAGACCAGCACTGACCGAACCGGTTCCGTGATGTCATCATGACATCACCAGGTCGCTACCGGTTCGGGCGAACTGGTCCAAACCGGGAGGAACCCACCTCTGGTCTGGTTGCTCCTGCTACACTCTAAAACTGTTTAAAACAGACAGGCTTCTCCTTCTGGGCTTTTCACATGATGATGGATTATTCCTGAATCCATACAACTTTAAAATATTACTAGGTTGATCCTTGTCGCCTCAATTATTTTACAAGTCACCCCCTCAAAGGTAATGGGATGTTTCCTGATATCTAACAGTCATAATTCTCACGCGAAAAAGGGAAAGTGCAACTGCTGTGGTAAAAATAAAAATGAATCTCATTGTAATGAGATTTGGGCCTCCTGATAAAACCATTTTTGATAAATGGTATTAATTTTCCGTGAGCTGTATTTATGTAACATATCCTAGTTCTGCTTACTATTCTTTCTTAAGGATACTGCTAGCATTTATAAGCAGGATCTTCAGACCTTCTTAATGCTAGAGATGGAACTATGTTAGGAAGCTTTTTAAATCACATATGACAGTAGCAGATTTTTGTTTCGATGGGGGAGGGGGTTGTGGCTGTCAAGGCCTTAGGTTTTTAGAATGACTTTTCTGGAACAATTTTATTTGTGATTTTCTGCAGACTGAAGTACACAGGGCAAGACTGTGATTGTTGTTTTAATGGGGGAGGATGGGTGATTTGAAGGGAAGGTCAGTAATGAAAGTTTATGCAATAACCTTTTCTGCTGAAAAACAATTTGTAAGAATACCACTTTTCTCAGAGCTAAATCCCCAAAATTTGTTGACATGATTTTTGAGGCCCCTCAGAACGATTTTCAGGCAGTCTTCAGTTTGCAATGTGAGTTGTAGAGTGCATGCACTTAAAAATATTCATACAATAAATGATTTCTGGCACCTGATTTCCCCTAGATAGTAATACTTATGCAATAGGGCATCCAGCCAGTAAATGCTCAGCTACATCCAGTCGCCTTGATTCTACCCTGAATTAAGGGATTACAGGATCATAAAAAGGGAATTTTTTAAAATAATATTTATGCTATCTTTCTTCCATGTGTATTTTCAGGATAAGTGGGGTCCTGCTGATGCAAAAGAGGGCACATATCTTGCTTATGTGACACAAATTATCAGACTGGTCACTGCCTGCTCCCTAGGAAAGAACGACCCTTGACTCCATAGATGTTAGAGGAAAGGTACTTTTACAAGAGGTGCTGAGTGCAGCACAAGCGAGACAAACTCTGAAGAAAAACCACGTGAAAATCATATATTGAAAGCAATCCCCAATGTTCAAAACCCTTCCCACTGTGAGAGTAGTCCAATCAGGTTCTGTTCTGATATTTTGGGAACCTGGTGCCTCAGGCACAGCTGTAAATTCCTTTCCTAGGCACAGCAGCGTCCTTGAAGGCAGGAAGATGGTTCAGTTTGGCACCTCTGGTTCCTGTTAGTGTCCCTAATTTCCCACAATATACTTTCACACATCCAGCACTGTTTCCTCCCCCAATGCCCCCCCCCCCCAGCTATGGCAGTTGCTAGTGAGCTTCAAAGAAAGCGAAGAAAGGCAGCTGACATGAATGTTGGGAATTTATAAGATAGAGAAACTCAAACTGAGGCATATAAAGCTAAGAAAACTTCTCATAGGTCTTCCACTTGCCTTCCTTTAAGCTGTTCCCTGAATTTGTGAATGGATGTTAAGGGATCTAGACTGGCATGACTAGGAGAGAAGATTACTGCCGAATCAGAACCAAGGTCTTCTGACTGACTGACTGACTGACTGACTGACTGACTGACTGACTATCTATCTATCTATCTATCTATCTATCTATCTATCTATCTATCTATCTATCTATCTATCTATCTATCTATCTATCTATCTATCTATCTATCTATCTATCTATCTATCTATCTATCTATCTATCCCATCCATCCATCCATCCATCCATCCATCTATCTATCATCTATCTATCTAATTTATTAATTTATTTATTGGATTATAACCCAGAGAAAGAGAGAAAAATCCATTCATGAAAACACATGCAATCATCATCTACAGTATAAAAATGAACTTGTCTACTTGTTCATTTTTCTACTGTACATGATTATTGCATGTGTTTTGATGGATGGATTGTAAAGCAACCAAATCTCTCTCTCTCTCTCTCTCTCTCTCTCTCTCTCTCTCTCTCTCTCTCTCTCTCTCTCTCTCTCTCTCTCTCTCTCTCTCTCTCTTATAATCCAATACATAAAATGCAATCAATCCAATATATAAAATCCAATAAATAAAATCAACAACAAACCCAGTAACTAACCAAGCCTCTTCAGTCAGGGTTTGAAGGCAGGGGCTCTTACCTAGCATCTGACCTTCTAAAGCACAGAGTCATAGAATAGAGATGGCATAGAGATTCAGATCAGAAGTCACCCTTTTCATGGGTAGCATTCTACATAAAACTAAACTCTAAGCTGCTGGGTTCTTTTTATGTGTCACTTCCCCAATAATGTACTTCTGCTGCCTGTTATGAGAAAGCTTTTAGGAAAATCTTTTGAAAAGCAAAAGGCGATTGCCACATTGACTATTTGACATGTTCCTGTTTTGTCTGTCTTTTCTAATTTCTACGTTCAGATGCTTTTCCTCTCAGATGGTTCTTTTTCTCTCCTTCTTGCACATTCATCCTAATTCTTCTAAAATGTGATGTGTTGTGACTGGACTTGATTGACAGTGCTTCTTGCCTGCCATACTGTTTAGCTGTGCAGCCAAGGATCTGCATTAGAAGGCAACACTGAATTCTGAAGAGCCATGTGGTAGAGGGTAAAAGAGAGAGTCAAAACAGTGTCAAGCTACTGCTCTGTCAAGAACCATTGCATGTCACCTGTGTCACTTAAAGGGTTCAGTGAAGATAAGTTGCAGCATGAAATGGAAGGTCTGCAATGTGTCACCCCTGATGATGTCAGAACTCTGCTCTCAAAAGCATGTATGTAGCATGTGTATATGTGTGTTATGTATGGGTTTGGGTAGATATATACTTTCTTTTGAGACCAGGCAACAGAATTCTTTTTTCATGTGTACCAGTGTGCTCACAGTAAAAAATGACAATAAAGTTTATCTCATCTCATCTCATCTCATCTCATCTCATCTCATCTCATCTCATCTCATCTCATCTCATCTCACCTCACCTCACCCCACCCCACCCCACCCCACCCCATCCCACCCCCTACCCTACCCTACCGTACCATTTGATCTTATCTGATATTATCGTAGGACCCATAGATTGTGTACAGATTAATCTTTAGTGTTCACTCTAGTAGGTAAAATGTCCAGTTTCTGGTCTGTTAAACAGTTATTTTCAACCATTCACCTTGATGAATATGGTAACAATGACATAACTGTTGTGAGAATGTGGTATCAGTGAGATATCTTTCTTGATTTGTGACGTTTTATGCTAACAATCACAGTGGAATTTCTGAAGCAAACCAGTACTAAACATGCTTGCAAAACCAGTGATAATGTAAATGCACGGACCATCTTGAAATATATTTGAAAGCTGTAGCTATCGTAACTATTTTGCTTGCATCTTTGGTGTAGATATGACAGGCATAGTAGAAGAATTTGAATCCTTGCCTGCTAATATCCATTCTGACAATCTAAATTATCGCATCAGTTTATGATGCAGCATGGGTCAAATTCTTAATGTTTCACCATATCAACCTATAGGCAGTAAGATATATAGGCGCACACTTGCAATGCCTTCTGGCTTATAAAAATCAATAATTTTTGTAGTTCTTGTTTTCTTTACTTTCTTTACTCTGTATGTGTGTGTTATGTAGAAGGGGGGAAAAAGTTCTTATTTTCTGGGGAAAATAATTTGTTTTCAGGCCTGTAGGCAGCTGAGTATTTAGAAATCAAAGGTAGCAAGTAATCTAAGTTGGTTTATCTGGATAGCTGTCTCTGTTGTGTTTATGTTACTGATGTTGCTACCCTTGAATAAAGTTCACACCTATAAAATCCTGTCTGTTTGGTTCCTTGTGGGACCCCAGGTGTGTCTTGGAAAACTCGAAAGACAAAACAGTAATCATCTCCAGATGGCACCATCATTCATTTTTTTGTGTGTGTCGTATTTCCTATTTGTTTTTGTGTTTGGCAGGTTCCCCAAATTGCTTTGAGTTTGGCTTCATTTTTTTTCTTTTAGTTTTTTTTCTTTCCCTTCACTTCCTGAAGCAAGAAGAAAGCGAAATATTGGACATTGCAAGGTCATCTTATGTCCATTGTGTGAAATGATGAGCCCTCTTTCCATTCCTATTCCTGATTGATGAGATCATATTTGGAAAGAGAACCAATAGCTTCTCCTGAACGCTGGCCCAGCTTAATTTCTTTTTTCCATTTTTATAGCCAGGTTGAGATTTTGTCTGCTGTAGATGAATCAAAAGAGTTTGTCAGGAGGCAGTTGAAATATTCTCCATTTCCTGGGCAAGAATGAAAAGCAAGTGCTGAGTAAAAGAACTTTGTACTCATAGTCTAGAACAGGGGTAGGCAAAGTTGGCTCTTCTATGACTCATGGACTTCAACTCCCAGAATTCCTGAGCTAGCATGATTGGCTCAAAAAGTCTGGGAGTTGAAGTCCATGAGTCATAGAAGAGCCAGCTTTGCCTACCCCTGGTCTAGAATATCTGAGATATACTGTATCTTACAAAAGCAATTTGGTATAATCAATCCTCAGGTTACAACAGCAGTTGGGACTGGAATTTCCTTTTTAAACATGTTTATTCTTTTATTGCCAAAGATAAACTACAAAACAAAGAAAAAAATAAGAAAAAACCAATAAACATCCAACACTAACAAGAAAAAGAAAAAATGTGCAAACTCTCCCCCCAATATCAAATACATCTAACATTAAACATTAAAAAAAAATCCACCCCAGCTGAATGCTGAAAGATATTTCAAAAGTCTAATATATTCCCCTCTCCTGACATTATGGGTCTATAAAGTTATAAATGTTCCCATCTGTATCTAACAAAAATGCTGTATTATATAAACAAGTATCTTTGATGTGGAAATCTATTTATTTAATAATCGAATCAACTCAACATCTGCATGTGTGTGTATAAACAGTCAATAGGTTACCCCAAAGTTAAAACTAATCTTCAAATCCCTCTGTTAACCATCTGTCATTGTATTTAACATGTAGAAAATCCACAAATGACTTCCAGTCTCTTATAAACTTGTCTAATCCATTGTCTCTAATCAAAGCAGTTAATTTGCCATCTCTGCTAATTCAGTCAATTTTAAAACCCGTTTTTTGACAGTTGGCATCCCGGGGCTGGAATTTCCATTGCTAAGTGATGCAGTTGTAAAGCACAACCTCATGTGACTACATTGCTTAGCTGTGGCAATCCTGGAAGTCTTAGTTGCCATTGTAACCTGAGGACGGTGAGGGCTGTTAAGCAAGGACCTCATGGGAAGAGGCAGGAGTTAAGCAACCAGGCTGGCAGGTGAGACTGCAGGCAAGAGCTGTGGGCAGGCGGGTGCTGTGGATGGGCATTATGGAGTACATATAGGGAAAAAATAGCTAGAGTGGGAATGACTTGAGGAAGTGACTTGTGATTTCCTGCTGGCTTCCCCACTGACTTTGCCTGTCAAAGTCAATGGGGAACCAGCAGGAAAGTTCATAAATGGCAATCACATGACTGGGATGCTGCAACCATCATAATTGTGAACCATTTGCAATCACTTGAATCACAATCTTGTGACTATGGGGATGCTATGATGGCCCAAACGACAAGACCCAGTTGTAAATTCAGTGCTGTCATAAGTTTGAATGGTCGCTAACAGGTAGCTATAATCTGAGGAGTACATGTATTATATAAATATCTCAGGATATGAGTATGGTTGGTTTATGTGTAGTTGCATCTGGTACATATGAAAAAAACATTAGAATGAGCATTCAGTGATCAGTTGTTATGGGAATAGAGAGGAAGTTAAACAGCCTTTCTGGAATAGTGAGCAACTCTGAAAGATTGAGAGCTTAGTTTGAGTCCTTTTATACAATGCTTCCCATAAGAGGGTTGTCTGTTTACAACATGGATCCAATATAAGGATGTGAGTCACAAATGAATTTACCTATTTTTGCTTTTGAACAGGTAGGTGTGTTTCTATATCAAATATTGTATTGCAGCCACTCGTCATTTTTACTTTCTAAGAAAGCTTCTATAAAGCCTACAAGGGTATGAAAGCATAAGACAAAGGTGTTTGTAACATGCTAGCTTCTCATTTAATTTTAATTAAAATAAATTATTAAAATATAATAACAGCTTGATACGCTCTAAGGATATCTGTGAGCAAATCTGGCATCAGATTGTTACATCTGAATTAAATAGCGGACAAAAGGTTTTTTCTTCTTCCTCCTTGGGGCAAATTCCATAAAGACAAACAAAAAGGTGGGAGAAATGAACAAGTGACACTTGAGGTTTTTTTTAGCTGTGAGGTTACCTGGAATTGAAATGGTTAAATGTATGAATCTTCTTTAAATCCTGGATTGGCTCCATGGCTAGTGCTTCATGAGAATGTAAGTCTGAGTGGGCCATGTCAGAATAAGAATAACTCTCATTAGAGGCGAAAATAGATCTTTTCCTGGAACTCTGACATTAGAAAAGAAACCGCAGTTTAAAGTTCTAAATAGAAAATATTTATTTCGGTACAAAAACAATAAATCTCATTAATCACATCTTTGCTATAAAAACACGTCTTGCTTCTACAGAAGCTGAAACAGAAGGACTGATCAAAGAAAGGAATGCACACATGCGTACTAGGAACATATTAATCACGTGCTCAGGAATAAACCATTATATTTGATATGGATGCAGCTCCCTGCATATACATATAGCAGGCAATATAAAATCACTGCGTGACAGGCCAGATAACAAAGAGAGGAACCTTCAGCTGCTGACTGGTTCACTGAAGCTGAGGTACTAATAAAGGGAACATTAGGACAGGGACGGTAGGCACGCTGGTGCACTTATGCACGCCCCTTACTGACCTCTTAGGAATCTTAATTAATCTCTTAGGTGAGTAGATTTAGTTTATTTGTTTGTTTGCATTTGTTTGTTTATTTAATGTATACATTACCCATCTCACTATTCAAAGCAAACCTGGGCGGCTTTGTTTCCAACAAGGAGAGCTGCCTTTCACAACACTTAAGCTTTTAATATTCCAGACCACGCTTTCCTTTGCAGCTGGTGGCCACCCTAGAAAGTGCATCTGTCCAAATTGATTTCTGCTGTGAGAACTCCAGGGAATTGCCTTTGCTTGGAATAAATCCTGATGAATCCTGCCACTCTGCTACCCAACAGGAATATTTGTAAGCTTGAGAATGTCAGAGTTAACTGTGGTCCTGGTAAGGTGACCTTTTGCAACAACACTCAAATAGAGCTATAAAAAGGTTCCTGATTGATAATTTATCTTGGTTAAATATCAGATCAACAGATGACTTAGGCCTACTAGTGTTCTTTTTCCCCCTTCTGTGACAGAGAGTTAGGGGGGAAAAATCAGGTATAGGAATTAGCAGTCAGTTTGCACCTGTTACTACAAGAGACTCCAGCTGAAAAAAAGAAGAAGAGGCACTTCAATTTACTGCAATTATCTCCATTTTCCCAGGATAAGGATCCTTGAGATATTTATCTGATTTACAAGGGTGTTCTGTCGAGGTGGCAGGCACAAGACCTTAAAGAGGCATTCATCAATTTCATAGGCAGGGGAGTCAGGGGGGGAAGTATGAGAGAGACTTGGTGAAAAGAGGTTGGAAAGGAGCAGTGTCTCTCTTTGCCTGTCTTTAATTATGATGAATTAAACAATTTGCAGAAAATGGTGCCAAGCAGGGGGAACCCAGGGGTGCAGTAAATATTCCCCCCCCACTTACATATGTAACAGGTAGAATTAAAATTCCCAAAAAATATCTAGAATGGTTCATAGACCAGACATGTTTTGAAAGAGTTTCATCTGGGAAAGAATTCTCCATTTCTTCCTTTGCAAGGGCCACATAAGAAATACCTAGGTAAAAATGTTGATAATGCTTGTGAGGGAGCAGTTTAATCCAATCAGGGCTAGGTTGCCTGGGTTCACACACACACTGTGTTTTTTCTTGGTTACTTAATCAATTTTATATCTTTGTATAGGACATTGAATCATAACCTATGGAATGGGCTGGATTTGTAGAGGATAGTAAGAAAGCCTCGAAATACGCAGTGAAACTTGACATGTTGTACAAATGCAACCTCTACCTCTTTCACTGGTTAACTTTATTTACTACTACTACTACTACTACTACTACTACTACTACTACTACTACTACTACTACTACTTACAGTTTATTGATATCACTGTACCAGGAGACGCCAGAGTCAAAGAAAAAGAACAGGAAAAAATTATGAAATATCACGATCTGGCCATTGAAATTACATGGCTATGGATGAAACATGTAACGATGATACCCATTGTCATCGGGGCACTTGGTACATGGTCAAGAATTCTACAAAACACATCAAGAAATTGCAGCTTCCTGCAATAACACCAGCGGAACTGCAAAAAACTGCTCTACTGTAATGTAAACCGCTCCAATGTAAACCGCTCCAAACTTGATTGCAAAAAATTCGACTTCAGCAACAGAGTGGTCAATGCCTGGAATACATTACCTGACTCTGTAGTTTCTTCCCAAAACCCCCAAAGTTTTAACCTTAGATTGTCTACCGTTGACCTCACCCCATTCCTAAGAGGTCTGTAAGGGGTGTGCATAAGCACACCATCGTGCCTACCATCCCTGTCCTAATGTACCCATGTATTTGTAAAATTTATTGAACTCTTAACCATGCTTGTACTTCCTATATATTCACAATCATGTTTATACTTTGTTTATACTTTGTCTGTAATCATATACACGCTTGACAAAAATAAGTAAGTAAGTAAGTAAGTAAGTAAGTAAGTAAGTAAGTAAGTGAGTGAGTAAGTAAGTAAGTCTGGATAATGGATGTGGCTGTGCCTGGAGACAGCAGAATAGAAGAGAGAGAACTGGAGAAGATAACAAAATACAAAGACCTACAAATAGAAATAGAACGACTATGGCAAAGGCAAGCAAGGGTAGTACCAATAGTAATAGGCGCCTTGGGTGCAGTCCCAAAACAACTGGAGCAGAGGTGGGTTCCTGCCGGTACGCTCTTACCTGTTGGTCGCCGCAGAACCGAAGAAGCCAGTGGCGTTTGCGGCGCGGGGCTTCCCCCACCCGCTTTCCCCCGCCCGCCTAGACACCGCCATTTGCGTTCTTTTGCCCTCAGCGCATGCGCAAAGTGTTCTGCTTGCGCAGAGGGCAAAAGAACGCAAATGGCGGTGTCTAGGCGGGCAGGGGAAAGCGGGTGGGGGAAGCCCAGCGCCGCGAACACCACCGGCTTCTTCGGCTCTGCGGCGACCAACAGGTAAGAGCGTACCGGCAGGAACCCACCTCTGAACTGGAGCACCACTTGAACACCACAGGCATTGACATCAGTCAATTGCAGAAGGTGGCTTTACTTGGAACTGCTTCCATCCTGCGAAGATATCTCTAACACTGTCAAACATCCAGATTTGCCTATCCCAGGTCCTTGGTAAGGACTTGCTAGGTAGACAAAAATGCCAAATCCAGTCTGAACCTCTGGCTTAATGTGTTATTATTATTATTATTATTATTATTATTATTATTATTATTATTATTATTATTATTATTATTATTATTATTATTATTATTATTATTATTATTATTATTATTATTCAATTTGGTCTAGTGATTAAGACAACACCAGGCTAAAAAATGGAATACTGTAAGTTCTAGTCCTTCCTTAGTTATGAACACCAGCTGGGTGATCTTGGGCCAGTCACTTTCTCTCAACCCAACTCATCTCATAGGGTTGTTATTTGGGGGGAAATATAGGAGGAGGAAAGAGTATTAGATATGGTTACTGCCTTGAGTTATTTATAAAAAATAATAAAGGCAAGATTAAAAAAAAATAAAAAGTTAATCCAGCCATAGGAACTGGCAGGAGAAGAAACTGGCAACACAGCACTCACATAGGCATATATACTTTACATACTTTCAACTACTTTATTTGAGCCAAGAATATGGGAGTCAAAAATTAGAATATGATGCCAAAGAGAAACAGATGCTGTAATGAAGAACCAATTACCCACAAAGTGATTGATAAATCCATGCTGCAGTCACAATAAAGAGCTATAATAAAGAACTAGGAGCCGAGGTGGCGCAGTGGTTAAAAGCAGCACTGCAACTACTTCAGTGAGTTCAGCAGTTCAGCTGTTCAAATCTCACCAGGCTCAAGGTTGACTTAGCCTTCCATCCTTCTGAGGTTGGTAAAATGAGGACCTAGATTGTTGGGGGCAATATGCTGAACTCTGTAAACCACTTAGAGACGGTTGTAAAGCACTATGAAGCGGTATATAAGTCTAAGTGCTATTGCTATTGCTATTGCTAACTAGGGTTTCTAGAATAGAATAGAATAGAATTCTTTATTGGCCAAGTGTGATTGGACACACAAGGAATTTGTCTTTGGTGTGTATGCTCTCAGTGTACATAAAAGAAAAGATACATTTGTCAAGAATGGTTGTCATAGGGTTCAAGTAAGCAATCAGGAAACAATCAATATGAATATAAATCGTAAGGATATAAGCAACAAGTTACAGTCATACAGTCATAAGTGGGAGGAGATGGGTGATAGGAACGATGAGAAAAACTAATAGTAGTAGTAATGCAGCCTAGTGAATAGTTTGACAGTGGTGAGGGAATTATTTGTTTAGCAGAGTGATGGCGTTCGGGAAAAAACTGTTCTTGTGTCTAGTTGTCTTGGTGTGCAGTGCTCTATAGCGACGTTTTGAGGGTAGGAGTTGAAGCAATTCTAGATGGGTTAAATTATATATGGCCTTGGACAACAGGTCCTTTAACTAAACCCACCTCATATTTGTTAGTCCAGTGGGCTTGGGAATCTAGTTGGCATAGGGGAACAAATGATGACAGATGTATCATAACATCATCATATAAATGATGCAAGTTAGTTACTAGTGTCAGAAGTAATGACCAAGAGCATCATTGCATAATTTTGTGATGATGTTATATGTGTGGCTTGTTACAGATATTTGTGCTGATAGACTGTGGGAAACATGTTTCCAAATATGATTCTCAAAAGGTTTCTATTCTATAAAACTGCTATATTTTTTACTCTAACTCTAAGTATTCCCATTTTGTCTTTTTTGAAGGAAAACAGTTATTTTAATGTGTTTTCCTTCCAAAACCTATTCTCTATTATTTTCCTCCCTCCCTCCCTCCTGGTTTCCTTTACAGGCTTGTTTCTCTATCACCAATTATGTTAGAAGACCTTTTTTTAAAAAAATAAAGTTTTAATACTGTGTGGTTCAGTTATTGAGCTGAACTTGATTCTGTTCTGAAGCAAGGAGGTTCTGGGGGTGGAAATTTGATAAAGAGAGTAATCAGTGAACTATGGAACCGATGGAATTTAAATCCTTTTAGCAGTAGAAGGATATCAATCACTATGAGTCTGGTTCATTGTTCATTTTGTACATTTACAAATACTGATGTTTAAAAACTGAAATAAATCTAGACCCTTAAATTAAACTGGTCTTTTTCCAAATAATAGTTGATGAGGTTTATTTAAATCTGAATACACCTACACTTTTCAGTTTATATGCAGTCATTTCCAACAGCTATGTCTTCTATGTTTTTTCCCCAATGTGGAGCTATGATAAATTTTTAGTCTCTTTCCTGAACTGAGTGTGGTTAAACTATCCGAGTCAAACTAATGTATCTGGCAACATGCTCATTCCTCTCTACCAGAGCACTTCTGAAAGAGTTTCATGCTTCTTCAAGATATCTGTTTATTTGATTGCAGCACTTGAAAAGGGCTTTCTTCTCGTCCTATCACTTTTCACATAAGTTACCAGTCTGTATCATTTAAAGTAATATCAGTGGGCAAAATCATTCCTTCTTTTATGATAACAATCTTTAAAACCTTGCGAAGAGTTAATACCTGTCAAGGTAGGTTTTTACAGAGGTTAGGATTAAATAAAGTGGCCTGCCAAAATTTCCTATACCAAGAAGCAGAACTGAAGCTTCTGAGAATCTCCACAGATATTGTGTCTCTTACACAATGGTGGTGGTAAGGTCTTGAATGGCTGTTGTTGAGTCAGTGGCTCCAGCAATATGTGTATACAATATGAGATAGATTATAGGTATGTGTGACTGGTAGTTTTGCAGGGACTCAAACCAGGGGTGAAATGCTACCAGTTCGGCCTGGTACGTACCGGTAGAGGCGGCCACCGGTGGTTTGGAGAACCAGTAGCGGTGGCAGTGCAAGGCTCCGCCCACCCACAAAGCGTGCACTTCTGAACCGGTAGGGAAGATAAGTAGATTTCACCGCTGACTCAAACTATTTTTCTCACTACACTAACCTTGACCTAGTGAATCACTCAATGACTTTGTCAATCAGGAAATGGGAGAACAACAATAGGAAGAGGAAATGCTGTAATTTAATTTGATTGCTGAAATCAACTAAAGGAGTCATTGGCTCATATGGGTAAATATAAGTAATAAACCAGTTCAAGAATTGGTAAACTCAAGTGAGACAGTGGGAAGATCACAATGGTGAACTTGTGGCAAATATAATTTACCAGGGCTATATACCATATTTTTCAGAGTATAAGACACACCGGAGTATAAGACACACCTTAGTTTTGGGGGAGGAAAACAAGGAAAAAGGGTCTCTGCCTCCCAGCAATTTGCCAAACAGCAAACAGTACATATGATATACACTGTTTGATGTGTATATCTGTGCATGTGTGCCTGACCCATTGAAATAGCAAAGAATTGGAGAAATGTACATAATGCCAGAAAGTTTTCTTAAATGTAATCACTCTAACTCCTCCCAATTATTTAAATAGAACTACTATTTAAACTAGGGTTTAACTCAGCTGCCTTATCTTAATACTAAGCAGGACACTCTTACATTTCAGATTATACTTTTACAGATCTTTAAATTTGATGTGGCTTTCTGGAAGTATACATTCTCTGCTATTTAAAAGAAGATACAAAAGCACTGGGCCTCTTCAGAGCAAGCATTTACTTTAAAAAGCTTCTTCATTTTGTCAAGTTGTCTAGAACAACAATAAAGCAGTCTTTAAAAAATAAGTCTAATAATTTGAACACTCAGAGTTGGAAGGGATCTTGCAAGTCATCTAGTCCAACCCCTTGCCCAAGAAGGAGACTGCCTCTACCTAGGATAGAACTCACAACCTCCTGATTGTGAGGCAAGAGCTCCACCTCTAGGCCACAGGAACTGTTACCTCCTTTCAGTTTCAGCAGTCCAACATTACCAGCAGTTTATCTCCCAGAAATTTGTCTCCTTACAGCCACCGTAGTTAGTTTCATTTTACCACGTGGCTGCAGCCCCTCAGCTGTAAGTCGGGAGGCTGCTAATTAGTTTCTTGTGCAAATCAGGCTCTGCTGCTGTTGGCTGCAAAGAGGTAAATTGTTGGTAGGTAGAGGCCAAAGGGTGGGGTGGCTGGGTGGGGCTACATTTGGTGTATAAGATGCACCCAAGTTTTCACCCTCTTTTGGGGGGTAAAAAGGTGCGTCTTATACTCCGAAAAATACAGTAAATAAGCTCAGGTCTCTGACCAGGAAAAGTAGGAATTTTATTTTTCTTCATCCCCTTTAAGTTCATCGGTGTTTTTTTTCCAATGTGCTCTTATTTATACATTTATCAAGTGACCATGCTGGTAGCTGACCTATCTTGAAAAGATTTATGTCTCTTATAAAAAGACACTTTGACAAAGCCTCATTTAACAAGGCACTTGTTGAGGCCCTGGGTGTGATTGGTCTTATTGGTGAATGTAAATAATTGCTGCCTTCCTTTAAAGACCAAAGAAATCACAGCTGAGGGCTCTGCCTAAAGCACTGAATTCCAACCTAACTCTCAGCAAATCACTAACATTGTTTTTTCTCTTATGTTTTCTCCCCTGGTTGTGCAAAAAATATTGAACTGGCACTTAAAATCTAAGCATCCTGTTTGTGTTTGTTGCCTAAGGACAGATTTCTGTTACCAGTTACCTCAACAGCATAATAATATAAGAACCTGTCTGGCTCAGACCAAAGGGCCACTAATACAGCGATCTTGCTCCTCTAGATGCTAACCTTTTGGAAGACCAGAAGGAAGACACCAGCACAGTAACAGTACTGAAATTAATATCATGACTTCTAGTTCTTGATCATATTATGTTCCATGAGTTTGAAAATCTGTTTTGATAGGCTTCATTATTTCTTATAAGAGGAAACCTCATATTTATGTAAGGAAATGCTTTTTCCTGTCTGAATCTTCATCAAACGTTCCTCAGTACATCCTTTTCATCCCTATTATTTGAGAAAGAAAAGATTACAGACTAACAGAGCTGGAAGGGACCTTGGAGGTCTTCTAATCCAACCCCCTACTCAAGCAGAAAACCCTGCACCATTTCAGACAAATGGTTAATCCAATCTCTTCTTCAAAACCTCCAGTGTTGGAGCACCCACAACTTCTGAAGGCAAGCCATTCCACTGATTAATTGTTCTGTCAGGAAATTTCTCCTGAGTTCTAGGTTCGGTCTCTACTTGATTAGCTTTCATCTTCTTGTTTGCTTCTTGTTCTGCCTTCAGGTGCTTTGGAGAATAGCTTGACTCCCTCTTCTTTGTGGGAGCGCCTTAGATATTGGAACATTGCTATCATGTCATCCCTAGTCCTTCTTTTCATCTCATTATTTGCTTTCCAGACAATGGGTACAAGTCTCTATACCTCCATATATCCTTGTTTCCTTGACCAGAATTATGATGATGCATCCTTTCCTTGTCAGGATGTTATTCCAGACCCTTGATAATTTTGTTTTATCTTTTCCTCACATGTTCTAGCTGTATGACATTTTCTTGAGCCCCAAATGCTATACTATTCTAAGTATGGTAATACTAAAATATATAGAATAGAAATAGAAATGGAAATGGGAATAATAGAAATAGAAATAGAAATAGAAATAGAAATAGAATAGAATAGAATAGAATAGAATAGAATAGAATAGAATAGAATAGAATAGAATTCTTTATTGGCCAAGTGTGATTGGACACACAAGCAATTTGTCTCGGGTGCATAAGCTCTCATTGTACATACAAAATTGTGTAGTCTTATTTTCACAGCAGCAGAATACTGGATAAACTTTCAAATGAGCTGCAATAAACTTTTCAATGAGCAACAGAACAAAGTCAAACTAGAGTCTTGGACTTTAATGGAACTAATTTCAATAAACTTAGAGACACCTTGGGAAGGATTCCATGGGTGAGAATCCTCAAGGGAAAAGCAACCCAAGAAGCTTAGGAAACTTTGAAAAGTGAGATTATAAAAGCCTAGTCTTACAAAATGCCAATGAAGAAGAAAAATAACAGCTCTCGAAAGAAACCAACATGGCTACATAAAGAACTCTCTGATAAATCGAAACACAAAAAAGGACAAGTATAAAAAGTAGAAAGAGGGGCACATAACTAAGGCAGAATATCAGCAAATAGCCCAAGCCTGCAAAAATGAAGTGAGGAAAGCTAAGGGTCAAAATGAACTAAGGCTTGCAACAAAAGTCAAAAATAAGAACAACAAAAAGCTTCTTTCAATATGTAAAAAACAAGAAAAAATCAAGGAAGCAATTGGTCCATTAATGGGAGAAAATGGCAAGAAGGTGACAAGCAACAGGGAGAAAACAGAACTGGACTAGATGAACTATAAGGTCCCTTCCATCTGTTTAATCTGCTTAACTCATTTTTTGCATCCATCTTTACACAAAAGGAAAAACAGTCCAACCGATCAAAAACAGTAACGTAAAAAATCAGATTAGGAATACAAGTTAAAATAGGCAAAGGTGACAGAAGGTTGAACCATGGCAACTGGACTAATTTTTCAATGAGCTATCTGTCAAGATCCTTTTTCTAGTTTATCACTGCTACTCAGATCATGGATGCATATAAATGTTTGATTATTTCTTCACAGTATGATGCATTTTATACTTGCTTTCATTAATAGGATTATACAGTATCTGTCCCAAATTTGTTAACTTTGTTTATCATACATGTGTTGGCTTGTTCCAAGATTTCAGATTTTCCCAATAGTATTTTGATTTGCTTTCGTCACAGATTTAAGATGGAAACCGCAATTCCTACGTCCTTTATAATATTACTTGATATGATGTTTTGGATAGTTTCTCATGAATTTCCATGAGGCTGTTATCATTATCAATGTTAGTAGATAAAATGTAATTGTGCTGTAATCTGTTGACTTTATTTCTGGAGATTATTATGATTCATAATATCATATACTTGTGACTTTTATTAACAGGTTAGATAATGTTCTGCAGAGCAATAGGAGACATTATGAAAAGAGCAGCTAGACCTGGACTGCCAACATCTGTCTGAAGGAAGAAGAGATCTTTGAGATCACCCATATGTACTCTGGACCAGCTGTTTTATGTGAGCAAATGGCAAAAACCAAGGTTTTTGTCACTGCTTGCAATCAGCTGGGATTTGTGTGATTTGATTGAACTTATATCCATTAATGTAGCCTTCATGAATTCAATATGTGAACAAATCTCATTTCTTAATCACTTTGGATTTTACTTAAAAATATATACTTTTTAAAGATTGACATCCTTCAGCATTTCAAATTTTATTGTATTCAACAGGATGAGGGTTTTTTCCTTCCATTCTTTAAAAAGATGATTACAAAGTTAAGGTTTTATAATTTTTTCTCTCTTTTAGAAGAGATGGCAAAAGGGTAATCAGACTATTTAGAAAGTTTTAAACAGATTAAGGGTTTATTTGGACTTGAATTAAGATTTTGAAGTTAATTAAAAGAATCATTTCCACGGGAAACTTTCCATGTTTATATCTGAATAATTGATGACTTTGAAGGCTGGTCTCTAGAGGGTTTTTAAAGGAAGTGATTGTATCAATGGAGTAGCTAACAGTGATCTATGATTTTGGAACACAGAAAATGTTTTTAAAATTATTTGCTATAATAAATAAACTGGATTCTGTAATTGAAGTTGTGGAAGATTTATTGAATAAAGTTGAAATCAATCTAAATGTGGGTTTAAAAAGGAATAAGCAGATGGAAAAAGATGGAAAGTAGATACACAAAAAGACAAACTATTAGATGTACAAGTGAAACTGACTTTGGTTTAATAAATACAAATATAAATATGGATACAAGAGTAACATGGATAATATTTTTATATTGGATTTACAAAATAATTTTGATAAAGTTGTCGATTTTGGGGGAAGAGACAGTGAGAATACAAAAAGTGATGTGGATAATTGTACTGGATCTACAAAAGAGGCTTGCTAAAATGGCCATCGATTTTCTGATGGGAAACAAAGACACCATAAAAAGGAAAACATGTTTGGATATTATCTGAAGAAACTAAAGATTGTTCTGAATAAGGGGCAATAATACAGAGTTGTTTTATTTGATCAAGGTTAAAGTAGATGGATTGCTATTTTTTGTAATACTTCATGGGTTTATGTGGACTAGGACTGATTTTAAATGTTTTGTTTAGTTAAAGAAATGAGATGGTGGGGATATATTTAAACAGAAAATAAAAAAAAAGGAAAAGGAAACATTCAAAGTGGGTTGTTTAGATAGAATTTGCAATAGTTATGCCATTGCTTCTTAAACCCTTAATGGATTTAGCTGATTAGGATGGAATGATGAGGTTTTAAAGACTTGTTTATAGAGAATGGGGTGGGATTAGGGGTGGGTTCTGGCTTACCTCACTGCCAGTTTGCTTCCTGACGCGCCGCGTGGGCGCATGCACAGTGCTAAAAACCCAGCTTCTGTGCATGCACAGAAGCAAAAAACAAAATGGCAGCACCTATAGTGCCGCCGAGAGAGCCAGTTCAGGGGCATGGCAGGTCTGGGTCACTGCCGGTTCCAGTGACCTAGGGGGCCAAGTTACAACCGGTTCCATAGAACCGGTCCGAACCAGGAGGAACCCACCTCTGGGTGGGATATGAGATGAAGTGATGGTTAGTTGTATTTTATGGTGATAAACTGTTAATGTTAACTCTGCTCACTGGATATAAAAGGGGAAGTTTCTTCTTTTTTCTTTTTTGCACTTTTTAATTTTTTTCTTTTATCTCCTTGAATTTTTTTTATCTTTTGTACTTTGTATATTTTAAAATAACTGTAATGCAGATCGGCTTGATACATTATCTTTTTTCTAATAATTATATTAAGAATTACATTATAAAGATAAAAATCTTAATACAATTATTATTTTAAAAAGATAATGTATTAATCCTATCTGCATTACAGTTATTTTAAAAATTAGATTGAAAAAGTTTGAAGAAGGATATTTCACCCAAAAGTACTGGAAGTTGGATTAACACATGCTTAATCAGTTTCTTCAGAACTTTAAGTTTGGATATGGTTTAAAATTCACCATATAATCATTTGTTAAATAGAACTATTGTAACTTTTGAATTGTAAAATCACAATAAAGAATGGTAAGAATAGTTATATTCTATTAAGGATGCAATCCTATGTAGACTTTTAAGAATTGTAAAGAATTTCACAGAAGTATAATAACATTCAGCCTGATATGCTGCAGGGTTTTTTCTCCCAACCATCTAGATATTATTGGTATGATTGCTGCACAACCAATCCATCCATACAATTCCAAAATTATAGATGATTAAATAATAGGGCAGCACATGGTTGCAAAAAAGTGTTGGTGTTCCTGCATGTAACTTGTAAATGTAAATCCAGATTGTTTACATTTTTTACTAAATTGTGTCAACACTTACGTTCTTTCTTCTGAACATTTTCTAGATGTGTGAGTGATCGCCATTATTCTGTTACGATTGTTGATGAACTTCATATTGTGCGTTGTATTGTATCGTGTATTATTTGCTGGCCAAATTTAAGGTACCTTTCTAGATACATTGACATGTAAGACGAGATGTAAGATGTAAGATGCACATCAGGGGCGGGTTCCTCTTACCTGCCTACCAGTGCGCTGCGCTCGCATCATCACATTTCATGCGTGCGCACGCTTGCTATGCGCACGTGTCCCCTTGCGCGATTTTGCTTTCATGCATGCACGGAAGCAAAAAATCGCTGAAATCTCGCACGCGCGCCCCCTCACAAGATTTTGCTTCCGCGCATGCGCAGGAAGCAAAAAAAAAAAGGCCAAAAATTCAGTAAAAAAGATGGTGCCACATGACGGACCAGCGAAGATGGCACCGGAGCTGTCGCGCGCAAATTGCGCAATCGGCGGGCCGCTACTGGGATGACAGAGTGGACCGCACCGGTAGGAACCCACCACTGATGCACATGTAAGATGGCAGAGCCCTTTATTTCAATAAAAATAAAATCAGCATGCATGGTATTCACTGTAGTTTGATCTTTGAGGAGCCTTGAAGAAATCTCTTTAGGCCCTAGTCTTTCCCCATAGTGCTGGTAAAGAGATTATAGGCCTAGTATATTCAGAGAAAAACGCCAGGCCTCTGGGCCTAGCATACTAATCCATACAAAGGATAACAGAAGCCTAATTAATTCTCATGTCTCAGAATCTGATAACAGCCCCGCACACAGGCAAGTCCATAAGGGCTTAATGAGTTTAATCGACTGCACTTGATGATTTTATTTGAAACCCTGTGCCACAAATTAAACTATTAAAAATGCACTTGAACTTGATTGGCAGCTGTAATCCTAACAAAGTCTATTTAATCCATTGAGTCAGAGAGTGTAACTTAAATACAACTTTTTTTTAATGCATTAAAGAAAGAGGTAGGGTATTCTGTGTTCCAGGAAGCCTGCTCATTTTATAATGGCAGATTAGGTGAATTTGGAGAAGCAAGCAACGGAGCAATTAGTTGGAAATGAGGAGGATCACCTAAGACATGAAGGTCATTGCAGCTACTCGGCTAAAGCAAGGGAATACTCTGCATTGAAGAGTATTGATATAGCAAGGTTTGGAGACAGACAATCACTTTAGTGACGACAACAAATGAATCATTTCACACAGAAGGCAATGGTAAACCATTCCAGTATTTTACGAAGAAAACCAGATGGGGAGAGAAGATAGAACAAATGTTGATACAGTGACAAATGATAGGCTGCTTAGGTCAGATGGCACTCAGGTCAGATGGCACTCATCTGAAGAAAAGCTGAGGATCTTTCCGAGAACTAATGGAGTCTATGATGTGGTTAAATTAAAACCTTTTGGACATCTGCAGGATGATATTACCATGCAGAAAAAGAAAACCCGAGGATGCAGAGACAGATTACAGTAGGAGCATGGAATATGAGAAGCATGATCACGAAAAAACTCAACAGTGAAAGATGAAATTATTAATCTGTTATGAGTTGGCATCTTAGGCCAATTGAAATGAACTGGAATGGACACTCAGGACACACACATGCACTCAGAGACACACACTCACAACATCATTGAAGTAGTTGGCAGTTTCTGCATTTTAGGATTAACCATCAAGGCTAAAAGATCCAGCATCCAAAAAAATATTTGAACTTGGTAGGTAGCAATGAAGATCTTGGAAATTATATGCTCCTGCTAGGATGAGTTTGCACCTACAAACATTAAATTGTTCAAGGACAATTTTTTTCTTGTGATTTACAGATTAACAGAGTTGGAAGGGACCTTGTAGGTCATCTAGTCCAACCCCCCCTCCCCGCTCAAGCAAGAGACCCTACACCATTTCTGACAAATGGCAGTCCAATCTCTTCTTGAAAGTCTCAAGTGATGAAGCTCCCACAACTTCCGAAGGCAAGCTGTTCTATAGATGTAAAATTTGGACTTTGAAAGGGCCAGATAGGGATTGACATCTATGAACTTTGGTACTGGAGAAGGTTCTTGAGGACATCACAGATAACTAGGAAAGCCAACAAATAGATCATAATACAAAAAAGAAAAAAAATCAGAGTTCTCAGTTGAGATGCTAGTAACCAGGTTTAAACTATAATAGTTTGGACACATTATATGAAGATGTTGATGAAGATTTTCATTCCTACTCCCTCCAAAGTAGTTTTTTCCAGCCCTAAGTCTTTGCAGGCTTGTTTTCATTCCTACTCCCTTCGAAGAATATTTTTTTCAGCCCTAACCAGGGGATAAAATAATGTGCTGAAGCTGAACAGACTAAGGACACTAGCCAGATGAATACCTGGTAGGTAGATTTCCCCCCTATTTTCCTCCCCCAAAACTAAGGTGCGTCTTATACTCCGAAAAATACGGGTAATCATCCATTTTTATACATTTCTTCTATTTCATTTATGCTGTCTCTTCACCAGCTTCTGCAATAGTGTTGTCTTACCTTCCCACAGGCTCTCATAACATATAGCCATTGATGAAGAATTGTATTGGAGGTCAATATAATCAGCAACTGTTGATGTTCTACAAGGAAGCAAGGGAATTAATTTGGACTCTTGAAACTCTGTGGCCTCACTGCTGGGTGTTAATCCCTCTGTTCCCTTCAAGTAAATAGAAAAAAGGAGCAAGACCTGCTACCACGGGCCTCCTCTGTTTGAGGAGTGAGATAAATTTGGCCCATGTGGAAAGGGAACAAATAAAATATTTGGAGCTCTTTGAAAGTAATCTGTCCCAAGACTCCTCTAAATTTAAAGCCTACAGTACTTCCTTGGTTTGACTTGGAAAGTTTCTTCAGAGGTTCTTGCCTCGATTTTTTATTTGCTTTACATCTTGAACCTTAATTTTCCACCTTCCACACATTAATAGTATTTAATCAGAAGTAAGTTCTATATATTCTATAACAAGGGATTTTAATTCAGAGTGACGTGATCTGTTAGTTCCAAAACTTCTAATTGAAATAGAAGTCTTTGAGAATGATTGTTCAATTCCTTACTGTGAATTCTTGTTCTATATATAAAGGGACTTACCGGCCTAGTTATGTACCCTCAAATATTTATTATAAGCCTTATTATTGTTCTTTCCCCCCAGTTCCATGCTACATAAATCTTGTAGCATGATGCTTCAAAAGACTAATTTCCCATTTATTTACATTGTAGGAGGCTCAAGCTTTTTGACAGAGCATAACCTGTTACCCTAATCATTATTCTATTCAAATCAAAATGTTATATTTACTCCCCTCCTTGCAAACATTTTAAACCTTCCAGGGAAAGAAAAAGTTATCAGTATGCAGGTTTTAGCTCTTGCTGCTAATTCCATCAGGGGCAGCACCCTGGGGAAACCTTCAGTTTTCAGACTGTGTCAGCCCGTTCAGGCATATCATCCAACAGCTGATCCAGGAGGCTGGTTCCAGGAGCAACAGTGTGGAGGGAGCAACTGAGAAAGTAAACACTATTTCATTTCAGATCGGTAGTCTCTAGTCTCCCATTTCCCCAAAGATGATGGAAATCTGTGTTTTATTTTTAGGATAAAACGGAGAAATGAATGTTATGGAGTTCCTCCTCCCTCCTTATTCTCTATTATTGTGTTGAAAGCCTTTGATAATTTGGCCATTTTAGGATATAAGGAAGCTCTTTGGGATAGGAGCATGCCAATTAGAAAAAAAATATTCTGAGCTGGTTTTGGTAGAGTTTGTTTTGCAGTATCAGAGCAGGTCTTTCTGATCTATATCGGTCTGAAATTGATCCATGATGTCCATTGTTTTTAACCATGAAAGATCACAATGGATTTAAATTGTTTGGAAAAACTTGTCTCCAACTCTGTTCCGTTGCTACAAGTGGATGTGTTCTCCTACATGTACGTAGCAGTTGTGTCACATCAGAGCAAAGCCTCATTGAGTTGTGCATTCAGTTTTCATAGTGGATCACTGGATGCCTAAGGGAAGGGAACATATAAATCATAAACCCAGTAGCCCCCTCTTGTTTGTATTCCTCAGAAGTTGGTATACAGACACAGAGAAATTGTCTAGAATATATAATGGGACTTGAAAGTTATGTTGGGAATGTGAACAACAAGAGACATTTTATCACGTTTAAAATGTTGATACTGAATGTGTAAAAAAGCTAGAAAGTTTTGGATTCAAATAAATACACTGATTCAGAAGATATTAATTGTGGAACTTTGTTTTTATATTTGATAACTGCAGTAAGATTATTGTATGCACAAAGATGGAAAGATTTGGCATTATTCACAATGGAGAACAGTTGGTGAAAACGATAGAACTTGCTTCAATTAACTTCTTTGATCAAAGAAAAATTATTTTTATTGCTGACTGGGAAACCTTTATGAACTTTTTGGGCAAAACAAAATAATCCACTTATAATTTATGATTTTCATTTTAGACAGGATAGATTATAAAAATAATCTATAGAGTAGACAGAGTAAGAAGAAAATTCATTGTTATAATTGCTGTAAAGTTAGATTAGAAGCCATTTCTTTGTATCGTTTTTCTTTCTTCTTTTTTTCTTTTACATTGTTCCTTTTTTTTTGCACCTTTAGCTTTTTCTTTCTTTCTTTTTTCTTATTTATATGACCTTTTACTAGTATCTGTCTGTCTGTCTGTCTATCATCTACCGGTATCTATATTTTACATAAAAATATATGTATTTTTAAGAAGCTGGTGATATACAGAAAGTGATATACACCACGAAAGAAAGTCATCATGACCAGTAGTCCTTGGTAATTATGTCCTTCATGAACTTGTTTTTGAAGTTGTACATCATTGCAATATTTAATAAATACAATGGTAGTAAATTCCATACTTAAAAAAAATTCTTCCCACTCAGCTTCAGTGAAGGACATTAGTCTTACTATTACAAGAAAATCAGAAAGGTTTTATGCAAAGTGAAATTTCTCTAAATTTTGCTAAATTTCTCTATCTACTATTTTACCCTTTGCATTTTTAAAAAAATTAGTTGCTATTATGCTGCTCTTTCATCAACTTTTTTGGCACCAGTTCTGTTTCTATAATATACTTTTGGAGAGAATGTGGCTCAACGTTCATGTACTTTAGTATAATTTTGTATAGTCATTTTATAATATTGGTAATTTATTTTTAGACTTTTTTTCCCAGGAGTTATATTTTTGATTTAAGCAGTCATTGAGCTATATGCTACAACTCCAAGATCTCTTTACTTATCAACATCATGAAGTTGGATCCCATCAACTCATAAGTGAAGTTAGGATATTTTTTTTCAAATGTACTTAAATCTATATACAGTATGTTTACATTGACCCTCACTTGTTATTTTATAAATTCCATAGACTGGGGAATTTAGATTTAGATTTATTATTAGAGTTGGAACGGACCTTGTAGGTCATCTAGTCCAACCCCTGCTCAAGCAGGAGTTCCTACACCATTTGAGACAGATGGCAGTCCAGTCTCTCCTTGAAGGTCGCAAGTGATGGGCAGGGGCGGGTTGCTCACTTACCTTGCTACCGCTTTTTGCAAAAGCAAAAATCATCAAAAAATTCACGAAAAAAGATGGCGGCGCCTAGGCACCGGCAACCGACCACACCGGGTCAGTAGCCTCTTGATGACATCACCAGCCCGCCGCTACCAGTGCGATAGAGTGGACCACACCGGTAGGAACCCACCACTGGTGATGGGGCTGTCACAACCTCTGTAGGCAAGCTGTTCCACTGGTTGATTGCTCTCACCATCAGAAAGTTTCTCCTCATTTCCAGGTTGAATCTCTCCTTGGTCAGCTTCCATCCATTATTCCTTGTTTGGCTTTCTGGTGCCATAGAGAACAGCCTAACCCTGATCTCTGTGGCATCCCCTGAAGTATTGGAATATTGCTATCATGTCACCCCTGGTCCTTCTCCTCGCCAGACTGGCCAAGCTCAGTTCCTGCAACTGCTGTTTGTATGTTTTATTTTCCAGACCCTTTATAGCAATAGCACTTAGACTTATATACCGCTTCATAGTGCTTTACAGCCCTCTCTAAGCGGTTTTACAGAGTTCAGCATATTGCCCCCAACAATCTGGCTCCTCATTTTACCGACCTCAGAAGGATGGAAGGCTGAGTCAACCTTGAGCCGGTGAGATTTGAACTGCTGAACTGCTGAACTAGCAGTAGCCTGCAGTGCTGCATTTAACCACTGCGCCATCTCGGCTCTTAGCGCCATCTCGGCTCTTATCTTGATTTTGAGACAACTTTACATCTGAGGTCTCCCCCATGTATGCATGATTTTGTATGTCCTTTTTAAATTTTTTAAAAATTGTTTTTAATAATTTTATTGTTTAGTTGTTCTTTAAAATGCTGTACGCCGACGGCATAGGGCGGCATAGAAGAACTCAAATAATAAATAAATAAATAAATAAATAAATAAATAAATAAATAAATAAATAAATAAATAAATAAATAAATAAATAAATAAATAAATAAAATCTTCAGGACTATTTCACTGTCTTTTATTTTTTAACTGCTGCAAATAACTTGGTTCATCAACAAACATGATCTCTTCACTGCAGACACTGATTGTATGACTTAAGCCCAACAGTTGGACTTTCATGAAAGGGACACATGGAGCTTCTATTAAATGTCTTTTGAAAGCATTTAAGCTGATTTTGCAAGATCCCATCCGTTCAGTTTTACATTGATATCTTCAGAAGAGAAATCAATGTAGGTGCTTCATTAGTATTGGGCAACTAGCTGTAACATCACATTTAAGTGTGATGTTTAATAATATATAAGATGTTAAAAATATCTCCCTATCTGATTTTTCTACAGGAGGCATTTTTTGGTATGTCTCTATCATGTCCTTTAACATACCTTTAATGTCTGTAATCCTGTAAGAGTGCAGTCACCTCCTCCATAGTGTAATTGTGTTTGTTTGCAGAGAGCTAGGTTAGTCTGCCAGATGTGTACAGAAGTTTAAAGTAAGGGAAGAAATTAGCTTTACAAAGGCTAGTTTGCTTCTTGCAGTGTTTGTCTGACAAATATTGACATGCAATAACCCCCTGAATCCAAGGCTATGAATACTTGAACTACATTGCTCCTGGAACACAGTTCATTTTTTTGTATTCAGTGGACCACAACAAACCAGATTAGATGTAGTAATAATAGAGATGTGTGTCAGAACAGGGTCATTGCTGATTCGCTATAAACTCTATGACAGTGAAGGGGATTTTAAAAATACAGTGTGAGGAGTTGGAGAGGCAAACAGTGTGGTAAAAGCATAAAAGAAAAATTAGCCTTTTTCTCCAAACATCCCCTTACCTCTGCATAAGCAATTGTTGAATTTATAGTTCAACAATTTGCCTCTTCCTATAAGTATTATGTTTTATTCCCTTTCATGAAACAAAACATGAAATAGCTTAGCACTTGTTGTTGTTAGTTGTGAAGTCGTGTCCGACCCATTGCGACCCCATGAACAACGTTCCTCCAGGCCTTCCTTTTCTCTACCATCCTCTGGAGTCCATTTAAGCTCACATCTACTCCATCCAGCCACCTCATTCTCTGTTGTCCCCTTCTTCTTTTGCCTTCAATCGTTCCCAGCATTAGGCTCTTCTCCAGTGAGTCCTTCCCTCTCATTAGGTATTTGAGTTTCATCTTCAGGATCTGGCCTTCTAAATAGCAATAGCAATAGCACTTAGACTTATATACCGCTTCATAGTGCTTTACAGCCCTCTCTATGCGGTTTACAGAGTTCAGCATATTGCCCCCAACAATCTGGGTCCTCATTTTACCCACCTTGGAAGGATGGAAGGCTGAGTCAACCTTGAGCCGGTGAGATTTGAACAGCTGAACTGCTGAACTAGCAGTAGCCTGTAGTGCTGCATTTAACCACTGCACCATCTCGGCTCTAAAGAGTAGTCAGGGTTGATCTCCTCTAGGACTGACTGGTTTGATTGCCTTGCAGTCCAAGGGACTCGCAGGAGTCTTCTCCAGCACCATAGTTCAAAGGCCTCAATTCTTTGGCGCTCAGCCTTTCTTATGGTCCAACTTTCACAGCCATACATTGCAACTGGGAAAACCATAGCCTTGACTATACACACTTTTGTTGGCAGGGTGATGTCTCTGCTTTTTAGTATGTTGTCTAGATTTGCCATAGCTTTCCTCCCCAGGAGCAAGCGTCTTTTAATTTCTTGGCTGCAGTCCCCCAGCTGCGGTGATCTTGGAGCTTAGCACCAGAGACCAGTTTAAGTACACATTTGATGGAGTCCAACAAGATCCATCAGTGTATGTATAAGCCATTATATCATTTACAGGAGAGGATGCAATTGTCAGCTCCATTAGGTAGGCCAGACCAGGAAATCAACTCCACATGAAAATTAAAACTACTTTTATTGAGATTATTTGTAGCAGAATTTTACAAGTCTGATTCTCCTCCCCCTCCTCCCCCTCCTCCTAACATTTCAATGACTTAGGGAGGTATCTATATGAGTAAATGTTATCATCTCATTGTGAATTTAAAAATGTTTCAGCCCTTTTTTCCTAACTAACAGTTCCTGCCTACCTTCTTGCTTAGTCTTTCCAGTAATAAGACTGCTTGCTGGTTAAGTATATATCCAAAGAATAATAATGTTAAATGTATGTAAAGCTGTATGCAAAGATGCAGGAAATGAAATTAAAATTGGTTTGTCCTGATCTCTTCTGTGATGCTTTAAAATGCAGACCTGACAGATAATTTAATGATCAAGTGTGGCCCTTGGCCAGAAAAATAGGGCACCTCTATTTTAATCCTTTTCTGCATTTGCAATAAATACCATGCAGCTGGACTATTGCAGGGAGCTCTATTTATGGGTGCCCTTGAAGCCCATCTTGAAGTTTCAGAGTGGTTTAGTTCAGAATGGAGAGGCTTGTTTAAAGAATGGTACTAGGACTGCTGGTGTTACTTAGTTTGGGTAATGAAAGATCCCTCATGAGAATGTCCAGAGATATTTCACAAGAAGAGTATTACATTCCTCTGTTTGCAACAGAATACCTTATGAAGCCAGACTTGAACTTTTGGGACTTGATAATTCAGAACTACACCGCCTTCGATCTGACCTAAGAGTAGCTCACAAAATTATCTGCCACAATGTCCTACCTGTTAATGACTACTTCAGCTTCAACCGCAACAATACACGAGCTCACAATAGGTACAAACTTAATGTAAACCGCTCCAAACTTGATTGCAAAAAATTCGACTTCAACAACAGAGTGGTCAATGCCTGGAACACTTTACCTGACTCAGTAGTTTCTTCCCCAAACCCCAAAAACTTTAACCTTAGATTATCTACCATCAACCTCATCCCATTCCTAAGAGGTCTGTAAGGGGCGTGCATAAGCGCACAATCGTGCCTACCGTTCCTGTCCTAATGTACCCATATATTCATACTTCTTGTACTCATAATCATGCTTGTACTATTATATATATATACAATCATGTTTATACTTTGTTTGTAATCATATATGCTTGACAAATTAATTAAATAATAAATAAATAAATAAATAAATAAATAAATAAATAAATAAATAAATAAATAAATAAATAAATAAATAAATAAATAAATAAATGAGTGACACTTGCTGCCATGAATATATTATACCCCCACTGGCTCCTAATTAGCTTTTGAGTATAAGATGCCTCTGTGGTTTGGCCCCCAACTTCAGGATGGCCTTTGCCAAGTACAACTGCCCTGCCTGATTGATTGTCCTAGGAGAAATTGAAGGTAGCCCCCTATTTATATGGGGTGCACACTAGAAGCTCATAGCTGCTGTTTTCCTATGGCAGCACCTACAATATGGAATAGCCTTCTGCTTGGACTGAGATTGACCTCTACAATTAGATTTATCTTCCAGAAACTATTGATGTCTAGGATGGATGACTGATTTTATAACAACACATTTTTTTTCATTTTTAAAATGTTTCATTACTATAAAACACCAAGAGACTTGGGATTATGGGAAGTAGTAAATCCACTAAATATATAACTAAAAGAAACAAATGCATTGTGCTGAAATGTGTATCATGCAAAACTGCATTAACATTTATCTGCTTGGATATAAAGTTTCTGCCCACTCAACTATTGGACTTGGAGAGAAAGATTACGTCAAAAAGTATACTTTATTTTGTTTAGATGACATTGTCATCGGTGTCACTGATTGTTGTCCTTTGTCCTTCTACTGCAGAACATCTTGTTATCTTCTTTACACATCCCCGTGCTTTTTTCCCCAAAGGCTTTCCAAGGATAAATTGCTCAACTCTTGAGCAGATAATCCTACTTCTGAGTAGCAGAGAACCAATGCTCCTGGAAAGAATGCATGTGGGTGATAAGGGTGTGATTGCACTCCATCATAGTCACATTTTCACTTCTGTGATTGGGCACAGCTGTGACTTGCCTGTAATTACTTGCCTGCAGTTCAGACAAAGTCCCTCAATGAAAAGCCAGTTTTTCGGTTCAGGTGGCTGTATTGTGTTCCTGCTATAATTCATACAATTTGGAGAGTATGCATGTTTGTTATCAAGCTAAGTGTCCTTTTCAATCAGCTTGCTAACAATTAGGTAGATTTTTCAAAGGGCATGATCTAGATCAGGGTTGTCAAATTCAAGGCACGGGGGCTGGGTCCGGCCCATGGGGTGCTTAGATCTGGCCCGCGGGGCCGCCCTGGAAACAGCAAAGAACCAGCCCGTGGTGTCTCTGCCAGCAAAAACGGAGCTCGGGAGGGCCGCCCGAGCTCCATTTTCGCTGGCAGAGGGTTGCAGGAAGCCGTTGCAGCCGAAAATGGACCTCGAAAGCCCGTTTTCGCTGGCAGAGCACTTGGGCCACCATAGGCGCCCCTGACACAAGTGACATTGAGCTGGCCATGCCCACCCTGGCCCCCTGAGGTTAAACACAACCCTGATGCAGCCCTCAATGAAATCGAGTTTGACACCCCTGGTCTAGATGTCCCAAACAGTCTGTTAGGTAGCCTTGTTAAGTGCAGTACTAGGCTCTTTTGAATATATTAAAAAGTTGTTCTTCATGCAAAACACAATTGAACTATGGAACTTGCTACTTCAAGGTATACTGATATCCACCAGTAAAAAGATAAATTCAAGGATAGGCGTTATTAGTTATGGCATTATCAGTTTACTTCTAGACTTAAAAATGATATAACTTTGAAAGCTAACTGCTTTGGCAGATACATTCAGGTGCTTATTACAATCAAATACTATTAGTATAAATACTAATAATTAGAAACAAAACTCTATTGATATAATTGGAGTTAGGCTACAGATCAATTTACCTTCATGAAATTATAACCTAATAGAATAACAGAGTTGGAAGGGACCTTGTAGGTCATCTAGTCCAACCCTCCGCTCAAGCAGGAGACTCTACACCATTTCTGACAAGTAGAAGTCCTGAGATGGCTCAACTACCATTTAAATTCTCTCTCTCTCTCTCTCTCTCTCTCTCTCTCTCTCTCTCTCTCTCTCTCTCTCTCTCTCTCTCTCTCTCTCTCTCTGTGTGTGTGTGTGTGTGTGTGTGTGTGTGTGAGAGAGAGAGAGAGAGAGAGAGAGATAACAGTATATTAATTACAGATGAATTTGACTTGTTACTCCAAAGAATTTGACAAAATGTTACGTTAGAATCTTGGTCAGAGAGAAGAGTGTTTGCATAAGATCCATCTGATTATCAAGAAAAAGAAATAGTTGCCATTATTAATGTGTTGCTCACATCTCTGTTGAAAAGATTATAATATAAATGATACTGATTTTGCTGTTCTATTACCGTAAAGACATAACTTTTTAGCACAGCAAATCTTAAATCTGTCACTGAGAATGGCTGAAGCTAAAATATTGAAGTGATAGTTGTGACATTTAAATATAATAAATTGATCAATGTACTGTATGCAGCTGGTTGGAGCTTACTCAGCTCCAATTCTTTAATGCAGCATATTTGGATATTCTGCTATGTTCAATATTGAATTCCATCTCCAAGATCTTTATTAGAATGTGTACATGTCAGCCTTTTGGGGTAGACTGTCAGGAAACAGCATAACGCTTCCAGGAATACTACTTTATTGTTGTTCGGTTTAATAACCGAATCTTTTCCTCTGCCCGCTCTTATACCACAAAGCCTCAAAGCAGGGTTATTTTGAGAGGGTTTTTGGGTGAAATGCCTTCTCCTTTCCTAAAACTGAGTTGTCTCTTATTTTGCCTTTTTCTAGATTATTTCTGAATTCCTCTATGGTATTAGACTTCTCATAATTCATGATCAGCAGTACCACCAGTGGATTAACATGTCTAAGAGGATTGAGCATGATTAACCTAGGTCAGTGGTTCCCAAACTTTTTCAGTCCACTGCCCCCTTGGTGCTACAAACTCATCCTCAGTGCCCCCACCCCCTTCAGGTGGGCATGGCTTGGTGGTCAGGTGACCGGGTGGGCGTGGCCAACTTGTAAAATGTGGTGAAACTCACTTAACAACGCTCTTGCTTAGCAACCGAAATTTTGGGTTCAATTGTGGTCATAAGTCTTTCTTTCTTTCTTTCTTTCTTTCTTTCTTTCTTTCTTTCTTTCTTTCTTTCTTTCTTTCTTTTCTCTCTCTCTTTCTTCTGCAGTAGAAAGCAACCTCCGCCAAGGCAAATATCTTGTGACAGCAGCTATGAGATGCTCCTAAAACTCCAAATTACTCACCAACTCCCAAGACAGGGGATTCCTGACAGAGTTTATGGCTTATAAAACGGTTCCATGTGTCAAGGTATATCTGGATGAGAGAAAGTGAGGGCATCCCTGAATGTGTGAATGCACATGAGAAACATCCATGCCTTTTCCAATCTTCTTTCTTTCTTTCTCTTTCTCTCTTCTTGGCGGCGGGAGAAGGAAGAAAGTGCTCTGGCCAGTGCTCGGCTTACTTTCCTGGCGAGGCTCGGAGACCACCCGGCACACCCATCCACCGGCTCTCCAGGCAGCGCCACTTTCTCCCTGCCCCGCCAAGTCCCCGCCAGCCCAGTGCTGGCGGAGCTCTGTAGGTGCACTCCCTGACGCTTCCCAGCCCGTGAAGGTCCCGGAGCCGAAGCCGGGAAGGTGAGAGGGGCGACAGCAGTGGCAACCATGCTCCGGCCTGACAGTGACGTCATGTGCCATCCTGGAGCTCGGTCTCTGGGCTGACGGGGGCCTTGGCGGGTCAGGGAGAAAGTAGCGCTGCCTGGAGAGCTGGCGGATGGGCATGCTGGGTGTGTCCGAGCCTCGCCAGGAAGGTAAGCCAAGCACCGGCCAGAGCACTTTCTTCCTTCTCCCGCTTCCAAAGAATATTGGAAAAGGCATGGATGTTTCTCATGTGCATTCACACATTCAGGGACGCCCTCACTTTCTCTCATCCAGATATATCTTGACACATGGAACCGTTTTATAACCCACGCGCTCCCGACTGCCCGTTGCTCTGGCTGTCTCCCAGGAAGTTTGCGGGAAGTGGTGGCGGGCAGAGCTGGGCAGGGCGGAGCCACTGGTGCAGCAGCGCCCAGAGAGGAAGGCTGGGGGAGGCGTGGCCGATTGTCTCATTCACAGTGCCATGGGGTGGATGGGCTGGAAGAAGCGTGGTTGAGTGGGGCTGGGGCAGCGCAGCCTATTGTGCCTTCTCTTGCCCCGCTCTCCACCCCGGAGGGCTGTGCATCCCCCCGCCCTGTTTCTGCAAAGGCAGTGCCCTGCATGGCGATCTAAAGAAGGGAGGGGGATGCTGTAGAAAATGCTACCTTCCACCCGTGCCTCCTGTGCCATCTCAGCAGGACTTGTGCCTCTGAAGCAGCCCACTGGCTTCCAATCCGGCGCCGTGGGCCGAGTTCCCAGAGTGGCGCCGGCAGTTGGCCGGGCCAATCCGCAAAGAGAGCAGGCAGGTGGCCGGGTAAGAAGCCAATGGGCTGCTTCGGAGCCCCAAGCACTGCGGAGCCGGCATGGGTGGAAGGCGACCTTTTCTGCAGCATCCCCTTCCCCTATTTGGATCGCCCTGCAAGGGGGACTCTGCCTTTGCAGAAATGGGGCAGGCCCAGGACATCCACTTGCCCTTCCGCCACCCCTCTCAGCGGCTGCATTTCCACCAAGGGCCACCCGCCCACCCACTGGCTGGGCCGGGCTGGACACCGACCTCAGAAGGTAAGCGGGCATGGGGGACTGCCGGGAAGGCTGCGTGGAAGGGAGTAGGCTGCTACCTCCCTTCCCTGATGCCCCAACATGCTTTCCTGCCTTCCATGTGGCCTCTTAGCACCCCTGCCACCCCCCTTGCCCCTTAGCACCCCCCTAAGTAATCCCACTGCCCACTTTGGGAACCACTGACCTAGGTTAAAGAGTCCATAGAGAGCAGAAGGTGATATGTAGTAGCCCAATGCAGCCTTTTCTTCATTAAGATTGGATTGCCTCATATACACTTTTCAGCAAAAATATTCAGCATTGATTTTTCTAATAGTGTAGATTGCGAACATTAGATGGGTTATTCTTCATGATTTTCTTCAATATGGGACCTATAATAGCCAGACCCCATTTTTTAGGAATTCAGGTAGAAAGCTCAAACTGAAGTTGGCATTGGCATCCATCAATCTACAGTATGTAACTTTTAATCAGCTCAGGGAAATAGAATTGTAGCCAAGTGACTTTCCCTATCTTAAATGGTTGTTCAATTTACACGTCTTAAACTGAGATAAACAGGGAATCCATATCTATCTCCCTACGGGATAAAAAAACACCCATATTGGTTTCCTAACCTAACCTTACTCTAGGAAGCTAAACCTTTCAAAGAAGCAAAAATCGAACAGATTTCGGAAAAGTATCTTTAAGGCTAATCTGCATTAAAAACATAATCCTGAAAATTGTGACAGAATAAAATCCCAGCCAGATTTATGCAGAAGTGAGTTCATTAAGGCAGAGTTTTCTGAATGCTTTCTTCTCATGCCTTTTACGTCTGCATTGTGTTGCCTCTTCTCATCTCATCTCACCTACACTTTGTTGCTTTCTTCCCATAGTCTCCCATATAACGATTCCAAGATTCCGGCATAGTTTGGCTTCTCCTTGAACTCACAAACACTATTTAATTAAAATACTCACCTTGAGTAGAAACCTGAATAACTTAGTTATTTAAGTAGTATTTCAAACTCGACGTTCCAAAATAATAGGGCTTTTTTTTGTAAATTTCCATTCCATATTTTGAGTGCTGTGACAAAGGCTCACCTTTGAATTTAGTAACACAGTCATTGAATTCTGGCTATGTTACTTAAAAAAAACTGGATAACTTATACTTATATGCCTTCCAGATTCATGCAAGAGCTGCCAAAGCTATTCTTGTTTACTTCTTGGTCCTGACATCTGTATCCCTTATTTCATATTGAAACAGCACCGACAAATGGAATGGGACAAGCAAATGCTCCAAATAACATTGACAAAAATGTGAAATAAAGCAGCAAAATGCCCAATGTATTTTGGTAAAGCCCAGGATTTCCTTGTGGGGAATATCATCACTATGTCGATGACTTTCAGCCTTGTTCTTCTTTTTCAAATAATGAATCCCAGGGATAACATGGAATTTTAGAAGTGATTAGAAGTAAGAAGTTGACATTTTATGTTGGAAAGTTAACCTGGATGTATGTCTTTCTATTCATGTTCTTGGATGGAATTCCACTCATTTCAGAAGACTTATGTTTCTATTGGGTGGCGGGGGGGGGGGGGGCAGAGATTGTCTTTCTAGACTTGCTGTTATCTGAGAAGATACAGATAATTTAATGGTCAGGGATGCTTCCTATATTCTCAAATACAGCAGTTATTGCTTCTGGAGAAAGAGATTATTGATCAGGAAGAGGACAACAACATACATTATCATAAAACTGAAGCAACTCCCCAGTGGCATAGCTTACAATATTAAATATGTTTAGTTTTGCAAGAAGACTTTTTTTGAAAGTGACCTGATGTTAATTGAATTCTCTCCCAAACTATATATTTGGACCTTTTGTTAACAAGGGTTTTACTAGCCCTTTGTGAATGTGATATTAAAGAAATGTTCTTTTGTTTGTTTCCATCTGCTTTTAATCTAGATGCTCAGTTGAATGAATAACTGTTGCTGCTTTTTACTTTCATCTTGAATATATGGAAGAGATGCTATTTCTGTCAACAGCTCAGTAGGTGGTCACAGAAAAACCATGTTCTTTCATTATTTGCTTTATGAGAATCATCATGTCGATCTGCTTTACAGGGTTGTTGTCAAGTTGACTGAGAGGATGTGTGTGAACAGCTTTGAGCACTCAACAACCATGTAAATGTCAGCTCTTTTTTCTTTGTAGGAGAGCTGCTAAAACATGCTTGCTCAGGTTGAAAATAAAATGGCATGGGTGTAATTCGGAGCAGGCTTGAAGAAGTTGAGAGGGAAGTAAGAGTTCTGGGTGACTCACAATGACTGTTACATGAACAGGAATCTCTCTCTTGGTGGAAAGGGGACATACTGTAGCTGTGGAGTTCCATCAAGAACCTTCTCTGGATTTTATTTATAGGAATTTACTTTCAATTATTTATGATCTGTAGTATTGACTATAGTACTTTCCAAAGGATATTGAAATAGTAAAGTCTAATCTAGTCTGTTTCTATATTTTAGCATAGTGTGGTGCTAATGCAATTCAGAGTACACTTTTCATGGTGTTACATTGAACTGTCTTTGTTAGTTTGTTCAGTGTTGAAAATGAAACCTTACCTTTAGAGTTTAAGTTGCTCACTTGGGGGAGAGCGGCAATGAAATTTAAATCAAGGGCCATTCAACCATGGAATCCAATCAACTGTTTCCATACCAAGACTTCTTTTCTTGAAGCAGGACCTGAAGACTATGCCTCACTTCCTTTGACACCACAAAGAGAGTTTATCTGAGCTAGTTTGATTTGCTTATAAGGTAAGGTGACCAGACGTCCCGCTTTTGGCGGGACAGTCCCGATTTTTAATAATAATTTGTCCCCTGTCCCGCGGCGTTTCAAAAAAGTCCCGCCAAGCAAGTGCGGCGCGGAAGCCGTTGGTGGCCTGCTCTTGGAAGAGGCTGCCGCTCTCGCTGCCCACTTTCTTCCTTCTCCCGCCACGAAACAAAAGTGAACTGCTTCAGGAAGGCAGGCGGAGTCTGCAGCCAGGCAGGGAGCGAGAGCGGCGGTAAGGGCTGCGATGAGGGGTGTGTGTGTTTGGGGGTGGTGCACAAAGCTGCAGCAAAGCAATCCTGGATTTGTGTCTCCACCTTTATTCACATGGATGGGCTGCGGGATAAGAGAGATGGACCCCTCCCATCTTGCTCCCCTAGAACCCCCCCCCGGTCAATGGTGTCCTGCTTTACAAATATTAAAATCTGGTCACCTTATATAAGGGCTGCTGCAAACCAAGGCTTGCAAGCAACAGATACGAATCCTCCCTTTACTAAAGCAAAATGGTTTCCCTCTCTTGCTTTTATAGGCATTTTTTGTGTGCATGTCTGGGTTCAAACGGAGTCTCCTACGTTCCAGAGGCTTTTCCCATTCTTAAATCCCACTTTAACTGCTAGTGAAAGAAAGGGCTGTGAAGGGAAAATGCATGTGAAGGGAAGTGTGGGATTAATAGGAGAAGATTTGTTCATATAAACCTTTATGAAAAAAGTGGAGCTGAGGCTTTGCAGGCACGTGTAAATGGAATGGCAAGATTAGCTTCTGGCTTTTCTTGACAAGGGCTCATATTAAGAAAAAAGCTGCCATCTCTGTGTAAATAGAAAAGAGGTGAATGTGATATTAAAGAATGGTTCTTTTACTAGATGCTATCAGTGATGCTATCTGATTAGAGAGTAGGGGAAATGTAGAAGCCATTTATTGGAATAATAATAATAATAATAATAATAATAATAATAATAATAATAATAATAATAATAATAATAATAATAATAATAATAATAATAATAATAATAATAATAATAATAATAATAATAATAATAATAATAGCTGAGGTGGCGCAGCGGTTAGAGTGCGGTACTGCAGGTCACTTTAGCTGACTGTGATCTGCAGGTCAGCAGTTCAAATCTCACCGGCTCAAGGTTGACTCAGCCTTCCATCCTTCCGAGGTAGGTAAAATGAGGACCCAGATTGTTGGGGGAAATGTAAATATACATTGCTTACTGGTGTAAACTGCTTAGAGAGTGCTTGTACTGTGAGCCGGTATATAAATGTCACTAATAAATAATAATAATAATAATAATAATAATAATAATAATAATAATAATAATAATAATAATAATAATAATAATAATAATAATAACAACAACAACAACAACAACAACAACAACAAACAACAACAACAACAACAACAACAACAACAACAACAATTCCATCAACAAGATAGGTGACTAAATGAGTTCATAGGAAATTCCAACTGTTTGGAACATTGGTTTTTCTACCCAACATTTTAAAATATGCTTCGTCTCCTGTTTTTAAATTTTAGGAGCAGCATTGCCAGTGAGACAATGTAAAATGAGATAAACATCTTAAAGTTATTAAAAGAGTTGGTCAATTGGCTAAATTATCATGGGATGGATTTGCCGAACAGACGGATGCTCAGCACATATATTTTTTCTATGTAATAAATTCATTGTGCTTTTTCTTTTTGGAGCCAGGCTAGAATTGGTTTTTCTTCTACAAATGAATGGTGGAACAGCTCTTTTGCGTAATCCATGGAAAAGGCCAAAGGCTATAACATTTACTGACTTTTTATATCTGCTGGATTGGATGCCTGACATTCATTTAATCTGTAATCTCACGGTAGTTTTTCATAATGAGGCTAAAAATATAAATGGTATTCCAATAGCCATGGCTGAGCAGATAAGAGAAATATCAAAAGAACGTGCCTCAACAAATTTGTCTTTTCATCTGCATCCCCATTGTCCAATATGTAACATCTGTTCTCATTCCAAGACAGCTGAGATTTGATGTTTTCCCAGTGTGATACACGTGTCAACAGATCGCCTGGATTCTGTTATCTTTGCTGCACTGAGTATAGAATTAAATGAGCTAATAGCTTTCTTAAGAAGTTATTTTGGACTATATTAGCATTAGCTTGAAGTTCCAACTTTCAGAATCACAGAGCAGCTGACTTTGCAGTTCTGTGCGGAGCACTTTAATTGTTGAATGGACCAAATTGATTTCATATAGCTTAGTGAATCTGAGAAATAGAATTGGCACTGCATCCTGTATTCATCATATTATCAGAGCGACTTTCAAGTGTCTCAGCCCAGCTGTCATTCCTCGAGGAATATTATCTTAAAGAAAATAATGGATAGTAAGATCTACTACTTTTCTATAAGTATTTTAGAACTAGAGGCTGTCTTTCTTTCTTTCTTTCTTTCTTTCTTTCTTTCTTTCTTTCTTTCTTTCTTCCTTCCTTCCTTCCTTCCTTCCTTCCTTCCTTCCTTCCTTCCTTCCTTCCTTCATTTATTTATTTAAATAGATTTGTATGCCACCCAACTCCCAGGGGACTCTGGGCGGCTCACACCATGTCAAATCCATTTATCAATATAAAAAACATAACAGTTAAAAACTACAAAAGTTAAAAAAACATCTAGCATTCATAACCAGGGGGGAGACCCATATATAGTCTGATTGGTCTCACTTTCACCCCGCCTGCCGGAAGAGCCAAGTTTTTATTGCTTTACGGAAGGCCAGCAGGGTGGGGATAGTCCTGATCTCTGGAGGGAGTTGGTTCCAAAGGGAGGGAGCTCCCACAGAGAAGGCTCTCCCCCTCGGCCCCGCCAACCAGTATTGCTTGGTCGATGGGACCTGGAGGAGACCAACTCTGTGGGACCTAACCGGTCGTAGGGAGGTATGCGGCAGGATGCGGTCCCAAAGGTAACCTGGCCCTGGTTCCTTCCTTCCTTCCTTCCTTCCTTTCTCTCTCTCTCTCTTTCTTTCCTTCCCTCCCTCCCTTCCTTCCTGATGTTTTTACTATATCCAATGGTAAATTTCTAGCAGGACCAAAGACTATGAAAAAATAGATAATAGAAATGTTGCTTTATGTAATATCTACAATGTTAAGGTGAAGGGATTGTTTTAATATGCTGGGTTGTTTTTTTAAAATTAAAATTTAGAACAACAAATTATCACTTCATGTTTCTCTTTATCTTATTTTCTATTTTGCCCAAACCTGTTTCCCATTATATAGAACTTGTTCACTTATGATATTGAATGTAGGGTAGAGAAATATGAGCAAGATTGTTTTTTCTGAGATTCTATATTTGTTTATAGTAGACATGAATGGGTGCTACACTGGTATTCATCTACATGTGGGATGATTAGGAACAGAGGTTGTGCTGGCATTCCCGCTTTTCCTGAAGGACATTCAATGTCACACGTGAATAAAGCTAGCACCAAAGGTTATGGTTACTAAAAATTTGTTTGTGTTTATCCACATACATATACATTAGCATGTGCACGTATAGACAACCATGTACAATATGGTGTAATAAAATATGCTAGAGTATGAAGCCATTTTGAATTGAGTTGAGTTTATTTATTATCCTGCTTTTATTATTTTTATAAATAATTCAAGGTGGTGAACATACCTAATACTCCTTCCTCCTCTGTGGCTGTCTGATGTAGACTTTTAGGAACACGTATGTACTTCAGCTGGCCTGTAGAGATTGAGACAGCAAAGAAGGGAACTACTCTGGTCTAGCATTAAAACTGTATTATCAAAGGAGCAACAGCACAAGGATTTTGGTTTCAGACTGTTCATCATAAATGCTAATTAAACACATCCTAAATGAAATATTAAAATAGGAAATCTGAGAAGGTGAGGAAAAGATCGCAAAGGAGAGGATGATACTTTTTTAAAAAATATCACACATAAGGCTTTTTGGAGAACAGATAACTCTCCGTCAAATGTTTTCTTTACAAGAACAATTACTTAATTTTACAGAAGATGGTGAATCATTGCATAAACAGAGGGATAGAATCAAGATCACGTGAAGTGTTAATACCACTTTATAATGCCTTGGTAAGGCCACACTTGGAATACTGCATTCAGTTTTGGTTGCCACGATGTAAAAGAGATGTTGAGACTCTAGAAAGAGTGCAGAGAAGAGCAACAAAGATGATTAGGGGACTGGAGGCTAAAACATATAAAGAAAGGTTGCTGGAACTGGGTATGTTTAGTTTGATGAAAAGAAGGACTAGGGGAGACATGATAGCAGTGTTACAATATCTCAGGGCCTGCCACAAAGAAGAAGGAGTCAAGCTATTCTCCAAAGCACCTGAGGGCTGGACAAGAAGCAATGGATGGAAACTAATCCAAGAGAGAAGCAACTTAGAACTAAGGAGAAATTTCCTGACATTTAGAACAACTAATCAGTGGAATAACTTGCCTCCAGCAGTTGTAAATGCTCCAACACTGGAAGTTTTTTAAAATAGATTGGATAACCATTTGTCTGAAATGGTATAGGGCAGTGATGGTGAACCTTCTTTTCCTCGGGTGCCAAAAGCGCGTGCCCATACCCATAATTCAATGCCCCCCCACATGTCCCGCCATTCTGCGCATGCGTGCGTGACCCCACACCCATTTCCCAACTTCCGGTGGGCCCGGTAGGCCCGTTTTTCACCCACCCCAGGCTCCAGAAGCTTCCCTGGAGCCTGGGGAGGGCAAAAATGGCCTCCCCGCCCCCTCGGAGGCCTTCTGGAGGTCAGAAACGGCCCGTTTCCCGACTTCTGGTGGGCCCGGTAGGCCCATTTTACTTCATGAGTAAAGGAACCACAGGGATTCAGAATTAGAAATTAGAAATTTTAGAGGACATCACTTCCTTCCTTGCTATGTTCACAACCACAGCAAAAGCTATGTCTGCTATTGCTTCTTGATTCTTAAAAATGGTCTCCAGAAGATCAGATGTACAAAGTGATCTATAAATATGGGGGATGGGGGGGAATAGCGAACTTTCCTTTACATGCTTTAGGACAATGTTTCTCAAGTTTGGCAACTTGAAGATGTGTGGACTTCAAACTTCCAGAATTCCCCAGCCGGCAAGTGGAACCTCAAATGTGATCATATTTCCCCTTTCCTTATTAATATCAAAAGCAGTGAGTCCCGAGAGATATGAATCATAACTTGGAAATAGTACATTTATTACATTACTTTCTAAAATATGTTCAGTCTGATTTAGCTCTAATCACATTTAAGGCATTCATTCAGTTAAGGTGCTCTAGACCAGGGTCCCCAATCCCTGGTTCCAAGCTACGGCATGGCAGAAACTTGGCCGCACAAATAAGTGAAGTCCCATCTACAGGATGCAGGCAGCACGTGAAACCACGCCCCCTCCGGTCCACAGAAAAACCTCTTTCCATGGAACCTGTCCCTGGTGCCCCAAAAGCTTGTGGGCAGCTGCTCTAGACCACAAAGCTAACAATACTCAGTCTTGTGGATCAGTTACTCTCCTCATAACCTTTGCAAGATTTGACACTTCAGACTCTTGTTTTTATTTCTCATTAAAAAAATAACAAATGCCCTGGATAGCTTCAGAGCCATTGAGTACAGATTGAGGAAATGCTATTCCCCCCGCCCTCAAAATAAAACTCCTGCTCCCCCAGAAGAAATACAAAATAAGAATAACAATGTCTTGCAGAAGTCTTGGACTGCTTTTTTAAAAAAAGACTAATTTGGTTGTAAACAAACTATTTCATGCATTGAAATTTCATGCATTACCAGGGTTTGCAGCATGGTTTGCCAGTTTGCAGCAAACCAAGGTTATTCTGTGACTTAGGACCCAGATTCAGAGACTGCAATAGTTGAAACACCATCCTGGGACTGTAAGATGTGAATACTGCTGTTCTGAGCTAAGCAAATATGCAATGCCATGATAGTTAGTTAACATACTCCTGGTAAATTCTTGTGTCTGATACAGATTATGGAGTTTGCTTTGTGCTGAATAGTAACCAATTCACTTATTTATTTAACGTATGATGAGAACATGACAGAAGAGAAGTAAACATGTACACACAATCCACATAATTATATACAAAAACTGTTATGTGTGTATGGCAGTGGCCTTATAACTGTATGTCCATTTCAGCTACTCAGGTGATCTCCTCTGGGGTTGCTTCATGAAGATCTTCTAGGGAACCAGAGAATACATGTTGTGAGCAATTTTGCACAATTTGTTGAATAGGTTGCATATCAGAAAGGGGAATCTTTCCATCCTCACTGATACAGGGCAGAAGCACTTCTTCCAGTATTATATTAATTCTGTTCAATTTCATCCAGACTGAGTGAGGCAGGTCAAAACCAGGTGGCTTGATAGAGGGATCATTAATGGTCAGGCCACAAAAAGGTACCTTGGAGCGTTCCTCAAGGCAGTTGCTAAATGAGGACTACAGATAACAAACTGCTTTTTCAGAGAATCCTACAGTGAAATATTTATATATCCTAATGAAAATAATGTGATTTAAAATTATTTAGCTGCATGTCTTAGCAATACCGTTATGTTTTGAGAATATTTTAATATTAAACAGAAAAATTAAGTGATGATGCAATTTTTCTGTGCCTACAGATTGAAATAATTATTGGAAAACAAATTACACTAGAGAGGAAGCAGTAATGAGGCCAATTCTGTTCAACAAACATCAACAAGTTGCATGTCCAAATAGAAATTATTAATCTTACAATTTCTACATTTCAAGGTTTAGCCATATATTATTAATACAATTCTATTTGTCTTTTCTTTTTGAAGTTGATGCTTTCTCAGAGATAAATACACGAGAAATTAATTTAATACACACTAACTGTGAGTTACTCTTGGCATACACTTTTCATGCTATTTCATCTTCTAAGCTATTTTCTTCTATTTTTCCAACATTAGTTGGATAATTCCTAGGTTGCTGTCTGGAACTCAGATTTTCAAACATTGAAACTGTTATTCTTCAATAAAAACAAATAAAAATATAGTAGTAATAGGAATGATAATAACGACTGAGAAAAAAATTCTATAGTATCACCTCCTGACCCAAGTAGCTTTAAGACATGATGAGGGAAGAGACTATCAGCCATTTTCCTTTGAAGACATGGAAATAAAACATCAGTATTTTGACTTAACAATATGAAAAAGAAGAAAACTAAATGTCAATGTTGCTTTCGGTAGTCAAAATACCCAAACAATGAAATGGGATTAGTTGGAATAAAGCAATTAACGTTGACCAGCATTTCAAATGTCAATCACACATAAAATGCAATGGGAAGATTATACCAAGTTCCCAGATGGATGGGACTGGAATTCCAAAGTGCTTAAGATGGAATAAAACATAAATGAAATGTGAACAAAATATCATACACTTAACAGAAAGATATAAGAGATAATATATCCAGCAAAATTTATCTTGCTGAAGAGAAATGCTTTCTAAAATAAGAGACTTTAAACTACACAGTAGAAAATGTATACCAAGCTGGATTGCAGGGGATTATCTACTTTAGATATGGTTTTTGAAATAATGCTTCCTCTTTGTCCCATACCATTGTTGGACCATAAATGAAAGCTTTTCCATCAGATTTTAGGATTCAGATAGATTGGTTTGAGAGGGAATAATTTGATAACTGGTGAGGCCCTTGTGAAGACCATTATAATAGGTCGAAACTCAATGACCTTCTTGCTATTCTACAGCAAATAACCCTATACTATAACAAATTAGTTTTGGTATAACTAACACATGTTTTGTCATGTGCTGGGTTTGACTCTCGAGGTGCAAAGTGAATCCAGAAGCATCCCCAGATTAAAAATGGATCAGGTTAGGTTTATTCCATCCCAGCTAGGCTGAAATTCTGTTTCACTATCTATTTGCTTACTGATTAGAAATACTTCTGCTTTGTTTGCAGTAAGTCTCACTATTACTGCTCTGAGGCACTGATTCACAACATCAAAAGTTTGCCTTGTAATACATGAATAAGAGAAATAGAGGTACATGTCATCCATATATTATACACACCGCTAATCGCTTGATGATTTTTTCCCCCAATAGCTTCATGTAGATTAAGTTAAATAACAGGGGTACAGGATTAAACACTGAAGTGAATCATAGGATGATTCAAAGGAATCATTCAAAGGAACTGAATACCCATCTCCAGCATAACCTTCTAACACTGACCCCCAAAGAAGGATTTGAATCATTTAAAAATGATAGCTCATAAGCCTGTTCTCACCGAGTAGCCCAGAAAGATACCACACCTCTGAGAAGACAAGAAGAATGAATTGGATGACACTCCACCTGTTTAGTTCCTGGTATTGATAATCTACCAGGGGGACCAAAACTACCTCAGTCTCAATCCTGGGCTGATGCCAGAAGGATACTGTCTAATCAAAGAAACTCTACAATAGCTTTTTGCCCAAAATGATATATTAGAAACTGCTCCTTAATTATGCAACATGATGGAATCCAGAGAGAGGGTTTTTTTTTACATTTTCATTTTCCTAACAGCCAGTGTAAGACTAGATGTCACCAAGGAAGTTTTGAGTAGGTACAGGAAATAGGCAGGCATTTCCTGACTAGTTTTAATGAGCCTATGACAATTTGCTACAGCCAATATCAAAGAAATGGTGGAATTGAATCATGAAAAAAAGATGCAAAGCGAGGGACAGAATGAAATGTGAATGGCAAAAAATATTATTTTTATTTCAAATAATTAAATAGAATTGTTACATTGTTCGGGAGTGAGTTGTCCCATGGTGAGTTGGTTGTGGTAAATTGACTGTAGCGAATTGGCCACAGCAAGTTGGCTTTGTCCCGAAGGTGCTTTTTCAAGAAGCAACTGGACTTTCTAGTTTTTCTTTGAAAATGTTTCGCTTCTCATCCAAAAAGCTTCTTCTGCTCTAATTGGATGGTGGGGAATGGAAGGATTTATATTCCTTGCAGACAGCTGGTCATTTGCATTCTTTTAGAGAGTCATTGAGGCCACTTCTGGGTTTATCTCTGTCCTCAGGGTCACCTGAGTAGTGCAAATGGGTGTGGAGCCTTCTTGGAACTTCTGAAAGGACTGTGTTGTGGAGCTGTGCTTTCTGCAGGAGGTAACCCCGAGGAAACAAACCTGCAAGTGGCCTCAATGACTCTCTAAAAGAATGCAAATGACCAGATGTCTGCAAGGAATATAAATGCTTCCATTCCCCACCATCCAGTCAGAGCTGGAGAAACTTCTTCGGTGAGAAATGAAATGTCTTCAAAGAAAACAATTAATCAGTGGAACAACTTGCCTCCAGAAGTTGTGAATGCTCCAACACTGGAAGTTTTTAAGAAGATGTTGGATAACCATTTGTCTAAAGTGGTCTAGGGTTTCCTGCCTAAGCAGGGGGTTGGACTAGAAGACCTCCAAGGTCCCTTCCAACTCTGTTATTCTAACTTTCTAAAAACTAGAAAGTCCAGTGCCTCTTGAAAAAGCACCTTTGGGACAACTATGACCTGGATGACTGAGAATCTCCATAGACAAGTTGGCTGTGGAAAGTTGTCCCATTCTGAGTTTTAATTAGCCAAGAATAGCAAGGACACAGCATGTGTCTGCTTGGCCTTGGGCTACCGGGAATCTTGCTCACACCTTTGAGCCGTACAAGGAAAGACTTTGCTATCACAGTTAGATAAGCAAATAATAATAATAATAATAATAATAATAATAATAATAATAATAATAATAATAATAATAATAATAATAATAATAATAATAATAATAATAATAATAATAATAATAATAATAATAATAATAATTTATTGTCATTGTACGTATATACACAGTACACCCATACAACGAAATTCACATAAAGCTTCTAGATAGGTGCAACATATAACTGAACAGAATATATTACTCATAAATTGTCTAGCAATAGAGTCACAGCAGGCAGCAGAGTTGTCTCTCTCAGCTTTCCTTTCTCTGTAATATAACAGGCCTTTTGCAATTTAGAATAACTGTGCTGGTGATTCTGTGTGGATGGAATTTCTTTGCTTGAGAAGACTCATCCTGTGTCTTCCTCCATAATCTCACTAGCTATTCACTAGATGGCATTTCATTGCCCTGAGCTCTCCGAAAACCATCAGGAAGGAAAAAGGATATTCAGAAGTGTATGTGTCAATTGCCCAAGTCCATTTCAGTGCCCTGGAGATTGATCAGGGCATTGACAGAATCCCCATGTGAAGTGTGAGAAAATTACCCAAAGCAGGCAGAAATCTATCAGCTCTTTCAAAAATATCATTTCCATCGAGGTTAGGCATATATACTGCAAACATATGTGTGCAGTGGGTGAAATATCAAGCCACATTATGCCATTCCATTCAGCTCTGGTTTTAAATACTTATTTTTTTTCTTTCTGTAAAATAAAAAGTGTAGTGGAAATTCAAATGCATACCCAAAAGTTTAGAAAATTGTCTTTAGGAGGAATTGGAGAGGACAGGAGAGGGTATTGGATTCAGCAGTGGGTTGTTTACGGTTTGGCCCGGTTCTTAGAACTGGCAGCGCAGGTGGCGGAAAGCTCTGTCCACTGGCCGTGAGCGCGGACACGAACCGGTAGTAAAGGGTTGTAGAACCCACTACTGATTGGATTGTTATTACCTTACAGCTGGGTGACTTTGCGGCAGTCACTCTCTCTCATGTTAATATAAATATTAATATATCACTTGTCCATGTATGACATGCCATACGCTAAATAAAACAACTCTCTCTCAGCCCAAGCTACCTCACAGGGTGGCTGTTGTCGAGAAAATGGGAGTAGGAAGGATTATTAGCTGCCTTGAGTGATTGATTAGAAATAATAAAGGCAGATAAAAATAAATAAAAGAATTCATAAAGCATGCTGCCCAAATTAAAGAAAAATTGTGGCGTGCCAATGCTTCAGGTTGCTCCTATAGTTTGTTCAGAAAACCTACTACCACCCCATTGCAAGACATGAGTGGAAAGGTTGACTTTCTCTGTGTTAGCCCTCATTCTGGAACACCCCCTCCCCAGAGTTATGGTCTATATCTTTCCTACATTTTGCAAGGAAATGAAATAGGTTAATGTTCTCAAAGTTTTGAGCCCTTGTTTAGGCTGAGGACAGTTGTCTCAATACCCACACCTACTTTTTTTCCTTTTTACAACCCTGTAATCCCTTCTTTGGGGGAGAGTTGGAGTAACTGCATGGAGCTGAGTGTTTACTGGCCGGATGATCTTCCTGATGCCTACACGGAGATTGTAGCAGATAATTTCTCTTTGTGCCCCAATAGAGAAACATCTGTCACTGTCTAGGATTGAACTCTCAACCTTCCGAGTGGGAGGTGATCGTCTTACCTCTAGGCACCATGACATTCTACATACCAGAGGTGGTATTCAGCCAGTTTGCACCAGTTCACACGTACCGTTGGCAGAAATTTGGCTAAGATCACCGAACCGGTAGCGATGGCCGGCTGGCCATGCCTCCGAACCGGTCCCCTGGTTGCCGCTTGCTCGCCTCGTCCTCCATGTTCATTGCCGCCATGTTCTTTGTGCATGCACATCCCATTGCTTTGCAGCATTGCGCAAGGAGTGTGAAGGGAGGCAGACCCCGTTCCAAGAAGCCAAGAGCAAAAGTAGCGAAGGTGATGGAGATAGATAGATAGATAGAGAGAGAGAGAGAGAGAGAGAGAGAGAGAGAGAGAGAGAGAGAGAGAGAGAGAGAGAGAGAGAGAGAGAGAGAGAGAGAGAGAGAGAGAGAGAGAGAGATTTCATTGCTGCTGTTTGTGTGTGTGTTGCTATGTGCTGGGTGGGACAATTTGGGATTGGGGTTGTCTACAAATGCAAATAAATAAATATATGTGTATGTGCTGTATTTTTGAGGACTGCTGAATGTGCAAGAAATTGGGCTGCCATCAAGAAGTGGTTAGGGTTGTTAGCTGTGTCATGCTATTAGCTATGAGTGTGTTTTCTGGAATAATAAATAATACAGGTGGTGTTTGCTGAATGACCACTCATTCAGGTGACTGTTTGAACTTATGATGGGGGTGAATAAGAAGAACTTGCAACTTGTCCTTGACGTTTCAACAGTCACACTACCCCATGGTCATGTAAACCTAATAAACCTACTTTATTGATGTATGCCATCATCTTCCTTTGAATATTTTTGGCTGATCTATTTTAAGCTTCACTTTATATTCTCTTATTCTGCATCCCCAGGTAGAAGATTAGGACACCACCAGAATAGAAACGCTTGAAATATATCGTGTGTATAACATCCACAAAGCTGACCATGCAGTATGGAAATGAGTCAAAACTGACAATGATAGTGAGGGCAAACAGCCATCCATAATGTCCAGGAAGGGTTCGTTTTCTTTTGCACTGCACTTTTTTTGCCTCACACGGCAATCTCAAATGTTCTGGCTAGTGAAATAGGAAGCCAATCAAAACAGTTCAAATCTTTTTAAGTTTCAGTCAGTTCTAGCCTATGCAATGTCCATCCATGGAACAGTTAGACATCTTGCAGCTTGTCTTGGACTGAGTCCATTGTTATTAAAATCATTTCCATGGTAAATATCATAGAGGATAATATTTGACTACTGAAATAGATCGACTGGTTTACCCTGCTGGGTTCTCTTAACTGATAACAAGTAACATCTAAAAGTTGCTGAACATCTCAAGATCTGAGTTCCTAGCCTGTAAGGATTAAGAATCCTGTGTCTAAACAGCAGAAAGAGAAGAATTTCCATGCTTATTCATAGTAGAGTTTAATTCCAATTTAATTAAGATACATGTTTATGTATTATTTAATTTATATGCTGCCTACTTCTCTGTCCCAGAGGTATCTTTGCATACAAAAGATACAAAGAAGTTGCCACTTACCTCCTTTACAGCAGTAATAAGAACAATTTTGCTCTCTACTCTATAGTTATAACATAAATTTCTTCTTTCCATAGTCTTTCCCCACCACTCAACTCCATTCTTGCTACTTTTCTGGTGGTTGCCATTTCGATATTACAATCACAAAATGAAAATATCTCAAACAAGGGAAAAAGAAAAGTTAAGCTTTACTCATTTTTCTCTTTTGTCTTCCAGTGCCCTTAATACTTTCACCTCAAGTGGCCCTCCATTGTTGTAGTCATTATCACACTCAACATCTTCAGAATTACAATCAACATCACAATCTGCCTCATATTACCTTTATCTTTTGTTTTGTAAAATCCTTTGATTTTATAGTAAATAATAATAATAATAGTAATAATAATAATAACTACTAGTTGTAATAATTTCCATGAAAGTCTGGTTAATTTGTCCAATTTAATTCCAATTTGTTCAAAAGCACTTTCATCAAAAAACAATCCTTCAAAATAAGTGTCATTTGGCCATTTTAAACTTTCTTACATTGACTCCTTGCTAAATTTTGTGCCAAAAGTTTTTTTCTTTATTTCTTTGTGACCCAGAATAAAAAATAACTCACCAGGTAGAATTTTCTTATTTTGCCAGTCAGCAAATCTCTCGTTAGCTATAAGTTAAATGTAAACAAATATCTGAAAGAGGTTAGGAAATGTAGCTCATGTGAACCTTATGTCCATACAGACTGCACCATCAGCTATGATGAAATCCCTTGACTTCCAGCCTCTCCACTTAGGAACCCACGGCAAGAACTCTTATTTCTGCAGTCTACTGAGGAGGAGGAGCTGTCTGGAGTGCAAGTGGGTAATCTCACAATCTCTCCTTTTTCGGTAGAGATTTTGTCAGCCAGAATTCTCTGTGTGGCTACTGATCTTCACTGCAATGTTGTCCTTATTTTTTCAGGGATATCAATTTTGCCACCAGAAGCTCCTCACTATCTGATATTCTTAATGAATAATTACTATTTGATTGGCCTGGATCTATTTATAATCCAACAAGGTCACAGTTTAATTGTTGGACAGATTGAAAAAATAATAAATAGTAAGATTCTGTAGTATAAGCCTGTATAGTAGATTCCCTGCTTCTTTATTGTTGATTGTTGATTGTGGAACTCAAGATGTTCTTTGCAGAATGACATGGGCTCTATGCACACTCTATGAGAAAGGCTCATAAGTGATGACAGAAATATGGATAGTTTTTAGAGAAATATACTGTAGTATCTTGATTCCTCAGAAGAAAAGTCAATGGGCCTACTTCCTTTTAGCGTAAGGGTCTGACAACTATCTTCGTCTTTTTTTGTCTTAGCAAAATGTTGTTTTATAAGGCTATTTTCAAGTGCTTTTTCCACTAACTCAATCAGATTTTGTTGGCTTAACCTCAATGGAACGTTTAGAATTTTGTCAACTGCAGGTGCCACTATGCAGGAAGGATATGATAATTATATGCATGTTTACATACATCTGCATTTCAAATCATCTCTAATTTGTGCATTTATTGAAATCAGTATATTTCTATTTTTTAAAGCAGTTGTACTAATTCATTCTTTTCTTTTCCCATTGCTTCTCCTGGATGGAAAATAGGTAGGCTTTTTTTTACACTTAAAACAGGCATCTTATATTTAGAGATCTCGATGACTTGAATCCTTTCAAAATTTCCCATTTCGAAGGGCCATGTACTGAAATTAAATCTTGTCAGGTATACAGAGGTTACATTCCATTGTAGTGAAATTTCACATTTATTGTGTGAATTTATAAGGAAAGAAGGTAACAATTATGAAGCAAATTCTTGTTTTTCCAATTAAATTAATATTTAATCGAGATCAGCTGCTATTAGCATTCATATATACATATCCTATTTATTATTTCTCTGACTGCCAATAATAGTATACAACCCCTATTATTTTGTTATGATTGTTAGTATTTAGGAAAACCCAGAGCTGAGATCAAAAGACCAAAAGGTAATTTTGCTCAACCAAACCACCTGTTCAATTATTTATTTTATGACGTTTATGAGCGGCTTCAGTTGAAGCCAGCTGTGTTGATAGAATGAAGCAAATGCATATTGCCATTACTTCAAATACTTTGAGCAAAGTTTCTAGAAATTTTGAAGCTCTCTTAGGACTTGATCCAAGAATTGACATCATGAGAATCACAGAAATGAAACAGGTAGTATTTCTGCTAATGAGGACTTTGTCTTTGGGGCAGAGGATTAAAATATTATTTTGAAAGTTCTAAAACTTTAAAAAAAGAAAAGAAAAAAAAGCAGTTGTGTGGACAAACACACTGATATGGCTTTGACTACCTGAATTACCTACAGAAGATTACAAAGATGTTTTGACCTCTGACATTAGGATGTCAGGGATGGATGTGGAGGATGGATGTGGAGGATGGATGTGGTGGCCTAGTATAATAGTTGGGCTCCTGGACAGTTGTCTCTAGCTGGAAAGCAATCCTTTTCTCAGGCACAAATCACACAGCTTAACAAGATTTGTCAAGGTGAAAGAAAGAATTTCAATACCTAACCTATTTTCCATTAGAATCAATATAATTCCCAGGACATTAAAGTAGAGCCTTTCATGGTATCTTTTTATGTCTTTTCTCTTAACTGATGTGGAGATGGGTCTTTTTTTACTGATGATGGGTGTGGCTGTCTGTTTAGAAAGGCATCTCCTGAATACAGTACCTGTGATGGCAAAGCAGTAGAATTTGACAGATGTTCTAATCTTGTTGCTAATTTTACGTTCCTGGCTCAGGGAGCTTTGTTCTGTTAGTAAATGCTTATGCAAGAAGAACGAGAAGACTCCTGCAATAGCAATAGCAATAGCAATAGCACTTAGACTTATATACTGCTTCATAGTGCTTTACAGCCCTCTCTAAGCTGTATTGCCCCCAACAATCTGGGTCCTCATTTTACCCTTCAGAAGGATGGAAGGCTGAGTCAACCTTGAGCCGGTGAGATTTGAACAGCTGAACTGCTGAACTAGCAGTAGCCTGCAGTGCTGCATTTAACCACTGCGCCATCTCGGCTCTTCTAATCCCTTGGACTGCAAGGTGATCAAACTGGTCAGTCCTAGAGGAGATCAACCCTGACTGCTCTTTAGAAGGCCAGATCCTGAAGATGAAACTCAAATATTTTGGCCACCAAATGAGAAGGAAGGACTCACTGGAGAAGAACCTAATGCTGGCAACGATTGAGGGAAAAAGAAAAAGGGGACAACAGAGAATGAGGTGGCTGGATGGAGTCACTGAAGCAGTCGGCGTGAGCTTAAATGGATTCCGGGGGATGGTAGAGGACAGGAAGGCCTGGAGGAACATTGTCCATGGGGTCGCGATGGGTTGGACACGACTTCCCAACTAACAACAGCAACCATACAAGAAGATTCATGCCTGAATATATATTTATGTCTTTTCTAAGTAGGTGCATGGATCAACCTCAGGAAAGTCTGATGTTTATTCTGGCATCACTTCTCCAATCAAGAAAGTGACTGCAGCAATACATTTGACTGAGACTTTGCAGAGTGATCGGCTGAGCTATATCACCGCGCTATCACTTTTGCTTGTATTTCTTTTGACAGTTGACTCGTCCAGAATCTTTCATTTTTGAAGTTTAAAAATTATTCTTCCAGTATGTGTCATGTCCTCTTAAAGATAATGTGCAGTGCATCAATGCTATTACTTTTCCTACCTGACCAGTAATTAATTAAGAAGGGATCAAGACTGTTAATGCTCTGTAATCCCTTCGTTCAGATAATTCTGCATAATAAGCCTTTAATGCTAATGACTCCAACAGTTGACAGAGAAGACATGTTGCTTTATTGGCATAATGCTTTGGCTGATGGCTATTTTCTTTCCTCTTTTCTCTGTAGCAGTAGTAAATTACAGATAATAGTTGAAAAAAGTTTACATGTGTTGATTTACACGTAAAAGGTACAATCAAAATTCTGACCATGTTCTATAATAAGCAAGTGCCACTGGGATTAATCAGATTTATATCTGAGTAAATACACTTACATCTAGACTGCAGGAGTGATAAGTGGTAAATGTCATAAATATCTAGTATTAAATCCTTATTATTTATGCAGACATATATTTATTTTACCACAACTAAATATATTAATTTGTCAATAAGATTACAGAATTAGAGTTCAGTAAAGTTAACAACTGAGGAAACTGGGATAGTGATGATGATGATGATGATGATAGTTACATACTGCCAACTCTTTCCAGACTCCTTTACAATAATAAATCTTTACAATGAAGATTAAAAGGTCTATAGCAATTTTAAATCAAAACCTATAATCAACCTTGCAACAGCCTGCATTCAGTCTTGGACTCCTGCTGGTTGTTCCATGGAGACACCCAAACACATGCTTTCTGCTAGGTAGCTGATAATAGAAGCTGAAATTAGGAGTTAATTTAGTTTCTCATAGTTTCTGACAGGGAAATGTTCTCGTAGAAGGAAGAGGAGTTGCTGTTGAGCTGGCATCTGAAGTGGAATCTAATCCAGAAATGATTTTGACAAGAACTAGAAGACAAACGTTGATGGAACAGATTAATGGCAGGAATAATCTAAAATAAATCTAGACAGCAGTGGTTATTGAAAACGTATTGCTGGCTGGTAAACCTACATTGGACCACACAAGACATTGGTAGTATTGTATTGTTGAAAGCTTGTTAGCATGAAGCCAGATCCAAGAAGCCTGCTGAAGAGATTTGTTGGATAAAATCAAAAGACTCATTGGAGACCCAGAGATAAGGATATGCTTTCGACTTTCCCTCAGGGATTGAAGATGCTCGAAGACTCTTCTTCCAATCAGAGACATCAAAGAAGCCTGTGTCAGTCCAAGAAAAAAAATGTCAGTATCTTCAGCCCTTCTCTCTCAAAAAAGATATGAGTAATCAGGAATAACCATGTTAACACACATATTACACATATGAAAGCATAGAGCTAATTTATGCTACAGTGATGAATACAGAAAAAAAAAACCAAGTTTGTTGCAATAACTTTATAATCACAAGGCACTGTGGGCAGAAGGAGGTGGAGATTAGATGACCTAATGTTGTTTGACAGAAAGAAATCATTGCTTATTCTTACTAAGCATGCTGTACGCCGCCCTGAGTCCCACGGGATTGGGCGGCCTATAAGAGCGTCTAAATAAATAAATAAATAAAATAAATAAGCATTATGGTAAAATTGAAATTCACTTATATACTTATATGAGTTCTTAATAAATGGGAAAATCTACTTTTGTTCTGTTTTAAGTTAAATTTTACAAATCTTGTAATGAACCCCAAGAAGAAGCATAATACAAAAATAATACTGAACACCGATCAATTAAATAAGAAATAAACTACATATAATAACTATGAATTTCTGAAGGTTCCTTCTGAAAAGATCAGTTTTAACCAACTATCACTAAGATGGCCAAATTTATTTCAGGAGGAAGTTCTTTCAGAGTTTCGGTGTTATCACAAGATAATATTTCCTATAATATGTCTCAGGTGTTTTTAGCGCCTTAAACTGAATAAGCTCATAAGCTTCTGAGACAATCATCTTGGATGGGTCAACTCTGTACGTACCTCAGGACCAAGCCATGTTTGTTGGGGTGAGAATAATATCTCATAGAGGCGATTTAGATCTTTTCTTGGAATTCAGACAGTTAGAAACAAAACTGAGATTAAAGTCTAATAGAAAATATTTATTTCAGTACAAAAACAATAAATCCTGAATAATTACATCTTTGCTAAGAAAACACGACCGTTCAGGTCAACAGCTAAGTCAGAAGAGAATTAATGGTGGTTTAGGAATGCACACATGCGCAAAGAACATCATATCACGTGTTCTGCTTATATTGGAATGTACCATAATGTTAAATAGGGGTGCATCACCCTGCATAGACATACAACTGACAATATTCACTACGTGACAATGTTGCTTATTTGTTGGGATTTTCCTCATAGTCATGCTTCTTTTCTAGTTTGTTTTCCTCAATGGAATCTTAATGTCGCTGAAATTGTAGTGCCTTTTTTTTAAAAAAAAGATGAACTAAGGAAAAGGTTGTCACCACAGATGGAGCTTTCTGTGTCTTGTAAGCATGGGATTTTCCCCAAACTATAATTAAACCATGACTGGTGTTTAGGACATACTGTAGACATTAAAGAGCAGACAGCTCTTCAATAAATTTATATCTGTTTCACAGATCACAACTACTCCATTGACAGTTAAGCACATATGCCTTCTACATCATGTTCATGCTTTTTTTTCTCTCACAGTTAAAAGATCTGTCAACTAAGCAACCAAGTGGCTATGATGAGCATTTTGTGTGGTCAGATGTCCAGTTATTAACCTCAAAAGTCCTAAACAAAAAAGCCTCCAAGGTAAATTTGAGTCTGCTGTGAGGTGGAGCTCTTGCCTCACAATCAGGAGGTTGTGAGTTCGATCCTAGGTAGCGGCAGATGTAAGAGTCTCCTGCTTGGGCAGGGGGTTGGACTAGATGACCTGCAAGGCCCCTTCCAACTCTGTTAATCTGATCTAAATTTGATCTAGTTAAGGTACCTTAGATGCATTCCTTTTCCATTTTTGTTCAACAATGAGTACATTCTGCTCAGGAATGTGGGCATAGTTACATACAGTAAATAAGTGTTAGCATGCAGGCAGGATGTATTTTTAAGGGCTGTGATAAGGAGCAGTCTTTCCTCTGGGATCTCTGGGTTTTCAGACTAAGAGTCCCCTCAGTTTTTGGGTGGCTGAGACTTGGACACACTGGTCATTCCTTCCTGAAGATGAACAGCCGAATCTCTGTGCTGATTGAAATACCGATGTAAAGACTGTTTACAATGAAAATCCCCAAATCCCCCTTCACTGTGTATTTAATAACACAGAAGTCTGTAAAGCAAATGCCAGCTGATTATTGGAAAACAAATTTACTAAGAGGTTTGTAGTAATCAAACACTACTGCTAAGTAGTTCCTATCACCTTAGAGGCATGCTTGCAAGTTCCTAGTGAGAGAGTGAGATTCAGTCCGACTAGCACCTGGCTGCTAATTTTTATGTTTTCCAAATTACTCTTAGCTTAAACTGAAAGTTTATAGAAAGTGTGGACTTCTATTTATATTCACATATCCCGGTAGTTTAACAGGATTGGAGTGAGTCCTGAAAAGCTAGATTCAAAACGCCATTCAGCTGTTGCTTTTACTGCATCAAACTTAACCCTCTCTATTCCTACACAGGATATTGTGAAGATAAAATATAGGGTGGCCTCTGTTGGGTTGCCTCAATTTCCTCTTCTGGCTTTATCACTCAGTGACTTTTGGACATTTCTTTGATCTCCCTTAAATCTGAGATCTCTATTCACTGTCTGCATGGACATGGGGAATACAATCTGACACCCTGTGGTCCTGCTGTCTTTCCTATTCATCAAAATAAACAATGTTGTATGCTTTACTAGTTTTGTGTTGCTGGATCTAGGATATTTATCAGAGTTTGGAGTGGTCCAGGGGTGGGTTCTACTTACCTTCCCTACCAGTTCGCATCATGACAGAAGTGCATCACTTCATGGAAATGACCCTCTGCGCATGCGCAGAAGCCTTTGTGCATGTGACCGAAGGACCGGTTCGGGAGTGTGGACTGCCGGTCAGCCCTGCCGGTTCGGCAAGCAGTGGCAAATTTCCACTACCGGTTCTAAAGAAGCAATCCAAACTGGCAGCAACCCACCACTGGAGTGGATTAAGCCACACCCAGCCTTCTAGTTTCAGTTTCGATTATCTGCACAGACTCAGAAGTGTTTAAGGTCCCATTGGCTGACTTAGTTGCTATGCCTATTCATTGGCTGACCTTGTTAACATGACTCTCCCAGTTCATGAATATCTTAACACGCCTCCCTTCATAACTGGAAGAGACATAAATGAAATAATTTAATATTCTTCAGATACTTGTATTTGAAGACCCACATTCACAGTTTCCTCCAAATACCTGAGTATCCCTTTTACATTGATACATCCTTTGCAATGAAACAAAGATGATCCACAAATGCTAATAGTTGACAATCCCCACCTTGTAACTTTCCAGTGTATATGCAACCATCAGCCTTGCAACTCTTGAACCTAAGACCCTTCAATGCCTTATCTAAACATATATTCCAATTCCTGGCTGACTGCTTCAGCCCATAAATGGCCTTGTTCAATTTATACACCATGTTAGGCCTTTTACTTTCATACCCTGGTGCTTGAACCATGTAAATTTCTTCCTCTAACTCAGGATTGAGGAATGCAGTGGTTATGTCAAAATGCCAAATTTTATGGCCATGCGCTGCTGCCAACGCTAATGCAAGCCTGATGCTTTCACTCTTTACAGTTGGCGCGAATACCTCATCATAGTGCACATTTTCATCTGTGAAAAACTTTGTGCCACTAACCTTGCTTTATATTGTACCTCATTGTTGGGTAGTACTTTCTTCTTGTACACTGATTTGCATCCTGCAGCTTTGCTACCCTGTGGCAAAATCATAGATGTGAACACTTCATGTTCTCCTATGGATTTCATTTCCTTGTCCATGGCTTCTTTCCACTTTACTTGTTCTATTTTAGGTAATGCCAATACTTCCTTATAGTTTCTTGGCTCATACCATACATTACACACTTTAACTTTACTAGCAGAATACTTTATATAATTTTCTTGATAATTGCACAATATTGCATGCTGACACACTAACATGCACATTTCTTAATTTCAGCCAGACCTCTTTTGCAGTCTTTAAATCAGCTACATTGATAAACTGTTCATCTTCTAAACTTAAGATGATGTAAGCCATTGCTTTATCATGCTGCTTCTGCTCACCAGCTGCAAAAACTCCCTGTGGTGGATTAATAGCAATATCTCACAGCTCCTTAGCCTTCAGGAAACATTCCATCTTTGCAGCCCAAATTATATAGTTCTTCTGCCCCAAACGAGGCCCAAAGCTTTCCTTAAATTCAATAGCAGCCATTCTGCAATCTTTCTCTCTGCCTTGTTCTCTTTAAAACACAGGCAGTCTCTTCAGCTTAAATTACAATGCAGTCTTCAGTGTGCTCTGGGCCCATAGCCTTTCAGAGTTTGGAGTGGACTGAGTCACACCCAGCCTTCAGTTTTGATTCTCTGCACAGACTCAGAAGTGTTTAAGCTAAAGTGACCAGATTTTTTTTTCTTCAAGCGGGACACCATTGACGGGGGTGGGTTTCTCCATTTGAGTTTTGCCCTCTGCGCATGTGCAGAACGCTGCGCATGCGCAGAGGGCAAAACAGCAAATGTCGGCGTCCAGGTGAGGTGGGGGGGGAGGCGGGAGGGCGCTTGGATGCCTGCAGCTCGCGACAGGTAAGCTGCCGGCTGCCTCCTTTCCCCGTCTCCCGCCTCCCGTTCGTTGCTTGCCAGCCCGGCCGAAGGGAAGGCGGGAGGCGAGGAAAGGCCTCCCGAAAGGAGGGGAGGCTTCGGGAGCCCGCCTCCCTTTCGGCCCGAAAGGGAGGCGGGCTCCCGAAGCCTCCCCTCCTTTCGGGAGGCCTTTCCTCGCCTCCCGCCTTCCCTTCGGCCGGGCTGGCTCGCCTCCCCTCCTTTCGGGAGGCCTTTCCTCGTCTCCCGCCTTCCCTTCGGCCGGGCTGGCAAGCAACGAACGGGAGGCGGGAGACGAGGAAAGGAGGCAGCCGGAGCTTACCTGCTCCAAGCATCCAAGCGCCGCGGTCTCCCGGTCGCCCGCCCGGCCCCAGGGCAACGGCGGCAGCGAGGCGACGGGGGGAAGAAAGGGGAGGGGGACGAGGAAGGGCTGTTTGCGCCGCTCGTAAGCTCAAAGCGGCGACGGCTCCTCGTCCCTCACCCCTCCCAACCGCAGCGGCGCCTCCGAGGGCGGGGCTAGGGATGGGGCGGGGGAAGGAGAGGAGGAGCAGCCTCCCTTCCCCCTCCCCCCAGCTTCCAGCGCCCGCCCGCCACCAACGCCAGCCCGAGCTGAGAGACCTGCTGCCTTTCAGGCCGATTTTTTGAAAGAATGCCCTAGTTGGGCATTGTTTTAAAAAAATCGGGACTTTTTAAGAGGGCGGGCGGGACGCGGGACAAATGGTGAAAAAGCGGGTGTGTCCTGCCAAAATCAGGACGTCTGGTCACCTTAGTTTAAGCTCCCATTGGCTGACTTAGTTGCTATGCCTATTCATTGGCTGACCTTGTTAACATGGCTCTCCCAGTTCATGAATATCTTAACAATATTGTATATCTTTTAATACTCTCAGTATAAACCATCACTCTTTTCTCACATCTGACTTCAGCTTGATTATTCTCTAGTGGGGGTGAGCACTAGAACAAATCATGTTTACTTATAATACAACCTGAATCTGTAACCTAGGCTGGGCTACCTTCTATGCATCAACTCCTATGATATTGCATCTGTAGCTTTCATCAGGAGGCTGTTCTCCAAGTAGTTGGCTTGTCAACTGCTTTCCCCCAATATTTCTCAGTTTCCTCCCAACACTGTTCTGGCTCTGCTCTGCTCTGGATAGTGGATTTATGCATGATTGTTTGCTCTATATTTGGCTATCTCTTCATATTCATTGTTTGTACAAATGTATTGCACATATTCTTTTAAACTTCCCCAGCACTTGACTGAGCAAGTAGCAACACTTGTATCTTGTGTACTCATCTGTGAATGCAAGGATGTTTCCAAGTAGGGTGGTGACATGAACTAATGTCATTCTGCAGTAGTTCTGATGGCTTCTTCTCTATTCTTCTTTTCTCTTCTGATTTATTGGCTTAATGTCTTGATTCTTACAGGGCTGCAATTTTAGTCCTTTGGTCAATCCTTCAATTTACAAACAGCATCAAGGTCTCTGTGCCCCATTCTCTGGTCCCATTTGGTTTCATAATCTTTGTGATTATAATTCTTTGTTGTCCTTGCTTGATCTTCTACACAGGCTAATTCAAAGTGTCCATTTTTCTGGACAGTTTGCCTTTCATAAGCAATTCTCCATTCTCAGTGACACAAAAAGAGTTGCTTTTAATAATCAATAATCCTACACGGCATTCTTTCTCTCTGATATATTTTATTGACAGCAGACTTAACTTCAGATCTGGAGCATATAAGCTGTCCTTAATTGTTAAACCGAACACCTCTCCTTTGACTAATCAGGACAGAAACCCACAGAGCCTCTCCTGGCTGAGATGATATTTTCTCCACTTGCCAAGTAAATGGTAGATTTACAGTCATGCAGTTCAATAAACCTGTCTTTCTCTGTATTGAAATTAGAAATTGTGACAGAATCAAAACAGATGCCATCTGATAACCCTTTTGTTGTGGGATTCATTGCTCTGTCACCTTTCTGGTTTTTCTTATACTGGGCTCAGCTAAGTCAGTAGCTTTGGAAGGCAATCTAAGGAGTTTGCCTTGTCTCCCTTTCCTGGGACAATTGATTTGTAAATGACTCGAGTTATTTCAAATGAAGCATTTCCTTTCTTTTCTCCAGGCCTTACAAGCAGATTCTTGACTGAGAGCTGCATCCTCTCCCTCAGAATTATGTAAATTAAAGTCTTACAAGTGATTCATCATCCAAGTAATATCTGCTTCTTCTTTCATTTCTATTGCGTGAACTACAGCTTGGTAACTTCTAGATGGTGAATTTAAAATGAAGGCAGCTAGCATTTTTTTCCTCTGCAGGCATGTTTAGCTACTCAGGTTGATTTGCAATATTTCTTATTTGACTTATATGCAGATTGTTGCATAACTTTCTTTTTCATAAACGTCTGGGGAGTTTGCCTAATGTCTTTGGTTTATGGAGTTCATGATGCTCTCTGAGCTTGGTTGTTTGCTTGCAGACATTTTATTACTCAACCAGGTTACATCAACAGGATTCACACTGATGATGTTACCTAGTTGGTAATGAAATATCTGCAAGCAAGCAAACAACTGAACTCATACAGCACTACTGTAATGCGCTCTACATGGGGCTACCCTTGAAGAGTATTCGGAGACTTCAGTTGGTGCAAAATGCGGCTGCGCGTGCTGTGGTGGGTGTGCCAAGATAAACCCACGTTACACCTATACCCTGCTAGCTGCATTGGCTGCCCATCGGTCTCTGGGTACAATTCAAGGTGTTGATCATCATCTTTAAAGCCCTTCATGGCTTAGGACCAGGTTACCTTCGGGACCGCATTCTGCCTCACACTTCCCTCCGACCGGTTAGGGCCCACAGAGCGGGTCTCCTCCAAGTCCCGTCAGCCAAACAATGCCGGCTGGCGGGTCCTAGGGGGAGGGCCTTCTCTGTGGGGGGCCCCGTGCTCTGGAACCAACTTCCCCCAGAGATCCGAACCATCCCCACCCTGCTGGCCTTCCAAAAAGCCGTCAAGACATGGCTCTTCCTGCAGGCAGGTGGGGGAAGACTAGTTCCATCTGAGCTCTCCCCCGGTATGTTTGGTGGTGAACATTTTTTTAACTTTTTTAATTCTTTTAACATTGTTTTTAATCATTGTTTATTGTTCAGTGTTCTTGCACAACGTTGTACGCCGCCCTGAGTCCCTCGGGAATAGGGCGGCATAGAAGAACTAAATAATAAATAAATAAATAATAATAAATAAGAACTCCAGAGTTCAATCTGAGCTCCAGATATTTTCTTTGGTTGAGTTTTGGGTTTAAATTAAATTAAATTAAATGCACAAAAGAATGTAGCTTTGTAGTATAATTTTGTAGTACACCAGACAAATCATTCTAGCTGGTCTGCCATTGAAACATTCTTTGCTAGTTTCCTGGTTCTGTGGCCCAGCACCAAGGTGATCTCTGGAAGTTTATGAAATATTTTCATCTTGGATGGCCAGAGAGAGTGTAGGAAGAAAATCAAACCTTCCATGATTCAACCTTTCCCCGTCTGTCTTTCTCTGACTTTTCAATCACATTCCAGAAAAATATTAGAGATTATATTTAAACAGATGTAATGCCAAGCTTCAAACCGAGGTTGAAATTAGCAAAAGGCTTCTCAAAGTCAGAGACTTCCCCTTTCCGCAGATTTTCTCATTAACAAAGGTTTCTTCTTCCTTCCTGAGGTCATCCCCCTGCTTTGTAATGCAAAGACCACAAACTCAGCAGGGTGCCTAACCACCAAGTGCCCTCTTTTGGCTGGCCAACTAATTGTGGTCTTCCTGAGAATTTGCAGAGAGCAAGCTTTGTTTGCATGCTTTCAAGGAACAATCGAGGGACTTTTCTATAAAAGAAACCACCCCAGGGAATTAACATGTGGCCACTTTTGAACAGCCGATCTTTGTTTGTTTGTACTATGCCTTCAGAAATAAACTTCCTCTTCTTCAAGCGACTGTCTTGTTTTATTTTCAATCCCTGCTTGGAATGAACTGGATTTCCTTCTAATAGGAGAATTCGGATCCTTCCACTTTCTCTATAGGCTTAAACTTTCCTGATCCATTCCTGGAAGTTCTCTGGTTTTTTTCCTAATTTTCTTTTTTGCCGTTCAGGATACAAATGTGTTCCTTTCTCCTTTTATGGAACTTCTTTGGATATTTCTTTCTGTTGCAGGAGCCCAGGATTCTGCTGAATCTTGGATATGCAAGTGTGCATTCCTGACAGTGGGAATCTGCTCTGAGATGGATTAATGCTGTAAAGAAGTTATATAATTATAATAGAAGGAAGATGAATTTACAGGAAACATCTTATAGCAGAGGTGTCAATGCCCGGGGGCTGGATCCAGCCTGTAGGGTGCTTAGATCTGGCCTACGGGGCTGCCCTGGAAACAGCAAAGGACTGGCCTGCAGTGCCTCTGCCAGTAAAAACTGAGCTCGGGAGGGCTGCGTGTGGCGCTCCCGAGCTCCGTTTTCACTGGCAGAGGGTTGCAGGAGGCCGTCGCAGCCGAAAACAGAGCTCGGGAGCCCATTTTCGTTGACAAAGCGTTCAGGCCACCACAGGCACCCCTGACATGAGTGACATCAAGCTAGCCATGCCCACCCCAGTCCCCCAAGATCAAACACAACCCTGATGCGGCCCTCAATGAAATCGAGTTTGACACCCCTGTCTTATAGGAATAGGCAAAAGTCCACCACATAATTAGCATCCTTCCAGAAAGATAGAAACATGCTTTTTAAAAGTATGGTGGAAAGAAGTCACCCATAGTGAGATGGGCAGCAAATAAATCTAAATAAATAAATAAACAAATAAATAAAAGTCAAGCAGCAGAGTGAGTGATTCATTAAGAGGGAACATAAAAGGAAATCCTCAGCTCTCCTTTTACAGCATTCTGCTCCATTGTGGTCAGTAGATGTGAGGTGCCAAAGAGTCATGCATATTACAAGCTTATTAGAGGAAAGATATACACTATAAATGCTGTATAATTGGAGTTTGAGTCCTAATGACTTCATGGACCTATTACTTTTACTATTTAATGTGAAAGTAATTTGCTCTTACCTACTGGGATTTTTCTTCTTTTATTTCCCAGACTAGCCTACTGTCCTTGTGTTCCCTGGTTGTCTCTCACTAATGGGCCAAACTCAAACCTACTTATCTGAACTCAAAAGTTGGTACGCTCCCCAAATTCTACTAGTAGAAAAGCAATCTCTTAAAGAGAGAGAGAAAGAAAAAAACCCTTCATACGTTACCGTTTTATTAACTATTCCTCTCAATTCTTTGAAAGACTTTCATTCCTCACTGGTCTCTAGCATGCTGGCACAAAGGGTCTATGACCAATTTTGCACCCATTACTGTTTATAGCTAGAGGAAGGAAGGAAGGAAGGAAGGAAGGAAGGAAGGAAGGAAGGAAGGAAGGAAGGAAGGAAGGAAGGAAGGAAGGAAGGAGGATTAAAATCCTAAAGCCAAAGTTATGAAGATCCTGAGTGTTGAGATCACTGAACAGATTAACTTGTCTTTGAGGGAGATTGGTAGAAATATAAACAAGCAAGCAAACAAACAAATTAAAAAAGCTTAAATATTTCCACATGATAGCATTTGTTGTGCTTCTCTCTTGAGGGCAAAGTTTATTTATTTAATATTTAGACCACCTGGTTGTTAAATAACTCTGGGTGGCTTACAACTAAAACCAACATATAAAAGAATACATCTGATTGGAAAAGCAAAATATGAAGCAAAGCAGGCTAAAAAGAATAAAACACATGGCTTCATTCTTTTCGGATGAACAGTTATAAACTGAGGAAAAATAGTAAAAAAAGAACAATAGGTAGAAGTGCATGTTTCAAGAAGAGCATATTACAAGAGTGCTATTGCCTGCTTCCTATAGTTGAGAGAGAGTGACTGGTCTGAGATGACTTTGCACTTAAGGTAGGATTAGAACTCAGTTCCAAGTCCCTAACCCTGTCCCCTAACTACTACACCAAACTATCTCTCTTTATGTATAATTATTACTATTTAAATGGAAAGAGAATACATAACTTTATAGAAAGACTGAGCAGATGATTCGATTGTTCCTGCTTGAATCTGCTGTTGAAGCATCATTGATGAATAACTTTGTGATACTTGCTGTTGCTCTTCAAAGATTGATATCTTTAAAATGGGAATTTGTATTTTAAATAGAAGGCAACAACAAATGGTCCTCAGTAATGTGGTATGCATGGCTACCTTGTTCCTATTTTCTATTCTGACCTCGAGTGATTCTCCAGAGTTTGGGGCAGGCAAACTGGCCTTTCACCTTCTTGACTAACTGAGCTTTTTAAATGGAAATGACAGTGGTGGACTACATGTTCTCTCAGTGGGGTGAGGGATTGCTACGACAATTACCAATTCCCTCATTGGGTATCAATGTTTATAGACTTTATTTGGGGAATTATTGATGTTAAAGTGAGCTAAAACATACAGTACCGTGTTTCCCCGAAAATAAGACCGTTATATATGTCATGTGTCATATGTCATATGTCATTTTTTTTTGAACCCTGAAATAAGCGCTTGGCCTTATTGCCATGCCCTGAAAAGCCCGATTGGGGTTTTCAACAAATGGTCCTCAGTAATGTGGTATGCATGGCTACCTTGTTCCTATTTTCTATTCTGACCTCGAGTGATTCTCCAGAGTTTGGGGCAGGCAAACTGGCCTTTCACCTTCTTGACTAACTGAGCTTTTTAAATGGAAATGACAGTGGTGGACTACATGTTCTCTCAGTGGGGTGAGGGATTGCTACGACAATTACCAATTCCCTCATTGGGTATCAATGTTTATAGACTTTATTTGGGGAATTATTGATGTTAAAGTGAGCTAAAACATACAGTACCGTGTTTCCCCGAAAATAAGACCGTTATATATGTCATGTGTCATATGTCATATGTCATTTTTTTTTGAACCCTGAAATAAGCGCTTGGCCTTATTGCCATGCCCTGAAAAGCCCGATTGGGCTTATTATCAGGGGATGTCTTATTTTGGGGAAAACAGGGTACTACACCTCCTAGGTATTTCCTAAGAAAGAGTTGTTATGGCTACATGGTTGTGAATTGAATGTATTCATCTGTAAATAAGGTGAGGAAGAACAGAGAAGGAAAGGGTATTGGAAATGTATTAAGACTAGCAGAAATGTATCTTTCCTCAACTTAACATAATCAATTTATCTCAACCACTTATTTTACATATTATGAATGGCAGAAGGTCTCTGTCCTTTTCAGAATAATGGTCAAGAAGGATAAAAGTCTATTATTTCTATGTTTTTATCAGGCCCATTTAACCAAACCAAGTTCTTTCTCCATTTCCTCCAGGTCATCTGTGCAGTGGAACACTTAATTTTCGCAACTCATAACCCTGTATTGAAAAATGAGCTTTAAGTGTCTTGCATAATATGGGTCACTCACAATGCAGGCTTATATGTTTTAATTCCTTTTTTTAAGCAGATAGCTGGCTTTTTGGAAAGAGGAACTGTTCTTTCCCCTGTACAAACTATTGCTAAGTTACAGAAGAAAAGAACTGAGCATACAATAAAATGTTCTGCCTTAGTTTGAACTTTCTGTCAAGGTCAAGTTTCCCCATCACCATAATGATGCCTAGTTAGGAAATCTAGAGCACCGGAGAGCAGCTCTTTTCTCTTGATCTTTCTCTCTTTCAAGACATAGGTAGAAAGAAAGTAACGGTGCAAGTTTGAAGTTGAGAAGAATAAAGAAAAATCTTGAAGAGATGGATATTTCCTATGTGCCTTCCATGCTCAAAATGTTAGATAAAAAGATCAGGAGGAGGAGAAACTCAAGGAACAAAAAAGACCTTTTACCGACAAACTTCTTTTTTTACTTTGTTACAGGCTAACCTGAGGTTCAGGTGCTGTGAAGCAAGAGATCTGCAGCACAGTGTGTGTGTGTGGGGGGAGGCTGCTATCTCCAATTATAACAGCAATAAATATTTGTTTAGTGGCATTTGAATTAAAGGAATAAGAATCAGCTACAAGCTCTTTTCTGTTTGATAGGAATACGCTTCCACATTGTTAAGCTGAACTAAAACCAGGCAGCTTGCCAGGAGCTATTTGAAAGGCAACTGAGAGTTTTCTAAAGTCAAAAATATCAATTCCAGCTTAAACTGAAGCATGATAAATAGAGGTGCTATAAAGCTAATACTACAATAACTGCTCTGAAAAACAGGAGCCAGTATAAAAGGTTTGTGGTTTGGCTCCTATTATAGATCCACATCCAGGCTTTTGACCATGGCTTTTGGCACGTTAGAAGGAAAAAAAAAAGAATGGGAGAAATCTTAAGGCAGGTATTGTCCTAGTTCTGGGGAATAAGGCTCATTAAAACTTCTGCTGAGTTTATTGTACTTAGCAGCAATGACTTCTATTATAAGAAATCTGAGCTTCAGAAACAGAGAAACTGTAGGTCAGAATACGAGTGAAAAATGGAAGATAAGGAGGTCCATTTCTTATAGAGCATTGCCTGTGTCTTCTAAGGATGCCCGATTCATGGAAGGAAATGGCTTCCCTATTTTTGTATTTAGGTTTTATATAATTTTGCTCTACATGGGATGATTTGAGAAAAGCTAGACTGAAACATACCTGTGTTATAAGACCCTGTCTTATATTTTTTTGAACCATGAAATAAGCGCTTAGCCTTATTGCCATGCACTGAAAAGCCCAATTGGATTTATTATCAGGGGATGTCTTATTTTGGGGGAACCGGCAGCGATGGCCCGATGTCCAAGCCCCCGAACTGGTTCTCTGTCGCCGTTTCTGGAAAGCGGCTTGCAAAGGCGTCTGTGCATGTACAGACGGTCATTTCCCTGACATGATGTGCACAAAACGCGCACTTGCATCTTGATGCGAACCAGTAGGGAAGGTAAGTAGAACCCACCCCGGTGTACAGGCTTCCCATTGTCATGTCTTTGGTCTGCCCCTATGACCTGGTAATAGGGATAGTGGCATACTTTTTCCCCAGAGCAAATGGTAAAACATGATGGCAGTTACAGAAATACCTAAATAGGAATTCTCAAGACTTCAAGTATGAGGTCCCAACTGAAAGGCTTGAAAAACTAACTGAGACCAGTTATTCCTCAAATGGCAGCAAGTAGAAGCAAAAGTGAGCATAAAGGCATTACTGCTGAAAGAAAATAGAATAGAACAGAGCTGGAAGGGACCTTGGAGATCTTCTAGTCTAGCCCCCTGCTCAAGCAGGAGAACCTATACTATTTCAGATAAGTGGCTGTCTAGTTTCTTCTTAAAAATCTCCAGTGATGGAGCACCCACGATTTCTGAAGGCAAGCTATTCCACTGGTTAATTGTCCTCACTGTTAGGAAGTTTCTCCTTAATTCCAGGTTGCTTCTCTCTTTGGTTAGTTTCCAACCAGTGTTTCTTGTCCTGCCCTCTGGTGCTTTAGAGAATAATTTGACTCCCTCTTCTTTGTGGCAGCCCCTCAAATACTGGAATACTGCTATCATGTCTCCCCTAATTCTTCTTTTCTTTAGACTAGCCAAACCCAAATCCTGCAGCTGTTCTTCATATGTTTTAGTCTTTATGAAGAGTAGATCAATTACAATAAGAAAGATAATCCAATATTATTATGTCAAGAATGAATATTTCAATTTCATTTTATCTCCTTCAGCTCATCTTAGCAAGAGAAAGGAAGGTCTAAGACTTGCCAGGAACCATTTGAAACCCAAGTGTGGAGTCCAGGTCCAGAGTTTGAAGGACAAGATCACAACTGAAGAGACTGGCTCTTATTGGTCCCCACCATATTTCTGTTGGAAGCAATAGAAATCCTCCCTCCCTTTCTTTTCTGTTTGAATAGGCTTTTTCTGTTGTTTCTCGGTTTGTTTTTGCTGTGGTGGAGGAATTTAATTGCATATTATTCAGTGGTGGGTCCCTACCAGTGCGGTCCACTCTATAGCACCGGTAGCGGCCCGCTGGTGATGTCACAGTACCGGTGCGGTTGGTTGCCGGTGCCTGGGTGCCGCCATTTTTTTTAAAAAAAGTATTTTTTTTTAAAAAAATTTCTTCTGCGTATGCCCAGAAGCTGAGCTTCCGGCACTGCGCATGCACTGCCTTCCTACCCCACAGTGGGTCCAAGCAGGGGAGGATGGCTGAGGGAGCGCGTGAGACGCTGAAAGAACGGGCGGCAGGAGCTATCTCCATTCCCCTCCCTTCAGCAGTCCGAGAAGCCACGAACGCGCGGTGATGATCCTAGGCATTTTTGCACGTTCGAGGCTTCTCGAGCTGCTGGGGGTAGGGGGAACGGGCAGCAGAAGCCTAGGATCATCGAATGGGGAGAAGCATTCAGGCCAGATGGAGCCTCCTAGAAGAACCGCTGCTGTGGTCTTGCTGCTCCCGCTGAGGGGGGCTGCGTTGTGGGTGGGCAATGCCCCCCCACTTCTCCGGCCATTGCCAAGCTCCCGAGGCCCACGCCCACCCGGTCACATGCCTGGCAAGCCACACCCACAAAATAAGCCATGCCCACAGAGTGGTAGTAAAAAAATTAGGAACCCACCCCTGATATTATTATAATTTCTGTAAGCTGCCACTTTGAAAAGAAGGGTGGTACAAATGCATCCAACAAATATTGTTTACAATTTTATGAGGGTGTTCCTATAATATTGACCAAGGCCCCTCCCAACTGCCATGGAGGATTATAGCAACTAGCAATACGTTCCCGGTGTGAATTCACTAGAGCCATCTCCCTGACAGGATAGCCTCCTCCTGTAGTTGCCAGGGGTTGAAACTCTTTATATACAGAGCATGTTCTTGGAATCAAGCAACGGCCTTTCCCCTTTGGGGCATACACATCTGTTGCTGAAAAGTAGCAGGTAGAAAAAGACACGCATTAGACTGGAAAGGAGGGGCAAATGAATCTCTTCCATATGCTTCAGCTAATGAGAGGTAAGGACCAATATTAGACCAGAATATTCCAAACTCCACTGCAAGCCATATTAATACTTTTCTAAGCTTTACAATAAGGTTACCAGTGCTTGCATATGGGTGCATGGTGATTACAATTTCAGAAAGATTCTAATGATCAACATCCATGATCAACATGGAGAAAAAAGACCCCCTGCATACAACCATATTATATCTCAGTCAAAACATGTCCAGCTGCAGTAATTACTGTGTATTAAACAAAACAGCTATTGGTTATTGGTTAATTTAAATGCTCTAATGAATATCTTGGTGTGAATCTCATGGTATTTAATTAACATGCAGTAGCTGTCCCTGTGTGACACTTTTCTGCATTTATGTGTTAATTTGTGCTTCCTTTTTTCTTTTTCCTTTTGGTGAACTGCCAGCCATATTGGAGAGAACTGTGAATTAAATATAAGTGAGGGAAATAATTCAAAGAGGAACTAATAAAATTAAGGATGGGTAGGTGACTAGAAATAGGCATTGCTTAGGGCGAGATTATAACCAGCATCTCTGAAACAGTATAATTGCATATACCATGGTCCAATCAGCAACAACCTTACTTAATGATAACATGACAGAGATTGTTCATTGATACGCATGGCCTAGTTGTCAGAGAAGGCCTAGCAGAAAGCTGCCGATCATTACAGTAGTTTCCTATGTCTGCTGTAACTGGTCATTTAATACGCAGCTTTTTATATAAATGTGTATTGATGCTTCTGTACAAGGGTTGAAAATTTTATATGCTTATGGTTGTCATAGATACAACAAGATGAGGCTCATGGGCAGGGGTGGGTTCTACTTACCTTCCCTACCGGTTCACATCGTGTCGGAAGTGCTCGTTTTGCTCACACACGCTAGCTTCGCTCACATGCGCGCCCCTGTCAAGAAGCGGTGAACGGAGGACCGGTTCGGGGCGCGTGGCCAGCTGGCCATCACTGCCAGTTCAGTGAGTGGGGGCAAATTCCTGCCACCAGTATGGGCGAACTGGTCTGACCTGGCAGCAACACACCACTGCTCATGGGTGCTTATGTGACAAATTGAAGGCCTAATGGAGTACTATGGGTGTATGAGTTGGGGCAATAATGCAGTTTTGGTGAGAAATTACTGCTGCCATTTGCCCATTGAGTTTAATCTCTGTCTATAATGCAGTACATGAACTGTGGCAATATTTGAACTGACCATCTAACCAAAGGAAGACATGCGGAGTATTTTCCTGGAACAAATGGCTGTGCTTTTACAGAGGCAAGCACCATCAAGTTTTTATTGTCATAATTACCCAGTCTTGTTCATGGAGTTTAATGAAGTCTAGAAATCATCCTATTCTTAAGCATTTTCCTACCCCTTCATCCAATTGCATTTTGTAAAACTGCCATTAAAGGGGGAGACCAGTGTAATTATTAGGTAGCAATTTTGCGGAAAAACTGTGTTTCTTCTGATGAACTCAGTTGATGGGAGCAATATTTATTTTAAATGAAAAAAGGAACTGGTTGTATTGCATCCACTCCACCACTTAAGTTATAAAATGCTCCAAGGGCAAAGTGCTGTTATTATTTTGAATGTCCTAGATGATGACATAGCTTAATAAAATTTGAAGATGCCAAAAATCTAAAGAGGTAAGCTGAAATTATGGAAGACAGAATCTGGATTCAAAAGGATTTTGATGGGCTGAAACGCTGAGCTAAAAAAGACAAAATTAATTTCAACAATGATAAATGTAGACAAGCATTTAGGTAAAGATATCAGAAACATAACCACAAGATAGCAAAGATCGGGCTTGAAATCAAAACTTGTGAAAAAGCTCTTAAGTAGGTCATAAACTGAATATCAACCAGTATTAAAGCTTCTGAAAAATGTTAATCATATTTAAGCAGATGTAGTAACTACATCTACATGGGAAAAATAGTCCTGTTTTAGTAGTTAGCTGACCATGGCTGATCCTCAAAACCTAAGAAGGGTTAGTTCTACTTAGTACTTGAATGGGAGACAACATAGACTTGGGAATGGAAAAAGCATCTTGGATGTTTTACATCTAGCATGTACTGTAACTCAGGAGTTATACTTATTACAAACTGAAACATTTGGAGAATCCCATATAATGTACCCTGTAAAACAAGGTCTCCAAGATATGTTCCTATGCTACTTATTTATTAATTATATTGATTGGCTCCCCATCTTACCATAGGGTAACTCTGGGCAGCTTACAGTTACAGATACAGTTAAAACATAAAAAGTTAAAACCAGACATTAAAACCAAGGAGACATGGGGAGGGCAAGGGTGGAGGGGAGGTGGAATCTGTTATTGCTCAAACAACCATCTCCATTGCACTGTCCCCCCCCCCCAAGCTGACTTGCACAGCCATATCTTTATGCTGTTATGAAAAAATAGGAGGGCTGGGATAAACCTCACATCAGTGGGCAAGATATTCCAAAGGGCTGGAGCAACAGCAGGGAAGGCCCTCCTCCTGGATCCTGTCAGCCGGAATAATGAAGAGCTGAGGTGGCGCAGTGGTTAAATGCAGCACTGCAGGCTACTGCTAGTTCAGCAGTTCAGCTGTTCAAATCTCACCGGCTCAAGGTTGACTCAGCCTTCCATCCTTCTGAGGTCAGTAATTTAATTTAATTAAAAGTAAAATGAGGACCCAGATTGTTGGGGGCAATATGCTGAACTCTGTAAACCGCTTAGAGAGGGCTGTAAAGCACTATGAAGCGGTATATAAGTCTAAGTGCTATTGCTATAATTGGACTGATGGGACCTGCAGCATGCCTCCTCTTCCAGCAAGTAACCTGGACCCATGCCATTAAGGGATTTAACGGGATTTAAATCAACACCTTGAACTGCACTCTGAAGTAGATTGGTAACCAATGTACTTGTGGAGCACTGGTGTTACAAGGGCCATTCTTGGAGCCCCCCAAAATACCTGTGCTGCTGCACTCTGTACCATATCAATCTATAGGTTTCTGGATCATGCATTGGGGTTCACATATGTAGGAGTAAGAAAGATAACCTTGTAAGAGATAGTCCAGATCTATTTACCAAAGTGATGAGGAAAGAAACATGGTTAAAGTCCCAAACAAGCAGAAAGAATGTATAAGCAGTTCAAACAAACATCTCCCTAATTCAGAATTAGTCTTGAAAGATTCTGTTATTATGGTCACTGTCAATAAAAGTAGTCGTAGCCTTCCTGTGGAAAAGATTCTGACAATATATTGAAAAATGCTGGAGGAAATCTAGCAAGTATCATTTCTGTAATTGTCATAGATTATGAAGATGATTGCACTAAACTATTTAAAAGTCAATTAGAGATACCATTCCTTTTTTGCTCAGTTAGCACAAGTTATTTTTACATTCAATTTCTATACTCTGTGACATACGGTTTTTGTGTGGCTCTGAGTTGTGCTGACTATACAAACTTTCCCTTTCTTTTTGTTGTTTTCCATATGCTGGAACTATAAACTTCATAGTCTAAGTAGGCCAGCTCAATTTAATAATGAATTATAAACATAAGGATCACATTGTCTGGGAAGATGATCTAAGTGCCAGAGCCCACTGCAACAGCATTGCTAAGAAAGCATTAAGAGTGGTTAACCTAATCCTGCGTAGCTTCTTCTCTGGTAATATTGTACTTCTAACTAGAGCATAGAAAACATTTGCTAGACCAATTCTCGAATACAGCTCATCCGTCTGGAACCCACACTACATATCGGACATTAATACAATTGAGAATGTCTAGAGATATTTCACGAGACGAGCACTATACTCCTCCGTTCGCAACAGAATACCCTATGCCACTAGACTTGAAATTTTGGGCCTAGAAAATTTAGAACTATGCCGCCTTCAATCTGACCTAAGTTTAGCACACAAAATTATCTGCTACAATGTCCTACCTGTCAACGACTACTTCAGCTTCAACCGCAAAAATACACGATCTCACAATAGATAGACACTTAATGTAAACCACTCCAAACCTGATTGCAAAAAATTCGACTTCAGCAACAGAGTGGTCAATGCCTGGAATACATTACCTGACTCTGTAGTTTCTTCCCCAAACCCCCAAAACTTTAACCTTAAACTGTCTACCGTTGACCTCACCCCATTCCTAAGAGGTCTGTAAGGGGCGTGCATAAGCGCACTAGCGTGCCTACCGTTCCTGTCCTAAAGTCCCCATGTATCTCGTAAAATATCATGTACTCAAAACCATGCTTGTACTTTTATATATTCATATTACTGTTTATACCTTGTTTATATCCATACACATGCTTGACAAAATAAATAAATAAATAAAATAAAATAAAATAAAAATAAAATAAAAAGATGAAGCTCTGGTCATGGATTAAGAAACTTGAACCAAATAGATTTAGAAATAGAACTTGAATGACTGGATTAAATCAATTTGCTTCACTTAAAGGGCAAAACTACCATTCAAATGCATACAGTGGAGAAGAGCAAGAGCTCCCATTACTGTCCACCTAAATGGTAGATGAGACATTCAAAAGTGCAAGCTGACCTTTTCTAGTAAAAGTTCTTAAGTTCTCATTTGACCCTCTGTCTGTTTCCTTTATTGCCTTTCTCTGTACCCACCTCCCATAGTTTCATCAGCATTTTTAGGCTCTTGAATTAATGATGCTATGTAAGAGGCAATCCGTTTTTAGACAAAAAAGGTCAGATCCTGTACATAATTAGCTACTTCTGCTATGAAAGCCAAATACATTCTTGAAAAGCAGATGTGAGGAAACGAAGGGTGGAAGCAAGGGGGCAGCATGGTAGTCATACATTAGAGCACTGTTTGATGACTTTCAGTAATGTTTAAAAAGAAGAGTGGGGTGGGTGGAATGTCTACAATTTCTCTGACAGCTAAGCAAAAGTGGAGCTTCTCAGTTAGTGTTTCCAAGCTGCGTGGAACACATGTGGTTTTCTGCATTATGAATGACTTATGAAGGACTTAAGAACCAGGGAGGTTCAAAGGACACACACTGAATTTGCACCAGGCTGGTTGTTATGCTTTCTCAAAAGCATAGTTTGCAAAGGAAAATTTCACAGTAGACTGTGAGATTTGTGATTTTCAAATAACAGACGGCCTTCATATTTACCAGCAGTTCCCCCATTGAATGAAAGGTAACAAGAAGATTGCCATTGGATCAAAGTATACGGTGAGAAAGAGGGAAGGGCTTCATCATCTGGATGCTTGGCTGCTTTGGTATATATGGAACAGTTTGATTAAAGGATCAGAAATAGGATTATATGCTCGAAGCAGAAGCTATCTGCCCAGGATTTCATCAGCATCCAGGGCTTGGAGTTTCAAAGGAACACTATCTTGGGACATTGTCGCTCCATGGGTGACTTCAAAAGGGACAATTCCTTTGGGAACTGTTTAGAGAAGCTATGGGACAGAAGGTACTCCAGTTTTATCTTTATAGTTCAATGTGGATATACTGGAGGGAGGTAATGGAGCAGAAAATAGAATATGAATGTTTGGTATTCAGAGAGATCAGGAATAACAGAGTTGGAATGGACCTCGGAGGTCTTCTCCTCCCGGCTCAAGCACCAGACCCTATTCCATTTCAGATAGGAAAATTAGGGTGAGTTGGGAATAAAACATCACCTAAAAGTGAATAGTGAGGTGTGGGTGGGATGGGCATTGAGCATCCATCTTCTCCTTATATGACATCTCAGCAGCTTTTGATACCATGGTATGATATGATCGTATCTTTCTTGACTGATTCAGAAGATTAGGAGTGGATGGCATGGTTTTGTACTGGTTTGCCTCCTTTCTGCTTCTGGTATTAATTGCTCTTTTGATTTGATTTTAAATTCCCCTTGATAATTTTCCAATAAATCCTGGCACATCAACCATTTCTCTTGCTATTACTCTTCTATAATGTGCTTCTTGAGTTGTTTTCAGGCACAGCCTGGATTTATATCTATTCCAGGGGTGGGTTCTACTTACCTTCCCTACCGGTTCACATCACGACTGAGGTGCACGTTTTGTGCGTCCCTGCCCGGAAATGACCCTCTGCGCATGTGCAGAAGCGTTTGCGCATGTGCAAAGGGGTTTTTGACAATCCGTGGTGACCCGAAGACTGGTTCTGGAGCATGGACCGCCGGTCATTGCTGCCGGTTCGACAAGTGGTGGGAAATTTCTGCTACCGGTTCTAAAGAACCGGTCTGACCGGCAGCAACCCACCACTGATCTATTCCTTATTCTCAATATGATATATCTAATAAAATTATTTTAAAAGTCCGCATTAATTTTATCATGCCATAAATACTCATGCCATTCTAACTGCATGCAGATCATGACCTGCTAACTGTAAAAGTCTATTAATTCTCAGCAACAACCACTCTTACGTCCAGATCAAACAACTAGCAGCAAAATACAATTTTAAATCTGGTAAACCCAATCCTCCTCTTTCCTTTGCATCTTGTAATCCTTGTATTTAATTCTTGTTCCCCCCCCTGCCATATACATGTAGATATAACCTTTTGCTATTGTTTAAATAGTACATCATTTAATCGTAGTCAAAACTGATGGTACATCATTTAATCAGTAGTCAAAACAGATATTGTCTGAAACAAAAAACATCATTGTTGGTAAAACATTCCATTTTTTAATTGCAGAAATTCTCCCTAACAGTGATAGTTTTAAATTCTCCCATCTTAATTAAGTATAAACCAACATTATCTATTTAATAAAATTATTTGCAAGGTTGATGTATTCCAGAATTCTAAACAAAAAAAAAATCTGGTTCAAATTGTCAAAGGCCTTCTCTGCATCTAAGAATATAAATGCAGCTTGTTTTCCTTTATGTTGCTTCCAATTTTCCAGAATATTCAAACAATTTCGAATATTATCTCATGGTTAACTTTTAGATAGAAACTAACATTGATCTTAATGAATAAAATCCTGTAAATTTATTTTCAACCTTTCATCAAAATTTTAGTAAACAATTTATAATCATTATTCAATCAAGATTTTAGTCAATAGTTCCTTGTAAAAGTCAAATCTTGTCACTCTTTAGATATTAATGATATATTGACTTCCTCCCAGGAATCAGGAATCTTTCCATTCTGCAAAATAGTATTCATTGTTTGTTGTAAGGGGTTGCAAAAGCTCATCTTCAAAACATTTGTAATAAGAAGCCAGCAGCCCATCCGGCCCACATACTTTTTCTGAATTGCTATTAGGAAATTGATAGAACATTTGAAATTAAACAGACTCTGCCTCTAAAAAAGGAAAGGTATTTTAGAATGACTGCAGAACTGCTGCAAGGGTGGACATTTTAAGCCAAATAAATAAATAAATAAATAAATAAATAAATAAATAAATAAATAAATAAATAAATAAATAAATAAATAAATAAATAAATAAATAAATAAATAAATAAATAAATAAACAAACAAACAAACAAACAAACAAACAAACAAACAAACAAACAAACAAACAAACAAATCTAACATTGGAAAGCTTTTTCCCATTAGTACATTTTTTTCTCTTGTAGAAATTAAGAATGTCTTTTGTCCATCTGTGCATACCCATGCCAAAATGCCATTTTTACCGTTGTAATTCCCATAGAAATGTCACATTGTCTTAAGCTGGCATTTTCAAGACATTTTTAGAAGAAAAAGAAAAATAAAAATATATAACATGCAGTGTTAAAGTAAAGGTAAATAAAAATCAGCACGAACCATAAAGACAAGTTCTAAACAGCTAGATAGCAATTACTTCGGGCTGAAATTGAGCCTAAAAGATTAAGGAAACAAACAAAATTAGTATTCATTTATGAAATGACAGCAGAGTAAGTGAAAATGTATCTTATGTGCAACTAGAATAGGAACTCTGTGCAGAAAAGAAAGAAGTTGAGACTGAATTGATTGATTGATCGACTAATTATATGCCATCAAGTCACAGTTGACTCTTACTGACACATAGAAAGATTTTCTCTAGGAAAATTTGCCCCCAAAATCCTTCAGATCTTCTGAAGGGGCATCTCTTCCCCTATTATTGAGTTCATCCACCTTTCTGTTGGTCATCCTCTTCTTTTCCTTTCCACTTTTCCTACCGTTACAGACTTTTCCAGAGAGCTAGGACTTCACATAATCTGTCTAGAATATGATAAATTGTTCAGTAGTCCATATATTGATTTTCCTGGTTATCCATGGTATTGTCATGAACATTCTCCAGCACCAAAATTCTAAAACATCATTACTCCTTTTGACTTCTTCAAAATCCAACTTTCACGTCCATAGAAACATAGGAAAAATATGAATGATTTTATCTTTGTAGGTATGATCATATAATAGCATTGGAATATCATTTCCAAGACCTTTATTGCTACCTTATGAGATTCCAATAGGTGGCATCTTTTTTGATTGCTGGATCCTTTTCCCTTGATGTTCACTATTAAAGAACAGGAGCTATCAACTACTTCAATGTCTTCATTATCAGTTCTGAGACTTTGTTATATCTGCTGTCCTTAGTTAGTCTTCTTTGGATTTAATCATATTATTGTATTTCTCCCCCACTATGTTCCTTGATTTTTATACTAGAAAGCTTGAGGTTCATTTGCATTTTTGGCTATTAGAGTCATTGGCATGAAGCAGGTTATTGATCTTTCTCCAATTTTAAAGCCAATTCATCATATTCCAATCCAGCTTCTTTCAGTATATAGTCAGCAGATAGGTTGGATAAATAACAAAAGAGTATACTCTCCTTTGCCTCCTGAAGCCAGTCTGTTCCACCATGTGCTTTCTACAGTTTATTGTGATTTCCTGCTCTGTGTCTATGTTTCACATGAGGATAATGAGATGTTCAGGGATTCACATTTTCTAATCACATTCCACAGCTTGACATGATCAATACAATCAAATAAAGCACATACTGACTTCTTTTTTGGTATTTTTTTTTGACATGTTCAATTTTGAAGCATGCATCAACCTTTTCTAAAGCCAGCTTGAATTTCTGGCATCTCCCTTTCCATAAAGGACTTTAATCTGTGTTGGATACTTCTAAGCAGTATTTAGCTAGCATGTGAAATTATTTATTTATTTGTTAAATTTATTTGTTGCCTGCCTTGCAGTGGAGCTACTCTAAGCAGCTAGAATTAAGGGTAATGCAGGATAGTTTGAACACGATGTTAAGTTTCCTTTCTTAGTTTATATATTAACCTCTTCCAAACTATTGATCACTGTGTTTTTCTTTGGATTTGCAGGCTTAGCTTGGTTAGAATCTTTACTGGTTCTCTTCTGTTGCTTACCATGTTTGTGTAGATATTTGATCAATTCCTGTAGCCTTTTGACTTGATAATGGTAGAGCTGATCTTAGTTCTAAGCTAGTGATGGCAAACCTTCTTTTGCTTGGGTGCCAAAAGGGCGCAAGCGCATGCCCACACCCATAATGCAATGCCCTCTCCCCGCGCATGTGTGTACAACTCCCCCACGCTACCCCCTGCGCATGTGCACAGGGCTCACTGAAGCCTCCAGAGCCTGTGGATGACAAAAAAATGGATTTCAACTGATTTTTGGCCTTCTGGAGGGTGGGGGGAGGTCGTTTTCACCTTCCCCAGGCTTCAGGAAAGCCTCCGGAGCCTGAGGATGGTGAAAAATGGACCCAACGGCCCAACTAGAAATTCGGAAATGAACTTCCGGTTCGGCCCTTGGGCCATTTTTCACCCTCCCCAGGTTTCTGAAGCCTGGGGAGGGTGAAAAACGGCCCAATGGCCCAATCAGAAGTTCGTTTCCGAACTTCCAGTAGGCCTGTTGGGTCCGTTTTTTTGCCATCCACAGGCTCTGGAGGCTTTCCTGAAGCCTGGGGAAGGTGAAAAACGGCCCAACGGCCCAATCAGAAATTCATTTCCGAACTTCCGTAGGCCCATTTGGCCCATTTTTCACCATCCACAGGCTCCGGAGGCTTTCCTGAAGCCTGGGAAAGGCAAAAATGTCCTACCCCCCGCCCTCAGGAAGGCTGAAAATCAACTGGCCAGCGCGCTGGAGCTGACATAGGGCAACGCCTCACGTGCCCTCAGATATGGCTCCATGTGCCACCTGTGGCACGCATGCCATAGGTTCACCATCACTGTTCTAACCTAATGCAAGAAGTTCTTGTAAGTAGGGAATATTTTCTAAAGTATCTTGGATGCTGATATCTTTATTGTACAGAATTTCAGTATACTTCTTCCAGCTTTGTTTGATCTTCTTTGAATCAGCTACTTTTTGTCCACTGTTGTCCGTTAATATACCAGTTGAAACTTGACACTTCCTTTTGTGTTTATAAATCTTTTGGAAGATTTTCTTTCTTTTCCTATCCTCAATATTTTTATTATCATAAAAGATGTTGCTGTAATACTGTTTCTTGTCTAACAGCACTCTGAAATTCTTTGTTAAGTTCCTTTCTGATCTTTGTCATTCTTTACTTTGGCTTCCCTTCTCTTCTTGGCAATTTCCACAATTTGTTCTAGCATCCAATTTGCTTTCTTCTATTTCTTGATCTTTGGAAGTTTCTTTTCACATTAATAATTAACCATTTCTTTGATTTCATTCCACAGTTCCTCTGGGTCTGATCAATTTTCAGGTCCTCAAAATGATTCCCAATGTTCCCCTTCAAAATGTTGAGTATATGCTCAAGAACATATTGTGCAAATTGGTTGGCTTTCTTCTTCTTTAGCTTAACTTGGAATGTTAATCTGCACATGATGTATCTTTCCTGTTATAACTAAACTCTTACACCCCCTTCTACCAGTAATGTAGTCAATATGATTTCAGTATGATATCTAGGGATGTCCATGCATATAAGTGTTATTTTGTTTGTTTTGAAGATTAAGTTAACATTGAAGAAATCATTAGATTCACAGAGATTAATAAATCATCCCCGTTTCACTTTGGTTTCTTAGGCTATACAATCCAGCTACATTTTCTTCCTTAATATTTCCAACTTTGGTGTTCTGGTCCCCAACCATACATCTTGCCTGCCTGTTCTGTTTCAGTTTGAATTTGGTCATCAATATTATCTTCTCCTGCATCAGTGATGGAAACATAAGCTTGGATAATCAGCATATGATGCCCATGAACTCCATAACCAATTACATTGTAACTTGGTACTGTGCTTGCTATACCTTTCTTAACTATAAAAGCAAGGCTTTTCCTTCTTTGTTTTTCATGTCCTGAGTAGTAAAGAGTGTGATCTTCTGGCAGAAAGTGTCCAATTCTAGTCCATCTCATTCTACGGATGTCAAAGATGTTGATGTATAGTTGATTCAGTTCACCTTTCACTGTGTTGGTTATGCTTCTTACTTTTCATGTTCCCCTTGTAATTCTGTCTTTGCAAGTTTGATTTGTCTTTTCTTTTGCATGGCAGTATCACTAACTAGATGTCCTGAAGGCTCTACTCTAGCTGCATCATAAAGACTATTGGAAGACATGAAAGGAGCCTCCCCAATGATTGCATTACTTTTGGCAAGTGGGAATCCCGTGGGCAATGGTGCTATCATAGGCACATCCTTTCAATTCAGAAGCAACCTTCTGTTAGCTTTGTAGGTGCTTCGGACATGAAGGCAGACAGATAAAGAATATTGGTTCTCTGAGGGATCTCATCTCTTCCTCCCTTCAACATAAGGGGCATCGTATCATCAGACATTTTTATACTTTATATCCATGTGATTTTCTTGGTAAGAAGTGGTTTACCATAACCTTCTCCTGCACAGTATGGATTGATGCCTTTGCTGTTGTCACTTTGCTGTTGCTGTTCTACCTTCTTATTATAGCAGGTAAGATGGCGTTTGTTTGTGTGATTTTATGTGAATTGTGACAGTTTTGAAGCTCTTTAATGACATTAAATGACAGGGGGGTTCTCCTGGATTCGCAACTCCTGCTCAAAGAGCAAATGGCAGTCGTGGCCAGGAGGGCCTTTGCGCAACTGCAGATTGTGTGCCAGTTACGCCCTTTCCTGGACTAACAATCCCTACTCATGGTCACTCATGCCCTAGTCACTTCCCATCTTGACTATTGCAACATGCTCTACATGGGGCTGCCCTTGAAGAGAATCCAGAAGCTCCAGTTGGTGCAAAATGCAGCAGCTCACATGGTTTTGTGCAGACCTCAGTTTCACATGTATCATCTCTCCTGCGGGAGCTGCATTGGTTGCTGATTTGCTTCCGGGTGCAATTCAAGGTGCTGGTTGTCACCTTTAAAGGCCTTCATGGCTTGGGACCAGATTATCTGAGGGACCGTCTATTGCTGGTCACATCTACCTGATCCACCAGAGTGGGGAGGCAAGGAATGTTGCGGGTCCCATCCCCTAGGGAGATATACCTGGTGGGACCCAGAAGAAGGGCCTTCTTCGTGGTGGCTCCCTCTCTCTGGAACATCATTCCCCCAGAGATTAAAATGGCCCCCCACTCTAATACTCTTCTGGAAGGTGCTGAAGACCTGGTTCTGCCAGGGGGCCTGGGGAATGTGGAGCAGGATGGAGCTCATTAAATGGCTCGTATGATGTCGCCAGAGCGGGGAGTTATTTTATTTTATTATTTTATTATATATGATTGTTTTATTAGTTTTATTGTTTTTTATATGATGTTTTTATATTTTTGTAACCCGCCTTGAGTTGCCACGTGCGAATAGGCAGCAATATAAATCTCCTAAAATAAATAAATCAATTACCAGAATTAAACCCAAAAGCTGACATCAAAGGGGGTGATAGAGGATTAGAAGAAAAGCAGCATCTGAAGAGATGGACATATAGTTGAAATTGTCCCCTTAAGATTTTAAATCTGAAACCTGAATTCTATGAACACTTGAGACTAGGCTCTTTGAATTTAGTGGAAGGTACTTCTCAGTCAAAATCAGAAATCAGAATCAGAAATAGTATATTGTGTTCTTTTCTGTTTTACATTGGAACTAGATGCTATTGGTGCTGCATTTATATTTAAAAACTAGCAACAAATGTTAAAATTGGAGTTGTAGTGAAGAGAAGGGAAAACTAATCTGTCTTTTAGGCAATTTCTTCTGGGCATTTAGTTTAATGTCTATTTCAGGTATTCATTTACTCTGTCAAATGACATTCAAAGCAATGTGCAATAAAGAGCAAACAAAATAGCTTCGAAACATTCATGAAACGTTCAGTCAGACAGGTTTGAAATACCAAGATAAAGAAGTAGGCTTATGTATATTGCGAAGCAGTTGTTTTGTGGATGATTGATATGCTACATTTGTCACATGTAACCTATCTGTAGTTTGTCCTGCTGTGTTAGTTACACATGTGTGTTTGAGCCCATGCTGGGAAACCTGGCAAATTGCAAATAGATTCCAATCAGTGCTGGTCAAAAGTTGGTGCAAATTTAATAACGCAATGCAAGGCTTCTGTTTATTAATGGTAATTAATCAGTAATTTCCATCTGCAGAGAAGATATATAGCTTCTGGCCTTCAATCTGGGATGAATAGGAAAGCTCAGCTGCAATTTCAGAATGAAAACTAAATGTAATGGAGACTTTGCCAGAGGATCAAGCTGTTCCTAGATGCCCGGTCTGACTCCAACATGGTTCTATCTATAAATGCTTCCTCCTTGCCCCCCTGTTCCCCCACCCACCCCATGCAGTGCTGGGAAACTGGAGGTTAGTCAAGGTAGGAGTGTTCCCCAAGATATCTTGCACAGAGGTAATTAAAACCTTATCTGTCTGTCACTGAACATATGGGACATGTTCACAGAGTAATTAAATTTTGTGAAGTGAGCCTTTCTCTTGGAAAGCTGGAGGGTGAGGTGGTGGAAGGCAGAGGATCAGTGACACTGCTGTCTGCCCACCTTTGGGAGGGAGCACACAGTATGATTCATCAGCATGGGCCTGAAATTCAAATTACTCTTTGCATGACAAACAGGAAAAAGAATTAAACATGGATTCATCTGCATTATTTATTGCTTTTATGGATTAAATATATTTGGAAAAAAAAGAGGCATAATGAATGAGGTTGGTCAGAATGCACAGCAGAACACAAATGGGAAGCAAACTGGTACTGCCATCTGATCAGTTGGTTTTGCTATGTTTTTTGGCAACTGTGCCCTAGAATGATCATAGTGATTATTACTACTCCTGCTGTCCCTCTTCTCCTCCTCAACTACACAGGGGTGAAATGCTACCGGTTCGGCCTGGTTCTGGCGTACCGGTAGCGGTGGCTGCCGGTGATTTGGAGAACTGGTAGCGGCGGCAGCGCGAGGCTCCACCCACCTGCCCGGACATCACCACTTTCTTCTTTTAACCCTCTGCGCATGCGCAAAGTCTTCTGTGCATGCGCAGAGGGTGAAAAAGCGTGTTATAGGCAATTTTGAATTTGTGTATATGTTAATGGTATTTACCAATGGAAAAGTATATTACCTTATGAGGAGCATAATAGATTCATAGGTGCCTGGAGAATAGAATATTGTTTTAGAGATGACAATAGTGTGGCACTGATCTAAGTAAGTATCTCCTCTGGGTTTCCTAGATTTTTTGTTACTGTGAAAATATGTAGGATAAAGCATGATCCTTGAAAAACTCAGAGGTGGGTTCCTGCCGGAGCTGCCCAGTGCGCAGCTCCGGTAGGGGGCGGCCGATTGCACAACTGCTCCGGAGCTCTCTCTGCCATTTTTTGGCGTGATTTTGGGTCAATTTTGCGGAAGCAAAATCGCGCCGAAATCTTGCGAGGGGATGCATGCGTGTGTGAGATTTCGGCACAATTTTGCTTCTGCGCATGTGCAGAAGCAAAATCGTGCGAGGGGGTACACACGCATAGCGAGCGTGCACCCCCCGAAGCGTGGAGATGTGCGCGCATGGCTCCGGCAGCGAGGTAAGTGAGCAACCCGCCCCTGGAAAAACTCTATGGGTATAAGGCCATAAGGAGCAATTGACATAGTAAATCTATATAAACAATAAACAAAATAGTCCAAATCCATTATATACATTTTAGGCCCTTATGATACCACTGATTTCACTGAGATTAAACCCACAGTTCTACTTTGATTAGTGTCCAATGTATCAAGTTGTGTGTGGAAAAAATAATAACCACCTGAAAAATTATTTGCATCCATTAAAGAATTTGAAGACGCTTAATTTATCTTTTTTGTCACTTGACATCAGGAATAGAAACAGGAAAGAATCTCTGATGCCATGTGTTGAGTGTAGGATCTTAGGCTTTGGTGTGTCAAAATACAGTAGAGAATATACTTCTTCACAGTGGTGAAAATCTATGAGTTATGAAATATAACTCAATATTCTCAGAGTCTAAGAACCTTGTATAATGGTTCTACATATTTTGGAGATTTTGGCAAGATAATTGTCATAAGTCTTCCTTGGCCAGAGAATATTGATAATTGGACAACAAGGAAGAGCCTTCAGAGACTTGATAATCCAAGTTTCAGTTCTGAATTGTGGAAGATGGCCAGCAAGCTTCTGGATCCCTTCATGGTTTGATGTTTGACTGAACACATGTTGCCAAAGATGAGGAGAAATGAAAATGCAAACAAAGAGGACAGAATATATATAACATGTACACATGATAGTTTGTACACATACGGTAGGTTTTGTTGAAGATATAATTTCTAATATTGACAGAGAAATACATGTATTTCCATAGGTGATAAATACTATGCCTAGATACCATTTATGATTGCTTGTTCTGCTATATCCAGGAGGAGCAATGAACAGTGATTATTTTGGTCTATTTTATCTGGATTTAATCGTATATAGCAGTGATTGCGAACCTATGGCATGCGTGCCACAGGTGGCACGCGGAGCCATATCTGCTGGCACGTGAGCCGTTGCTCTAGCTTAGCTCCAACGCGCATGTGCATGCCGGCCAGCTGATTTTCGGCTCATGTGGAGGCTCTGGGAGGGTGTTTTCGGCTTCCAGAGGGCCTCCAGGGGGGCGGGAGAGAGCGTTTTTGCCCTCCCCAGGCTCCAGGGAAGCCTACTGGGCCCACCGGAAGTCAGGAAATGGGCCATTTCTGGCCTCCAGAGGGCTTCCGGGGGGCGGGGGATGCCATTTTCGCCCTCCCCAGGCATTGAATTATGGGTGTGGGCACTTGCACGTGCGCGATAGCGCACGCTCATGCGCTTTCGGCACCCGAGGAAAAAAAGGTTCACCATCACTGGTATATAGCTTTTCAAACGAAGGAGTCTCTTTTATAAAATCGGACACAAAGGTGCCCTTGTTAGTCACCTGCTCTGGGTTTCGCTTCTCAGCAAATATGAAGACTGGAAACATCCTTTATAAAGATGAGACAAATTTGTTCAGATGCCATATTGTTTGTCTGGTATCAGACTACAGTGTACAATGGGAGTGGAATAAGTAACCCCACATACAGAAGTTTCTGCATATTTATTCAGAATTTGGGGGGGGGCAGAGATGATATTCTTATTCATCTTAAAATATTTCTCAAAACTCTGAAGTTAGGCCCTTTTAGGCAATTTTAACTCTTAGTAAAAATTTAACAATACTGTTTTTATGGCATTTTCTTCTTTTAGAGGAACAGGTCAGATGTCTCTCTTATTTCATGATTCACCTCACTGAATTCTTCAAGGCATTCTCTGAATGATTAGTTTGGAAGGATCATAATGAAAGCAGAAGTAGGGAAACACAAGTAAAATGGTTTGATTGGCTCCAAAATATATGCATGACTAATATTACAAAGCTTTAAATCTCCAGAGAGCTCTTCTGAAAATAAAAGTCACACTTTTGCTTGTCTTTGTTCTTCTTTACTTTACATATTTCTTTGGAACATCTGTGGCATTACAGAGAAAAACTTGTTTCTTGATGAAAGCTTGAAATAAATTAATAACCTTTCTGGAACTCTGTAATACCTTTTCTTTAAAAAAAAGAATGATTTTTTTGGGGTGGTTTCAGCAAGGTAGCTTCGGTGGTGTATTACTAGATACTACAGTTCCTCACTGCACACCGACATCCATTATGTGTATGTGTGCATGTGCATCAAAATCTGGCAGGTGCCACATTACAGCAGATACCCGTGTACCACGGTGGTGCAGTGGTTAGAGTACAGTACAGCAGGCTACTTCTGTTGAGTGCTGGCTGCCTTCAGTTTGGCAGTTCAAATCTCACCAGGCTCCAGGTTGACTCAGGCTTCCATCCTTCCGAGGTGGGTAAAATGAGGACCCAGATTGTTGGGGGAAATATGCTGACTCTGTAAACCGCTTAGAGAGGCCTGTAAAGCACTGTGAAGCAGTATATAAGTCTAAGTCTAAGCTGCCCAGAGTCCCCTGGGAGTTGGGCGGTATAGAAATCCATTTAAATAAATAAAAATAAAATAAATAAGTGCTATTGCTATTGCTATTGCTATAACAGGGCAGGGCTTGGATTGCCATATCATTGGATTGTCTGTCAGTTGCAGATTTTGACCCCACTCTGGAGGCACCATTGCCTTAACAAAAAAGCTTTTTAAAAATGAAGTCTTAAAGGTTTTATACAGTCAGTATCAGGATTTTCCTTCCTAACATTAGACTTTTATGGGTGGCTGAAAGAATTCTTTTTCATCATAAGCACAGTCTCTCTTTTCCTGCTATTGAACAAGAGTATCAGAACTTTTATAAATGTCACCTTTATATAAAAGAAGTGTGTGTGTGCACGTTAAGGTGCTTATACGCCTTTTTTGCGTCCATTTTTGACTCCTGCTGACTGCCTGGACTAGTCCCTACAGTTTTATTGGCAAATATTTTTGGGAGTGGCTTGTGATTGCTTCCTTCCCAACCGTCTATCATGGCTAAGGTGGGACTAGAACTCAGTCTCATGGTTTCTAACCTGGTGTCTTAACCATCACACCAAGCTGGCTCCCATATCTCTTGAAATTCATACAGGGAATTACTGGCATTAATTTTAAGGGACATGAAATGTTTTAATTTTTCTAATAAAAATTAAAGTCAGTAAAGTCACCTTAAATTTGAGATTGGCTTCTGGTGACTTTCATTCATCCAAATCTCTTGGTATACTATGGTAGTAGTTTGCTGCCTCGAATGTGGTTTGATTTCCCAGTCTAGCTCACTGAAGTTTCCCCATATAAATACTATCCTGGCCCAGTTGGGATTAGCTCTCTCCAAGGTTGGCTAGGAGCTGGCAGCTAATTCAGTGTTAACTATAACAGTCCCTAAATATGCACTAGTGGTAGTTTAGCTCCTTTTACAGTTCTCACATCATCTTCTTTGCATTCTTTTTTCCCTTTTATTTTTTATCTTTACCTTTCTGCTTACCTGATTGCAAACAGATGCCCAAAATTTTCACTCAAGCAGCATAATTAAAATATCTGAAACCTCATTTCTTCATGGTAATTATGCATTATCCATGAGAACAGTATATTTGTTTCTCAAAACATTCAGCGGTTGCTCTAATTTTAGTTATAATACTTCATTTCTGTTATTATTCATTGTTATTGTTACAGGTAATTAAAAAGTTACAATGTATTACTGATTTTTAAAAAAGGTGTGCTAACAATGATGTGCAGGTGTGCTTCATGTTCTAATTCACGTACATTTTATTTTTAATGTTTATTTTCTTTTATGTCTGATTCCTGGCCATTTTCGCTGGTGGGATTCTTTATGCGTGGGATTCAGAAACTCTGATCAAATCATATACCACTTGATTCTTATGTTATTAGAATATATTTAAAATGAGTTTGGATGGTGGAATTTCCATGTTGATATTCTATGAAAAAAACCTGAATATAGAATTGCATCCAATCTATCCACTGATGCAATTATACTCACTACTTCTTCCAGCTTTTCTGTTTCAACCTGAGACAGGAGATGGGATTCAGCAGGTTCTGACCAGTTCTTAAAAACTGGTAATGGAAATTTTGAGCAGTTTGGAGAACCGGTAAATACCACCTCTGACTGGCCCCTCCCCCATCTATTCTCTGCCTCCCGAGTTCCAACTGATGGGGAGGAAATGGAGATTTTGCAGTATCCTTCCCCTGCCATGCCCACCAAGCTATGCCCACCAAGCCACACCACGCACACCAAGCCACGCCCACAGAACCGGTAGTAAAAAATTTTGAATCCCACCACTGCCTGAGACCCCCATCTCAAGTCTGCTTTAAAACTGAGGATTCCTATAAAACAGATCTGGGGGATACAAAGTAGTGGTTGAGGGAAGAGATAAGGAGAAATCTTAAGGTGCAGATAAAATCCATTGCAGATAATTCCACTTCTCTGAATGTTTGTGTTTTAATGAGAGAAGTATAGATAAGTTTGTTATAAGGTGTGAATCTGTTCAGTGCAGGCTTCAAAGTGGAAAGTTTATTTCTTGCTTTATTTATCACCTACTTCAACAACTCTAGGCTGTACAACTTATTCACAGTACAACAATTCAACTTAACGACCATAATTGAGTCTGCAGTTTCAGTTATAACTCATGATGAACATAAAACAAGTTTCCATATGACCGTGACCAATTTTATGACCTTTTTTTTGCATTGGTCATTAAGTGAACACTCCAGTTGTGGAGTGTTGTTCAGCCAGAAAATGGAAATAAATACCAGTTTCTGGCAAACCAAGTCACAGGACCGTGGGACCATAGCAAACAGCTGTAAATTTGGGCTGGTTGCTGGTTGCCTAAAATGTGGTTATATGACATTGGGGAGGGAGGGGAGGCAGATGTTAGAACTTTGAATCCAGGTCTTAAGTCCCATTTTGGAGGTTTGTTGTAATTTTGAGTGGTTGTTAAGCATCCAGTCGTAAGTTGAGGACTATCTGTAGATGATTTGATGTTATGTATGTTATGTTATATAAAATACAACTTCAGCAACAGAATGGTCAATGCCTGGAATGCTCTACCTGACTCCGTTGTTACAGCCTCAAACCCTGACAGCTTCAACCTTAAACTGTCTACTGTGGACCTCACCCTGTTCCTAAGAGGTCCGTAAAGTGGGCGTGCATAAGCGTACCAGCGTGCCTACCGTCCCTGTCCTACTGTCCCCATTTACTTGTATTCATTTCCTTCATTCATGTCCATGTTCATATTCATACCTGCTATCTTATACATGTTTGACAAACAGACAAACAAACAAACAAACAAACAAACAAACAAATAAATAAATACATAAATATGTTTATTTAATGTAATCTAAGGACTGAGCATGCTGAGCCATCAGAATCAGTCAGTGGCCTGTGACAGGAATGACATCTAATAAAGAGAATATTCAAAGTTGCCAGAAGAGCTGATTGGAGAAAGAGACAAAAACAACAACAAGCCTACTATTTGGATGTGAAAGTTAAGAAAAAGAGGCTCCCTTCTGTCTGACTAATGCTTTGCAGTTCAGGGGTGGGTTCTAACTTACATCGCCGCCGGTTCGCTTTTTCACGTGTTGAAAATCCCCCAATTTTTTTTAAAAAGGCTGAAAACAAGATGGCCGTGCATGCACAGTGCCGGAAACTCGACTTCTGTGCATGCACAGAAGAATAAAAATCAGAAAAAATAACTGGCTCTGTGACATCACCAGCGGTTTGCTACCGGTTCGGGCAAACCGGTCTGAACCGGGAGGAACCCACCTCTGTTGCAGTCGAACAGTCTTCCTTCTAGAGAAAGTCCCACCTTGGCCCTTGCAAGACAGGTAAAAGAGGTTGAGGTAGTTTAGCACCTTGCTTTTAGGCGGAATGGTTGGAGAATTAAGTGAGATGGAAAAATTTCAATTGGTTAGCTGTTTTTTATTGCTTTCTCTCACTTAGGATTCAGGGCCAGAGAGGAAGGTTAACTGGTTTGCTTACTTACTGGACTTAAAAAAACTTCTCTTCTCTTCTCATAATAGACTCAGAGCAGCATTCATATCTGGCACTGATTGGTTTAAAAGCAGATATATACAAAGTCATCTTGGCTGTTTTCTTGCCCATCAACTTTTTTTCAAAGAAAACATGTAAACCCTCTACATTCTGTCTTGTGAAATATAAAGGCAATCAGTTGCCTCCAGCGAAAACGTATACATGGAAATTTACAGTTATATGCAGAAACACATTTTTATATATGCAGATAACTCTCACAGTATTTCCAAGAAGGGTGTGATTCTGTGAGAGTGAGTGTATGTATAAATTTTAAAAAAGTGTATATAATTTTTTTTAAAAAATCCAAAACTGGAACTAGAAGAAAGGATGTGTCAAAATCTTAAATGTCTGCATTGTCATCCTGCAGTAGAGTATCCTTGAAACATGGTAGACAAACAGCCATAAAAGTGGGCTAAAGGTGCAAACAGCCATAAAGGTGGGCCAATTGCCAAGCACCCATAATGCAGTCATGTGACCAAGGGGGTGGCTGTCAGAACTTTGACTCTGGGTCATAAATAGCCCTTGGGAAGTCCATTGTAACTCTGAACATTCCTAAGCAACCAATTGTAAATCTGCACTAGTAGTTTATTTTGCTTTCCCCAAATTCATCTGAAATTAGTCCTTTGATATGAGACAGACAAGAGCCTTTGGGGGAAGAAATGCCCAAGCTGCCACTGACGTAATCTCAAGGCTCTGATGATGGCATTCAACCAATTTCATTCTGCAGATCAGGCCATTTCTCCTATTTAGTGGAATAGTCTTAGGACATGCCCAACTCCAAAAGACAAGCTGTAGCAAAAGCAAGACTGATAGCCTTAGTGGCATGATCTCCTAGGAATTCCAGTGAAAGGGAGCAAATATGTCCCAGTACTTTTAAAAGAGTTCCACTGATTTGTAGCACTGTATATTACAACTGTGAGAAAAATAATTAAACAGGAATCCAGAATTATGTACAATATAAACAGTTTAATTACACTTTGATCAAAGGGTCCCTACATGGTCATCCATGACACAAAATAGAGACAAAGGCCATTATCCTGAAACATGGATTTATAATGAACATAACTCCACCTTACTCCTCCCATCATCCTCACATCATATAGTCCAACCTCCATTATGTAACATCCTAACACAATATTTACAACATAGGAAAAACCCAGAACATATTCATCATCCTGACAGCTCCACACTTCCTCTCTTTCTGTGTGAACCTGCACATTCCCATTAGCTCATCCCCTTCATAACAAAGGAGAAAAACAAGCATGTTCTCTCTCTGTTCCCACAAAATTGGTCAAAACATTTCCTGTTATTCTGAGAAAAGTGAAAATAAGCTGACATATTACATTTTGTCACACATCATTATTTCATTACAAAATCATTCAAAATGGTTACACTATGGTTCTTGTTACATGTCATTTTTAACAAAAATAATTTCATTTCTCACAACAACAAATAGTTTTGAGATATGGAAATAAATGGAATCAGAAAAACCTGCTGCGTCTACTTGATCCTGACACTAAATTTCATGGGACCCATCGGTAAAAAGTTCTGTCTCTTATGAATTTTTATAATGGCAAAAATAGAGCAGTATGATGGCAGGAAATATATGGTAGCAATATGAACTAGTAGGAAGTGATATTCTTACATAAAATAGCTGGGAAAATTATGTATTATACTTTCACTATACTCAGCATTGGCTTATTGCACAGAAACTTCATATATGGCCAATATCGCGGATTGCTGTTTATTGCTTTGAACCAAGCTATATACAGCAAATAAGGAGAAGAATATCAACCTCCCTGGCAAACATTGTACTGGCATGCAGGGTTTCAAATTTTCAGTTTGGAAAAAGGTACAAGATTAAACCCACTTAATTCTTTTTGTTCTAATATGTTAAGGGTTATTCCCCACCCCCCAGTGTGGGAGGCCTTATTAAGGATTAATTCCTTATATGGTGTTCCTTTTTTAGTGTGCGATGCTATATCTAAGGGTTAATTGCTTGCATTAATTGCTATCATGGAAGTGATTGGAGTATCTGCTCTGCAATTGCTAGGCAACGTCAGCATCTTCTTTCTCCCTTGTTTTCTGACCACTCATGGATTCCCTACTGGCATGACCTGAGCTGAGCAGAAGTCCAATGTTCTGTTGTTTGAAGATCTCGGTTGATAAATAGGAGAAAGGCTATTTACAATGACATGATAGCCATCACTTAAATTTGAATACTTCAGCCATTCCTTAAAAGTGCTTGTTCTTTTATGTGTTATGTTGAGTTTGTGTCTCCATGAACATATTTTATCTTCCTTAAAAGCTTATCTTCCAGAGGATTGCATCCCCAGTAAAGGAAACACATTGCTGTTGCTGAAATGAATGTAATGAGGCAGAAAAAGTGGAGACTAACACTAATTTTAGGTTAAGGGAAAAAAAAACAGTGAATTTCACAAGGTTTTTCTCCTAAAGGGCTGAGGCAACACTTAGGAGATAACAAATGGCTGTTGCCTCTAATGAAGAATTGCTATGTTTGAAATGCATTACTGGTAGATATAACAAGAGAAAATTGGGGTTTTATTGAAAGCTCGTTTATAGAATTTCTTCATGGAGCCATAGTATATAAGAGGTTGGAAGGGATGTTAAGATCATTTAACCCAACTCTCTGCTTAATACAAACACCACCTACCACTTAGACCTTCTGCAATAGATGGCCATCCAGCCACTATTTAAATACTTCCAGCAAAGGACTGAGCAGTCTTCCTGGGTTAATCTGTTCCTCTGTTGAACAGTTCTTATGTTAGGGAATTCTTTCCAATGTCCGACTGAGATTTATTTTTTAATTTAAACTCTAACTTCTTGTCTTTTGAAACAACACTGAACAAGTCCACCCCATCTTCTGTACAATAGCCCTTCAGATACTTGAAGACACTATTAAGTCACTCCACAATCTTCCTTTCCCCAGCCTAAGTATACCCAATGCTTCTAAATGCTTCTCATAGGTATTTCCTTCCAGCTCCTTTATCATCTTAGTTGCCATTGTCTGAATACACTTCTGTTTGTCAATGTCTTTTCTAAACATGATGCTCAGAACTGGACCCACTATTCTCGGTGTCATCTGACAATGCAAAATAGAGAGCATCAATGACCTCTCCTGATCTTGACTTTATAATTCTGTTAGTATAGCTTAGGCCAACTATTTCCTATCTATAATATTTATTCACTTGCTTTCAGTTGCCACTCCCAGCCTGCCTGCGGCAATTGTTCTGTTTAAATCCTCGCAATGCTTTGTGAAGTTCATTTGTCTGAGTGTTTCCCCTCTGCTGAATGATAAAGTTGTCTACTCATCTTTGGGATTGCAGAAAACTATATTGGCATGAAATTTGCTCTCCCCACTGCAACCTTGCCTTTACCATTATTGCAAGTCACCTGACCACCCTCCAAGGCAATAGACGACAAAGCTTACCAGATTTCATACATCTGTTCTTAGATAGTTTCAAATAAGAGTGAAACTAGTGCTGACTGACAATGGCTGAAGTCTGTCTATTTCATACAGTGGGAAGAAGAGCAAGACAGAATCAAGAAGACACAGCAAAAAACAAAATGTTGCAAAAAGATATTTTGTACCATAGTTTGGTACCAGTGAGAAAACAGTCTTTCTCTTCTCTTCTCTTCTCTTCTCTTCTCTTCTCTTCTCTTCTCTTCTCTTCTCTTCTCTTCTCTTCTCTTCTCTTCTCTTCTCTTCTCTTCTCCTCTCCTCTCCTCTCCTCTCCTCTCCTCTTCCCTTCCCTCCCCTTCCCTTCCCTTCCCCTTCCCTTCCCCTTCCTTTTCCCTTTTCCCTTTTCCCTTTTCCCTTTTCCCTTTTCCCTTTTCCCTTTTCCCTTTTCCCTTTTCCCTTTTCCCTTTTCCCTTTTTATTTTCAGGAAGCTGCATTTTAAGTAAGGGATAACAAACCACGCACTCATAAACCTTTCCCCTAAGCATTTTCCAATCAATTTCCCCCCCAGATACTTCTCGCTATTAGCAATTTTTATTTAAAAGTGCAAATGTAATGGGTAGTTTTCCCTTTTTCTTGACATCTACAGCAGAAAATCTCTATATATCTGGTTCTCAGTGCAGGAAATGCATTTTTGTGGAGCAATATTAAGCAGAAAACAAGATGGTGGTATACAGGCAAAGTATCCTCTCTTCTACCTGCAGCTCTTTTGTACAAAATTATAGCATCCCAAAGCTGCTGTTCATTTTTAATAGGTCACTTTTTTATACATATTTATAATATAGTTGCAATACATTTCCCTGAACCAGCACTTTGGTAAAATTAAAGAAGTGCAGTTTCTCCAGAATTATTTTGTTTGTCTTTATCCAAACTGTGCTTGCTTTTCCAGATGTTTTAAGTAAGGCCACCAAAATTCTTTTTACTGCTTTGCTGTAGGTGACAATTAGGGGCAGATCTCCTGGAAATGTAGAGCCTGGAGTTCACCCAAGAAGATTGCCTTAATCAGCCTTGAACATGCTGTCAGTAAAGTGTCATTAATACAATTGGGATGAAAGCAAAGAAAGATTGCACATATGGTCCATTAGCTAAGCAGCACACTAATTATGGGAAGGTGTCACATTACTCATTAAGGGCTGGATTCTGCCAGTGTTCCTCCCATTAAGCAATACCCTCTTCATTCAAAGCTACAGCATCCCTTGCAGGCGCTATCTCCCCTCAGGATCAGTGGGTAAAAGGAGGGGATGCATCAACCCCCTTCCTACCTCAACTGTCAAGATGTACCATGATTAAAACGAACCCCCCCAACCCCCCCCCCACCTCAGAGACATCTCTAGGATGATGAGTTATGAAGAGCAAGATAATTGGGGAAGGGGGGCAGGTCAGATAGTTATATTCCTATTTCTATTTGATAAACAAAATCAGACAATTATGCCGAACAAAGGGATTTCTTGAATTGGAGACACACTTATTATTTGCAAGCTGAAGGAGGTGGGAAGAAGAAAAGAGAGGGGATGGGGAAGTACAGCAGCAACCCAAAGAAGAGAAAAGCATTTGCGGGGAATAATCTGAGCTCATCAGCCCAACTCTCCAGCAGTGCCGAAGACAGGAAAATGATGCCTTTTTATTAGCCTTATTGTCTTTAATTAAAGCATTCAGCAGTACCCTGTGATAATGGACTGCGAGAGAGGTCGGTAGCATTTGTAATAACACAATGCAAGGTTCAATTAAGTTGTACTTCTGCAATTTTTCATCTCCAATTTAAACAAGCTAGTGATATACACAGAATGATTACCTTCCCGAGCTGAGCAGAAAAAGGGGAAGGAAAGTGAGAGCTGAGGAGAAGAAGTCATTCATGACTGGTATAACTGATACTCCAAAATGGTCTGCGGCCTGTCAGCATTGGAAGGGGCCTTTGGGCGGAATACCATGCCTGTCACGGCCTGTGTGTGTGGCAGTAAGGCCAGGCTGTAATTTATTGAATTCATTCCATCCTGTTCAGTATCTGATCCCAAAAAAACCTGCCTTCCCTTAATTTGATATCAGTTCCTCCTCCTGTTTTTTTAAAAAATATGCTTAATGTATACCTCATCCTATTTCCCCTTCTGATTTGTTAAAATAATGCTGCTGGTAGCTGCAGAAAATTAAACAGAAAAAGAAGACTTTGGCCAGTGATGCTAAGTAATAAACATTTCAGTGGAAAGGCTCCAGAGGGCTCACAAGTAGATCTTCTTTGTGTTTTCTACGTTTTCTTTCTTTTCTAGGCTTTTAAATTATTTATTTATCTATTCAATTTCCATAGCCACCCCACCCCCCATCTCTTTAGAGAGCGTACAGCTCGGGAAAAAGAAAAACCAAACCACCTGGCTAGCATTTAATTTTTCTCTTGCCTATTAAGGATTGCCAAATTATATAATGAGGCCACTCAGAGAAGGGTGACAGCTCTATGAAGGCTAAATATATTTTTGATGATTAGTACTACTAGCATCAATTTCTCCGCAGAATTGATGACAAAGAAACATATAACCATGCACATTACTCATAAGCGCCGAGATAAAAGTAAAGCTAAATTTGGTTAGACTTGTATATCTATTGGGGAGGTGAGTGAGGGAAATAAAATCACTGAGTTGAAAGAAACAGGCTGGATTCTGTGCTCCATGATGTAATAATAGCTTACTGGGATTACTGTTAAAACACCACCAAATCCATTTGGTATTGATTTGGTATAGCAAATAACATTTTGGTATTGAATGCTTTACACTCACTGTTCAAGTCTTTGTTGTCTTGGCCATATTTTCAACCACAATTGCACATATCCCCCAACCTTAGATTAGTTGTCATATTTTGTGGGGTAACGGGGGCTATAGAACCATGCATCTTGTTATGGCTTTGTTTGGCTTTTGGAAAAAACAGACTGGTTTTAAAAGAACTTATAGTGCATGAATCATATCCCCAGATGGATGGAGATCCATGATAGATTAAAAAATGATCCTTTTTCTTTTGGAAACTGACCCTAGTGGGAAGTCCTACATCAATCTGGCAATTGAGGCTGGCATTTTAAATGGCGCTTCCTTTATGATGTTAAAAATGTAACCCACCGAATGAGAGTTTGCTGCTTTTGGGTAGTATCTTGTAATAAAATGGATGCATCAGCTTCGGGTTGATGCCTTTTAATGAAGCGCTAATTTCAGTTTCTTTTTAATTTCCTCCTGTGGGCATGGACTTTTTACAAAATTGTTCCACTAGGTTTCCTTCTGGGCACTAAAGGGATAGGCTGCAGGTGTCCTGCCTGACAGAGAAAGAGAGCAGCTTCTCAGTATTAGTTTTCATGGCCCAGATAATGGACCTTCCCAGGGTGTTGAAGCTTCAGAAGTTGTTCATGGCTGCCTAATTTTAATAGTGAAGTTATTTGTATGGAAGTTGAGACAGGTTTCTCCTCACAGCCACACTAGGAAGCTGCTCTGGTTCAGACATTTGTGGATGTACTATAACTCCACTGTCTCTTGCCATTGGCCACACTGAAAAGGTCTGATAGAAACTGACATCCAAAATAATTGAGGGTACCAGTTTAGTTAATTCTGCCTTTGTCAGAGGCGATAATTAATCTCACAAAGGAGAAATAGATCTTTTCCCGGACATCAGACATTAGAAAAGAAACCGCAGTTTAAGAGTCTAAGTAAAAAATGTTTATTTCGGTACAAAATAATAAATCCTCATTATCCTACATCTCTGATATTAAAATAGGTCTTGCTTCAATGGAAGCCAGGAACAGAAGGAGAGATCGGAGAAAGGAATGTACACATGCGTACAAGAACATATCAATCACGTGCTCAGGAATAAACCATTATAATGAATAGGGATGCTTCTCCCTGCATATACATATAACAGGCAATAAAAATCACTGCGTGACAGCCTTATAACGTGAGGATACATATTAGTGAATACACAAAGACTGATTATTAATTCTCTTGCCCATAAAAAGGAAGGGCCTTCACTTTATTTTTATTGTTAGTAATTACTTTTGTATGTTTATGATCTGTTGGGATTGTTTAGGAGACATACTATTTAAATGCTTAGAAGACCCAATTCAGTTCTGCTCATGCAAGACAGTCTAAGCTGGCATAATAGAGGGATGTGGATAGCATTCAGGCTCAAATGCTGGTGAAATCTAGGTGCCAGAGTAGTATGATGATTCAAGGCTGTTGGAAAGAAAAGGAAGGGAATTTTGGGACTGGAACGTACTGCCTGCAATAAGTTCCTTCCCCCATTTTTCATTTCTGTTTCCTTAACAAAATGTGAATATTGAAAAAGTGAATATTAAAAGTTAACTGCAAAATATTTTGTATGCTTAATGTAATGTGTCTGATAGGCATTCCTAGGGGAAAAAAAGTTCAGGCAAGATAAGAATCTGAATAAGGAATCAGTTTTTAATCTTTTGGAATAGATGATTTAATCAGAAAGCAACACTGGAAATATTAGCATTTTGATTGGAATAAAGAATCACATTTGAGAGACTGAGATGTATATATTCAATTAAGGTTTAAATGTTATTAATATTGACTTTGATAGGGATTTCTTTTCCTCAGTCCCCCGCCCCCATTTGTGAAAAACCAAACAAAATAGATTAATCATTGGTAGAAAGAACACTTTTTTTTAAACAAAAAGAATGCTAAACGTATGTATGATAACTGATTAATACTAATGGATCTAATTACTTGCATATAATTAGTATTAAAGTTTATTGTATGTTTTTATTCAGATGTTATTGTATTTTGGTCACTGCAGAAATCCATAATACTCTTGGCCAATCTACGGGAAAGCTAAAGTCTAGTGATAGAAGTTGCTTTCCTTATTCCATTTAAACAATAATCCACATGTAATCCACTGAAACAGTTAAAAAGGGAACTGCTTAAAATATCACCGCACATATGCACACATTCAAAATGTTGATTGTCCTTGCTCATGTCAGTGCAGATGATAAGAGTCATTGTCATTCTTATTTTGTATATCAGAAATACTTTCGAACAAGAACACTTGAAAGCCTAAATATAATAGAAATTATTCATTCCTTGTTACTGTGAATTTCCTTTCTTCCCTCCGTATTGTCTTTCCATATATAAGCATTTAGATCAGAGACAGGCAACTTTCTTTTTTTTTAAAGGGAAAAAAATCAAATAGAATAAGGGCATCATTGCTGGAGTGAAGCCAAGATTTTCAGACTGATTTTTCCCCCCCTTTTGGGTTTGTGTGTGTGTTTTTGTACGAGGACAATTTTATGGCTGTGTTAAGAGTAATGCTTCTATTGTGTATGATTTTCTATCCAGGTTACATAGAATCAGAGAGCTGGAGAGAACCAAGGGGTAATCCAATCTTCTGCTCAGTGAAAAATCAATGAGAGATTCTGATAGATGATAATCAATCTCTGTTTGAAGACTTTTAAAAGAGAACACATCACATTATGTGGCAGCCTCTTCTGCCAGCTGAAAATCTGTGTAGTTCCTCCTGTTGTCTAAACCCCCTTTTCGTAATTTTTTTATTTTTTATTTTTTATTTATTTTTTATTTTTTATTTTTTATTTTTTATTATTATTTTTTATTTTTTATTTTTTATTTTTTATTTTTTATTTTTTTTTATTTTTTATTTTTTATTTTTTATTTTTTATTTTTTATTTTTTATTTTTTATTTTTTATTTTTTATTTTTTTTATTTTTTATTTTTTATTTTTTATTTTTTTTTATTTTTTATTTTTTATTTTTTATTTTTTATTTTTTATTTTTTATTTTTTATTATTTTTTATTTTTTATTTTTTATTTTTTATTTTTTATTTTTTATTTTTTATTTTTTATTTTTTATTTTTTATTTTTTATTTTTTATTTTTTATTTTTTATTTTTTATTTTTTATTTTTTATTTTTTATTTTTTATTTTTTATTTTTTATTTTTTATTTATTTTTGTCAAGTACGTGTTGGTAATATACATAGATATAACATTGTTTATATACATAAGATGAGTACTGATAAGAGGGAACATTAGGAGAGGGACGGTAGGCACGCTGGTGCACTTATGCATGCCCCTTACTGGTCTCTTAGGAATCGGGTGAGGTCAACAGTGGATAGTCTAAGGGTAAAGTTTTGGGGGTTTGGTTTCAACCTATGCATTTTGGTACTGCCCTCTAGAGCAATAAAAATACGTAAATTCCTTTTTTGTGTGTAATAGCCCTTCAGATATTGAACACTGCTGTCATATCCTCCCAGTGAGTCGCTGGTCTTTTTAAGCTGTGTTGCTTGAAACTGTTGTTCAGTTTACCATCCATTTTCAGCAGCATAAGGAGCTCTGGGGTCTTCAAAATAAGTAGAGGTGGAGAGAAGAAAGATATCTGTTTCTAGAAAGAGGAGATCCATTTCTAGAAGGAGGAAATATATTTGTAGAAGTAGACCTGTTTCTGGTAATGGCTACAAGAGGACTAGATAATCACAAAAGCCTGACTGAAGGAAACATTCCAGTGGTGTATAAGCTTCATATTGTTCTGACCCAGCCTTTGCAACTAACAGATAAACCACTTAAAAGGGTGAGTAAAACAACACCCTTTTCAAAACAGGGCAGGAACAGTATTTTCTTCACATGGATAAACAAAAACAAACATAATTAGTCCCAACAAACCTGGTTCTGGCCAAGGAATCTGAATTGCTTGCTGTATACTAGAAAACAAATGGTTGTCTGTGATAACCGGTCATTCCCAAACCCCTACTATTTATTTCCCAGCCAGGGAAGAGCTGGCTAACGTCTAAAGTGTAAACCAGGTGTCATTGCCCACTGGTTTCAAATAAGGCTGGATGAAGATTTGATCCCGGTATGGATGCAATGCCTATTGGTGGGCATCTCGGCTGGATAAACTATTTCCTCTATAAGGATGAACGTCCCAAAGTAAATAGTATCAGACTATTCAATTCCTAAATGCACAGAGAAAGGGCATAGCAGTTAGATAATGAGCCTATCAAGAGCTGCACAATTTTATTTGCTGTAATATGCTGTAACCTGAAGGAGTAGCTTTGTAATATATCTTTTCTTCTTCTTTTGCTTCTAAAGGCCAGCTCAGATAACGGCTTTACCTCAGCTTAACCAATCATGATTCAACTGCCCTGACTTTAGTCAAGTGTGGAAATGCCCACCAAATTAACCTTTATGTCTTGAGAAGGGATTCTTGGATGAAAGTGCCAACTTAACCGGACACTGTCCCAGCCTCCTTTTGTGGCTCTCTTCCAATGGTCCAATTCTCCCCCCCCTTTTTTTTTAAAAAAAGAGCTATTACTTTGATGTATTGGGTCACATTTGGATACACAGGAGCTGTGTTCTCGTACTGAATTCCTTACATACTTGGTGTTATGCTATGCACAATTGTACAGGCAGTCCCTGTTTAGTGATGAAAAAGTAACTGTATGTCCAATTTTTATGATTTTCACAGTTCTCTAAAGCAAAAGAAAGCTGAAGTATGACTATAAGAACAAGAATTTTACTTAGCGACTGCGTCACTTAATGACCAAGTTGTCCGTTCCAACTGGGGTCACTAAATGAGGAGCTACTGTACAATTAACCTACTTTCTGAGGAAGTGCATGATGAATCAAGAGATGACTATGGCTGTGCCTCTAACATTATACCCAATCAATTCAGTTACTGCTATGGGTGAGAAAAAGAGGTGAGGATGGGAGGAATCCATTCAGTAATAAACCCTTGGAGCCTCTTCCAGAGAGCTGAGTTATTGCATAATGCAGGGGTGTCAAACTCGCGTCATCACGACATCGTCACGTGATGTATTGGGACTTTTTTCCCCTTCCCTAAACCGTAGCCAATTTGACAGCCTTGGCATAATGTGTCCAAGTAGGATAACTTGAAACCTGGTCATTTGTGCCTTGTTTGACAATCCATTAGTTTGTTAGGCTGTCCACAGTATTCTCAGGGAAGTCTTCTCCAATACTAAACTTCAAAGATGTCAATAGTTTTCCTATTCTGCTTCTTCAAAGTCCATGTAATATCATATTTTCTGTCTAAATTCCATTCTACAACCTCCCTTTCTCTCAAAACCCATTGTCAGCTGTCCCCCCTCCCCACTTCAGTAAGATTTCTACTAGTTTCTGCTGATTTCCTTGTATTGGTGCAAGGCTGTACCTTATTTCCTGTGGGCAGATGGAAGTTTATGCTGCTCAGTAGGTGTACACATAAAATATAGGCTTGCACTCTTAAAGATTGAATAAGGAATCAGGATCCTGTTAATTTAGGCCTTTCCTTTATCGCAGCTTTCTTCCTTGCAATATAAATATAATTACATCTACCTTAGTAGGTTGTTGTGAAGGCTGACATGCAGGACGTTTTCTATATAGCTATATAAATGCTGAATTGTCTCTATTTATGAAATAAACATTCTCTTCCTATCCCCCACTCCTCCAATCTTATTACATTCTAATCATTTGGCTGCATTGGAATGTGAGAATGCTAATCACACCTATTTTGCATCATATGCCATGGCTAATTAGAAATTTTTAAGACACGCAATTTGAATGTTACCAATTAGTTCAATTGTGGGCCAAGACCAAAGCTTTTATTTGCTTTGTCATAGCCACAGCAAGTCAAATAAACAAATACTTGTATCTTCCCACTGTCTTCTCTGTCCCTTTAGCACAGCTGTGTGACAAAATAATAATAATTTCATTGTCTGCTTTCCAAAAATCCCTCTACAGTTGGAAAGGATCATTAAAAAAATTGAAATGTGGTTTATTTTGTCTAATTATTTGAAAACCAGTCTGTATGTCCCAGAAAAAACAACATGCACCTTACTTAAAGAAAAAATGATACCAAATGAGGCATACACAATGGCATGATGCACATGTTCTGTTTTCTGATTAAGTGTTTATTGTTTGGGTCAGGGATTTTTGAATCAGAAATTAGGCATTCAGATGAAATGGGATGTGGCCATGGGATGTGGACATCCGTGTCTTTTTTAGGTGGATCTAAATATCTGATAGTCTTCACAGAAAAGCCAACTGCTTAACTGGTAAAAATGGAGTTTTAGATTGTTGAATTGATCCTTGGTGTAGAGTTAGGAGCAAGAGTGGAGTACAGATTTTCCTATGCTATAGGTATGTAATGATGCTCTAATATCGAAGGGCACAATCAGAGACCTCAGGTCTACCTTATCTTCAATAGCAATAGCACTTAGACTTATATACCGCTTCATAGTGCTTTTACAGCCCTCTCTAAGTGGTTTAGAGAGTTCAGCATATTGCCCCCAACAATCTGGGTCCTCATTTTACTGTCCTCGGAAGGATGGAAGGCTGAGTCAACCTTGAGCCATGATATTTGAACTGCCGAACTGCAGCTAGCAGTCAGCTGAAGTAGCCTGCAGTACTGCACTCTGCGCCACCTCAGCTCTCAATAATATTGAATGTAATAGCACCCATAACAGGGGTGAAATCCTCCCGGTTCGTCCGGGCCAGTCCTTCGGCGTATAGCCGATGGAACTGGTGGCGGTCGCGGCGCGGAGCTTCTCCCGCCCGCTTTCCCGGCCCGGCTGAACGCCGCCATTCAGGTTGTTTTTCCCTCTGTGCATGCGCGCGCATGCACAGAGGGAAAAATAACCCGAATGATTGTGTTCAGCCGGGCCGGGAAAGCCGGGAAAGCGGGTGGGAGAAGCTCCACGCCGCGACCGCCGCCAGTTCCATCGGCTATACGCCGAAGGACTGGCCCGGGCGAACCGGGAGGATTTCACCCCTGACCCATAAATGCCCATCATGCTGTCCCTTTCAGTATAATCAAGGGGCAGAAAAAAGAGTAATAATTACTAAGTCAAAGACATAGAAAAGTAAAAATAAAAGGAAACCTTGCTAAATCTGGTTAATGCTAAAACCACTCATTATAATTCTCCATTTGTTTTTGATTCCTGCAAACCACTCTTGCTTTTATTATATATATTTTTAGGTCCTATGTTGCTTTCTGTTCTCCTCACCTATGTATTGCCCAACAGCTTTTAAAGATTTGCACATTTTAAAACCTCTCCATCTGTTTTCCTGTTTTTAGAAAATATTCCTGCAAAGTGCACACATTAATCAAGTTGCTTTAGTTTGTTATGCTATAGCTTGCAATTGTTCAATCCATTTTTCCATGTTAAACGTAACTGTCTTAGTCTTTGATACATTAATTTTCTACAGTTTTTGTACAATCATGCAAACCAATAAATGATTTGTTGCAAATCGTTTAGTTTCTAAGCTGGTGAATAGCATCATCTGCGTATTGCACTAAATAACATTTGTCTTCACGACCAAAACCTCTAATATCTCCGCAAGAATTCCTGATACATTTATTCATAAATACCTTAAACGACTAAAGTTACATCACATATCTTACCTGACTCCCTACTGAGTGCTGAACCATTAGAATTCCATTTATTTTTCACATATTTCCATCATATCCCACTGTTGCTTTACTCAGCAATCAACCTTCAAATCCATATTTGTACAAAACATTGCACAATTGATGTCGATTCACTTTATCACACACTTTCTCTAAATCAACAAGCGTACATTAAGTTTTTTTTTTCATATCCATACTTGCTTCTCAGCTACTTGCTGAAGAACAAAGAGCTGTTCTGCACACTGTCAGGAACATCACAATACTACCAAACATCTTCCCAGCTACCTTTAACAAGCAAATCCATGTGTAGTTTTTGCATTCACTCTTGCTACCTTTTCCTTTTATAGGAAAGGAATAGCAGCAATCTTCCAATTCTCAGCAAAGATGCAAACTGCATTCAGTTAGAAAGTTCCTGCACACTTCTCTGGCATTCCATAACACAATTCTTTTCACTTTGTTGCAAGCGTCTTCCACAACCACTTAATGTATTTATTTAATTTATGTGGTTGACTCTGGGTAGCGTACACAGATTAAAAACCCAACAATTGGCCACCCTCCTCCTGCACACTCCACCCAAACCACAGCACCTTTCGCACATCCCCAGGCATCCTTGCCAACCCATGCAGCACTTCTCATGCACCCTTATATATTATTTGTGACTTGCACCCCCCACAACTCCTTTGCTCCTTCACCCCACCCAGCATCAGCCACTAACCTGCTTGTTGGCCTTGGACTTGCAACTTCTTGCTGGCTTCCCCATTGACTTTTTCTCTGCAAGCTTCATATAAATGAAGTAAATGGGGAAGCCATCAGGAATTGGAGGGAGGGAGGGAAGGGAGGGACGAGGGAGGGAAGGAAGGAAGGAAGGAAGGATTTCTGATGCTCCTTGCCAGCTCCCCACAAGGAAACTCAATGGGGAAGTTGAAAATTGCTTCAGCTTGCTTTTCTTGTTTGCTGATCTGTGGTCATTCTATTTCTCTGTTTAGGGTAGGAAACACCTCTGAAACAATGAGCCAATGAGGCATTGTTTGTCTAGTATTAATTAAATACATAGAAGACAAGAAAAGGAATGCACACAATTATAAAAAGGAAAACTAAAAAGAAACAAAACATACAGGGTATATATTCATATATGAACACACACACACACACACACACACACACGGGGGGGGGGGAAGTGAGTGAGTTATGCAGTAAACATTTCAATGAATGGAAGTCATAATTAGTTACAACTATCCAAAGCTAATGTTTATTGATATGCTATTGATTTGTAAATTGTTGGTAACATCAATTCTGCTGACCACTGAATAGCCGGAGCTATATTTTTGTCTTTTCAATGCTGAACAATAAATCTTTTAGCTGAAAGTAAGGTGCAGAAAATTCATTTTCTTTGCCCAGAAGTCAACTTCCACGTAATAGGAATAAACTTCAAAAGAATAGGTACGTCTGAAAATACTGAATCTCAGAGCTGAGTTAATGAATGTAATAACCTCTTTCCCAAATGGGACAATTACTGGACACTGTAGAAACCTATGTTTAAATAAAGCATTTATTTTACTACATCTTTAACAACATAGCCATTTACTTCATCCTTTTCTACATAAATGCAATGAAATCATATTATTTCTTGTTGAGAAAGATGTAATTTAAAATCTGTTGAATTTTGTGATTTTTAACATTTCTTTTTACTGATTTAAGTAAAATATACAAACAAAAAACAAAAGAAAGAAAAGAAAAAGGATGCACATATAAAGGATAGTTGTAAAAATATTTTTAAAAAGTTTTTTAAAAAGCAAAACAAGCAAACAAAATATCTGATAGCCCCATTTTTTATTTCTCTGTCTCTAATCCCCCCCCCCCCGGCACTTATTGCTGTTTGTATACTTTTATACTCTAATTTGGACATTATTACTAATTCCTGTTTGGATCATTTTGATTGTTATTCCTTTAAAACAGTTTCACTTTTTCTTCAAAAATTATATTCCAAGTGGAAGCAAGACAGCCTCTCTTAATGACCCCCCCATTCCCTGCTCTTCCGGATGTGGCCATTAAAAGAACATGTGGGATGCTAAGTGAAACACTGGGTGCTTCAGAGGTGGGGGAGGCCTTGGGGCATCTCTGGATGGGGGGAGGCAGGAGCTTAAACCCCACAGCCACTCATGCATGCCAGGTTTGAGCTGAAGCCTATTTTCCTCCATTCAGATTTCCAGAGCTTCCAAGCACCAGAAAATGACCTCAGTTCCATCACATGGCAGACCAGGATGGAGATGTACAGCTAGATATTATTAGTATTATTATTTATTCAATTTGTTTGCTGCCCATCTCACCACAGGACAACTCTGGGTGGATTACGCTAAAAGCAATAAAACTATACAAATATATGTCCCAAAGGTGCTTTTTCAAGAGGCAACTGGACTTTCTGTTTTTTCTTTGAAGACGTTTCACTTCTCATCCAAGGGCTTCTTGGATGAGAAGTGAAACATCTTCAAAGAAAAAACAGAAAGTCCAGTTGCCTCTTGAAAAAGCACCTTTGGGACAACCATGACCTGGGTGATTGAGAATCTCCATAGAAATATACAGATATATGGGTGTGTAGAGGGTGAGGTGGGATTTGCTATTGGTTCTATCAACCACCTCCAACATGATAATGTCCCCATTGGGGGCCCAACCCAACTGGCAGAGCCAGTCTTCAGGATCTTGTGGAAGGTCAGGAGGGTAGGAGCAGATCTCACCCCAAAAGACATGAGCATACTCAGAGGTGGGTTCCTCCCGGTTCGGACCGGTTCTATAGAAACAGTAGTAAACCTGGGGTGATGTCACATAGCTGGTTCTGTCGGTGCCAGTCCATGGATGCCAGCATCTTGTTTTTGGCTTTTTTTTTTTTTTGCTTTTTTTTCTGGTTTTGGCTTCTGCGCATGCACAATGCATGTGCAGCCACATGGCGCAGAAGGAAGCGAACTGGCGGTGAGGTAAGTTAGAACCCACCCCTGAGCATACTGATAATGTTCTAAAAGACATGAGCATACTGATAATACTGCATACCATGCTGATGTATGATTTTGGCTAGTGGACTTGTCTTGATGTTGCTTATCATTTGTTTCCCATTCATACTGGTGAACACTGATCTGACTTTTAATATTGTTTTTTCATGCAGGGCTTTTAATGTATCTTCTTACAGTCATTCTGCTTTCTAATTTTTTCCCTTTTTCTTCTATATTCACTTTTTCCCAAGATCCACCTTGACTATACCTAATGTTCCCCCCCCCCATATTTAACTTTGTATTACTTTTTTATCCTTCACTGATTTTATCACTGTTTCCATTATAAACTTTCAGATCAATCATGCTTTTAGGTTTCTATTCATTCCTTAACCATGTATTACATATGAAATACATATTAAAGTATGTATTTCAAAGAAACTTGGCCCAATCACTTTTCTCCTCATTCCCTTGTTTTGTTTTTACCCATCAATTCACAACATTTACTTTACATTCAGAATGTTGTACAATATTTCCTCAAGCTCATCTCTGTTTCTTCCATTATTAGAAGTCACGGTGGTGCAGTGGTTAGAATAGCGGTGAAATCTACTTACCTTCCCTACCAGTTCCCTCCCTGTCGCGCATGCTTTTTCACCCTCTGCGCATGCATAGAAGGCTTTGCACATGTGCAGAGTTAAAAACAAGAAAATGGCAACGTCTGGGTGGGTGGGCGGAGCCTCACGCTGCTGCCGCTACCAATTCTCCGAACCACTGGCGACCGCCGCTACCGGTACGCCCGAACCGGGGCGTACTGGTAGGATTTCACCACTGGTTATAGAATGCAGCATTGCAAACTGACTCTGCCCATTGCCAGGAGTTTGATCCTGACCGGCTCAAGGTTGACTCAACATTCCATCTTTCCCAGGTCAGTAAAATGAGGACTCAGATAGTTGGGGGCAATATGCTGACTCTGTAAACCACTTAGATAGGGCTGTATGTTGATATATAAATCCAAGTGCTATTGCTATTGCTGTTATCTCTTTGAAAGGCTGGATTGAAAAGGTGCTCAAGAGCCCAACTTTCACAAACATCATTCACTAACTAAAGCATAATATTATTAATTCATATTTTCTGACATAATTTTTAGACCTTTCCTTTATAACTAAATCTACTCCTTCACATGCATGCATGCATGTATTTATTAAAGTCATTCCAAACACAGGATCCACTCATCTTCATTCAGATCTATTATTCCCTTTCCATTCCTCTTAGTTTCAGAGCCACACAACATTTTTATTTTGTTTTATTTCATTTGTTAGTTCATGCTCTTCACCAGTGTTTTCTCTTACATTCCAAGTTACAGTCTTCTGTATGCTCTGTTGTCACCAGATGGACTTGTACTGCCCATAATGGCTTTAATCAATCAAGGTTTTTAAAGAATGCTTTTTAATAACCCAGTGAAAATGTAAACTAATTTAATAGCCTTAGCTCTAGTAGTGCCACATACAGCAGTTCCTGCTAAAAATAAGAACAGTACCAATCAATTTGGACACAGTTTGGCTAGCATGCCAGAAGCGCAATCAAAGCTCAATATTTCTCCGGGAATTCTCAGGTGATTCTATGCAAAGGAGGATCTCTAGTCTTGAGACCACCTTGCAAGCCAACTCATTGTCTACATCCTGACACCAACTATGTGGTAATCAGTGGTGGGTTCCTACCAGTGCGGCCCACTCTACCGTACCAGTAGCGGCCAGCAGATGGCGCTATTTGAGCGTGGCCACACCGGTGCCAAATTTTTGGGCTTTTTTGCTTCTGCACATGCGTGGAAGCAAAATCTCGGCAAAATCTTGTGAGGGGATGCGCGCGTGCAATTGTGGTGAGATTTTGCTTCTGCGCATGTGCACACACGAAATCTCTGCGAAATCTTGGCAAAATCGCGTGCATGCGCCCATGCGAAATTTCGTCGAGATTTTGCTTCCACGCATGCGCAGAAGCAAAATCGCACGGGAGGGGGGCGCGCACCAAATGTGGCGATGCGCACGCAGAGCTCCGGTAGCAAGGTAAGAGAGCAACCGGCCCCTGGTGGTAATATAGTATACTGATTTATAGATTTTAGAAAGGACAAAATGTAGCTAGACATAATCTATGTTCAATCTGAATTAAGGTTCAATGTTATTTTAAATGAAATTGAATCTCATTTGGATTTTGCATTGTCCCTGCCAAATACTTTTTGTGGGGCAGCCACCACCATACAATTCAATGGCTAAACACGACCACGTGCTCAAAATGTTATATATCCCACCTTCTATTTGTGGTGGCATCTGCGTGGAGAATGCCCCCTTCCAAATCCATGCAAAGTGATACATAGACATCCAGAACAAAAGCATAGAGCAGGAACCCTCCTAGTGTATACGCTATTTCATATTTGAAGCAGATAGAGTTGGAGTACCATGCATAGAATCACAGGCATATATAATTGTAAATGATAATTAATTATTATAAGTAGTGATAAGGAAACTTACTCTGTTTATGGAAAGCCTCATTTGGGGGAAATCTTATTATTGCACAAAATGTGTCTTGTGAAAATGTGCCTCCTTTGGCATACAACCTGCCCCCTTCCTATTTAGATATTTTCTGAACACCAGTTCAGAGGCAACCGCATCATTTCTACACATATTTTCTCTGTGGCAACTTTTTTTTTCTGTAATGATTGAGTTTTCCTCTTCTCCATTTCACTTTCTTTCTTTGTTGCATTTTTCATTTTTATTGCATTGTCTTGAGGCCAATCTCTGCCGCCTTGGGATATATAGCTTCAAAAGTTTTTTTCTTCTTAACCAAGTGTTTTAACCTACAGCAGTAAAACTACCCAAAGTGATGGATATTTTCAGTTTTGTGGAAGATGACATATCTTGCAGTCTTGCAACACTGCCAGGCAATCACCAACCCAAACCAGCATCATTTATATTTGAAAGGAGATAGTAATACTGACCCCCAAGGAGTGACATGTATAAGTCCCATTTTTGCCTGTTTGCTCAGAGCTGGTCCTACCTAGGACTTTTCTGACCTTGGCCTATATCCTAAAATGCAACAAGATTACCATGGTCTAAGACCAATCTGGAAGTCCACCCTTGGAGGTTCTTCTGGATCCTCCTCATTATAGCTTCTCATACGGAACATAAAACTGAGCTTTCAGTAAAACCTGGATTTTTACAAACCATTTGGGGGTGGGATGTCCGTTCACTTGAAATGTCCATTGTATCCAAAATATACATTTGTGTATATTTAAGGCATGTTTGAGAACCCGTTGTTATAAGGCACCAGGCTAGAAACTGGGAGAATATGAGTTCTAGCCCTGCCTTGAGCATAACACCAACTAGGTGACATACGGTATTTCTCTATATTAGCCCTTCTCCACTGCCAGGTTACACTTGCTTTTAGGACATGAGACCCAATCACCTAAATTCCAATTCTAGGTGTATTTTGGCATAGCACGATAAGTTGATAAATTAACCTTATGTTGAAATTCCTAAATAGATGAAATTCAGATTTTATTTCCCTCTTATTTACATAAGGACAGAATTGGTAAAAACTAGACTGAGTCTTTGTAATTCCATCAAGGTTGATTAAGAAAGTGGGTTTAACACATAGATAATTTCTTATTTGCAGGTTAGACTCAGGACTTCAAAGACGGAACCTTTTTCTTGACTGGGTAATACAACTATCAATCTTCTGAAAGAAGCTGATTGTCACTTACCAACTATTAAACTGATAAGAGTGAAAAGAAAAGTACAAGGGAAGAGAAAAGAAAATGAAAGTATGTGACTTTCAACAGGAGACCAGGATGATCTCTCTGCAATGAACATGTGCTGAAGCTTGAGAGCTTAGTTAAGGAGATAATATGCAAGTCATTTAGTTAAGTTGCTAAATTGATTTTATTTGGAATTCTTTCGGTGTGATTGTTATCTCTGCTTGTTCTTTCATTTCCCTTTTGTCAATAAACTTGGCTTTGTGTTTGGCTGAGCTTGTTTTGTATGAGACTTATTAAAGCTTTCCCCACATGCATGATTGTACAACTATATAGCTGTCCTTGTGTTTCAGACTAGCCCAACATCTATAAAGGTCAGTATTTTTTTAAAATTTGGGGCAGTAAAGAGCCCAAAGCACTTCCTTTCTATTTTTGGAAGAAGCCTTGGGTGAAAGGACTAAGAAACTCCAGCTGCTCAGACAGTGTTTGTGTGTGAAAAGGTTCAGCCTGACTGGTGGCACCTACGGTATATGCAATGACTATGTTTTATTGATACATCTTTGGAAGACAGAATCTGCCAGAGAGATTTCTAAAGTATCCCATATCTCCCAGATTTTAAGACCATGATAATAATACCATCAGAACCTTGCAATGCCTTCACCTACATCAGTGGATTATTTTCTGTTATGCCCCCCTCCTAGGAAGAAGTAAACATTTCGCACGCCCCCAACTCTCTGATCTGGGCCCCAATGGAATTTTAGTGTTAATATTTATTATTTTATTTATTATAAGCTGCAAGCAAACTATTGGCTGGGGAAGGCTGCTCTACCCACTTACCTGGGTGTAAGTCACACTGAACTCAGTGGAGCCTGTTTTCGGTTAGGCAGGCATAGGCTACCATGGTTAGGGTCCTCTTTTGACATGGGGCCAGGCCAGCTTAATCAAGCCGATGTTTTGGGGTCACCGGCCTGGCCCATAAGCGCCGCCTCTGCCGGGCACTCACAGCGAATGGTGTAGAAGGAGGCGTTAGGGTGCCATTCAAAGCTTTCGCCCAGCTGCAGAGGAAGCTCCTCCTTGTCCAGCAGTAGGTTCGCCACGACGTTCTTGGCTACAGTGGTGCCCGCCAAGAACAACAAGAACCACGCAGCCACAGCCACCCCGCCCTGCCTGGCCGTCTTCTCTTCTGGGCTCGGAGCAGCATGCAACTGGGAAAACATTCCCTGTCTGGGGGAATCGATCGAGAGGGACCACGCATGTTCCCCAGGGTCACACGCACCCCCTGGCATCGCTCTGCGCCCCCCCAGGGGGGCATGCCCCACTATTTGAGAAACACTGACCTACCATGACATGATTGTTGTTCTTCCAGCAGTGGTTCTCTTAAGAACTCCTCTTACATTGCAAAGTTATCTACTTGCAAAGCTCTGCGGGTAATGCAGTCAATGTCATTCCTTGATACCAATAGTTTCAGTGAATGTATAGCTACTAAACAATGACTTCTATTAGGGAGCCCAATAATGTTGTCTAGGGATTTGGGGAGCTCAGATCCAACAGATCTGGGAGGGATCAAAAAGGAGAAAGTTTAGCTGAGTGCTGCCTACCATCATTGTCAGCAGCTCTTTAAGGATTCAGACAGCAATTTCCTCCAAGCCTGCATGACCCTCTCATAACATAAAGTATACTGAAAGTATTTGAACAGGCTATTGATATAAATGAGCAGAGCTGTAGATAATACACAACACTTTCTTCCTGATATTGTATTCTGCCTTATGGAATATAACTTTCCTTCTTAATTGCCTGATCTAAGGGATATGTTCTATTACCTCACAAAAACAACAACTTCTTTCCCATACCAGTGGTAAACACTCATCATAAAACCTGCAGCCAATGAAGAAGTAGACTTCTCTCAGTTTAAGAGGCCCTTGCTTTCGGAGACTTTTAACATTTAATTAGCTGAAAATTGTCCCTATTCATGATGGATATTGCAAGCAAATTGCTGTTTTTCAAGGTGGCACAAAAGGCCAGGTGGAGGAGAAAAAATTAAATATGTATTTCCTATAAAATTGTAATTGCTACCAAATTTTATCACCAGAACAATATGCGTATTCTATCCATTGCTGTCATATTACCATATTTTTGCTTATTGCCCTGTAGGATAAACACTCTCCAGTGTTGTTAGAGATATCTGTGCTTGAGTGTATGTGCATACAGAAGTGTACGTGCCTCCAGATGTTTAAAATATTAGGTGTTCTCTATTTCTTGCTTTTCTTTTCCCCTCAGAAAAGAATATTCTTTGTTTCCCTTGCATTTGTCCCTGCAATAAGGCAGTCTGTTGGATTGTAAGGGGTCTGGGTTCTACCTTTTTCTTATTCAGGAGCCAAAACAACGATAAGAGTCTTTTGAAGTGTAATAGAATCCCATTTGTAGGGTGGGCAGTTCTAGGAAAGAGGGGATACTAGAGATTTAGAACAGCATAAAAATGGAGCAGGTGTTATGTTTCGCCTGTTTGTATGCATGTGTGCACAGGAACAAATCCAAAGTAAACAGAAGCAGATTCAAAGCACTGTCGTTCTGGTCACAAACAGCAGCATTTGCTGCAGATGCTCAGCTCTAATACTAAAGTATTAGTATTAATACTTTAGTATTAATATATAGTATTATAGATATTAATATAGATATAGATGTAGATATAATAATATAAATATTAATAGTATTAATATTTAGTATCAAGTCCACCAGACTTGAAATACTGGAATTAGACAATTTACAACTACATCACCTCCGATCTGATCTAAATGTAGTTCATAAAATCATATACCAAAATGTCCTTCCTGTTAATGACTACTTCAGCTTCAACCGCAACAATACACGAGCACGTAATAGATTCAAACTAAATGTAAAGCGCTCCAAACTCGACTGCAGAAAATATGACTTCAGCAACAGAGTGATCAATGCCTGGAATGCACTACCTGATGTTGTGGTTTCTTCCCCAAACCCCAAAAACTTTAACCTTAGACTGTCTACAGTCGACCTCTCCTCGTTTCTAAGAGGTCTGTAAGGGGCGTGCATAAGTGCACCACTGTGCCTACCGTCCCTGTCCTACTGTCCTATTGTCCTCTTTTATTGTTACTTTTTACTGATGTTTATACAAATTACTACTATCCTATACATGTTTGACAAATAAATAAATAAATAAAATAAATAAATAAAGTTGTTTCTTGAGGCAAACCAATATCTCACTCCTTTTTTTGAGACTTCAGATAAGCGTACGCTGATTGTTCGTTGCAGAGTGACTTGTCTATTAATTAGATTTAATTGTTAAATGACTGCTTTGAACAACAGAGCAGATCACTAACTGCAAAGGCTATACAGTGAGGTCCAAAGTGGGGCAATGGCAGTTATCCTCCCACCAAAAGCCCTGCTGATTTGCTCTGAACAGGACACATACGATATTCATCTCTTAAGTGGCCTTTACAGAAGGTGGTTCGCTCTCTAAAGAGTCATAAAGCTGTCAGAGAAGAAAACAGGGTGGGTTAGTTGCCCCTCAGGCAAAAAATGAAGGGCAAACTAAGGAGGGATACAAACTGCTTGGGCTCTGTCTTGGTTTTCTGCAGACAGTGAGTTGGTTTGTGTTTCTATTTAAATCAATTTACTTTCAAAATTTGCATTCTTTCTTTAAGTTAACATATGCTCTCAGTGGCAAATAAATGTCTTTTTAATCAGACTTTTTGGAAACCTTCCTTCCTTCCTTCCTTCCTTCCTTCCTTCCTTCCTTCCTTCCTTCCTTCCTTCCTTCCTTCCTTCCTTCCTCTTAGTAAGCCTCTGACAAATTACTTTTTGCAAGTTAGTGGGGCTGCTAAGATTGGATACTTGGGTGCTACCCATAGAGTCTTTAGATTTAGCACAATGTATTTTTAAATAAAGAGGAATTATGGAGGAGGGAACAAGAGGGGAACAAGAGGAAAGGGGAAGAAAAAATGATCTGAGTGTTACAATTCCTAGGAGCATATGTTCCTGAGTTTCCAGAAGAAATCTTGCTCGGGGTCCCTTCACACATCACAACACTGCTACTGAAAAATATTATTTTAACAAAGTTGTAAAGATATTGATGTAACAAAAAAATCATAAAGATCTGGTTTCTTTTATTTGCAAGCCAAATCTGTCACCTGAGGCAGCTATTTCTACCTGATCCAGAGACTCTATGCTGCTGCTTTGTGCCTTTCCATGCCATTTCATGATTCTTTGTAATTGCTTATTTATTTATTTATTTATTTATTTATTTATTTAGTCAAGTACGTATTGGTAATATACATAGATATAACATTGTTTATATACATAAAGATGGGTACTGATAAGAGGGAACATTAGGACAGGGACGGTAGGCATGCTGGTGCGCTTATGCACGCCCCTTAAAATAAAGGGAGACTAGTATAGATCTATTTCAAGCTATTTAGTTTTCATCAACTAGCCATACCCTTACTGAGATTTGAACCTGGGCAGCCTGCCTATAAGGCAGTAGCTTTAACCTCCAAGCCACAGGCTTGTTACAGATGTGCTGGGTTTCAAGGTCCATATTGCTAGAGTAGAGGGAAAATAAACTCAACACATCTGGAAGGTACCACGTTGCTCAAGGCTGCTGAGATCGCTAAAGTAAGTACAATTATTTCAAAATTACCGCTGGACGTAATCCAAAGAACTTGATTAACATGGTTTTCTTTTTTTCCAGCCGCTGCCTGCATTTGGAGAAACAGTTTGTTCCCATATGTTGCTGACATCCAGCTGAATGTGGTATGGTGGAAGAGCTCTTCATGGGAATGTACATTTTGAGTTGCTTCTTCCCTCGCTGTCTCTTTTGCCGCAGGAGCTAGCCAAACAGCAGGCTCTTCATCACCGTCATTTGCTCTCTCTCCTTGCTTCTGCAAAATGACTGTCAGTGTCTCTTCAGACAGCTCATTAGGCCTCCAAAATGCTGGCCTTGGGCCACTACATAGCTATAGACTGGCAGTGCTGACATAGTGTCATGTGGCTTATTTCTAGCCAAGCCTTCTCCCTCCAGGTTATGAGGATACTGTAGAGGAAAGGAGTTGGCAGGTGACAGATTCATTTCTTATTGCCTTAGGTACATTGCAGAATTCTTGATGATGATCTTGTGGCCTTGTTCCAAGTTTTACTTATCAATTTCAGGAAAAATATGGGACAGGAACCCATTAATGTATATACAATATGTAGTAATCTTTAAACTTCATTTCTGTCTCACCTATTAAAGTCAATCCACAGTCAGATGCCTTATAAGAGAACTACTACTGTAGCTAGTATTTCTAGCTACAGTAACTAAAGCAAAAGCAGTATCCTCCATCTCATATTTGGGTGGATAGACCGGTCTCACCAGAAAAAAACATGGAATCTTTCCCCTGGTATAGCCAACAAAGCGAGGAGAGCCCGTGGCTTAGAGGTTAATACATGTACCTAATATGTACTGTAAGTAGCCCGGGTTTGAATCCCAGAAGGGTATAACTAGCTGACGAGAACTAAATAGCTTGAAATAGATCTATACTAGTCTCCCTTTATTTCTTTGTCGGTAAATATAAATTCAACACAAAAATAATTTGTCGTGAAAGCAACTGCCTGTGAAGGCTCCTGGATTGGGGCTGAAAGGCGAAAGTGGCAGCAGTATGCTCCGTCCCATATTTGGGTAGACCAGGTTGCTCTGATAGACTGGTCTCACCAGAAAGAACACTTACTACTGTAGCTATTCATGCTGTTGCTTGGGTGGCTGTTGCCTAGTGGTGAATCCCCAAAGTGCAGTGATAATTTAGGATGTAGCATTTTGGGGATGTGTGCATGTGGGGATTGAGTTTCATCTTTTCATTTGGAAAGTTACAATTTCTAAGATGCAGCATTTTTCAACTGTACATTTCGATAAAAATAACAATATATTTTTTTCATTATACCAAGAGCCATGGTGGGGCAGTGGTTAGAATGCACTATTGCAGACTAATTATGCCTACTACCAGCAGTTTGATTGTGACCAGCTCAAGGTTGACTCAGCCTTCCATCCTTCCAAGGTTGTAAAATGTGGAACTAGATTATTGGGGGCAATATGCTGACTCTGTAAACCACTTAGAGAATGCTGTAAACCACTGTGGAGTGGTATGTAAGTCTAAGTCAGTATTTCCCAACCTTGGCAGTTTGAAGATGTCTGGACTTCAACTCCCAGAATTCCCCAGCCAGCATTCACTGGCTGGGGAATTCTGGGAGTTGAAGTCCAGATATCTTCAAGTTGCCAAGGTTGGGAAACCCTGGCTCTAAGTGCTATTGCCAAGATAATAGCAATAACAAATTTAGTATTGTGGGGTGCGATGGGTGCTAGGAACATCAGAAGGTTGAAAGTATCTTATTCCAATGGAACAGATGCTTCCTGCCTTGACATATTGCTCCAGCAGCATCAGTCGAAGCAGTAAAACATTTTTTCCAGTCCACATATACTTGTACATTATGCATGAATAGATGACATGCTATATCTGTGGGCATCCCATCGCATATATAATGAAAAGAAACAATATTGGCATTCAAATGTGCAGCTGCATTAGCATAGTTGTTAATAGGGCTACATAGCTAGGCTTAATTAAGATAGAAAATGCATGCTAACAAGATTTATGGAATTAGTGTAAGCTTTTCTTTTATGAGGGATAAGGGGCAATATACTTCACTCAGCTCCATGAGGCCTTCCAGGGTTTTCATTCTGATTTCCGAGATGGTGCAGTGGTTAAATGCAGCACTGCAGGCTACTGCTAGTTCAGCAGTTCAGCTGTTCAAATCTCACCGGCTCAAGGTTGACTCAGCCTTCCATCCTTCTGAGGTCGGTAAAATGAGGACCCAGATTGTTGGGGGCAATATGCTGAACTCTGTAAACCGCTTAGAGAGGGCTGTAAAGCACTATGAAACGGTATATAAGTAAGTGCTATTGCTATTGCTATATTTCCCAGATAGTTGCCCATGAACTAAGGGGGAAAAAAGATTGATATATCCTTTGGTTATAGAAAGCATCAGGATAAGGTTCAAGGTTGACTCAGCCTTCCATCCTTCCGAGGTAGGTAAAATGAGGACCCAGATTGTTGGGGGCAATATAAATATACATTGCTTAATGGTGTAAACCGCTTAGAGAGTGCTTGCACTGTGAGGCGGTATATAAATATCACAAATGAATGAATGAATGAATGAATGAATGAATGAATGAATGAATGAATGAATAAATAAATAAATAAATAAATAAATAAATAAATAAATAAATAAATAAATAAATAAATAAATAAGTCTAGATGTTTTTCCTGGTCTCATACTTTCCCCCCGCCAATGGGCAGCTCTCCAAAAAGCATCACATAAAAAGTAAGATCTCCCTGCAATTGAGCCCAGAGCTGAAGACTTCATGGCCACGACCATGTACTTTTCTTGGCAATGCTATGGAACAGGCCTATTTATTTATTTAGAACATTTGTATAGTTGGTCATCTTAAATACATAACTCTGGGCTGCTAACAACCGATTTACATAATAATTAAAGAAATGAATAGAACCTCCGTGACCATAGCAAGTTAAAATAACCTAATATAACAAAGGAAAATACCTCCAGATGTACCATAGAATAAGTTCACAAAATAAACACAGGTATATTGGACTCCTCTAACACTCTAATGCTTGGAGCAAAGGCTAGATCTTAATTACTTTTTGGAAGGCCAAGAGAATCAGGGCCCCTTGAATCTCAGGGAGTAGGGTGCTCTATAGGGGAAAATGCCACAACAAAGAAGCCATGCTTCCTCAGTCTTCCAATATGACAATGTTTAATAATGTGGAACACACCCACATTTTCAGACCTGGCGGAAAGGCAAAACCCCTCAGATCTTGACAATCCCACAAGCAAACTGTCCCTGTGCCGGTATCAAGGGTGATAACCACTATCCCTATATTTCATTCAGAAGCATAATGGGAGCCAATGCAGATCTCACAGTAATGGTACTGCTTGGGTAAATACACCATCCTTCCAAAGGTAATCCATATACGTAACCATTACTATCAATACCATCTTTATCAATTTATCAATGCTAATACTGCCAATACTATAACCCAAACTGAAGCCTAATTGGAAAGGATCCGGCTATCTGCTTTTTCCAGGGCCCCTGAAACTGTGAACCATCTATATAATATTCCTTAAAAAGTGAGGGCTAGAGATTGGTTGCACATTATTTTGTCATTGTTTTCTTCCAAGAACGTTCTTATCAGAGGTGGGTTGCTCCCGGTTTGGACCAGTTCTATAGAACCAATAGCAGGAATTTCCCCCCGCTTGCCGAACTGGGAGCAATTGCCGGCTGGCCACACCCCCAAACTGGCTCTCTCGGCGCCGTCATAGGTGCCACCATCTTGGTTTTGGCTTCTACGCATGCGCAGAAGCTGGGTTTTTGGCACTGCACATGCATGCATGCATGCACAGCGCACCCACATGGCGTGCAACATGCCCACGTGGCACGGGAGGAAGCGAATCGGTGGCAAGGTAAGTTAGAACCCACCCATGGTTCTTATGTTCCCAAATGGGCTTTAAGTATATACTTTGACAATCTCCTGATTTGGTCAATAATTTCCTTTTCTGTCATTGAAAATCCTTCACTACATCATATGAATAAACTGAGGAAGAAATACCCTAAATGATTTCTTTAGTCATCCACTTATAAACATATGGAAATGATTGATCATTTCTCATTAGAGGCAATGACTAGAAGTTTAATTCCCTAGATATGTCTCTTGTGTGTGCTCTTATTTAATATAGAATAAGCAATGCATAATAACATGAAATGGTATCTTCTGTTATAAAACCACCTTCCCAACTCTGGTGTCCTTAGGTATGTGGGTATCTAGGTTCTAGTAGCTTACTTTGTAACAATATCCACTGTGTTTTAATTAAAGATATTGTTTTGGAACAATTTCCACTAGTTTTAATGGTGGTTGTACAGGAGGAATCTTCCTTTGCTCAATACATGTGATAAGAAAACAGTGTGGTTGTTGGTGGATGGACAACAGAAAGGAGCATGAAAAAGCATTTTTAGTTAGCCATATCTCTTGTATTAAAGCTGTTACTGTACTAAGATGAGATTTCGTTTGGTTAAGTGATATACAGTATTTCCATTAGGTTCTGTAGTTTGGATGATATATTTCATTTCATTTCTGTTTTCTTTTATGATTAATCACCATGAGTGTTAGTTTTGGGAAGAACAATGTAATATGTAATATGTATGAATGTATGAATATGTAAAATCAGTCAAATGATCCCCCAAAGTGCTTTTTCCTTGAAGATGTTTCACTTCTCATCCAAGAAGCTCCTTCAACTCTGAAGAAGCTTCTTGGATGAGAAGCAAAGTATCTTCAACAAAAAAACAAAGTCCAGTTGCCTTTGAAAAAGCACTTTTGGGACAACCATGACCTGGATGACTGAGAAACTCCATAGACAGCCAAATGAACTCCTGTATCCTGCACCTAACATACCTCTGGTAGGTAGGTGAAGTAAAAATAAATGTAAGAGTAGGTAGTAGGTGACATGACATAAAGTCTGTCAATGAGGAACCAGTGCTAATCACTTCAGGCCAGCCTTCCCCAAATTCAGTGTCCCGCAGTTGTGTGGATTTCCATTCCTAGAATTTTTACAGGGAAATGCTAAGTAGGGGATTTAGAGAATTCCCTGGCACCGAGATTGATCTCAGATTGGGCAGCTTTCTATGTTCAAATTTACAGGTTGATGCAGGATTGCATGTCCTTGCTAGTGAAACAAATGATAACGATCAGTGTTCTGATATTAAAATAACACAGCTTGGGACAGAATATTAAAACCGCCACATAAGACCTAATAAAGCAATCAATACTATGTCAATAAGCAAAATGAATATATATTGCCATGGTATAAACCCTAATACACAATCAACTAATTCAGTATTAGTCCTTAGAGCTGTAAAATCTTAAGTATTGGGAGGGGGGAGAGAGAAAGAGACTGCTCTGCCCAATCTCTTTTCTTTGATATGGAAGGTCTGATGTGTAAACTGCGCGTGCTGTGGTGGGTGTCTCAAGATACACCCACGTAACACCTATACTCCACCAGCTGCACTGGTTGCCCATTGGTCTCCGGGTGCAATTCAAGGTGTTGATCATCATCTTTAAAGCCCTACATGGCTTAGGACCAGGTTACCTTCGGGACCGCATCCTATCTCATACTTCCCTTCGACCGGTCAGGCCTCTCCTCCAGGCCCCATCAACCAAACAATGTTGATTGGCGGGACCAAGGGGGAGAGCCTTCTCTGTAGGGGCCCTTGTTCTCTGGAACCAACTACCCCCAGAGATCCGAATTATCCCCACCTTGCTGGCCTTCTGAAAAGCCATCAAGACATGGCTTTTCCTGCAGGTGGGGTACTGAGACAATTTTACATCCTAGGTCTCCCCCATGTATGTATGGTTTTATATGTTTTTTATAATTCGTTTTAATACTGTTTTTAAATTTTATATTGTTTAGTTGTTCTTTAAATGTTGTACGCCGCCTGAGTCCTCAGAGAGTAGGGCGGCATATAAGAGCATTAAATAAATAAATAAATAAATAAATAAATAAATAAATAAATAAATAAATAAATAAATAAACAAACAAACAAACAAACAAACAAACAAACAAACAAACTTAAAATGAGTTACCTCTCAATTGGATTACTATAATGCACTGTACATGGGACCACTCCTGAAAAGCATTTAGAAGCTGCAAGTGGGCAGTGCATAATATGCCTACATGAAACTTCTGGTCCACAAGCTCACAGGCTCCCATTGGCCTTCTGGGTACAATTCAAGATACTCGTGTTTCCCAAAAAATAAGACCCTATCTTATATTTTTTTGAACTCTGAAATAAGCGCTTGACCTTATTGCCATGAACTCAAAAGCACGATTGGGCTTATTATCAGGGGATGTCTTATTTTGGGGGAAATAGGGTACTGGTTGTCACCTATAAAGCCCTACATGTCATAGAACCAAGGAATGTGCAGGACCACCCATCTCCAATTGTTTCGTTTGTCCCATCAGAACCAGCAGGCTCTGGATCCCTTCTACATGGAAATGTTACCTTGTGGGATTAAAAGTTGTGGCTTCTCTAGATCAGAGGTCCACAACCTTTGTGGCTTGGCAGTCCGGCTGGTGGGGGGAGAGGGAACTGGGCCATGTGAGTGGCAGGCCATCATGCTTGAATATACAGCTGTTGTGTGATTGGTGGGTTGGTGCATGAGCGCGCAGCTTGACTTGCACATTCCCCTGCCAGCCCACCACTCGCTCAAGTTGAGCTCTGCACATGCTCACTGTGGCCAGCCACTCCTGCAGCCCAATTTTGAATAGGACGTGGTTTGGTAATGGGCTGTAGCCCAGAGATTGGGGACCCCTGGTCTAGATGGCCCCATCCTTATTGATCTTTAAGAAGGTATTAAAGACCAAAGACCTGGATGTTCCCTCAGATTTTGGGACAGTTCTGTTAGTCAATTTGTCTGTTCTGGTCTTTATCAATTAAATGCTCTGGAATCCACCAGAGTCACTGCTGTGAGATGGGCAGATATATAAATCATTTAACTAAAACTAAAGTAAACTAAATGCATTTGTTTGAATGTAGCTGCAATGTCCTGATTTCATGGCCTCTTAGATTAGGACACTTATTTGCCATTTTATTTCAGATCTTTTTCATCAATTGGGCACGCTCATGAGGAGAAGAGGCAGCAATTGAAGTGCAATAGCATGTATACAAGAAGCCTCCTTGGAATTTGGCTTCTTCAGAATTCCCAGAATTGAGAATATATTTTCCACTTACCTTAAAGGCACAGGAGACTTGTGAAGCACTCACATTTTCCCAAACAGCTTCGATATTTTATAGGCCTTTTGCATAAGTGAATGTATGCTATATGTATGTGTTTTGCTAAAGCAGTAGAAGTATTTTAATAGGTATATGGTGATTGCACAACCCAGGGGGAGCAATTTAATGCATGAACATCTGCATTCCAGTTTCCAGCTCACTTAAGTGCAGGTGTATGTGAGAAGCACAGGTGTGTGTTAAGAGTGTAGGGCATGTAGCAAAATTGCATCATGCTGTTCCATATATCCATTGTCTTGTCAAGCACAAAGGACTTTTTAACAAAGTGAATTTTAAATTTCCCCTAATGTAATTATAATTTGACAGCCCAGCCACCCAACGTGCTTGCACAAAAGAAAATAGAAAGTAAGAAATTCTAAAAATAAAACAATTTTAAGGAATAAGACAGGAGCTGTTTTATGAGCAGCTGAACCAGTCTCGCTAAGGCGGCACTTCCTCTGATTTTTAGGGAACATTATTTAACTTTCCCCATCAACTTCCTAACTTTTCTAAGTTAGCCATTACTGCTGCTTAAATATATTTACAACACCCCCCCACCACCAACCGCATCTTTTTTAGACTTGCAAAAATGGCCGTTCGCAGCATTCTCCTAACTACTTCAGTTTCACAGCTAGTTGCATCTAAAACTTCCCTTCCTAATTAACTCAGAATAGAGTTTGAAGAAGCTCTAGCCCCTGAGAATATCAAATTTAGCTCCTAGCCTGAAGCCAGGCTCTGGGCAAAAGAACACATGTCACATTAGGAAATCATGAGATATATACCTTGACATCTTGGGTTTATTATGTCCCTTGCACAGCTCACATACACTCTTTCTCTCTTCCTGGTGAATTCTAGTTGGTACTGTGGATTAAATAGATGAAATCAATATGGTTCCCATTTTGAGTAATTTCTTATCTGCTTGTTGGCCTTAGTATAAAGGTTAATTGTAAACACTATTGTAAAATTACAAGTAATTTTCCAACAATATTCCACAAAGAATTTTAATCCTTGTTTGTTGATATATAAATAGATATAATGTAACTCATTTTTTTCTCCTTCAGCATTTTCCATTTTCAGATTCCAAGTTCCTTAGGAATTAACATTTCTTGATTTGGATATGTGGCTTCTGCCAAGTTATGTTATGCTGAGAATAACAACTTGACCTCCCAAATTGGAATTTGAGGTATATTGTTTTTAATATGTCAAGGTTAAAGATGGAATATCCTTCGAACCAGGTGGCTCTAATATCCACAGCTACTCAGTCCGTGGAGAAGTGAGTTGGAAACAGTTCCTCCCCTTCCAGGCCTATAGTTTTTAGGCAGTGGCATAGGACATTGGCAGCCTTGCTTCACTTGGCCTGAAGTTGAAAGATATAATTGGGTATTATGAGCATACTGTGATGATATTGAACCCCAAGCCAGTAGATGACCTCACCTAGCAATTTCATGTTGACCTTCCCTTGTCCACAAAGACCTCTGCAATCCCATCAAAGCAAAGAATAGACACCTCCTGACCAGTTCATGGTAAAGCCCAAGGGCAACAAAAAAACTTGCAACACAGAGAAACCCCAACTCTTCTATCCTTCATCAACTGATGACTTCAACATTCCATCTAATACTGAAATTTATATTTCATTATCTGAAACAAGAATAACAATAAATAATGGAAGCCAAGCAAAACTGTCGAAGTCCTATGCCACTTTCTAACTATTATCGGCCTGGAAGGGCAAGAACTGTAAGAAGATAAAAGCAGCAGAGATACCTGGTAGGCAATCCAATAAAAATTAATATGCCCATGATAGCATAGAGACTGTCCTTCAGAAGATGAATAGCAGAAATGGAGTTACAAGGATAGAAGAAAGAAGTCCTACACTGAGCAGGCCACTTGTGCAGATTACAGAATTTGCACAGCACACTCATCTCCCTATTGAATGACATTACCCAGTTCAATATATCATGCAAACAGTGCTTATAAGTTGATTTGCAAGTCAGTCACATGCTGAACTCAATGACTGCAGCTTCAGAGATGCCACGTTCAAACGTGATGTTTCTAAAGACATTGTGGGAAGAATTTCTAACTAATAAAGTTTCCAAACAATTGCTTTGCTACACAGCCAGCCTTAATAGAATGGATGTGACCTTCTAGTCAGTAGAAGACAAAGCCTTTGTGCACTGGCCCTAAAGAAAAGATAACTATATCTTGTGCATCTTAAAACTTCTCTTTTCTGAAAGCAGAATATTAGATCAGATATCCCTTTCCTATTTTTTGAGCTTCTTTTCAAACACTTACAAGAAACTATGTGAATGACAATCTACAGATCCAAGTTTTTCTTTCCATAGAAAATGTCTGGCAGATTATTCAAGATCTCAGTAGCTTTGAGAAAATTATGAACAGGTGGCAGATTTATTTATTTATTTTATTAAATTTATATGCTGCCCAACTCCAAAGGACAAAGATAATTTATGAACAGAAAAATTTGGACAATGAAATAATTTGCTCCAACTATTTGCTCAGCTATAATAATATTGCTACTCTTGTCTTTTTTTCTTCCTCACCAAGGAAGTCAATATGCCAAAAGAAAAAATAATAATAATTTCCCTATAGGATAAATTGTTACTTTTGATTTGTAAAGTTTCACTGTTTTTTTTTTTTAAAGTTAACTGGATAGGCAGAATTAAAGTAAGGAAGATTTTCCCCCTCCCCCCAAAAAACACCTTTATTTTTTAAAAAAACTTTCCTTAAGAACATATTATCTGTAAATTAGGATAGCTATATTTTAGCAAGGGCAGGATGGTCAATAAAGTTAAGATGAAGACTACATATTGTAGTTGTGTTGAACTTAGTTGAGTTTTTGATGTGACTATCCTGAAGATGTTTTCTCTGTAAATAGTGGATTTCAAGAATACACTGAATAAATACTCTTAATTTTGTGTGTGTGTGTGTGTGTGTATGTATGTATGTATGTATACATACATACATACATACATACATACATACATACATACATACACACACACACACACACACACACACACACACACACACACACACACACACACACACACACACACACACACATATATATATATATATATATATATATATATATATATATATATATATATATATATATATAATGTATTCATCTAGATATTTTTTTACTTTTTAAATATTACATATTTATTGTTACAACTTCCAACATTCCTGTTTTTCAAAGCCTGAGCACTCCCCAGGTGCTTTGTGGATCCTGGATATCTTCCTTCTGCACAAGCAGGTATTGTATTAGTTGGAAGATGAAACCTATATTGCCAGTTAGCATATAACAACAATCCTTTAAAATAAAAATCACAGATTTTCTTTGAAGTATAGACTATGATAATAGTCTACACTTCAAAGAAAATCTGTGATTTTTATTTGTGATTCCTCTATTATTGCATCTATTTCATAGAAGAAGAATAAAAGCAATATGGAAATAGGTTTTTTTCACTAATGTATCATAGATGTGGCTATCCTGAATACATGGATATTACCTATCAGAGACCACATGGTATACTTCAGAATTGTGGAACTGAAATGTGACAGACAGATTGTTAATATTGGGTTCAGTTATCAGAAGCAGTGGTTTGACAGAATGCTGGTCCAATCGTATTTCTTACAATTTAAATACCATGGAAAACAACATACTCTTTTACTGTTCCACTGCTTGGTTGAAGATGGATATAGAGGATTTATTTATTTATTTATTTATTTGGAGGTTCTTCTATACCGCCCTACTCCCTGAGGACTCAGGGCAGCGTACAACATTTTAATGTGTACAGGATGTGTATAGTTTGGGGAGATGTATAAATATATTTATTTTCCCTCACTCTGTGTTATTCCAAATTATTCCAAATTATTATTCTTTGTACACCTTTACTGAAATTACAGTAATATATAGCTACATATACAATGCTGAGAAAAGATATATTTTTTAAATGGCATATTATTTTCTCACTTTATTTTCACTTGCTTCATTTTGACAGTGCTTCCGGGTGACTATTTTTTTAGAAAAAACGTGCCATGTAAGTCCCTCATGATTTGCAGTCCTATATAGATATTTTTGCACATAGATAAGGCAATAACACTGGTTTTATTAATTTTTATTAATGTGATGTGTGAGTTTTCATGTCTTGAAGAACTGTTTCTTGAAATGAAAATGAAAAGAGAATTCAGAGCTAAGTCAATCCTATTCAAAAAGGTTTTGTGGCAAACTTCTAAAACAGAGTGGGTTTATAACTCTTTGATGTGGTTTGAAGAACTGCTGCTAAAATGCTATATTTTGCTTTTTTAATTTGTTTGGGCCTTTGGCCAATACAAAAAAAGAATAGCTTGAAAAAGTAAAAAGACTACAAAAACAGTCTATGTCAGAAAGATAAAAGGAAAATAGTTTGTTACAGTATTGCAAGAATTTATCAGAATGGCCCAATTATAAAATGTAAAGTTTTTTTTAAATTGCAACAACAAATTGCATTGACTAATACTTACAAAGCATGGTAGCAAAATTAAGTAGCAAAATTAAGACAATCCAATTAATAGTTGTGCATATCATTTCAAAATTTTCTTCTTGTATAGTTGAAAAGTCAGTATTTCCCTACTAAATGGCATGTGGGCCAGAGTGCACTCACAAAATTAGAAGTACTGCTTCAAAGTCCATATAATTTCCTGCATGATTATACAGTCCCAAACATATTTGTTTGGAAAGACAAGGGAATCGAGTGAAGGGATGATGTGATACCCAGAAGGACTTTCACAGGTGGGAGGAGAATTGAATCTAATTGGGGTTTTGGTGTCTGATTTGGCATAATTGAGAGTCAACCTGCATATGATGATATCATGTGGGCATGGTTCAGCAAGAAAGTACACTTCAGGGATAGAACTACTGCCTCAGAGTATGGCAATTTTTCCAACTTTAGTCTAAGAACTCATGCTGTTGATTGAACAGAGCTGCAGTTGAAGCAACCCGAAGAGTTAATTAGGAACGTTTGCTATGTTTTTAATGCAGTTTGGTGCTCAGACTAGTGGGGGTCACCAGCACTTTCTTCCTCCCTATTCTGATTGGTAAGCACACACCATAAAAGCCTTATTTTAATCAGAGCAATTATTAATCTGTGTTTTTTAGAGAATGACAAATATATTATATCCACCCACCTGCACACACATTCTCTCTGCCTGATGTGTGACCCCTGTCTAAACGCTGAACGCATGGGGCCAGCTCAGTAAATGAAAAGGATTGCTTTGCAAGCTCATTACTGCTTTGAAGTCTCTCATTAGGAATGAATTCCATTGGTGCTATCTTACCGCAACACCCTTCATTATAATGACTTTTCTGGATATTAGTGCGGGTGCTGCAACTAGCAGCTCCCCCCACTGGGCACTAACTAGGGGCTCCCATGAGGCACAGCTGTTCTGCCTTTGGAAATGCACAAGTCAGATAGCATGCTGAAATTAATTGGGGTGTAACTTAGGGAAGAGAAACATATGCAGGGAAGTAGTGGTCCATCCAGGGTAGGAGCAGGAAGCTTCTTCTGAATTTGATTTTAGGGACCTTTAGGAACCCAACGGGATGGCTTGTTGACTTCACGAGAGCAACCATCAATAGAGGAATGGAATGGAACACCATCAAAGCTTACAGGAAATCAAAGATCTTTCCTGATGCTAGTAAGTTGTATATTTTGCTGTAAAGCAGTGTGGGGTGTTATATAAATCTTAGTGCTATAGCTATTTTTCTTTCTTTGGGGGTAACCCAATTTATTTAGCTTGTTACTTGTGTTGTCTCCTTGTTATGTAAAAAAGAATTATTGAAGCTAGGTTGTTTCAATATAGCCAACTATTTCCTAGCACCTACAAAGGGTTTTTTTTTTTGGGGGGGGGGTGTTCTTCAGAAAATGATTAATTGTCAGAAGAACTTAATGAGGCTGTTTCACTATTATTATGACTCCTTTGCTCATGACAAACTTAGCCAAGTCCGCAAAAGTTTTCTGTCCTCCTTTTTTAAAAATAGCCACTGACAGCTATTGTTAAATTAAAAGTTTCTTTTCCCTCCTGTGTTTAAATTTTCCTCAGGCACTTAAAGAGTCAGAAGAGCAGGTTGCCTCAGCCAAAGGCCTGTCATGACTATTCTGTGTCATACAATGGCCAAAAACTGTGGCCTGACATTCAGGAGATACTGTAATGTATAACCATTCAAACTAGTAGCTGTTCTTAGCTTTGTCCCCTAAGAATCAGTTTTGTTCGCTCACCATTTACCTCAGTTGGGGGCCCATTTGCTTTGTGTAAAGAAATACTTCTGATTCTGAATATTCCTAATATTTAGTTTTAAAAGTTGTACTACACAAAATAGGGAGATAACAAAGGCGAGTTTTAATTTTAATTTCATTTCTAATGATTCCTAGCAAAGTGTTCCCTTTTTATGTAACAACAAATATTGATTATATATTGAGAGGAAGTAGGGTGCGGTGCAGAGGTGGGTTCCTGCCAGAGCTGCCCATTGCGCAGCTGTGGTAAGGAGCGTCCGATTGCGCAATTTGCGCACGACGGCTCTGGAGCCCTCTCTGCCGGTCCACCGCGTGCGTCGCCATTTTTTCCAGTGATTTTGGGTCAATTTTGCTTCTGCACATGCGTGGAAGCAAAATCACGCCAAAATCTTGCAAGGGGATGCATGAGAGACAGATTCTGGTGAGATTTTGCTTCTGCGCATGTGCGGAAGCAAAATTGTGCTGAAATCTCACGAGAGGAAGCGAGCACGCCCGTGCCCGAAGCGTGGAGATGCACGCGCAGCGCACCGGCACTGGTAAGAGAGCAACCTGCCGCTGGTGCGGTGGTTAAGGCACTAGGCCAGAAATGGGAGACTATGAGTTGTAACTCCACCTTAGGCAAAAAGCCAGCAAGGTGACCAGTCATTTTTTCTCAGCCGTAGGAAGAAGGCAATGGCAAACAATTTCTGAAATCTTGCCAAGAAAATGGCAAGTACTTGTCCAGGGAGAGAGAGAGAGGGAGGGAGGGGAGGGGAGGGGAGGAGAGAGAGAGAGAGAGAGAGAGAGAGCAGCATTTGATATATTGGAACACTGCTATCATGTCACCCTAGTCCTTCTTTTCATTAAACTAGACATACCCAGTTCCTGCAACCGTTCTTCATATATATTTATGCTTTCTCAGCATAAATACCTTCTCAGCATAAAGATAGCCATGCATATGATACTCTATAAATATATATTTATATTTGGTGGACAAGGCATGTTTCCATCATTGGACCACCCAACTGAATAGTCTCCTGCAGAAAGAGTATTTGACCCCAACTCTAGTTTTCTTCTAGAAGCAGATGAAAACAGAGTTTTTTGGGGAAGGCATATGCTATCTGCGATATGTATTTTATATTTTTAATTTTAGGCTTGCCTATTTTTTTAACTTTTATTGTAATTTCTTCATATTGGGGATTGGGGATTGTCTGCTTACAATTGCAGTGGGACATAATGTGATGTATTATTTATTTATTAGATTTGTGTGCTGCCCATCTCATCTAGAGGCCACTATAAATATTGTAATATACGTCATATCTGTCCTGGATAACTATCTGGATAACTATTTCTGCCTGTGTATTTATTTGATATGTAAATTATGAGGTTGAGTTAGTTGGACAGCTGTTTTTTTTTAATTGTTGAACTTCAGGCCAGCCTGGCAATATATCTTAAATTCATATTCAGGACCTTGGATGCAACAAAAATGTACAGGCATCTACATGAGTTGCTTTACTCAGTCAGAAAACAAAATATATGGATGCAGAAGATCTGCTTATTGCAAAAAACAAAAGACAAGTTTTATATATGTTTATCTGTTCCAGTGTTTAAATCCTAGCCCTTTTTCTTCTATCCCTTTGGGGCAGCACCAATTTGGCTATTCTCTCCCATTCCTTGAACGAGGGCATCATCTGCTCAAAGTTTACATAAAATTCTATCTAGCCTTAGATACATTGTTCTCACCTTGCCAGCTTCAGACCTTACAGGTATTATCAAGAGAATGAAGAACTGCCCTGACCGCTTCACTGGGCTGCCAAAATTGCACAGATGCTTCACTTGTCAGACTGCTTAACTCCTATTTATCTTGATGCCAGATACCCCCACAAAGCTGCCCAGTTTATATACCCCTGGCTGGCTTTTTTTGATATTCTGCTGCAGAATATAAACAGGAACTGTTGCATGAATGAGTGTGATGGATGAGAGACTAAGTAAGGAATGAAGAGAGGAACAAGAATAAAACATGATCCTCTTATTATCTCAAGAAAATCAACAATCGGAGCCTCTAAGGATTTGTATGCTGGACAATGGTTTAATTTATCCACAATAACTGATTCTGAGCCAGTGGTGAATGTCAAGATTGCCCAGTCACCTAATTTATGCAGGCTGTGACAAGTTGCTAAAGGATCTTTTTTTTCAATTTCGATTGGCCAAGAAGGGAAGGGAAGACAGAATTCAGTTTCACTTGTGTGCAAAGAAAAGGCCATATGCTGTACATATTTGCAATGGAGGAAACAAATATTTTATCATCTAAGAAAGAGATTATAGAATTGAAGTAATCTTGTGCCAAAAGCAAAGGCTGTGTGCATGTGTTTGTGTTTGCTCTGCGTTCATTTATAGAGGATTTACAAATTGGAACAAGGAGGGGAGAAATTCACTATCTTCCAGTATTTCCTTCCCTAATCATCCATTGTTGAAACTAAGGTCATTTCCCCTTTACTGACTTAATAGCATCTCCTAGAGTCACCGGACCATCTTTGCTGCACAATAACCATAATGAAGCCAGGCTTTATATCATTTCAGCAATGGCTGAGTGACGCTGTATAGATGCTATAAATCACTACTTGGAGAAATGGGCTAAACTTATTTAAAAACCTGTCCCTATTGGTTTTAAGCTACTCTTTGTCAAGCAACTTGGGGGGGTATCACAAAGTTTATTGCTCTAAATCTAATTTCCTACCTGTTGTTGCCAGAAAGAATCAATGCAAAGAAATTATTTGCAGGAATTGAACCCAACTTCTGTTTTACCACTGTCTTTAAGTAAAAGGATTTTGTAACACATTGTCAATGTTTCTCAGTACTAGTTAGTTACACTGGTGATCAGCCCATGATCACCGTATCACATTTTACTGCTTTTCATGGTTTGCTGCATGCCTGTGTACATTTCTAGGAGTCACTTATTTTACTAGAAAGAACAGAGTTGCATGCCACAATAAGAATACGGAGGTTATTATGATTTAATCTTCCCAGTCCATTTCATCAGATACATGGAATATGTTTATTCTCACAGTGATTCCAACCCTGCTCAAATGATCTGCATCCCTTTCACAGCAAAAGATGTATCTCCAAATTGAATTGGCTCAAATGAGCATTGCTCACAGAAGCCCTGTTTTGTGCACAGGTCTCTTCTGCTGGGTTTGAGCAATTGAATTCCTGTAGTGTGAACATGAGTTCGTTCCTCTTATTGAGAAATAAAACCCTCTGAAGCCCTAGAGATGGAATCAGTTATTAATCTGGCTACTTTGCTGCCAGCCTGAGGCCATTCAGAAATGTCCTGCTGTTGAAACATGATTTGAAGTGATACTGTTAATTACACGAGTACCCTGCGCTTTCTGCCAATCAGATTAACATTCTCGTCTCACAGCAAAGAGTTATTTGCTAGTGTACAGGGTTACATATGAGTTTATAATTATGATGATTTGGGATAGTTAATTTTATCTTTGGGTTGAAGCTGAAGATATGGCTCAATGAAAAGGTGCTATATTCTGATCACTGCCTCATGGAGTGGCATGCAAGGAAATCACAGCAGGGCTTTAAAAAAGAAAATAAAAGAATATAAATAATGGAACGAGTGGACAAGTAACAAATGAGCTGAGACCCATCAAAAAAGAAGATAGGGAAGGGTTTTTCTCTCTTCCTTTCTTCATCAAGTTAAGTAATGGGCGTGGAGCAGAATGAAGTTTGCTTAAACAGTGAATGTAATACAATTATTACAATCCAATAAGGATTGTAATAATTGTAAGACATTTGTTTGTGCCTGCTGAGATCTTGAACTGACTTGGCTTGAATGAACTTAACTCTGTTGGATTAAAACACTCTTTTTCTAGGACTCTGTTTAAATCAGGGACTGCCCAGAAGTGATTTAAAGAGTCTGTTGAGTAGCCTTTTAGCAAGGGAATTCAAGCTGCCATTCGATGTATTTGACACTGACAGTCACCCTGTGCCTTTTGAAGACTTATTTATTTATTTATTTATTTATTTATTTATTTATTTATTTATTTATTTATTTATTTATTTATTTATTTATTTATTTATTTATTTATTTATTTATTTATTTATTTATTTATTCATTCATTCATTTGTGACATTTATATACCACCTCACAGTGCAGGCACTCTCTAAGCGGTTTACACCAGTAAGCAATGTATATATTTATATTGCCCCCAACAATCTGGGTCCTCATTTTACCTAACTTGGAAGGATGGAAGGCTGAGTCAACCTTGAGCCGGTGAGATTTGAACCGCTGACCTGCGGATCACAGTCAGCTAAAGTGGCCTGCAGTACTCCACTCTAACCGCTGCGCCACCTCGGCTCTAAAAAAAAAGTATTTGCTAAACTTTACATAATTGTCCATGGGGGTCTTGCGTTATCATGGAAGATCCACTATAATTTATTTTAATAAAATAAAATACATTTATAAATTAGTAAATAAGTTCCATCGTTATAGGTTTTGCAGCATGTAAGAAGCCAAGATCTCCATCTTTGCATTAAAAGAAAGCAGGTGGTAGGAGTTATGGAATTAGTCAGGAATGGGAGCTATGTAGGAGGATACATGGACTAGAAGAATAGTGTTGCAAATCATAGATGTATTAATAGAATTGCGTAGTTGCACTTATCGTTATTGTGCATGCCACCTGTTTATTCTAGAGTTCACTGACATTTATTTATTTACTTACTTGACTATATAATTTGCATCCTTCCCCCTTCTACAGATCTTTGATGTGCTCCTGGATGTATACTTGCTTATGGTTGTGTAACAAGCAGTTCATTATGAAGCTGTTGGGAATGTCTGTGTCAGAAGAAAATAGCTGTTTAGAAGCCAGATAGTCTAATGAATGTTCTCCACTGACTTGTTTTTGTTTTTTTTTTTTGGCATGAGATGCAATATATAAATAAAATTTAACAAGTTTTTTTTTATAATTTAGAAGACTAAATTGATTAAATTTGATTTTCATCTGTGCTTGATGGCCATTATTTTAGGTAGCTTTTCAAAAGAATCATTCACGAAGGGGAATAAGAATACTGGCACAGAATGCCCATTCCAAGGTGGCGCAGTGGTTAAAGTGCAGCACTGCAGGCTACTTCAGCTGACTGCTAGTTCACCAGTTCAGCTGTTCAAATCTCACCGGCTCAAGGTTGACTCAGCCTTCCATCCTTCTGAGGTCGGTAAAATGAGGACCCAGATTGTTGGGGGCAATATGCTGAACTCTGTAAACCGCTTAGAGAGGGCTGTAAAGCACTATGAAGCGGTATATAAGTCTAAGTGCTATTGCTATTGCTATTGGAACTATGTATTTGAATCCCACTTCCTTTGGTACATCAGTGAAGAGGAAGAATTATTTCCAAACCCTGTTTGTAGGTTTCCTGGAATCAGGAGGCTGGACTCCAGCAATTTTTTTTATTTTTTATCTTTGCTAGTACATGGATAGGAAAATAGACTGTACCAAACTGCTTACTCTTATTTTATGTAGATTCTTCTTCTTTGAAAGTCTTGGCTCTATCTGTACTGATGTCAGACTATCCTAAATCAGCTTAGCTAAAGAGAAGACATTCTATTTTCTGTTCCTAATTTCATTTATTCTGTTGTTTCTAATTTGATATGATAGTATTAGTATTATACTGACTGTAGATATTGCTACCATGGGAGTTGTGCTCATTTGAGTACCTAAAAAGAGAAAGCAAAGAAATTTACTAATAGTTGTTTAATACCATGCATGTTTGCTAAGCTCTTATTTATTTATTTATTTATTTATTTATTTATTTATTTATTTATTTATTTATTTATTTATTTATTTATTTATTTATTTATTTATTTATTTATTTATTTATTTATGGTTTCTTATATGCCGCCCCACTCCCGAGGTACTCAGGGCGGCTTACAACACAGGAAAAAATACAAGAAAACCAATAAATTCAATTTAAAATCAAAATACAAAAATTAAAAAATTACAATATAAAAACACCATTCAACCGCCAGACATACCCGGGGGAGAGTGCAGATGGAATTAGGCTCTACCCCCTGCCTGCAGGAAGAGCCATGTCTTAATGGCTTTTCGGAAGGCCAGCAGGGTGGGGATGGTTCGGGTCTCTGGAGGGAGTTGGTTCCAGAGCGCGGGGCTGGCCACAGAGAAGGCTCTCCCCCTAGGACCCGCCAGCCAGCATTGCTTGGCTGACGGGAGCTGGAGGAGGCCAACTCTGTGGGCCCTAACCTCTTGATAATAGGTTAAATGTCATTAGCTTATTAAAATACATTTATTGCCAAAGCGATACCTCCTTGTAAGCACTGATGATGTTACCTAGTTTGGTAATGAAACATCGGCAAGAAAACAACCACGCTCAGAGAACTCCAAGGACCCTGCAATTGCATTCTTATCACCACATTAAAAGTAAATCTTTGCAAAAAGAACATAACAATGAATCTGTAGTGAGGTTACATCATAAGTATCTTTTAATGATCTTGCTGTCAATCAGACGGCTTTATGTTTAACAAATACCTTGAGATTATTAAAAATGTATTTATTGCGGTTTAATAAGTATGAAATAGCTGGAGATCTGAATAACTAAAACTTGATAAACTTACTTATATTAATAAATTCTAGGTTTAAACAAAATAACTGTCTAACTTAATCTAAATGAAATGGATTTGAGGAGCCTTATGTAGTCTTACTCTACTTGTTTATACAAATTTGAACATATCTTTGATGGTTTCGCAACCCTATGTCTAAAATAAATTACATTTTAAAGAGGCACACTCAAATTACCTGTTGTAAGAAAAATCTCTCCTATAAGAATGCTTTGGAGGATGAGGAGCTCTCATCCAATCAGCAGGTCCAAAGTGGTCTTTTATGAACATGAAAGCAAGGATTTGGCTCATTATGAATCAGTGAATATACCTATTCATAGAGAGGAGTGCTATTGTCTTGCTATTAATAATCTGTCAGAAGTGAGTTGAATGGTAGATTTCTAGGGGTCTTCTGAACTGAAAATTTGTAAACTTGGCATATGGAAAATCCAGAAACCATCTTTTTAATAAACTCGCCGGATGGAAAAACATTCCTGCTCCATTATAATTTATAATCTATCTACACACCCTTGTGCATCCTCCCTGAGGCTTGCTATGCTTGCATCATGCTCTCTGACCACTTGTGCAATGTTGTGTATCATACCCCATCTGGCAGCAGCCCCCCAAAGCTCTGCTGCACTCTGGCTGCATCTCCCACTCATCTGCACACACACACACCATCCCTAAAGCTCACTGTACTTGTGCTGTGCCTCCCTGGCCACTCATTTATGCTTCCCAGCCACTTGGTCACCCTCCCTGGCTACTTACACATCCCCACACATCCTCTCCGACCTGGCAGCAGTGACCCCAAGCCTTTCTGAACTGATGCCACACCTGCCTCACCACTTGCGCACTCTTGTGCATCCTCTCCCATCCAACAATAGCCACTTATCTGCCTGCTGACTTGCTTGCAAGCCACCTGGTACTTGCAACTTCCTGCTGGCTTCCCCACTGACTATGGTTGTTGGAAGCTGGCAGAAAGTTGTGAGCATGTGTTTAACAACCCTCAATCTTTGCTTCATGACAGCAATAGGGACTGCAAGGATTGCCATTGTAAGGCAATGCAGTCATGTGAATTATGCCTTAGAACCATATTGTTTAGCAACAGAAATTCCCATCCCAGTTGCTGTGGTAACTCAAGGACTATTGGTGCTTGGTATTGAAGGGTGGTTTAACATTTTAGCAGTCTTTATTTACAGTGTGACTAATTTACTTTAATGTATACAGCTTTTTAGTCAACAGACTCAAAAGTGGTTTTATGTGACCTTCCTTAGCATTCTCCTCTCTTAAATATAACAAAGAAGATTTAAGAGGAATTCCTAAGATTTCAGAAAACATATTATTTAACTGTCAACAACGTCTGCCTGTACAGGGTGATGATACAATGGCATACATATTTTTCATTCTTAGGAGTAATGCTTGGAAGATATTTTAATTGATGTTGAGATTTTGTGAAGTGTTTCAGGGTAATTAATTCAGATAAAGGTCACACATTATGAAGCATTCAAGGAAAGTTTTCATAAAAAGCAAGCTAGAAGTTGAAAGAACCTGTTACAGGAAGAGATGCCAAATGTAGGACTAAAATGAAAGTATAGTGAGAGATACTATATTTTTAAAGAATTACTATACTATTTATATTCAGTCTTCTCAGCAAGTTCAAGGTAAATCTCATAGATTTTTCCTCATATTTTCCTCATAACAGCCTGGTGGTATGTTAAACTGAGAGAAATTCTGATTGATCCAACTGAGCTTTGTGCAAAACGAGATTTTGAATCTAGATATGCTTCATAGTCCAATATTATATTCCCAATTATACCACACATTTGTATAATGTTGAGGTCAATACTGGTATTATTAGGTGCTGTAATAATATTACCTACATAGGTGAATGAAGAGAATTGATATCTAGGTTTATTTTCATTTATCAGCAAAAAAAATGCTACACACACACACACACACACACACACATATATATACTGTATGTGTGTGTGAGTGTGTGTGTGTGTGTGTCTGTCTCTGTGTCTGTGTGTGTCTGTGTGTGTCTGTGTGTCTGTGTCTATCTGTGTCTATGTCTATCTGTGTCTGTGGGTCTGTGTCTGTGTCTCTGTCTGTCTGTCTGTCTGTCTGTCTGTCTGTCTGTCTGTCTGTCTGTCTGTCTAAATCCAGGCTGTTTTGCATGCAATCAGTAAGGAGGCAATTGTCTGCTTACCATTCTACAAATTTAATTTTTTTTTAAAAAAAGCATCCCTCCTCTTACTCCTCCATCTAGATCAGAAACCCAGAGGTATGAAATCTAAAAAACTGCATTCTGATTTGCATAGTAATTTGAGAAGGATAAATTAATTTAGAGAACCAATTTGATATAATGGTTGAAGTACCAGGTAAGAAAGTAGAGGAAATGAGTTCTAGTCCCACCTTAGGTACAATGCCAGCTGGGTGACTTTAAACAGCCATCCTTGCTTAGCCTTAGGAAGCAGGCAATGACAAACCACTTCCAAAATCGTGTCAAGAAAACTTCAGACTTGTTCAGACCATTGTCAAGAGTCAACATTGTCTTAAAAATAAAAATAAAATAAAAAACCCAACAACTCAAAAACCCAAACCCCTCTGCCAATATCTCTGATTGATCTTTGTTCTGTTGCCTGGAAGCATGAAGTAATACAGTGGCCAATTAATTTTGAACAGAAATGGCTTCTTGCTTATATGTGCATTGTACAACTGAATAACACTGTGCAGAAAGAACTACTGCTTCATGGACTGTTTTAGGTTGTTTGGGTTGATGATAGACTGATGGCCAGGTGGAACTTCAGAAATTTCTATTCTCTAAGGATCCAGATGACAGCATCTTTTCTAGAGGGAATATCTGGAAAGGCACGATGAAAGTTCTTTCTCCAATGCTTTGTGTGCCTTTATCATATACGGCATATACACAACTATTTGTCTTGTATATGGAAAGAGCGAGAGAGAGAATAACAGAATAAGAGAGTGAGGGAGAGAGGGAGAGAGGGAAAAGGAGAGAGAGAGAGAAAAAGAGAGAGAGGTATTCAAAATAACATTCTACAAATTGAATGACATAATTTCTGTCTGCTAAGATTAATTAATTGATTAAAGCATAATTATTTGGTTTGTTAAGGCGTCATTATGCTATTTTTGCTGCAGCAGACTAATATGGCTGTCAACCTTAAGGAAAGAGAAGAAAAGACGGGTAAAAAAAATCATTGTTCTTGATTCTTGTTACTATGTTGCCTTTGAACACATAGACAGATGAAAGCAGCAGATTTTCACCTTATATGAGATTCATACTTTGCAAAGAATAACTTCCATTAAATGTCAGCAATTCTCACTGGTCATAATCTTTCATATGGCATGGTGTTGTTTTATTATTTCAAACTTCAGGTATAGTGAAATGTTGGCCCACCTAAATCCCTACTAATAAGGGGTGTCTGCCTTGCTAAAGTTCACTACATTATCCTGTCACCAACCTACAATTTAATTTGAATCTAATCTGATTGATACTCATCAAAATGGCTACTTTCAAGCTGGTCTCAGGACAGAACTTTAGCCCCAGGACTTCTTAAAGTACCAATACAAAGAGAAGCCATTCCCCCTCCATGTCAAGATGTCCATCTTCTTGAAGGCTGCAGGACTGGAGCCAAAACAGACCTCCCTCCCACACACCCTCGGCAGAGCAAATTGTTGAGGGAAGAAGAAGCTCTTGCCAGATATGTGAAGTAATTGATTGCAGAAGATTTACCATTCTTTTTTCTTCTTCATCTGTTTCAGCTTATCCCATTCCCCCCCCCACACACACACACTTGGATGCCAGAAATTTGAACCCCCTTGCTTCTTCCATTGTTCCATCTGGTTTGGGCTCCTTCTCCATTTCCTCCTCTCCCTCGGTGCTCTCCCCACCTCTATGAAATTAGACTTGGCCTAGACAGGACTGTTTTTCCCTTGACAGTGAATACAGCTGCTTGTCCCCATATTTGTGTTCCGAGACAGACTTTGCTACAGCATCTCTCTCTCTCTCTCTCTCTCTCTCTCTCTCTCTCTCTCTCTCTCTCTCTCTCTCTCTCTCTCTCTCTCTCTCTCTCTCTCTCTTTTGCTCTCGCTCTCTTTCTTTCCTCACCCTCTCGCCCTCCCTCTCTCTTTTTGACTCAAAGCCTTGCCTCTCTGGATTACCTTCCATTCTCCCCCCCTCCCACTTTTTCTCCTGTGCCGAATTTGAGTCTCTGTTTGTTGCTTAGCATAATCCATCCTGATGAAAAGCCAATTGCCAGCCTGCATCTGGGGAGCTTTTCCAGTTTAGCAGAGGGGTGCAATTATAGAGGTGACCAGAGACAAAGGAAAGCCGGCACGCGCGGCTGCCTTTAATGGAATGCAATGATTCTGCTGGGCTCCGGAGTAATACAAGAGATCTGGTTTTAATAAATTAACAGCCTACGAGTAACAATCTCAAGCAATTAAACTTTGGGACGAAGGCGAGCACCATGAAATGTATTCAGCACTTGGTGGGTAGTAGCAAAGGCAAAAGAAAATAAAGTAAGCTGTTTAGATGGCTGTTGTATAGATGGTCCAAAAGCTCACCACTCTTTCTCCTTCACATTTGGTATTACAGTAAATCCTTGACCATATTCCAGCCCTTTCTTCTGCCCACAGTGCTACTTGTTGACATTCATGAGTTGGTTGATTGGAACCATTGGGGTTTTTTTCCCCCTTCCCTCTTTCCCTTACCTTCCAATTCTCATGAAATTCAGTCCACAAGCAGGGAAACAGCAATCAGGGAAGAAAACAATAAACCAAATTGCAACTCCTCCTGTTTTTCCAGATCTTGTTTCTGAATTTTTGTTTAGTTCTGGCACTAATAACATGATGCAGTTTGTGTGAAACTGGGAAGCAAAATATCAGGAACTGTCAAACATCGCAAAAGGAAAAGAAATACATGCACACACGCACACACACACTCACCCTGAGCGGAGCTAAGCCTCTCTGACTTGCATTAACAGCCTGTATGGAATCTCTTTGCCATAGAATTCAATTTATTTTCATTTAAAGTCTGTTCTTCTCAATCAATGCAGCTAATAAATAGCTGCTGATGGCACTGACCCCTAGTCTGAGGAAGGAATTTATCTTCTTAGCTAATTAAATGGCTTGAACAATTTCTTTTAATAATGTTGTGAGGTTTTAATACTAAAAACATTAAAAATGAAAAGGAAGCCTTCTTTGTGCCTTGCAGAAAGGGTCAAGCAGGCTCTGAAGGAGTTAGGATTAAGGTGTTTCTAACATCCTTTTGTGTTTCTCAGAATAGTGGGGGGGAGAAAAAAAACCCCCTTCTTATGTAAAGGCTGGTTCACATCTGTCCTCACCAACCCTTGAAGAAAAAAAAATGACAGGGCAATGATTTATGTCTCATTGTTTCATGCAGAATCGCCCGGAGAGGCTTGCAAAGGTTTTATAGAGATTAACACACCTTTTAAAAGGCAGGGCAGTGGCAAGCACACCAGAGCTACATTCATATCTCTGCTGGTCTGCCTGCTCTTGTGGAAATGAAAAATATTTAGCTAAATTAATGCAGGTGGGAAAGGGGGCGAGGGGAACTGGAAAATCAGGAGGGAATATTAAAGTGGAGAGTGCTTCAGACACAGAATTAATTGGGGGGGCAGTATGGGTTTCTAAAGGGATAGTGCAAATGTGCATGTTTGACTAGACATGAAGCTAAAATACTCTTTGATCATAAAGGTAGACACCATCCAAAACATCTGGGGGAACTTCGATTGGAGCCTGATAGGAAACCTATGCCTTTGTTCTTGCATTTTTGTTCATCGCAGTTGCAACCCAGCAATAAAAAAAAAAAAAAAAGCCAGGTCCCCTTTATAATATTTCGTTTCACAAGTCTGTTGAGGAGCAACCTGTACAAACTGGATGGATTTTTTTTCTTGTCATATTTTATATTAATTTCTCTCTCACTGCGTTGTTTCCTTCCTTCCTCTTCTGTGCGCAAATGTCACTATCTCCTATCTTCACACTTTAAAAATGGAAAAAAATGCCCTGAACATTCTTCATCTCCCTTCCTGGGACATCGCTATATATTGAATGCCCTTCAATAGTCCTCTAGAACAGCAGTTCCCAACCTTCCTAATGCCACGACCCGCAACCCGCACCCACGCCCCCACCGCGACCCACCCTGCCACCGCCATTTGGGTTCTTTTACCCTCTGCGCATGCACAAAGCGTTCCGCGCATGCGCAGAGGGTAAAACAACCCAAATGGCGGCGTCCGGGCGAAGTCTCCAGATCTGGGCGAGGTCTCCACTCGCTTCGCGTGTTGCCTCTGGGAGCTTTTCAAGCCCCGTCACGAAAGGCATGCACGACTTCGGTGGGCGGCTGCCCGGGGAGATAGGCGGCTGCCCGGAGAGAGCCATCCCCTTCACAGAGTCTCTCCCGTCTACCTGTAGTGTTTGGGGTGAAGGGGGTGGCTCTCTCCGGGCAGCCGCCTGTCCCGGCCCTGCCGAAGTCACGCACACCTTTCACGACGGGGCTCAAAAAGCTCCCAGAGGCAACACGCGAAGCGAGCGGAGACCTCGCCCGGATCTGGAGACTTCGCCCGGATGCTGCCATTTGGGTTCTTTTACCCTCTGCACATGCGCAGAATGCTTTGCACATGCGCAGAATGCCTTGCGCATGCGCAGAGGGTAAAAGAACCCAAATGGCGGTGGCGGGGTGGGTCGCGGGTTGTGGGGCACGATATGGCCAGGCTGGTGGCAGTGGGGGGGGAGCTGAGGATGCTGGGGCGACCCCTGGGAAATGGTCGTTCGACCCCCAAAGGGGTCGCGACCCCCAGGTTGGGAACCGCTGCTCTAGAAGGACAGGATGCTGAGTTGCAGCCCCCTGACCTCTTAAACTTTGCTTTCTTTTGCATTATGGTACAGAGGAATTTATACCCTTCATAATTTTAAGTGATATCTTGCAGTCCGATATATTAATTTTAAAAATCTAAATCCAAACAAAAGAATTCTATCTCTAGAAAACAAGATTTGGTTCTCAGAAACAGGCCTGATAGGGCATCATTTTTAGATTCAATTTATTTACTTTTAAAAAATATAATGGTATCTCCTGTTCAAAATAATAAATGCATTAAAACAACAACAACAACAACAACAACAACAACAACAACAACAACAACAACAACAAATATTATTGACTGACACTGATGGTTGATATGGGTTGCTACTAGGATGCTGGCAGCAATTTGTATCAATCATCAGTGCCAGTCAATAATATTTGTGATACATTTCTAAATGTTCAGTTGACTGAGTTTCATGTTTAATGAATAAAAGTAAATAATACCAATACCAATACCAATACCAATAACAATGAAGAAAACTAATGCCAGCAAATAAAAACAGTAGAAGGTGATATGTTTATGGAGATTCTCAGTCATCCAGTTCATGGTTGTCCCAAAGGTGCTTTTTCAAGAGGCACCTGGTTTTTCTGGTTTTTCTTTGAAGACGTTTCACTTCTCATCCAAGAAGTTTCCTCAGTAGAAGTTGATACTTAAGAAAAAACAGAAACATAATCTCTGTTCAACTGGCAAAATGTTTCCTATTTTCTAAAGAACAGTCTTAACTGGAAAAAAAATCTCTTTTCATGTGTTTTTACTTTAAAAGTTTCATCTATTTAAGTTACACTAATTTCATTTTTGTTGAGCATTTGTTACATTTTCCTGTTCTTTCCATTTTTCCACTGGCACGTAACCAGCTTCCTGCTGCCTGCTGTTTAGTAGTTAATAAATATAAATAGCATGACATTTTTATTGTTCTATTAACCACCGTCCCCAGGTAACAGCCCTGCTATATTTGGACAGAACTCCTGTTGTACAGGTGATTTTAAAAGGGCTTCAGTGCAATGGCTTACATATCTGCTTCATATTTCATAGTGTGCCCAAAAGTTTTCTACATTTTATTTTTTAAATTTGTGGAGTTTTCATTGGTTTGCTAATCCTTCCATTCCTTATGTTCATTTTCTGTTCCCCAAACTCTTCCAGTTTTTCTCTTACCCATACAGGTAGATCTAAAATGAACTTGAAATTTGGAAACTATCAAACACATTGTTGATTTCATTATTCATATCTCCCCCACCACTTTCTCTTCCCTGTCATCTCTTTATATCATGTGGCAAATGCTTTCCAGGTTAGGTATCCCATGCAAACCAATTCTACAATTAAAATGGAATAGATTGCTCCTTCTTTGACATAGAAGATTATGGCATGATACAGAAAAACGTTCAAAGTCAGTTTTATTTTACAAGGAATTTTGGGATATAGAAGCTCTTGGAAAACAAGAACAGTGTTAGATAGTGGGCAGGGATCACAGGAGACAGACTTCAGAACAGCTCTTTTATTCAGCTCACTCAAGCAACCAGCAAAACTCGGTCTGACAGCTAGCTCTTTTATAGAGGGCTGTCAGACACAACAACCAATAGCATTTGAGCATTCAAACGCTGGACCTGGGTGAAAACATATAGTTCAGTTAGAGTTCAGCTAGAACATAACGAATCAGAGTTCAGTCAGAGTTCAGCTAGACATAACAAGTTAGAGGTCAGTTAGAGGTCAGTCAGAACACAACACAAAGCACAACAGAAGTGTTAAAATGAGTCACATTATCTTTAGAATGTATTCTAAAAGCTGAAATAAAGATGCAAATAAGGTAAAGGGATATTTTTCTTCCTCTGAGGATCAATTCCTTTGGGGACAATTTGTTAGCATTTCTCGGCTGGCAGTGGGTGGAGATATTCCTCTTTCTGCTGCTTTCGATTTCTCTCAGTGACATCGGCATGCTCTCCAATTTCCTCTCTATTCAGTGGGGAAAGACAGATGACTATTACTAGAAGTCTGAGCTGGGCCTTTGTAAATTGGGCAGAGAGCCATCAGTTTGCACATCGCCCATCCCTCCATGAAAGAATTGCCTGTTTTCCCTCTTGTTATCATTTGGGCACTGATTGAATGTTTATGGAACAGCAAGTTCTGCCAACAGCAATGGAACTCACTTCCATGTAAGGCTGCCAGTCCCTTGGCTCTTAAGGAAATTGATTTTGAGGATCTAAGCTATTTCTCAGAAGGAGCACCACCAAGCCTTATTCTTTATGCATCCATCACACCATTCCTTTTTTTGGACAGAGTGAGAAATGTTATGCACCGTACAGAGAATGAATGAGAAATATTAAATGGATAAAAGAAAAATCCCAAGACCTGAAATAAGAAAAGGAAATGTAGCTAAAGTAGTTTATGTCATCATCATTCACTCTATCCTTACCTTTCTATCCTTGCAAACTATCCTTGCTTCCCATATGTCATGCACCAATTTATACAATGCCTTTTGTACTTTAAACTTCTCACCTCTCTCTTTTTGAGGTCAAATCAACCAAGCCCCGCCATAGGTTTCTGGGCCTTCTCCTTTCTCTTGATCACACACACTTCCTACATACATTTATTTTGCAATGTGGCCATTCTTTCTACTGTATTAGACTAAGACACAGCAATGTCCTTTTTTCACTCCCTTTTGTCTACCTTAAATCAAAACCCTTCTTCTTCACTCCATTTCTCCTTTTTTGACTGCACCCCCTTCTTAAGTACTCCCTTTCCACAGCATTCTGTGCATTTTTATGTTTACCCACACATCAGCTTTCACATCCATAAAGGAACATGGGCAGAACAGTCTGACATGAAGCTATTTAAGCTTCTTTCAACAAGCATTCATTTCTCACAACAGACTAGACTGCCTGCTACCTTTCTACTGTTATTTGAACATTTTATTTTTCTCCCCATCCATTTTTCTATTTTTAGTCAAGGTACACACATTTATCTACTTGCTTTAGATATTTATGTACAACTTTAAATAGCTCGTTCTATTTTCCTTGTCAAACACAATTACTTTGGTCGTTGATATGTTAATTTTCGAATACATACACATTGCATCATCATACAGAATCTAAAATTTACCACAAGTCATTTGGGTTCTTAGCCAAAAGCACACCTCTAACTTCACCACAAATGTTCCTTACTGCATTTACCCATAGATCAGAGGTGGGTTCCTGCCTGTTCCTGCCGGTACAGTTAATAGCTGTTGTTCGACGCAGAGCCGAAGACGCTGCTGCCGTTCGTGGCGCGGGAGCTTTCCCTGGGCGCTTTCCCCGCCTGCATGGACGCCGCCAATTGCGTTCTTTTGCCCTCTGCGCATACAAAATGCTTTGCGCATGTGCAGAGGGCAAAAGAACGCAATTGGCGGCGTCCATGCGGGCGGGGAAAGCTCCTGGGGAAAGCTCCCACACCGCGAACGGCAGCAGCATCTTCGGCTCTGCGCTGAACAACAGCTATTAACCGTACCGGCAGGAACCCACCACTGCCATAGATACATTAAACAGCCAAGGGGACATCACAGGGTCTAGGACAGTGATGGCGAACCCTTTTTGGTTCGCGTGCCAAAAGGGGGGAGTGTGGGGGCTCCCACACGTGCGCATGCCCACACCCATAATTTTATGCAGGGGGCCCTGCGCGCATGCACACGTGACCCCCCCCACTCTTAGCAAGCAATGGCACACCTGTTTTTTGCTCTTCCCAGGCTTCAGAGCCTTTCTAGGAGCCTGGGGAAGGCGAAAACAGCCTTCCCCCCCAGAGGCCCTCTGGAGGCCAGAAATGGCCCCTTTCAAGTTGGGAAACAGGCCATTTCTGGCCTCCGGAGGGTCTCCGGAGGGTGGGAAAGGCCTTTTTCGCCCTCCCCAGGCTCCTAGAAAGCCTCTGAAGCCTGGGGAGAACAAAAAAAAGGAACTTCCAGTCCAACCAGAAGTCGGCAAACAGAACATTTCCACCCCCCCCTGAGGACTTCTGGGGGGTGGGGGTGGGGAAGGCAGTTTTCACCCTCCCCAGACTCCTAGAAAGGCTCTGGAGCTTCGGGAGAGCAAAAAATGTGTCTTCCCCACCCCCTCCATAGGCTGGAAACAGCCTGTTTCCTGACTCCCAGTGGGCCCAGAAGGCCTGAAAATTAGCTGGCCGGTGCACGCATGTGTGCCGGACCTGAGCTTGTGTGCCCACTTGTGGCACACGTGCCATAGATTCGCCATCACGGGTCTAGGACTTTTCGGCTCCTACCCTTTGGCCGTGCCTGCTTCTCCACCAGGGTTTCTCCTTGCTGGATTCTCCTCTAGCTTTTCTCCTTGGCTGATACGCCCCCCCATTCGCCCTGGCCAATGGGCCATGGTCCCTCCGTCCCACACACTTCAGCACGGTCCATTCCCCAAAGCAGACAGAGGGGCCGTGGCCCATTCCGACACTACACATCTTTCCCTTATTCTCTGTTCAGTAATGAACCATTTGTTTAGCATTCTATTTATTCTCACACATGCTATATTTCCATCCCTGCATTCAACAACCAATTCAATTCCTTATCAATGCAAAACATTGTATAAAAGAAGGCTATTTTGTGTGTTTTGCACTTTATATTAATAAATGTGAAAATTAAACTTTCCAGACATTTCCCAGAGACTCGTTGAAGAGCAACACTCTGTTCTGCACACCTCGGCCTTGCATAAAACCACACTGTACTTCCCAAATTTTGCTTATTAACACCACTTATGCCCTTTCAATCAGAATTCTGCCAACTCCCTTTCCAGGTACACTTAATAGTAATCCCCTTGCAGTTTTTATACATGTATGCTCTCTTACAATCTTTCCATTTGTTTAGGGGAACAATTACCACATTCCCCTAGTCCTCAGGCACAGGTCCCATTTACATTTATATTTTAACTTTTCCCCAGTTACATAGTGATGTCTGCGGACTTGCCATTATATTCTCCTAACACTTATGATTTCTTTTCATCTATGTTTGCTTAGATATTAACATTCAAAACAGTTGCTTCAGTTCCACTCTTCAAAATATTGCTGACATTCCCATAAAAATCTGCAAAATATTTTCCAGCATTTATTTGAGTTTTATCCCAAATAACTGCATAAATTTCATTTCCTCTGGTAAACTTTCTTTTGTTAACCCCTTTTATCCATTTTCAAAAAGATGTATTTATTTATTTTTGCCTCTTTTAATCTTAACTATTCCTTGCTGTCATTGATTACATTCTTTGTAACTACTTTTTTCCCCTCTCAAAGTGCACTTTCTTTCCTTCTTTGTGTGTGTCCAATCACACTTGGCCAATAAATAATATAACTTCTATGCTATTGCTATTGCTATTGCTATTGCTATTGCTATTGCTATTGCTATTGCTATTGCTATTGCTATTGCTATTGCTATTGCTATTGCTATTCTATTCTATTCTATTCTATTCCATTCCATTCCATTCCATTCCATTCCATTCCATTCCATTCCATTCCATTCTATTCTATTCTATTCTATTCTATTCTATTCTATTCTATTCTATTCTATTCCAATGGTATCCTTGTCTCATCATTTTGTGCTTTCTCTTATATGCATTTTCCTCTCGTCCACAGCTTCTTTCATTACATCTTTCAATCAAACATTCTTTTTGGTGCTTCCTACCAAATATATAATTCCACACATTTCTGTTATAATTTGTAACACAGTTCTTTTCATATTGTTCCAAGAATTTCTTTTAGATCTTATTTCCATTTGTCTACTTTCATTTCATTTTGGTAAACAATTAATCGATCTTCTAATGCTATTCATTTGCTTGCTTGCTTATATTCTTTCAAATCAGAATAAAATCAGAGCATCTTATAGAGTTAAACATAGTACAACAGTATTGAAACATAAATAACAAATAATCTAAAATTACAAAAACCAAACAAAACAAAACAAAAAAACCAAACAAACCCAATTCTCAAGGAACAAGTCAAATTCAAACACTTCCCCTACAGGAAGATATCATTTCAACAAATCAAATCTTGAAGGCTTATACAATATACTGTATGCTATTTCTTTCTCTTAGCTTCACAGACATACAACACACATATTTTTCTTTCATTTTCTTAATTCATGTTTCTTACCATTTAATCCTCTAATATTTCAAGTTATGATCTTCCATGTTTGATGTTCATTACCAGATGGGGCCATAAAAATTGATCTATTCTACCCTTTGGTCAATTTTATTCATTTGACAGATTTATACGGATTCCCAATTAGCAAAAAGCAACTCTGGGAGGTTTATGATTTATAGAAGCATAAAAACAAAGACATAGAAATAAAATGCAATAAACATCTGGAAGCAAAAAGAGATCAACAGAGTAAAAGAGTAACCACATTTTTAAAAAGAGCAGAAGTACATGAGGCCAACCAATACATATGTCATTCAATATATTTCATGTTGGACAGACTCATCTTGTGTTCTCTGAGGCTTTCATATAACACCTTATATAGTAAGATAGAGAACTAAATTAGGTTACTATCCTTAGTTATATCTATTCCCCCCTGTAGCTTCTCCCTTAATAGTAAGGACAGTAGTAAACCACTTGGCACAAAGCCCATTTTACCTCAAGCACGCTTATGCTACCCTATTGAAAATAAGGCTCTAGTCCAGATATTATCACATCAGCTAATATATTCTTGTCATGTATTTTCTCCAACTAGAGCATATATACAGTTATACTGGCCTACACTCAGGATGCAAAGCTTAACTCACTTAAATATATACAGAACTCACTAAGCCTCCCAAGTAATGGTATAAAATGCCTAATAAATAGATATATTGATCTGCTTCTTAGAAGAAAGGAATGGAGTGAAGGCAATGAAAGTTGAAGAAGTTTGATAATATCTTTGCTTCGTGCAAAATCAACTCTTTGTCTTGGGAGGTTTATGTTTTAAAGTTTATGTTTATGTTTTAAAGACCTTTATAACAAAATAGTGGTATTCCTCAGACCTAATAGTGAGTTATAAATGCTGTAGAAGTGCAGCATTAGCAAAGATAAAAAGGGAAAGACAGCTTTGCTCCGGTTTAAGTTAAGTGAGAGCACAGAAGCTGTGGAATAACCCCACTCTGGGATCACACAGGTCCAGAGCTGTTTTGGAACGGCTGCAAAGAGTTCATGGGCAAGTCCTCCAAGAATTAATTGAGCTGGCTTGAGTTGCTATTGCATGAGTTCTGAACAGTACAAGCTGCCTCTGAGACCATGGCTATGACTGTTTATTCAAAATTATCTTAGGGAGAACTTGAAAATGCATCAAAGGGCTACCATGATAAGTGAGACCCATTCTAAAACATCCATTTATCGGGAGGTAAACTGATGAGACTGCTTCTCAATGTGCTACTTTGGTTGTCAGGAGGCTTCCTACAGCTTTCCTTTATATTTGTTATAAACAGATGGGTGCAGTTCTGGGTGAAGCATGAAGCTACAAGCACCCACTGATTTTTATCCTTTAAGAAAGCACATGGACAGTCTTGGAAACGCTTATTCCTTTGCAACATGCAAAGCATTCTTCCTATGTTCATCAAAAAGTTTAGTTTATATATTTTATTTTGTTTTATATGTCTGTTAATGTGTAAAAATAACCCCTGTTGATAAGATAGTATAATGAAGGAATTATCATCTGTTGTACATGCTCTGCATTGGACATGTAGGAAGAGAATGGGGTTACTTGAATCAGGACAAGGTTACAATACTTTGGATATTTATTTAGGTTTAAATTCTCAGTGGACTCAGTTGGATTACTTCTAAGCAGAGGCATCTGCTGCACAACCTGCACAATTTTGAAAATTATTTCCGTTGAATTCATAGCAGGGGCGGGTTCCTAATTTTTTTACTACCACTCTGTGGGCATGGCTTATTTTGTGGGTGTGGCTTGCCAGCCATGTGACTGGGTGGGCATGGGCCTCGGGAGCTTGGCAGCTCACCTGCAACGCAGCCCCACGCAGCGGGAGCAGCAAGACCGCGGCAGTGGTTCTTCTAGGAGGCTCCGTCTGGCCTGAATGCTTCTCCCCATTCAATGATCCTAGGCTCCTGCCGCCCATTCCCCCTCCACTCAGCAGCTCGAGAAGCCTCGAACGTGCGAAAATGCCTGGGATCATCACCGCGTGTTCGTGGCTTCTCGGACTGCTGAAGGGAGGGGAACTGAGACAGGTCCTGCCGCCCATTCCCCCTCCCCTCAGCAACTCGAGAAGCCTCAAACATGCAAAAATGCCTAGGATCATCACTGCACGTTCGTGGCTTCTCGGACTGCTGAAGGGAGGGGAATGGAGATAGCTCCTGCCACCCATTTTTTCAGCGTCTCACGCGCTCCCTCAGCCATCCTCCCCTGCTTGGACTCACTGACTCACTGTGGGGTAGGAAGGCAGCGCATGCGCAGTGCCAGAAGCTTGGCTTCTGGGCATGCACAGAAGAAAATTTAAAAAAAAAATTAATTTTTTTTTTAAAAAATGGCGGTGCCCAGGCACTGGCAACCGACCGCACCGGTACTGTGACATCATCAGCGGGCCGCAACCGGTGCTATAGAGTGGACCGCACTGGTAGGAACCCAACACTGATTCATAGGGCTCACTATCAGATAAAAACAGGTAGGGTTAGGATTGTTGTTTCTCAGTTTTGGACAAAATAGTTTATGAGGCAGAGGGAAATTGCTACCTTGCAAGTCATGAGAAACTTCTCAATAGAATGGATAACTTCTAAGGTCAGGGCTTACATAGAACCATCTTGTCAAAGTGAGAAATCAGTTTCCAGCTTGAATAGAACAGAACTTTTGAGTGGTGGAACACTAATAAATCCACATCAGCCGCAAGCAATTCATAAGTAACAGCTAACAAGTGTGTGTAGATGTATGTGTGATGCTATTGAGAAATGAGAACATTTCCACTCTGGTGCTTCTCAATTTGGAAGTGAGAAAGGATAGGGTAGAATTGCCACCCTTGCTGTGGATGGAGAATAGGTTTGAAGAGAGCTGTAGCTACAGCTCCACCTTTTGCAATTTGCAGCCTTTTCGTGACAATGTGATTTACCCCCACCTCTTTAATATTCATCTCTTATTAATTAATGGGTGAGAATTCTTAAGAGCATTTTTTTTTACATTTTTAAGTACATGAGCGGGAAGGATAAAGAACAATAAAGAAGACTGGTTTTGAAAATTGAGGCTAGTACTTCTTGGTAACATGCTCTGCTTATGTATGTATTTGTCCCACTGAGCAAAGGCATTATCAGGAGAGAGCTCTAAATGCTATTTCTTAATACAATCCCAAAATACAGGACTGCACGGTTCCTACTTCTAAATTTTCTTCCATGGAAAGTGACATCTTACATAGTATGAGTTGAGTTGAAATGTACTCGTGTTTTCCACCTATCTACCTGAATCTTGGACCTGTTCAAGTTTGTGGAAACCACATTTTCTTGTTAAATCTGAATCAGCTCTAAAAATGGATTCATTTGATAAGTCATAGAATGCATTAATTATAATGCTATAATTAATATAATGCTATTGATGCTACTTACATAGTGCATAAGACACCAGGCTAGAAACCTGTAAGTTGTAGTTACAGTTGTAGTTGTAGTTTTGCAAAAATCCTTGGGCCAGTCACACTCAGCTCTAAGGAGGCAAAAGCAAATCACTTCCAAAAAATCTTGCCAAGAATATTGCAGGGCTAGTTAAGGTGGTTGCCAAGAGTCAGCTAGGACTCAAAAATGCCAAGGGAAAAAAATTCAAAATGAGTTATATTATTGATATGAGTTATATACCAGCTTTCCTCAATTTAGCACTCCCTGGATGGGTTAGAATTTTAAGTCCCAGATTTTCTATTGAATCTCAATTCAGGTTAACTGAGAATTTTGGGCATCAGATTGGGATGGGCACTTTTATCACCAGTATTTTTCCCATGTATTCAAAATGAAGTCTTTCCCTTATCATCATCTGGAGCTGCTAGGGGTTAAATTGAAATATTTTGCATGGAAAACATGACTGCTCCTATGAATGCTCTGCTTGCATAAGGTTGAGGCTCTCATGAAAAACAAATTTCAGTTCTGTAAATTTTGCAATTCATAGGATATGAAACATGAGTTCACGGGGCTTCCGGCGGTGACATCATCATACAAAGGAGGAAAAGAACAGGGCTCTATTCTTTGACTCCGATTGTTCCCAATAGAAAGCCGCTACAGGGGTCGACGCTTTTGGATAGGAAAGGGGAACTTCCAAGGACTTCAGGGGTGAAATGCAATCCTCCTGAAAGTTCAGGAAACCCCCCTCATTTCTGCCGGGAAAGAGGTCTGCAACTTTCGGCAGACTAAGTGGTGACAGCCGCACAGCAGGAAGATGAAGAGGGATGTCACGATATGAACATTGCCAGTTGAGCACCTCTGCATATTTCTAGGTTTATTGTATTTGCTAATCAAGCAGACATGTGATATGTTTTACTGTGCATGTGTGCATTCCAGGAGTCTCCTTCTCCTCCTTCTCCTGTGAGCCTCGCCCGAGGCAGACGTGAATTCTTAGCTGAGAAGATGTAGCTTAATAACGTTTATATTTTTTGTTACTTTTGTACTAAAATAAATATTTTGTTAATTAGAATTGAATCTCGGTTTTATTTTCTAAGTAAGAATGACTTCAAGGAAGCAAGATCCTATATCACCTCTTTGATAGGAATAATTTCCTATCCGTCAAGGGAGACAATATTCCACTCAACACCAAGTGGAAGTCTAAAAAGAAGGAAACCTAAATCCTATGAAAGAGGAGAAGCAAAAATCGAGTCTCCATGGTGAGAGGCAGATTTTGCCCAAAGGAAAGCAGCGCCTATTTGAAGAATGAGCAAAGATATAAGTTCTTGAGAGTGACGCTGCAAGATAAGTATATATGGAAAGATTTTGAAATTAAAGTTGATATTAACATTTAAGAGAAAAGTTGACTTTACCTATGAATGAGTAAATCTTTTACTTTTGGGCTGTGAAACTGATAGACTGTCTGAGCATATAAGATCGATGGAAACTGTTGCACGAAGGGAGTGAAAGTGATTACTAGTCGGACATTTTGAATAGTCCGATGAAAGTGAACTATTTACTGTGGTCCTGAGAGAAGCCGAGTGGATGGTGAGATTCGGATTGTGGCTTCTCAGAAAGGGATTGTGAATTTTGACAAATAAACCTAAAACCTGATTTGAGGATTATAATTCATGGAAACACTGTGATTGCTTTGGATATTACAATCCCGAAACGGAAATCATTTTGAGACAGACTTTTGGAGCGAGGAATCATAGGAAATTAACGTGACCAATTCCTGGAGAAAGGGAAAGAACTCTTTTTACTATCTTTCTCTCTGGAGTATTAAAAAAACCATTATATCCTATTTGCAACACTGTAACACAAGGGGACACTTTAAGATCTGATATTGGCTCTGAACTCCAAGGTGGAAAATAACTCTATAGAATACTATATTACATTATTAACAATGTATCTTGACTGGAACCATTGAAATAATGTTTGTAACTATGTGATATTGATTCAAATTGATATTTGATATTTGATTAATAATAGTATAATAATCAACAAGCAGGGATTACTTTATGTAATCATATATACATTGCAAGAGAGATATTAGGATGGAAATATAAGCTATTAAGTATCAGTAATAGTTATCTCAAAATAATTTAAGTTAGAAAGTACATTTCTGTAGGCTATTTTGGAAAAGTATTTTCACAGGAGGAAAATTTGCTAATATGTCAACTCTCACTAGGACAACGAAAAAAACTCTACCTCAGACTACAACTACAATGGCGACACCAAATTCTCAGCGATCAATTGATAGCATGTTGGGAGCTGAAAAATCCAGCTCAACTCAGAGCTTTCAGAATATACAAGCAATGTTTCAGGTACTGCAAGAATCTATGGACAAAACTCAAGAAACCATTGCAAAAAATCATGAGGAATCAAAGAAAAACCAAGAAGAGATGAGACAGGACTTTGGAGAAATGAAAAGTGATTTAAAGAAAATGGACGATAGAATTGGCACTATCCAACAGTCAATTACTCAAAATCAGCAAAGAATAACAACGGCTGAAACAAAGATGCAACATTTGGATAAGAAAGTTGAAACTTTAGAGCAGAAAAATATCACTCAAAATAGAGAATTAACTGATGTAATTACTTATCTCGAGATGGATAAGGCAGCTTTTTATTTGAGATTTCAAAACATAACAGAAGAAAAAGATGAGGATCTGGGGGGGGGGAATGGCTGAAATCTTAGCTGAGGTGACCCAAAGAGACAAACAAGAGATATTTAGGCATATAGACGAGGTTTATAGGGTATACACTAACTATGCCCGTCGGCAGCATTTACACAAAGAAGTTCATATTCAATTTACCAAGAAAGTTGTAAGGGATGAGGTTTATAGGAAAATGCGGGATGAGACAATATAATGGAAAGGAAATACAAACTCTAAAACAGATTCCATGGAGAGTAAGGGATCAGAGAAAAGCTTATCAATTCTTAACATCACAACTAACTAGAGAGAGTGTTATGTTCAGATGGCTAGTGCCAGAAGGGATTCTCATATCCTGGAGAGATAAAAAAATTCGAATTGATTCAATAGAAAAAGCCCGAGAATTTTATGACCATTACCTTTCAGGGGGGGGGGGGAGAGCAGGAAAGCAGAGATGAAGTGCAGAGTAGAAATCAAGAAGTACAAATAGGAGTGAACAAAGTAAAGATTGAAGAGAGAAAGAGACAAGAAAGAGAACAAAAAGAGATAGAAGGAGCTAGAAGGAAAGTACAAAGAGAGACAAGGAATACTAGGAAACAGGGACTAAGCCACAAGTAAGAAAGAAAATGGAAGATTAAACTAAACTGATTTTCCAAACTGCAATGGATTAAATTTATAAATTAAGAAAAAGTAGACATTTATATACATTCCAAAAGTTACAAACAAACATAGTCACTATACAAGATGTAAATATAATCCAATAGTAACATAATTTACTAGTGAAGATAAAACTTGATATTATATTTTTATTATCATCTCAGTAAAAGGATAACTTATACCTTAAATATTAATAAAAATGAGCTTTATAGAAATATATACAAAAATTATTAGAATAGACTTTATATATAAAATAGCATTACATCATCATCATCATCATCATCATCATCATCATCATCATCATCATCATCATCATCATTATTATTATTATTATTATTATTATTATTATTATTATTATTATTATTATTATTATTATTATTATTATTATTATTATTATTATTATTATTATTATATACAATTGTATCACAGCGGCCAGTTGTTTCACCGGATTTGGCATTGATTACTAGTCGAGCCCCACCCAGGGGCCTAGGACGTCGTAATGTATTTTCGAAGTATATGTGCGGAACCAAGCAGTGTGGCTTTCTGCATTTGACTGATGGTGATTTTGTCAATTTTGAGCTGTTTTAAATGTAATTCCAGTGCTTTTGGGATAGCACCCAGTGTTCCAATCACCACTGGAATTACCACTGCTGGTTTGTGCCATAATCGTTAAATTTCGATTTTTAAGTCCTGGTATTTTGCGATTTTTTCGTGTTCCTTTTCATCGACCTTGCTATCACCTGGTATTGCAATGTCAATGATAGTCACCTTGTTTTTCTCGACCAGCGTGATGTCTGGTGTATTATGCGCCTTGTCTGTTTGTATACGAAAATCCCACAAGATCTTGACCATCTGATTTTCAGTGACTTTTTCAGGCTTGTGTTCCCACCAGTTTGTAGCAGTATGGATGTTATAATTTTTGCATAAATTCCAGTGGATCATTTGTGCAACAGAGTTGTGTCGTAATTTGTAATCAGTCTGCGCGATTTTCTTGCAGCAGCTGAGCACATGGGCTACAGTTTCATCAGCTTCCTTGCATAATCTGCATTTAGCATCATTTGAAGATTTATCAATTTTGGCCTTTATGGCATTTGTACGAATTGCCTGTTCTTGTGCGGCCAGGATCAATGATTCTGTTTCTTTCTTTAAAGTACCAGATGTTAACCATAACCAAATTTTTTCACTGCCCACTTTGTCTTTTATTTTTTCCAGAAATTGGCCATGTAATGCTTTATTTTGCCAACTCTCCATTCTTGATTTTATCACATATTTTCTGTATTCTTGTTTCGTCTGTTGGACCTTCAGTAGATTTTTGTTCTTTAGTTCAATTAATAGATGTTCTTGACTTTCTTTTAAATAATCCGCCAATGCATGCTTTTCTTCTTCAACTGTTTGCTTTACTTGTAGTAGTCCTCTGCCACCTGATTTTCTGGGCAGGTAAAGTCTATCAGTGTCACTACGTGGATGTAAACTGTAGTGCATTGTCATTAGTTTTCTGGTGTTTCGGTCCAAAATGTCCAAATCAGCTTGTGTCCAGTTAATTATACCAGTCGTGTATCTTATGACTGGTATTGCCCAGGTATTCATGGCCTTGATGGTGTTTCCACCAATTAATTTAGATTTCAAAATTTTCTTAACTCTGTTGGTGTACTCTCTTCTGATGATAGTTTTCACTTCTCCATGTCTGATGTTATCCAACTGCAGAATGCCCAGATATTTATAGGCTTCATTTTGATTGCATTTAATTAATTGGCCATTGGGCATTTCAATTCCGTCACATGTAGTGATTTTGCCCCTTTTCATAGATACAGTGGCACATTTTTCCATGCCAAACTGCATTGAGATATCTGTGCTGAATATTAGGACTGTGTTGGTCAGTGATTGGATTTCTATTTCTGACTTTCCATACAGTTTCAAATCATCCATATACAATAAATGTGAAATTTTTTCGGCGTCTTTGGCTATTTGGTATCCAAGTTTCATTTTTTTTAAGATTACTGATAGTGGGATCATTGCGATGATGAAGAGGAGGGGTGAAAGTGAATCTCCCTGAAAAATTCCTCTCTTGATATTAACCATTCCATAGTTCTCATTCCCTACTGCCAACTCAGTTCTCCATTGTTTTTATTATTATTATTATTATTATTATTATTATTATTATTATTATTATTATTATTATTATTATTATTATTATTATTATTATTATTATTATTATTATTATTATTATTATTATTATTATTATTATTATTATTATTATTAATAGGCTTCATTTTGATTGCATTTAATTAATTGGGCATTGGGCATTTCAATTCAATTCAATTCAGGCTGCAGTCTTGAATACACTTACTACACCCTAAACACAATGACACCTACTTCTAAATAAATATGTATAGGACTATATTGCTTTTGTTTAAATGCTTGGCAATCATTAATGGGGGTTATATTTATATATCGTTTCCAAGATGTTGGATGTAAGAATTCTCATTCTGAGTCCCACCTCAAGTGATTCTACCTACTGTACATTTCTAAACAATTTTCCTTTTGGTTCATTTTGTAAAGATAAGAACTTAGTAAAGTTTAGAAATCACATCTAAAAATGAAATGTGTCTGAACAGATATGTTTAGCAGAAAGTAAGAGCATGACCAAATGATGTTAAGTAGTTTGAAGTTCCATTTATTTTAGCAGCCACACAAGATGTCATGGCTTAACGTTCATTGAGATCAGGATTACTTGACGTGCTCGGTTTTTGTATGTTCGCACTGCAACAGACATTGTGGTTTTCTGCCGCAGGCCAGAAATAACATGGCTATCCTCTCTACAGTGTTTAGCAGCCATGCTGCACTAGCATTCAAGTTGACTTTTCTTTTTTCTTTCTTCTTTTTTAAAAACATGGAACGAAAATAGTAAGTCTGGCCAAAAATGCCATCTGTTTGTTCAATAGGACCTAATTTTCAAACATACTCAGTTACCATTATTTTGTCTGAATTTCAGTAAAGCCACTTGTTCCTTTTCACTAAGGTTCCTCAACTATTTTTAAAAATTGGCAAGCAAGCAAAAAACCGTGGAGAGCTCTTCAGTTTTTCAAAGCCTTCCTTCAGTAGGGTGGCCAAAGAACAGGAGGAGAACCCTTCAAAAAAGTATTTTTTTGGCTTAGCCATCAGTGTACCAAGAGCCAAAAAGCAATTGACTTCCAACATAGAGGATATTCTTGCTTAAACTAATTTCAAGTGCATCTATAATTATACTGAAGGTCTCTACTCAGGTATTTGCATTGTGGTAGCACTTTATTATATGTCAGATCCCATGTTGTTTTACAACATAGTTTCTATGGTTACACACTACCTTCAGTAACCTGCAGAGCCTACGGATATAGGGAATTGAGTTTCACAGAGGCAAGAGCTATCGTATATAAAGCACTTCAGGAAGTGATGCAAAGTGCAAGCCCCACTGTGGAGGTCCTGGCTGCAAAATGTTGACTCAGAAAGCACAGAAGAGCAGGCAAAAGGGGCAAGGCATTGTTGGGTGCTACAAGGTTATATGTGAGCTTTCAGCCAATCAACTTTTAACCTTGTTTGTCATTAAAGTTCATACCAGCCAATGAACGATGGATGATACTAAGGTAAGGGAGTAGTCTGGTTTTGTGCTTCTCAATTGGCTGAGTCAAAAGACATAAAAACAAAAGTAAACGATACCCCCTTCCCCTCAGACAAAATTGAAACTCTAGTATTGAAGTAGTTGGGAAGAAGGCTGGTACTCATCCAAGTCTAGTCTTAAGGAGTGTTATGTGCTCTGAAGTAACAGCCTGTCATTCCCCTGCTTTAAATATTTATTTTATTTATTTATTTTTGTCAAGTACGTGTTGGTAATATACATAGATATAACATTGTTTATATACATAAGATGAGTACTGATAAGAGAGAACATTAGGACAGGGACGGTAGGCACGCTGGTGCACTTATGCACGCCCCTTACTGACCTCTTAGGTCAGTATGATTCTAGATCAGGTGCTGCAACCACCCTGTTTAAAACACAACATAGGCAATACTGTCTTCCATTTCTACTATAGATATCAAATCATATCGAAATCCTTACTGTAGTCATAGACCAGCATAATTGTTCCTATATAGTCTCTTTGTTTACCAAAGAGAGTTTATGGATTAGCTTCTACCAATCCAAACTGAAAGGGGAGAAAGACAATCTGAACCTTGGCAGGGCACATATTGGAGCTGTTGGTTCCTCCTTAAATGAAACATGTCTTTCTGCATGAGCCCAGGAAAGCTGAAGCTTCTTTAAGGAGTTGCTGACAAGTGTGATCTGTATTGTATACCTGTATTCAATAGTAGTATCTGTAAAGGGATCTTTTAGTCCTACTGGGCAATCACTTAAATATGAGCCACCAATGTGCTGCAGCTGCCAAAAAAAGCCAACACAATCCTAGGCTGCATTAACAGAAGAACAGTCAAGATCATGTGAAGTATTAGTATGACTTCCTAATACCTTGGTGTAAGACCACACTTGTAATATTGCATCCATTTTTGGTTGTCACAATATAAAAAAAGATGTTGAGAGTTTACAAAGAGTGCAGAGAAGAGCAACAAAGATGATTACTATTCAACGGATATATACATTCAACTATTATATATTATATATATTCATCTATTCAACGGATAGTTAGAACTGCAGAAAAAACAATTGCTACCAACCTGCCTTCTATTGAGGACCTGTATACTGCGCGAGTCAAAAAGAGGGCTGTGAAAATATCTACAGACCCCTCACATCCTGGACATAAATTGTTTCAACTTCTACCCTCAAAATGACGCTATAGGGTTCTGCACACCAGAACAACAATACACAGGGACAGTTTTTCCCCGAATGCCATCACTCTGCTAAACAACTAATTTCCACAACACTGTCAAATTAACTACTAAGACTGTATTACTATTCTTCTTCTCATCCTTATTAGTACCTATCTCTTCCCACTTATGACTATATCCATGTTGCTTGTATCTTTACAACTTATATTGTTTTTATTGTTTCCTAGTATGATTTGATTGCTTATTAGTATCCTATGACTATCACAAAGTGTTGTATCTTATGATTCTTGACGAATATTTTTTTTCTCCTTTATGTACACTGAGAGCATATGCACCAAAGACAAATTCTTTGTGTGTCCAATCACACTTGGCCAATAAAGAATTCTATTCTATTCTATTCTATTCTATTCTATTCTATTCTATTCTATTCTATTCTATTCTATTCTATTCTATTCTATTCTATTCTATTCTATTCTATTCTATGACTGGAGGATAAAACATATGAATTGGGTATGTCCAGTTTAATGAACAGTTGGACTAGGGGTGACATGATAGTAGCGTTCCAATATCTAAGGGGTTGCCACAAAAAAGAGGGGGCCAAAGCACCTGAAGGCAGGACAAGAAGCAATGGATGGAAACTAACCAAGGGGAGAACCAACCTAGAAATAAATAGAAATTTCCTATCAGTTAGAACAATTACCATATTTTTCAGAGTAAAAGACACACCTTTTTCCCCCCTAAAAGAGGCATTGTGTGTGAATCAGTTGTGTAGCTTTTATGTTGTTTGTGTGTGAAGTGTGAAAGTTGGTTTTTGAGCTCTCTGTGACTCTGTGAGGTTACTGCTTGTTGCAGGGGCCATTTTGTGTGAAATCCAGCTGCTTCTGCATTGTGTGTGAGTCAGTTGTATAGGTGTCAGTTGTGTAGCTTTTGTGTTGTTTCTGTGTGAAGTGTGAAAGTTGGTTTTTGAGCTCACCTGGTCACATGACCATGACCACCAAGCCACGCCCACCCAGTCACATGACCACCAAGCCACGCCCACCAAGCCACGCCCACAGAACTGGTAGGGAATTTTTTTAGATTTCACCACTGCAAAAATTCCTTTTCAAAACAAAAACGATAGTGAATAAAACCCCCATACAGCAGAGATGGAGAACCAGATGTTGGATTCTAATTTCCATCAGCACCAGTCAGAAATGTTTAAATATGTTGTCCAGATATATCTGGAAAACTCCAGGTCGGCATTCATGGAAGAGAATATTGGAATAGATCCCAAGGAGTTCCTGTGGTCTTAGTTCCTGTGGTTAGAAGTTTTTAATTACTAGCGCTGATGGGGAATGTGCTTCAATATATTCAGCTTCAAAAGGGGAAGAGAAGCAAAGGACAGTGATGAACGAGAGTGTGCCAGGAGAAGACGAAGGTGCTGAAGAGAGTGATCTGTGGGAAGTCAAGCAGCTATCTGAGTCTGTGTAAAAGATAACAACACGTCCATATTTGTGGCAATGTGATAACGCAGAAAAAAATTATACAGATGGTGTAAATTTGAAGAAGGGACAGAGAAATAATGGGAATTCTCTAAGGGATTAATGTATTTCATCAAAAGAAAATTCCAGTAAAGATGCAGGGATTTTTACGGAAACTACCTCTTAGCTTTCTTTCTTTCTTTCTTTTTCTTTTTTAGCAAAGCAGTCAGATAATTAACTGGATCTATCCATTTTCCTTCATAAGCAACTAATCTGTTTCCTGCTACGATTCAAGATAATAACAATGACATTAAACACAAAACATGGCATGGGGTTAGGACAGACAAATTCAGGAAGGAGAGCTCTTTAAGGGCCATTAGTCTCGATAGCTTGACTACGACTTCCTGAATCTAGTTTGATCTTGCCGTTATTTCATAACAAAACAATCAGTTTTTCACAGGTTTTTTTTTTTGCAGAGTTTGGCCATTATCACAAAACCACTAAGACCTGAGAATACAAAATGTAGGACTCAGTAACCATTTCTAGAGGGATGATTAATAGGTTCCCAGGAGTGAATGTCCTCCGTATCTAGTCTCAGCTATTGTAGTCTCAGGATTCATGCAAGTTTTCTAAATATTAAAGTCATCTGCTACCAGATGGATTTGCAATTATCAACTTTACCCAACATGTGCTACCTAAAGGAAATAAGTCTACATGGAGGGAGGGACCGGTATGTAGTAGGAAACCTTAGGGTTCTGCTCTAGGTCCAATGTTTTTCAATGTGTATATAAATGATAATGTGTATATAAACGATAATGTGTATATAAATATAAGGGGCATGCATAAGCGCACCACTGTGCCTACCGTCCCTGTCCTACTGTCCTATTGTCCTCTTTTGTCGGTACTTTTTTTACTTATGTTATGTTTATACAAACAACTACTATCCTGTACATGTTTGACAAAATAAATAAAGAAATAAAAATAATTAAAATAAATAAATGATGAGATAGAAGGGATAGGAATGCCCAACAAATATGCAGATGACATAAAACTGGGGTGGGTGAGAATTGCTCACATCTCAAAAGACAGATTCAGAATCCCAGCTTCCCTTTTAGTGTTTTTAGAAAGAGACAAGAGAGATAGGATTTAACTAAATTTACTATAAAAAATGTGACCTTATGATTTCACAGGATTTGCTAACATTTTCTTCATAATGTATGAATTGCTAGCTACTTATTCTTTGTTATAAACTTCATGGCATTTGTTCCTAAAGCTAAATCTTGCTTTCAGAATAATGACCTGTAGTTGGAACACATATTTTTGATCAATTGTAATCTTTGTAGCTGATAGAAAAAAATCTGGAAGTCCATTTTAATTTAATAATGCTATCATTCCACATTATAGAAACTGAAGAAAAAGAAAAATTGAACTGTGCATTTTGGCTTAGTCACAAAAGTGTTTACTATTTTATCAATTGTCAATTCATCAAAAACATTGTATGCACATGTGTCTATGCATGAAAGTACATGTTGAACACCCACTTCAGTATTTTAACATAAGCAGAGTGTTTGGAAATAAAATGCATGAGATTCTGATGGGTCTTTGTGTACAGATACCATAGTTGCTGTTTTCATCTAAAGTTCATATGCCTGGACCACAAAGAGTTCATTATCAATTACAGGGATTGTTCCCATTGTGTAAAATCCTCAGGCTGCAGGAGATCTAACATTTGTTGCACTTTGTTCAGCAGATCTATTCCAATGTGCCCTTTTCAAGTTGCAGCCAACTGTATCAAAATCTTGACTGGCACATCTTATCTGATAGGGATGGCTTTCCCACTACCTGCTTTTTAGAGTGATAAATGTCAGAAGTTTTGGAGTTTTGTGTATCAAAGTGTTCCATCTGAAGCTTGGAGACAGGCAATTATCCCAGAATCCACAGGACTTTGTCATGCATTCTGGGACAACACTTGTTCTGCTGAAGCTTCAAAAACTTGCAGGGTGAAACACCGAGGGAAAGTCTGATCAGTACTCAGAATTGAATAATGACCTACCACAATTAAAGTATGGATTCTCCATTCTGATTTTTAGTGAGGTTGATAATACAAAATGGGATGGCATGATTATGAAAAGAATAATCATCATGGTCTGAATTGGAGACAGACAACTTTAAATATAGTGTTGGCTTTTGTGCCCATATCCAGCAGAGCAGAGCAGAGCAGATGCTCATATATCAGCGTGTTGTTTGTGTAAGTATTCATGCTGGAGTTCTAAAAAAATAATAATGGCTGCATAGATTGAATGCTGATGCACATCTGGATGTGTGTTCACATTATGAATCATATTTGAATGTGAATTGCCCAGTGCAATCATGGTTGCTCTTTCCCATCTGTTTTACAAGATGGATGTAAGTACACATGCCCATCATTGGAGAAGGCTTTTTAATTTTATTCTGTGATCAAACAAGCACAGCATGACTCTCGTCTAGATCATGGGCTAAGGGCTTGAGATGGTTTCAGAACAATAGGTAATGCTTAACAGAAAAAAAATGTCTGGCTGTCCAATAGATTCACATAATTGATCCAATGTGACCTTTGCAGTCTGCACAGCTGTTTTTCTTCTTTTTAAATCTTGAGTGTAAAGGACTTTCTCAAGGGTACTATCTCTGCTTCTGGTCATCCCAAAGGTGAGTTTTTTTCAGGAGGCAACTGGACTTCCTTGTTTTTTCTTTGAAGACATTTTGCTTCTCATCCAAGAAGCTTCTTCAGCTCTGACTGGATGGTGGGGAATGGAATCCAGTCAACTTCTAAGTATCAACTTCTACTGAAGAAGTTTCTTGGATGAGAAATGAAACATCTTCAAAGAAAAACAAGAAAGTCCAGTTGCCTCCTGAAAAAGCATATTTGGGACAACCATGACCTGGATGACTGAGAATCACTACAGACTCTGCTTCTGGTCAGGTGCTGTTGTGGTCAATTTGAAAACCATCAGTTGTTATCTGGATATAATGAAATATTAGTAACTAGAAAAATTCTCATTCAATTGGGTTGTCAACCAATGGGAGGAACATTGTAGCAAGTTTTCATCTCAGCTGATTTCCATTCTGGCTGGCAACAGAACATTTCATAATCGACTAGACAATTTGGGCTTTATTTCAAGACTGAAGATACTTTTAAAAATTGACTAAACCACACAATTCCACCTGACCTTGTTGACCACTACTGGTTGAAGTATGGAATGTCATAGAGTGTCTTCCTTTGGATTCAATATCCTGAATTTTTAACTAGACTTGAGTTTTGCCTAGTGGCACCTGCAGCAAACTATGCTGATACCAAAATGACACAATGACCATCTTTTTCTTTGGATCTTCAGGGCTGCCACACTTAGTGCTGTGGGAAACTGGGAACGGGAGATTGCATGGAGTGGTAGAGATATATAGCCATAACAACATTCTTTTCTCTGGGAGTCAAGGACATTTCAACCTGCACCTGGAGTGGCGTGACTAGGAGGCATCTGCAGTTGGGACAGTGGAGTGATTGGGCCATGCGATGGACATGTGGGTGCAGGGGAAAGGGACTGACTTTCTTTTGGATGGGGAAAACCCGGAAGCTTTGAGATTCTGGTTTTCCCATATGTGCCAATATGACATCTCTAATAAAGTGGAACTTTGGGGAACTTCTAGCCTCAGAGTCTTCTTCCGTTGGGGGTGTTACTTGGAACCCTGACATTAACCCGAATCTGACACACGAGTGTACTGATAGCATCATGAAATTGCCATCCTTTCAAACTTAAGTTCCAATGTCTGATACTTGCACTTGCCATGGATGTATTTTGTTTAGATTTTTTTTTTTAATTGCATGAGCATGGATCCATCTAGCTTGATTTTATCTCTTACACTGAGGTGCAATTGGGCTTAAAGATTTCAACCAAGAGATTTTTCTCGCTAACATTTGACAATACTAGGGACCTTATCTCCAAGTGTTGGTCTGCAAATCATGTGTGTGGATCTTCACAGATGGTACAGTTCTCCTTTTATGTTTTTTGTGCCTCCAAGTCAGTTTTTGACTCCTGGCAACTGTCGAGACAGAACCTATGGTTTTCTTGGTAAGAGTTTGGAAGATGTTTGTCTTTGTTTTCTCCCTAAAGCTGATCTGAGAGTCCACCTCAATATTTTTGCCTTTCGTATCTTTGGATTTCCATCCTAGGGTTTATGGGTACTTTAATTCAAAATATTTGGAGTCTCTTTTGTTGGACAAGGCTGGTATACCAGTGGTGGGATTCATTTTTTTTACTACCGGTTCTGTGGGTGTGGCTTGCTGGATGTGGTGTGGCTTGGTGGGCTAGCAGGGGAAGGATACTGCAAAATCTCCATTCCCTCCCCACTCCAGGGGAAGTTTATTGCAAAATTCCCATTTCCTCCTGATCAGCTGGGACTCGGGAGGCAGAGAATAGATGGGGCGGGGCCAGTCAGAGGTGGTATTTATCGGTTCTCCGAACTACTCAAAATTACCACTACCGGTTCTCCAGAACTGGTCAGAACCTGCTGAATACCACCTCTGTGGTATACATGGACAGGTTTTTGTGACTCTGATATCTGTTTCTAAAATTTAGAAATTGGGGGCAGGACTAGGGAAAATAGTCTATTGCTTTAAAACCATAGATTGATTTCATATATGTAGCCGGTGCATTTATTCAGTCTGCTTTCTTCAAAGCCCAACTCAGCTTGAATCTACGTATATGGAGCAGAATGTGGTGATAGAATGCTGAATTAATATAATGAACTATACAGAGGAGCTTTTCAAATTTCAATCTGTTTTGAATTTCCCCTACCAATGGAAAGGTAGCATTTCAGATTTATTTTTTTAAAAAACAACCACTAGTCCAGAAAAGCAAGAAGGCAAGGTTATTTTTCTCCATTTCTCCATTATTTTACATGTACATTTCAAAGAAGTCAGCCAGTTTTGCACGGTGCACTCACTTTGCACATATTCTTGGGAACCTGCCTCTGAATTTTTTTCCCCTATTAATATGGAACAATTGAAAATGTGATCACCCACCTTTGCTATCAAATGTGATGCCGTTCACCATGCCGCTACTTTATTCTATTGCACTTATAACTAGGGCAAGAACATTACAAGTGCTGATTCTGCTGCTGCAGACCAGCATGTGGTTCATCCATATTATAATTGGAAATGATGAATGACTGAATTAGCCTCTTGGATGTTGCTGTGAGTTTTTCATTGCACAACAAAGGTTAATGGATAGATACATCTCCTCTTCTGAAATCAACAAACATTTCTTACATGGGTAGCACTGCCACCTACCCAGGAAAAAAAAAATAAGCTGCCTGGCTGACTTTTTTTTCTCCTTTTTTTAAAAAAAGGAACATTTGTTTTTCCAACCATTTCTTTTTTAAGAAGACCAAATGACAGATATTGTGATTGACCTGTGTTTCTGGACTTTTTGAAAACAATTAATTCTTGTTCAGAGCTTCTAACCTCCATCTTTTAGAAATGATTGGTTAGGATTAAGGTCCTATGAGAATTGTTATGCCCTCCCCTTGACATAATGCAAGAACTTCAGAGTTCACAATCTGTGCTAGTAAGAAAGTCTTAGAAAGCTGCAACATATTCATGGTTACAGTGAAAGGCAATGATTATAAGACTGCAATTTAATCTGGATTAACAAGGTGAAGTAGAAGGGAGTGCCATAAAGAAGAGGTGGGTGGGTGGGTGGGAGGGGTTAATCTATTCACCAGAGTGCCTGAAGGCAGAACAGGAAGCAATGGATGGAAAGTAATCAAGGAGAAGATCAACCTAGAAATAAGAAGTTTCGAACAATTCATCAGTGGAAGTTGTGGGTACTCTATCACTGGAGGTTTTAAAGAAAAGATTGGATAACCACTTGTCTGAAATGACATAGGGTTTCCTGCTTGAGCAGGAGGTTGGACTAGATACATGGGTAGGCAAAGTTGGCTCTTCTATGACTCGTGGACTTCAACTCCCAGAATTTCTGAGCCAATCATGCTAGCTCAGGAATTCTGGGAGTTGAAGTCCACGAGTCATAGAAGAGCCAACTTTGCCTACCCCTGGACTAGAAGAACTCCAAGAGCTTTTCCAACTCTGTTATTCTCTTATCCTGCTCTTCTGTATTGCTTTCAGGAAGAAGAATTATATAAAATGGCAATCCATGGCTTGGAAACTGGAAAAGGACTTGGGAATGGTCATTGACAACAAGCCAAGGGTGAGTCAGCAGTGTGAGACAACTGCTAGAAGATTAATGCAGTTCTGGCCTTCATTAGAAAAAGAAGCATCACATAAACACATGTGAAGTCCTTATTTCTCTCTACTCCATACTGGTGGGATCACATTGGGGGTACCATTCCAGAAGGTCTGATAGGTCAGAACAGGTTCAGAGAGTGAAAAAGAAAATTCAAAGGCTTGAACCGGGGATTTCAGTCTGGAAATTGAAAGATGATTTGAGAGACATGATGTCATAAAAAGGTGCCAGAGAGAAGATGTCAGATGTTTTCTGTCACCACAGAGACTAGGACCAAAATGGATACACTGAGATTTTGCTTAAATCAGAGCGAGAGAGAAAATGGTATCTGTATAAAAAATGCAACAGATTAATTACGAGGTTATTGTATATGTTTTCCATCTGTGAAAGTTTTTAAGAGGTTGAAGAGCCACCTCTTGAGGATGATTTAAGGAGAGCGGGAGGTCACTTGATATGTATTCCCAAGACTTGTCTGCATCCTGAAGGGGAGTTGCCCTTTCTGAAATTTGCCTAGCTGGGTTATGAGTGGGGCATCAGCCTGGACTCCGTGGCAGGGATGGGTAATTGTCATCAGAATCGCTTATGGCTTTCAGGGGACCTGCTCCAAAAAGGTCTCTGGTTATGAAACCCTGTTAATTAAGCTAGAGATTAGTTGGAATTGCTGCTGTTGTACCAACATCTCTGCTGCATAGCAATTTCCCTACCTGAGAAATCTAGATGTTCCTCATGGGCCCTACCATTCTCTGACTCCAGGTTTCAAAGAGTGTTTTCATATGAGGCTTTTCTATGCAATCGTCATGGAATTTTTCTTTTTTGGGTGCCACACATCCCATTTATTTATGTATTCCATTTATGATGCTCTTTTATCTTTAATCGGGTGGAAAGGGTGAAATACGAAGTTGCATAGTGACTTTCTATTGCTAATTCTAAAAAAAAGCCATCTCTCTGATAGCACCCAAACAAGATTTTTTTCTTTTCTATTGTACTGTCATCCATTGCTCACATACCCAATAAAAAAGACTTAATCTGTTTGTAGCCTGAGAGCCTGCAGAGAGTCCAGCTGCCTGTCTTTATGAAAGGAGCTCAGCAGTGATTGGGCCAGTTCTCAACCTGAAATCAGTAGTAAATAAAGATGCTTTAGATGTTACTGAAGCAAGCAAGCAAACCTGTTAAGCCTAATAGTACTATACAAACTGAGATATTATGTCAATCACATCATTTTGTACCTGTTGCATTGTGTTATTATAATATCACAAAATTGATCTATGGTGGATTACGTGTTATGATCTTTAAAAGGTGGGCTTCAACCTAATTTCTAGAAACATGGAGAAGCATCACAAGTGAATCTTAGTGGACTCAAACTTGTTGGGGTCAAAGGTGAGATTAGGATATAAACAACTGTGAGACAGAGAAATAATGAAGCCTATTCGTTCTCTTTTTTAAACTTTTCACAAGGGATAGTTTTTATATACTTTTGATTCTTTTTTTAAAAAGATTTTTTTTAAAAAATAGAAATAATTCTGTGGCCATTCTTATTTTTCTATGGATTTTCACATATCCATAGAAATATGGAAAGTATCCCTTATAACAGGGGTGTCAAACTGGTGGTCCACGGGCTGCATGCATCACATACCTCAGAGACCGCCTTCTACCACATAGCTCCCTTCGACCAGTGAGAACACATATAGTCGGTCTCCTCCAGGTCCCGTCAGCCAAACAATGTCGGCTGGTGGCTTATGCAATGATAAACCTTTAGCTCTAAACCCAATCAGATAATTATTTCCGTCTTTTGGCATAGCAGGGCGCTAGATGCTTAAGTATTCTGCTAGACACTTAATTCTCATTAAGATTTGGTCACCACATTACAAAAAAGATGTTTAGACATTGTAAAAAAATGCAAAGAAGAGCAACTAAGTTGATTAAAGATCTGGAGACTAACACATATGAAGAACGGTTGCAGGATTTGGGTTTGGCTAGTCTAGAGAAAAGAAGGGGGGACATGATAGCAGTATTCCAGTATTTGAGAGGCTGCCACAAAGAAGACGGGGTCAATTTATTTCCCAAAGCAGGACAAGAAACAATGGATGGAAACCAATCAAGGAGAAAAGCAACCTGGAATTGAGGAGAAATTTCCTAACAGTGAGGACAATTAACCAATGGAACAGCTTGCCTTCAGAAGTTGTGGGTGCTTCATCACTGGAGGTTTTTAAGAAGAGACTGGACAGTCACTTGTCTGAAATGGTATAGGATCTCCTGTTTGAGCAGGGGGCTCAAGACCCCCTCCAAGGTCTCTTCCAGCTGTATTCTGATTCTGATTCTGATCTAACTTTCCTTTGCTGATGCCTAAACTAAGCAACTCTGGTTATGGAGGGGGAAGGAAAGGTTGCTGGGAAAGAAGGAGTGGCAGAAACTGGGGGCAGGATGAAAAGAGGTATCAGCCTAGAGTCCCTATGTAGCCACAAGTGAACTAAGTCCAACCCTCCTTGAGTTCATTGACCCTTATCTAACTCTAAGTTAGTTGAGACAATCCTTGTGCTATAGGAATAAATCAGTTCCATTGAACCTTGTGTGGACTTGGTCTTTCATGCCTGACAATTCAGGGCTATAGAATGTGCCCAATCAAAGCAACCCCTTTACAAGTCAAATACTGGAGACAGTCTTTGCCACTTGGACTGACTATGGCATAGGGAAGAGAGGGAAATGGTGCTGTAAGCAATTAATGGGGACAATCTAAATAAAAATGATCATTGTTTTGGTCTTGATACTTGAGAATCACATGATTGTGGCAGTGCGACAGCAGTGCTGAACAACAGCAGTGCTGTAGTGCTGAAAACTGGCAAGAACTTTCCAAAATTTCATTCCTATAGGAATAAGGGGGGTGTTGGCATTTTGTAAATTAATCCATTTGAGGTACCTTGGCCAAAAAGATTTTATCCTATGATATACCATTTTGCCCAGTTAAATGTTAAGGTATGAGAGTTTTAGTAGTATATAGATTCTCCTGACCCCATTGCCTAGGTCAGTGATGGCAAACCTTTTTTTCCTCGGGTGCCGAAAGCGCGTGCTCGCGCACTATCGTGCATGCGCGAGTGCCCACAACCATAATTCAATCCCTGGGGAGGGTGAAAATGGCCTCCCCTACCACCCTGGAGGCCCTCTGGAAGCCAGAAACAGCCCGTTTTCCAACTTCTGATGGGCCTAGTAGGCCCGTTTTCCATCCTCCCCAGGCTCCAGAGGCTTCCCTGGAGCTTGGGGAGGGTGAAAACGCCCTCCCCCACCCTCTGGAGGCCCTCCGGAAGCCGAAAACACCCTCCCAGAGGCTCTGTGCGAGCCGAAAATCAGATGGCCGGAGTGCACATGCACGTTGGAGCTGAGCTAGGGCAACGGCTCGCGTGCCGGCAGATATGGCTCCGCGTGCCACCTGTGGCACGCGTGCCATAGGTTCGCCATCACTGGCCTAGGTTGTCTGCATTCAGTCAAATATATGAATTTAGGGACATTCGCCATCCTTATAGATAGGCTGTACATATATCCTTTCTTTCTGAACTTCTGCTGTACTATGAAAATAAGTACCAGTGAAGATGTTCACACTGGAGAAAAAAAACACCCCTTCATGTAAGTGAATGCCTGGGGGAAATAGCTGGAAGAGATTCAAGACTACTAGTGGGTTAGCTGGCTTGAATGCCATCATCCCAGACTGAGACAATGTTTGGCCGTTGTTTTGCTGCTATCCATTTCTTTGAGAAAATGTAAAGTGATGCACATGGGAAGAACCAGGTGGACATTACACTGCTAACCAGAGCATACAAAACATTTGTTAGACCAATTCTTGAATGCAGCTCACCTGTCTGGAACCCGCACTGCATTACAGACATTAATACAATCGAGAGAGTCCAGAAATATTTCACAAGAAGAGTCCTCCACTCCTCTGCTCACAATAGAATACCTTATTCCACCAGACTTGAAATATTGGGATTAGACAATTTAGAACTACGTCGCCTTCAATCTGATCTAAATGTAGTTCATAAAATCATATACCAAAATGTCCTTCCTGTCAATGATTTCTTCTGCTTCAGCCACAACAATACACGAGCACACAATAGATACAAACTTAAGGTAAACAGCTCCAAACTCAACTGCAGAAAATACGACTTCAGCAACAGAGTGATCAATTCCTGGAATGCATTACCCGACTCTGTGGTTTCTTCCCCAAACTCCAAAAACTTTAACCTTAGACTGTCTAAAGTCGACCTCACCCCATTCCTAAGAGGTCTGTAAGGGGCGTGCATAAGTGCACCACTGTGCCTACCGTCCCTGTCCTACTGTCCTATTGTCCTCATTTATCTGTACTTCTTTGCTTATGTTATGTTTATACAAACACCTACTATCTTGTACATGTTTGACAAACAAACAAACAAACAAACAAAATAAATGAATAAATGAATAAATGAATAAATGAATAAATGAATAAATGAATAAATAAATAAATAAATAAATAAATAAATAAATAAATAAATAAATAAATAAATAAATAAATAAATAAAAATTTGACTCTCAAGGATTTGGCTTCTAAATGGAAAATCTTTCTGCCCTTCCATATTTATGTCATATTGAAATCTTCCCTCTGCAAGTATCTGCTATATTTATAGGCATCTTACAAATATTTAAATAGAAACTGATCTTGATTGAAAATCTGTTTCGTGATGCCTTAAAATATTCTGGGACACTGGAACAGGTGGACTGGGTTCCCCTTTGAAGCTCAGCAGCAGCAGCAGCAGCGTCTCCGACAAAGGCAACCCATCTGCCTTGCCTTGCTTTCGATGTCTCTCAAGCGATGCCAACACTGCTTCTTTTTTTGGTTCTCCAGTATCCTCTTGCTAATCAGACTCTGCAAAAATGAAAGACGTTTTGAAGTTAAGGGCAAAGAGCACTTCTTGACTTTTTCAAACTCCTTAGATCACCAAGGAGCCTTGGGGTTTCATCTGTGTGTTTTCCCATTCCTTAACACACCCTTTGTGTTGTTCTTTAATTGAAGTAAATACAACAGCTGCTACTTTACTGTGCTTTTCCCATTTCCCCCCAGTGTGCCATACATTTCCTTCCTTAATGTTTCTATCTGCTATCGTCCTGTCCTAAGTTGCCGATGCTTCTGAAGTTCCTGCCTGTGTTCTTTCAAATCAGGGAAATTAATTCCTTCTCCTCTAGTTCCTCCTAATTATTTTCATTAGCCTCATTAACCACAATAGACACTAAATATAGCAAGACCTTAAGTAGAAAAAGTATCCAGGTCATGGGTGGGAGAACCGGGGCAGTGATCCCAACTGGATGCCACGGAGATAGTGTAATTGAAAGCAGCAGTAAAAGTGGGCTAGAACTAGGGTAGAGACAGGGATGGGGACACAACAGGAAAAGCCATTGATTTATACTGTGGTTGTCGCTAGACTTGAAAATATATTCTTGAGGTTTACAAGGCACAGTTTCATGTAAAAGGCCTTTTGCTTTTATTTTCACCCTGCAGTGAATGGGCAATTGATTCCTTATCATCATCCTTATTTGATGGTAAGTTGCTCAGGCTAAGAAATCTCCCTCTTACTCACAAACTGGGTTGATGGCAGAAAGAAGACCCTGGTCAAGGTGTTTAATTCTTCCAGAAAGATGGCTGATAAGAGTGGAAAAGTACAATATATCTTAAACAGAAGCTCTACATTGAACCTGGGCAGGAAGGAAATGAAGGCATCAGTTCTCCCTCCTTACCCTATACCTTTTCCTAACAGCAAGACAACTGATAGTAAATCAGGGGCAGTGGAAAGGGTAGAGCTTGTTTTGGGCTATTGCAAATCCTGCTTTAAAGTTCCTTGAACAATTTACATATCAAGTATGGATCCCACTGCTTAGCCAGCCTGGCTCTGGATTTAATTTATGATGAACTAGAGCAGTGATGGCAAACCTTTTTCGGCTCGAGTGCCAAAAGGGTGCACGCGCGCGATAGCATGCACGTGTGTGTCCACACCCATAATGCAATGCCCTCCCCCGTGCATGTGCACAACCCCCGCAATGCCCCCCACGCATGTGCACAACCCCCACACTGCCCCCCCCCATGCATGCGCACAGGCCTCACTGAAGCCTCTGGACTTCCAGTAGGCCCATTGGGCTGTTTTTCGCTCTCCCCAGGGTTCAGAAAAGCCTCCTGAAGCCTGGGGATGGCGAAAAGGGACGTTGGTACTCACCTGTGAGACGTCCTTTCTCGTAGGGTGGAGCTAGCCTCCAAGGAATGGGTTAAATTAGCCCTCTAGCCAATAGGACCGAGTCTTAAAAAAGGTATAAATAGTGCCCTCTGAGATTGGCACTCCCTCTTTTGATCGAGGGGCAAAGACAGACTCAAATGTGCTTTTCCAAAACAACCAGACAATTTATTAACTATGTACAACCAATATTCGGAGAAGGTAAGAACTATATACAGAGGGAACATGTCCCGGATCAGAGAATGGAATAACTATGTACAGTATAAAGATGCAGAGCGCCCAGCCAGACCCTAATGAGGGAGGGACTTGAAGGCTAGCTCCACCCTACGAGAAAGGACGTCTCACAGGTGAGTACCAACGTCCCTTCTCCATAGTGGGTGGAGCTAGCCTCCAAGGAATGGGACATACCAAAGCCTGGCGTCCCTAGGGTGGGCTCAACCGTCCTGGCTGGGGGGATCGCCTGCTGACAAAACCTGCCCCAACACCCGCCGGCCAAAATCCGCCTCCTCGGAGGCGTAAGTGTCCAATTTGTAGTGCCGGATAAACGGCATCAGGGAGGACCAGGTGGCCGCCCTACAGACCTCAGATACCGAAACCCTAGCATTCCATGCGGCCGTGGTGGCGGCACTACGGGTAGAGTGCGCGGTTAAACCCGGTGGCTTGGGCAAGGACAAATGTCTGTACGCCAGAGAAATGGCAGTCCGAATCCATCATCCAATCGTAGCGGAGGAAGCCTTGCACCCCTGGGAAGAGGAGCAGAATGTTACAAACAGAGTCTCCGTACGACGAATAGCGGATGTGCGCTGCAGATAAATGCCAAGTGCGCGTTTAACGTCCAGCATATGCCATGCCCGTTCAGAGTCAGTGGACGGGTCCTGAAAGAACGCAGGTAGGATGACTTCCTGCGCTCTATGAAAAGGCGTATTTACCTTAGGTACAAAAGCAGGATCTAGGCGCAGAACCACCCTGTCGCTGTGGAAGGCACACAGGTCGTCCCTCACGGAGAGCGCCGCGAGCTCCGATATTCTGCGTGCGGAAGTGATCGCCACAAGGAACGCCACCTTGTATGACAGATGGGACAGGGGAACAGCGTCCAGGGGTTCAAAGGGGGCCACAGTCAAGGCGGATAGTACCTTTGTAAGGTCCCATGTTGGGAATCTGTGCACTACCTGTGGGCACAAGTTAGAAACCCCCCTCAGGAACTGCTTCAGAAGTGGATGAGCAGACAACGAGTCCAAGTTCGGGCAGGACAGAACGGTAGAAAGAGCTGCCACCTGTCTGCGCAGGGTATTAGGGGAGAGACCCTTGGCGAGGCCCTGCCGCAGGAACTGGATAACATTGATGATCGAGAGTTCCACCGGTGAATAGCCCACCTGGGAGCACCAATGACAGAATGTGCGCCAGGTGGTGTCGTAGATGCGTTCCGTCGACGGCCTTCTAGAGGCGAGCATAATCACAGAAATATCGTCCGGAACTAGGCGGTGTTGCAGAGTGATCCGCTCAAGCGCCAGGCGGTCAGTTGTAGCCAGTGCGGCTCTGGATGATGCACTGCCCCTGGGCAAGTGAACACTCTGTCGGCGGGATCCGCCAGGGCGGTGACGCGGACAGGGACATAAGGTCCGCAAACCAGGTCCTCCTTGGCCAATGGGGGGCCAGGAGGATGACCTCCGCCCTCAGCAGCAGGATCCTCCTGATGACTTTGGGGATCAGCGGAAGAGGGGGGAAGGCATACAACAGACCCTGAGGCCACTGGCAGCGGAGAGCGTCCGTGAGTTCCGCGCCCGGGGTCCGGAACCTGGTGACGAACCTGGGGAGCTTGGTGTTGTCCGGGGTGGCAAAAAGATCCATGACCGGTTGGCCGAACCGTTCCACAATTTGCTGGAAAATGTCCGGGTGTAGGGACCATTCTGCCGGGTCGATGGTGTTCCGGCTGAGCCAGTCCGCGGTCGTGTTGCTCACCCCGGATATATGCTCCGCGGTGATGGATTTCAGGTTCCGCTCCGCCCAGAGCCCCAGGGAGAAGGCCTCGTTCATAAGGGCCTTGGAGATTGTCCCCCCTTGCCGGTTTATGTGAGCCTTTGTCGTCACATTGTCTGTTAAGACAAGGACGTGAGAGTGCTGTAGGTGGTGCTGAAACTGGACCAAGGCTAACCGGACCGCTCTGAGCTCCAACAGATTTATAGGGAGTGATTGCTCCGACCTGGACCAGGTGCCCTGTGCGACCAGGGAGTCGGAATGAGGCCCCCAGCCCGTGGTGCTGGCGTCGGTCGTTACCGTCAGCCGCTGAGGTTCCAGAAAGTCGGTGCCCCTGCTCAGGGCGGGTGAGGACCACCATCGAAGGGACCGTCTGACCGTCACCGGAACCCGAACTCGTGCTGGGGAGTTGCTTCTCTTTGCCCGCTGGAAGGGGAGAAGAAACCATTGAAGGTCTCTGGAGTGCAGGTGCGCCCATGGGGCGATATGTATCGCGGAAATCATCTTTCCCAGGAGGGATGACAGCTGGTTCAGGGAAACCTTATTTTGAGCCAGAACGTGCTGGGCTAGTTCCAATGTGCTGTCTCTCCATTCCTGGGACAGGTAGACCCTGCACTCCAGAGAGTCAATAATGGCCCCCAGGTGGGTGACCCTAGTAGAGGGGACCAACTGGCTCTTGTTTAAATTAACGAGGAACCCGTGGTGTTCAAGTGTGTTGAGGGTTACCTGGATATCCCGCTGGGCCTGAGACAGGGAAGAGGACTGGATAAGTATGTCATCCAGGTAACACTGAACACGCACGGGAATAGCCCTGAGATGGGCTGTCAAGGCGGCCAGAACCTTGGTAAATACCCTTGGTGCTGATGACAGGCCGAAGGGTAACGCCTGGTATTCATAGTGCACCCCTGCATAGCAAAATCTGAGGAATTGGCGATGAGATTCGTGAATTGGGATGTGGAGGTAGGCCTCCGTGAGGTCAATTGAGGCGAGAAAGTCGCCGCGCCTAATGCCCGCCAGAATTGATTGCAGGGTGTGCATTTTGAATTTCCTGTACCTGACGTATCTATTAAGGCGTTTTAGATCAAGAATTGCTCTCCATCCCCCCGAGGATTTCGGAACCACAAATAAGATGGAATAAAATCCTTTCCCCTGTTGGTCCTCAGGCACCCGCTGGATGGCTCTAATGTCCAGCAGGTGCTGGATAGCCTGATCTACGAGGACCCATTTGGAAATGTTTGAAGACAAGGGGCAGCGTAAGAAAAACCTCGGAGGGGTGGAGATAAATTCCAGGTACAGTCCTGTCGACAGGGTTTGTAAAACCCATGCGTCATTGGTGATTTCCTCCCACCGACTGGCAAAGGATGCCAGTCGACCCCCAATGGGAGGGATCGGATTGGGATTACTTGAACCGGCGGTAAGGGCGACCACCGGCTCCCTTAAAGGGCCGTTTGGATTGCCCACCCCGGTACGGTCTGTCGGCAGCCGATCGCTGACGCGGGACATAGGGTCCCTGGGGAGCCCCGCTGTCCCTGGGAAGCCCCGTATTGACCCTGGCCAGATGGATATTGGCCTTGATATCTATTGTATGGGGTTTCATATGCCCTGGAGCCCCGGCGGTAAGGGGGGGCCTTGTTTGAGGACTTTTTGGTATAAGAGGGGAGGACTTTCCTCTTATCTTTGGTCTCGGTGGTAATACGATCCAGGGCAGGACCAAACAGGGACTGACCCGATATTGGGGCCGCGGCCAACTTCCACTTATGGCATAAGTCGGCCGGCCAGCTGCGGAGCCAGTGCATCCTCCTGGCCACAACCGCCATCCCCATCGCCCTGGCAGCAAAGCGTCCGGCTTGGAGAGTCGAATCTGATGTGAATTGGGCGGCAGCTATCAGCTTATTTATGTCCTGATGCGCCCTAGTGTCAGCCTGGGGAATGTGGTCTTGTAGACCATGTAGCCACTTTAAGGAAGTACGGCAAAAAAACGATGCCGTGGTTGACGCTTTAACCGCCCAAGCAGCTGCCTGGTGAGTCCGTTGAAGAATGGATTCTGTGCGGCGTTCTTCCGGACGTAGCAAATCATCCAGGTCCCCCGGGACAGGAGCGTTGGAGTATAGTGCCAACACAGGTGGGTCGACTTCGGGGACTGGCAGGTGTTGAGCCAGCTGCGAAGAGATGTTAAAATAGCATCTATCCAAATTGTTGGGAGAAGGACCCGTGGCGGGAGACTGCCACTGCTTGGTCACTGCTGTGACAAACAGGTTCGGTGTCGGGATCACCTCCGTTGGTGAGGAGGAAGCCTCGCCGAAGATTGGATCCTCCTGCGAAGTTGAGGCCTGGGGGTCGGTGGCCGATGGAGGAATGTTGGCCGTCGCCCTGGCCTTATGTAGCAGGGATCGGAAGAGGCTGGGATGGAACAGGGCGGTGGAGGTGGGTGGCTCTGGGGCCAGGTCCTCGTCATCCGACAGTCGGGGCTGTAGGTGGTCGTCCCCTACCTGCCCGTCATCCAGCTCTCCTTCCTCTTGTTCCAGGTCGCCCCTTGGAATGGGCGAACTGTGGATGGAGTAATCGTCAGCCTCTAGTTCGTCGGAGGACACCTGGACCGGAACAGGTGAGGCGGCTCTGCTGGGAGGAGGAGGCTGGGAGGTGTGTGCCATCGCCCTGACAGTGGCCGCAATGCCCTGCTTGATAGCAGCGTCCATCCGCTGCTGTATGACCGGGTCGTCCAGTGGATCAACGTGACCGGTCATCACGGGCCTGCGGTGGGTGGTCCGCTCAGTGGCCACCGAGGCGCCCCACACGTCCCCTTCCCGCAATTGAATTGAATCAAGGGAGACATAGTCCGGGGAGTGTGAGTGGCCTGGCTTATGACCATGTGTCACCTGTTTGGCCCCACCATGATCAGAAACTGGGGTTCCTTTAGAATGAGGGGTCTCATGGTGCAGCGACCCTGTGCTCCCTGCAGGTGGCTTTGAAGACCCCTTGTGGGTCTCCCCTTTTGAAGCCGTCTTGGAGGGCTTCTTAGGCTTGGGGGGTGGGTGGGCTTTCAATGGGGACCTGTCCCTGCCTTCGTTGGTGGCATGAGGGGATCGCCCCTCCCCCACTGTCTCTTCTGACGGGCAAGGCCTGCTGGACTTGGTCTTGGCCTTGCCCGACTTGCTGGCCACCTCGGACATGCTTGCAACAACAATTGGTGTAAATAGTTTATTAATCAGCTCTCTGTCTTCGTGCAGGCGAAGAACGGGAGGTGCTGAGTGTGCGCGCGCGTTCCTCGCGTCCCGGAGCGCAGTCAGGAAAAGCCAGAGGCACTTCGATCCTCTTCGGGCCTCGTCGGCTAAGGAAACGGCCAAGGGATCGTACTGCGCATGCGCGGGCCTTCCCAAAGACAGCAGGCACCCGGTAACAGGCAGAAAAAGCGACGAGCGTCAGAGCCAATCAGCGAACGGAGTCCTCAAATCCAAAATGGCCACCGAAGCTTGAACGGCTTTTCCCGCCACTCGAGGAGCGCGCCGACAGGCCTGCCGACCTGTCAGGCGAATCAGCTGAATTTGGACGCCGGCCTGACAGACGAGTCTGCTGGATCGGCCGATGGAACAGTAGGCCTTACAGATAGGAGGTAATCTGCGGGGGCGGCCAGCTATCGCAGGTAGAAGCGACGCTACCGGCTGTGGGAGCAGGGACTCCAGCCGGGGGGGGGGAGAGCCGATGGCCGCCCAAGCGCCGGGCTTCTGCGGCTTGTGGAAGGATAGTTTCTGGCTCTCTCCCCAATTAATGTTAAAGATGATCTTCAGATCAAACTGTCCCAGGCAGGCAAGCTGGCAGGCAGGGGCCTGCAGGGAGCAGCCCAGGCAGCCGCCTGAGCTGCGCTCAACCCAAGGAAGATGACAGCTGTCACTTGGGGAGACTTATCAGTTTTAGATGGTAAAAACTCACTTAGAGATGTCTGGATCAGTAGCTGTGGAACTGGCCTCCAAGGATGGAAAAGCACAATTTGCCCTTTGGCTACGGACCGAGATTAAAAGAGGGAGTGCCAATCTCAGAAGGCACTATTTATACCTTTTTTAAGACTCGGTCCTATTGGCTAGAGGGCTAATTTAACCCATTCCTTGGAGGCTAGCTCCACCCACTATGGAGAAAGGACCCAACGGGCCAATTGGAAGTTCAGAAATGAAACGGAAGTGGAGCTGCCCTACTACTTACCTTCGGATAGTTGCAACCAAGCCTCACACACCTCGGCCCATTTCTTCTGCAGCCAGCAAGGCTTTCCTAAAGGTCTCTGTAGTCGATAACAGAGCTCCGGATCAATCTGGAGCATGGTAAAACAGTCTTATCACTTACTACTTTTTCCATATATTTGTTTTAACTTTTTTTAAATTTTTTTAAATTAATTTTCATATTTTACATATTACAATATTTGTAAACAGATCTTTTTATCAGTTTCTCTGAAGTTCTGATGTTCTTTCAAAATTTCATCCAGAGTGTTTTTCCCCCTTCATTATGTAGCACCAATCAGTCAGGGTTTATAGTGTCATCATGTAGCGAAGAATGTGATGATGTCATATAATCAAAGAGCCGATCAGTTTGTTTATCTATAATACACTATTCTGAGATATGTTTGCTACAGTGTGCATTCTGGCATGCATATATTCCCTCTTTTGTTGTTTTTCAAAATGTCATCATGAAATGTGATAAAATATTAAACATTAGTATGGTTATAGCACCAAACAGGAATATTTCCCTCATTTAATAAACACTTCAGTAATCTTCCTTCCATCCTCACAGAACTCTCCACAAAAGGGAGGATTTTGAGGGGCAAAAATATCTGTTTAATTAATACTGTATTTCCCCCTCAGCCCTATTTTCAATTTCATTTCTAAGTATTAAGCATATTCCTTAAACCAGCCTTGCCTTTTCTGGTATCTCCCAAATGTGTTGGAGCTACAGCTTCCAAAATTTTCAGGCAGCACCCATTGGCTATAGACTAGAGTGAAAATTGTTGGAATTGTAAAGCATCAAATGGAAAAGGCTACTTTAAATATTTTAAAAGTTAAATCTCAAGAAGGAAATAGCATGGCAGTTTGTTACCGCTAAAATAAAGAGAGCTTACTGATAGTTTAAATGCTAATAGAGCCATTGTAACATGATTATTCAATTTTAAGGTGGTATTGCAAGGCTGAATTGTTTTAGTAAGAGGTACATGTTGCATGGTTATGTTTATTTACATTTCGCACATTATGGGACAAATCAAATCAGTAGAGTTCTTCAATTTCTTTGCAACATTACAACCTTTTCATGGCTGTGGGTCACAGCACCCTTGTTCAATAGTTTTTTTTTATTCAAAAAGTTTTATTAGTACAAAATTACATAGATAGTAGCAAAATATTAAATATAAAGTACAAACATTTTTATTTTTTTCGCCCCCCACCCAACCCACCCCCTTCCCTCCCCACCTCCCCCCCGGACTTCCCAGAGATAATACAGGGCATAATAATAAATTTAAATTGTTAATAAAAAGAAAAAAAAGAAAAAAAAAAGAACACTATTTTTAAAAATACTTCAACTCCAGATTATACACTAATAATATATCGCATATGTATACAATAGTAAAGATACAAAAAAAGAGAAAAAAAAAGAAAGAAAAAGAAATCTCTTTAACAATACAACCAAACAAATCTCCTACCTCCTCCCTTCAGTCCTCTATCTTATACAAAATAAATGTTATATAAATAATAACTAGATATAAAATACAAAAATCTTAAACTGATATTATTAACATTAAAAATAACCTCAAAGATAACTAAATGTTACGTAAGTAATCATTAAATATTAAATTTCATCATGATATTAATAACATAATATTATTCTAAATTAACTTACTGACTTCATTAAACAAAAAATCAACAAACTATATATATCTAATATTATTAACATTAAAAGTAACCTCAAAGTTATATAAAACTTAGCTAAATATTGCATAGATAATCATTAAATAGGGAAAAGGAAAAATACAATCATATTAGTCTCTATCTGTCCAATATATTTCAACATCACATCGTTTTGTATCTTGATAGTTCATCTTTTAATAGTTCAGTAAATTCAAATTTGTCGACTCGTCTCCCATCTGATCCCAAACCTCCATCTCCTTTTCCCCAGCTATCTGGTTCTGGCACTCCTTTTGGGTTTTTGAATCTATTTCCTTTTGATGCAGCAAAGATGGCTTCCCCTCCTCTTCCTCTTTTATTTTCATACATCCTTCCTCTGGAATCTTGGATATATCAGCCTTTAAAACATTGACGTAAAATTCAGTAGCTTTTTTTATCGTGTTAAGCCGGTATCTTTTTCCAGAAAATTTCACTGCTACTCCAACTGGCGCTTCCCATTTATATTGTAAATTTAGTCTCTTAAATTCATCAATCAAAAAAGTGTAGCTTTTTCTGGCTTTAAGCATTTTAGAGGGGATTTCTTTCCAAATCTTTAGTTCCTGACCATTCACCATAAGATTATTGTTAAACGTTGCTTGTATAATTCTATTCCGTAAAGCTCTTGTGGTAAAATATATAACAATGTCCCTTGGTAAATGCTTTTGTTTAGCGTACCACGAATTGATTCTGTATATTTTGTCGATTTGTGTAGCCAGTTCCACTTTAGAAATTCCAGACACCTGATCCAATGCATCAACCATCCTTCCTTTTAAATCTTCAAATAATCCCTCTTTCAAACCTCTGACTCTTATAGCAACTTCCATGGATCTGAACTGTGTCATCAAGACCTCTTTTTCAAAATTTGCAATATCATTTTGAATTTTATCTATGTAATTCACCGAGGTTGCCAAAGCTTGTTTATTTGTTTCAATACGTTCTGCCAAAACTTCAATATTTGTTGCTAAACCTTTGCAAACCTCTAACACATCAAATCTGAGTTGTTGATTCATATTCTTCAAAGCAGCCTGCATTTTTTTGTCTATCTCACTTATTTTCTGATTAAATTCCAAAGTAAGTTCCTGTTTCATAATCTTTAAATTATTTAATAAATTTTCCGGTGTCAAAGGCTGTGGAGGTGTTAACTCAGTGTTAAGTTGCATTTTAGAAATATATCCAGATGAATAGTCATTTCTTTTAGTCAAAACAATCTTTCCAGATTTTGAAGCCATTATGGTGTTTCAAAAGAGTACAAAAAAGAAAGAAAGCCAGGTGCCTGATTAAAGTTCTTTCCAGTTTAAAAACCAGGTAGTCTTTTATTATTGGAAATCTTTCGATTATAGCTTTAATCCAGGGTTAGGAGACAGAGAGAGAGAAAACCATTTTTCCAAATTAAAAGTTTCCATAAGAAAGAAAGGAAAAAAAAAGCCTCTGGGGAAACGAAAGTCACTTTCACTTCTCAATCGCCATATTGTTACTTTGTTTCCTTTAATTCTTTGCCGAAGTGAAAGCTTACCCAGGAGTTGAAAAAAAAAGAAAAAAGAGGTTTCATTACTTGCCCATCTCACGCCTGTTTCTCTCTGTCTGCTTCTGTAGTTCAAAAGTAATTATAAATCCCATTCTAGAAGCAGCGGCTGGTCGCGACATCTAGCTCCGCAAAGGCGGAGGTTTCCTGATCTTCGGAGCTGGAGACAGGCTGCATGGGGAGCTCTCCCTTCGCGCCCTACTAGATGGCTCCTAGGGCGCTGGGTGGGCTCTACCCCACCTGTCAAGCTCTCAACTCTCCCCTTTGCCCGGGAAAGAGATTTCAAAGCCACCAGACAGCTGTTCTGGCGGCTTTTTACGAAGATTGGAAAGGCGCCCGACGAAGGGACGTCCGCGATGGCGCGCTCCAAACCGGAAGTCTGCACCCTTGTTCAATAGTTGTGTCACAAACAATTGGCATCTGGGTCAGCTGTGCTCCAGGGACTGTAAGAAAGAAAGAAAGAAAAGAAAAGAAAAGAAAAAGAGTTCCACATACTACAAATATCCACCTCAGGGCCAGGGATTACTCGTCCTGCTCTTGAGCATCTTACGTCTCTTCAGTATGATAGGGAAAATGTAGAGCTAAGTAAAAGAACTAATTATCCTTTGTCCCCAGAAAAGATGTAAGAGAGACCTGATAGAAGTGTATAAATTAAGTGAGAAAGTTGTAAGATAAACTTCTATTTTTGGCGTACTCTTAGTATGAATATAAAGACTAAGAGGCTATCATCAGTTGACTGAAATATGAGTTTGGGGGTTATTGCTATGAATCAAGCTATTTAAACCTGTGCAGTTCAGTGGAAAGATAGAAATGGAAATGGAGAATTTCCCATATGGATGGGAGACACTGAATATATTGGAACTGTGGAGTGGTCCTTAGGGAAATAGATATTGGAAAATTAAAGATGAAAGGGAATGGGACTGTCACAATGTGAATAATTGCCAGTTGTGCATCTCTACTGTTTTCTAAGGTTTATTTTATTTCTAATCAAGCAGACATGTGATATGTTTTACTACGCATGCGTGCATTCCTGGAGTTTTGTCTACTCCCACTTCCCTTCTTCTTCAATGCCTGCCCGAAGGCAGACGTGAATTCATTAGCTGAGAAGATGTAGCTTATTAAGGGTTTATTTTTGTTACTTTTGTACCGAAATAAATATTTTGTTAATTAGATTTGAATCTCAGTTTTATTTTCTAAGTACGAATGACTTCAAGGAAGCAAGATCCTATGATCACGTCTGCTAGGAAAATTCCTATCTGATAGGGACACACAAATAGAGAACAGGAGGGACACTTTTTAAAAAAACTTGTGTAAAGACGGGGCACTAATGGTGGGCCTTCAAACATGGATGGGGTCTCGGCAAGTGTCTGAGTTTACCAAACCATTAATTTTAGATGCAATGGCAGATTTGTACCTTTCTGAAACTGCCTATGATTCTGTTTTTAAGTAATAGAAATTTCAACCCTAATGAGGGGAAAAAACCTTTGACATCTAATTGATTTCTCTTGCTTCTCTGGAAAATTTTTTTTGTTTTGATGAATCTGTGTCTAGTTCTGATTCTTATAAATGGTTGTGTTATCAACAGAAGGCGGGCTGTCCATCCCCAGAGGGATTTTTGTCTTGGTTTTTAATTGCTGCAAGCTCCTTTCTTAGGAAAGAAACGGGGGAAAAAAAAAGTTCCAAGCAAACAACAGACAGAACATTTCCTTTGGTTTGAGGCCCCCTGTAGATGTCTGCTCATCACCACAGAGATAAGTCTGTCTGCTAAGGAGAAACAAGGCTTTGGAATTCACAATGGACCAACACTTTTAACAAGACTCTAGCAACAAGTAAACCTTTTATAAATCTACACTTATTTTGAAATTATTGATTTTGATTTTTTAAAAATGTAAATGGCCATTCACACCAGCAACACTTCTATAAAATGCATAAATGAAATTTTCCCAAGCTTGGGGCCCCCAAATATGTACTGATATTTGTTGTAGGTTTTTTTGTTTTATTAGTGATTATGTCATGGATTTCTTTTATTGTGAAATTATGTAGTTTGCTATGGTGGATTCTGCTACATCACAGGCAGCATAAAGAGTCTGCTGCTATCCATCGGTTTGCTAGAAAATTTGGCAGAAATTGGGAAAGTTGTGTAGAACATGTTATCGCTAAGTCACATTTACAGAATTTAAATAATAGAGCAGTTTGTGAGCACTTCTTCCACTGACACAAACTGGCGTTTCACTAATGCATCCATCTCTAGAGATCAGTGTGCAATTATCAGATTTTACTCTAAAAGCTTACTCTTTCCTTCCACAATTTATATCTCATCTTTCTGCCCTCAGTGCTTTCTTAAGACTCCATTCTTTCCCTCTTTCATAGACACATACACACTGTATTCGACAAGGTTTAAAGTTTATTTAGCATGCTACTGGAGATTGTGAGAATGAACCAACAATGTGGTTAGATTACACATTTGACTCATTCGCATCAATCGGTTCTATACTCTCTTCAGTAGTAGAAAATGTGTGGTAATGGAGCATGAATACATATTTGCTACTCTGTAAATAAATTGACAATATTTCCCCAATCCACCTACTGTAGCTCTGGAATGACTCCCATTCTCCAGTATGGTGGAACAGGCATCCTGGAGGTCTAACTTTCTTTGAACCTGGATTGACTAACATGGGAGTTTGGAGCTATTTGGTTATGGTGCAATCACCAACACAAAACAAAGAAATGGCATCAACAAAGCAAACAACCTCATTTGAATAAAGACCCAATTTGCCTTTACTGTTGTCTCACTGCCTTTTATTGCTATGTAGTGGGAGAACACTTATCTAATATACAGTTCTAGACTGAATCTTAACTGTTTTTGAGAGACAGGTAAGGCTCATAGGATGGAATATCAGAACAAATTCATGTTAGCTGGTGTTTCAAATCACATTCTAATTCTAGGCAATTTTGAGCTTTTCAATAATTGCTGGTCTTCTCAATAGAACTATTTTTCAGTCAATGTTTTTCTTTGCTTTTATCTTTTCCCCTCATCATTTTTCTCTCAAATTTTCTCTTCTTTTCTATACATCTAACAGTCAAAAGGGAAGTGGAAGAGAAAGAGTAAAACAGCATATCACCAATATCAAGGATATTATAAACTGAGAATTTTTAAGCAACCCGTCTTATGTTTTCCAGGTTGATGTCCTCTGAATAGATTGATATTATTTATTGTTCCCATAAATCCCAGTAACTGTAGCCAGTGGGATTTAGGGAAGTAATATAATTGTTCAGGAAAGCTATAAAGTCACACCCGTGTGTACTTACAGGATATCAACAGAAGATGCAGGTCACAGAAATATCATTTAAATTACAGGATTTAAATACATAAAACACCATTAATTCTCTGAAGAAATTATGGTTCACCAATTAAAATATTCCCCATCCCCATCCATGGGGATATTCCATCCTATGAGCCTTACCTGTCTCTCAAAAATAGTTGAGATTCAGTCTAGAACTGTATATTAGATAAGTGTTCATAATCATAAACCGACAAAAGTATTTGCTGAGAATTTATAGTAATCAATTGTGTGCCATCTAGTCATTTTTTAAAAAACTCCTAGCAACCACATAGATACATTTTCTCCATAATGATCTAACCTGGTCTTTCAAGTCTCCCAATGGTGCACTCAACACCATTGTAACTGCGACCATCTACCGATACCTTGCTGCTGGTTGTCCTCTTCTTCTCTTTCCTTTCACCTTTCTCAGCATTGAAGCCTTTTCCAGAGAGCCAGGTCTTCTCATAATGTGTTTGAAGAAAAATAATTGAGCCTGGCCATTTGAGTTTCAAGTGAGAGCTCTGAGTTGATTTACTCAATGATTCACTGGTTGTTTTCTTGACTGTCTATCATATTCTCAGGAGTCTTCAGCAACATCATAGTTCAAAGGTGTCAACACTTTTCCGATCCTGCTTCTTTAAAGTCCATCTTTTGCCTCTGTAGAGTGGTACAGGGAATACCATGCACGATTCTGATCTTTGTAGGAATGGACAGATAGGGCAAAAAAAATGAGCAGAAATGCCAGCATCACTTCACTTTACATTCTCCTATCTATTAACTGTCTCCAAGCAAAAAATAAAGTATCCTCTATCAGAAATCTGTTAGTCTAAATTTGTTGAAATGTATTTTGGGAAATTTATAACATCTTAATTAAGATACACTCAAATCTCTTTGTTATTCCACATAAACCTGGATTTTGAAGAAAGATATCAATAGATAAAATCTGGGGGCATGCTGTAAAACTGTATCTTTAAATATGCATGTCAGACTCTTGTAAGTGTCAGGGCTTAATGGATTGCTTTCAGTATCTGAGAGAATTTCTGATGTTTAATACCAGACAATCAAATAAAATTAAACTGGGCATCTCGCTCTTCATGTTCCCCTTTCTCTTGCTGCTCTATCAACTGGGAATAAAGTGGGGCACAAAGAATAATTCAGGGTAAAACAGTTATCTTATTAGGAGATGATATTCTATTCTATACTCAATCCAAAGGAATTGAGAAGACTTCCAGGGTCCAATCTCTAGAATATTAGATCCAGAATTATTTTTTCTGCTGTTGCTTTCCAAGGGTTTTTCTTTTCCTGATGTCAGGTCTCAGGAAATAGAATAGAATAGAATAACAGAGTTGGAAGGAACCTTGGAGGTCTTCCAGTCCAACCCCCTGCTTAGGCAGGAAACCCTACACCATTTCAGACAAATGATTATCCAACATCTTCTTAAAAACTTCCAGTGTTGGAGCATTCACAACTTCTGGAGGCAAGCTGTTCCACTGATTAATTGTCCCAACTGTCAGGAAATTTCTCCTTAGTTCTAAGTTGCTTCTCTCCTTGATTAGTTTCCACCCATTGCTTCTTGTCCTACCCTCAGGTGCTTTGGAGAATAGTTTGACTCCCTCTTCTTTGTGGCAACCCCTGAGATATTGGAACACTGCTATCATGTCTCCCCTAGTCCTTCTTTTCATTAAACTAGACATACCCAGTTCCTGCATATGTTTTAGCCTCCAATCCCCTAATCATCTTTGTTGTCCTTTTCTGCATTCTTTTTAGAGTCTCAACATCCTTTTTACATCATGGTGACCAAAATTGAATGCAGTATTCCAAGTGTGACCTTACCAAGGCATTATAAAGTGGCATTAACACTTTGTGTGATCTTGATTCTATCCCTCTGTTTATGCAGCCTAGAACTGTGTTGGCTTTTTTGGCAGCTGCTGCACACTGCTGGCTCATATTTAAATGGTTGTCCACTAGGACTCCAAGATCCCTCTCACAGTTACTACTATTGACCAGGGTACCACATATACTGTACCTGTGCATTTTGTTTTTCTTGCCTAAATGCAGAACCTTACTTTTTTCACCATTGAATTTTATTTTGTTAGATAGCGCCCAATGTTCAAGTCTGTCAAGTTCCTTTTGTATCTTAAGCCTATCTTCTGGAGTGTTGGCTATTCCTGCCAGCTTGGTGTCATCTGCAAATTTGATGAGTTCCCCATCTATCCCCTTGTCCAAATAATTGATGAAGATGTTGAAGAGTACTGGGCCTGAAAAAGAGCCTTGGGGTACTCCACTGCATACTTCCCTCCATGCAGATGCAGTTCCATTGAGGACTACACGTTGAGTGCAGTTGGTCAGCCAGTTACGAATCCATCTGGTGGTGATGCTGTCTAACCCACATTTTTCTACTTTATCTAGTAGTAGGTTATGGTCTACTTTATCAAATGCCTTACTGAAGTCCAAGTAAATTATATTGACAGTATTCATTTGGTCCACTAATTTTGTCACTTTGTCAAAGAATGAAATAAGATTAGTCTGGCATGATCTGTTTTTGACAAACCTATGTTAGCTTTTGGTTATTACTTTGTTTGCTTCTAGGTGTTTGCTGATTTGTTGCTTGATTATCTTTTCCAGAATCTTCCCTGGTATTGAGATCAGGCTGATAGGTCTATAGTTTCCTGGATCTATTTTTTTTCCTTTTTTGAAGATGGGAACTACATCAGCCCTTTTCCAGTCTTCTGGCAGTTCCCCGGTGCTCCAGTAACCGTACATTAGTAAAAGTGTGTGTGTGTGTGTGTGTGTGTGTGTGTGTGCGTGCATGTGTGCGCATGCATATGTGCATGCACATGGGAGAGACAAGATAAATATGTTTGGCAGTGCCAATCTGGTACTTGTGGCTTCACACATTCCACGAACTTCCAGCATATTAATTGTTTCCTGAGTCAAATTAGTAGCTTAGAATTTAAGATCTTGTTTTCTGATATTCTTTTAGCTTAAATAATTTATTTTCAGCTAGAAAATAAAAAATCCTTATTGTGTAAACATACTTTTAAATACATTTGAATAAATAAAACTTTTAAAATGTACTTTGCACCGTGTGATCTATTATGCAATCCCAAGGATTACTCAATAATATGCCAGGAGCTTTGCTCCCATTCTTTCTATGATCTCATTGGAAGTAATCTGTGCCTTTGAGGTCAGGATTCAGCCCTGTCTTCAATAACAACCCTATGGCCATCTGCTCAAAACCCAGCCATGTTGCACAGTGACACAGCAGCAAAGCTGGGTTTCTTCTTTTTTAAAAAAATAATTTTTATTGAATTGTTTTAAAATATAAAAAACACATAACACAAAAGAGAAAAACAGAGAAAAAAGTGTGTGTGTATGTATATATATATATATATATATATATATATATATATATATATGTATGTATGTATGTATGTATGTATGTATGTATGTATGTATGCATGTATGCATGTATGTATGTAACATTTTTTTGCTGATAAATGAAAATAAAGGGAGACTATTATAGATCTATTTCGAGCTATTTTGCTCTCGTCAGATAGCCATACCCGTAGTGGGATTTGAACCTGGGCAGTCTGCTTGTAACATATATAGAAATATACAGTAACATAAACAATATAATCTAACCTAAATATATATATAACATACACTATAGAAAAAAGAGAGAAAAAAATACATACATTAAAAGAATATATATATATATATATATATATATATATATATATATATATATATATATATATATATATATATATATATATATATATATATATATATATATATATATATATATATATATATATATATATATATATATATATATATACCGTGTTTCCCCGAAAATAAGACCCTGTCTTATATTTTTTTGAATCCTGAAATAAGCGCTTGGCCTTATTGCCATGCACTCAAAAGCCCGATTGGGCTTATTATCAGGGGATGTCTTATTTTGGGGGAAACAGGGTATATAGTACAGCTTTGCGTATCGTTGTCACGTTTCAGTATCTAATTTATTATTTTCCTAATTCATCATCAATCTATTCTAGTTTAAGATTGGCGAAAATGTTCCCACATCTATCACCCAAATGCTGAAAATGTAAACAAGAATATGGAACGTACTACCACATGTGGTGGACATGCCCAGAAATAAAGAAATACTGGGGGGAAAAATACAAAACTGGATAGAGGAAATAATAAAACAAACCATAGAATTTAAACCAGAAATATTTTTATTAGGAATACTGAAAATGAAAGCAAGCAAACAGGTCCAGTATCTCACATTACATATAATTACAGCAGCCAGAATCTTATATGCACAGCATTGGAAAATGGACATAACCCCTTCTAACACGATGATAATAACCAAAATATTGGATTGTGCAGAAATGTGCAAACTAACGATGAAATTACATGATAAAGAAGATACAGAATTCTACAAAATCTGGAAAAACTGGTATAAATGGTTGGAAAACAAACAAAAAAAGCAAAAAAAAAAAAAGAAAAAAGAAACAAGTAGCAATGTCAATAGGAAAATGAAAATTTAACATGTAAAGGGTGATGAGAATAATAATAAGCTAGAATGGGTTTCTTCTTTTATCAATGTCTTAGGAGACTTCTAAAATGAAAGTGCAAATTGATTTGGTATTAATGCCAAACTTTAAATGTTTTGATACAAATCTATAGCATCATTACCATTTACCTGTGTAGCGATTACCCTCATAAGGGTCGCTGGAGTTTGGGTTCTCCTGGCCCTCTCCTGTCCAGTCCACCCTAGTCCCTCTCTGATGCACCTCTACTTGCCAGGGTCACGTGATGGGGTGGTGGTCAACCTCCTCTCAGCAGGCAGATCATGTGATGTGGTGGTATTCAGTTGGCTGGTTGGAGCGTCTTCCTCTTTCTCTCTCTTCACTCTCTTTTGAACTGCCCGCTGGGGTCTCCTTCCACAGCCTCTGCTCCTTCGTTGTTTCCTCTGCTTGCCTCCTTTCACTCAAACTCTTCTCTTCCTCACGCTTGCATCACAGAAGCCTCTCCTATCCTATCCTCTTCTATCAGGCTTGTCCCACAGAAGCCTCTGCTATCCCATCCCTTTATTTCTCTCAGATTTGTCCCACAGAAGCCTCTCCTATCCTATCTCCTTATTTCTGTTTGGCTTGGCCCACAAAAGCCTCTGCTATCCTATCCCCTTATCTCTCTCAAGATTGCCCCACAGAAGCCTCTGCTACCCTATTTCCTTATTTCTCTCAGGCTTTCCCCATAAAAGCCCCTGCTATCCTATCCCCTTATTTCCCTCCTCCCCCCTGCTACACCTGCAAAGCACCATTCATGTCCCTCTTTTCTGTCTCCTTTTCACACTGAAAAGGTAGCCTTTTGTACATATGTCTCAGGCATTAATCGCTCACTGCTGGGGTGTGTAAATTAAACAATAATAGAACTGCAGAGGCATAAGCTCACAATAATGGGGAATGTGTTTGTCTGTTAAGAAGCAATTTCAGTGAAAATTAACTCAACTCCATCTCAAATAGTGAAGACCAGCATAACTGGCAGATCCTTGAGGACACTAAAATTACTTCAACAAAGTTCTGCTTGCTAAAATTAATCAAGCAAGCTCTCCATGTTATTGGTGAGGTGCTGGTGGTAACTAGGCTTTAATGAATACATATTAGTTTATCAAAAGTAAGTAAATAAATAAATACAGTGGAAATTGTGTTGAGGCTTGAAACTGTTGAGTTTTTGAGGGCTGGACCGTCCATGTTCCAGTGTTCCAGTGTTCATTCCAGCATTTTCAGACCTGATGCAGTCATGCTAAGGATATTATTGATCATTAAAAGGATAGGATTAAGTAGTACAACAATCTAACCACTACCTTTATTACATAATATAGGCTACAATGTTTGCCATGGTCTATTTCTGAAGTAATTGTTACCTCAAGGTGATCATTCCTACTGTTAGGTAGATATTGAAGAATCTAAGCTTATGGTTTAAAATGATGGAGAAAGATAGACTCATTTCCCCAAGCGCTGTTTATCCTCTGGTAACCATGGCAGCATGTCACCCATGATGCAAGACAAAGCCAGGTTAAGCAAAAGAACAAGATCAATTCTTCTTCCCACTGAATATATATGAATTAAGTAACCAGGAAAAAAGAAATTCAGAAATGGTCAATCGCTTTGAAATAAAATGAAGCATTAGATTAGGATTACTCCTAACCTTGGTAGGTAGACTCATATTAGGTAGGTGAAATTATAGGTCTGGTCCAATATGGACATTGCTTTTTGTTCAAATTGAAAATGAAAGATTGTAGTTATAAAGATAGCACTGACACTAAGCAAATAGACATATTTTACTGTGAATTGTACATTTTATATGTGCATTTAGGACTAACACAGTAAAGAATCCAAGTATCCATGGATAAAAAAAGGATTTAGTTAAATAACAGCATATATCACGATTGAGAACATTTTACTGCAACAGAGAGAGTTGGAAGTCAATGTTTCCTTTTCTTTTTTTCTTATCCTTCTTCACTTCTCTTCCTCACCACCGTTTTCCTATTTACTTTTGTATTTTGTATCTTATTTTATCTTATAACTCATTAAAATATTTTTTTTGTTTTATTAAACAATAATTAAAAATAAAAAACATTGAGAGTATCTGGCACTGTCCCATCATGTACCTGAGATTGTTGATCTAAAACAGTGTTTCTCAAACTTGACTATTTTAAGATGTTTGTCCCAGAATTCCCCAAACACATTGAGGAAAGCTTGCAAGGTGCCAGCAAATCAAATGGTGAATTGTGATGAATACTGGGAATTGTAGTTCAACAATGAACTACAATGTATATAATTGGTATTGTTATTATGCATATTTCTGTTTGGGAAAGCTACTGCTTATTTCTTGTTCTCACTAACAGTGAGAACAAGAACTTTATGGCACATTATGTTGCCATATAGTCCAGATATAAAGATAAACTCAACAAGCAAATTAATTTCTATAAAAATTCATTCTTGTCATATGCATCTTTTCTTTTTTGCTCTTTTTTGCTATGTTTAGTTTATTTAATCATAAAAATATACTTAGAGATTTTGTCACTGTATTATTGCTATTCAGTGTAGACTCTTTTGTATTTTTCTATTTAAATATTGGAGAGTCAGTTTGGTGCAGTGGTTAAGAAACCACTTAGGCACAAAGCCAGGTGGGATACTTTGGGCCAGTCACTTTCTCTCAGCCATAGGAAGGAGGCAATGGCAAACCACTTCTGAAAAATCTTGCCAAGAACGTGCAGGGACTTGTCCAGACAGTCTCCAACAATTGGACATTTATTTATTTATTTTGGTATTCTTATATGCCTCCCAACTCCCGAAGGACTCAGGGCGGTGTACAATAGAGAAAAATACAAGAATAAACCAAATATTAAATATTAATTAAAAGCAAATACAAAATTTAAAAACGCAATATAAAAAACATCAACAACCATTCAACAACCATACATACTTGGGGGTGAGCTCGAGTGGATTAAGCTCTACCCCCAGCCTGCAGGAAAAGCCATGTCTTAACGGCTTTTCGGAAGGCCAGCAGAGTGGGGATAGTTCGGGTCTCTGGGGGAAGCTGGTTCCAGAGCGCGGGGCCGGCCACAGAGAAGGCTCTCCCCCTAGGGCCCGCCAGCCGGCATTGCTTGGCCGACAGGACCTGGAGGAGGCCAACTCTGTGGGCCCTAACTGGTCGGAGGGAAGTATGAGGCAGAATGCGGTCCCGAAGATAGCCTGGTCCTAAGCCATGAAGGGCTTTAAAGCAAATTTCAGCAAATAATGCACTCAAAAGGAAGAAAAGGAATCCAGAAAAAAAGAAGTTACTTGTATAAAAATAAAAGAAAGAAAAAGAAGTTAAGAGAAGGAGAGGGAAGGGAAAAACCCATAAGAAGTGGAATTTCTGAGAGACCAAAAGAGAATGGATGATGAGGGGAAGGTTAATGGAAAGGAAGCAGGGTAATGAGATATATGGTAATAGATTTATTGGTATTAAGGTTATTAATTGTGTATAATTAATTATAGTATAAGGTTTTTATATAAGAATGGAATATGATGATATATATTATGTAAACTGAATTAAATTTTGATGATGATTTAAAAAAGAAGGATGTAGGGGAAGAAAGGGGGTGCAATTGTTGGAATGTTATAAAATTTGTGCAATTATTATTTTAAAATTTTTACATATAAGACTTGTAATGGGGAAAAAAGAGTGATAATAAGATATATATTAGTAGATCTATTTGCATCAATATTATTAACTGTGTATAATTAATTATGGCATAAGGTTTTTATATAAGATTGGCATATGATGATATATACTATGGAAAGTGAATTAAATTTCGATGATGACTTAAAAGGGAAGAACTTGGGGGAAAAAAGATGGGAAATAAATTACACTATACACTAAATAGTGTAATTACTATTTCAAAAGGTTTTTTATATAGGGCTTGTAATGGAAAGGAAGAGGGATAATAAGACATATATTAATAGACTTAATTGCATCAATATTATTAATTGTGTATAATTAATCATGATACAAGGTTTTTATATAAGATTGGTATATGATGATATATATTACAAAAAGTGAAAATTAAATTTTGATGATGAATCTAGAAAGGAGGAAGGGAATTAAATTACAGTATAGTAGATGAAATTGTTGGAATGTTATAAAATTTGTATAACACCTTAAAAAGTTTTTATATAAAATTTGCATAATTTTTAAATTTGATTGAATGTTGAGAGAATGTTGATAATTTGTGGGTTTCTGTATATTGGGAAGTTGGTAATGTTATCAGCCAATAGATGGATGTGTAGCGATAAGTTTAGATTTTGTTCAAATATTGAGGATGATTTAAAATAAGAAAAATTGAGTAATAAAGGTGAGAGGAGGATTGAAAAGGTAAACGAGATTAGAAATTTAGGGCATTTAGAGATGATTGAATAAAAATAAAATAAGTAAAGATAAAAATTAAGGAAAATAAGAAGCATGGCCCAAAATTAAAAATACAAAAAGGATGGAGTTGAAAGATAAATATGAAAAGAGGTATAAGAGAAAATGAATGTGCATGGAAGATAAGCAATAGTGATTAATTGGAAGAAATTTGGAAATTGAAAGTAGTAGATCCAGGCAACAAAAATAGGTAGTAAAGAAGTAGCATTATGATAGTAGTAATATACCTAGAAATAAATATAATATATGTATAAATAGGGGGAAAAATATAAGTCTAAGAGTAGCACCGAGGATTAAATGAAGTTAGGGATTTGAGTTACCGTATTTTTCAGAGTATAAGACGCACCGGAGTATAAGACGCACTTTAGTTTGGGGGGAGGAAAATAGGGGGGGGGGAATCTATCTACCAGGTATTCATCTGGCTAGCGTCCTTAGTCTGTTCAGCTTCAGCACATTATTTTATCCTCTGGTTAGGGCTGAAAAAGCCTTTTTCAGAGGGAGTAGGAATGAAAACAAGCCTGCAAAGACTTATGGCAGGAAAAACTGCTTCAGAGGGAGTAGGAATAAAAATAAATGCAGCAAGTCAGGAAGATCATTAGCACTGTGTTAGGGCTGAAAAGCACTGCTTTTTCAGAGGGAGTAGGAATGAAAACAAGCCTGCTAAGACTTAGGGCTGGAAAAAACCTTCTTCGGAGGGAATAGGAAGCCGGGAAGATCATTAGCACATCGTTAGGGCTGGGGGAAAAAGCTTCCAAAAAGCTACATTCGAAGTATAAGACGCACCCAAATTTTCAGCCTCTTTTAGGGAGGAAAAAGGTGCGTCTTATACTCTGAAAAATACGGTACCTGTCTGTTAACCATAAAATGAATTATGATTAGATTAATTCAGGGAAGGGAAAGAGGGCAGAGGAGGAAGTAGAGAAGGAAGGGGAGAGGAAGAGGAGGGAAGTAGGAAAGAGTGAGAGAAGGAAAAAGAAGGTAGAGGGAAGAGAGGGAGGTAGAGGGAGCGGAGTCTTATGAGATCAAGTGTATGGAACTTCTTTTCTTTTCAAGAGAGTTACTCAACTGGACTCCTGTCCAAGTATACAGTAGGTTAAGTGAAGCAAAGACACGTCACGTATATGAACAGATTGTTTCTATGGGCATAGGGTGAACCACTGGTTGTTACCTGTTTCAGTCTAGCATATTTGGTCTAACCTGAGTAGTAGTACTCAGGTTAGGTATGATATCTTTCCAGTTGTCTATTCCAAACTTGTAAGTTGAGTTTTGACAGTTTGAAAGTGTGTTTGTGTGCGTGTATCCTCATGAATGCAATATTTCACCTTAGCAATTAACATTAAATTGTTCATCATTAGTAACACCTACATGAAATGTCAGGATTATTATAATTGTATTTTGAGCACGGGAAAAAAAAGACTGACAAACTAGAAAAGGGTGCAGAAGAGAGAGTCCCAAATTTAGATTACCTGTATGTTATAAAACTTGAAAATGTAAGACTGGAGTTCCTGGAAAAAAGGATTGATCTAAGGTCAGTTTTCAAATATTATTTTCAGTACGACCATGAACCAGGCATGCTGGCTGGGGAATTCTGAGACCTGAAGTCCACACAGCTTAAGTGTGTTACTGATGAAGAATTGCTTGGAAAAGATGGAAATAGCAGTCCAGGGAAAGTCAAGGAAAGACTATCCCTGCAATGCTATACAGTGATAGTGGATGGACATGTTCAGAATGATACAAGTACTTTTCCACTTGTCCACAACCAAATAAAAATTGAGGCCCTATCCTCTTGACCTGGCTCCACCCTATTATTAGGTTGTCCTCTTCTTTGTCATTATTGACCACTCTATTCTTAGAAGGTGAGAAATACCTGTTGTCCTAAAAAGTGTTTTGAGCACATAGGGATTAGTCATGGCCCCCAAGAACAAATGCAATTGCTGTGAGTCTTCCCATACTTATGAACACACTATATATTTATAGAAATATATTTTGCTTCCTTGATTCCTTCAAACTCAAAAGTTGGAATCTATGTGGGGAATCATAGAGTCTTAGGGCCTTTCGTTTCCTTAGTTCATTATAAAGCTAAGAAGTCTCCAGTGTTCCTTTTAATTTAGGACATAACGCCAGCCTTCTCTGGTTCATCATGAAATAAGGGCGAGGTGGAGGAATTAGAGGGATTTACAGCAAGGTTGGATTTGTCATGGCTTGCAGTTCACAAGTACCTTAAGACTTTAACTCAGAATGGGTCCAAAATATAATTTTCCTTCATTACCTCACATAAATTAAGACCCTGAACCAGCAGGATATGGTGTCACATTCAGTAACCCCAATGCATTCACAAACATGCTCATGCATTTTTAGAGCTTTATTCATAAGCTCTATGTTACTCAAATGTTTTCTTCCATGTCTCATGTTCCATGGATAGTGAAAGCACTTCCCCCACATTTTCTATAGCTGCATTTCTAATATGCATGGTTATCATGGTGGACAAAAAGGTAGAATGCATCACAGCACCGCAAATTACCCACACAAGGTTTGCCCAAGTTAAAAGCTTGTCTTAGAGCTGATCATCCTTTACCAGCTTTGGTACAATATCATATGTTCAATTTGGGTTCTAGCATTAGAAAGATTCTTTTCTTTTCTTTTTCTTTGGGGTGGGGTGCTGGACCAGATGTTGATGGATGTTTGTCTCTATAGAAGCTACTACAGGAATGGAAGTAAATGGAAGACAGGATGAATCATCAGAACACCTGCCAATATTTTTTTATTTTTGTCAAGTACATGTTGGTAATATACATAGATATAACATTGTTTATATACATAAGATGGGTACTGATAAGAGGGAACATTAGGACACGGACGGTAGGCACGCTGGTGCACTTATGCATGCCCCTATATTATATCTATCTATCTATCTATCTATCTATCTATCTATCTATCTATCTATCTATCTATCTATCTATCTATCTATCTATCTATCTATCTATATGTGTGTGTGTAGGATTTTTTGCTGATAAATGAAAATAAAGGGAGACTATTATAGATCTATTTCGAGCTTATTTTGCTCTCGTCAGATAGCCATACCCCTTACTGGGATTTGAACCCGGGCCGGCTGCCTTGTAAGGCAGCAACTTAACCATTAGGCCATAGGCTCTGTTCCCAATCAGCTCTTTCACCAGGAAAGGGTTATATATGTTTTTCTGTTGTGTTATCCTGGTGTACCCAAATATGGGAGAGAAAGCATCACAGCTTCCTTTTTGCCTTTCAGCCCCTCACTGGGACCATCCAGGCTGTTTTTTATATAGCCGACACACTATTCTATATGTGTAGGATTTTTTGCTGATAAATGAAAATAAAGGGAGACTATTATAGATCTATTTCGAGCTTATTTTGCTCTCGTCAGATAGCCATACCCCTTACTGGGATATGTGTGTGTGTGTGTGTGTGTGTGTGTGTGTGTGTGTGTGTGTGTGTGTGTGTGTGTTTATTTTCATTTATCAGCAAAAAATGTTACATATATATATATACACATATATATACATATATATATATATATATATACATACATACATACATACATACATACATACATACATACATACATACATATATATATACATATACATATACATATACATATACATATACATATACATATACATATACATATCTGTCGTGTTATCCTGGTGTACCCAAATATATATATGGATAGAAAGAGGCTTTGGTGGGAAAATATTCAACTAGCTCATGTAGATCCTTTCTTTGCATCAATAGAATTGAGTACATGACTACCAATAACTCTGCCCCTCACTATTCCCTTCCCATCCATAACTTACTCTTCCCCCCTTCTTCTTTCAAATGGCTAGGACATACTGAAAAAGCAACAGTATCAGCCATCAGATCTGACCTGGTTGTATTCAACCTCCAAGTCAAATGTATCACAGGGTTTTCATTCCTTGTACATCAACTTAAGGGTTGAGCAGACTTCTCCAGAATTCATGGCAGTGAACATAAGCGCTGTCTTTCAGAGACAATTGCTTAGCTGTTGCATTTATACACCGGCAGATGTTTGTTCTGGCAATGGGGTGCTCAAACAGCAAAGCACAGCACAGGACGTCAGATCAACCAATCAGCAGACAGGACTTGCACCTCCAGTTGAGATTTGGGAGGTATGTGCATCAGCCCATCTGCAGCTATCTGCAAGCTATGCTTACCCATCAACCCCTTCGCAGCATAGATATGCGGCGATGCCTACCCAGAGTTGTGAGCAACTCTAAATCAAGCTATATACTCCAGCTATTCTTGTAAATGCTGGATAACAATTCCCATTTCAAGCTTTTTTAGTAATGCTAAGATGTTTCAGTAAAGAAGAATGCACAATTTCCCTATCTAGTATAGACTGATAATTTGGAACAAGAATAGGCAACTTGGAGCCTTCAAAATGTTTTCCAGTATAACTCACACAGGGTAACAGCCTGCAGATTAGATTGAAACTAGTGATCTTGGAATATTCTTGGCTTGTTTTGCCACATTCAATCCAGGCCATGTTAATGTCATTCTTTCGTTCTTTCTCATTAATCATCACGTAATGATGCCATTAAAAAGCTTACAAGCCAGGGTGATGTGAGAAGATTTCTTTGATCTCTCTGCAAGGAAGATTTGGAACATTTTAATAAAGTGTATTATAAGGATTTGGGCACAAAAGCAACCTGTTTCCTTCACTCAAGAGCTTTAATCTTCTCCCTCAGCTGCCAAAAAAGAAGCCCCCGCCTTTTCTTAAAAAAAGCCTACTTGCACAAAGGAAAATAGGAGAGAAAGAGAATAGACACATACAGAGGTGTGAGATGTTGAAAGGCGCCCATGAATTGAAGCGTTTGGGTGATAATTGTGTCCTCTTTATCGGGGGGGCCTATTTCTCTGTTGCTTTTCCAATCCTGGATCAATAGTGGGTGCAAATGAGCCAAATAAAAAAGGGAGATGCTTTGATTAGACAATACTAGTGGTGAAAAATGATATTGACCGAGAAAACTGAGTCAATGCATTAATTAGAAGGTGAAATATTTGTTTTTTCTTTGAAAGCAAAAATGCTCAGCATAGCAGAAGATCACCTCCGGAGAACTGTCACCCAATTTTATTCTCAGTGCATTAATAGAAGAAAGTATATGACCTAAAAAGGTGTTCTATTTTCATACTGCTGCCCCAATGCATGGAGCAACTATATAACTGAAGTGTTCATTTATAGGAAGAACAAACTTCTGACTGAACCTTTCTAATTCACCTGGGAGTGGTGCAGTTCCTGTTAAGGGAAGCATCCGTCCGAATGCTACCATGTTAAGGTGAGAATAAATCTCGTAGAGGCGATGTGGATCTTTTCTTGGAATCCAGACACTTAAAAATAAAGCCGAGATTAAAAGTCTAATAGAAAATATTTATTTCAGTACAAAAACAATAAATCATGAATAGTTACATTCTTGCTAATAAATCGTGACCATTCCGGTCAGAGTAAAAGGCAGAAGAGAATAATGGAGAATCAGGAATGCACACATGCGCAGGAGATCACATCACGTGTCCTGCTTGTATTGGAATGAACCATAATATTAGAATAGGGACTTCCGGTTTGGCGTTCGTCGTCGAATGGCGCTCCTTCTTCAGGGCGCTTTCCCGACTCCCTGTCAAGCCGCCAGAACAGCTGTCTGGCGGCTTGGAATCTCTCTGCCCCGGACATAGGGGGGAGAGGAGAGCGTGGCAGGTGGGGTAGAGCCCCCCTGGCGCCCTAGGAGTCATCTAGGGGCGCGGAGGGAAGGCTCCCCAAGTAGCCTGCCCCTAGCTCCGGGAGCCTGGGAATCTCCGCTTTTGCGGAGCAAGATGCCGAAGCCGCCGCTGCTTCCAGAAGAGGATTTTTAAAACTTTTTTTCTGTGTACTTAATGAAGCAGACAGAGAGAACCAGGGGCTTTGCTGGGCAAGTATGGATTTTCTTTTTCTTTTTTAAAAAAATCCTCGGCTAACTTTCACTTTGAAGAAACAAAGTAACATTTAATATGCAACAATATGGCGTTTGAAGGAGGAGAAGTGAAAGTGATTTCCGTTTTGCTTGTGGTTCTCTTTTTTCATGGAAACTCTTTGTTCCGAAAACTGAAAACTGGCTGTCCTTCTTATATTCTCTGATAACTGATAATTTTTTATATAAAAAATAATAATAATAATAATAATAAGGATTATTCGCCTTTGAAAGTGGAAAGTATTTTTTTAGAGATCTGGCTTTTTAAGGCGTTTTGAAGAAGTTGGGAAGAGAAGTGAAGGTGATTTTTGCTTTGTTTGTTTGTGGCTCCTTCTCTTATGGAAAATTATAACTTTGAAAACTGACTTTTTTTTTTTCCTCTGTCTCCTGATTTTGGAAGTTAAAAACTTTCTGTCTCTTACATTGGAAAGAATTTTATTTTGAGTTATGGCTTCTCTCTATACCTCTTTGGAAATATAAAAATGGTTTTAAGTCTGGAAAGATTGGGTTTTTTTTTTCTTTCCGGCTTTTCTCTTGTGGAAATTTTGAAAACTGACTTTTATTCTTTGTTCCGTGACCTTGGATTATAACAGCAACTGATAACCTCACTAAAATAAATAAATTATAAAAGACTATTTGCCCTGGAAATTACAAGATTTTTTTTCTTTCTTTTTTTAAAGATTTGACCCTTTTTTGCATTTCTTTGGAATTACAATAAAGAACAAGTGAAAGTTATTTGTGTTTTGCTTGTGGTCTCTGGACTTTGGGAAACTTTTGTATTTGAAAACTGGTCTCTATTTTTGATTCTCAATTCTGGACTATAAAACAATCGATAGTGATTTGGCACTTTCAGTGTAATTTTTTGGAACTACAACAATGGCTTCAAAGTATGGAATGATTGCCTTGAATAAAAGGCCTATTTATCCCTCCGCTTATACTTCTAAAATGCAACTTGCTACTGAGTCAACACCTCCACAAGCTTTGACATCGGAAAACTTATTAAATACTTTAAAGATTATGAAACAAGACTTAATTTTGGAATTTAACCAAAAAATCACAGAAATAGAAAAAAAAATGCAGGATGCTTTAAAGAATATGGAAAAGCAGTTACGGATGGATATGTTAGAGGTTTGTAAAGGTTTAGCAACAAATGTTGATGTTTTGGAGGACTGTATTGAAACAAATAAACAAGCGCTGGCAACCTCGGTGGAATATATAAACAAATTTCAAAAGGACATTGCAAATTTTGAAACAGAGGTGTTGATGTCACAGTTTAGAAGAACGCAATTAGCCATTAGAGTAAGAGGGTTGAAGGAAGGTTTATATGATAATTTGAAAGGAAGAATGATTGAGGCCTTGGTACAGGTTTCTGGAATTTCTAAAGATGAATTGGCTACACAAATAGAAAAGATATACAGGGTCAACTCGTGGCACGCAAAACAAAAACATTTACTAAGGGACATTGTTATATATTTTACCACAAGAGTTTTACGGAACAGAATTATCCAGGCGACGTTTAAGAATAATCTTCAGGTGAATGGTCAGGAACTTAGGATATGGAAAGAAATTCCCTCTAAAATGCTTAAAGTTAGAAAAGAATTTACTTTTTTGATTGATGAACTTAAAAGATTGGATTTACAATATAAATGGGAAGCACCAACAGGAGTAACGGTGAAATTTTTGGAGAAAAGATATCGGCTGAATACGATAAATAAAGCTATCGAATTTTATGTTAATATTTTAAAGGCTGATATATCTAAAATTCCAGAAGAAAGATGTATTAATGTAGAAGAGGATAAGGAGGAAAAGTCATCTTTACCGGATCAAAATGATATAGTTTCAAAGAGTCAAAGTGAACTGCAGAGCCAGAAAGATGTGAAAAAGGAGATGGAGCACTGGGACCAGATGGAAGATGAGCTGATAAATTCAAAATCATTAAGATATAAAGGGAGGCATCCAATAAGATATAAAGAGAAGTAGTGTTGATATGTATTAGATGGATGGAGATAATATAATTGTATTTTCTTCTTCTCCTTTTTTTTATTGTTGTTTCTTCTTCTTTTTTTCTTAAAAAAATTTTTTTTCTCTTTTTTAATAATTCTTTTTTAATTTTTAATTAAAATTATTAAGTTATAAATTATTACAATTAGATTTTAAAAGTCGTTTTAAAGGAAGGATTTTTTTTCCTTTTGCTTTAGGTTTTCGTTTTTCTCTCTCTCTCTTCTAGGTTCCTACTATTATTATTATTATTATTATCATTATCATTATTACTATTGTTACTATTTTTATTGTTATTATTATTATTATTAATATTAATATTACCTTTAAGGATATCTTTTTATTATGAATTAACAAGTTGTGTATAATAATACTATGTGGTTATGATGAAATTCAAAAGTTTTATTATTTAATATGTAGACACCTAATATTATTTTTAGTTTTATTTGAATTAATAAGTTGTTTTATAATAATATGTTGTTATGATAAAATTTAAAAGTATTATTATTTAATATTTAGATATTAGCTACGTAAAATTTTCTCGGTTTTAGTTAATCATGAGATTATTATTATTATTAATGTTTTTTTAAAGATTTAGTATTATTAATAATTTTTATAGGTCTAGAAAGTTGATTGAAAGGAAGAGGGAAAAACTGTTTTCCTTCCTTTGTTTAACCCAGATTATTATTATTATCAACAATATATATTAATATATTTTTACTTTTTATTTTTTATCTTTTAGAATTATATTGGAAATAATGGAAAATATAGAAATTTAATGATGTTAGCATTGTATAATTTGGAGTTGAGGGGTTTTTCTTCTTTCTTTTTCTGTAATTACTGATATTACGCCCTGAATTCTCTCTGGGAAGTCCGGGGGGGGGAGGGGGGGAGGGAAGGGGGTGGGGGTGGGGAGAAAAAAAATGTTTGTACTCTGTACTAATAAAACTTTTCCAATAAAAAAAAAATATTAGAATAGGGATGCATCACCCTGCATAGACATACAACTGGCAATATTCACTATGTGACAGTTCCCCTAGGCTTTAGAGAGCAGAGGTAGGTAAGCTGGTTCTCCAATATACATTGGATACCAATGCTCATATTATGGACAGAAGCAAGACCTATAGATCAAAATATTGGAGTGAGAGGGAAAAGGTTTTCTATTCCTGATCTAAACCCTATTGTCATTTTCAGATAGAAAGGTAAAGGTTTCCTTCGTGTAATAGTGTCTATTTGTCCAAGGGGGTGATGCTAATCTCTGTTTCCTAGTCGAGGGAGCTAGTATTGTCTGAAGATGCTTCTTTGGTTATGTTGCTGGCATGACTATATATGCAGAGGTGCATGGAATGCTGTTATCTTCCCATCTTCCCATCTTCCCATTTACCTACTTGCATTTACATCAGGGGTGGGTTCCACTTACCTTCGCCACCGGTTCGGATCGCGACGTTTTGCATGTGTGCGCATCCCCTCATGCGATTTGGCTTCCGTGCATGCTCAGAAGCAGGAATGAGCCCAACACACAGCTGAGGAGCTGATCAGCTGTGCTTTGGGCGAAGAAATAAAGGTCAGAATTCACCCGCAGGTGGGCGGGAGGGCCCTTTTTCAAGCTGCAGAAGGGAAAAAATCCGCACAAAATCCAAAAAAAAGATGGCGGCACGCACAGACTGGCACCGACAGTGACATCACCAGTGGGTCGCTACCGGTTCAGGCGATCCGGTCCGAACCAGGAGGAACCCACTCCTGATTTACATGCTTTCAAACTGCTAGGTTGGCAGGAGCTGCAGCAAGAATAAGAGTTCACCCCATCATACATTACTTGTGCTTCAAAGTGCCCACCTTCTGGTGGACAAGCCCAGCATCTTTGTATTTCATTTACTTCAACACAACATAAGCCAGGTTTCTTATGACCTTCCAAGATGTGCTGTTGAAAGGAGATCTGGACTTTTTTTTAATCCTTTCTTAATTGTACAACTGTTAGCTCTCTATGAAAGGAATTGTCAGGTGATCCCCGTGGAGGAGATGCTGACGACTTGCCTTATCTAAGTGTACTTCATTTCCTGGAGTAGGTAAGATAGGAAATCTCACGCAGAAAGATGGAAAGTAAACTGGATTATCTCTAGTGGTTTCAAGAGAGAAGATATCTCAAGATGCAGATCGGTTTTAGCACTTGAAAATCTTGTTGCCTAACAACTGAGAAGAGATCAGGAAGTTTGTCTTTTGATGTAGGGTTTTGTTATGTTCTGATTTAGTTTCTTGGTTGCATAGTCAGCTGCCTTTTTCAAGCTGTAATTTTTGTTTTAAAAATATAATTTTTATTAAAACGTTTAAACAAGAAGATAAAAGCTAATACAAAGTAATAGAAAGTAAGACAGAAAAAAGAAAAAGAAAGAAATCAGAGACAAAGCAATAAGTGCAAGAAAAGAAAAAAAAGGAAAAGAAAAATAGAAAAGTATACAGAAGTGGCTTCCTGTATTCTTCACAGCAGTTATAAGTACAAATATATTTTGGTCTTTTTCTATAAAGTTACATTGTTTTAATCTTTTTTCTATTATCTATCTATAATCTTGCTCAATAGTAGTAACTGTTGAGTGGTACTTGAGTAACTGTGGTACCTTGCTCAACAGTAGTAACTGTGAGAGGGATCTTGGAGTCCTAGTGGACAACCGTTTAAATATGAGCCAGCAGTGTGCAGCAGCTGCCAAAAAAGCCAACACAGTTCTAGGCTGCATTAACAGAGGGATAGAATCAAGATCACATGAAGTGTTAATACCACTTTACAATGCCTTGGTAAGGCCACACTTGGAATACTGCATTCAGTTTTGGTTGCCACGATGTAAAAAAGATGTTGAGACTCTGGAAAGGGTGCAGAGAAGAGCAACAAAGATGATTAGGGGACTGGAGGCTAAAACATATGAAGAGCGGTTGCAGCAACTGGGTATGTCTAGCTTAATGAAAAGAAGGACTAGGGGAGATATGATAGCAGTGTTCCAATATCTCAGGGGTTGCCACAAAGAAGAGGGAGTCAAACTATTCTTCAAAGCACCTGAGGGTAGAACAAGAAGCAATGGGTGGAAACTAAACAAAGAGAGAAACAACTTAGAACTAAGGAGAAATTTCCTGACAGTTAGAACAATTAATCAGTGGAACAGCTTGCCTCCAGAAGTTGTGAATGCTCCAACACTGGACGTTTTCAAGAAGATGTTGGATAACCATTTGTCTGAAGTAGTGTAGGGTTTCCTGCCTAAGCAGGGGGTTGGACTAGAAGACCTCCAAGGTCCCTTCCAACTCTGTTATTATTATCTACCTTCTTTCTATAATGATAATGAAATTATCAAAACCATAAGTCACAAGTTCATTTTTTTCATTTTTACACAAGTCCATAAGAGACTTCCAGTCAGTAATAAATGTAGCTAATATATTTTCTTTAATTATACGCTTTAATTTATCAATTTCAGCAAAATCTGCCAACTTCCCCAACCATTTCTCCATAGTGGGTAGTGTCAAATCTTTCCAATCTTTTTGCACACAGTTAATCTCGCTGCTGGGATTGTATATTGAAACAATCTTGCAGGATCCAATCTGTGTTGGTTACTGGGACCAAAGGTTTACTCTTCCAAGCTTTCGAGCAAGTGCTGGATTGATGATTAAAAAATGAGAATTTTTCTTTTGCAAAGGGAAAGGGACTTAATAAAACTTGCTTTAAATATCGGATGATTTACTCCACATTCATTGTGAGTGCTAGGGGCAGACAAATAATTTTGTGACAAAATAGAGTGAACGTATATTTCAAAGTCATGGTCAAGATTTTAAAAAATCTTATTGCTATCAAATCTTCTATCTGCCTGTTGAGATACTCCTCTTGCTGTCATATCTGAGTGCTTAACATTTACACAGTAGCACTTGAGAATATTGAAATTAAAAGTACATTAAAAATTAATTTACTTGTTGCCATTCAACCATAACAAAAGACTAGGAGCATTCAATGACAAAGGAGGTAGCAAGCTTACAACCAACAAAAGGAAACCTTTTCACGATGTGTGACAGGTGTAAGCTATAGGACTTTTGGGGCAAGGATTGAGGTCAAGAATATAGGTAGAAAGATTTGATGGCATTATAAATATCCAGGCATCAAATTCCAAAGATTCTATAATCATAACTATCACTAGATGCCACACCCCATTTAATGAAAACATTTCTTCCCACTTTATTAAGTAACCAGTTGGGGAATTCTCCATTTTCTAAATATGGGCATTCCAACTTCCTTTGATTCAGGAAGAATTCTGTATGCAAAAGCAGGTCAGAGTCTATGACAGAATGTCTCCGAATCCCAGAATGAAGGGAAGGAGCAAAATGTCTCAAAAGAGAGTTGGACTTTACAAAAAGAAATTGTTTAGTCCAGGGCAGAGAAGAAATGTGAGAAAGAGACTCGGGGTTTTTTCTGGAGAATAACAGAGAATTTTTATAAAATAATACTGTATATTGTTGATACATGATGCCAGAAAAATTATCTAGAATGTATAAAGATACTTCAGACATGATGAAAATGTAAACAAATACAGGAACCCTTTTATCATGCTTGGTGGACATTAAAAAAATAAAAAAGGATGCAAATAAATACTTTGGCACAGAGGACTTTAAAGATCAATATTCCATAGAAAGCCACAACTTTTCCTTTTAGGACTAATGGATAAACAGAAAAAAGCCATGGACTCCCCTCCATGGATACCCCTGGCAGAGAGATCAGACACAAAGTAGGAAAGTTTCTCTAGCATCTTTAGAGTTTTCATCAAATGCAGTTATGTGACAAGTGCAAAATAAAATAAAATAACCCAACCTTGCTGTGAATAAAGTGAGAGGAATCATTCTTTCTATCTGGTTACCCTATTCATTAGAAACACCATCTTTATTTCTTTCAAAACCAACAATTTTCTCCAGCATGGTGATCTTTCATATCATCCAGCATCAAGATTTGTTCCCATAATAATTTGGCTATGAAACAGGGACTCTTGATATGGTTTATAGTTTCAATCAATCAATCAGAATAGAGCTGGAAGACAATGGACTCCAGAGGATGGTCGAGAACAGGAAGGCCTGGAGGAACGTTGTCCATGGGATCGCGATGGGTCGGACACAACTTTGCAACTAACAACAACAAAGAGCTGGAAGGGACCTTGGAGGTCTTCTAGTCCAGGTTCCTGCTTAAGAAGGAGACCCTATCCCATTTCAGACAAGTGACACTCTTCTTAAAAATATCCAGTGATGAAGCACCCACCCTTATGATACACCTTTGCTTTACTTGTGTCTAGCCATTTCCCCTCTATACATAGCAAATGTTTCTGTGAAGAGGAGATTATTTAGTAGCCTTATGTTCCATTTTTCCCCTTGGAGCTTAAGGCAACACAACCTATTTATTATGATAATAGCCTTGACTGGTAGATGTGAAAGAAAGTAATTGTCCCTAAATCTACAGAATGATTTTGAACCTGGATCTCTTAAGCTACTACTCTTAAGTCATTCCACAGAGTGGCCAAGAGCAATTGTTAGGAGCAGACAGGCAGACTAGGAAGTGGTTAAGTTTCTTGCATGCTGCACTAAGCTGTATTCTACATTTCTCTTTCCTTTGTCATTGTGTTATTGTTGTATGTCAATGCTTCACAAAGAAATATGAATTGCTCAGGCCTTTCTTGTTTCTCTCCATCGAGAGATGGAAGGGGGGGGCAGACATAAAAACCCTGTTGGCTTCATAGTTTTGCTATAAAAGAGGACACAGGAGGAAATGGAGCAGGGACATTGTAAACAGAATGAAAAAAAAAAGTGATAATATTGCACTCTCTGCTTTCCTGGCTCTTTCGCCTGCCTTCAGTGGCCACCCTGGTACGTCTTAATGTTCCTTTTCCTTGTTCATCTTGTAAATACTGTGCCACTTTTGTCTTGAGCTCTGTTGCCAAGTGGGAATCTGCTTAGAGTGCCAACGCGGAAGGAAAGAGAATAGTGGAGGTGCCTGGCATATCCTTTAATGGAGTTGCGTAGAGGCAGCAGGCTTTAGTACAGAAAACTTACAATGGTCATTTAGTGACCAATTCACAGATACAACTGCACTGAAAAAAGTGACTTATGACCGATTTTTACATTTACAACTGTTGCAGCTTACCTTGTAGTCACCTGATCAAAATTAGGACATTTGGCAACTGGCATTTATTTATGACGGTTGCAGTGTCCTGGGGATATATATGCTCACCTTTTGCAACCTTCTGACAAGCAAAATCAATGGACAAGCCAGATTCACTTAACAATCATGTTACTAACTTAACAACTGCAGTGATTCACTTAACAACGGTGGCAAGAAAGGTAGTAAAATGCGGCAAAACTCACTTAACAAATGTCTCCCTTAGCAACATAAATTTCGGGCTCAGTTGTGGCCATACGTGAAGGACTACCTATATTTGGCTCATAATTTTCTTTAGAATGGCACATTCAGAGCAGTTTTCTCCAAGTTACTCAGGAATTCCAGAGTTCCAACATATTCGGGATGGGGCCAGTAGGAAAGAAAATTGAAACAGAGCATTATAGGAAAGGATACAATTGCTTGTGATCTGCAACTACATTTTGTAAAGCGTCTCTTGTAGTGTGTTTAATTGTGAGATCTTTTTTTCACTAAGGTTCATATGTTTACTCAGACTATTAATTTCCGTAAGATAAAGCCTTGAGGATCCAATTGCTTTATATTTTGCATATATATTTTTACTAGAATGATGTACATTTTTCACACATGTTTTGTATTAAATACATATTTTACATCTAGTGAGTGCAAAGCAGTAACTAAAAACCTACAGAAAGTCATTATGATGTTTTGGAGACATTTTGAAAAAGATGCCTGGAACACAGGAATATAAATGATGTTCTGTTTGCAACTTTTAAAGCAGCTGTATTTTTGTTGTTGTTGTTGTTGTTATCATGCAGCCTGTAGCAGCTGCCATATGATTCTGGGAAATGTCACTACTACTTTAAAGAGTTGCAGACAAAACCTATGTTCACACCCATTCAAACTCTGAAGCATTATTTAGGACTCAGATCAGGGGTGAAATCCTCCCGGTTCGGGCGGGCCGGTCGGTCGTCGTCGAGCCGATAGAGCCGATAGCGATCGCAGCGCGAGCCTTCCCCCACCCGCTTCCCCCGCCTGCCTGGACACCGCCATTTGGGTTCTTTTACCCTCTGCGCATGCGCAAAGTGTTCTGCGCATGCACAGAGGGTAAAAGAACCCAAATGGTGGCGTCCAGGCGGGCGGGGGAAGCGGGTGGGGGAAGGCTCGCGCTGCGATCGCTATCGGCTCTATCGGCTCGACGACGACCGACCGGCCCGCCCGAACCGGGAGGATTTCACCACTGACTCAGATCTAAAACACTGCATACCTCTGCTTGATCATACCTGTATTTCCCCGAAAATAAGACCCTGTCTTATATATTTTTTGCCACCAAAAAAGGCACCAGGTCTTATTTTCATGGGGTGTGTGTGTTATCATCCACTGATTCACCTCACTTGCACACGTTGCCCCTAGCCTTCTTTTCGCTGTCAGAGGCCTTCAGGAACTTCTTTGGCTGACAAGGCCAGCAAGGCTTTCCTGAAGGCCTCTGAAGCCCATAACAGAGCTCCGAATCGATCCGGCTACAGAGGCCTTCAGAAAAGCCTTGCTGGCTGCAGAAGAAATGGGCTAAGGTGTGCAAGGCCTGAACTATCTGAAGGTAAGTAATAGGGCAGCTCCACCCCCATCCCCACCCTAGCTTAATTTTTACCCTGCATCCTGGAGTTAATTAGGGCTTATTTTTTTGGGGGGGGGGTAGGGCTTATATTGGGCACACATGTAAAAATCAAGAACTTACTTTCTGAGTAGGTCATATTTTCGGGTAAACACGGGTATTAGAAATATTCTTGTGAATCCACCTTCCCCCCGGATTATGAATAAACCTATTAGCAGATAGCTGGGCCTCTGTTTGGTCCTTTCAGTGACCACAGCTTATGTTTTGGGGAAAAGATGTCTTCAACACTTGAAAGTTCATGGTTTCATGTCTCAATCAAATTAGAAATGCTAATTGGCCAAAGTCTCTGAGTGATTGGAAGACCTCTGTCAAAGGATAGCTGTGTAACAGGTGAGCATCACCAAAAACTAAGTGCCAAAGTCCCTTTCCATTGTAATACTTAATCTACCCACAAGTAGTGTGGCTTGTGGGGCAGGGCCAGTGAGTGAATTATATCCCCATTATCCCTTCACCCATTTGTTTAACAGGTTCATATAAGCATTCCTTAGGAGTTGCTATTTGCACATATAACAACATAATCACAAATTACTTTAAAACACAAGGATGGAGTCAGGTAAATATTTTCTTAGAGATTATTCCAGCTGGATTGGCCTTCCTGCAACTATGGCTCTCCCCACCAAGATCCTGGGACTTCTTTCATATTTTTAGTGTGATTTTATTAATGCATTTTTATTGATGCTACTTGTTAGTGCTTCAAAGGGCTTTGTATCTCAAATGTTGTGATCTAATTAATTGCAAGGAATGGCAAAGAAATAAAGACTTGACAGACAGAAGCATCTACTTGCTTATCCCTTGGCTTTGATATATCTGTTTAAAGAACTTGAGCCAAGCAGAGCCAGATTGAGATGGAGCAACAACTAAAGAAGTTGAGTGCCTTCACTGCAAGACAAGAAAACAGACTGCTCAGATGCAGCTTGGCCTATCTTTGCAACTGGTGAAGCTATGGCTGCAAACCTTGAGTGTAAAAACAGAACCAAGCAGATATAATCAGAATAATAGGACATATAATAAATTTAATCAAACTTCTATTTGATTTGCATTGATCCATGCTTTGATTGGCCCACTCACTGCTTTTAATAAGGACTAATTGGTTAATGTTGGTATCTTAATTTAGCCTCATCTATGAAATATTTTGTAAGATTGGAGCTGTGGAAAACAGTTGTGTTAAAACAGTGACTTCCCTATGCAGGCTTTCATCACTCTTTTGCATGGTAGGAGACACACTGTGAAGCAATGAGTATGTTCAGACTTTCAGGACACTATATTTAATCATATATTTAACAAACACAGGATATTAACCACCAATATTTAATATTTGCCTGACAAAAGATGCCTGCCTTTCAGAAACCTACAATTTCAGTCTAAAAGAATAATAGAAGATAAAATAATAATAAATAAGAGAAGGAGAAAGATAGGAAGGAAGGAAGAAGAAATGACGACTATCGGCAAATAATTTTGGTGTGGTTAATTTCCAGTTTACTTTGCACCAGCACCTTCCTGGTCAATTCCTCTGTCCAGATCAGAGTAGTTACACATGTCATTCAGAGATTGATGTATTTTGTTCCATCAAGTCATGTTTTGATTCCTAGAGACCACTTGTGATTTCCCTTATGATCTATCCCTAACCTATTCTTTCAAAACTCCAAATGGAGCACTCATCACCTCATGGTACTGCTAGCAAAAATATAGTGTGATGTTTATTTATTAAAATCAGCAAATATTAAAAAAATTAACTGGTAAGAATGGACTAAAGTAGGAAAGGAGAGATACTAAACACTGGCAATAGATTAAAAGGAAAAAGAACTGTTAGTTATCTACATTTTATCTACCATCTACCATTTACCATTTACCATTTACCATTTACCATCTACCATCTACCATCCATCCATCCATCCATCCATCCATCCATCCATCCATCCATCCATCCATCCATCCATTTATCTATCTATCTATCTATCTATCTATCTATCTATCTATCTATCTATCTATCTATCTATCTATCTATCTATCTATCTATCTATCTATCTATCTATCTATCTATCTATCTATCATCTATCTATCTATCATCATTTATTTATTTATTTATTTATTTATTATTTATTTTATTTGTTCACATTTGTATGCCGTCCAACTTTTGTATGCCCAAGGATCTGTTCACATTTGTATGCCGTCCACATTTGTATGCCCAAGGATCTGGGCAGCTTACAGCAAACAAAAACAATTTATATAAAACATTGTAAAACAAGTTATTAAAAATACATTTCAAATTTAAAAAAAACATTTCACTCATTTATACCATAAAAGGGGAGACCTTCAAAACTCACTTCAATCAGGTCATTTATCCCCAAGCCTGTCGGAAAAGCCAGGTCTTAATGGCTTCCGGAAGGCCAACAAGGTGGGGATGGTATGGATCTCTGACGGTAGTTGGTTCCAGAGAGCTGGAGCCGCCACAGAGAAGGCTCTCCCCCGCGGGCCCGCCAGCCTACATTGTTTAGCTGACGGGACCCGCAGAAGCCCTACCCTGTGGGATGTAACCGGTCGCTGTGAGATATGTGGTAATAAGCGGTCCCATCATCATCATCATCATCATCATCATCATCATCATCATCATCATCATCATCATCATCTTTAAAAAGGCACAGAATTTTTAAGAGCTATGACAAGCAATGTTGTTGGTTATTAACATTAGCAATCCCAAAAGGAGTGGCCTTTGTTTATTTCAGCTTTAATTTCTTGATGACCATAACAGCAGCCATATAGAAGTCATAAACGAGGACACCAGATGATCTCTCCCTATATTCTGCACCATGAAGGAAAAGGTTTGGAGGACAGATATGATGTATTCGACAATTGTCGTTATATAGTTCTCAGTGGATAGCACTATTTAGTTCTTTTTATAGAATTATGCATTTCCATTTGCCACTGTAATCTTAAATTTTGGTCTGGCTTTCTGACTGGGACTTCCCTGAAGCCTTCTTTCAAAAGACTCAACACATTCCTACATGTTGTTTGAAGTGATTGCTTCCATGTTTATTCCTGTGATGGGAGCAGCTGTCAATTTTACCTCAGAAGTAATAGTACAGTACAGTAGATGTAGCTAATGAAGTTGTGGGCTGTTTATATTCAGCTTGTTTTGTAAATTCTAGCTTTTATTCTTCAGTCTTTTATCTGCTGCAGTCAGGACTTCTGCAACCAATTAACCTCATCATAGTCTGGTAGCAACTTTAAAAACTGAAAATCAACATCATTATGCAAGCCAGTTTCCCATGAAGCATTCTGACATTCATAATACCGAACTGTAGGAAAGAGTAATGCGCCCAGTATTTGTCAAGATTTTAATAATAATAAAATCATGAAGAGGGACAGAGACAATTCAGTTCAATTTGCAGCCTCTCCAACTCATTTAGTTTACACAGTTTGCTGTCACAAATATTTGCTGTTGATATAGGTGGCTGGTGATTTTGTTGCAGATGTTAATAGGCTTTGTACTTGTATGGAACAATGGATAATTATACCCTGAATGCTTGCTGGAGTCAGATATTGGAGTTTGTATTTTAATCGCCTACATTATAATAAGAAAAAAACTGTATTAAATGTATTGCCCACCGCTCTTACCACAGGGTTAACCCTAAAAGTCCTTTGGACATATGCAAAAAGAAAGTATGGTCAATAATTATAGATGACATGTACTTTTCCCTATCCATTTCTGACCTCTCAATAGTGATGAGGCAGTGATGAAGAATAGTGATGAGGAATCCTTCCATTTCCCACTATCCTGTCAGAACTGAATAAGCTTCTTGGATGAGAAGCAAAACATCTTCAAAAGAAAAAACAAGAAAGCCCAGTTGCCTCCTGAAAAAGCACCTTTGGGATAGTGATGAGGAAGGTTCTTACCAAGGAAGAATCCATATTTGGCTGAAAGAAGTTACAACCTACTGAGAAATTAGGCAGACCTACACCAACCTTCTCCATCATGGTATCCTTCAAATGCAACGAGATAACAAACCTTGACCAAGCTGGTTTGGAACTTTGGAGGGCCACAAATTCTACCAGCCTAGAGGGCACCAAATTGTAGAAAATGCCACAGGCCAGAACCAATATTGAAAGTGCATAGAAATTGATTCAGGTTAGGTATTAAGAATTTTTTTAACTGTAAGAGTTGTCAACCAATTGAATATGTTGCCATATAAAGTGGTGTGTTTCCTCTCACTGGAGGTCTTCAAAGGAGGCTGGATAGCCACCTGTCCAAGATGCTTTAATAGACCTGTACCAAGCAAGGGGTTGGATTCAGAGGTGGGTTCCTCCCGGTTTGGACCGGTTCGCCCGAACTGGTAGCAAACCGCTGGTGATGTCATGGAGCCAGTTCAGTCGGTGCCGGTCAGTGGATGCCGCCATCTCTTTTTTTGAATTTTTTTGGGGGTGGTGGTGTTGAATTTTTTTCTGATTTTTTTTCCTTCTGTGCATGCTTAGAAGCTAAGTTTACGGCACTCCGCATGTGCCGCCATCTTGTTTTCGGCTTTTTGTTTAATTTTTTAAAATTTTCAGCACTGTACATGTGCACGCCCACGAGGCGCTGCCATGCGGTGTGGGAAGAAGCGAACCGACGGCGAGGTAAGTTAGAACCCACCCCTGGTTGGATTAGATGACCTCTGAAGTACTTACCAACACTAGAATTCTATGATTAGTCCATGGTTTCAGCAGGGGAGTACCCTACATTTTCTAAAAATGACTTTGAAGCATGGCTTAATGATTCTAATAGGAATACTGAGCAATGCAATGTGGCAGATTAAACATCTGATAAATTAAATTTACTCCTCATAAGAACTTAGTAGTATTTTTTGGCTAACATCCTTTCAAATCAGCTTAATTTTCCATGAGAGTGATCCAGACTCAAACCATTATCTTGCCCTATAGGTATCTTACATCTTCAGTCTTCCTTCTAGCTTGCTAGCTCTTCCACTTTGTTGTTGTTGTTTACTCCTGAGGTTTATTTTTTCCTTGTGTAAAACTGTTCTAGAAACTCTGGAGGTTGTTTTTTCTCTTAGCACATATTTTGTTTTGATAAACTACAATGTTTTGTCTGCAGAAAAGTATTAACCGCTTACATATATTTTCTCAAAGACCATGCATGAATATTAAAAGGGATTTATACTTACAATGGCTTCGGGCAGTTGAGTCATCCATTATATTTTGTCATATCACACTGTGGTAATGTGAAAATCTGGGAGTCCCTCCAGTAATCTTGATTAGCAGTATGAGGGCCTCCCCCCTTTACTTTTTTTTGCTGTAAACACATTTACTTTCTCTACATGCCATGTTCACATTAAAAATTATGTGATTCTTAATCCATTGCTTTGTTTTAATTACAATAATAATAATAGAAATATTTTCCCCCCTTTTCTCTGTCTCACTTTAGAAAATAATTGCTAACAAGTGCTTTTCCTGTTGGTAAAAGGTGCTAAGTTATATTTCATCAATCAATTAATTAATTTCAATGTATAATATGTGCCTTTCCTAAACTCATGTACAACAGAGTTGGAAGGGCCCTTAGAGGTCTTTTAGTCCACCCACCCCCCTGCTCAAGCATGAAATCCTATATCATTCCATGGTTGCCCAATCTCTTCTTAAAATCCTCCAGTGTTGGAGTATTTATTTATTTATTTATTTATTTATTTGGAAGTTCTTTTATGCCGCCCTACTCCCTAAGAACTCAGGGCGGCATACAGCATTTTAAGGAACACCAAACAAATCATTAAAAACAATTTAAAAACAATTAAAAGAAACATATAACACCATACATACATGGGGAAGACATCAGATGCAAGGTTGTCTCAAAATCACTCCGCTTGCAGGAAGAGCCATGTCTTAATGGCTTTTCGGAAGGCCAGCAAGGTGGGGATGATTCGGATCTCTGGGGGAAGTTGGTTCCAGAGAGCAGGGGCCCCTACAAAGAAGGCCCTCCCCCTAGGCCCCGCCAGCCGGCATTGTTTGGCTGATGGGATCTGGAGGAGACCCACTCTGTGGGACCTAACCGGTCAAAGGGAAGTATGAGGTAGAATGCGGTCCCGGAGGTAGCCTGGTCCTAAGCCATGTAGGGCTTTAAAGATGATGATCAACACCTTGAATTATACCCAGAGACCAATGGGCAGCCAATGCAGCTGGCGGAGTATGGGTGTTATGTGGGTGTATCTTGAGACACCCACCACAGCACGCGCAGCCGCATTTTGCACCAGTTGAAGTCTCCGAATACTCTTCAAGGGTAGCCCCATGTACCTACAACTTCTGGAGTCAAGTTGTATTTTGATTTTTTAAAAAAAATATTTTTTTTTTTATTTTTGGTGTCTTCAAGTCAGTGTTGACTCCTGGTGAGTGCCTGGACAAGTCCCTGTAACTTTTTTTGGCAAGATTTGGGAAGTGAGTGATCTTATCTTCTTCCTAGGGCTGAGAGAGAGTACCTGGTCCAAGGTCATCCATCTGGTTTTATCCTTAAGGTGGGACTAGAACTCATGGTCTCCTGGTATCTAGCCTGATGTTTTAACTACTTTAACTACTAAATCAAATTGGCTAGATTTAGCTAGTAAATATAGAGCTTCAGCAAGTTATAGCATCAGGCTGACTTTGCTCTCAGAAACCAAGCAAGGTTGCACCTGATTAGTATATGGATAGGAGACCACAAGGAAATTCCAGGGCTGTAGTCTGGATAGAAACATCCCAGAAAAAGACAAGGTTCAACCATTGCTATACTATTGCCAAGAAAATGTACATATACAGTAGATTCTATAGGTACATATAGTCCACCTGAAGTTGATATTGACTAGAGTAGGGTTTTTTTTAAAACTTCTCTCACATTACCATCAAAAAGTGAAGTACTCATGTCAGGTGGTGTGCTGGTTCTTTACACATACATTAGTTATGAGATAGCCAAGGAGACTGGGTGAGGCCAGTTCAATGGCCAATCATATTCCTTCCTTCCCAAATTTATTTATTTATTTGCAAGAGCCGAGATGGCGCAGTGGTTAAATGCAGCACTGCAGGCTACTGCTAGTTCAGCAGTTCAGCTGTTCAAATCTCACCGGCTCAAGGTTGACTCAGCCTTCCATCCTTCTGAGGTGGGTAAAATGAGGACCCAGATTGTTGGGGGCAATATGCTGAACTCTGTAAACCGCTTAGAGAGGGCTGTAAAGCACTATGAAGCGGTATATAAGTCTAAGTGCTATTGCTAAGTGCTATTGCTATTTATTTTATTTGTTTTTGTCAAGTACCTGTTGGTAATATACATAGATATAAAATTGTTTATATTCATAAGATGGGTACTGATAAGAGGGAACATTAGGACAGGGATGGTAGGCACGCTGGTGCACTTATTCCACTAACTCATGGGACTTTTCCACATCCAGAACATGGGAGGCTGCGGGAGAGCGGCCTGCATTATTATCACAAGAAACTGAGCTCAAAATCAGCACCACTTTAAACACAAAATCTAAAGCACCCTGAGAATGAGCTAAAAGAACAGAAGCCTCTTTCCAGAGTCAGGGGGGAGGGGCACTTGATAGATTTATGACAGACACTCCCTGAATGCTACTTCTGCATGGTTTTGTTGTAATTCCGAAGGAGCAAAATGGGAGCCATGGAGAGGATTCTGACAATGAGAAATCCACATCCCACTCCCTATCCCAATTTCCTCAACACTCCTTCAATCATTCTCATAAAAACAGTGACCAAATGTACCTAGTCAAAAAAAACAACAACAATCACCTCAGGCTTTCCTTTTCTTTCATGAAGTCTCCCTCCATCTCCAGTATATAATATTATTAAAATATTCTAGAGGTAGGATAGCGTTTCTTGTTTGGTTATTGATTTTTCTATCATTTATCCTGAAGAACTGGGAACTATTTTGACAGATGGGAAGAAAGTGCTAATTTAGTTTTCTTTCTCAAGTTGATGCTGTCTGGAAAATCAACTCTTCATATTTTCAGGAGAGGCTACTTTACTCTGTTTAATCTATTAAATTCTACTGGTCCATTTAGCACCACAGTGCATGTTCTTCTCAGAAACCTTCATCGTCATTTTTAATTAGTCTTACATTTTCCACCTTGGATTTTCCTAAAAATAGTTGTTTGCAGAAGTCTGGTAGATGCTCCAATTCTCAAATATGGAGTATAGTTACCATCAGATTCAGTTTAACTCCTTAGAAAAATGTGTAGTTTTTATACCGTACTTCAGGTTGATTATTTCCCATTATTGTTTTAATAAGTATATTTATCCATTTTAGAAACTGCCCATCTCCCTCACAGAGGGACTCTGTGATATCTCTTTAATCTGCATAAAACTAATATAGTACAATACAGGGGCGGGTTCCTCTTACCTGCCTACCGCTGCACTGCGCGCACATCATCTTGTTTTGCACGCGCGCACGCTCACTACATGCGCATGTCCCCTCGCATGATTTTGCTTCCGCGCATGTGCAGGAAGCAAAAAATCACCGAAATCATGTGCATGTGTGCCGCCTCATAAGATTTTGCTTTTGCGCATGGGCAGGAAGCAAAAGAAGGCCAAAAATTCAGAAAAAAAGATGGCGCAGTGCGACGGACCGGCGAAGATGGCACCGGAGCCTTCACGCGCAAATTGTGCAATTGGCGGGCCGCTACCGGAACAACAGAGTGGATCGCACCAGTAGGAAACCACCACTGGTACAATATAAAAGTGAAAGCAAATTTATTCATAGCCAAGTAGACCTTGAGGAAGGGAACGGGGAGAGGCTTGTTTTATAATAATTGAAGAATTGGAGCAGAACAGCCTTAGTCATGATCTGTGCCCCAGTCTCATCCCTGGTTTATTATATGTGCCCTGTTTATTCTGGGCTGGCCCATCGTCCTCTTGGATTAGAGGTGATGGCTGATTAACAAGAAGCTCTTCAGGCCATGGCAGAGACAATCAGCTCAGCAGTCACTCTCGGCTGGAGAGGGCTGATTTGCAGCAGTCTGCTCTTTACACTGACTGCGCTGCTCAGGAATATAAATACTGTTAATCCCTCACATTAATATCAGCTTTGATCGTCCTTCCCCATTATCATCTCCTTGCTGTTAATGAAACAGAGAGCCATAGGGGACAGGAGAGAAGGAACTGGCCTAATCAGTATGTGCTGGTTGGAAATATTGGAACTAAATTGACAGGCTTTTGGGGGATTAAGGAGGTGAAGAAACCTGAAAGAGATGATGTGGAATCAGCAGTGCCTAATGTTGTTTCTCTTGAAGTCAAGTTCATTTGGGCCTAAGATAGCTTTTTTTTAAAAGAAAAAAGATCAGTTCCGGTCATAATAATAGTACACAATATTGGAAAAATCATAGTGTAGGGGTTGAGGACAGTGTGGCCTGCAGGATGCAGTGGTTCTGACTGTGATCCTAAAAAGAGGTCAGCCATTGTAAAGGATGCTACTGTATATTAACTGGCTAGGGGTTGACTCACTGCTTTGTTTAGCATCCAGTTCTGAAAATTTACATTCAAAGACTTTGATACATAAACTATGTTATCGTGCTATTGTTGTTTTCATCACAACACATTCTCTTGGGTTTTAGTCTCTATTTAATCCTTGTTCATTTTAATCATTTTGTATTATCTTTTTAGCATTGTGCAAGCCATCCAGAGTCACTTCAACAGTGAGATTGGGGGGGGGGCAATAAATTTAATAAATAAATAAAATAAAAATACGATGTACTTGTATTTTTGTTTTCCCTTGCTTGCTTTCCCTACTTCATATTGAGAAAAGCAGCCAAAACTCATTCTACTCAAAGAAGAGCTGTTGTGAGTTCTAGATCTTAAAAGGCCCTTGCAAATGTGTTCTGTAAACTATGGATGGATGGATAAATAAATCATGAAACTGACTTCAAAGAATGATGAGATTTTCACACTACTCCATTTTATGCAGAGCAGGGGTGGGTTCCTCCCGGTTCGGACCGGATCGCCGAACCGGTAGCGACCCACTGGTGATGTCACTGTCGGTGCCGGTCTGTGGGAGCCACCAATTTTTTTAATTTTGTGCGAATTTTTCCCCTTCCACGGCTTGAAAAGGGCCTTCCCGCCCACCCGCAGGTGAATTCTGACCTTTATTTCTTCACCCGAAGCACAGCTGATGAGCTGTGTTTCGGGCTCATTCCTGCTTCTGAGCATGCGAGGAAGCTAAATCGCGCGAGGGGACGCACGTATGTGAGCAGAGCGAGTGCGCGTGCCCGAATCGTCACGATGCGAATCGGTGGCGAAGGTAAGTGGAACCCACCCCTGATGCAGAGCAAATAGGTCTGATTGCTTTTTCCTGCAAGGATTTGAAATTAATGTTGGGAATTCAGTAACACCTTGTGAATGTTTGAAGTCTCCTTGATGTGCATTTATTTGGACAATTGCTCTTGGTTTTCTTCTGATGGTGGCCCTTCCACTTGAAAATCCATGCTTTTTCTACATATTCCTGGAAGAAATGGAGTAAACAATTCCACACCATCTCTTTTAGGTTTCTTCACCATCTTCTGAACATGCTCAGTAACTTGAAAAAGCTCTGACAAGATAGTAATGAAACGATCTCTTTCCTGTTATTTGGTGTGCCTATTTTTAGCTTCCAAAGGACTGTAGAAAGTTAGTACCCACTCCTCTCCTAGAAGAATGAAATATTTTGAGAAATATTTAAAAAGGCAGAATATTGTATTTCCCTAAAGGGAGAAATATGCTCTTGGAGACAGAAAGCAGCCCCCACCTTTCTTAATAGCCCTCAGCAGATGTCAGCACTTAAGATATAAAGAGCTTATTGAAAGAAGCCAAGTATCTAGGTAGCTCTATTCATAAGCAAATAGCCCTCACTCAAGATCCAAACCAGGACAAAGCCTTTACACCCTTTCAGAACACAAGCCTCTTCATCTCAGTAGTTCAAACATTAACCAAACCTGGGAGCTCAGACAACCTACAGAACCAGCTATGACCCTACAACAGCCAATAGAATGCATGTTCTTGTACAGGAACAGGAAGTTCGTACAAAGCCCAAGAAAAGGTATAAAAGCCACCCACTCTCAATGGTCAGCTGCACCAGAACCACCCATGTGGTTCTGCTTTATTATTAAACCATCTCTCCAATCAGCCTGCATGTTTCAAGTGTCTTTCTCCCAGCTTGGAACTGAATCAGATGGATATTTTCCCCCACAGGATCAAGTGTCTATGCCAAACTTCCCCAATCTTATGTCCTCCACAGGTGTTAAGACTACAACTCCCAGAATTCCTAGGCAGCTAGTGAACATGATTTATGCTTTTCTGTGGGTACTGCTCATGGCTACTTACAAAACTGCTCAAAACTGTTTTTTTTTCTTTTTATAAACAAGAAAAGTTTGCAAAAACTAGATGTTTCTCGAATAAGCAGTTGGGTATGTCCCCTCAGGAATGAAACAGGGAAGAAGGGCTGATTCTAAAAGATGAGACTTAATGGTCAGATGGATAGTTTACACCAAAGAAAATGGCTTTACTTTATTATACAAGATGAAAATAAACTGCTTTCAGGAATTGTCCGTATTCATGGGTGTAAATTGTTGTACTACTTTCCCACCATCGCTTCCTTTACTATAAGCTTGTCCTTAGCTTAAAAAAAAGGAAAGTTAAATCCCCATTTTATGATCTGCAGCTTGAGATTGTAAAAATAAATGGTGTAAACAATAAGAGAGCAATACTTCTGGGAAACATGAATATCTCCAACCATATCTCTGTAATAGAATCAAGTACAAATGTCTCTCATACTAACACTCATCACCTTATAATACTGAGAAATTGCACACCAGTCACAGAAAATGGCCTCCCAAAACTCTGCCCTTGGAAAGATGGCTTTTCATTTATTGTTGCTTCATCTACACCTTCTTCTAAAAGAAACAGATTTGTTGCCAAACAGTTTTATCTGATGTCACAGGCTGTGTTTCATTTGCACCTCTAGGAGGGAATGGAACACAATTTTGGTCATGGCTGGTAGGCCTTTTGCTCCACAGCAGTTTGTCAAAGAGCAGGAAATGAAACCAGATAGGCTTGAACCCTCCAGATATCTGATTCTGTGTTTTTGGAAGGCTGATTGGTAGAAGAATGAAAAGTGAAGCCAAGTGACTTTACCTTCGAGTGGAGTCCAGTGATATCCAATAGGCAATTAGCCTCATCAGACTGGATTCCCTAATATTTGCAAACCCATTTAGATTCAGAAATGGAAAAAATGCTAGAGCCTTTTCCCAGTATAATGATTGGAATTGATTTAATTATTAACAGCTTATCATCAAGTCTCAAAGAGGTTTACAGTAGCCACGAAACTGAAATAATTCTTTAAGAAAGAGCAGATATAAGGGGTGTTGATAGCTGGGGAAAATGTGTGTGTGTATGTATGTGTCTGTGAATGAGTGATTGATTGATTGATTGATTGATTGATATATAGATAATAGATAGATGATAGATGATAGATGACAGACAGACAGACAGACAGACAGACAGACAGACAGACAGACAGACAGACAGACAGATAAGAATCAGTGGAATTATTTGGATGGTTTTTCAAGCCTGTAATCAGTGGTGGGTTCCTACCGGTGCGGTCCACTCTATAGCACTGGTAGCGGCCCGCTGGTGACGTCACAGTACCGGTGCAGTCGGTTGCCGGTGCCTGGGCGCCGCCATTTAAAAAAAATTTTTTTTAACATTTTTTTTAAAAAATTTCTTCTGTGCATGCCCAGAAGCCGAGCTTCCGGCACTGCGCATGCGCTGCCTTCCTACCCCACAGTGAGTCCAAGCAGGGAAGGATGGCTGAGGGAGCCCGTGAAACGCTGAAAGAACGGGCGGTAGGAGCTATCTCCATTCCCCTCCCTTCAGCAGTCTGAGAAGCCACGAACGCGCGGTGATGATCCCAGGCATTTTCGCACGTTTGAGGCTTCTCGAGCTGCTGAGGGGAGGGGGAATGGGTGGCAGGACCTATCTCAGTTCCCCTCCCTTCAGCAGTCCGAGAAGCCACGAACGCGCGGTGATGATCCCAGGCATTTTCGCACGTTTGAGGCTTCTCGAGCTGCTGAGGGGAGGGGGAATGGGTGGCAGGACCTATCTCAGTTCCCCTCCCTTCAGCAGTCCGAGAAGCCACGCCCAACCAGTCACATGGCCGGCAAGCCACACCCACCCAGTCACATGGCTGACAAGCCACACACACAAAATAAGCCACACCCACAGAGTGGTAGTAAAAAAATTAGGAATCCGCCCCTGCCTGTAATGCTAAATATTATACAGCCATTGGTAAAATTGAGGCCCTCAGGCAGTTATGAACATTAGAAATAACAATTAACAAATCATGAATTAAAAGTGCTTGTATTTAACCCTCATTTAAATGTATAGAATACACTTTAGAACTCTGAAATAGTATCTTGATTATCAACATAGAGTTAGAAGAATGTAGAGAGGCAACCTCTTTGTTCAGTACAGAAAAACCTATGCAGAATACAGTATGTGAGAAATTTCTATTCAGCCTTTTCCTGCAGTCAACTAGTCTCTAGTTGCTATTGAAATGCTCTGTTAGTTTTCCTTAACTTTCAAGTTGGACTCTGCCTGCAATATAACAAATCCATGACCTGCATTCTGGGATGACACAGAACAGTTTATGGGATTTTCCCATGTAACATTGTTTCAGGAACTTGAAGACTGAGGCTATCAGTGGTGGGCTGGAGCTTACTTGTTCTGACTTGTAAGAGGTGATTGTTAAATTTTCTGGAATTTTGGCTGAGAGCAGAACTGAGTCATGATGCATAGAGCATTGCTAAGGTAGTGGTACAGCATGACGAGGGAATGATGATGATGGAGCCAGTTGCAATACATTTACTGGCATGCCACTGGTTGTCATATACTCTGTCAGTTAACTTTTAAGACAAACAATGAGAGAATATGATAGAGGAGAATATTTGTAGCTCAGGCTGATGCTTGATGCTCTCTGAGCTTTCAGACATTAAATTACCCAAATTAGGTAACATCATCAGTGCTAGTAGGAAGTGGGATTTGCTTTCATTTTATATTCTAGTGGCTTGCCTCTAGAGAATGAGAGAATAGCCCAGACACTGAACCAAAAAATCATGATTTAAAAATTTCTACTGGAAGGGACAAAAGCCAAGGGTTAAATATAAAATCCTCCAAGATGCAAAGGGGCAAGAAGAATAGAGATTACCTGATCCGAAACTGTATTTTGCAGCCAGTTGTTTGATTCGGATGAAGGTGCTGCTGAGAAATAAGAGGATTTTAGAATTAGATGGCCATGACCTAAGGTTTGGATGGCATGGCTTTATGATAAAGTTAAGGTTAATGTAGCTTTTAAAGAACACTATATTAAAAGTGTCATATTGAGAATATGGAATACAGCCATATTGCCTTTATTGACCACAGCACAAGACTGTGTGTATATGTATATGTATGTGTATGTGTATGTGTATTTATATGTATATGTATATGTATATGTATATGTGTATGTATATGTGTATGTATATGTATATGTATATGTAATAACAACAACAACAACAACAACAACAACAACAACAACAACAACAACGAGTTGGAAGGGACCTTGGAGGTCTTCTAGTCCAACCCCCTGCCTAGGCAGGAAACCCTACACTACTTCAGACAAATGGTTGTCCAACCTCTTCTTAAAAACTTCCAGTGTTGGAGCATTCACAACTTCTGGAAGCAAGCTTTTTCCACGGATTAATTGTTCTAACTGTCAGGAAATTTCTCCTTAGTTCTAAGTTACTTCTCTCCTTATTTAGTTTCCACCCATTGCTTCTTGTTCTACCTTCAGGTGCTTTGGAGAATAGTTTGACTCCCACTTCTTTGTGGCAACCCCTGAGATATTGGAACACTGCTATCATGTCTCCCCTGGTCCTTCTTTTCATTAAACTAGACATACCCAGTTGCTGCAACCGTTCTTCATATGTTTTAGCCTCCAGTCCCCTAATCATCTTTGTTGCTCTATGTATATGTATGTGTGTATGTGTATGTGTATGTGTATGTGTATGTGTATGTGTATGTGTATGTGTATGTGTATGTGTATATGTATGTATGTATGTATGTACACACACACACACACACACATATGTGCAAAAACCACTCATGCATTAATCATGAAATCTCCAGAACTTTAAAGCCTACAAACTTGAAAGTTGCCAAGTATGTTCCTCTTGCCTTCTAGGTGCTCACTAAGAAAGGATTTTTCAAAATGACCATTGGAGCTTTAGTATTTCCTATATTATTATTAACACGCTCTGATGCTAAGGAGTTCTACTCCCCCTCCCCACCTGAAAAGAAATCTGATCCAAATGCAAAACACAAGCAGAGGAGTTTCAGTTTCGCTTTTGCTTTCACAGCAGCAAGCACCTTTACTACAGAACAGTTGAGCTAAGCCACGCCCAGGCTCCTTCCTGTCTCCTTGCTCACACAGCAAATACTGTTTGAGTTTCCAAACACCCTTCAACTCTCTCACACACTGACAGAACTCTAGCCACATGAATACCAATGGATGCTGGTAGGCAGAGGCAGAATTTTTTTCCTTATTTTCCTCCTCAGTTCAGATGAATCTGTTCCTTCTACTGTAACATCAGTTAAAGGGAAAAGAGGCAAAAACACAGGAAAAGATTAACTGATGCGATTAGGAAACCACAAGTAAGGGAAGCTGCACACAAATATCTTCAAACTCATCCCCAAGTCAGTAGACAGGCTGTAAAAAAAGTATACATCTAATAACCCCTACGTTAATCAGTCACAAATGAGATCAATGCCTTGGACTAATAAGTATTTGTCTGGTTATCAGCAGCCTTCATTTCTCCAGATATACTTTATTGGTGATGATGACAATGAGAGGGACATCCGTTGTGGAATCTACCCAGGCGTTAATCCACAACTAGTTAGCCAACTGCAGAAGTTGCTGCGTGAACACAACAAGTACATTCTTGAACTTAAGGCTGCTGTTGATTCTGTTCCTAAGGGCCACAAGGACTTCCAAGTGGTGATTAATGCTGATAGGAAGCCTTCTGGAGAGCACCAAGGCCATTTCAATGCCCCCACGACTACAGAAGTGGTTGTTCTCATTGTTGGCCAGGATTTTGAGAAGAGAAATATTGTTCTTCACAGCAGAGACAACAGGTTATTACGAATTAGTGAGATGCACCGTGCCTATGATGCTCTCCAGTCCCCTCTGATGTTCTGCTGTGGAGAAGATGGCTATCTATATATATATAAAAGCAAAAACCACTCATGCCGTAATCAGGAAATCTCCAGAACCATAAAGCCTTTCTGACAGTGAGAACAATCAACCAATGGAACAGCTTGCCTTCGGAAGTTGTGGGAGCTTCATCACTTGAGACTTTCAGGAAGAGATTGGACTGCCATTTGTCAGAAATGGTGTAGGGTCTCCTGCTTGAGCGGGGGGGGGGGGGTTGGACTAGATGACCTACAAGGTCCCTTCCAACTCTGTTAATCTGTTAAAGGCCTACAAACTTGAAATTTGCCACGTATGTTCCTCTTGGCTTCTAGGTGCTCAGCCCTCTGATGCTAAGGAGTTCTACTCCCCCTACCCACCTGAAAAGAAATCTGTTCCAAATGCAAAACATAAGCAGAGGAGAGGAGTTTCAGGTTCAGTTTTACTTTCACAGCAGCAAGCTGGGGATAGGATAGGGGAGGCTTCTGTGGGGCAAGGTTGAGGGAGAGAAGGGGATAGGATAGGGGATGATTCTGTGGGGCAATGCTGAGGGAGAGAAGGGGATAGGATAGGGGAGGCTTCTGTGGGGCAAGGCTGAGGGAGAGAAGGGGATAGGATAGGGGAGGCTTCTGTGGGGCAAGCCTGAGGGAGAGAAGGGGATAGGATAGGGGAGGCTTCTGTGGGGCAAGCCTGAGGGAGAGGAGGAGATAGGGGAGGCTTCTGTATGGCAAGCCTGAGGGAGAGAAGGAGATAGGATAGGGGAGGCTTCTGTGGGGCAAGCCTGAGGGAGAGAAGGGGAGAGGAGAGGCCAATTGTAACTATTCATTAATTTTCAAGCTGTAAGTGTCGATTTATCAAGCCCGATCACATAGTTCCGTAGCGGAGCATGGGTATTTAGCATATATAGGAAGCAGTATGCTTCCTCCCATATTTGGGTACACCAGGATGATTCGACAGAAAAAAACATATATAACCCTTTCCTGGTGCAGAGCTGATATGGGAAGAGAGCCTGTGGCCTAGAGGTTAAGCTGCTGCCTTACAGGCAGGCTGCCCAGGTTCAAATCCTGGTAAGGGTATGGCTATCTGATGAGAGCTAAATAGCTTGAAATAGATCTATAATAGTCTCCCTTCATTTTCATTAGCATAAGACAAAATTTGAAAATGAGCTATGTACAAATTACGAACATATATTGCAATTCCTAAAATATATAAACTTTGTTTGAAATTTGAAATGGAAAAGCAAGTCAAAGTGTGTATGATAAAACGGGCTGATGTTTTGGGATATAATACATTGATGGAACAATGGAAAAATGTGAAATTTTTGAAAGGACTGAAATTTACATTATGTTATAACTTAAAAGGCACTTCTGGGTTGAAAGGATTAGCCAGTGACATCAATGTTGCCAGGGCGACATTCAGTTGTAATGTCACTGTTAATGTGCCCACCAAAGAGGTACCTATTTATCTACTCGTGTTTGTATTCTTTCAAACTGCTAGGTCTGCAGGAGCTCACCCCATCACATAGCAGAACTACTCCTTGTGGATCGTCAGCCCAGCGTTCTAACCACATGAGCCACCACACTCTTTTTCTAGAGTATATAAAGATACTTTAAATCTATGATGGAAATATGGACAATATTTAGGATAATTTTATAATGCCTATGGACTTGTAAAAAGGTTAGGAAATATGGGGTGTTAACACAGTTTTATAACACAATGTTATAATTTTTTTTTAAAGATTAACATTCAACAGAAAACAGAATTTTTCTTGCTTAAGACTAATAGATAGATATTTAGAAAACAGTGATGGAACAATATTTTTGTATATAATAACTGCTGCAAGATTAGTATTAGTATATGCAGAAAAATGAAAAGACAAAGAAATATCCACAATGGACGGATGGTTGGTGAAAGCGACAGAATTAACAGTGATGGCAAAATTGACTTTTTTGATTAGAGAAGGGACAATAATTGCATTTAATAGTGACTGTAAACTCCTCATGGACTTTTTGCTGAAAAAAAGAAGAAAATGAACTTGTGATTTATGGATTTGATTATTACAAAGGGTAGACTATGGAAAGAAGGAAATTATGATGTACGTAAACGTAGAGAGACAGTGTTGGTTATAAATGCATTCATCTGCTGTTAAGAAGATTGGAAACTACTTCTTTACAATCTTTTCTTCTTCTTTTTCCCCTATTTTCTTTCTTCCTATTTTCTTCCTTGTTTATTCATTATTTTTCTCCATTTTCTTTATTTCTGTTCTAAATTGTTGCACTGTTTTTTATCTTATGAAAAAAAAATCTCTGAATTAAAAAAAATATTTTAAAACTTATAAAAGTTTCTACTGGAAATTGTGGCATGGTAACAAATGAATCCCTGAATCTGAAAGTGTGAATAGGATGTTTGTTACTTTGATTATGTTTGTGTAATATATGTTGCTATTTAATTAATATATGCTGTTGCAGGCAGCAGCCATGGTGAAATTTGTAGCAGACAGTCTCTAATGGTTCTTCCAGAATGTCCTGGGCTGAAGCTACACCAAGGCATAAGCATTTCATGACTGCCTCAGAATGATCTACGGACAAGTGTCCATTAAATAAAAGATATATTTTTATTTTAATGACCTGTAATCCCTTGCATTGGAGTTTAATCGAGGTGACTGATTGGAACTGAGCATTTACTGGCCAGATGCCTTTCCTGTCACCTATGCAGAGCTCATAGTAGATATTTTCTCTTTGCGCCCAGCACTAGCTAGGATCGAACTCACATCCTCCTGATTGTGAGGCAAGAGCTCCATTCTAGGCTACCACTCTGCCCAAATAAAATAATAAAATTAATGATAAAAATTTAATAAACATAATAAACAAACAAACAAACAAACAAATAAAAAAGAAAGCAAAAAATCCAAACAAACCAAAACTCAAAGGGCAGACTTGATGGACCACTGGGTCTATTTCTGCTGTCAATTTTTTATGTTTCTATTAAAAATGAAGGGAAAGAGAAAGACAGTAGGTTCTTGGGACTGAAGATTAAACTAAACATGGTGGTTCAGCTGTGAATGAATATGACATAAAGGAGAGCAGGAACATGACAGTTTAGGTGGGCACTGACGTTTTATGCCTTTTCATGCATGATTGAATTAGAAGCACCATAAAGATATAGTTTTAAGTTCCTGTCCTTGGCTATGGGTAGGCAGTTAGAATCCAGAGCAAATGGCTTTTTTCTGGCATGTGTTTCAGAAAGAAGTTTTAATGTGGGACGACTGCTATCTTATCGAATTTTCCACTGCATCCAATTGGAAAACTACCACTAGCGATTCTCCTGTGATGTCTTCATGAGCTTTCCATATGCAAAGTGACTTGGGGCCAGTTGAATCTAAATTTCGTTCATTTTTCCAAGAAGGCCCAGTTCAGATCAATCACCTATGCCAGTGATGGCGAACCTTTTTTTCCTTGGGTGCCGAAATAGGGCGTGTGCGCGCTATTGCACGTGCCTGCGTGCCCACACCCATAATTCAAAGCCCCTCACTTGCTCCACCCTCCTGCACATGCGTGCGCAACCCCCTCACTCCCCCATTTCCCGACTTCCAGTGGGCCCGGTGGGCCCATTTTTCACCCTCCCCAGGCTCCAGAGGCTTTCTTGGAGCTTGGGGAGGGCAAAAACGCTCCCCCTGCCACCCTGGAGGCCCTCCGGAGGCCGAAATCGTCCTCCCAGAGCCTCTACGTGAGCCAAAAATCAACTGGCGGGCACGCACATGCGCACTGGAGCTGAGTTAGGGCAACGGCTCATGTGCCGGCAGATATGGCTCCGCGTGCCACCTGTGGCACCCGTGCCATAGGTTCGCCATCACGGACCTATGCCAATCAGAAGCTGGCAGGCGTGGGGAAAGGATTTCCATTTGTCACAAGCAGGAGAGACCTTGTAAGGAAAAAAAAATCTTACTTTGCCAGGGAAGGAAGAAAAGAAAATCTCACTTGCTGACCGGGCCAGCATGACCCAGCTGAACCATGGCTGAAATAAAAATCAGCTTTATAATTTACCTCTGGCCACATGGAAGATTGCTTTATCACTCGTCTCTCAAACCAAAGTTTATTAATCCTTGCGGTCCAAACAGAACTAACCAATTTAGCCTTGAAATTAAGGAAAAGCTTTTTTTCTGACATTCTTTCTCTTCTACTACGGTGCAGACTGTAGGTTTTATTTCAGAATGCCACCTATCAGTTTTCATCTTCATCTGATTTAAATTCTGCCCATAACATGCTCAGGTTCATTTTTGTAAAGCTTTATTTTTTTTTTATAACCATTGCCTTCTTTGTCCAGAAAGGCAATCTCTTCTTCTATTTTTCCTTTGATGTACTTATGGTGTTGCACTGATATCTCTGCCAAATCTTTTCTTTTTCAGGAGAGAAGTGTTTATCTTGCCTCTCAGTCTTTGTCTTCACAAGCTGCTTCTAAATTTCTTCTTGTGGGATAGAATGCCACCATTTTATTTTTCTTGACAAGTCCCTGAACAAGCTAAAGCATAAAGAATGACCAGAAAACTCTGACCTTCACCAGCATGTTCCCTTGGCAACAGCCAATTTGTATTATGGTATTGAAATTCTGATCTGTTCATAGCAAAATAACAGCTCCCTTTTCTGACTAGGTCGTAAGGAATTTAGAAGTGAATCTGGTTCTTTGAAAACAAGAACAAATGCAATTCTTTTGGGAATGAATAGTCTTCTGTGGCACTAGGTGGTGTGACCTGTGATGGATCCTCTATTTTTAATTCCCTGGCTGGGGAAGAATTAAAAATAGATTATAATCAGTCTCCAAGGTAATTATGAAGATGGGAAGAAGCAGAAGAAAAAAAGAACCATAGACACAGCAGTAAATACTGAGCTATAAAACTGTTCATGAATCTCTGCAGGCTTAATAAATTTTTATAACGTATCTTTGGCCACGCACGTTACAAACTGTAAACTATAGACAGTATAGACTTACTTGTGGGGCAAGCCCTATTTATGACCACATAAATAAACTTTCTTTTGTGATAAGATATTTAAAATGAAACCTATTCATGTTAAAAAGACTTAGTTTCAAATAAATATGGATAGATGGTGACTTCAAGATATTTGGGGTTATTTGTAGAAAGGGATTGTTAGACCTCAAAGCATAATAGTTATCCTGCTTTCTATATAGCGAACGGGGAAGCAGATTTACGGCTGTTTACCTATCTGAGATTGCAACTTTTTCCCATCAATATTTGATCTAGTTTTTTTTTCCAGGTTGAATAAAAATTTTCATTGCTTCCATCTTTTATTACAAGACAAAATATACTCAACTTGGGAAAGATAAATAATCAAGGGTAGGGGTTGCAAGCCAAGGTAACAGCAAAGGGAAAGCATGAAAGCACCCACCCACTCCAAAATACACCACCTAACCCAACTCCATTAGTTAACCTCTTTAAAGGTTTCTCAGGAACCTGGAAGTTACTCAGATTATACTTTCCATGACCACTCAGGGAGTCACAGCATTGGAGATGGAAACTTTCCCAGTCCAGAAACTTGGACAGTTTAAAAATTGTGGATGTTTGAGCTCTGATCGGCTGAAAGGGAGCAATATAGTAGATGTTGCTAAAATATTTCAGAATACGGTTTGGTTCATAGATTACAATATTCTCCCATCCATTACACAATTTTCCAGCATGGAGATGATTGTATCTCAGCTCTGGGGCTGAGAGTTAAAAACTCCATTCTCTCATGAGGTTATGAGTGAAAAGTAGTAAAAAAAAAAGGTCCCTTCTGCCTGGTTGAACTCAGGTTAAGATTGTTGAAAACTTGGAAGCCCTCACCACATTGTACTCCAAGAGATAAATATGATGCTGCTGTCCATGAAGAAACTCAATCAAAGCCTGTGTCTATGATTTTTGAGAATTATTGCAAAGCAAATGAAGTTTCACAAATCTTGAAAAGAACAAACATTTCCATCTTTAAAAATAGAAGGATCCATTCAACTGCTTTCTAATGCTGATATTTGGAAAAGTCCTGAAGCAAATAATAAAACATTTATTTCAAGAGCATTTTCTTTAAAACACAACAATGCTGTGACCACAAGAAATTCTCTCTTGAAAAAAAAACCAGAATAGAAAAGGATTTGATATGCTGGTCTAAACATCTGTCATTCAGAAGTGATTTGTCAGTGCCTGCTTCCAAGGGCTGAAACAAGATGAATGGTCCAAGGTCACCCATGTGGCTTTGTGTCTAGGGTGGGACTAAAACTCATGCACTTCTGGTTTCTAGCCTTGGGTCTTAACCACTACACCAAACTGGCAAACACAGCTGTGTGCACGCACATACAGAGGGGGAGAGAGGGAGACGGGGAGAGGGGGAGGGAGGGAGGGAGGGAGGGAGGGAGGGAGGGAAAATAAAAATCTGCGTGTCTCTCCCAGCTATTTGCCTCTTTGCGGTTAGTTTCACTTTCATTTTCCCACTGGCAAACCTAATCAGCTGTATGTCTGGAAACTGCTACTGACTTGCTTGGCTTTACAGGTTCTTCCCTCTTTCCTGCAAGCAGGTAAATTGCTGGAAGACAGAGGCCAAAGGATGGGGGTGGCTGGGTAGGTGGGGCTACATTCGGTGTATAAGACGCACCCAAGTTTTCACCCTCTTTTGGGGGATAAAAAGGTGCGTCTTATACTCCAAAAAATACGGTAGTTATCTGTGTAAAGTAAACAAATGAAATAGATGTTGGAAAAAAAATGGGTGATTCAATTTACTGAAAATTAGATTTTATACTACATTAATTAGAGACTATATTAAGGATAATGTTATTGTAACTTGTAAATACTTGTAAATATTTAAGAAATTAGCTCAAAGAAGCTGTAAAAGAAATTTATTAATGTTAATGTTTTATTTGTTTGTCTTAGATGTATGTTATGTATATGTCGTATGTATATATATATATATATATATATATATATATATATATATATATATATATATATATATATATATATATATACGGTGTATATATATATATATATATATATATACGGTGTATATATATATATATATATATATATATATATACGGTGGTGTGTATATATATATATATATATATATATATATATATATATATATATATATATATATATATATATATATATATATATACACACACACACACACACACACACACACATACATACATACATACATACATACATACATACATACATACATATATAGGCAGGTCCCACCCATGCCTGATACCGGCCTGCTCCAGCAACCACTCTCTGGCCTGGATTCATGGCCTCTGATCCAGCTGCAGCTGTCGCTCTCTGACCTTCCACAGCATGAGTCCCTTCCCACACCCAGTACCCGACACCCGACTGTGCGCCCCTCTCCCCCCACGGTTTGTGGCAACTCCGATGTCTCGGACATTGACAGTAAGTGTGAAAAACAGTGATAAGTCACTTTTTTCAGTGCTGTCATAACTTTTAATAGTTATGGTTATAAGTTGAGGACTACCTATATTATATTGTGCTTTGACTACACTTCACCTTCAATTTTGGCCAATGCAATTCAAACAGTAATCAAAACTTGGTATGATGAAGTGTATCCAAAGAAGGATGGCTAAATATATTTATTTAAGATATGCGTTAGCCATCATTCAAGATCGTAACTTCTCCAAAATATCTTACAAATTAAACCAGTCACACTGACTATAGATTTATAAAACCACTTTGTAATTAAATCAGTTTAACATAATCAAAACCAACCATAATCTCAAATTTCTAAAAGTAGCACGTCCCAGAAAGCCCCTGCAATTAAGTGCCAGAGAAAACAAGCATGCTTTGAAAAATATTTTAAAAGCAACCACAGATGGAGCCAGATGGTGTGGAGGCTGAAGGCCATGTCCAATGTGGAAAGGTTGAAGTAGTTAGATTTGTTTAGCCTGGAGAAGATATGACTAAGAAACAATACAATTGCTATCTTCACATGTTTAAAACAGACTGCCTTGTAGATGTTCACACACACACACACACACACACACACACACACACACACACACACACCCTGTTTATTCTGAAAATGTAGAATGGGGAGTAGAAAACATAGGAAGAAGTTCTTTGGGACAGAAGTTGTTTAATGGTGAAACAAACTGCCCTGGAGGCTCCTTTGTTACACTTTTTGAAGTAAAAACCAGATGGCTATGGAGTTCATGTACTTAAGTACTGGCTAGATAATCTTAGATAAACTTTCCATTCTATGATTCTGTATTACTGTGTAGACCCATGTGGGAGCCATAAAGTGAAAAGGCTTTTATCCCTGGACTTCATATCTATTTTTCTAGAGGTTAGGAACCTCAGCATGTGTGCAGTCAGCATTAGAGGGTCAAGTATATAAGAGTCTGCTACAAGATCAGAGGGGAAAGCAATGATGAAACATATGCTAGGACAACATGATGTTGAAAGCAAGTGCATAGGTCAAAGGATTCACATTGTGATGTCATAAGACACATTTTGTCACTTGCCCTCTTCCTCCCACTGTCTATATGGACACTGCTGGGGGAAGAACCTGTCTCCAGTTATTGTGGTACCAAAGACATGTCTCCCTCTCCCTTTCTAAACCCCACGACAGTATCCATTTTTCATTGTTAGGCTGATTTGGGAACCTGACTGTTGAAAAGGACTATTACAAAGCATAGTTTGCCCATTAAGCCAGAAGAACAATATAGAAATGGAACTGAAGAGAACCCGGAACAATTTTCAAAGTAGTCCCTTCAAGTTGACATAAAGACTTGGTGAAACACCAGTTAAATGGAAGTATTATGGTACTATAACTCAATAATACTACAAATCATTTTTAGGTACACACAGAGTTCAGGTGAAGTCAAATCTATTATGCTCAGATTCTTTTTCCTTGATTTCTCAAATGTTCATTCTCTTCAAAAAGAACTTGAATATTTACATGCATTCTCATTGCATTTCTGCCAATGCGTGCATTTTGCACAATGTTCTCAATATATACATTTTCTAAGCATATGTGCCCTGCTATACAATATTTTATACACATTAATTCAAGTTTGCATATTTACATTTGATGCATACATTTTTTCTTTCTTTGACTTGTGAACTGTGATGTGAGGTTTGGAAAAATACAGATTCCAGAAAACACATACACACATTCTGAATCTCATACACAATTGGAACAGCAATAGCCTTTCCTACAGTCTCTCATTCCTTCTTGATGCATACACACGTACACATTTCAAGTCTCTGCTGTTAACCATCTTGGCAAAAACCACACTGACCAGCCCCAAAGATGCTTTTTTCTTCAAGAGGCAATTGGACTTTCTGGTTTTTCTTTGAAGATGTTTCACTTCTCATCCAAGAAGCTTCTTCAGCTCCAGAGCGTCTTCAATGAAACATCTTCAAAGAAAAACCAGAGAAAGTTCAGTTGCCTCTTGAAAAAAAAAGCACCTTTGGGACAACCATGACCTGGATGACTGAGAATCTCCATAGACAATTAGAGATACACTGACCAGAAAAGATTTCTACCAGTTAAAAATACCTATAAACTATATGATTTCATTTCTGTTATTGTGTTTATGCTATACTAGAAAATTTAGAACTACGCTGCCTTCGGTCTGACCTAAGCGTAGTACATAAAATTATCTGCTACAATGTCCTACCTGTCAATGACTACTTCAGCTTCAACCGCAACAATACACGAGCTCACAATGGATACAAACTTAACGTAAACAGCTCCAAACTTGATTGCAAAAAATTCAACTTCAGCAACAGAGTGGTCAATGCCTGGAATACATTACCAGACTCTGTAGTTTCTTCCCCAAACCCCCAAACCCTTAACCTTAGACTGTCTACTGTTGACCTCACCCCATTCCTAGGAGGTCTGTAAGGGGGCGTGCATAAGCACACCAGCGTGCCTACTGTCCCTGTCCTAAAGTCCCCATGTTTATGTACTCATAACCATGCTTGTACATCTTATATATTCACAATCATGTTTATACTTTGTCTGTAATCATATACATGCTTGACAAAATAAATAAAATAAAATAAAATATACTACTGTGCCTCTCAGAGAGCCCAAGACATTGTAACAATTCAAATCATCCAGTAGGACTGCAATATTCTTTCATTTAATTGGTATCTCACTAATATTATACTTTTTTTAAAAAAAACTTCCATAGCTGGAAAAGCATTTTAGCACTAATTAAAATCGCTACTAAAGTGCCAAATAGGGTGATAAAAAGATGCCATTGCAAAGGTTAGCATGAACATGTATGAAACTTTAAAGGGTTGCTCAGGTGAAATGAACTTTCTCCACTCAAAGCAACACCTGTCTAATGCCCAATAAAGTGGGTGGGGTTGAGTGGGATGAGCTTTTCTCATTTGGGTGGAAAATAAATTGCAAATACAGTGACAGAACGATTATTATTAGAGCCAGAAGTCTCACATAAAGCAGCCTTTATATGTGCTAACTAGAGATATGTAGACTGCAATAGAACAATTATAGATGCTATAGATAACATTCAGACTATTCTTCCTTCTTGGAAGATAGATTTCACTTTTAATTAGAACTGTACTGAAACTGCTGGTTCCTTCCCCCCCACCCCCCCACTGCCAAAACATTCTTTGATTTGTTTTTCTCAACAGTCTTTTCTTTCTCCGGTTCAAAATTTTGCCAGCAGTCTTCAGATCACATGGCATGTTGCTATTGCATGGCGGTCACGGCACTGTGCCGAACATCCTTAGCACATACAATGACACCATTGTATTTTGATGAATGTGATTGCCTGATCTGTGTAATCTCATTTGACAAGGAGTTGGCGGTGGTGGGACAGCCAAGAGCAATGGTGTTGGCAGAAGCTAGGCAAGTATCAAAGAGGTATGAAAAATAACGCCGCAACCCAGTGCAGATGGAATGTCATATTTTCAGAAAATTATGTAAGCATTCTACTTTCTTGAACATTTTTTTAATTTGGAAAGTCTGTTTTACAACAAACTGCAAATTAATGTGCTAGATTTTACCAACCCATGCAAGATATGTATGAAAACTGACATCCACATTTATTTATCAGAGCATACATTTTTACTGCTGATTGAAGGAGAGCTCACTCAAAGCACTCTGAGGAATTATAGATACCTAGTCTATTGTGGGGTCGCAGCTTGCAGAGGAATGGATAAGAATTCTAGGTCACAAATAACTCTCCAAGTCATGTGTTAGAATAGAATAGAGCTGGAAGGGACTTTAGAGGTCTTCTAGTCCAGCCCCTGCTCAAGCAGGAGAACCATTTCAGATAAGTGACTGTCTAGTCTCTTCTTAAAAACCTCCAGTGATGGAGCAGCCATGATTTCTGAAGGCAAGCTGTTTCATTGGTTAATTGTCCTCACTGTTAGGAAGTTTCTCCTTAATTCCAGGTTGCTTCTCTCTTTGATTACATGCACATTCACACCAGGGGTGGGTTCCTCCTGGTTTGGACCGGATCACCCGAACCGGTAGCGACCCACTGGTGATGTCACTGTTGGTGCTGTTCCATGCATGCCACCATCTTTTTTTTGGATTTTGTGCACATTTTTCCCCTTCCGCGGCTTGAAAAATGGCCCTCCTGCCCGCCCGCGGGTGAATTCTGACCTTTATTTCTTTGCCCGAAGCACAGCTGATGAGCTCCTCAGCTGTGTTTCGGGCTCATTCCTACATCTGCGCATGCGCGGAAGCCAAATCGCATGAGGGGATGTGCACGCATGTGCAAGGGGAGCGCACGTGTGCGCGTGCACGAAATGTCGCGATGCGAACCGGTGGTGAAGGTAAGTGGAACCCACCCCTGATTCACACCTACCATACTGTTCCCTTTCAGGGTAATTATGATTTTGCAGGATGCAGATACTGAGTAATGAATAGTAAGCTAAAGAATTTACAGGTATCAGATAAGAAATAGAAAGAGAAATGACTATACACCAATATTAGTCACTCCATTATGTGCCCTCAAGTCTATCCTTTCAAATTATCCTTGCTTCCCCCATCTTTCCACATTGCTCCATACAGTGCTTGTTATTCTTTGAACTTCTCTTTTCTCTCTTTCTTTAAGAGCTCAACTCTAATGCTGCATTATATGCCAGAAACGATGAACTAGTGTCATCTAGATTGCTGAGAGTCGGAATAAATGAAAAAGGGAACATTTGTACATTTGTTATTATTGCATGTTATGCTTCAGTGGTAATAGCGCAATTACTTCTTGGTAAAATAAAATATACTATGCACCTCAAATTGGGATACTGCTTTTCAGCAGCAAGCCACAGAGGTTATAAAAGTATGATAGGGATCAGCAGTTGAGAAAGTTAATATTATGCCTGTATATTTAACCTGCCACCTCTAGGACAGGTAGATAACACTTTAACAGATTGAATGACTGATTATGAACCATCAAGTTGATCTCAAAGCAACAAAATAGTTTTTTCCTGGGATGATCTGTTTCTGACTTGGTCCTTCAGGTCTTCCAAAAAGCGTACCCAATGTTCCTGTACCTGAATCCATTCATCTTGCTTCTTATCATATCTTTCCTTCCACTATTATAGATTTCTCATTCTTCCAGTATTATAGATTTCTAATTCTTCACAAATGGTGCCCAAAATAGCATATTTTGAGCCTGATTATGTGTGCTTTGTGTGAAAAATCTGGGTTGAATCTTGTATGATTCCTTTGCTTGTTTTCTTGGGTATCCATAGTATTTTCAGAAATCTTCACCAATACCCACATTCAAATTCGATAGTCTTTTTATTCTGCTTCTTTAGAGTCCAATTCTAATTTCCATACAAAGTCATAGGAACAACCACGGCTTGCATGATTCTCATCTTTATAGGCATAGACACATTACAGCATTTGAATAATTTCCAATGCTTTCAATCCTTCTCCATCAAGTACTAGTCTGTGGTATATTTCCTGATAGTTAGTTTTTTATCATTGATGAAATGTCTGCAAGAAACAACACCCCATAGTTCAACACTGAGCTACAAATATTCTTGTCTATTGGGAATGACAATGAGCTTGTCATAGTTGACCCAATTAAAGACAGTTCTATAATCAATAAAACTCATATTGACTTATTTTTTATAGTCTTGGCTTCCTCAATTACATAGCATGAATCAGCAACAATGTCTCATATTGATTTTGCTTATCAGCAGTTGGCTGAGAAGGTTGCAATTTGCAGTCATGTGACCCCAAGATGCTGCAACCATCATGAATACGAGCAGGTTAATAAGCACCTGGATTGCAGTTACATGACAACAGGGATGCTGCAATACTCAAAAATATGAGGATTGGTTGTATGTCACTATTCTCCATAGTGGGTGGAGCTAACCTCCAAGGATAGGTTGACACTGCCCTCTAGCCAATCAGGACTGAGTCTGAAATAATAAAAGTCGTCCCTGTGCCTCGATACCCCCCTCTTCGACTCAGTCCTTAGCCATAAAAGGACGCACGCTTTCTGCTCCCATCCTTGAAGGTTCTCCAGTCATCCAAATTCTCTGAGGTGAATTCTTTGCATCGCTAAACTTATCACTATTTTCAGCACCGTCGTAATTTCATATGGTCACTAAATGAATGATCATGTCAAGGACTACCTTTAATTCACTGAACTATAGGGAGGAGGAAGAGGCGGCACAATACAATCAGACTTGCAAGGTTCTGTTATTGAAATTTCTATAGAGCTGATTTCTTGGTTTGGCCTGTCCCAGTGGGGCTAGATAGTGGAGCTGACAAAAAAACAAGATTTTAAGCACACTTTTTTCACCTGCTATCCCTCCATTCCCCCACCCCCGAATTCCCAAGACACTGGACTTTTGCTTGTAATATAAGTTTCTTCTTACATTTTATGTACTGAATGTGAATAATGCTGAGGAAATAAGGAAGGGGAGGGGGGAAAGAGGAAGGAGAGAAAAAAATTGAAAGGGAATTGCTTGTTGGGAGACAAGGCTGAAGACAACAGGAGCACTTTGTGTGAAAAGTAGTTCACTCTTTTCACAGCTCCTTAATAAGTTAATAACTTATTAGAGATTAACATAACACCTTGAGGCACAGAAGACATTGCCTAGTTCTTACATTACCGAGGCTCTATTGTAATTCCTTTATCACTCCCCCCCTTAACTCAGCCACTGCCTAACCACCTGGGGCCATACTAATCTAACAACATAAGATTCAATTACAAAAGACTACAATAGCAGTACAAACTACTTTTTCTACTACATCGAATTTGTACTCATCAGCATTAATTATTGAGTGACCATCAGAAATCACATTTCTTAAATAGGCAGGGATAAAAAGCAATCAAAGTGCCACCAACCATATTTCCTTATTAGTGAGTTCCTAATGAAGATGTCTGCTATGAAAGGAAATAGGAGATAAGGATGGAGAAACCCTGGGTGTTTTTGGTTTTATTTTATTGTTAAATTTGTATATGCATGTGTGTATCTTGTGATATATAATAGTATACCCACTAGGGAATTTGCAGTTATGATTTGGCCATTATATTGTAGGAACTTACTCAGCCTAGTGCCTTCTAGATCCCTTGGTTCTATGACTCCCAAAATTCTTACATAAAATATCCATTGACTATTTTGTTTTGAAATTCTGGAACTTTGGAGTCCAATATTTTAAATACTATGAACCTGGAATAAACAGCGTCTTGAAATTGGATCTGTCTATGTTCATGTTTGTAGAACTGACAGTGAGGTTATTGAAGTGGGGAGGGTCTCTTTTGCCTTTTACGATCAACCTAAGATATCAACAGTGAAGAAGCAAGCAGTCAAGAAGGACACTGCAGATTAGCACTCATTATCGCAGCCAGGAAGGCTTTGGAAAAAATATCCAGATGCCGTGATGTATCTATACCTACAAGATCAGAATAATGTAAACCAGGGCATTCCTTGTGATACTCTATGGAAGCAATAATTCAACTTTAAAAAAGCAAGACAGGAAGAATATTGACACTTTTAAGCTTTGGTGTTGAAGAAGACTCCTGAGAATATTGTGGACAATCAAGAAAAATAAAGAAATGGATCATTGCATAAATCAACCCAAATGACCACATTTAAATGATATTTTGTTGTTGTTAGTTGCGAAGTTGTGTCCAACCCATCGCGACCCCATGGACAACGTTTCTCCAGGCCTTTCTGTCCTCTACCATCCCCTGGAGTCCATTTAAGCTCATGCCTGCTGCTTCAGTAACTCCATCCAGTCACCTCATTCTCTGCCGTCCCCTTCTTCTTTTGCCCTCAATTGTTCCCAGCATTAGGCTCTTCTCCAGTGAGTCTTACTGTAGACAAATACCTAGTTCTCTGGAAAAGGCTTTAATGTTGAGAAAGGTGGAAGGAAAAAGAAAAAGAGGATGATCATTAGCAAGGTGGATAAACTCAGTGACAGCAGTGATCACAGCAGCATTGAAATTGCTGATGGACAATTGGTTATGGAATCATTAAGGTGGTTATCTATCTGTCTGTTTATCTATCTATCTATCTATCCTATCCTATCCTATCCTATCCTATCCTATCCTATCCTATCCTATCCTATCCTATCCTATCCTATCCTATCCTATCCTATCCTATCCTATCCTGACATCTATCCATCTGAGTTGCCAATGACTTACAGTTAATAGAGTTTTAAATGACACAAAATTCTTTTTACATTCGACTTTGGATGCAATATGAATAAGAATTCTCTGTAAATCAAAAATTAACATAATACATTTTGGACTATATAAAGCAGGGGTTCCCAACCCTGGTCCATGGCCTGGTACCAGTCCACAGCCAATTTGGAACCAGGCCGTGCAAATAATGGGTGAGCGCGCAAGCTTGTGAAGCTCCATTTGCACAAGTGGCGGGCGCATGCACAAAACCATCCTCTCCCCCCACCCGCTGCTGCCGCCGCCACCAGCCAGCCAGCCAGCCAGCCAGCCAGCCAGTCAGAAAGATTGGGGACCGCTGATGTAAACATATATTGCCAATCTCCAATTTCAAAATGGGTTAAAAACAAATAAGCAAACAATAATACCCACATAGCCTTTCAACTAAAGAAACTTTGTATATTATTGGACCTCTGAGCACTATATGTTCTATATGCTTATTAACAGATATTCTGTTGTTCTCAGACTAATTATAAACTCTAGGCACCCTACTAGCTAGCTCCCAAGTTATTTCCTTGTTTCTCATTGCAAAGAGTTCACCACACTCTGGGTTACAATACTAAATAGTACATTTAAAAAATCTGAATAGGCTTTTAAGTCAAACAATTACTATTTTGATTAGATCACTCAGAATTCTGATGATAAAGTCATAGAGTTTGGAGAACACTGTAGAGATCTAGGTTCAGCTTCCCATTCATTGTGCTAGCCATTACCTTCTCAGAGTACTTGTCTTACAAAATAAAAATGGGAGACATATACCTTGAACTTCATGGAAGAATATAAAGGGTTTGTGTGCATATGTGTTATTAGATAATACATTATAGGATGAAAGCTCATATGAAGTGTTAGTGTCACTTTTTAATACCTTGGTATGACCACACTTGGAATATTGCATTCAATTTTGGTTGCCACAATATCAAACAGATGTTGAAACTCTAGAAAGAGTGCAGAGAAGAGCAACAAAATGATTAGGGGACTGGAGGCTAAAACATATGAAAAATGGTTGCAGGAATTGGGTATGTTTAGTTTAATGAAAAGAAGGACTAGGGATGATTTGATAGCAGTGTTCCAACATTTGAGAGGCTACCACAAAGAAGAGGGAGGCAACCTATTCTCTAAAGTATCTGAAGGCAGGACAAGAAACAATGAATGGAAACTAATTAAGGAGAGAACCAACCTAGAACTAAGGAGAAATTTCCTGACAGAACAATTAATCAATGGAACGACTTGCCTCCAGAAGTTCTGGGTGCTCCAACACAAGCGGTTTTTAAGAAGAGATTGGACAACCATTTGTCTGAAATGGTATAGGACTTGTTGCTTGAGTGGGGTGTGGGGTGGACCAGAAAACCTCCAAAGTCCCTTCCAACTCTGTTATTCTTTTATTCTTTATTGAGTTTCTGGACAGTAACATACTATGTGGGCCTATATGGCTTATTAGGACTAGGACTGAGAGGTTGCAATTGGCCCCAAATCACCCAGCTGACTTTGGTGCTTAAGGGATGACTAGACCCTGGGTCTTCCCATTTTTAGTCCAGCATCCTATCCACTACATCACACTGGCTCTCACGTGTATCCATCTATAATCTATCCTTACATCATGTGATTACACATAATCATTGTACACGTTTACAATGTTGTATTAAATATATAAGAACAGATGATGTGATTCTCTTTTCAAAGGTCTTGCTCCATCAGGAAGACACCATCCATTTTTGATTACCCTGATTTAGGAATAGTAGGAAACACAAAATGGAGAGATGCATATGGCAGCAATGCTGATGATGCAATGAGAAGCTGAGATAGATAGATTAACAGAGTTGGAAGGGACCTTGCAGGTCATCTAGTCCCACCCCCTGCCCAAGCAGGAGACCCTTACATCTGTCGCTACCTAGGATCGAACTCACAACCTCCTGATTGTGAGGCAAGAGCTCTACCTCTGAAGCCACTTCATCCAAAAGGGCCGGGACAGTGTAAATCTAATAGCCTCCTTTGTCCTTTTATACATAGCTATTAAAACTTACCATATATCATAATGACTCTGTCATTCTGCATTTCCTAATCCCCTCCACTGATATTCAGCAGAAGGCTGCTAAATCTGGACTGCAAGAATCCAAATGATCAATAGATGGTAGAAAAGATATAAAGAAAATACTGACTATCCCCCCCCCCCACATCTAGTGATCATTTTGGGGGGTTTTTTAGCACCTATTTCTAAGCTCTAAACCAGTGATTCAGAGATGGGGAGGGAAAAACAAATGATTGCCCCAGCACTAAGCCAGGACATTTGTATTTAACAAAGGAGAAAACATGCACATTGACTGGAAACAGCTGTTGTTTTAACACATCTACTGTAGACCTGAGAATTGACTGTACCAGGCACGTTTGGATAAAATAAAATGGGTTATAATGATAATATTCAAACTTTGAAAGGACAGTCATAAAAGAGGCAGAGAGCAATAATTTACCAAGCCCTTAATGGAAGGAGAAGAAACAATTGCAGCACAGCGGATTTAAACCCTTAATTTTAGAAACATTTCAGCGATGAACAACATAGCTGAAGAAAGTGATAGAATCCATAAAGGTGATAAAAAAAGAACACAGAGAAATATTTGGCACAAAGGGTTTAATTCTGAAATATTCTGCTTTTTTTTGATTCAGTGGTCTTTATAGAACCATTCCAGTTCCATCTTCATGTAATTATATGTTTGAAAAAAAATCAATAATTTACATAACAAAGAATGTTTTCAAACCTTACTTTTGTAGGCTATTTTTAAAATATTTCCAGGAGTCCCTGGAAGGATGTAATAATGCAGAGGACATGATTGTTGTTTTCTGTTTCATTGACATACAAGAACAGCCTTTAAATCAGACACTTTTCAGCCGACATCGCACATGCTAGTTTCTCTGGTGCACACACATCCAAGTTTCTGCCTCTGTAGAAAAATGAAATTAAAGCAAACTGGACACACACAAAAGAATAAATGATGAAACTGACATTATCAGAAATGGTCCTGGATACTTCAATCCCCGCAACAGAAGAATGGGTGGAAAAAGTGATGAAACTGGCAGAAATGGCAAAATAGACTGTTTTAATTAGAGATAAGAACATATCAAACTTTGTTCCTACTTGGAACCTGCGTCTAGATCGTGTGCTCAGGATATTAAAAAAAGAATTTTTTTAATGGTAGGTTTTGTTGAACGATATAGCTTGTTGTTATAGAAATGACTAGTATTAGTTAGTAAAATAAAAAGTTGAGCTTGTAATTTTATTTGGTGTATTATTGTGCTGGAAAAAGGTAGCCAACAAAAACTTGGCAACTCCTAAATTAAATTTACTCTAAAATATCTGTACATAAGATTGAACCAGAGATAATGCTGAATAAACAAGAAAGTTGCAGAGTTCTAAGGGAGAACCCATAAAGCATATCCCTTTCCATCTCTGGTGGCAGAAAGCCTTAATTAAGTGTACATTATCTTGAGTTAACAGCAGCAATTCTCCATTTTCTCTCTCTTTCTCCTTATCATCATAATTATAATCATCAATCATCTATTTACTGAATAAAGGGTGAATGAATATAAACAGGATGAGGAATATTTCTGAAATACGCTTAAATAAGGTTGTAATCCTGTTCAGGATTATTTGGGAGCAGTTCCCACAGGACTGACACTTACCTCTAACTATTCAAATGTGGGATTTCATCTGAAGTTCCTGCTTAAATTATTCCATAGGGATTGCCATAAAAATTAATGGATTAATTTCATGCTATTTTTGTAATGCAATATTTTAATATTTATTTATTAATTTAATTCATGTGGCTGCCATTTCACAGAAAAGGTAGGGGATGAACAGACTGAGCTGGAAGCCATCAGTTTGGAATTGTTCCACAGTCGCAAGACCCCCTAGTCCAGGGGTAGGCAAAGTTGGCTCTTCTATGACTCATGGACTTCAACTCCCAGAATTCCTGAGCTAGCATGATTGGCTCAGAAAGTCTGGGAGTTGAAGTCCATGAGTCATAGAAGAGCCAACTTTGCCTACCCCTGCCCTAGTCCAACCTCTGGGAATTCTGTTGACCCTTATCTAATGCCAATTTAACTTTGCACATTGGTTGGTCAGATTCTTGTGTATAGGTAGCAATAATATACTCTTTTGTGCCTTGAACTCAGCAAATGTTCCTAGTTCTTTGCACCTGACAGAAAGTGACTCTGGTGGAGTTCAACAATCTAGTAAAAACAGTAAATATCACCCCCTTCAGAGGTGGGTTCCTGCCGGAGCTGCCCACTGCGCAGCTCCGGTAGGGAGCAGCCGGTTGCGCAATTTGCGCGTGACCGCTTCGGAGCCCTCTCTGCTGGTCCATCGCGCGTGTCGCCATTTTTTTTCATGAATTTTTGGCCGATTTTGCATCTGCGCATGCACGGAAGTAAAATCGCACCAAAATCTCACAAGGGAACGCGCGAGAGAGAGAGATTTTGGCAAGATTTTGCTTCTGTGCATGCGCGGAAGCAAAATCGCACTGAAATCTCACGCGTGCGCATGTCCCCTCGTGAGATTTCGGTGCGATTTTGCTTCCGCACATGTGCAGAAACAAAATTGCGGAAGGGGGCACGCGCGCATAGCAAGCGCATGTGTGCCTGAAGCATGGAGATGCGCATGCAGCGCACCGGCACCAGTAAGGGAGCAACCCGCCGCTGACCCCCTTGGTTGACAAACATGACTCTCTTGTGTAAGAAGAAAGATAAGCTTATACTTATCCGCCATATTTTTTTTCTATCTGCTGCAGAGACGGCATGGAGTCGCCACCTGCTACAGTGTCTTTATTGTCACGTGGTCCACCTGTAAAGGAAAAATGCACTTGTCACTGCAAGCCCATTGCTAAACAATGTCACCTTTCTCCCCAGTTTCTTTTGATTCCTCTCTTGTGTAATGTCTATTACATGCTTTGTATCTAATTAAGACACATTGTCCAGCCAATTGGGAAGAAGAAACTAGCAGAAGCTGTTTTACAAATAGAAACAATTCTTGTTCATTATGCCTTAATTGAGGCAACAAAAAGGTGCTGGAAAACATCCATCAGAGATATATTCATGCACATAGTTGGAGGGGATTGGATTTAGAAACTCACAAAAGGAACATCAAATGTTCCAATCAAGAGTTATACAGGCAATAGTGAAACAAAGACTTGGAGACACAAATACAGCAGAATTAGCCCAATTGCAGATTATATGTTTCCGGGAAAACACATTCCTTGGCTTTCATCCAAGATTTTGAAAGCATACTTTCTTCCTTTTATAGTCATAGCACAAAAAGTTGATTCTATTTGTTTCTCCTTCATTACCTCCAGATGTGTTTTCATCAGGGAGAGATATGTAAACCAGGCCCAGAGATAGCTAAGAATAAGGTAATGTTGAAATGAATGCCAGCCAAAACTCTTACTTAGATCTGAATTAAGACTACGGTATATTGAGAAGTGGAAAATTTATCAATTTATCTTTTCTTTCTTGTTGTTTTGGTGGAGTCTTATTTTTTCTCTCCTCCCAAGCATATTTAAGTCTCAACAAAAAGCCCCACTATTATAACAGGTTTTGTGGGGAATTTTGAGCAAGGTTTTTAGCAATACTTATTCAGCAATAAGAGCCGAGGTGGTGCAGCTGTTAGAGGCAGTACTGCAGGTCACTTTAGCTGACTGTGATCCACAGGTCAGCGGTTCAAATCTCACTGGCTCAAGGTTGACTCAGCCTTCCATCCTTCCGAGGTAGGTAAAATGAGGACCCAGATTGTTGGGGGCAATATATACTGTATATATACATTGCTTATTAGTGTAAACCGCTTAGAGAGTGCTTCCACTTTGAGGCGGTATATAAATCTCACAAAATAAATAAATAAATAAATACAGTATAGGAAGAACCTGTTCCAGCATGAAATGAAACAAGTCCTTCTTGAATGTGAATTTTCCTTTTCTTCATCCTGGGCTGATTCTACTAATTTTTAACTTTTAGTTAATTAAAGAAGAAAAGTGTTCCTATATGTGTGAAGAAAGAAGAAGAAGAAACATGCTGGGTCAGACAACAGACTGACTCATCCAACACCTATTGCAGAACCAGATATACTAACTTCACCGGCAGTTCCCATGTCCCTAGTTTTCCAGCAATTGATATTCAGGCACATGCTTGTATTGAGGAATTCAATCATTAGATAGAATTCTTGCAATTGCGCTGTGTAGGCATTTCCGCCCTGAGTCCCTCGGGAGTTGGGCGGCATATAAGAAAACCGTAATAAATAAATAAATAAATAAATAAATTTCCGTTTTTCAGTCCTTTATTAAAGGTATCTTCAGGGCATTCATGTGCTTTTGCCTAAGTGGGCACCAGGTACAGGTAACCTGGTGCCTACTAGATAATGTGGACCTCTGTTATTCTGACCTACATTCCTATAGTTTCATGACATTGGCTGCTGATGAGACTTGAACTCCAAAACATATGGAGGCACCAGGTAGAGATATAGGTATTTATTTATTTATTTATTTATTTATTTATTTATTTATTTATTTATTTATTTATTTATTTATTTATTTATTTATTTATTTATTTTAGTGTTCTTATATGCCGCCCTACTCCCTGAGGACTCAGGGCGGCGTACAACATTTAAAGAACAACTAAACAATATAATAATTTAAAAACAGTTTAAATTGGGCGGGATTGGGCGGCCTATAAGAGCGCTTATAAATAAATAAATAAATAAATAAATAAATAAAAAGAATTAAAAAAAACCATACAAAACCATACATACATGGGGGAGACCTATGATGTGTAATTTGTCTCAAATCACCCCGCCTGCAGGAAGAGCCATGTCTTAATGGCTTTTCGGAAGGCCAGCAAGGTGGGGATAATTCGGATTTCTGGGGGTAGTTGGTTCCAGAGAACAGGGGCCCCCACAGAGAAGGCTCTCCCCCTAGACCCCGCCAGCCGGCATTGTTTGGCTGACGGGACCTGGAGGAGACCCACTCTGTGGGACCTGACCGGTCGAAGGGAAGTATGAGGTAGGATGCGGTCCCGGAGGTAACCTGGTCCTAAGCCATGTAGGGCTTTAAAGATGATAATCAACACCTTGAATTGCACCCGGAGACCAATGGGCAACCAGTGCAGCTGGAGGAGTATGGGTGTTACGTGGATGTATCTTGAGACACCCACCACAGCCGCATTTTGCACCAGTTGAAGTCTCCGGATACTCTTCAAGGGTAGCCTCATGTAGAGCGCATTACAGTAGTCCAATCGAGAGGTGACAAGGGCGTGAGTGACCGTGAGTAGAGCTTCCTTCTCCAAGTATGGTCGCAATTGGTGCACCAGGCGAACCTGTGCAAAGGCTCCCCTAGCCACAGCTGTAAGATGTTGGTTTAATTTTAGCTGTGGATCTAGGAGAACTCCCAAATTGCGAACCCCTTTCCGAGGGAGTTAGTTTTTCTCCCCCAAGAACCAAGGAGGGACAGTCGACATAGTCCTCATAAGGTAGTCCTTATAAATTGAGATAGTCCTCAACTTACGACCACAATTGGGGCCATAATTTTATGATCATTTTTGCTGTAGTTTTAAAGTGAATCATATGGTTGTTAAGCAAATCAGACTTCCCTAATTAACTTTTGCTTGTCAGAAGCTGGCTGAGGTCAAAAAATTGTGATCACTTGATCACAAAATGCTGGAATTGTTGTAAACGCCAGCCGATTGCCTAGCTCCTGAATTGCAATCATGTGACAGTTGTACCTTTGAGGGTGAGTCATAAGTCACATTTTGTGTGTGTCTGCCATTACTTCAATCTGTTGTTAAATGAACAGTCATAGATCAAGGACTATTTATATGTGTTAATCCTGTGGTCTCCCTATTTCAAATCTGTGCAGGTTCCCCAGTAAAAAAGAAAGCTGCAAGGTATTTTTAAAATAAAAGTTTGCAAATATGCTAGTTTTTCTGTTCAAAGACACTCCCCTCAAAAAATTAGGTGATGGTGATTACAAACAAACATGCTGACATTTGCATATCTTCATCTTTTGCTTATAGCCTGTAGTTAACATAGACTCTCCCCAATTCCTCTGTCACACTTGCTGTATATCTCTATTTTCCTTAATGCTTAATAATTCCTTAAGTCTTATGGGTTTACTTGCACTATCCAGTTGTTCCATTGTCAGAATGGGCAGGCAAAATATTTCTGGAGGGCAAAAATTGATTGAAAACTGGGGATGGAGTCCTTCTACTTCAGGTAACCAGAAGAATGATAAACTTCTGGACTTTTTTTTAAAAAAAATCTGTATTCTGGGCTGACTATTTTGCAAATCATCGCCGAAATGTCTCTGTGTAGATGGAATTTTTTTAAAAAATGTTTTATTAGATTATAGAATAAAATACAACAATATAAAAGCAAATAGTAGGACACAGTGGGGAGGAGAGGGGGAAAAGAAAAGAGAAGAGGGGAGGGAGAACAGAAAAATAAACATTGACTTCCTACTTCCTCTGTTGCAGTAGAATAAAACATTAACATCGAACCCCAACTTTTTACTTTTCCATAATAATATAAACTAGCCATTTCTATAATAACAAATCAATCTAATCAGTAAAACCCAAAATCAGTGTGGATGGAATTTTTTGAACTTGCTTAAGGTGAAGCCAACATAAGTAAAAGGCAGGAAACACTTAAAAAAAAGTAAATGTGGGTATGTCCTATCTTGAATATATATGATTGATCCTTGTGACTGCCATCAATACTCTATGTCAGGGGTGGCCAAACTATGGTTCTTTGAGGACCTGTGGACTTCAACTCCCAGAATTCCTGAGCCAGCCATGTATGCATAGCTAGCTCAGGAATTCTGGGAGTTGAAGTCTACAGGTCCTCAAAGAACCATAATTTGGCCACCCCTGCTCTATGTTAAGGCCAACTTCTGGGGAAACAATGGTAGACTGAGGATGACTTCGTGGAGCTGTGGCAGAAAGTGGGGCCAGTGAATGAGTCAGCTCCCCAAACTACTCTCCAGATTAAGGGGAAGACTTGAGATTGCCCAGAGTGTTCCTCATGAATGCTCCTGGGATGACACCATAAAACAGAGTTCTCCAGTGAGTTTTAAAGCAATGAAAGTAGGGAAAATCAGCTTTGCTCAACCATAGTTTTGAACTTCCAAAAGGAAGCTGGATTCACTTTTTTTCTTAATTACTTTTACTGAAAAGGCTTGTAAATTGATTTGGGGGGGGGGTTGGCATTAATAACTTTCAAGGACAGGTTTTATTGGGTGATTCCCTTTCAACTTTCAGCCAAAGAAGCTTTGTGTAAGTTTAAAACTTATTTTTTTTAACTTGGAAATAAGCAGAAAAGAGTAGATTAGAACGTTGATTTTTGAAAAGCTTTTAGATCGATGGAGGCCAAATTAATTGTAAATATGATTTTAAAATACTTATAAGGATACTTTCTATAGTTTGTTTAAAATTTTATTAAAATATATAGGAAAATTTTGATTTTAAGTGTCGGATATCTCTCCCTGGGAAAATGTTCGGGATGAGAGAAAAACATGGTAAAGGAGAACTTGAAGTCTGATTACTAGAGGCAACAAAAAAATTAAAAATTATAATTAAAGACCACTAATACAGAATGGAGTAAAGCATTTTAACTCTGGGTAAATTCAAGGATATTTGGCAACAATATACCTAGAATTTTCTTTCTCTTTAGACTGTCAGACAATAAAAAAACTTTGGGAAGTGAGGGGAGCCGAATGTCAATTTGCAAAGTTTTCAAGTTGCCATAAGCAGGAGGGGGGAGAACTGACGGAGCTGCTTGGTTGCCCTAACTGAAACTACATTCCTCAAATGCCTTTCTACAGATTGTGTCCTAAGTTACCGGAGTCAGCAGGAGGAGTGTGGGTTTCACAGCCCGCCCACGTGGTTCATTGGAGAATGTGATTTATGACATGCCCAGGGAGGAGGGGGGAGACAGGGTCATGGGGACCCGTAAATTATGTGAGGTCAGTTTTGGTTCCATCGGAGTATTGCTGGAATATTACTCCTAATAAATTACTGTATTTCTTTTGAAGCTTGGCTCGTGGCTCATGAATTAATCAGGGCAGCTTTCAGAAACTTCACAATGGACTTAAAAGAAAAGATAGAAAAGGATATAATGGAAAATCAGATTGTTTTGGATATGGATTTAAAATAGTCAGGATACAAGAATGATACTGACAAAGACAACCTACAAATCAAACCAGCTGAGGTTTTAATAGTTAAAAGCAGCACACCAATAATAAATTGGGAAGAATGATTTGAATATGTGGATTTAGTTAAAAGTGACTTGGACAATTTTCTTACTCTGGGTTTTACAAAAGAGATGTGTTGTAATTATGAAGGAATTCTTGGGAAAAGGTAAAGAGAGAAAGAAAAGAAAACAGCTTTGTGGACATTACCTCAAAAAAAAAAACATCAACACTTTTAAAGGGAAATATAGGTTTACAAAGCTGGCTTATTCAATGATGGTTAAAATGTATATGATTCTTTTTTTCTAGAAGTTTTAATGGTTTTTGTTGACTAATGATGAGGCTTTAAGGATTTTTAATAGATGAGATATGGGAGGAAGACAGTTTTTGTTGCATTTTTAGAGAACGTGATAAGCTATGCTATTAAAATTGAGAGGAGATGAAAAGAAGATGATAATAAATTAATTTATGGGAATTTATTTGAAGGGATTAAATATTAACAATTTTAATATGTTGTTGTTTCTGGTAACTCCTAGTGGAATTTTCCTTAGCTAAATTTGAATGATGAAGTTTTAAAAGATTTGTTTATAGATATAAGACATGGAAAGATGATGTTTTCTCCTTTGTATCTTTAGAGAAATGGCAAGGTACTATGCAAAGTGAAGGAAATAAATAAGAAATTCTTTTACTTGTTTAATCTCTCTCTCTCTCTCTCTCTCTCTCTCTCTCTCTCTCTCTCTCTCTCTCTCTCTCTCTCTCTCTCTCTCTCTCTCTCTCTCTCTCCATATACATAAGCATATACACATACACATACATATACATCATATAAATATTATACATGTACTGTATATATACATGGTAGCTTCTAATGGATTTTTGTAGAATAAGATTGAATGATGAGACCATTATTTGCTAATAGATAAAAGATGAGATATACTATGAAGAGATTTCTGGTTGAAATATTAGAAAAAATGTTAAGCTATTGAAAAGGGTTTGTGGGGCTTGTGATTGGGATAAGGAAGTTTTCCACTGGTCAGCGGTAATATATGGAAAATCTCTCTGGGTTTAGGGATCAATTGTGTAATTGATCACTGAATAATATTCAGAAAATGACACTCTGCTTCTACACTTCAACAGAAAACAGAAATTCAATATATACCGTATTTTTCGGAGTATAAGATGCACCTTTTTACCCCAAAAAAGAGGATGAAAACTTGGGTGTGTCTTATACACCGAATGCAGCCCCACCCACCCACCCACCCCCACCCTTTGGCCTCTGTCTTCCAGCAATTTACCTGCTTGCAGGAAAGAGGGAAGAGGTTGTAAAGCCAAGCAAGTCAGTAGCAGTTTCCCGATCTACAGCTGATTAGGTTTGCCACCTGGGAAAATGAAAGTGAAACTAACTACAAAGAGGCAAATAGCTGGGAGAGACACACTTATTTTTATTTTTTGCTGAACTGGATGGAAGGGGTAATTGAATAACTATAAATGTCTGCAGAATGTTCAAATTATAAGACTTACTTTTTTATTTCAAAAGTTTTATTAGTACAAAGTACAAACATTTTTCTCTTTTTCTACCCCCCTTTGCCCCAACCCCCTCCCCTTCCCCCCATCCTCCCCCCTCTCACCCCCCCCCCAGAAAAAGCACAGGGTATAATATTCAATAAAGATAAGATTAAAATATACTAACAAATTATTAATTTCAAAATTTCTCTAGATCTTTAACTCCTTGTTACTCAAAACCTTTTAAGCATAGTCTAAAAATCAGGCATATTATTAATCAACTAACATTTCAATATATCAGACTGTTAATTTATTCCACCATGTATCTTTCATTTATATAGTCTTTAAGATATAATAATAAAAAAGACTTACTTTTTAAAGACTGCTTTATTATTGTTCTAGAGCCAGGGGTCTCCAACCTTGGCAACTTTAAGACTTGTGGACTTCAACTCCCAGAATTCAACAGCCAGCTTTGTTAGCTTTGCTGGCTGTGGAATTCTGGGAGTTGAAGTCCACAAGTCTTAAAGTTGCCAAGGTTGGAGATCCCTGTAAATCTAGACAACTTAACAAAATAAAGAAGCTTTTTAAAATAAATGCTTGCTCTGAAGAGGCCCAGTGCTATTGTATCTTCTTTTAAATAATAGAGAATAATGTATACTTCCAGAAATTTTAATTAATTTTAACAGCTCTGTACAAGTATAGTATGAAACGTAACAGTGTCCTGTTTAGTATTAGAGTTTAGTTACCTTGGAGTAGATCTATTTAAATAATTGGGAGGAATTAGTGTGCCTACATTTAAGAAAACTTTCTGGCATAATGTACATTTCTCCAATTCTTTGCTATTTCTATGGGTCAGGCACACATGCACACAAATACACAGCAAACAGTGTATATCATCTGTGCTGTTTGCTGTTTGCTGTTTGCTGTTTAGCAAATTGCTTGGTGGCAGAGACCTTTTTCCCTTGTTTTCCTCCCCCAAAACTAAGGTGCGTCTTATACTTCGGTGCATCTTATACTCCAAAAAATACGGTATAACAACATTCATTTTCTAATGAAAAATATCATCATTAACAGTTCTCAGCCAAAGCACAGCATTATTGCTGTCCTAAATTTTAAGGTTTTTTTTGTGTGCTATTGTTGTTTCATATTTAAAGGCTACACATATTTAAAAATAACACATTACATACTATATGTGAGAAAAGCCAGAGGGATGCTTCTCTTATGGAAAAAAAATGTCCTAGTTTAAGAAAAGACAAGTAGAGTAAGAAAACATGATGGAACTATTGTCAACCTATGAATTTCTACATTCATAAATACCAGAGCAACTGAAATGTCACAAATGTGTACTTTCTGATATATAATTTAGCTTCTTTCTTTGTAATTAAACCTACACCTTCATCTTCTGCAGGTATTCATCAAATTTATTCTACAAGATCAAACCACCTTTGTTCATTACCTTCTTAGTCTTTCACAGACACAGAGCTATTTTTATACTAGGTGTAAATTTATGCTCTTTATCATTTGCTCTTTTTATATTCCAAGTTTCATATGTGAAGGTTATCACCAGATAAACCCACAGATATTATAGATCATAATTTAGTCAATCAAGTCTTTCACTTGTAGTAATATAGAGAAAGTAGTAATATAGAGAAAGTTACATATCTCTGTTCCCCTGTAACAGCTGGTTGGGCCCTTAACTTCCCTTCCCTTCATGGTCTATTGTTTTATGCTTATTAAAAGGATTTCCTATCCATATGGAACAGTCCATGGCAAATCAGAGTAGGGTTTTTAACCTGGGTCACTCTCAGATAGACATAATAGCTGCCCTGTGTGCCATATTACTGGGGGGGGGTCTCTTTTATGAAGCAATGAGAAGAAACTCTGTGCAGACTCCCCAAAGGACAAATTGAAAACCACACCACAGGTTGTGAGGCTAAACTAGTATTCAAATCGGCTAATAAAAGAATAATGTGAATTGCCTTACAGACCCCTCACATCCTGGACATAAACTGTTTCAACTCCTTACCCTCGAAACGACGCTATAGAGCACTGCATACCAGAACAACTAGACACAAGAACAGTTTTCCCCTGAATGCCATCACTCTGCTAAACAAATAATTCCCTCAACACTGTCAAACTATTTACAAAGTCTGCCCTACTATTAATCTTCTCATCGTTCCTATCACCCATCTCCTCCCACTAATGACTGTATGACTGTAACTTTGTTGCTTGTATCCTTACGATTTATATTGACTGGTTCCTAATGTGATTTGATTGCTTATTTGTACCCTATGACTATCATTAAGTGTTGTACCTCATGATTCTTGATGAATGTATCTTTTCTTTTATGTACACTGAGAGCATATGCACCAAAGACAAATTCCTTGTGTGTTCAATCACACTTGGCCAATAAAGAATTCTATTCTATTCTATTCTATTCTATTCTATTCTATTCTATTCTATTCTATTCTATTCTATTCTATTCTATTCTTACGTCACTAAAAAAATCAACCACCTCTCATCTATAGAAATTCTGTGAAGAATTTCTCTTTTTTTATTGAAAAAGTTTTATTAGTACAGAGTACAAACATTTTTTAATTTTTCTCCCCACCCCCACCCCCTTCCCTCCCCCCTCCCCCCCCAGACTTCCCAGAGAGAACACAGGGCATAATATCAGTAATTACAGAAGAAAAAAGAAAAAAGAAAAAACCCTCAACTCCAAATTACACATTGCTAACATCATTAAATTTCTATACTTTATATTATTTCCCATATAATTCTAAAAAATAAAAAATAAAAATATATTAATATATATAATCTGGGTTATACAAAGGAAGGAAACCAGTTTCTCCCTCCTCTTTTCAATCAACTTTCTAGATCTATGAAAATTATTAATAATACTAAATCTTAAAAAAAAATGTTAATGATAATAATAATCTCATGATTAACTAAAACCAAGAAAATTTTACATAGCTAATATCACGATATTAAATAATAATACCTTTAAATTTCATCATAACAACATATTATTCTAAAGCAACTTATTAACTCAAGTAAAACTAAAAAAGTATTACATGTCTACATATTAAATAATAAAACTTTTAAATTTCATCATAACATAATATTATTATACAACAACTTTGATTCATAATAAAAAATATTAAATAGTAATACCTTTAAATTTCACATAACAACATTATTATACAACTTATTAGCTCAAATAAAAAAATATTACATGTCTACATATTAAATAATAAAGCTTTTGAATTTCATCATAACCACATAATATTATTGTTCAACAACTTGTTAATTCATAATAAAAAGATATCCTTAAAGGTAATATTAATATTAATAATAAAATAATAACAATAAAAATAATAACAATAGTAATGATAATAATAATAATAATAATAATAATAATAATAATAATAATAATAATAATAATAATAATAATAATAATAATAATAATAATAATAATAATAATAATAATAATAATAATAATAATAGTAAGAATCTAGAGAAGAGAGAGAGAAAAACAAAAACCTAAAACAAATGAAAAGAAAAAAAAATCCTTCCTTTAAAACAAATTTTAAAATCTAATTATAGTAATTTATAACTTAATAGTTTTAATTAAAAATTAAAAATTTCCAATTCTTAAAAAATTATTTAAAAAAAGGAAAAAAGAAAAAAAAAATTTCCTCTTTCCTTTTAAGAAAAGAAAGAAAAAAAGAAGAAACAACAATTAAAAAAAAGGAGAAGAAGAAAATACAATTATATTATCTCCATCCATCTAATACATATCAACACTACTTCTCTTTATATCTTATTGGTTGCCTCCTTTTGTATCTTGATGATTTTGAATTTATCAGCTCTTCTTCCATCTGATCCCAATACTCCATCTCCTTTTTCACATCTCTCTGGCTCTGCGATTGACTTTGACTCTTTGAGATTATTTCATTTTGATCCGATAAGGATGACTTTTCCTCCTTGTCTTCTTCTACATTCATACGTCTTTCTTCTGGAATTTTAGATATATCAGCCTTTAAAATATTAACATAAAATTCAGTAGCTTTGTTTATCGTATTCAGCCGGTATCTTTTCTCCAAAAATTTCACCGTAACTCCTGTTGGTGATTCCCATTTGTATTGTAAATTCAATCTTTTAAGTTCATCAATCAAAAAAGTAAATTCTTTTCTAGCTTTAAGCATTTTAAAGGGAATTTCTTTCCAAATCCTAAGTTCCTGACCATTCACCTGAAGATTATTCTTAAATGTTGCCTGAATAATTCTGTTCCGTAAGACTCTTGTGGTAAAATATATAACAATGTCCCTTGGTAAATGTTTTTGTTTTGCGTGCCACGAGTTGACCCTGTATATCTTTTCAATTTGTGTAGCCAACTCATCTTTAGAAATTCCAGAAACCTGTACCAAGGCCTCAATCATTCTTCCCTTCAAATCATCATATAAACCTTCTTTCAACCCCCTTACTCTAATAGCAAATTGCGTTCTTCTAAACTGTGACATCAACACCTCTGTTTCAAAATTTGCGATATCCTTTTTAAATTTATTTATATATTCCAGCGAGGTTGCCAATGCTTGTTTATTTGTTTCAATACAGTCCTCCAAAAAATCAACATTTGTTGCTAAACCTTTGCAAACCTCTAACATGTCCATCCCTAACTGCTTTTCCATATTCTTTAAAGCGTCCTGCATTTTTTTTCTATTTCAGTAATTTTTTGATTAAATTCCAAAATTAAGTCTTGTTTCATAATCTTTAAAGTATTTAATAAATTTTCCGATGTCAAAACTTGTGGAGATGTCGGTTCAGTAGCAAGTTGCATTTTAGAAGTATAAGCAGAGGGGTAAATAGGCCTTTTATTCAAGGCAATCATTCCATACTTTGAAGCCATTGTTATAGTTCCAAAAAATTACACTGAAAACGCCAAATCACTATCAGTTGTTATAATCCAAAATTAAGAATCAAAAATAAAAACCAGTTTTCAAGTTCAAAAATTTCCCAAAGTCCAAAGACCACAAACAAAACACAAATAACTTTCACTTCTTCTTTATTATACTTCCAAAGAAGTGCAAAAAAGGGCCAAATCTGTAAAAAAGGAAAAAAAAATCTTGCAATTTCCAGGACAAATAGTCTTTTTTAATTTATTTATTTTAGTAAAATTATCAGTTACTATTATAATCCAAGGTCACGGAACAGAGAATAAAAATCAGTTTTCAAAATTTCCACAAGAGAAAAGCCAGAAAAAAAAAAACCAATCTTTCCAAACTTGAAACCATTTTTATATTTCCAGAGAAGTATAGAAAAAAGCCATAACTCTAAATAAAATTCTTTCCAATGTAAAAGATAGAGAGTTTATTACTTTCCAAAATCAGGAGACAGAGAAAAAAAAAATCAGTCTTCAAAGTTATAGTTTTCCATAAGAAAAAGAGCCACAAACAAACAAAGCAAAAATCACCTTCACTTCTCTTCCCAACTTCTTCAAAACGCCTTAAAAAGCCAGATCTCTAAAAAGATACTTTCCACTTTCAAAGGCAAATAATCCTTATTTTTTTTTAAAAAAAAGTTATCAGTTATCAGAAAATGTAAGAAGGACAGCCAGTTTTCAGTTTTCAGAACAAAGAGTTTCCATAAGAAAAAAAGACCACAAGCAAAACGGAAATCACTTTCACTTCTCCTCCTTCAAACGCCATATTGTTGCATGTTAAATGTTACTTTGTTTCTTCAAATAGAAGTTAGCCGAGGGTTTTAAAAAAGGGAAAAAAAAGTCCATACTTGCCCAGCAAAGCTACTGGTTCTCTCTGTCTGCCTCTTTAAATGCACAAAAAAAAGTTTTATAATTCCTCTTCTAGAAGCAGCGGCGGCTTCGGCGTCTTGCTCCGCAAGAGCGGAGATTTCCAGGCTCCCGGAGCTGGGGGCAGGCTACCTGGGGAGCCTTCCCTTCGCGCCCCTGGATGGCTCCTAGGGCGCTAGGGGGGCTCTACCCCACCTGCCACGCTCTCCTCTCTCCCCTATGTCCGGGGCAGAGAGATTCCGAGCCGCCAGACAGCTGTTCTGGCGGCCCGGCAGGGAGTCGGAAAGGCACCCTGAAAGAGGAACGCCATCGGCACCGAACACCAAACCGGAAGTCATCGAAATTCTGTGAAGAATTTCAAAGGCAGTGGTAGTGCAGGCCAAAAGTACAAACTATGAGTACTAATAGCAACTTTACTATAAGGTTACAGTAACAGACTCTTGCAACTCTGAAAGCATTTCTCTCTTTTTTTCCATTTACAGTATTTTCAAGAATACTAGGGAGGGTCCCTCTTGAGATGCTACCCAGGCTCCTTTTTCTTCTGTAGGCTGAGACACTTTTTCCATCAGAAGTTGTCTAGGCTGTTCTCCCTTCTGTCTTCAAAGGTCCCACAGATCATTGTAGGCAGACATGATGGATTTTGAAACAGGTAACCATGGTGGGGATGATGGAGTCAAGTAAGAAATGATAAACTTATAATAGTAGTATGAGTGGCTGAGGCACGCCTTGAAGTGATACATCCAGAGCAACCTGAGCCAACGCAATTTTAAAGGCTGTAGGAAGGAATTACTCATCACAGCTTCCTTACACATTCTTTAAGAAAAATGCATATGCCTAAACAAAATGGAACTCACTGGTTCTTATCCAGAGATTATTTGACTTCTGAAGGCACAGTTTGAAATCCAGTATTGTTATAACATTATTTTTAATGACCCAAGGGCAAGTGGGAAACTTGATTTTTACATTTAGTTAATCTAAATAATTCAAGCATGGATTAATTCAGCCATATTAAAGAACATTGGTTGGTTACATCTTTACCTTGCAGGTGGCTAATTGCTTTGAGAGCTGTAAAATATGAGCCATATTCAAATGACAGTTGCATGAACACTGACCTCACACATTCAGCTAGAAACTGATGTGTGTTTATAACCTATGCCCATATAAACTTTTGCATGATCAGTTTCTGCATCCCACTTTTTATATATGCACAACAGAGATAAGTAGATATAGATATTCACAACCTGCACATGCATACATTCTATTTACACCAGTGATGGACATGTTTCCCTCTGTCCCATTCTTGCAATCTCTAGGGTTCCTTGCTCCCCTATGCAGTGCTGAAATTCACTGGCACATCATTGATATTTGATTGAATTTTTGTTTTCACTGCATATACTTCTAGTAAGTGTGATATAAATAACAGCATGCTCACCTCCATGTTCAGCTCTAGATTAGAGATTCTACCTTAAATAGATTGGAGTGATCATATTTGGATAAAACTGGGCTTTGTCTGCACCTGTGGCACACTTGCAAAATATGCCCAAACTAACTGGTACTTACTATCAGCAGGTAATGCTGCATGCAGCATGGCTACAAGTCTGGAAACCTAATCTATGCTTTCTCCAGCTTACTAAAAAGCAATATATGAAAATGCCCTGCTTCTTATTTCAAATACACATTCATACACACAGTTGCTATAGAAATTAGCACAATCATCCTCAAGGTCAAAGAAAGAACAGCAGTCCAGGAATGCAAACCAAAACAGAGTCTGAAAAGAAAAACTTGCCTGAGTGGTTTTGCTTTTAGAAGAATTTGCAGAATAGTCAAAATCCAGTCCAAATTTCCAAGATCCAAGGCAGGGTTGTTAGCCAGTCCAGAGGTCAAAATTTCACAAATGTCACACAAGAGCTGTAGATCAGATGGTTGATTCCAACACATGATCTTGGGTCAGGGACATCTCTTGAATCAGACAACTCTCTATAATCTCCAGGTACCGGGATTTGGAGACCTTACATCATCATTTTCTGACTGCTCCAGATTTTTAGGTAGAGCCTGTGTTTGGTCAGGCTCAGGTGATTTATATTTTGAGTCAGTGTCTGAATCCTGACTGATCAGAAAAGACTGATTGACCAAAGTAGGATGAGCAACACAAGTGAACGCATATGGGACCAACAAACATATTTGAAAAAACAACAACACTGATCAGGTAATGGGGCATGGATGGTGATTTCATTTGGTTGTTTAAAGAAACATTTGAACAAGTGTATAAGAAATAGTGATGATGAAAATGTTGGTTGAAGATGTGAATGTACAAGTATTTTTGGATGTAGATAACACTTTATTTTTGGCTAAGAATCTGAATGATCTGGGGCAAATGTTAGATAGAATGTATAATGTAACGCAGAATATGGACTTGAAAAGCAATGTATCAGATACCAAGATAGTTATGCTAGCAGGGAACATTGAGTGAATGATGACAAGTTATCTATGTTAAACATGGTAAAAATAAAGAAATCTAGATCAAGTACAAGAATAGCATATCTTGATGGGATGTTTATGTAACATGAGAAAACTGTGAAACTTAAGGCAAGTAAAATCATGGGTAGTGCAAAATGGGTAATACCATCATGAAACTCCTGGATCTATTGCCTCAACATATACTTCAAGTTCAATGGGAAAATTTATAAGCAGAAGACTATTAATACTAGAAGTGCACGACCTGCAATTAGGCTGGCACGCCTTTCTTTGGTATGGCAGAAATATGGCGCACAAATATTTCCAGAGGCATTATGTGAGGAACGTGTTGCTTAACATTTGGGAAAAAAAATTAAACTTCAACACTATAGGGAAATACCAGTCTGGCTCTTGCCAATGGAGGCAATAATATATCCAAATCTTATAAATTGGGGAAAAATTGTATGTTACAAGGATATTTTAGATGAAAGGGGTGATCTTAAATCTAGACAACAATTGCAGAAGCAGGGGTTGGACTTATCTTTTGGTGGCCGTGTTTGCAGATCAATCAAGGCACGAAAAAGACATTAAATTATGGGGCGCAAATAAGGAACAAACAGCATTGGACAAAATTTTAATGGGGATGGATGAAAAATTGATTAAACATATATAATTATTTACTGAAATATAAAATGGAGGAAGAGATATTTAAAGAAACAATTATTGCCTGGGCAAAGAATTTCGGATACAACATAGAATTAGAAAAATGGTTAAAAATTTGGGAGAGAAACTACAAACTGACGATGGCCGCGGCCTATAAAGAAAACCTTTACAAAATGTTTTATAGGTGGCATTTGCCGCCAGCAAGATTGGCCAAAATGTATAAGAACTCCTCCCCCAATTGTTGGAAATGTAACCAGACTCCAGGAACATAATACCACATGTGGTGGACATGTAAGAAAGCAAGGAGCTACTGGGAGAAAATTCATAAATGGTTAGAAACGATAACGGAGCAACATATTGAGTTCAACCAGAAATGTGCCTTTTAGGTATATTGTCAGAAAGTTATGATAAAGCAACCATTTACTTAGTGTTACATATATTGACAGCAGCTAGAATTACATATGCTAAATATTGGAAAAATGTGAACACCTCATTGGATGATGACATAATTAGGAAAATTTGGGATTGTGCAGAAATGGACAGATTAACTTTAAACATTAAAGATAAAGAAGACTCAAAATATTACAGGACATGGAATAAATTTTATGAATGGATAGAGACAAGAGATAGAAATGAGAGGGAAGTTTATGAATGTAAGTGCAACAAAGATGTATAAAATATGGATATAAATATGGAAAAAATTGTAAATAAGTTAATGTAAGTAGAAACTTAGTTGAAGTTTTCTTTTATTGTCTTTTCCTTTTCTTTTGGTTGTATTGCTGTAATTACTGTTAACATAGTACAGTTATAGTTATTAGCTTGTATGTTAAGATTTACCATTGATCTCTCTCTGGCTCTGCTTTATTTGCATTGCTATCCTGACATGGCACTGTCTTTTCAATAAAACAAAAGAAAAAAGAAAAGAGAAACCTGTGTCTACCGCAAACCCATGCACATGGATCGGATCCTCAGCTTCACAAGCAACCACCCACTGCACACAAAAGAGGTTATGTCCAGACCCTGTTCAAAAGGGCTAGGACACACTGCAGCACCACAACACTAAGAAAAACAGAAGAGAAACGGCTGCTCGATTTCTTTCTCTGAAATGGCTATCCCAAAATACTTCATATCCTGCAAGGATTTGTATGCCACTTATTCTTTAGGCATTTTGGTTTTGTACCAATTTTTGGCACTTAAGCTGGAGAGAGTTTAACAGTACTTGGCCATGTTCAAGGGAGAGTGTGATAGAAAAATATGTACAGATCTTGCACTTCTGTGAATAGGTAAGGCAAATGCCCAGAATGACCATGAGCCATAGGATGCATACAGGGAGACATGGCATTTAAAAGGGTATGTTCTATTAGTACAGCACAATCAGGTTTGCAAGATTCTGTTATTATAACTAATTTCAAGAAAAGTAGTTTGGGCGGACAGTCAGCCATTTTATTTTATTTTTATTTTTATTTATTGTATTTGTTTTTGGTCTTTATTTATTGTATTTGTTTAACATGCCCAAAGTCAGGTTAAACAAGATGGATGGCCATGTAACCCTTGCATATAAATAAAGATTTGATATGCCTAAAAAGTGCATGAGAAGGAAAATCCAAATAAATAAATAGTGGCTTCCTTTTTTATGCATGTTGCAGGCACAAAGTGGGTAGAGAATCTGAACTGGGACCTCAGGGCGAAGAGCTAGTGGTCCCCCATGTTTATGTTTGACTAAAAAGGGTGTGTGTGACAGATGTAACAGCCCTCTATATTAAGGTGACCAGATTTTAATATTTGTAAAGCGGGACACCATTGACAGGGAGGAGGTTTCTAGGGGAGCAAGATGGGAGGGGTCCGTCTCTCTTATCCTGCTGCTTTGTGCACCCCCCCAACACCCCCCTTCATTGCAGCCAGGGGTGGGTTCCTACAGGCGCAGGCTTACCTGTTTGTTGCCGCAGAGCTGAAGAAGCTGGTGGCATTTGCGGCACGGGGCTTCCCCCGCCCGCTTTCCCCGTCCGCCGGGACGCCACCATTTGCGTTCTTTTGCCCTCTGCGCATGCGCAGCGTTCTGCTTGCACAGATGGCAAAATAACGCAAATGGCCAGGGAAAGCGGGCGGGGGAATCCCCGCACCACGAACGCCACCAGCTTCTTCGGCTCTGCGGCAACGAACAGGCAAGACTGCCGCTGCTCCTCTCACTGCCTGCCCTCCCTCCCCGCCTGGCAGGAGGAGGCAAGATAGGCAGGAGGCAGAAGGGTGTGCAGGGCAAATTCAAATTAAAAAAGCGGGACTTTTTTGAAACGCCGCGGGACGCGGGACAAATTATTAAAAAGCAGGACTGTCCCGCCAAAAGCGGGACGTCTGGTCACCTTACTCTTTATCTACTGTCTTTATGATAATTACAGTATATAGCTAGAAAGAACCAAAGTTCTGATATAACTAAATGGTGCTGTTTCTTCACAGACTTCATGGTATCTGTTAGCTATCACATTAGAATGCTTCGCACTTGGTGTCTGCTTTAGATTTATTTTTACAACACAACTTCTCCATGTGGGGCCTGTGCTTTGGGATGGGAAATTCAGTATGCCTTTGTTTGACAGTTTCTGCCCAGTCTCCAGCCTTCCCTAAAAAGAAAAGGTGGTTGAGAAAGTGGCAGAGATCCAAGACAATATATTTTGCACCAATATAGATGGGAGTTGGGGGGGGGGGAGGGAGGTATTTCCCCAATTCCAATTTACATCTCACCCTACTTGCTGTGTAATTTATTGGCATTTTGAGGAGATGCAAATCAGAAGCCAATCTGCTACTCTTTTTAGCATTTGTCTTTTTCTCTGGAAATCATCCAGTTAAACAGAGAGATGTTTCCACAAATCAAACCATCTTCAGCTCTACCCATGAAATTCAGCTCCATCTATTAGCTGTTCTTCTATGTGAATTGTTCTGAGTAATTCACAGTTAAATATGCATTTTCCCTGTTTTTCACTTTTAAGAGCTGTGTCCAATTTCTGTATCTTTATCTGTCTTATCTCTTAAATAAACCCTTTAACTGAAGTTAATTAAATTTCTTTACATAGCTATTGGGCCTCCTCTCACTTACTGTGTCTTTGCCATTTTATCCATGTTGAAGGTTCTAAGGTGTTTTTAAAAAAGAAGTCTGGGAAGACCTTATGAAGAAAAATGAAAGAAACCAGGGTGACTGTATAAGAAGTTTTCTAATGAGCTCAGATATAAAAGGAACGTGTATAGAAAATCGAAGGAAGGATAAATTATTTCTAGCAAATACAATCAAGGAACTGAAAAATGTAAGGAAAGTAGCAAAAGATCCAATGTTAAAATGAATTTGCTGCAGGTTTGTGGAGATTGCTAAAAATAATAAAAAGGGACAGGATTGGCTATATCTGGAACAAGAAAAAAATAAGTAAATAGCGAGTCTGCTGAATGAAGAAAATGGAACAATGTTAACTGAAATTGTTCAAATCTTGTTCTAGATCCCACAAAGGAAACAGTATGTGACCAGACAAAAATAAACGTGATGATGAATTGGAGCTCAAGAGAACAAAGAAAGAGATGGTAATAGATGGTAATTTCTTTTGTTAAGTAAAGAAGATCTTCAAGCCTTGCCTAGGGAAATTCTCAGTCATCCAGGTCATGGTTGTCTCAAAGGTGTTTTTTTTTTCCAAAAGGCAACTGGACTATGTTTTTCCCCATGAGGTTCTGGTGAACTTTACAAACAAAGAAGAATTCAGCCAACAAAGGAGATAAGATTAGTCTGGCAAAAGTCATCCTCAAGAAATGTATATTAATTCTTTAGGATTACAACAGGACCCTTTCACTCTAAATGTTTACAAAGTTAATTTCTCTATTCTAGAAGCTTTCTAAGTGTCGTTGTCAAGTTGAAAAGTCTATAGTTATTTGGATATACTGGGTCTGTTTCTCAAGAATTTGCTTGCATTTAATCTCATTGCACTTTCCCTGTTCTCCAAGAATTAAAAAAAGAGGGAGGTCTGTGATTATATCTATAAATTATTTTACTATCCAATGATGTTAGACTTAAAGACTCAAAGGTGTTTTTTTCAAAAGGCAACAGGACTATGTTTTTTCCCTTGGGAAAGAAGAAGACATTTCAGTTCTCATCCAAGAAGCTTCATGAAATGCTGAAAGAATGGGCGGCAGGAGCTATATCCATTCCCCTCCCTTCAGCAGTCCGAGAAGCCACGAATGCGCGGTGATGATCCTAGGCATTTTTGCACGTTTGAGGCTTCTCGAGCTGCTGAGGGGAGGGGGAACGGGCAGCAGGAGCCTAGGATCATCGAATGGGGAGAAGCATTCAGACCGGACGTATCCTCCTAGAAGAACTGCTGCCGCGGTCTTGCTGCTCCCGCTGCAGGGGGCTGCATTGCAGGTGGGCAATGCCCCTCTGCTTCTCCGGCCGCTGCCAAGCTCCCAAGGCCCATGCCCACCTGGTCACATGGCTGGCAAGCCACACCCACAAAATAAGCCATGCCCACAGAGGTAGTAAAAAAATTAGGAACCCGCCACTGGTACCCAGTGTGGTTAAATAAGTTGATCAATGTATTTGCATCTTATATGAATGAACAACTTTGGTGGGGGGGCTGTACCTGGCCTTTTAAAACTCTTTTTTGGTCCCACAGGGCTAAAGGACGAATGACAATTACAGGGTGCTATCTGTGTGTAGACTCAAATGTTCACTGCCAGTTATTTTTTAAACAATCTTTAGGTGCTTGTTATTGTAAATATCCCTAAAAGAGATAGATTAAACCTACCAAAGATTTAATACATCTATCGATGGATGGATGGATGGATGGATGGATGGATGGGTGGGTGGCTAGGGGGGCTTTTGCACAGGTTCGCCTGGTGCACCAATTGCGACCATACCTGGAGAAGGAGTCTCTACTCACGGTCACTTACGCCCTTGTCACTTCCCGATTGGACTACAGCAATGTGCTCTATATGGGGCTACCCTTGAAAAGTATTCGGAGACTTCAACTGGTGCAAAATGCGGCTGCGCATGCTGTGGTGGGTGTTTCAAGATACACCCATGTAACACCTATACTCTGCCAACTGCATTGGCTGCCCATTGGTCTCCGGGTACAATTCAAGGTGTTGATCATCATCTTTAAAGCCCTACATGGCTTAGGACCAGGCTATCTTCGGGACCGCATCCTACCTCATACTTCCCTTTAACCGGTCAGGTCCCACAGAGTGGGTCTCCTCCAGGTCCCGTCAGCCAAACAGTGCCGACTGGCGGGGCCTAGGGGGAGGGCCTTCTCTGTAAGGGCCCCTGCTCTCTGGAACCAACTTCCCCCAGAGATCCGAATCATCCCCACCCTGCTGGCCTTCCAAAAAGCCATTAAGACATGGCTCTTCCTGCAGGCGGGGTGATTTTGAGACGACCTTCCATCTGACGTCTCCCCCATGTATGTATGATGTTGTATGTTTTTTTTAAATTGTTTTTAATTGTTTTTAATGATTTGTTTGATGTTCCCTAAAATGTTGTACGCCACCCTGAGTCCTGAGGGAGTAGGGTGGCATAGAAGAACCTCAAATAAATAAATAAACAAATAAATAAATAAATGGATGGATGGATGGATGGATGGGTGAGTGGAAGGAAGGAAGGAAGGAAGGAAGGAAGGAAGGAAGGAAGGAAGGAAGGAAGGAAGGAAGGAAGGAAGGAAGGAGCTATGAAAATCAACTATTCTGCAACCTAAACTGTGGGTTCCTTTCCCTTTTACAGTAAAAAGAGTAGCTCAGAGATGACAATTCCAATATCACCACGAGTCCTTTTAGACCAAGTGGAGCCAACATTTGTGCCCATTATACATTGAGGTTCCATATGGATGCCATAACTGTGAAGATATGTAAGGTGTAATTTTATCCCTTAAACTTTTGAAGGTCCAAACTTGGCTTTGGCCCCACCAACTTTGGAGGTGTAGCTTTCACACAAGGTTTTATAAGATTTTTGAGCTAACAGAAGTTACACAACCTTGTTTTATAACAATGTTGATCAGATGGAAAATTGAGTTCAAACAACCAATTTATTTTTCATAGGTTAGTGTAAAGTTCTTATTTGATGAAAAAATAATAATGTTAATAAGATAAAGATAAAAGATGCAAGCACAAGCTTTGGACAGTTGTAGCCAGGCCACGCACACCTCGGCCCATTTCTTCTGCAGCTGGCAAGGATTTCCTGAAGGCCTCTGCAGCTGATAACAGAGCTCCAGATCAGTCCGGAGCTCTGTTATCGGCTAGGGCAAAGTGACCAGATTTTTTTATTTTTAAGCGGGACGGGGGGGCTGCCTGGGCACCGCCATTTGTTTTGCCCTCTGCGCATGCGCAGAATGCTGCGCATGCGCAGAGGGCAAAACAGCAAATGTCGGCGTCCAGGTGAGGTGGGGGGGAGAGGGGGGGAGGTGGGAGGGCGCTTGGATGCCTGCAGCTCGCGACAGGTAAGCTGCCGGCTGCCTCCTTTCCCCGTCTCCCGCCTCCCGTTCATTGCTTGCCAGCCCGGCCGAAGGGAAGGCGGGAGGCGAGGAAAGGCCTCCCGAAAGGGAGGCGGGCTCCCGAAGGGCTGCCGGCTCCCTTCGGGAGCCCGCCTCCCTTTCGGGAGGCCTTTCCTTGCCTCCCGCCTTCCCTTCGGCCGGGCTGGCAAGCAACGAACGGGAGGCGGGAGACGGGGAAAGGAGGCAGCTGGCAGCTTACCTGCTCCAAGCATCCAAGCGCCACAATCTCCTGGTCTCCCGCCTGGCCCCAGGGCAACGGCGGCAGCGAGGTGACGGGGGGAAGAAAGGGGAAGGGGACGAGGAAGGGCTGTTTGCGCCGCTTGTAAACTCAAAGCGGCGACGGCTCCTCGTCCCTCACCCCTCCCAACAGCAGCGGCGCCTCCGAGGGCGGGGCTAGGGATGGGGCGGGGGAAGGAGAGGAGGAGTAGCCTCCCTTCCCCCTCCCCCCAGCTTCCAGCCGCCGCCGGAGGAGTCAACAACGCGGGACGCACGCACGCCGCCAACGCCGCCCATGGCCGGCCCGAGCTGAGAGGCCTGCTGCCTTTCAGGCCGATTTTTTGAAAGAATGCCCTAGTCGTGCATTCTTTCAAAAAATCGGGACTTTTTAGAGGACGGGCGGGACGCGGGACAAATGATGAAAAAGCGGGTCTGTCCCGCCAAAATCGGGACGTCTGGTCACCTTAGGCTAGGGAGGCCTTCAGGAAAGGCCTTTAGGAAAGGCCTCTGCAGCTGATAACAGAGCTTTGGATCGATCAAGAGCTCTGTTATCGACTACAGAGGCCTTCAAAAAAGCCTTACTGGCTGCAGAAGAAATGGGCCGAGGTGTGCGAGGCCTGGTTGTAACTATCTGAAGGTAAGTAGTAGGGCAGCTCCACTTCCATTTCATTTCCGAACTTCCGGTTGGCCCATTGGGCCATTTTTCGCCATCCCCAGGCTTCTGGAGGCTTTCCTGAACCCTGGGGAGAGCAAAAAACAGCCCAATGGGCTTACCGGAAGTACGGAGACTTCAGTGAGGCCTGTGCGCATATGCGGGGGGGCATTGCATTATGGGTGTGGCCACGCGTGCACGCACTATTGCGCGCACACACCCTTTTGGCACCCGAGCCAAAAAAAGTTCGCCATCACTGCCATACACTGTTCTGCTTTTATACAAAATTTCTGATCCTTTCTTTTTTAAGAATATGACAAATATAGAATACATCCAGATGCTGGGGAAAATCATGAGAAGCTTGCAGAGCAATTCTTATGAGGAGACGAAAAAAACTGCCTTGGTTCAGAAAAAGTGATGATTAATAAGCAATATGAAAACCGCCCTCCTATCTTTGAATGACTGTTGCTTTGAAGATGAAGTCCCACAAAGGCAGCCTGAACATTGTCATTATAAATAACTGAAGCAATACATAGCTCCAGTAAATAAGTTCTATATCAGCATATTCATATGACAAGAACACGATTTCAACTGAACAATGGGGACTGAATTAGCATGACTTGGTTGGACTACTGCAAAGTGCTTTATATGGAGCTGCCTTTGAAGACTATCTGGACAGCTTAATGGCTTGGATTGCCTCCTCTGATCAGAATTTATCTGCCCAGTATGATCACTCTGGAAGAAACTGCTTGGGACCCCCCACTTCTATGAAAGGAGAAAGGGGAGGAAGCCTGCAGTTTGTGAGGTTGGCACCCATTCTCTTGCAGAGCTTTCCACATGAGGTTTGGTTGGTCACCTCTTAGACTACTTTCCAGAATTAGATAATGCTGACTATTGGCCATTTCTACATTTTAGCATATTTTTTGTTTTGCTTGGATAATTTTAATGATGTAAACTATTGGGATTGTGAATGCAACAGACTCCAAATCAGACAGAAAGATGGAAAGTTAGAAAGATAGAAAGTTGGAAAGATTGATTCCTAGTTCCCTGAAGGCATTCATTGCCTTTGAGCCAATCTGAATAAAAAGCTTTGGGGCTTTGAATAAATATTTATCCCTCTTCATGAGAACACATAAAGTTGCGATAATCAAGGCCACAAACAAGCAACCAATTCTGGGAATGTATTAAAGACTGAGAACCTTAGCTGGCTGCATACCCTAAAAGGAAACAAAAACTGGACTTTAACCATCTGTGATACCCTGTGGGACTTTAACCATCCATCCTTCCAGAACATGCTTTAAAGTCCAATAAACATTTGCTCTCCTTTAAGTGGGTGATAGTTATCTGGAAGCAGCATGTATGCTGATGCTTGTTAATTAATATACTAGAGTAAGCTGAGACATGGCCTGCATGGCAATTGAGCAAGACAACAGACTGCAGGAATTCTTCTGCCTTGGGCAGTGAAAGCATAGTGATGAAGCTGTGAAGCCATGAGTTTGGAGAATAGATGATGGTGACTTTTCTGAAAAGTAGACTTTTTTGACTGTACTAATCAGGGGGGGGGGAAATACTGTCTAAGGTAGGAGTGAAAAAAAGTGCAAAAAGAGAACCAGTTTTGCATTGGGGGGGGTTGCATTTGGGGCAACAGATTTTAAGGATCAAGCCCAATTTTACTTCATGAAATTCAAAAACTATCCAAAATGGGCTCTAGCCCTGTTTTGAATGCTTTGTTCTAAAAATGCCATGCAAAGTTTGGTTCTCAAACTCAGGAGAGAGAGAAAGAGATAGGGAGTTTCCAACAATGATTTAGTAGGTGTTAGGCCATGAAAAGTAAGAAGACAAATCAAGTTTGTTCCTTAACAATGGTAAAAGGCCTTTAGGAAATTATCATCTATCAGACTCACACTGCTCATTTGAAATGGTTGCAGCCAAATCTTAAGCAGCAGATTTGAAGCAAGGATCTTCTACCAATTCCTTTCACCTAGAGATCCTACGAATTGAACCTGAAGCCTTCTGCTAGCAAACCTTAGGCTAAACACTGAAATCAACAGGCATGGAATTGTGCTATAGTGTAGTTTATAGAACCCTAACAGAGAACTCTAGTAGGTTTCTTGGTCTAAGTCAGACCTGGGAATTTCACAGGTCTCAGGCAGTATCCAACCCTTTGGCTGTCCCTGTCCATCTCATATGAGGTCAATTGAAAATAAAATCCAAATAAGCACACCACAGGGGATGAGAGAAGAAGCCAAGTATGCTCCTTTTTGTTGGCTGGTGAGAAAAGTTTTTATGTGCCTATGGCAAAAGAGTAGCAGCCGGGCTGAGGGGAGGGCACTGTGGGCTCTGCTGGCAAAATTAAGTTCAGCCAATTGGTTTGGCCCTCCAGTTTTTCTATGGCCCCTTAGGAAAATTAATTGCCCATCCCTGCTGTAAGTAGAAACAGGCATATATAAACCCAAGTAAGCCAAATTTCTCCTGGAATTTTAATTCATTGTAAATTATGTTCACGAACCTTTTAAGGCATGCTTCTTTCTTCTTTCTTCTGTTTATTAATCACATGGTTCTAGTTTTCTTCACATAGTCAGTAAAACTTACAATGGCTAGGAGATTGTGGCAGACAATCAGGGTTGGGTTCCTCCCGGTTCGGACCGGATCGCCCAAACCGGTAGCAGCCCGCTGGTGATGAGGTGTAAAGCAGAATTGCATGAGGGGACATGCGCGAAACATTGCGATGCGAACCGGTGGCGAAGATAAGTGGAACCCACCTCTGCAGACAATGCTACACACGCCACCAAGTCGAGGTTACATTTAAGAGGAATTGAAATATCAAGGTACTTCAAAGCAGCCCTCTTAGAGGCTAATTGAAACTTTTTGCAAACAACCGATCACAAAGCCTTTTTCATCACATGGCGGACATTTAAACATTCTTAGTGCTGGGAATCTATTGTGTTCATGCCCTGTCTGATCCTCTTCAATTGATCGTTCCACTTCATGCAGTGTCTATCACAGAAGTGGCAACGTTGGAGAAGCTTTTCTTTTCAGAGCGGGGATTGCTTAAGGAACAGGGTTAACTGCTGGGTCCTTGTTTATGTGCTAGTATGCTAAAATGGAAATGCTGGCAGTTGCCATGCCATACAATCATCGGCCACGTCTATTCAACTTTGGAATAAGGCCTGGCATCCACTCTGCCAAATTAATGAAATATGTGCAGCTATTTAAAAAGCATGCCACGGCGGCCACTTGCCAGAAAAAGAAAATGAAGAAAAGGAGCTTCTACACTCTTATGCACAGAGCAAAAAAAAAAAGAATGGAGATTTTGCAAGATTAACTGGCGCACACTGAAGGAGAGAGTAGGTCTGTAACAGGTATGAACCTCTGAGGACACTTGGATATATTTTGTTTCTGAAATGCATATGGCACTTGGTATCAAGGATGGAGCTATCAGCTGCTATACAGCAGAACATTTAGCAGCTGTTATATATTTAATGATTCAGGCAGAAAGGTTGCTTTACCCAAGAGATTCACAACATAGTATAAGGAAATTGATGTGAAGTTCCCGAGATATGTGTGTGTGTGTAGAAGAATCTTGCCTGCTGAAGCCAAGTCGAAGCAGGAGATAAATGCCACTTTCCCTGGGTAGCATCAGTCGGGCACAGCTCCCAAGCTTTTTGAAGCATAGCCCAGTGGACTAATTGCAAAACATGTCTCTCATTGTAGCCCAAAGCTCTTCCTCTGGAGCTTCATATATTTCATCTACAGCAGCAGATTTGCTGTTCATTAAAAGCAGATAATATCTTTCTTGAGTAAATGCTGTTCATGGAAGTGCTGCTTCACCTTCCCTTTAATAGAGCTCCCAGTGATAAATGTGACTTGTAAGGATGATTAAGACATTTCATTATGTTTTAATGTGTCTTTAGGCATGTAACTTCTAGTAACAACAATCATTCTGCTTTTCTGCCCCAAAATTGCCTGATGATACATTACTTACAGGACAGACTTTAGGGGCATTGAGCCATAGATGAGCTTTTCTGTAGACATTAACATACACTAAGAAGCTTTTTTGCAATTACAGTACAAAGGGCAATTTGAAGATCCATCCAGCTGCAGGGGATGTTGATCTTTTTAAAGTCTGACACTCTTAAAACTGTGTGAAATCTCTCCCAAATTATTGAAAAAGGAAAAGCAAATTGACCACAGGATAACCAGGTCAACGCAAAGCTTCACTATTATGGCCACATCACTTGGCATTTTTTAATCCATAAATTATTTCATTTTCACATGCACTGTGTGCTTTACTTTGCACAAAACCGCAAGTAAGATAAACTGATCTTCAAACACGCCTAATACAACAGACAATATTGCTCATGCATATGTAGTGTCAAAAAACAAGATTTTGTCACTGTACTGCAATAGCTTCTGGAGGAATTACAACAGCAGAAAGAAATGCTTAAAAAACAGATAGTGAAAAATTCACCACATTCTGAGATTTGCAATGCAGGACTTCATAATCTGAATCAATAAATCAATCACAGTTTTTCAATCTAACTAAATTAAAGCAATTTTCACCAGACACATAATTTCTCTTCATTTCTATAATTATCATAAATAATTAACAATATTCAATAAGAGTTTAGTAAAATAGTGTTGATAAAAATTCCTAACATCAAATAATAATTATTTGCATAATCAACCCTAATTTACATAATTAAACTGGGCTACGTGAGGGACTGCCTCCTTCCAATTGCATTAGCCCATCCCATTAGATCTGTCAGAAAGTATGCTGCCATCAGTTAGGGACTTACATTTGGTGGGTCCCAGGAGATGCATCTTCTCTGCCATGGCATCTGCCTTATGAAACATTCTACATCCCACCCCACTCCCAAAATTAGATTGGCTTCATCCCTTTTGATATTCCGGGAGTCCCTCAATGCATGGCTATGTTAGCAGGCCTGGGGCTCTTAGGGAGCTGGAGACATGCTAATAGGTCTCAATTGCTGAGCTGGCTGTTTTTATTCCCTCTTTGATTTGTATCTCTGTTTTCATAATATTTACTGTTAATGAGATTTTAATATTTTCTTATATCTGTGTTTTTATGTGTAGCTTACCTGTTTGTTGTTCCCCCTTCTTCCTGAGTGGCTTTTGATGAGATGGACATTCATACAAATATGATAGAGCCGAGGTGGCGCAGCGGTTAGAGGCAGTACTGCAGGCCACTTTAGCTGATTGTGATCCGCAGGTCAGCGGTTCAAATCTCACCGGCTCAGGGTTGACTCAGCCTTCCATCCTTCCGAGGTAGGTAAAACGAGGACCCAGATTGTTGGGGGCAATGTAAATACATACATTGCTTACTGGTGTAAACCGCTTAGAGAGTGCTTGCAATGTGAGGCGGTATATAAATCTCACAAAATAAATAAATAATAGGTAGGTAGGTAGGTAGGGAGGGAGGGAGGGAGGGAGGGAGGGAGGGAGGGAGAGAGAGAGAGAGAGAGAGAGAGAGAGAGAGAGAGAGAGAGAGAGAGAGAGAGAGAGAGAGAGAGAGAGAGAGAGAGAGAGAGTTTTCTTCATCATTATTTCATAATTCCATAATTTCTTCCAAACCAGAAAGGGGCAAAAATCTACATACAGTAGGAGTATGCTGAATCTCTGGCATTGTCTTGTTGACTGCTTCTGTGAGGCATATCTTAGATTCACCCTCTCCCCCCCCCCTTTTTTTTTTAAACAAGTGAAATAAGAAATTTCAGAAACTGAGTTCTGTGCCCAATAATTCATTCATCGTGGTAGTTTGACATTGATGTTACAAACATAGCCCAAGCATCCATCTGGCTGTTCTGCTGTGACTTGTTTCAGTGACTTCTGCCCATTGTTAAGAAGTGAAACAAACTTAAAAAAAAAAACCTCTAAACTATTTTAAGTTTCTTTCTTTTTTCTTCCCCTTAATGAATAAGGAAGTTGCTGGCAGATAACACCCAGATAACAAGCCAGCAGCTATGCGGTTGGGAGGTATCAGCTTGAGCTTTCAGCTGTGCTCACGATAAGCACAAATAAGATTGTTCATGCTGTGAGCATACCTTTTCTCTGTGCTTTGCCATGGAATCATGCAATCAGGTCTTCTTATTTTGTGGCACACTCACTCTTAATTTTTGAGGAAGATTTTATGATGATATTCTCAGGATGCTGGACTGTAAAATGCTTTAATGAGTTCATGGGCATCTGCAAGATTTCCATCTTTCCTTTAAAAAAAAAAGACCACTGGGATAAATTCCTAGTTTCATATGGGACGATAGTGCCCTCTGATAAATTCACCGTATGCTGGAAGATCTGCATAGATGGATGTAACTTTTATTTCCCCAAAAGCTGCTTCCATTTATATGGAGGCAGACCCAGTTAAAATGAGATTGTGACATTTTAATTCCATCTAGGGTCAGCAGCTCTTAAAATATTTTTGATTTACTGACTAGGATCGGAATATATAGGTGTTTTCTTGAATTGACAAAACAATAGTCTTTTCAAAAGGGTTGCTTTTCATTTATCCTCTATATTCAATAAAACTGGGGGGGGGGAATGCTCAGAAGAAGGAAAAATAATGATGATGGAGGAGGAGGAGGAGGAGGAGGAAATCCAGCCACCTATATGAAATGATATAAGGTCTCCTACTTGAGCAGGGGGTTGGACTAGAAGACCTCTAAGATCCCTTCCAACCCTGATGTTCTATGATATCCAAGTAGGATCCCCAGAAGATATTTCTCCAATAGGATTATCTTAATTTTATTTGGAATTATCCTTGTGTGTTCTTGCTTTCCCTGTTCTACCTATATATACTGTTCCTGAAAAAATTCTTGTTTGTTTCTGGAGATTTATTTATTTATTTATTTATTTATTTATTTATTTATTTATTTATTTATTTATTTATTTATTTATTTATTTATTTATTTATTTATTTATTATTGGTTCTTCTATGCCGCCCTACTCCCGGGGGACTCAGGGCGGCGTACAGCAATTATACGAGAACACTAATAATAAACAGTTAAAAACAGCAATTAAAAATTTACAAAAAGTTAAAAAATATTCACCATCAGCCATGCCTGGGGGGGGGGGAGCTCAGATGGAACTAGTCTCAAACCCCTGCCTGCAGGAAGAGCCATGTCTTAACGGCTTTTCGGAAGGCCAGCAGGGTGGGGATGGTTCGGGTCTCTGGGGGAAGTTGGTTCCAGAGCACGGGGCCCCCCACAGAGAAGGCCCTCCCCCTAGGGCCCGCCAGTTGGCATTGTTTGGCTGACAGGACCTGGAGGAGGCCTGGAGATATGAGTGCATTGGCTTTAGAAGGGAATTTCTCATTAAAATCTTCCCTATGTATAAATCTTCATAGCCACATCACTCTCTTGTATTTCAGGATTGCACACGTTTCGCTAAATTCCATGTCCCTGGGCAGTGAGCACCAACCTTTCTATCTTTGAGTGAAGAGAGAAGTCCATGTTGGAAGTGCCATGGACCACCCATAGTCCTTTCAGAAGCTGAGGTATAAAGCAAATCATGTACTGCCTCTTCTGGCCATTTTCAAAGAAAAAAATGGGTCCTGATTTTCATTTCACTGAGCTGTGGTGGTCCACTGGTTAGAAAGCAGTATTGCAGGCCAACTCACTGCTCACTGCCAGGAGTTCGATTCTGACTGACTCAAGGTTGACTCAGCCTTCCATACTTTTGAGGTTGGTAAATGTTTTGGTAAAATTGGTTGGTAAAATCCAGATTGTTGGAGGCAATATGCTGAGTCTCTAAACTGCTTAGAGAGGGCTTATTTTTTCAAGCAGCAGCAGAGGAAAAAACTTCCAAACAGTAAATAATTCGGGAAAAAAAATAAAAAAAAGATGGTGGTGTCCATGGACTGGCACCAACCAAACCGGGTCGGTGACGTCATTGTGATGTCATCAGTGGGTCGCTACTGGTTTGGGCGATCCAGTCTGAACCGGGAGGAACCCACCCCTGGAAGCCTAGAAACCAGGAGACTGTGAGTTCTAGTCCTGCCTTAGGCTGGGTGATTTTGGGCCAGTGTCTCAGGCCTACACATCTCCAAGGGTTATTGTTGTGGGGAAAGTAGGAAGTGATAGGAGTATCAGATATGTTTGCTATCTTAATTTACTTATAAAATAATAAAGAAAGGACAACAATCTAAAATTGAATGAATGTATGCATGCATGAATGAATGGTCACTCCCTATTCCTATCCTGAATAGATTTCTCATCACTTTTCCAAAAAGAAGGTTACGGCAGTAACTCAATGGTAGAATATCTTTTTTATATGCAGAAAACATTAGATTAATTCCCAGCTTCTCCAAATATGACTGGGAAATGTTCTGGTTTGAAACCTTAAAGAGCTTCTGTCAGTCAGTATAAACAGGATTGACAGATTGGGGTCTGTTTTGATATAAAGGAATTTCCCATTTTCTTGTTCTACCACTTGGGATCTTTTCCCTATAAAATTACTCTTTTTAGGAAAGTTGGAAATTTATTTTAAAAAACCCTCTCACATGAAACATGATCTGATGTGTTGCAGATTACATTTTCAACCCACATTGCAGTCTTTGAAATATTCAGATGTCCATAAATAAGTCTTCTTGCAAATTAAAGTTTCATACTCATTAGCTCTTCCTGCAAGTTTTATAAAAACTGCATGCTAATGAACAAAAAAGCCTGTTTACTTCATAGATCAGAAGCAGTTTTGCTATTTTTTTTCTCCTCCGGGCTGCCTTCCATCTCCATTCAGAGAGATTTCTAGTGTTTAGGAGGCACACATAGTCACCAGGCACAAGCTACAAAGACCTGATGTGTATGTCATGATGGCACAAATGATGGAGATAATTCTAATGGCCAATGATCTCATGAGTCATTTCCTGATGCCCATGGAACCACATTTTCTATTGTCTCCCAGGTGAGCTGCCTTAACAGAATAGTAATGCTGAAGATCTCAGCCAAAGACGTCTAGAGAATATTTAAAAGTATATCCAGTCACTGAGATCTATTTGAAAATGAATGTATGCAAAGCTAAAAGTGCTAATGGAAAACTAACGGGAAATTGAATGGAAAATGATATAATTCCAGGGGGATAATTGTTATTATGATGTTAATGATAATGAAATGCTTGATAATAATGAGTACTAATTTTAATGTAATAAAAATACATAAAATACATATGCTATGAACTTAATGATAATTAATACATAAAATACTTAATAATAATGAATGTTAATATTAACTAATATATTCAAAGCTGATTACTAATGTTGAAATAATTATAAAATACTACTAAGTAATGAAACAATTACAAAATTATACTGAGACAGGCATTGCTCAGTGACATTTTTATTATCCCATACATTTTTCATCCATGCCTCCCTTATTCTTCTTTGGAAACCCACCAGTTTGAGAAACTGCTGTTTCTTTAAAATGGGGCTAAATGTTGATATTGACTACATCCCAATTGCACCATTCTGTATTAGCTGCAGCTGCCATGTTATCTTGAAGGGAAGACCCCTATCACGTTAATAATCTAAAGGGGAAGTTACATATCTATAGACTATGGCATCCATTGTGGGAATATGTCAGCTTGGTTTGTTTTGTGGGTAATAACCAGCCAAACTGAAATAGGTAAAAAAAACCCAACCTCTTGACTACTAAAACTATGTGTTTCTCTACTGAAAAGATGAGTTTAGGCAGTAGGGAAATGGGAGCTGTTTCTCTCAATTCTTATCATTATTTTTAAAAAAGCAAACAAATGATCAACAACAATGCTAAGATCTAAAAATCACATGGTTATGTGGAATTTCAGATTTTATTATTGGCGTTTTAATAAAAGTGATGCAAGCCTCTCAGCATGGTATCAGTGCCTCCTTTTGAAGTTTAGGAAACCATGTTTGGTTTTTTTTCTTTAGCCAAAGCCATTTCCTTTGATGAGCAAAAACTAGCCTATTCAGAAACTAAACAATAGGGTTCTAATGAGGGGTCCTTGGTGCTGTCTTAGCTTGGTTAGAGAAAGAGCATCAAGGACCCCTCATTTGAAGCCTGAGCTACAAATATTCTCCTCTAGGAAGAAATGAAACAGATTTTAAGAGTGTCTGTATTTTTTCATATCTAACTAATGTTTTTTTATTGTTTTATTTATTGCTTTCTGACACATCAATTATACTGAATATATGTATTCAGTATAATTATATTACATTATATTATTATAATAATAATAGTTTCTATATCCTATATAAAGACTTGACCGCCTTTAATAAAATGCTTTTTGCTTTGCCTAAAGTCTTGTGCTTCATATTGTTAGGGTGTGTATGGGGGCAGGAAAGCACTTTGCAAAGGTATAGAGCAGGGGTAGCCAAACTATGGTTCTTTGAGGACCTGTGGACTTCAACTCCCAGAATTCCTGAGCCAGCAATGCATGCATGGCTAGCTCAGGAATTCTGGGAGTTGAAGTCCACAGGTCCTCAAAGAACCTTAGTTTGGCCACCCCTGGTATAGAGTGTTTCTCTGTTAAATTCAGGGACTAGATTCTTTCCAATTACACACCAATCAAGTGCCTGAATTTTATAGGCAACAATTTGAGGGCTCATCCAGGATTACAACGTGGCATCCTTTTGGGCTTAGATCAGACTGCCTCAATCATAGAACACATGACAGCCAGGACAGATGAGTTCACCCCTTGCATCTTTGGAGGAGATGGGCAGCTAAGGAGCCAGGAGTGAGAAAGTGGTAGCTGGTAGCCCCTTGGGAGAGAACAGACTATAAGACGCACCTACCTTTTTCTGCCTCTGCCTACCAGCATCCATCGGTATTCATCTGGGTAGTGTCCTTGCAGAAACAGCAAACAGCCTGGTCAGCTTCAATACGTTATTGCAGCCTGATTTAGCACAAACAGCTGGTTGGTGGTTGGATCCCAGGTGGGATGGGGTGATAAGAAAATGGGATGGGGAAGGAGCATATGGGGAGCCCATTGAAGATCATGGCCCAATTGTGGGACCAGGGAACCCTATCTGTCCAGCAGGTCAATACAAAGGAGAATGGTCATACTGTGCAAAGGAAAGTGGATAAGATATGCTGGACACCTTTCATGGGAGAAGATAAAGCCGACATGGGCTCCTTTGACTTGTGATACCAGAAGCATTTCGAGTGTATATTGAGCTGACCCATTCCTGCCAAATGAACTTTTGAGTCCTATGGGCTGATGAGACATCTAGATCATGGTACAAAAGGCTATGGCCTCCACCCTTCCCCTTGATCTGCCATCCCCATTCTACTTCCCAAAAAGGATGAAGATGATCTGACTCCAGTCTTGTGTCCTCCAGGAAGAAACTCTGGGGGAGCAGAGTGGGAATGTGAGATCCACAATTGTATCAGTGCTTTCACTTATAAAACTGTAGCCTGTTGGAGGCCGACCTGTAATCTGACGAAGCAGATCAGGTATTTGAAGAGGAGTGAATGTGGGGAAAGCCTCAGGCTACTCACATTGTGGGAAAATCAAACAGACTGCAAAACAGTGGAATCACAAAAAAAATAACATGAAAAGCTAGCACAACTGAAGGCAGCCAACACCACCATAGGAGCAGCTCTCCTGTTCCCTCTCAGAATTGTTTGACAAGCTTATTTAGAAAAATTTCTGAAAGCTTGGATGCTGGAAAACTCCTGGGTAAAATTGGAATGGATAAAAAATGAACTATTTTTCAAAACAGAAATTGGAAAAGATTCTTGGATAATGAGCAGCAAACAGAATTAGCCAGTTTTGTTGTCAACTGAATTTTTTTGAAACTTTTTTTTTTGGTGAGGAGGAGAAGAAGAAAAATAAAATAAAATAAAAGCAGGCTACTTGTATTGTTGGGTAAAACTTTCAGATGAAATTCATTCCTGCTATCTAGAAGGTGATTATAATATTGCCTAGAGCAGTGATGGTGAACCTTTTCAGCACCGAGTGCCAAAAAGGGAGCGTGAGCATGCACATGCGCTTTGCACATGCATGCGCACGCTTGTTGGGGACACAACCCAAAAGAGGAGCTTCCTGGGGAACATGTGCATGCCGGAAAATTAACTTCCGGGTTCCGGTGCACGCATGCACGCCGGCCAGCTAGTCTTCCGGTTACTGGCACGCATGAGCATGCAACAATCATGCTCATGCCAGAAAACAGAAGACCAGATCTTCCAGTTACCTCCACTGCCGCATACATGAAGGTCAGCTGAACATCACGCTCGCATGTGTGCCAAAAACCCGGAAGAAGAAAGGGCAACGCCGCGCGTACAAGATGACATGGCTCCAAGTGCTACTTCGGGCACACATGCCATAGGTTCGCCATCACAGCCTAGAGACTTCTTCCTTATAACTCAGCTAGGAAGCAAAATTAACCCTATTTATTATATTTATTCATTAATCAATTTTATACAATACTCATCTCACTGTCTAAGTGACTCTGGGTGGTTTACAGTTAAAAAATGATATCCACATAAATGTCCGCATAACAATAAACAAATTTCAAAAGACAGATAGGATGCCCCCAAGCCAAAGATTATGTCCCACACTTGGATTACCATGCTAATAGACGGAACCAGTGTAGGAGAAGGAGTGGCAGAACTTGGAGGTGGAATTAAATGAGGGATCAGCCTTGAATCCCTAGGTAAGCACAAGTGGACTAAGTCAAACCTCCCCTTGAATTCTGTTGACAGTTATTTAACTCCAAGCAGGTGACAACAGTTGAGAATATTCCTGTGCATAAGCATGAATAAATAAATCAATGTAATTGGACCACGTGTGGACTTGACCTTTTATACTTGACAGCCAGGTCTTAATGCTCTTCTGGAAAGCCAGCAGAGTGGGGAACAACTTCATCTCAGGGCAAGATGTTTCATAGGGTGGGGGCTATGGCAGAGAAGGCTTTCTTCATAGACCTCACACATCAACATTTTTAACTGACAGCGTTCACAACATGCCCCTCTGGGATAGGATGGGTTGATATGACTGAAATGACACAGTTCCCAGATAATCTGGACACACGCCATGAAGGGCTTTAAAGATAATAACCAACCCTATTAAGAATACCCACCAAAATACAAGGAAACCAATCAAGTGAAAAACTATATGTATATACCAGCAGCGGGTTCCTCCCTTACTGGTGCCGGTGCGCTGTGCACACATCTCCATGCTTCAGGCGTGTGCGCTATGCGCGCGTGCCCCCTCACACAATTTTGCTTCTGCACATGTGTAGAAGCAAAATTGCGCCAAAATCTCACGAAGGGACACGCGCGTGCGCGAGATTTTGGCGCGATTTTGCTTCCGCGCATGCGCAGAAGCAAAGTCTCACAAAAATCTGCCTCACGTGCGCGTCCCCTCGCAAGATTTTGGCACGATTTTGCTTCCATGCATGCGCAGAAGCAAAATCGGCCAAAAATTCACGAAAAAAATGGCAACACGCACGGTGGACTGGCAGAGAGGGCTCCAGAGCGGTCGCGCGCAAATTGCGCAATTGACCGCTCCCTACCGGAGCTGCGCACTGGGCAGCTCCGGCAGGATCCCACCTCTGGTATATATACACACATACATACACCACAACATTGTTGAAAACACTTATGAAACTCATGCTGTGTTTTATACCAAATAAGTCAAAAAAGCTTTTAAGCATGCACAATTTAGTACTAAAAATGAAAAAAAAAAAGACCTTAAACCTACAGCAGATTTTTTTAAAATTAATTTGCCACTGACATTGTAATTTTTTAAATTAAATATTGCTCAGGGTAAAGTAAAAAACCAATTGGAAAGATTAGGACAATTATTGCAAGACTTTAATTTGAAACTTCAAAGCTAATGGAACATTTATTGAGTCCTGGTGGCACAGTGGTTAGAATGCAGTATTGCAGGCTAATTCAGCTCACTGCAAGGAGTTCCGAATGTCACCAGGCTCAAGGTTGACTCAGGCTTCCATCCTTCTGAGCTCAGTAAAATGAGGACCCAGATTGTTGGGGGCAATAGACTGACTCTCTAAACAGCTTAGAGAGTACTAAGCTGTAAAGCACTATGAAGCAGTATATACGTCTAAGTGCTATTGCTATTCTATTGCTATTTGGTACCTAGACAACTGCTACTACTATGCCATTACAATGAGAATTATAAGCCTTTGTTTTATTTAAGAACAACAAGCCTACAAATATGACCATAAATCATGAAGGTCTTTAAGCAGGTTGTCACATGACTATGACTGATTTTATGACTTTTTCTATAGTGGTGGTTAAGTGACTGTGATAGTTGTTAAGCAAATACCACAGTCATTAAATGAACCCAATATTTGCATCGGTGTCGTAAATCGTGGATCATATGACAGCAGGACACTGCAAACAGCTGTAAATGCGAGCAACCAAAAAATACGGTCACATGAACGATGCAGGGGAGCAACATCAGAACTTCGAAACCGGATTGTCAGTAGCTTTTGGGGGGGGGGGTCCATCATAAGTTCAAATGACTGCTAAGTGAGCAATTTACAAAATGTAAGTAATAGAACGATATATGTTTACCGGTCTCTCCGTTGAATGGTTTGATTGAATTCCACATGAACCTTCCCATCTGTGTACTAGGACCAGGCATCCTTTTCTCCCTCTTGGGAAGCAGGGAGGAAGAATTTCTGTGCACTTACAGAAGTGCGACAGATAGTACACAAGAACAAGCAAGAAGGTGGGGTTGTTTTGATGGAAACAAACACCAGTATTTTCCATTTGTAAACATTTTCTTTATAGATCTCTGTGTGCATTGCATTAAAAAAAAGGGGCCAGGTTGAGAAACGGTTTTGAGTTGTGGAAACAAAAATTTAAAAAAATGACGTGAGTCTGTCCCTTTTAAAACTGAATCTCTCTGTAGCAATTAAAAATGTTCAAAAATTGAATGCAGGTTCTGGTATCCACCATTCATTCTGTTTTGTGTAAGCATTGTGCATATTTTATGCATTGTGATTTGTGTATGTTGAGTGCACATTAAAAGAAATTAAGAGGTTTCTGATGTTTATTGTCTGCCATTTATTCTGCATTGTTTGAAGTATGTATGTATTTCTCTTATTTCCCACAGCTTCTCACAGGCTCAAGCCCTCCTCCTTCAGTCTATGCAAGAAGAGAATATTTGTAGCTCAGGGTTGAACTATGGGTCCTTTCTGAGCTTGGTTGTTTTCTTGCTAGCACTGATGATGTTATTTAGTTTGGTAATGAAACAACCAAGCTCATAGAACAACATGGATCCCACAGACCATACAAGATTTGCTCTTATCATGCTAGAACAGGGGTGTTAAAGTGGCTGACGATGGGCCGGATGTGTCATGCACAGGCCACACCCACCCCAGCTGCGTGAATGGGAAAAAGGTCATGAAACATCACGTGATGGCAACGTGACACGGCAAGTTTGACACCCATATGCTAAAGGTCAAAACAAATGGAGGAGGAGGAGGAATAACAGGGGGGAATACAATGCTTCCATAGAAAACTGAAGGGACCTGAATTTTCCCCCATTTCAGGAATTTTTGCAAAGCTTTTACACACAGAACCCCTGGGATAAAGAAAACCAACTACTGAATAGCAATAGCAATAGCACTTAGACTTCACAGTGCTTTTCAGTTCTCTGTAAACTGTTTACAGAGTCATCATATTGCCCCCAACAATCTGCGTCCTCGTTTTACTGACCTCAGAGGAATGGAAGGCTGAGTCAATCTTGAGCCAGTCAGAATCAAACGGCCCACATGAAGAGTATCTTTTGTATCTAAGATAGTACAAATAAAGTTCATCAGAGTAAGGAATGTTCAGTGTTGGAGGACTCAGCTTCAAAGAGCCCATGGTGTCACAGTGGTTAGAATGCATTATTGCAGGCTAATTCTGCCAACTGCTAGAAGTTCGATTCTCACCGGCTTGAGGTTGACTCAGCCTTCTATCCTTCCGAGGTTAGTAAAATGAGGACCCCAGAGTGTTTGGGGGCACAAGGGAAACTAAGTTGCTCCTAAACAAGTATAAAGAGGGAGGGCTCAATTCTATGCAATCCCAAGCAGTAGGATTAAAGGGCCAGGAGTGGGCGCAGCTATGTTGTTCTATACTAAATCATTAAAGGTTGAATTGGCAGGAAAGTTGTTTTTCACACAAATGTCTTTTTTGTACTCCACATTGCCTCATAGGAAAGGGATAAACTCTGCTCGCTTGAGGCAACTTTAACCAACTATTGGAGTGGACTTGATTCACCAGAGGTTAGTTGCTGGCATGGGCCCCTTCTTTTCATAGAGCCTTCACCCACCAAGCTGCTATATTTACCAGTTCACCAGTTTGTACTAAATTCACAATAGGGAAGGGAGGAAGGAGATGTTGGACTTTTGCTTTCTGCAGATTCAGTCAAGATTCAAGTAAAACCCAACCTGTTCCTTCTACAGTGTTGCATTTTCCTGTTTCACCAAAATAAGGCATCTATCCAATGTTAATTTCTTTTATGGACAAAGAAGCAATTGTGCTTCTTTATTCCCTCTGCAATAATACACCCCTGCCACCAGTTAAGAGGGGAATAAAAGAGCAGTGAACCAGTCCATTTTAGGATGTAGAAATGGTTCCTGGTGATAAACCAGAAATCATCATTTTATCCATTCCTCTGAACCCTGACTCTCAATACCTATTTGCTTTCACATGGGAGGATCAGAAATGGGGTTGGGCTAGAATGCCTGAAGGGTACGGTAACTCACCATTTGTTTTTTTTCAAAATCAAGATCTTCCAGACCTTTTCTCTAAACAGAAATCAAAGCTTGCCCTTTATGTTGATGACATACAGATGACAAATGTGGTCATGAACCCTTAGAAATGGATGGAAAACAGCTACTACTGTATCTGCATTCGCGAGACTATAAAATTAACCCTGGAAAGATCCAGTGGTATTCCCAAGTAGTCAAGTATCTGAGTTTGAAATGATACCTCAATTGACCGGTCTCAGACACAAGTCATCACAGCATGCCTTATACTGAAAAGGAAGCATCAACTCCATGGTTTCCTAGGGATCGTCGACTTTTGTCACCCATAGATTACTGATGTGATCTGTGATCTTACATACAATGACTGCTAAGAACTCCATAGACTCTCTTCCATGTTTAGAATAGAATGAGTGAGCTGGAAGGGACCTTGGAAATCCCCCTGCTCAAGCAGGAGAACCATTTCAGATAGGTGACTGTCTAGACTTCTTAAAAACCAATCATCCAATGATGGAGCGCCCACGATTTCTTGAGGCAAGCTGTTCCACTGGTTAACTATCCTCACTGTTAGGAAGTTTCTCCTCAATTCCAGGTTGCTTCTGTCTGGAGAGACACTCCAAGAGTCTAACTTATTGAAAAATGCAGTCTTAACTTCTGTTCCTTTGCTCATCATATGAATAGGCTGTGCTTGTTTGTACATGAGAATAGGGGGAGTTGCATGTGGGATCTTAATGAACACTATGCCCAATAGCCTTTATTCCATCCCAATAGATCAGGCAGCACAGGAGACATCGATATGCACACATACATTGGTAGCAGCATCAAACATTGTGGAAAAAGCCAAAAGCTTGACTCCAGGACAGCACACTATTCTTTGGGCCTCTCATGAGCTTTCTGCCCTGTTAAAGCAGAACATGCAAGTATTCTCTGCCCTTTGATATTAGAAGCAAAACTAATATCTTCCCTATCTTAAGGTGTGCCTCCTACAACTCTGCAACTTTGATCTCAGAACCCATGGGTGAAGATATACTATTGTGCGGAAGAGAGAAAAACGGTGATGAGAATACTTCTACGCAGATAGCAGATACAATTTTGGGGGTTTGCATCGTCATATTCATTTATGGACCTTCAGAGAGTTTAAGTCAGCTGGAGGGAAACACATCCAGAATTTGCAGCTTGTTGAAAGTCTTTAACAGGCACTCCAAGCTCCAAAAGAATTAGCTACCCTGCACTGCCGAATGACTAAACAGGCACAAAAGAAAAGAACCTGGCTGAACAAACAGCTAAGCAGGCTGCCTTCAAGCCACTTATCTTTGAGGGGTTGGCAAGTATTCCCATAGAGTTTGTTCCCACTGTGGAGATTCTTAGGTATGAGGAGAATGAAGCCAACAACTTGAAAGAGATATGAAGCAGTGTAGGAAGTTCAAGTTATGGGGAGGGCATGCCTACCCAGAACTATTTACCCCATAGCAACTGAATGGGACTGTCAACATTCAGGACATTCTGGGAAAGAGGAATTGAAAGATTTTATTACAAAAGCTGGTTTGCTTCCGGGTTTGGAGACAATTGCCAAAGGGCTGAAGAGGCTTGTGATATTTGCCAGCAAAACTCTCCCTGTCCCACAAAGCCCCAACTGGCAACTGTGGAGATGGGTGGAGGTTGGTGAGGGATCAATGCCTACAATCCAGTGCATGCAGCATTTGCAGCTGGATTTTGCATAGGTCCTGCTAATGAGGGGTGGGGGGAGAGGAGTATTTTCTAGTGAGGGTTTACCACCTAACTGCCTGGATTGAGGCTTTTGTCACCTAAGATTGCACCTCTATAATTGTGGCAAAGAAATCAAGGAGATGGTCCTGTGGTTCCAGATACCCTTCTAGCCCCATCTTTGTCTCCAGACCATTGCAAAACCAGGAAAATGCCTGGGGATGAAGCATCATCTCCATAAGGGTGATCAAAAAAGGCTGTAATGGCAGGAAACAGGTTTGAGGTAGTTTCAGGCTTTGCTGTTGTATTATTTAGGAGCAGTTCCAGATCAAATTAGATCTACCTTATTTTGTATTGGTATATGGGCATCCAGCAAAGGGGAGGGAGCCTCTCTCCCATTTCAATGCACCTTAGGCTGGGGATGAGGGTGATGAACTAATAGCACTTAGCAATAGCACTTAGACTTATATACCGCTTCATAGTGCTTTACAGCCCTCTCTAAGCAGTTTACAGAGTTCAGCATATTGCCCCCAACAATCTGGGTCCTCATTTTACCCACCTTAGAAGGATGGAAGGCTGAGTCAACCTTGAGCCGGTGAGATTTGAACAGCTGAACTGCTGAACTAGCAGTCAGCTGAAGTAGGTTGCAGTGCTGCTTTTAACCACTGCGCCACCTCTGCTCAACTAAGCAGTTTCTGTCCTTACAGAAGCAGCAGAGAGAGTTCTGGAAGGCAATGGCAGTGGGAACCCTGGTTCCTCTCAGTGACCAGATTCATCCATTCTAACTAGGAGATTTCATGTGGCTTAAAAAAGTTCTGTTGCAAGACTCTCCATCCAACCTGGGATACGCCATTTCAGATTTTTCTGACTACTCAAACCACTATTCTTATGGAAGAAAAAAAAGTTTGTGGATTCCTCAGAGGTGAAGATTGGATTGTCGCTGACTTTGCAGAGTCTTGGAACTTGCCTGATGAATTCTTTTGTAAATCTTTGTGAACATTTTACTTTTAAAACAACTATGACTTCTGTTGGATTTTTGCTTTGTCCTTGCAATCTCCCATAGAGGTAAGGGATATCCTCATTTTCCTAGATACTGGTTGTTGGATACGTCACGTTGCATTTGAGAAGTCCCCTTTATTTGGTAGATGGGATTTCACTATTATGTAGGAACACTCCAATGTCCCAATCTGTTTTCAAAGGATATGTGACACTTGGTTTGTGGTAAGATGGGAAAACTTCCCTTACATTAATATCCCAAATGGACAAATTATTGTTGGGTTGATCCAGGTTGGGATGTTAGAATGCAAACCTACACAAGACACAAAGCTACACAAGGGCACTTCCTCAGGGGTGGATTTCACTTACCTTCGTCACCGGTTCATGTCGCGCGCGTTCACTCGCGAGATTTCACCTTCGTGCATGCTCAGAAGGTGGATTCAGCCCGAAACACAGCTGAGGAGCTCATCAGCTGTGTTTCGGGTGAAGAAATAAAGGTAAGTATTAACCTGGGGGTGGGCGGGAGGGCTTTTTTCAAAGCACAGAACGCTGTGAAGCCATCCAAACACAGAAAAATTGGCCGAAAATTCAGAAAAAAAAGATGGCAGCGAGCACGGACCGGCACAGACAGAACCAGATCTGTGACACCAAAATTAAGTCACCAGCGGGTCGCTAACTGTTTGGGTGATCTGGTCCGAACCGGGAAGAACCCACCCCTGCACTTCCCCTTCAGACTGTTGCTTAGGCTTTGGCATATATAATAGTGAAGACACCAGATTACCTGATGGTTTGTGGTGGACTTATGGCATTCATGGTTTTAAAATTTTGTCAAGGAATTTGTGGGATATCTTGGTTACGGACAGAGCAGATTCATCTGGTCCTCCAAAAGAAATTAAATGGTCATTTAGACATAACTATAGAATACAGAGGGCCATTTCTGGCATGCAGTTACACAGGAGAAACCAAATTGGGAGGGCAAAATATCCAGCTGTTGGAGTTGCTATGAACTATAAAGACATTCATGATTTGGCTGAATTTGTTGCAAATCTGTCTATAATTTTGAAGTCCTTATTAATGACACCTCAAGGAGCCATAAACTACTTCAAGATGAAACAATTTATCTGAAAGATGTACTATTGTAGAATAGGCTGGCCTTAGATCAGTTACTAGGGGAACTGGGGAAGATGGGGGGGGGGAGGTCTGCATGTAAGGCTTAATTACCCAGCAACAGAAGTTAGCTAAAATAGTTTCTACCCTGACAAGAAACAAGGAAATCTTTCAAGAAAATCAAAACACTTGGGATGTGGATGACAGATTGGGGCGGTATGAAACATTTGCTGCTTGTGGGAATGGCTTTGATTGCCCTTGCCCTACTTGGATATTGTCTTCTACAATGTGCCCCTTGAATATCTGTAACCCAGTATTGCCATTATTCTCTTAGTTCTGCCTCAGAGAGCATTCCATCGATTCCATGCAATTTCAGATGTTAACTGCTCACTATTAAGAAATAATAGCAAACTATTAATAGCTTGAGGACCAAATGGGGAATTTGTTACCTGGAATTTTAGGCTTTATTATTAGCATTTTAATAAAGGCCACACTTGCATTTTAGCATGGTGTGCCTACTTCCTTTTGAAGGTTAATAAACCATATATTTTTTCCTTTATCCAAAACCATTTCTTTGGATGTGTAAAAACTAGCCTATTCAGAAATTTAACAATAGAGTTGTATTCTGAAGTCCTTGAGTGTTGCAAGTGTTAAAGAAACAAAACAGGGTGGCAAAGGATGAATAAAACATATTTTAAGGGTATCAGTCTTTTCTCACATCTAACCAATGGCTTTTATTATTTGATTTGTTGCTTTCTGACACATCACATATATTGAATGCATGTATCACTTGTTTCTGAATTCTGTATAAAGACTTGATCTCTCTTAATATAATGCTTTTTTGCTTTACCTGAAATTCTCTTGGTTTGGATTGTCGGTGTGTGTGAATGTGCACACTTGAAAAAGCCACTTTGCTAAGATATGGAGTGCTTCTCTCTGTGTATAGAAGGGCTTTATATACAGCTGTGTATTTTGTCAAATAACACTAAGGTGTCCCCTGGAGGCAACATGCATCAACCTCACCTGACCACAATAATAAATGAACAAACACTACTGGATCAATGGTGTAAGCAGCTAAAAAAAATCTAGCTCAAATAACCACAATTACACATTGCCACACTGAACATCAGCACTGGACACAGCCATGAGATTGCAGAAATATTAAAGTGACACAAGGTAGATATTGTATGTATGTATTGGAAAGGCTAAATATATGTGTTGAAAAGGCTAAAAATTGCACATTGGTGAAAGATATAAACTAATCTACCTCAATGAATCTAACAACAAAGGTGTGGCAATCAGAGTAAGTGCTGACTGACCACTGTAGCCAGGTTGCTGAGGTCCATTGACAATCCTATTGCCTCATATCATGATATATTGCCTGTCATTGGTGCTGCTGCCCCATTGCCTCATCCTGCAACGCAAGATGCACATTGCTGATGTGAAGATCAGCAAGTATGCAATGAATGCAGGAAAATGCTAGGACAAAAAGGGACAAAAATGGTAGGACAAAAAAAAAGAATAAGCATATCTGTCTCATATTCAGGGAACTAGAATATTTCCAGTTCCATGCCACATGAGTGCCTGACTTTTATAGGTAACAACTACACCCAAAAGTGGCCATTTTGTTGGTGGTGTGATGTTGTGATACAGCTTTAGGACAATGATAGCTTAAAAACCATAGAGCTGCCACTTTTAGAATGATTATAGATAAGGACAGAACCTCTATGATATCATGAGTTCAATTTCATCCCTTATAACTAGTAGGATACCAGTGTTTATTATATCAAAAGCTATTTTAGTATCCAGGAAAATAATCAGTGACCTACCCATATGTCCTTTTTTAATTCTGGAGCAGGTCATCTATCAAAATAAATACAGTTTTGGGGTACTGAATCCTGACCTGAAGCTCAACTGAAATGGGTAAGGAGATCTCCTTCCCTTGGATTAAGAACATTTATGGGTTTTTTGATATATACCTAATAGACACAGAACGGCCAAATGTGATATCTTTTAACTATATTGCTCTTTTGGGAACTGATGCTTAATCTTATTTCCCAGTTTGATTGACAATACTTATACAGGAGACAGTGTCTTTAGCTCTGTCAGAGATGGATGAATGACATGCCCCACTATCTACCGTACCTAGAAAGGCTCATTCCATTGGCAACGACCTTGAATCAGGAGAGTTAGTAATTCTGTGTAGCTGTTGCGAGCCATATGGCTTTCTCCATAAAGATGTTTTGTAATGGTAGTGCTCAATTTGCCAAGGTTCAAAGCCCAGGCATGAGAAAGAAGCAGGTAAAAATTCACAATATGGTAGGTCCACGAGTTCAGTGGGATTTATTGCTCCAAGGGAGGAGGCAATTCACCTTCTCTTTGCCCCTTGAAGTCCTACGTCAGCTTTTTCTGCATCTTTCTTTCTGCTGCATTATAAATGAGTGAACCCCAGGTGTGTGTGAAATGAGGGCAAGTTTATGGGGGGGGAAGGGACACTGAATGCAATGATAAACTATTGCAAATATTTTTTGTGCCAAGCCCTCTAATATTACTTCCATTGCCTCCCCTATTATCCTTACTGTAGCAAAACTGGAGCACAGGAAAAGAGTAAAAATTGTATGTTTGAAGGTGCCTTTCTTCTGTAGGGGAATAAGCAATTACTTAAACATGACTGATTTTTGTTAGCCAAGAGTGATTAAAAATGCAGTCCTTTATCCTGCTCTTTTTTGTGCCATTTTATATTGAGGTGTTTTCTACATGTTTTCTACACGACCTAAGCATAACTCATAAAATTAATGTACACAAATACATTAGAAAGTGTCCAGAGATACTTTACGAGAAGAGTCCTCCACTCCTCTACTAGAAACAGAATACCTTACGAAACCAGACTCAAAATCCTGGGCTTAGAAAGCTTAGAACTATGTCGCCTTTGGCACGACCTAAGCATAACTCATAAAATTATCTGCTAAAACGTCCTTCCTGTCAACGACTATTTCAGCTTCAATCACAACAATACACAAGCACACAGTATCTACAAACTCAAAGTGAACCGCTCCAAACTTGACTGTAGAAAATACGACTTTAGCAACAGAGTGATAAATGCCTGGAACTCACTACCTGACTCTGTGGTTTCGTCACCAAACCCCCAAAACTTTACCCTCAGACTGTCCACTATTGACTTCACCTGATTCCTAAGAGGTCAGTAAGGGGCGTGCATAAGCGCACCAGTGTGCCTACCGTCCCTGTCCTAACGTTCCCTCTTATCAGTACCCATCTTATGTATATAAACAATGTTATATCTATGTACTGTATATCACCAATACGTACTTGACAAAAACAAATAAATAAATAATATCCAGCTTGTGGGAGGATAGGAATAAAAGAAAAGAGGAACCAATTTCCCATCCCAAAGAGACATCAACAACTGCATAGTGAGGCAAATTGAAGGGGAATATTCTTATTTCTTCAGTCAGGGTATTAAAATTACTATGTAACTGGCCCCTTATAAACACCATTAAGGGCAAGTGGTCGTCCCGTAAATATAATCTTCTTTAGACAAGTGAGAAGAACTTCTTCAGTGATGGCTGGATGAGCATGTCGGTCATAGGAGAGAAAGGTAGCTCCATGTTCCTAAGGTAAACTTGGGCATCAGTGAGACGATGTGAAACTGATTCGGAGTTCCATTAGTGACTGCTTGTCTATGGTAAGGCCTGCTGTTATCAGTTAAAGCATTAAACAGTTCAGAATCATTAAAACAATATTCTCACACATGACCTTGACTAAGTACATTATGTCTTTTCTTGTACTACCTTGTCCTTGGGGTAGAGGTGGGCAACAATTCAAGATGTAGCACAGCACTTGGAATCCTCTGCAGGAAAAAAAACCCCTGTCCTCTTCTCCTCCTGATTTCTTTTTATCACAAGCAAGACATTTTAATTCACCCAGGTCTTTTAGCTTCTTATGTATTTGCTTTGTTGCTATAATTGTTTTTAACAAGATGCGTTTTATTCTTGCTTTATTGTGCTGTTAATTTTGGGTAGCTGCTCTGGAGGGAGGATAAGAAATACTGCCAAATAAATAAGTGAATTGTGTTTTTTTCCCCAATTATCGGAATGTGCCCAGTTTTTCTCCCATATTTTCTACATATCTAGCTTGTGATCCCTTGTAGTTTGCTTGGAAAGAAATGGGCAATCTGCAATTCTCCCAAAATTGCTGCTTTATAACTGTCAGTATTCCTGATCCTTACTATTCAGAGATGATATTAGGCAACATCTGGAGAGTCACAGATTGCTCTTTTATGTTTAGGAAATGATACCAAAATGGATAATAATCCATGCAGATTTCTATAAACATTCACAAACCAGGTTTCATATGCCAAAAGGCAACTTTTGTTTGCTTCAGAGATTTGCTTATGATGGTGAACAGGAATTGAGAAAAGCCAATGATTTCTGGATGGCTACTGGACTTCATCATTATCAACCATAGCATGATATGGTTCAATACAATTGCAGCTCCTGACACAACCATAATTCAAGCTCCTAGTTCTGATATAGCTTAATAGAATTGATCAGGCCACCTGCGGAGACTCTAATATGGCTGTTGTGATTCATTAGGATTGGATTCTTAAGGTAAAAGCAAACACACATTCAAATATGGTGAAACGGTTTGGCAAACATTTAGAGCACTCGAAGATATTAGTTTCCAGGGCAAACAATGATTATTTTCAAACAATATATTTGGATGCATAGAATGTGTATTGGTCTCATAAACTGGAAAATAAAATGGGAAGAACAACACCTTTTATACTGAGACTGTTGAAAGTGAGTTTTTAAGATACATTGAGCTAAGAATAAGTGATTCAGTCAATTTTGTTTCCATTCATTTATTACTCTAGTGATCATATTTTTTTACCTTCATTTAAATGTTCAACTAAACCTTCAAGCAATTTATGCACATATATTTTTTTTACTAATGCAGACATTATTCTGTGTACCTTTTCTAGTAGCACACTTTTTATGTTTTTTTCTATAATAAAATATCTTTTTGTTTTTATGTTTCATGAGTATTTCAATTTATGTGCACATATTCCTTCTTAGATATATTTAGCGGGAAGTCTTTTGTGAATCTATTACAAAATTCTGTAAAGAAAAAATATTTGCATAAATGTACATTTACAGATTCTTCTATGTATATGAGATACCAAATGTTGTATTTGTTGTTGTTGTTAGTTGCAAAGTCATGTCTGACCCATCACGACCCCATGAACAACGTTCCTCCAGGCCTTCCTGTCCTCTACCATCCTCTGGAGTCCATTTAATCTCACGCCGACTGCTTCAGTGACTCCATCCAGCCACCTCATTCTCTGTCGTCCCCTTCTTCTTTTGCCCTCAATCTTTCCCAGCATTAGACTCTTCTCCAGTGAGTCCTTCCTTCTCATTAGGTGGCCAAAGTATTTGAGTTTCATCTTCAGGATCTGGCCTTCTAAAGAGCAGTCAGGGTTGATCTCCTCTAGGATTGACCGGTTTGATTGCCTTGTAGTCCAAGGGACCACAAGGCGATCTCCAGCACCATAGTTCAAAGGCCTCAATTCTTTGGCGCTCAGCCTTCCTTATGGTCCAACTTTCACAGCCATACATTGCAATGTTGTATAGTTGTTTTAAAGAAATGAATGACCTGAATTTTTAATCTACTCCCATACCAAGCTCTTCTTTAGATTCTTGTGTCCTGATTAAATGGTATATGTGTGAATTAATGTTTAAACTTATTGATAGTTATTATGAGTCAGCTGTGTGATTTGGCTGCAATGAAGCCAAATATGATTTCGGGCTAAATTTGCAAAAGTATAGTTTCAAATCATGGGAGTAATTCTACTGCTCTATTCTATATGTTTTGAACTAAATTACACACAGCAATCAGTTTGGGGTATGACAAGTGAAGAGACATTTGGGTAATACACATAAATTTAAAAAGAGCAACAAAGAAATGTAGGGGATTAGAAATCAAGGCTTCTGAAAACAGATTGAAGATCTTGGGTATCCTTAAATGAAACAGAAACTGAGGATTGACAAGATAGATCTCTTCTCTATCATCCTTGGGTACAGGACATGGATTAATGGTCTTGTATTAAAAAGGAAGATTCTGATGGGACTTTATGGAAAAATATCTTAGCAGTGGCAGCACTTTGGCAGGCCAACCAATCACTAAGGGGGACAGTGAGGTCCCTTCACAAGGTGTGCTGAATGTGGAGTCCAGGGAGTGACTGCCATCTCTATGGATATTTCAGTTTGGAGTTTTGCACCTGTGGCTTGGTGGTCTATACGAAACTTTCCAAATATTTGGTGATTAGGATATTTACTTGTTCCACTGTATCCTTATCAGAATATTCTGTTAACAGAATAAGGATAGAAGAAAATTCAAGAGAGCCATTTGCTCAATACGGAATGCCAGCTTCTTTTGTTGGTAAAATTATAAGTTATCTCACATCACTTCCTTAAATACCTGAAAAACACGTCTATATTAAGGTGTTGGTAAGATGGAAATGTATTTAAATTTCATCAGTTAATTAACCAATTAATTGGTTTAAAAGCATATGATTAATCAACTAAAAATATTTAATCAGTTGACAGCCCTAAAATAAAATGTTAAAAGCTATTATACAGCAGAGACACTTTGCACATATTTGAGCGAGGAAAATAAGGAGGGACAAGTTTTACTTGTGTGTGTATGTGTGGGGGGGTTGTTTTTAAGTTTAAGCAATATTTTAAAAAGTGGCAAGGATATATGAGTTTTAAATGTGGAGCTAAGATACTCCTACCCTCTTGTATTTTTATGAAGTTACAACATGGCTTGCTGGAATGGGTTGAATAGGAACTATATTAATTGAATTACAACACAGCTTAACCTTGTTAGAGGAACTGAGAGAATTTGAACATCGCTAAATGTCTCACTGTAGACCAGGGGTGTCGAACTCGTGACTCATGGGCCACATGCATAATGCGCTGGCCACGCCCACGCCTGGTTTAGCGAAGGGGAAAAAGTCACATGACAATGCGAGTTTGACACCCCTGCTGTAGACCATTAGAACTGGGGACAACTAGACAATATACATATATTTATTACTGATTGGAAATGTCTGATGGATTTTACACATAAAACAGAAAAAGATGAACTGCTGATTTATAGTTTTGTTGACTAGACAGGATACATTATAGACAAAAGAGAGACATGTTGTAACTTTAGAGAAAGGGGTAAATTTATAAATGTACTTCTAACTGCTATAAAGAAGATCAGAAGCCACTTTTTTGTATCTTTATTCCTTCTTTTCTAATTTTCTTTTACCTCTTCCCCCTTTCTTGCATTTTTAAGTTTCTCTTTGATTTCTTTCTTATTCATTTTCTTACTTTATAGTAGTTTGTATTTGTATTTGTCTTAAACTTTTAAAAGAGATAGATAGAGATAGATAGAGAGATTGGTAGGTATATAAGTAGCTAGGTAGATATGAGATAGAATTGGAGACAACTACCCCAGAATCTAGATCTGGATAATGTGTTCTCTTTTATTATATCTAGGTCTATTTCAGCTTCATACTAACATCTTGTTTCTATATTTGGATGCTCAGGTCCATAATAAAGTTATTATAGTAGTTTGGAAGGCAGTTAATTTAGAGGACAATATACCAGCACATTTTGCTCAAAAACAAATTGCATAGCTATACCTATGAGATCATTATTTTACATAGTTTTCTCAGTATTATTTTAATAATTACTGGGGTTTTTTATTGATTAATGTGTGTAAAAAACATCCTGGATGTAAAGCTTTATTCAGAATGCTTAATAAAACAGTATCTCTCCATATTCTTTTATTTCTTTATTGCTGTCTTCCCTAGTTGTTGTTCTCAAATGTTATGTCATAAGTCTCTCTCTTTCTCCACTGGTATATCATGCAATTATTCCTTTGTCTTCTCCCCCACCCCACCCTGCACTTCACATGTGAATTGATTCCCCTAGGAAAGCCTATCTAAGCTAGGAGAATAATGCATGGAGGACAATTCCAAGATATGCAAAGGGAGCGTCTTAGTATTTCCTTTATTGCAGACAGCTTTTATGTTGTTTAATTTTTTTTTAAAAAAATAGGGAGGTAAACATAGTGTACATGTGTGTGTGTGTGTGTATTTTCACATTCCTAATTTACCATGGTTTAAATTTAATAGTAATAATAGCTTAGTTATCTTGAAACAACTCTATCATCTATCTATTTATCTATCTATCTATCATCGTCTGTCTGTCTACCTATCATTTCCATGTTGCAGAATAGCTCATTAACAATATATGCTTTGAAAAAAGATGGGGAGGAATTCTATAGCTGAAATTGATAATACATCCCTCACTCAAAACATTGTCTCCCAATCACCATGGTTACTGCCAGGTTTTCTGCAATGGCCCAGCATATTCATCTATCAAATATGCTGATAGAGAATGGACCCTGTCGCACAAAGGAGCAGGCTATTCAAACATACATGGCAAATAATTGTACATGTCAAAAGAAAGATGCTTGTTATTTGCCTAATATTATCCCCCAGAAGTGGGAAATAGTTCAGCTCTCAATGTAAAATGACTTGCCCTTATCAAAGAGGTAATTTGCTGATAATTTAGGCTATTAGGTATCTTGGGGTGGCCAAGCAAAGAGTGGGGGAGAGGGGCTAGGCATAATCAGTGGTCCTTTATGATTTTACTGAAAAGCTAACAGTGGAGAATGTTATAGCAAGGAGCATCATGGGACATGCTGCCAGCCAATCAGTAGGACTGCTAATGGAACCCCATTTCACCTCTGTCAGGTAGCTCTTGATGGGTGGTTAATTATAATTTAGAAGAAACAGTTTTCCAAACTGCAATTCTATTGCTATTTGTCTTCATGATGGGCCAATTTTCAATTTGTCTATTTCAGTAATTAAACTCAAGAAAAATGTTTGTGCTAAATTTCTCTACGCTTCTAAGCTCTTAGCGCTAGCAGCTGGAGATGCCAGAAATGGTGAGCTGGCTGGCTGGCTTTCTTTCTTCTTTCCTCCCTTGTATTATTTGCATACCAGGTGATAGAACAACCTCATTTTCTACCGTTTTCTCTTCTAAATATTTGTTTACAATTTCATTGTGCTTGGGAAGAAGAAAACATTTACTACTTTTTACATTATAAAAAGTCAGGAACTTTGTAGTGCTCTTACTAAGCTCCCTTATTCTTCAACATGATGTGTTTTGACCCTTGCATGCGGCACCCCTTTTTATGCAATTTCTGTGAAATAAAAATTGCCCTTTCATGGATTGGTGTGAATGTTTGCATTGAACATTATCAGAGATTCATGTGTGTCCTATTGATGTACAAAAGGAGTCTGACTGAATAGATAACTTCTAAGACAGGGCTGTCAAACTCACGGCTGCGGGCCGGATGCGTCACGCACTGGCCATACCCACGCCTGGTTTAGCAAAGGGGGGGAAAGTCATGATACGTCACGTGACAATGCCGTGATGATGCAAGTTTGACACCCCTGTTCTAAGACATGATGCTCATATCATTGATTTAATTTAAAAAGTGTCAACAAAAAAACATAAACCTTGAGAAAATCCAAAAGTATTTTTTTCCTCAGAGCAGCTTTGTCTGTCAAACTTACTCAATCTTTCCTTAAAGCTATATCTGTTCTTCTCTGGCCCATGACTCTGCTGAGACATCTTACTCTCAGCATAAAGTAACCTGGAGTAATTTGGATATCTTCATTCATGGGAAATCTGTCCCAAGGATTTAATCTCAATTAGCCCCTGTTGCATTGAACGTCTTCCTCTGTTTAGATCTGCGTTGTATCTTCCAATCCAAATTTCAGTTTGAAATATAAACTTCTTGATAGAAAAAACTATACATGCAAGGAAAGGAAAGGCAATATCAATAAGAAAGATGGCCAAGGCTGTAAATTCATTCCAGAGATGACAGGGGTATACATACCTTAAGTATCTCCTCTGGATAAAAGTTTTAATTGTTTGTGAAATGGGGAGTAGAGATGGGAGAAAAAGAACAATGAGGAGCGATAATGACAGAATGGAATATCATTGGCTATCTTGTCATGTGATTTTTCTCTCATACATGCTGTATTGTAGCAGATCACCTGAAACTGAAGATCAGTTGGGATCAAACAGTTTTCCCCCAAACATATAGAGTTGAAATGAGCTCAGAATCTGATATGAAGGGAGATATTTCTGAATTTTGCTAGCAAAGTTGCATTTAGGTAATTTCAGATTGGCAATGATAAGCAAGTTCCTGATTGATGGGAGATTATTGTAGACATGCCAAAATTTGCATTGGTATATACATGGAGGAAGAGATGATACTTTGAGGAAACATGTCTACCTATGGCAAATTCAGGAGAGGGACAATTTGAATTAAAAGGAAGATTAATGTTCTTCTAGCCATGAGAGATTGCCAGCTAAATTTAACAAAAGCCCTTGATTAATTCAATGGGAAATTTAGTAATTATATGCATAGCAGTAAGAACATACAAGGTAGTAACAGAACTTTCAGTAGGGCAAATTAATCTATAAAACAGTTTACAGCGTTCCACTCTCTTCTGAATTCAGAAGCAGGAGAGAGGGGAGAATTTTTTTTAGTTGATTCCCATTTGCAGAGCTATCTAATTGAAAGAGTCAGATGAATCAGATGAATTCAAAGTATTCTGTTCTGGAAATAACAATTATGGAAAAGTTTATGGGGGAAAAGAGTCGCAATTATGATTTCAAAACATATTGTAATGGGATACAACCCTGTAAGAGAATAATTTCCATCAGGATTTAAGGGAATCTACTCAGTTTCACAATTACACAGGTGAAGGCTCCAAAAACAGTTGCTGGAAAAGAAATGGTTGATGAGTTGATTACAAGAAGTAATAGATCAAACACACACACAAAAAAAGAATCTTCTAATAATTATTTATGAGACTATAATGGAAAAGTTGGAGAAGAATTTGTACTAAAACCGTTGAAAAAAATTGACTAGGAATTTGCAGGGCAATGGCTGATAGACTTATTTATAGAAAATGGACTGTTTGTTGATAACATGTTATAGCAATACAAAAAAATGGTTATATATTTGAAAATTTCCAAATGGACAACACTGTAATCAAATAGATTACATCTTATACAGTACATGGAGAAGTTGTCTGCTGAACTGCAAAACACAGCTAGGAGCTGAATGCAGATCAGACCATCAGCTACTAATCACAGAAATATACAACAGACTGAAAAAGTCAAGAAAGAGTCCCATCCCAATGAAATGTAATTTCAAACCCATTCCTAAAGTATGTAAAATTGAGATTGGAAACAGATTGGAAACAGATTCAAAGATCTGGACATTATGACAGAGAGCCTGAAGAATTGTGGGAAAAAGTTAAATGATTGAAAAAGGGGAGGCCAGAAAGAACATAATAAGAGCCAGATAGAAACAGAAGCCATTGTATATCAAACAAAGCCATACAAATAGCTAAGGGAAGAAGACTGTTGAAAGCCAGAGAGGATCTTGGAAAACAGAGAATTTAATGTAAACTTCCAGTGGCAAGCAAAAAGAGATAGGGTGTTCTCCATCTGAATGAAGAGTATGGATTAAAAGAGTAACAAAACTGGGAAGAACAAGTGTCAATGTCATAAGGAACTGATATAAAATAATTTAATGATGGAACATTACATGAAAAATGTTAGGAATACTTGGAAAAGCTATACAGTAAAACTAGCTCAGATAAACCAGTATTTCAGGCAGAAGAACATGAGGAGAAACCAGTTATACTTGAGGAGGAAGTCAGACGGACCATAAATTACCTGGATAATAGGAAAGTCCAAGAGGTGGATGGATCAATTGCCATGGAGTTCTGAATGCACCACTCAATAACCTTCTGTGTTATGATGTAAAATATGAGGGATGGATTTTGCAGAAGTGTAAGAGGAAAAAGATTGCCACCTCGAACTATGTTGCTCGAGGAATCTGCTTATTATTCTTGAACAACCCAAAGAAATAAGCATTCAGTAGTAGAGGACATCAAATCTGAATGCTCATTGGAAACAAGGATTATAAAACAAAAGTTTTATTTGAATAGATCATAAGGTGATGCATATATGGCAATGATGATAATGCTGAACAAGGCGGGTGGAAGAAGAGATTGACAGCATATATAGAGTACTGGAAGCGAAATGTATCAGAATAATGCAATATTGTGAAATAAACTTAATCAATAGAGTCAGCTTGGTAAAGTGGTTAAGGTACCAGGCTAGAAATCAGGAGACTATGAGTTCTAGTCCCACTTGAGACACAATACAAGTTGAACTTGAACTAGTCACTCTCTCTGTCAGCTCTAAGAGGCAGGCAATTGCAAATCCCTTCTAAAAAAACTTGCCAAGAAAACTGCAGGGATCCATTCGAGCAGCCAATGGAATCAAAAACTGATTTGAAGGCACACAAACAGAACGGAACAGGACAAAAGGAAAGGAAAGGAAAGAAAACAAAGATCTAAACAAGGCTATGCTTTCTTTGTTAAGCCTTTATATTTTAAGAGTCTTTTCTTCTCTGTATTGCTACAGTGAATCTTATTTACTTTACTCTTGGACTCTCAGGCACAGATTTGTATAGAAACTTAGTTTAGTGTAGGATCTAAGTGCCAAAGCCCACTGTAACAACATTGCCAAAAAGGCAATAAGAGTTGTAATCCTAATCTTGCGTAGCTTTTTCTCTGGTAATATTGTACTACTAACCAGTGCATACAAAACATTTGCTAGACCAATTCTCGAATAAAGCTCATCTGTCTGGAACCCACACTACATATCGGACATTAATACAATTGAAAATGTCCAGAGATATTTCTTGAGAAGAGTCCTCCACTCCTCTGTTTGCAACATAATACCTTATGCCACCAGACTTGAAATTCTGGGCTTAGAAAACTTAGAACTATGCCGCCTTCAGCATGACCTAAGCGTAGTTCATAAAATTATCTGCTACAATGTCCTACCTGTCAATGACTACTTCAGCTTTAACCACAACAATACATGAGCACGCAATAGATACAAACTTAAGGTAAACCGCTCCAAACTCGATTGCAGAAAATATGACTTCAGCAACAGAGTGATCAATGCCTGGAATACACTACCCGACTCTGTGGTTTCATCCCCAAACCCCCCAAATTTTAACCTTAGACTGTCTACTGTCTACTATCTACTGTCATCCCATTCCTAAGAGGTCTATAAGGGGCGTACATAAGCCCACCAGCGTGCCTACCATCCCTGTCCTAATGTCCCCTTTCATTTTTATTCATATCATTTCATGTATTCAAATCATGTTTATACTTATATGTACTATCTAATACGTGTTTGAATAAACAAACAAACAAACAGCAAGTTCAGTGTAAAGATTAAGTTGCTAGGCTAAGAACCGGGAGACTGTGAATTCTAGTCCCACTCACAAAGCCAGCTGGGTGAACTCTCGGCCCTAGAAAACAGGCAATGGAAAACCTCTTCCAAAATCTTGCCAAGAAAACTGCAGGGATTTATATCTAGATAGTTGCCAGGAGTCATTACAGATGAAAGAAAGGCAAATCTTATCAATATAGTCTCTCCTAAGCTTTTATTGTTTCCTTACTCTGAATTATATTGTATTTCATCTATTCTTATTTTTATCTGATTTTATGCTGCTACATTCCATTTCTGTTTTTCTGTTTTTCTACTTCTATTTTCTATTTTTATTATATTTTATCCATTATAATAAGTTTATTTCTCTAGTCAGCTTGGAACCTTTAATCTCTCTCTCTCTCTCTCTCTCTCTCTCTCTCTCTCTCTCTCTCTCTCTCTCTCTCTCTCTCTCTCTCTCTCTCTCTCTCTCCTTCTCATGTTCTCATAAACAACTTTCTCCGCCCAAACTTTATCTAGCATTTGATAATAGTTACTCTTCTGTTTGATTGCTTGACTTCACTCTTAAGGTAGATCACTTTATTATCTCTCCCCCCCGTCACATGCTTACTATTAACTAGTGTATTCCTATTGTTTGGATACTCTGGATCTTTGCCAACAACTCCTTTCAGATTCTCTTTAGATGTTGCCACGACAGTAGACATTATGCCCTACTGCCTTTGTCTGAAGAGATGCTGCATCTTCCTCTTAGCCTTCAAATTTCTCTCAAGAGCTTCCACAGAAATTCTCCTCTTCAGTATCTGGTACCTGATTTCTGGCTGTACTTTTCAATACAGCCACAGAATGAGTGCAGGGTTCTCTTGATGCATGTCTTCTGTCAGTTTTTATAGAATTACCTCACTAAATCTCAGCTCCTTCTTCCTTCACTGGTCTTCTGATAGTCATTTACATTATGAACACACAACAAAAGAAAGCAAGGAGATAGGTGGAGAGAAAAAATGCTCCCATTTTCCTTCAACCATCTTCTTATTCCCAGGTTTTTTTGTAACTGGGAACTTTCAAGTGTAGCTTGCTACATTGCTGATCTTGGATTCTAGCTTTTGACATCAATGCATCCACACAGCTCTCAATGAGGACTATTTATCTGGTTTTGATTTTGTTGCAAAATCAAAACCAGAAGCACACACAGATGACTGATTCAGCTGGATTCAATAACTTCTTTATAAACATAATAATATATATTTATATATACAATACCGCAAGTAGAATTCTTCTTCAATCAGTTACAGGTAAACACAAGCAGGAGAGTTAGTTTCATTTCAGCAGAGTTCAGAGTGAGAGAGTACAGAGTGGAGACTGGAGCTACCCCCAGCCTTAAGCTTAAGTTCCAGTTTCGATTCTCTGCACAGATTCAGAAGTGGTTAGCTGCCATTGGCTAATTCAATTGCTATGCCTATTCATTGGCTAACCTTGTTAACATGGCTCTCCCAGTTCATGAATATCTTAACATTATCTCTGGACTTACCCACTCTTTCTTATCTCGACTGATGTTGCCTTTATATCCCACTATTCTGATCCATACACACACATTGATTTTCCTATTTCATGCAGAGTTCTGAATCCAGTATTTCTGATTCAGTGTGATAAACACAGCTCCTGCTGCTGTTGTTAGAGCCCTGCATTTCTAATGCCTTGCTGCCTCCAGCATCTCCTCGGCCCTAAAGTTTCTGTATGTCAACCAGTTTCTCCTTACCCAGTTTCTATGAGGTCTCTGTTCTCCCTTGACCTGTATGCCTCCTTTCTCATTGCTATGTCCACTCTAAGCTGGCTATTCAAGCACTGAATGTCTTTTGAGCTATTTACCTCTTACCCTAACCCTAACCCTCCCCTCCTCTCCCTTCCCTTCCAAATTTCCTTCAATCATTGTCAGCCAGCCAGCCATTCTGATCCTCTAACAAGCAGTTATCGCCTCCTAACTTTCTCAGGTCTTTACTAAAAACCTGTAAGTCTCACTTTTTACTTGTTAGGAAATAATTGTTTATGTGCAAGTGAACGGGGTCCTCTAGTGAGGGATGGTAACAGAAAGCTGATGACCTTCTTGAGATACAGCTACAGGTGACCAGGTGGGCATTCAATTTCTCCAGTTAGAGTGCCAAACCGGGTAATCTGGCAATATATCATTTTATTACTAAAATCCTTTTTAGGAGAACTTTTCATTTTGCTACCACAGAACCTAACTATTTAGTTGAGGGATAATTCTCTATCCTTTTATGTGGGATGCCACACACATCTAAGCACAGCCAAGGGAATAGTTATTTCCCCCTTTCTATTGTATTATGCCTCTGTTTGATCCTGACTTAGAAAGGAATCCAAAAACATTGGGGACACTTTTTCTTCTTTGGCGTTTGCTTTTGTGTGAATACCATTATTGAATCAGTGTATCTGAAATGGGGTGAAAACCTAAAGGCATTGTTAAAATGCTAACATTATTACTAAATCATGCAAAACAGACACTGACAAGGCAGAGACGAGCAAGCTTCCATTTCCAACTCTTTTTGACTCTGCCACTGAATTTTGATTGTGTGATTGCCCCATATCAACAGTGCATTTTCTCACTATTTTACGTGGAAAATATACAAAAGACCCCATTTTATAAGCTTTGAAAAAGTATGCTTTCAAAGCAAAGAAGGGCACCCACTCCAACTTTATATGCAATAACTGGAAAATATGCAGGACATGGCTCTATTCATTTGAGGTCAGTGCCCTCTCCCAACATTTGATGCCATCATCTCAGCCCTCGGTTCCCTCTTTCCCACCAATTAAATGCAGCTCTTGACCTCTTGATATTATGGTACTCTGGTGCTGCTTCTTGTATAAATTCTCCCTTCTAATGCAAGATCCCTCAGCTGGAAAATATACCTCAGTGGTATGCATAAGACAATGCTTTTTAAATATGATATTACCAATTTCCACAGCTTTTTCAATCAGAGTTGTACATTATGGAATATTCTAAAAGTGTGTAGACTTCAATATATTGCCAGAATATTATTCCATTTTCATTTAGCAGTAGTACATTCCAAAGATCTGAGGGGAAAATTCATTTGATTCCCTTTTATGAAGTTACCATTATAAAAACGAACAGGAAGATTGCTTTATAGGATAACATAAAAATAGCATGAGTAAATATTTCAGGTTTGGTTGATATTCAAAGTGATTTGAAATCTACCAGATAAACAGCAGCCACTAACTGTTTGATGAAGGAATAACTCTAAAGAGAAAAAAATTGTGCTGGAATTGCAAGAATATTTAGTAAACAAAATTGGGGGAAGGACTAAATGTGGAGACATAATATGCAATATATTATTTATTTATTTATTTATTTATTTATTTATTTATTTATTTATTTATTTATTTATTTATTTATTTATTTATTTATTTATTTATTTATTTATTTATTTATTTATTTATTTATTTATTTATGAGATTTATATACCACCTCACAGTGCAAGCATACTCTAAGCGGTTTACACCAGTAAGCAATGTATATTTATATTGCCCCCAACAATCTGGGTCCTCATTTTACCTACTTCGGAAGGATGGAAGGCTGAGTCAACCTTGAGCCGGTGAGATTTGAACCGCTGACCTGCGGATCACAGTCAGCTAAAGTGGCCTGCAGTACTGCTCTCTAACCGCTGCGCCACCTCCGCTCGTATATGATGTTAATAAATTTATATATTTATTTTACAGGAAATAATCTTGCTGATAAAGCTTTATGGGTTCCTTCATTATAACAAGTGTAATACGAAAATAAGATGAATAACAATATTGCACTATGTAAGTTGCTAAATGGATCATGCATCAAAAGGTACGTTTTACAAAACAAGCCTGTAAGTTTATCATTTGAAAAATAAATTTCTTTAAGTTTGCCATTTAAGGTGTACATGAATGGGAGATGATATACTGTTAAAAGATAAGATGCTTATGTTAGTCTAACTATTAAAAAGCATATATGTTTTGTATTAGGCTTTGAAAGAAGAAAATAGGAATATGTACAACATGGAAAATGCATTTTTTATTCAAAGTGAAAACAAAACAGTCTCCATCAAAAGGAAAGTTGACTGTGTTCTCAATGGAATAAATTGGAAATAGCTTTAATGTCTGTATTCTGTTAGAATAAAATTAAATTTTTTAGTATGCTAGCCATTTAAAATGGGAATTGGAGACTAGCTGTGTATGTGTGTGTGTGCGTGTACACGCACACACACACATTTTTATTGCTGTCCCTATCTTTACACACCTGGAAAAGGGAAAGCAATTCAATATACAGCAATATCAAAGCAGTCAATACTAATATTAGTAACCAGATAATCTATGGCTTGTTGGGTCATTGTTTCAGAGATATTTCTTTACCTAAACAAAGAAACAGAATTGCCAAGAGCAAAAAAGCAGTGGGGAGTAGGAGAGACTTCCAATTAATTACCTACCAACTTGACCATGTTTGACTGCTTTCCAGCAACTGATCATGGTACCAGTCTACCTGGCCTCTGAAGAGCTAGAGTTGGATTGGTCTACCAGATCTCCAGCAACTGAAGCACAGACAGGTTTACCCGGTCTCTGGAAGGCTGGAGTGAAACCAGTCTACTGAACCTGTAGGTCCATGATGGCGAACCTATGGCACACGTGCCACAGGTGGCACGCGAAGCCATATCTGTGGGCATGCGAGCTGTTGCCCTAGCTCAGCTCCAGCGTGCATGCATGTGCCGACCAGCTGATTTTTGCTGCCCTGCCAAGCCGCCCCTCCCCTCCCAGGAATCTCCATGCGGCCTGGTTTGGATACCTGGTAAGTACAGGGCTCGCATGGAGGCTCTGGGAGGGCATTTTCAGCCTCCGGAGGGCCTCTGAGGGGCGGGTGAGGCTTTTTTTTGCCCTTCGGAGGCTCCAGAAAAGCCTCTGGAGCCTCCGGAGGGCAAAAAATGGGCATATTGGGCCCACCAGAAGTCAGGAAATGGGCCATTTCCAGGCTCCGGAGGGCCTCTGGGGGGCGGGGGAGGCCGTTTTCACCCTCCAGAGGCTTCAGGGAGGCCTGCTAGGCCCAAAATGGGGCGCGGGGAAGTCATGCGTGCATTCATGGAGGGTTGTGCACACATGCGCAGGGGGCAGGGCAGCATGGGGGGTCATGCACACATGCGCAGGGGGCAGGGCAGCATGGGGGGTCATGCACACATGCGCAGGGGGGCACTTGGGAGGGAATGGAATTATGGGTGTGGGCACGCGCAATTGTGCATGCACACACACTTTTGGCACCTGAGGGAAAAAAGGTTCGCAAACACTGCTGTAGGTGGTGGCACAGCAGCAGGGCAGCACTCACATGCTCACAAATTCATGGAATTTTAATCTCACAGAAGTCATGGGTCCCAGATTTTGGACACATTCTATAAGGTAGTCCATTTGAGGTACCATGCTTCAAATATTGCCTATGATACTCTGTTTTGCCCAGTTAAAGGTTACAGATACAAGAGTTTTATAAGTATATAGACGAAGTACTTGTTATGATCACCTGAACATCAATAAGGGATAAAGGGTCATTTGGAACAGTACTGATTTATTTTTGTTTTCAGAAAACAAACAAGATTGAGACCATCTAATCTTCTGATAATTACTTATTGGGCTCAATAGGGAAAAAAAAGGCATCTTGTCCTACCCATGTATCTTGTGAGGAGGTGGATTCTCAACAGGTACTGTGTCACGGGGTAATTTTCTAATTGTCAGCTGTACTCATATATATTCATATGTCAGACATTATGACCCAGAGGTTCTTAACAAAGTAAGGTAGTCTCATGAACACTGAACTGTGCAGATGCTACATTCCCTTCTTAGTCACCTTTATTATTCTGCAGCTATCCTCCCTGGAAGGAGGACCTCTTTAGGTCATTAAAATGTAATTATTAAGATTCAATGTTTTGTATTCTTTTCTACTGAAATAAATATCTTGTTATTTAGACTTTTATACTCGTGTTTTATTTTATCAAGGATTGGATTCCAAAAGGAAAAGATTTGTCACCTCTATGATTTATCTTCATATCTTATCATACTGTCTAGATTGTAGTTGGGTGTTGCTAATACAAACTAATCTACCATGGGCATCTGCATCTGCGTAGTGGCGGGGTGGGAAATGACATTTGCATGACCACATCATCTGATACTAGCAGATACCATGACTTACTGTATATATTTGCATCAGACATGGGAATGCAATATGTAAGGATAGAATTTGCATGGTGATGTCTCTACGATGTTCCTATTGTCGTTTTGGTATCATTGTAACTTGCTTTGAATACCTAGACGACTATCAAGTCTGTAGAAAATTTGGTCAGAGGATCGTGTATATGAAACTAGTAGACCACAACCTACTCCTTCATAAGCTAGAAAAAAGCGGGATAGACAGCTACACAACCAGATGGATTAACAATTGGCTGACCAACCGTACCCAGTGAGTAGTCCTCAATGGCTCTAAGTCCACATGGAGAGAAGTAAGCAGTGGGGTGCCACAAGGTTCCGTCCTAGGCCCAGTACTCTTCAATATCTTTATAAATGACCTAGATGAGGGAATAGCAGGAGAACTAACCAAATTTGCAGATGACACCAAGCTGGCGGGAGTAGCAAACACCCCAGAGGACAGACTCAAAATCCAGAGGGACCTTGACAGACTCGAACACTGGGCCCAAACCAACAAAATGAAATTTAACACAGAAAAAAGTAAAATTCTGCACCTAGGCAAGAAGAATCAAAAATACACATACAAACTGGGCGAAACCACACTCAATAGCAGTGATTGCGAAAGGGATCTCGGAGTCCTGGTAGACAGCCAACTAAATATGAGCCAGCAGTGTGCAGCAGCAGCCAAAAAGGCCAACACAGTCCTGAGCTGCATAAATAGAGGGATACAATCAAGGACCAGAGAGGTACTAGTACCACTCTATAAAGCCTTGGTCAGACCACATCTAGAGTACTGCATCCAGTTTTGGTCACCACATTACAAAAAAGACATTGAAACTCTAGAGAAAGTGCAGAAGAGAGCAACCAGGATGATAAAGGGTCTGGAAAATAAAACATACGAAGAGCGGTTGCAGGAACTGAGCTTGGCCAGTCTAGCGAAGAGAAGGACCAGGGATGACATGATAGCAGTGTTTCAATACTTGAGGGGATGCCACAGAGAGGAGGGGGTCAGGCTGTTCTCTATGGCACCAGAAAGCCAAACAAGGAATAACGGATGGAAGCTGACCAAGGAGAGATTCAACCTGGAAGTTAGGAGAAACTTTCTGACAGTGAGAGCGATCAACCAGTGGAACAGCTTGCCAGCAGAGGTCGTGAGAGCCCCAACACTTGCGACCTTCAAGGAGAGACTGGACTGCCATCTGTCTCAAATGGTGTAGGAACTCCTGCTTGAGCAGGGGGTTGGACTAGATGACCTACAAGGTCCCTTCCAACTCTAATAATAAATCTTAAAAAAAAAAAACTAAATCCACACAGAAAGCAATATGAAAACATTGTCTGTCTGTCTGTATGTCCGTCCGTCCATCCATCCATCCATCCATCCATCCATCCATCCATCCATCCATCCATCCATCCATCCATCCATCCATCCATCCATCTCTATCCATCTATCTACATTGCATTCAATTGGCATATCTCCAGCTTGAAAATAAACAAGCCAAGCAGGTAGGCACAAATTGTACTTCTTTCCAGTTCTATAAGGATTTCTTAATGTTTTGATTTTTTAATAAGTAATCTCCTCAGCTAATTTTTCTGTAGGCTTTGACACACTATTTATACAATCAAGCAGCGGAGTTAGAATGATTTTTTTCCCCTTTGGCAGCCTGCCTGCTGGGCATAAATCCAGCAAAGGCAATTGTATTATTCTTTTGCTGATGGTTTTACTTGCACATATGCTAGCTTCTAACATTACAATAAAAAGGCATAAGGGCATAGATAAAAAAGCTATGCATACCAACATTTAGTACATCAGCTCCAACCAACATGGAATCTTTGCCTTTCTAAATGTACCTTGAAGCAGAACATCAACCAACATTGCATTTTGTCAATCCACATTGTTTTTCTATACAGCAATGATGTATAAAAATACATAATAACATTTGTATGTAAAATCCAGTAATGTACTCAGGATGTTTCTGTCTATCTTATAAGGTCTGTTATTCTCACTCCAGGTCCTACTTGTAGAAAGCAATGGCTTAGCCTATGTGTTTCTTAAAGAGTGGTCCAAGGACTTCTGGGCATCCCTCAAGACTCTCTTAAAATTATTTGGCAGCCTATGTTGAGAAATAATGCAATATTAAACTCGCATCAAACAATCGCAACAGAAAGTAGTGGCAGCAAATGCATCTATTTCAATTTTCAGTATAGTAAATATTGATCAATGTAACCCATACAAACAAAAACATTTTGGGAGGGGGGATGCCTTCTATAATTTTTAAATGTAGGAAGGGGTCCTGAGAGAGAGAAAAAAAAGAAACACTGGCTTAGGAGGGCAGCCTTTTTCATGGCAGTGCCCACCTGAGAATCTTCCCAGAATTTTGTTTGCCCTCAGTCTTGTGTTTTCACAAATCTTTAAAAGACCCAAGCCTTCCCACAGATCCTGAGGTAGAGCAGACTATCATCCATTCCCTGGATTTAAATTTATATTTTATTATTGTGCTGAGTCTTGTTATATTCTCTCACTGGTGCAACTGAGATTACTATCTATTTTTATTACTGCATTGTTGTTTATAACATTATTATGTGAGACTTCGGGGATCATTTTGTGACTGATTCCTCATATGCCATCAAGATATTTTTGACTCCTAATGACCACTTAGACAGATTTTCTCCATGATGTTCTCTCACTAACATGGTCTTTCAGATCTTCAATTTGTTTCTGAGTCCATCCCTCCTGCTTCTGCTCTTCCTGTTCTTCTTTTTCCTTCCACATTCCCAGTATGAGAGCATAAAAACAACAACCCAGGTTTCCACATAATGTATCCAAAGGGAGAATGCAAATTGATCATATCTCCCTCCCTCCCTCCCTCACTAAAATCTCAACATATTTAGGAAGCACCACTTTGGAAAAGCTGCCACTTTTTCATCTTGCAACTGTTTAATCTTTGCAGCTTTCTTTTTTATATCTTAGATCAGAAGCATTACTTTAGTGAAAGAGGCAGTACCAGTGGACAATCTTTATACTTGGCATCTGCCATTTATTTACTTGCAGTTTTTGCCCTCCAATTTTGTTCAATTCAGAATCAAATTCTTAACTTTGGTAAATTGCATTGTGTAAGGACATTAAAAAAAAGCAGGCAAACCAGATAACAACAAGACCTGGCAATGGCTATGAACAGTCAAACCGAAGGAAGAAACAGAGGGGCTAATTCTAGCTGCACAACACCAAGTCTTAAGACTAATGCATACTAAGTCAGAATTGAGAAGACAACAACAGACAGCAAATGTTGCCCCTGCAAAGAAGTTGAAGAAATAGTGGACAACTTAATTAGCAATTGCAAGAAGATTGCACAGACTGGCTACAAACAGCAGTATGACAAAGTAGCAACAATGGTACTTCAAATTATCTGCAAAAAAGTCTTTTACTTGCAAACAAGAACTGGCAGAACCACAATATAGAGAAAATATTGCAAAATAAAGAAGCTAAAGTGCTCTGGGTCTTTAGAACTCAGACAAGCACCTGCCACATAACACCTAGACTTAACAATTGTTGATAAGTAAGACAAAAAAAATGTGGATGTGGCAGTACTTTGAGACAGCAGGATAGAAAGGAACTGGAGAAAATCATAAAATACAAAGATGTGTGTTGGAAGAAATGTCCATCTGGGTTCAATTCCAAGTGGGGAGAAAGACACTGGAAACATGGAGAGTGCTTGGAAAGATGGTTTAATGGTAAGGTGACCAGATTTTAACATTGGTAAAGAGGGACACCATTGACCGGGGTGGGTGGGTTCCTGATTAAAAATTTGGTCTATATGGAGCAACAAAAATTTTCATAGAAAATCATGTCCCCCCTAGTCCTTCTTTTCTCTGGACTAGTCAAACCCAAATCCTGCCACCGTTCTTCATATGTTTTAGTCTCTAGGGCAGTGGTGGCCAACCTTAAGCATACCACCCGCCAAATTTTTTCCCAGACGAGTTCCGATCTGCCATTTATTATTTATTTATTTATTTGGTCATTTTTGTATGCCGCCCCACTCCCGTAGGACTCAGGGCGGCCATACAACTTTCTTTCTTTCTTTCTTTCTTTCTTTCTTTCTTTCTTTCTTTCTTTCTTTCTTTCTTTCTTTCTTTCTTTCTTTCTTTCTTTCTTCCTTCCTTCCTTCCTTCCTTCCTTCCTTCCTTCCTTCCTTCCTTTCTTTCTTTCTCTCTCTCTCTCTCTCTCTCTCTGTGTATATGTGTGTGTTTACTAATACCCTTTCTGTTCCTCCTGGCTCTGGTCTGTCTCACTTGAATGTTACACCTCTTTCATAGTGTTCCTAGCTCCATTCCTCCTTTCCTTCTCCATCATCTCTGCCCTTTCTCCGCACTTCTCAGCCATTCGCTCTTCTTGTTTCTCCCATCATGCCAGATGGTCTCCTAACCGTTTAGTCTCCCTCTCCTTTTCTAGCAGCCGTCTGCTCTTTTCTTAGCGCCTTTTTTGTTGCTTTTCTCCAACAACCCCGGGGGGGGGTGTTTCTCTGCATTTCATTCCCTCTTCGTTCTTCCCCTTCATCGGCACGTTTCCTTTGCCACCTCGCTCGCCCGCCCACTGCCACTGCGACGAGGCGGTGCGGTGGGCTTATTGCAATTCCCCCTGCGCCCTTGGACGGCGGCGTTCCGTGCCGGCTCCGCGCTGACATCAGCCCCGCCCCCTCCTCACCCACCCCCTCCTCTCCCCCTCCTCCTCTTGGCTGGCTCGCTCGCCAATCCGCCCGCCTGCCTGCCAGCTCGCTCCCTTACTGCAGCACCTTCCTTCCTTCCTTTGTTCCTTTGTTCCTTCCTTCCTTCGTGGCTGTGGAGAGGGGCTGGCTGAAGAAGATCCAGTGGCCACCAACCTACCGAGGCTCCTGGAAGACGGGCAGCCGTCAGCCCAGTCAGAGGAGGAGGAGGAGAAAGGCGGCGATTTAGCCCATCAAGCACACTCCGCTCGGAGGCTCTCGGACGGGATGGCAGCACGCGCAGAAGGAAAGCCGGAGGACAGCACTGAGCGCCCGTGGCTCTCCAGGCAGCGGCAGGTGACAGCAGGCGCCGGCCGAGTCCTCTCACGGGCAGCCGCACCGACCCTGCCTCCGACGGCGGAGCACAGGTGCCCGGGGCGAGAGGTGCGGGGATGGCAGTGGCGGCACTGCCATCCCCGCGCCTCTTGCCCTGCTCACCGGGTGTCTCTGCTCCGCGGTCGGAATCACTTTTGCTCGCTAAAACAGCGTCACCTTTTCTTTCTTTTTCCTCTCTCTTCCTGCCCTTGCGCCCATCCGGCTCCGGGGTTGCATCACGCGGCCACTTGGGCAGGACGGGCGACGGTAACTTTCAGTCGGGACGCTCTGCAGGAGCGCTTCCCTTTCCCTCTCCTCCTTGGCGGAGGCAGGGTCGGAGCCCGACCCAACATGGCTGCCTTAAAACTCCCCAAGTTTTAACTCCCCCCAATCTCGCAAGCCACCCTTTCAGGCTGATTTTTGGAAAGAATGCCCTAGCTTGTCATGCATTCTTTCCAAAAATCGGGACTTTTTAGAAACGCCGCGGGACGCGGGACAAATGTTTAAAAAGCGGGACTGTCCCGCCAAAAGCGGGACGTCTGATCACACTATTTAATGGTGGACAGGACCACATGGGTTTTTTGGGTCCTGGACAAAATGAGCACATGGGAGAGAGAGGGGGGGGGAGGGAGGGAGGGAGGGAGAGAGAGAGAGAGAGAGAGAGAGAGAGAGAGAGAGAGAGAGAGAGAGAGAGAGAGAGAGAGAGAGAGAGAGAGAGAGAGAGAGAGAGTTATACCCTCTCTTGGGCCCCGCCTTGGAGCTTCCTGTTCCTGTGTAAGAAATGTATTCTGATTGGTTGTCAGACTCCCATGGGGCCATGCAGGGGTAACTGTGTAGGTTGTCATGAGTCCCAGGCTTGGTTGAATCTTGCTGGGTGATGTAATGAAGCGGCTTTGGGCAATTCCTATTATGGCTTAATGGTTTTGTCCTGGTATGGATCATGAGTGAGGGCTAATCCTATCACCCTGGAGCTGAAGGTCTTTTGTAGATAAGATGGCCCAGTCTTTTGTCTTGTAGATAGGTTGGCACCAGTCTTTCTGGGGCTATTAAAAAAGGTGGGGGCTGCTTTCCAAGAGCATGTTTCTCCTTTTCTCATCCAGGGAGGTATAATATTCTGCCTTTTTAATATTTCCTAGACTATTTCATTCTTCTAGGAGAGGAGTGGGTGCTAACTTCCTACACATGCAAATAGATGAAGAACAATGGTGTCAAAGGAAAACAAAGATAATACCAATAGTGATAGGCATCTTGGGTGCAAACCCAGAACAACTGGAGCACCACTTGCACACCATTGGCATTTACAAAATCACTACCACTCATTTGCAAAAAACAGCTTCACTTGGAACAGCTTACATTCTGTGACCATACCATTAACACCATCAAACAACATTTACCTATCCCAGGTCCTCTGAAAGGACTCAGTAGGTGATCAAAATATTAAATCCAGTCTAAACATCTAGCTAGTGCAAGCAACCATAATAAAAATAGAATCAGTTTCATTGATGTTGCTATACCGGGTGATGCTAGGATTGAATAAAAACAAGCTGAAAAATTTGCAGAATACCTAATCGAAGTTGAATGCTTATAGAAAAAACAAATCCACTATTACAGTATACCAATTGTGACTGGAGCTCTTGGAACATTATCCAAAGGACTCTCTTAATATTTGGAAATTTTGCAAAGCAAAGCAGTTGTTAAGTGAATCAAACCTGATTTTACCACCTGTTTTGCCACAGCTGTTAAGCAAATCAACATGGTCATTATGTGATTGTTAAGTAAATCCAGCTTCCTTGGACATTGCAACCATTGTAAATACATGCCAGTTTTGATTAACTAACTATGGGGATGTTGAGATAGTGAAGTCCAAGGACCAATTGTAAGTCACTTTTTTCAGCACTCTTGTAACTTCGAATAGTTGATAAACAAATGATTGTAAGTTGAAAGATAATTATACTGGTTGTCAATCCTGAAACGAACCTGGCTGAGGCCATCTTTACGGCTTCAGGATTGCCACAAGAGGGGGAGGGGGAGAGAATAGTTAGCTGGGGTCGTGTAGTCAAAACAAAAAGTTTTCCTGTGGGAACCAAGGACATGTCAACAGAGGAGGAGTGGAGCAACCACGCAACTGGCCGGCACTTTCATTGGACAATGTGACTGATGCCTGGGGAGGGGGAAATGGGGAACGTTCACTTTTTAATTAGGTGAAAACCATGGGAACTTTCAGAGTCAGTTTTCACCAGTTGTGCCAATATGATGTATTCAATAAACTGTTCTTTGAGGAATCTACCTGCCCCGGAGTTCTGCTTTCAATGGGTGCATTACTTGGAACACTGATATTGGTTCAGAAGAGGTTAAAAGTTTGACATCTGTGCTTTCCCTGTGATGCTGGCTGTTGTTGCAAAATGCCAATTACATCATGAGGTAGAGAAAAGCAAATGATCTAATTGGCTATTAAAACATTTCCAAGTGGAAAAATTAGTACAATTCCCTTCTCATAATTTACTTGCTTCTGTACAAAAATTAACATAGATAAATTAATTTTAAAGAGGAAGGGAAATACATCTTCCATTAAAATGCAATAGTCATTGTAAGAAGAAGCTCCAGCATATAAATTTGATTGTATTAAATCATCCAGTTATGTTTGGTTCACCCATTGAACAACAAAGCAAACCAGGATTAATGTGGTGTTTCCAATTTATTTATTTATTTTATTTATTTATTTTAGTGTTCTTATATGCTGCCCTACTCCCTGGGGACTTATTCATCCAACTTTTTAAAAAAAGTGTTACCTTCTTGTAGCCAGATGTTAAATTCTAAAGGAATTTGAAGATAGTAGCTTAAGGTCAAACCATTCAAGTAACCATCCAAATATCCGTCAAAAACATTTAAATAGGACACATCTGCACTGCTACCCTCCAACTTGTATTTTTAACAAATGACACTGGGAGACATTTTCTCTTCCTGCGTTGATAGCCTTTTCCATGCAGATCTACTGTACAGTATATATTCTAAATATAATGGCTGCTGGAGACATAGTCACTGCATACTGCATATTGAGAACTTATTTAACATAATAGTTAGCCAGGGAATAAGCATCCATTTCTAACCCTGTTGATGCCAATATTATGCATAGTGACATCGGGGTGTATGGGGTGTTAAGGGAGGGGTAGCACCTCTGGTGTAGGGGCATGTCGTGTCCTTTTACGGCAGCTCAGTTTAGGGCAGTTTTTAGGGCAGTTCGTTCACCTTTGGTCCCCACCTGTCACTCAGCTCTCACCTGTGGATCCTAGCAGCTGTAGCATGCACAGCGGCCACACCCCGGGCAACAGCTTCGACAGGTTGGCCAAACCAGGTTGAGAGTAGTCATTGGGTCACCGACCTTCAGTGAGATAGGGACTTGTCTATCCTGAGCATGTGAAGAGAGATTCCAGCAGACTGAGCGGATGAAAACTACTAGAATAGGACAACAGTCATGAAGGCGGTCTCTGCAAGTGATGTGGTACACTAAGAGCACGCAAGACACAAAAGACGCCCTGGTCAACCACTGCGTCCAGCCCATCTCCAGCTGTCTCGACTCTTGTCCTGCTATTTGGAGCAAGATGGAATCTGGGAAGAGAGAGTGAGGCTGACTATGCGCACCTCACCCTCACTTTAATCCAATTCACGCGCAAGTCTTGACATCCCCCCAATTCCCGTGAAAAGTCCTGTGGTGATGGGCGAGCGACAAAGCAGCAGGTGTGGATACACTGGGAGCTGTAGCTGTGGACCTGCACACAGGCGACTCAGGTCTATGATAGATGTCAAGGTCCTCTTCGAATATGATGGACGAACATCATCATGCATAGTGACATCATGTTACAATTCTGTCCTTTTATACTTGCATTGCAAAGTTGCAAGCAAATAAGAAAGAAGGCATTTGTGTTGTGATGATGCAACGTATTTCTTCACTTAGCCTTCCTTGCAACTGTCTTTGGACCAGAGAGCTATGCTCAGTGGGCGACTTAGTAGTAGCCACAACTATGCACTTTCATCTGCACCTTTCCTCTCCTATGGCACCTTACATTTAAACCAAATTAAGAAAGACCTGTCTGGACCAAGATGCTTTGGGAAGGTACCATGTCCTCCAACTGGCAATTTCACTGTTGTTTTACTAGCCTAAGTCTCTATTCTGGGAAAGTTATGGCCAACTGCTTTTCTTCTTGTGGATGGTTATAACTGCAGAATTCTGTTGTTTTATCATTTCTCCAGTCAGGAAATTATTTTAAATGTATTTCTGTCCCACCCACATTATTATTTTTTAAGTAAGGAAAGAGAGCATTACAGGTGAAAGAAACAAAAATGCCTGAAGAGAAATTAGAGAAAAAAATATATGTTTCGGCTGTGGCAAGGAAATGTGCCAAGAGGTCACATTTGTGATGGCAGGGAGTTGAGAATGCAGCCACTGTGGTTTGTAAACTTACTTTGTGGTTTAGTGTAATGTGTGAACAAACTATAGCTTAATGTGATGAATGAATTTGGCCAGAATGTACTGATGTGTGATGTCATGATAAAAAGTTGAATGTTCGATCATGCAGCTCCATCTATAATTGGTCTTCAAAAATATTTTAAAGATTCCACAATGCAACTTCACAGAAATGCCAACTTTAAAAAAAAAAAACTACAAAGCACATATTATCATCCCTAATTGAATTACCATATAATTGGAAGGAATCCCAGATTGCCATCTTGCCCAATCCTATACTCAGTGGAAGATCTGCTAAAGCATTTCTGACATGTGGCTATTTGAAAATAGTAAAGAACAACATATCATTTCAGGAGATAACATGTTTTGCTGGTTATGGAAATTCCCCTAGTATCTCCTGAATCTATTTGTAGTTTCAACTCATTGATTTTACTTCTGCCTTTCAAATCAACAGAGAGCAACTCCACTTCCCTATGTATATAAAAAACCCTCAGATATGTAAAAACTATCATATCTCCTCCAGTCTTCTCTTCTGCAGATTAAATATACAGTATTTAGTTCCTTTAACTATTCCTCCTAAGACTTGTCTCCTTCCTATAGGGAAAACCCTCATTTGAGTCCATTCCAATGTATTTGGATGCATAACTGGACACTATAGGGAAGGCTTAACCATGGTACGGTAGAATGATAGCACTGTTTCAATATTTGAGGGGCTGCCACAAACAAGAGAGGTTCAACTTATTTTCCAAAGCACCAAAAGGCAAAACAAGAAACAATTGATGGAAACAAAGCAAGGAGAGAAGCAACCTAGAACTAAGGCGAAATTTCCTGACAGTGAGGACAATCAACCAATGGAATGGCTTGCCTCCAGAGGTTGTGGGCACTCCATCACTGGAGGTTTTTAAGAAGAGATTGGACATCCATTTGTGTGAAATAGTATAGGGTCTCCTAGTTGAGCAGGGGGTTGGACTAGAAGACCTACAAGGTCTCTTCCAACTCTGATGATGATGATGAATTACTTTCTATAATCTAAACTGTATATTCCTGTTTACCCATCCCAAAAGAGCAATTACATTTTTAGCAGCTGCAACCACACTACTGGTTCATGTTCAAATTACGATTTTCTAGAACATTAAATGTTTTCCACCTGTATTATTGCCAAGCTAGATTTCTACCATCCTGTACTCATGTCTTTCATTTTTACTCGCAGATGCAAGACTTCACATTTTTTCCTGTTAAATTCCATCCTATGCATTTCAGCCAACTGTTCAAGCCCATTTAGATCTTTTTGAATTTTCTGTTTTTTCTTCTAAAGAGTTAGCCACTCCTCATTTAGACATTTGATAACCATCCACTTAACCCCCACATCTTTGTTTATTAATAGAAATGTAGATGAGCACAAGGCTAATTACAGAGAACATTCTAACTTGTTACTATTCTCCAAGCTGGTGTGTGACAACTTATGAGAACTCTTTGGGTGCACTCATTCAGCCAATGAATTAATGTGACAGTTGCATCATATAGCTCATATTTTACCACTTAATTACGGAAGATATAATGAGAGACTTTGTTGAACTCTTTGCTGAGTAAAAAAGCTCACTATGTACACCTCTTGCTATTATCTGTTGCTATTTCACTCTTTATTTTCCTTGCCACAAACCTATTTACTTTTGTTTCTGTACACCCCCCCCAAATCCTTATTTGTTATTTAGAGTACTTCTAACAAGCTTCAAATCATTCTGTGCTTTATCCTTTCTGCCAGAATCCTTGCACTTTTTGGCAACTGCCTTGCATTCTACTTTGGTTATACACTCTTCTTCCTCCTTCCTATATATATATATATATATATATATATATATATATATATATATATATATATATATATATATATATATATATATATATATATATATATATATATATATATATATATATATATATATATATATATATATATATATACACATCAACTAATTAAGATGTTTACAACACAGCCAACCAACCCGCTTACAGCAACCAAGCCAGCACTCCACACACACACACCAATATTTATAGAAGGACGGCAGCTCCGACCATGCTTTGCTCACACTCGCACGAAGCCGAAAACACCAGCCTGAAGATGATGAGTGGGACCTTGTCGAAACATCGCCAAGATACTCTCAATCTTACACAAGAAAAGACCCGAATACACCAAGACCTACACACACACACACACACACACACACACACACACACACACACACACACTAAGGGTACGGCTATCTGACGAGAGCTAAGTAGCTCGAAATAGATCTACAGTATAATAGTCTCCCTTTATTTTCATTTATCAGCAAAAAATGCTACAGACACACACACACACACACACACACACATCCCTGTTTTGGCATAATTTAATCTGTTCTCTAGATAAGAAAATTATTTTCTCTGGCCTTATTGATTTTTAGGCTCAACCCCCCCCTTATTTTTTCATTCTTCTTTCTGTTGCTCACGTTCCTGTTTGTTGGGTCTAGCAGCAGTGGGTTGCTCCCGGTTCAGCTCGGTTCTAAGAACCGGTAGTGCCGGCAGTGGGAGGCTCTGCCCACCCAACCGGGATGCTCTGCCCACCCGCACAGGACGCTCCACCCACCCGCATGGGACACTCCGCCCATCCACATGGGACCCTCCGCCCACCCACACAGGACCCTCCGCCTACCCATGCGGGACACTTCTGCACATGTGCAGAAGTATTGTGTGCACGCCCAAGCACACACACGAACCAGTAGTAAAGGGTTTTAGAATCCACTACTGGGTTCTAGTGTATGGTTACCCAACATGATTTGATCACCGATCCAAGTTTTGAACATTCAGCATTTGTGCAGCAGATTGTGTTATCTATCTTTGGTTCCATTCATTGGGAATGAAACCTTTTGCCTGAAGTCTTCCCTCTTATTTTGTGTCCGATGTGAACCCAGGTTTAGAGAAACCACTTTGCCTTCCTTCCTTCCTAGGAATCACTGAAGGAGAGAGATAAATGATGGAATCTAATGTCCAATTAAGAAATAGGGATGAATAGCAAGTCTTTGATCCTTGCATCTGATGAAGATCATTATGGGCCTCTAAGCAGAACTCTTGCAGTCATTTCTCACTCATATAACAGAATATGACAACTGAGTGAGTCTGCTGGGGCAGCTGATGAGCATATCTTTCTTTGCTAGTATAGCATTGTTGTGACATTGCTGGAAATTACAACACTGACATGCTCCAGATAGCTATTATGTTATTATTTTCCCTCAATCTTTTTTGAAAAGATTGACAATTAAAAATGTTCATGGAAGAAAGCATTTAGAAATGATTGCTAGAAAATAGAGATCACTGTCAGCTCTGTCCCTGTTTACTTGTCCTTTCCTATCATGGATGGAGAAAATGGGGATTGAACCCAGGACTTTCTAAGTGCAAAACCATGTGCTCTGTCACTGAGTCATATTCAAGAACCATATTTATTTTTCACTTTGTAAACATCTAGCTGGCATTTCCCAATCTGTAAGAAATCTCACAGCGTCAGATCATTTTCAACAACCTTCCTCAAAATGTTTCTGGGAATTAGAACATATTTTTTAGAGCAAAGTCTATGAGATGTGGTCTACTGCAAATAGTTCAGCTCTGGCCATCTTGTGTTTTCTACAATACTAGGAGTTGCATTCTTAATAAAACTAAACCACATAAATGAATTCACAAGTTCCGGCCAAAGAGCAATTAATTAAATCTCTAGATTCCTTACACAACTGTTTCTTCAATGGCCATGCTCATGGCTGAGAATATCAACAAAGGCAGGTGTTGGCATCTTCTGCCCTAACTGAGTTGAGAAAAAGAGCTATTATTCAACAGGCGCATGTCTAACCTTTCCCTTTTGTGACTTGGCTATCAAGGGTCTGCAGATGGCTGCATCCTATTCTTTCTGTAATTGCTCCCATTCCATCTAATAATACATGCATGCAGCAGGATTTCTTTTATTGTTCCTTTTTCTTTTCAGCAGGGCTTTTTAAAATGGCTGTAACATTACAAGGAAGCACTTTTCACACAAGGCAAGTAAATGCTACTAAAGCCACAAGCAATAGGGTCCTTGCTGCAGGACACTTTTGCAGCCTGACGGTGTGACTGTATCAGTTCCTTCCCGTGTTACCTCTCCCAGTGAGCTCAGTGACAATGAGACAAATATTAGTCCAATAAAAAAATCATTTGCTGCTAACTCTTCCTATGGTCCTCAGAGGCTCTACTGAAAAGACTGTTACACATTTAAAAGAGATTATATTCTCTCCCACATAATTTCAGGGAAGATCTTCTTTTCTGCTAATTTAAATTTTGCAATTTTCTTCCACAGAAGCAGTTGGATGGAGGACAAGACTCTAGTCATTCCCACACATTCTGGTTCTTGTGGTTCTGGCTATATGATCCCAGAATCAACAGAAAATGGGCAAGCCATTTCTTTCAGTGGTGTAAAGGAAGAACTTTGGGGCAGTTTCACAATTCCCTGCTTAACGTTTGAATCCCTTTGGCAGAGTAAGTGAAGGGATCACTTCCTACAGATGCTTAAACAGGATAAGACAATGCTAGAAGAGATAGTCGACTGCAGACTGGTTTGCCCTATGTTCTCTAAACTAGTTGGTTGCCTACAGCTGCAGCAGAGCATTTGATTCTAGGAGCAGTGAACCTCACCACTTCTCAGATAAGGAGAGGAGGAGCTATTATGTGTCCTGGTGTTGGGAAAGGGCCAGGTAGACAGGGAGAATGCAGGGAATTAGCTTTGCAGCTTGCGCAGCGGCAAGAGATTCAGAACTGACTCCTCCACCCAAACTCCATAGAGCACGGGTGTCAAACTCGATCGTGTCATGTGATGTACTGCGACGTATCGCCATGTTTTTTCTCTTTGCAGAGCCGAGGTGGGCATGCCCTGCGCGTGATTCATCTGGCCCACGGGCCGCCAGTTTGACACCCCTGCCATAGAGTCTTATCTATCTGTTCCCAAGAGAAAGTAAGCAGTCTAGGGAGATTTCTTTATAACCGGCAAAATATAATAAAGTAGTTAGCTTGAACTCAACATGTGTGGATCTGGTTGCTTGTGCCTGACACCTGGCTTATGCAGAAATAAACTTAGAGCGGGCTGATTTATGGATTTATTAAGGTGCACAGCTAAACGTTTATAACCAGAGAATGAGTACAACTTTGAAAGATCAGAGTAATATTTTACTTAGCTTAGTATTTATCACAAAATTACTGTTAGAGTGACAAAGGAATATTTTCATTCTTAGTGGGTTTCCCGCTTTTGTGGTTCATCTCCTACTATTTCATATAGACCACAAGCCAATTGCCTGCCTCTACAATAACAATATTACTGCTACTACTACCATTGCTATTATTGCATCCTAGTAACCATGCCGCTGATGCGCAGACTCTTTGCCCATTGGCTGAACTGTGTCTGCCATTCGGCGGGAGAATGAAGCCCTGCAGTTGGACAGGCCATTTTGATAACTGCTATATAAATAGCTGTTTGACAGAAAGGTGTTGTTGCTGGTTCTGGAGTTGCCCTATTATTACTGTTATCTGTTTAGCCGAATAAAGGTTTATGTTAGGCAACTGTCAAAACGGCCTATCCAATCGCGGGGCTTCATTCTCCCGCTGAATGGGCAGACACAGTTCAGCCAATGGGTGAAGAGCCTGCGCATCAGCAGCATGGTTACGAGGACGCAACAGCTATAATTTATGATTTGTTTTTAATACATTTGTTACATTAGCATCCCTTTCCTCATCTCGTGATTATGAAAGTTACTCAAGGATAAATATAAACTATCAAAACAAAACCTTAAAGCGACACTACAAAACTATTATTATGAGCAAATATTGCTTCCTTAACTGACAATCTGACTTAAAAGATGTAGCTCAAGCAGATTACAAAACTAGACTATGAAGACTTGACTCGGCTCTAAGCAGGCAAATATGGCTATACAGTTGCATTGGTCAAGTTGGTTCTTTTTCAGGCAATTCCTAGCCCATCTCACTATAATCAAGACTTCTTCAGAAGATTTCAGTGTGCAGGACCGGAGATCATGTGAGGGAGAAGAGTTCCTACTTATTTGCTTGGTTGCTTGGTTGCTTGGTTGCTTGCGTATGTATGTATGTACTCTATGTATGTATGTATGTATGTATGTATGTATGTATGTATGTATGTATGTATGATTTGGTTTGGTTTGGTTTGGTTTGGTTTGATTTGGTTTGGTTTGGTTTGGTTTGATTTGATTTGATTTGATTTGATTTGATTTTTATAGTCGTCTATCTCAGCAAATGACTTTGGGTGGCTCACAGTTCAAAACATACACTGCTGTTTTGAGCAGTGCAGATAATTGAGAATAAGCCTTAAGTTAGCTCCACTTTAGTACGCTATGTAACAACCGTGTATGGCATCCCCTGGTAATTCTAGCTTCACTTGTTGGAAGGACAGCTCCATCTAAATTGTATTACACTAATCGAAATGTGAGATTATTAAGACATGGCTCCTTGTAATCAAGTTATCTCATTCCAGAAATGACTATAGCTAGAGAACCTGCTGGAGCTGAAAATAAACATTCTTAGCCACTGCAGGAACTTAGGCTTCAAGTTACAGACACTATCTTCTTGTGTCCCAGAGCTGGAAACTACCCTCCAGTGAGGATGTTCGGGATACTTGTAAATAAAAATTATATGCAAACGTTACTATATGATCTTTGGCTAGATGTGCAAATGCTTTTCTGTTAGATAATAAAGGATAACTTATCAGAAGCTACAAATACAACACAAGTCATTTGAAATATTTAAGAAATATCATAAGTCACATACCAAATAGTTTCATGGTATTTGGCAACCCCTGAGGGAGCTAAACTCTTTATTAGAGCCCCATCTTTCAAACATTATGAATTGTAAAAGGAGCATTCCTAAGTGTTCTGTACAATTGGGGTCATAATCTCTGACCAAAAAAACATGTTAAATCTGGGATGTATTTGTTTACCATATAAATATGTTTTCCTTACTAATTATGATAGACTCTACATTCCTAGGTCACTACTTGAGCTTTAGCAATCTAGCATATCAATGTAAACACTGATGCAAACTAATTTTATGGATAACCTTTGTACTTCATTTTCTTTTTGACATTTATCACATTAGTAATGATTCAAGAAACTTTGGTTTTGCTATTAGTCTTTACTCTACCCTTTGGCATAGGACGAGACTTGTTCCAACAGGTCAAAAGAGAAATATAATGGGCATGACCAGAGGTATTTTTTTCTTTTTAAATTGGCATTATACATGCAGGGCTGCACACACGTTGATAAAAGAATGAAGAATTCAGGACTGATAGAACAATCAAACCTATTGAACAAAGAAGAAAAAGAGAAGGATAACTCTTTGAAAAACCTAGAAACTAATGTTGGAGCTAAAATTGTGATCCACCAACATTTTCTTTGACAAAAATGGCACAAACATTAATAGGAGGAATGCCAAATTATAATATTGGCCTGAATAGCTTTATTAATAGCAATCTGCTAATCACTAAGAATGAATTCAAAATGAATTATTATTTTCCAAAAGTGAGATATAGATAAAACATACTTCAGGTTTGTTTTAATGTGCATAATCAACACTACTAAATGTCTGGTATTTAATCAATCTTAAAGTGAACAAAAATTACACAGAAATATATCATCCAAATGACATTTGGTACAACAAATTCAAGACACATAAAACAAATTAGATTACACAGATCAAAAACATTAATGTCATTTTTAATATGATAGCTCTATATCAAGTGATCACCTTGACAAAATATTGCAATAGTTTTCACATGTTTGGGCTTAATTTTCTCAGCTGCCATCACATATAGAACAGTGTTACATATTTGTCAACATCATCCAGGAAGGAAGTAAATATTTCAGAATGTATGATCCAAAAACAATAAAAATATAAAAGCATCATATACCGCAAGACCCATCTTGGGTGTAAATGGACAGTGTAGAAAATGCTGGTACTGTAATATCTGTTTTAGGCTAGGGGCCGTAGTTTAGTTTGTTTTAATTCTGAGAGTATAAAGGCTTGACTAGTGGTGTACGTACATAATAGAAATGGTCAAACATTTTTGGCTTCAGTTTCAGGCACTTTTAAGGTACAAAAAGGGTACATTATGTGTTCCAATTTCCCCCCTTATTTTAATTTTAAAAATGAGAAAGATGTGATGCTGAAAATCTGATTCCACCCCCCATTGAATTTCAACAGCATGATATAGGGATCCTCTGTAGGCTACAAAAGGGATATTGGAGATCTGTGTAGAACAAGAAGCCACAGGTTGCCCATACTTCCTCCACAGAAAGGCAAGAGGGCATAGTTCAGCCAGAGCATCTAAACTGGCCAAGAGCTTAAGGTCTACCTCTATGTCTGCCTGCATGACCTGAAAGGTTCTTAACAAGAAAAGTGCTTTGTTGATTTTTATGGACATCATCACTCCATAAATAAAGAAGTGTCTTTTTATGGATGCTTGCTGAGATGCCTCCTCTGTGATGCCACCTGATTTTGAAATGGCCTCTTCCCTGGAATTCATAAATCATTTATTGTTATATCTTAGGCATTCTGTTGAAAACATATCTCTTAATCCAGGTTTTTGTGTGTGTGTATGTGAATGGTATAGAGCAGGGGTAGGCAAAGTTGGCTCTTCTATGACTCGTGGACTTCAACTCCCAGAATTTCTGAGCGAATCATGCTAGCTTAGGAATTCTGGGAGTTGAAGTCCACGAGTCATAGAAGATCCAACTTTGCCTACCCCTGGTATAGAGCAATGCTTCTCAACCTTGGAGAATGCAACTCAAAGATGTGTAGACTGGGGAATTCTGACAGTTGAAGTCCACACAACTTAGTGTTGCTTAGGTTGAGAAACAGTGGTATAAATGAATGGTTTTCTTTTATTTTTCCTTTTCCTTCGCTTTTTGAGTGCCTATGTTTTTATACTGTTTCAATTTCCTGTAATTCATTTTAATCCCACTTATTTATTTTTTATTACAAATCACTTTGAAATTTCATGGCAAGTAGTATAGAAATATAATGTTGTAAATGATAGAGAATGAAAACGGGTGTCAAATTTTTCAGCTTTCAATTTCCAAACATTAGGGGTTGCTCAAAAGTTGTGACATGCCTTGGGGATTGTAAAGATATTTTGGTTACTTTAATATAATTTAGATGTGCTTGGTAAGTAGCTACATAAACATAACTTTTTAACATTTGGTTTGTTTCATTTGCAGTGACCCTTTCAACCCCTCTGGTCTGTAGCAACAAAGTCTGAAAGGATTTTTTTAGTTTGGGTTCTGTTGAAAGCAAGTAGATACTCCTTGTGACTTTACTTGACCACGATTTGCTATGTTATGAGAAGTTCTACTTGAATTCATAGTGACATTTACTTAATATGTGAAGGCTTGAAACTAAGGAGATGGAACAATCATGCATGGGGCATGCCAAATGGGTCCCCCATGTATCCATGAGGATGCGTCAAGAAATAGAGCTCTTCTGTTTCCCAGGCCTTTTGGCTGCAGTATAAAATCTACCTGAGTTTGATCCATTATGGGTCTATTCCCTGTCCTCCCTTCCTTGCAACTCTTCCTACAAATATTCAAGCAAAGCAAGCGGGGATGAAATTGACCAGAATTAATTAGAAATACACTATCTGGAACTGTCTGTTCCAGTCTGCTTGTTGTTGCCATTTTTTAAAATGCCTTGTCAATTTCAGAAAAAGCCACTGCCTTGACATGAAATTTCCAGTTGCTGAAACAAAAGGAATACATTGAGGTTTTATGCAATTGCAAGTCTATGGTCAGAGTCATTTAGTCACTGGGGAACTCATCTCATGACCAAATAAGACTGGACCTCTGACATGAGGTGGCTTAAAGTGGGTTATTTATTGGAATGTCCTCTTATTTTGGAACAGAGGACACTATGAATTGATTTCTGATTTTCAGTTGAGATATGAAAATAATAACTGACAAAATTCCTCTAAACTGGGCAATGGGGCAAAAAAAGATGAAATTTATCATAAGCTAATGCAAAGGGAAGCCTATCAAGTCAAATCAATAAGGCCCTAAGTTTGCATATACACTAATGGAGTCTAAATTGGCAGCAATTAGCTAAGAAAGCGATCTTGGGGTCACAATGAAAGGCATAGTGAAATTGTCTTTTCAGTATGGAACATCAGCGGGAGAGAGGGAAAGAGAAAATTTCAGTTGCAATTATTTGGAACAAAAGTGAATAGAAGTAAATTATTGTCTCTCAAAACTACTAGATTCAGGGTCATCCAATTACATTGATTTTCAAACAATTCCAAGAAAACAAGGACATCTTTACACAATAATGCACAATTATTTATAGAATGCATCATCAGGGTGTGTTGTTATGCCTTTAATGAATGATTTGACAAATGCTTTGTGCTACTACAAAGATGGACCCTGTGATAGGGAAATAGAGTTTTTCTGTATTCCGTGACAAGATGTATTAAGTTACATTTCACTGCCTTTGTCATTTTTCCATTTTTCTTCTCTGAACATCTCTTGGGACACCTTGGCTGGCTCCCCTTCTAATTCCTCGCAAAATTTGAGATGTAACCTGGGACCCAGAGAAGTAAGAAAAACTTAGAAGGTAGCTGGAACTAATGTCTTTTCCTAAAAAACGAGGAAGGCAAGACAGGAAACTCTGGAGTATCCACAGGAACATTTCACAGGTTTTTACATCCCTCTCCCCAATAGATGTCCTTGTCCCTGTGGCAAGCACTAAAAGTGAAATAACTCTGGGAAGCAAACTATTCAATTTGCCAATTTGAGGGACTGTTGGTAAGATGAAGATGAGCAGTTCAAAGAATAGTTCAGAAATGGCAAATTGTTTCAAAGTGCTGAGAAATCGGGGGGGGGGGTGTATCCAGACCCCCACCTTAATTAACTCACTGTAACTCAGCTTGGAATTTTTAACTACTTTCCCCATTATTTCCTGGATTATATTTACTTCAGAATTAGTATAAAACATGCCATATTGTCCATGTTTATGTCAATTTTGTCCCCTTGCTCTTGCCAGTTACATGGGGCTTGACAATCATGTTAATGTTGAGGTTATCCTCCTATATGCATAATTGCACATCAAATCATATTAAAAGCATAATACAATGCTATTTCAGAATTTATTGTACATGCAATCATGTTTAGTGTACTTTATTTTTTTATTTTATTTTTATAGACACAAAAATTTGACATGACATAACATACAAACATATAATCTTAGGAATCCCACTTCCTATCTTACTTATAGCTAAAGATCAGTACAAAATTTCATATACATATATTGTAAATATTTACATTTCTAATTTATTTCAGTATCCATTTCTTCCATATATTTGTTGGTGTAAGTTGTCTTATTTACTAAATCCTTACTTCTATTATAATTTATCTAACAATTCTCTATATCATATAATAATATAATAGTATAATATTAAATTAAATATTACTCAATATTTAATCTCATTTAATTATTATTATATCACAACATAAAGTATTCTAATTTCTAATTAGCCTTCTATCCTATTTTGTCTAACTCCCATATGAATTTCTTTAATACATACTCAATCCTCTATTTCTAATTATATTTATTTAGGAATCTGTCTTCTCCAGTGTGTAGAGACCCATATACATATATATATCTAGCCTGTCTTTACCATACATTTCATAACTCCACATCATTATTGTTTATACAAACTGGTAGATTTCTCACCATGTGTCATATAATTTATGCTCTACTACTCTTTAATATATTTTATTATTTGCTAGAAATATATATAGTTTTTTATAATAGTATTGCGTCAATGTCTAATTTTCGGAGCTTCGTAAGTATTCTATTTTTCTTTTTTAGTATATTGGAGTCCATTTATGTTAATAGAAAATGATTTGATTTCTTATCTCACTTTTTATTTATATTGTTTCCTTGTTGTTCTAGTTTCCCTTAATACCCTTCCTGTAGTTCTTTCTTATTCTGGTTTTTCTTTTTCCTATATTCTTTTTTCTCCTCTGTCTTTAGTGTACTTTAAATAAGATGACATGTTCTCCTCTGGTTGAAAAACTAGAACTCTGTATGCCATAATAGATCAAATCTGGAAATTTTATTCATTTATTTATTTATTTCGTCAAGCATGTATTAGATAACAGATATAAGTATAAACATGATTATGAATACATGAAATGGATACGAATAAAAGGGAATATTAGGACAGGGACGGTAGGCATGCAGATGCGCTTATGCACGCCCCTTAAAGACCTCTCAGGAATGGGGTGAGGTCAACAGTAGACAGTCCAGGGTTAAAGTTTTGGGGGTTTGGGGAAGAAACCACAGAGTCAGGTAGTGCATTCCAGGCATTGATAACTCTGTTACTGAAGTCGTATTTTCTGCAATCAAGTTTGGAGCGGTTTACCATAAGGTTGTATCTATTATGTGCTCGCATATTGTTGCGGTTGAAGGTAAAGTAGTCATTGACAGGTAGGACATTGTAGCAGATATGTACTACGCTTAGGTTGGATCAAAGACGGCGAAGTTCTAAGTTGTCTAAGCCCAAAATTTTAAGTCTGGTGGCATATGGTATTCTGTTGCAAGCAGAGGAGTGGAGCATGCACATTTGGAATAGCTGAAGGCAGCATTCCATATGGGACCAGAGCAAATGCAAGAGTGGCTAATTAATCCAATTGCTCCACTTGTATTCAATACTTTATTTATTTATTCATCACATTTCCATAACACCTACATTGCCTAAGTGACTCTGGGTAGCTTACAATAAAAACATGACACAAAATATAAAAGCATAAAAGGAACACAGTTAAAGTAGAATTAAAAGATAGCTTACAATATTAAAAGTTAAAGAGTTGGTGGTGGGGAAATACCCCCACAATACCAATTATCCACAAGGTTGCCTAGCACTCTTCAACCCTCAATGTCAATTGTCAGAAGCAGATCTTAACACACTTTCTAAAGGCCAGAATAGTGAGGGCAGGGGTTCTGCCTTACCTCTGGGGATAAGGTATGACAAAGGGCGAGGGCAGCTGCAGAGAAGGCTCTCTTCCTAGATCATGCCAGGCAAAATTCTTTAATCAACAGGATTTGCGACATACTCTCCCTGCCTGCCTGGGATATGACAATGTAATTGAGATGAGACAGTTCCTCAGGTAACATGGTCCAATGCCATGAAGGGCTTTAGAAGTGATAACAAATTAGCAAACTCAAAGCCGAAGTATTATATGTGCAACCCTAGGGATGCTCAAGACTGCTTGTGCCACTGCATTCTGTACCAGTGGCAGCTTCTGGATGCACTTCAAGGGTAATCCCATGAAGAGCACATTGCAACAGTCTGTCTGAGAGCTGATCAGAGTATGAATTGCTGAAAGAAGGGCTTTTCAATCCAGGGAAGAGGTGCCCACAAGATGAAATTAAGCAAAAGGCCTGTAAGCCATGACTATTTCCCCCTTCCTTCTCATTAAAAATAAAATTTGGTGGCAATTTTAGGAAAGAATCAGGGGTTTCATGAGTGATCAGGCTATTCCTCCCTGAGGAATAGTGTAATTGTAGAGAAAAAAAGCAACCACCATTCAAATCCTTGCTATAGAGGTATCTTACTGCAAAATAGCAAAGCTTCTCCTAGTAAATGATGGAAAAGGCTTTACTGTAAATTTCTCCAGATCTTGGTACTGTGTTCTTTAGCAGTTTGATTGACAACTTGTCACATAATGAATATTGTCAGTTGTATGTCTATACAGGGTGATGCACCCCTATCTAATATTATGGTACATTCCAATACAAGCAGAACACGTGATATGATGTTCTTTGCACATGTGTGCATTCCTAAACCACCATTAATTCTCTTCTGCCTTAGCTGTTGACCTGAACGGTCGTGTTTTCTTAGCAAAGATGTAATTATTCAGGATTTATTGTTTTTGTACTGAAATAAATATTTTCTATTAGACTTTTAATCTCGGCTTTATTTCTAACTGTCTGAATTCCAAGAAAAGATCTAAATTGCCTGTATGAGATCTTATTCTCACCCCAACACAACTGTAGTGAAAACTCATTTTTTTTTTGTTTGTGTTGGTTTTGCTTATGTGAACAGAATTGTGCATCAGACCTTACAAAGTTGGGACTGCCGGCTGGGCTTTGGTATGTATATTTTATATGCTTTGCTTAACTTCCGAGATCCAACTCTGAAAAAGGCCTCTGACAATAATCATCTCAAGATTCAGAAAAGACAGCTTACTAGATCAACTTTCTACAGTAGAACATCACTCTTACATATCTGAGTTTTTCCAATCCAAGGTGAACAGCAGTTTTTCGGATGAATCAGCCACATATTCTACACACTCTTACAACATCAAATTAAACGAGAAGCTATTACAAGGCACACAGTTTCACCTAATGTCTTTGCATGAAAGTGTGATTGCACTTTGACAAGGGAAGGAAATACCTTTATTACCGTTTTGCTAGAGAAAAAGAACCATTTTATTCAGCTCAGTTTGTAATAATAACCTTACCAAATATATATTTTCCCGAAATAAAGTGCAAGCTGCAATGCAGTTGTCCTTTGTCATTTATATGTATTGGAATTCTGTGATTCGCTTCTAAGTCAAAAACAAAAAAATTACAAACTAAATATATTAGGGGAAAACACTAAAATTTATGTAGCAGTAAAAAAATATCAAAACCAAACTCCTTTGTATAAGCAAAACTACTGCTGATCAGAGTTTTATATTTGGTAAAATGTGTGTATTGGGAGAAATCTGTACAAAATCCATACACATTTTCATATTCCACCTCCAGCCTAGGAGAAGAAAAGAAAGCTGGTTTCAAGAGGTTACACAGCAGCCAATTTGGACTATTTGCAGTGTGCCAGCATGGGACGCAGCCAATAATATTCATTTTGGGGGTGTCTCTAGCAACAGTTGCTAAGGAAAAAGTGTCTTATAAAGGAGTTCATCATCAGGGAACTACCCCCATTAGGGTTTTTTTAAAAATTTGGAAGTGAAGGAAGTCAGGGTGTCTTCAGAATGACTGAAGAATTTATAATATGAACTAACACTGCCTCCAATAACAAATAAGTAAAAACAAATAACAAAAGAAATCTGAAATAATTCTCAAGTCCTCTAAGACTAAGATTCTAAGGGTTCATGAACATCACCTAGCAGTTAAACAGCACAACCAAAAAACCCTGATCTCAAATCCCCTTGTCCTTGGCTCCCTCCTAAAACAGTGTCCCAGGTGAGATTGCCACCTGAAGATAGGAAGTTACAGCAAGCAGAATGTCCCCAATAAGTTAAGAGGATGAAAAATGACAATACACGTGCAATGTCTCCATGCAAATGCCATAAGGAAATGTTTCTTAGCCTTGGCAGCTTTAACATACGTGGCCTTCAACTTCCAGAATTCTACAGTCAGCAGTGCTTGCAGTTCTTGTATTATATCTAATACAAGAACTGGCACAATCATATCATCATGCTACACACAACACAGGACTCTCTGGAGGTACCTATGGTGACATCATTCCACAATGTAATAGAATTTAGCGGCCTAAGTCTAGTCAGGCTGGTGCTCAGAAGGGCTCTTTGGCCTGACATCAAAGGAAATATATGTGTTTATTTTTTATTTTTAAAACATATTTAGATTACATCATATTTGGGGTGTTTGTGTGTTATTTTGTTCTTATTTTGCTTTATTTTACTGTGGCTTGGAGCTTTAAAAATAGAGGAGGCCAAGTCTTTTCTGGTTTGCTGAAAAAGACTGAGACTATCTTGAAGTCATTGTAGGAGATGTTGGCTCAAAGCCAGGAGTTCCCAACTACTTCTTTATAGTCACTGGGCTATAATTGAAGGCTGTTGCAAACCACCAAGTAAATAAGCCATTTGAAACATAAACCTAGCCTACAAAATTGAGAATTGTGCCAGTAATGGTTTTCCCTATGAAAGCCAAATGAGTTAAAGACACACATCAAAGGCATAAAACCACAAATATTTCTAGTCATTGATTATGTTTACCCATAAACATGTTGCACTCATTTACAATACATTTATCTGCAGTAGGCCCACCAGCAGAGTTTTGGTGCTATTAACAATATCTTTCTTTCCTATTGATCAGTTGCAATTCCCTTGTGGATTGCAAGTTAGGAAACACTCTATGCACAGTTAGCACAGAGATCTAAGATGGATGGGTTGACTCCAGGTTTCAGGGTATCATCAGCAGTTCCCCTAGGAAGTCAAGTACTAACTCTGAACCTACGTTCAAACAATATGCTGAGTCCTATCAGATTACTAGCTCCTCTTGACACCAGCTCAAAATCAGCTAAATATTACATTCACTGCATTTCTCTGGGCTGTCTTATAATTATTTCAAATAAAAATATATAAGTTCTTCTATATCTCAAACCTTGATTTCTTCAGAAATAAATCCCAATTTATACAGAACTTTGATTTTAATCTTCATTTGGAGGTATTTTTGTGTCCTGGTTTCAGCGAAGAGAGAAAACATTCAGGCAATTAGCAAGCAAAGTACAGGTGTAATATGGGCACTACTGGCCAAGTCTGAAGTTCGTCCCTCAGTACTTTTCAAGCTATTGTGTGGGTTTGGATTATGGACTGTCTCCTCAGCTGGTCCAGAGGTGCTGGGTGAGAATACTCATTCAATGGAGGAGGAGAGTGTTTTAGGAGCAATATGTTCGCAGTGAGGCTTTTTAAGAACCACTAGAAAACCAGTCCATCAAAGAACATTGTGGCTAGACACCATCAAAGCTGACAACATAGAACAACTCAAAGAAGTAGTGCAAGATTGGAAGATGTGGAGAAACCTGGCCCATAGTTGCCAAGAGTTGGACATGACTGAATGGATATCACCATTAACACCATGATTGTAAGAACCTTAGGATGTCTGGACAAATGACAGCAGACAGGAGGAGGGGGTGGGATGCAACAGAAAATGAGCTGTGGAAGCAGGTGAAAGAGTCCACAGCTAACTAGAAGCTGAATAGTAGCAATCCAAGTAGACAGTCCATAATCCAGTACTGCACATTTGGTTGAAAATAGTGAGGGACAAACTTCAGATTTGGTCAGTAACATGCGGAGGTCAAAACCAGGAATTCACCAAGCCAGATGCTGAAGTTACTTCCAGCAATCAAAAGTAGATCCTGTGTGGTTTAGATCCCCTTCCCACTTAGCATGCACATCTGAGACTTTCTCTGCTCTGGGGTTTCCAGTGATGAGGCACTCGGCTTGCTTGAAGAGCCAGCATCTTGTCACTTGCTCTAGGGCATTTATTTTGCTGGAGGGCAGGATTTTTAGACAGGGAAATTTGCCCTGTTTCTTCTTGGCACCCATTTAGCTAAAGAAAGATTAGGGCAGGCTGAGGAGAGGCCTGAGAGGATATCTGTATTATATTCATTGGTTGTTGATCAGCAGGCACAGCAGCATCAGCCCACATCTTGGAGCTCTGAGGCCACGACAGGTACAAGCACAGTTTTCCACATTCAGCTTCATAAAAAGCAGACTAAGTAAAAGAATTCTCCATTTTTAGAATGGTCAGTTCTGACCAGGTAAGCTTTGAATGAAATTTGCTTGTTTGTTGTTTTCTAATGGTGATCAGATCCAAGATCAGACAACTCTACTAAGTGCCAAGATGGATAAATAGAAATGAGGGAAAGGAAGTGGGTAGAAAACAGATTCAGCTTTTCCACTTTTTAAAAAATTATTTATTTAAAGAACTGATCAACCTCCAGCAGCTTCCTTATAACTTTGAAAGGCTTTGTTCCCAGAGCTTATGAATCTTTTTCAATTATCCTCTTAGCTACACAAGTGGAAACTTCACCATATGCAACCTCCTGACCAAGTGCAAACATTACTCTTTTCTTATTAAGCTGAAGCCGAAATGTTCATTGCCTCTTTCTTTCTTTCTTTCTTTCTTTCTTTCTTTCTTTCTTTCTTTCTTTCTTTCTTTCTTTCTTTCTGTCTTTCTGTCTTTCTGTCTTTCTGTCTTTCTGTCTTCCTTCCTTCCTTCCTTCCATCTTTCTTTCTTTCTTTCTTTCTTTCTTTCTTTCTTTCTTTCTTTCTTTCTTTCTTTCTTTCTTTCTTTCTTTCTTAAAAAAGAGATGTGTCCATGAGAAGAGGGGGGAGAAAGTAGAAACACAATAATTGTCCAAGCCTTTCAAGATAGAAAATTGTACTGTGAAGAAGAGGAGACCTTTTTCCTTTGTACAAAATTGGAAAAGGAATGCCTTGAGACTCAATTAACCAGTTTATTTTTAGGTGCTCCAAGGAACTTTTCACCCTTTTCACCAGCAGATTTGTGCGCAACACTTCAGGCTACAAAAGTTGAATTGGATATCCTGCACCCTTTCCCCTAATAGCGCACATTGTAAAATCTCCATGATTTCTAGCTTACATATTGCTTCTGTTACTTCTTCCTCTTCCTTTCCCCCTCTTCATCCTTCTCTGGAAAAGCAGAAGTTTCTTAAAGAGATAGCAAGGTTTGACATGAAAAAGAAGATATGAAATTTTTCATTAAGCTGTCAAGACCAAAGGCTGTACAGAGCAGGCAGGAAATATAAGCATTCATTGAATTACTCATCCTTCTTCCTTTTGAATAAGATAAGGTGAGCATCTAGATAAGGTAAGAATTTAGATAAGGTCTCCAATATGCAGAAAGATGAAACATGAGATATAAATCCTATGCTAAGCTTCCCTAGATTTACAGGGACTGGATCCAAGTTGCATCCAAATTCTGCAACTTCTAGAATTTTTAGCCTGGATGTTTAACTTTGCAGCTCTGAAACCCTTTTTGCAGGTCCCAACCCTCTTTTCCTCTTCTGCTGCTCTAGTAATAGTTGTGCCCTGGGTCTAGCATCCTGATACCACAGTGAAATAACAGCCTGTCCCTTGCTCAACATCCTTTTCAATGAAGATGTCAGCAGGGGCAAAGTAGCGGTTACAACTTCCTATGGCATATCCAGAAGGTACTGTTCCTACAAGCATCTTGACAGTGAATTATTTATGGACAACAGAAGGATAGTGTAGCATGCCAAGTTATTAGAGCGAGCTTTGTCAGTCTCTTTGGGTCGGTGCCCCTGTATTATGTGTGTCTGTGTCCCTTTGTGAGAACATCTATGCTTTCATATCATCACCACTTGTACTTGGCTGCCTCGCTGCTCTGGCATACAGGAACTTCTGGACACATGAGTGACAAATAAAACAGCACAGATACTTTGATCGTACCTTCTAACACATCACTAAGCACTCTTGAGTGCACTGAAATCAATGCTTTTTACATGTGCTTAACTCAATATCTGATTGCACCCTTTGTGTATTTCATGGCTGAGAAAATTAGAGACAAGTAAGTCCGTGCAAGCTGGTGAGGAAGAAATTAATTGTATGAGGAGTGAGCCATCTACACATGGAACTTTGGAAATGTTTCGTAACACTTCCTTTCTGGAACCATGCATCCTAATCATGTATCCTAGGCTACCATTTTAGTCTTTATACTCTAGTGCACGGGTGTCAAACTCGCTGCGTCACATTGATGTCACGTGATGTATCATGACTTTTTTGCCTTCGCGGAGCTGGGGTGGGTGTGGTCTGGGTGTAACGTATCTGGCCCGCGGGCCACCAGTTTGACACTCCTACTCTAGTGTAAGGAGGACAAAGGATTTTTCTGACAGGACAAAATGCAGCCCATCATATTTTTTTCTGCTCTTAGACAGTTTTTAAATGTAACCGAAGAAAAGCAGTTTGAATGAAAGCAATGTTATCTCCCAGAGAAGGAGATAAAATGCAGCAGGGGATGGAGATAAGATAAAGAAACTTACAGTTATTACCTTGCTGGGTCAATGCTAGATGGTCCATTCTGTTGCTGCAGGAAAAATAGTTGTAAGTATGAAAAAGAGTCATGGTGCTTCTTGATAAAATATGTTCTTGAATGGTGGTATTGGGCAGTATTGGACTAAGCCCAAAGAAACCCATGCTCAGTAATGGGAACTCACTTGGTGACTCTGAGCCAGTTAATATCTCTCAATCAGGCAAAGGGAAAGGGAGAGTAATAATGTATGACCAGTCCCTACTTCTGCCTGAGATACGCCTTCTGTTTGAGGGGGGTGGGGCAACAGATCCAACCTAAAGGCAGAAGGGAAGAAGTGGAGCTTACTCATCAAGAAATTGTAATAGTTGGTCATCTTAATCCCCACAATGGATGAATGGCTGCAAAAAATTGATGGAATTAGCAGAGATGGCTAAACTGACTGCTTCGATCAAAGGAAAAAAACCCACAAATACTTTTATTTCTACTTGGAAACCACTTCTGAGCTTTGTGCTTGAGGTGGGAAAAAATGAAACTCTGATTTTGCATGTTACCGATTAAATAGATTTGTTGTTCTAGAAATGGCTAGTTTATACTATTATGTAAAAGTAAAAAGTTGAGGTTTGATGTTAATGCCTTATTCTACTGCATCAAAGGGAGTCGGAAGTCAATGCCTTTTCTTTCTTTTTCACCTTTTCTTTCCCTCACTCTTCTCTTCCCTATTTCTCCTATTATTTATTTTTGTATTTTCTTTGTATGCTACATTATAAACTAATAAAAACTGTTCAAAAATAAATTATAACAGTCACTGGAAATTCTAGGTCTTTGTCATAGACAGGTCCCTTTCTGGATTAACCAATACAATACCTCATAAAAAGGGGGGATTATTTAAGCAGTATCCCTCAGGTACCTTATGTCCCCAGTTGCGGTTCACTTGAGGAGTTTCCTGTCAACCTGAAAGAAAACTCTGTTGAGAGCTTCATCAACCACAGAACATTTATTTATTTTTATTTATTTATTTATTTATTAAAATTGCTATGCCGCCCAACTCCCGGGGGACTCTGGGCAGCTAACAGCAGGTATAGAAATATAATCAATAAAAAACAATATTAAAAACATATTAAAATACTATAAATCTTTTAAAAGAACTTTCACTCATACCCCGGCTGCCAGAAGAGCCAAGTTTTTATTGCTTTACGGAAAGCCAGCAGGGTGGGGATAGTGCTGATCTCTGGAGGGAGCTGGTTCCAAAGGGAGGGGGCTCCCACAGAGAAGGCTCTCCCCCTCGGCCCCGCCAACCGGCATTGCTTGGTCAATGGGACCTGGAGGAGACCAACTCTGTGGGACCTAACCGGTCGTAGGGAGGTATGCGGCAGGATGCGGTCCCGAAGATAACCTGGCCCTGAGCCATGTAGGGCTTTAAAGGTAACGACCAACACCTTCAATTGGATCCGGAGACTAATGGGCAGCCAATGCAGCTGGCGGAGGATCGGTGTTATGTGGGTGCATCTAGGTACATCCACCACAGCTCGCGCAGCTGCATTTTGCACCAATTGCAGTCGCCGGACACTCTTCAAGGGTAGCCCCATGTAGAGCACATTGCAGTAATCCAGCTGTGAGTTGATAAGGGCATGAGTGACTGTGAGAAGTGCCTCCTTCTCCAAGTAGGGTCGCAATTGGTGCACAAGACGTACTTGTGCAAAGGTCCCCCTAGCCACAGCTGAAAGATGTTGTTCCAATTTTAGCTGTGGGTCTAGGAGGACACCCAAATTGCGAACCCGTTCTGAGGGAGCTAATTTCTCCCCCCCAAGAACCAAGGAGGGATAATTGGTCAAGTCCTTAGGAGGCAATATCCACAGCCACTCAGTCTTGTCAGGGTTAAGTTTTAGCCGGTTCTTCCCCATCCAGACCCTAACATCGTCCAGGCAGTGGCCCATTACGTCTACGGCTTCCCCGAATTGAGACGGGGTGGAGATGTACAACTGGGTATCATCAGCATATTGCTGATACCTAACCCCGTGTCGTCGGATGATCTCACCCAGTGGCTTCATGTAGATGTTAAACAGGATGGGCGAGAGGACCGAGCCCTGTGGCACCCCACATAGTAGGGGCCTAGGGCTCGACCTTTGCCCCCCTGTCAACACCGACTGCGTCCTGTCAGACAGGAAGGAGGAGAACCACTGTAAAACAGTGCCATCCACCCCCACCTCTCCGAGGCGACGCAGAAGGATACCATGGTCAATGGTATCGAAGGCCGCTGAGAGGTCAAGTAGCACCAGGATAGAGGAGTAACCCCCATCCCGGGCTCGCCAGAGGTCATCCATCAGGGTGACCAAAGCCGTTTCCGTACTGTAGCCGCGCCTGAAACCTGATTGAAAGGGATCCAGAAAATCAGTGTCATCCAACAGCCGTAGGAGCTGGAGCGCCACCACTTTCTCAACAACCTTCCCCACGAAGGGAAGGTTGGAGACTGGACAGAAGTTCTTTAAATCCGCCGGGTCCAGGGAAGGCTTCTTGAGGAGGGGTCTCACCACCACAACTTTTAAGGGCTGCGGGATGGACCCCTCTCTCAAAGAAGCATTGACCAACGCCTGGAGCCATCCACGTGAAACCTCCCTGGTGGCCGAAACCAGCCAGGAAGGGCACGGGTCCAATAAACAAGTGGCGGAGCTCATCGCTCCTATGGCCTTGTCTACATCCTCAGGAGTCACCGGTTCAAACCTATCCCATATAACCGGACTAAGACCTGCCCCAGTCGTCTCGGCCTGTACTGCCCAATCAGAATCCAGGTCTGTCCGAATCTGAATGACTTTATCCGCCAGAAACCGAGAAAATTCCTCAGCTCTACCCTGCAAGGGATCTCCGCCTTCCTCCTTAGCAAGAAGGGTGCGGGTCACCCTAAACAGGGCGGCTGGGCGGGAGTCAGTGGACGCAATAAGAGCGGAAAAATGCGATCATTTTGCCACCTGTATCTCCACTAAGTAAGACTTAATGAAAGTTCTTAAAAGTGTCCGGTCAGACTCAGCTTTACTAGATCTCCATCGTCACTCTAGGCGTCTCTTGTGGCGCTTCATTTCCCAGAGTTCCTCGGTAAACCAAGGAGCCCTCCTGGATCCACTTCCACGGAGAGGTCGCAAAGGCGCAATCCGATCCAGAGCCCCCGTTGCTGCCTGATTCCAGGCCACGACCAGAGACTCGGATGAACTGTGTACCAGGGATTCAGGTATTTCCCCAAGTTCCCTCTGGAATCCGTCAGGTTCCATTAGGCGCCTGGGGCGGAACCACTTAATCGGTCCTGCCTCCTTGCGGTGGAGGAGTGGTGCCATGAAATCCAACCTCAGAAGGAAATGATCTGACCACGACAAGGGTACTGTGACTAAACCCCTCAGCCTCAGATCATCTTTCCACTGCCCCGAGAGAAACACAAGGTCAAGCGTGTGACCACCCTCATGAGTCAGACCCTGAACTACTTGGGTCAGGTCCATGGTTGTCATGGAAGCTGGACCTGTCCCCGAGGCTTCGCCGGGCGATGGCAGATTAAAGTCCCCCAGCACCATCAACCTGGGGAACTCAATCGCCAGCCCTGCAACCGCCTCGAGCAGAACAGGCAGGGCCTTTGCAACACAGCCAGGAGGCAGGTACGTTAGCAAAAGGCCCACCTGAGCATTAAGGGCTCTTGATGGCATTGTCCCTTAGCACCATATACCTATGTGCCAATCTCACAATTCCAAGAGATGACACACCAGAATAAGTACAGTATGTGAACAGGTAGAGAAAGTAGAAAACTGAGAGGGAATCCAACTGCATGAGTCCATGCCCAAGCTCAGCAGACCTACAATGTGACTGTATGGGAAGCTAGGCTGAAAGATGAAGCAGCCCACAGACAAATATATGAGTATCCCAATGCTCTCATATAATATCTGTACTTTGGGGACTTCATTGCTTGCCAATTTGTTTCTAGATACAGTTCAAGGTGCTGGTCACAGTTTATAAAGTCCTACATTTATTAAGGGATCCCCACAGTCCATGAGGTGCTACAGGAGGGGAACTCAGATGTACTTTCTGCCAAAACATCCCTTCTCTGAAAATTACCTTAGGCTGATGGAGGAGCCAGTGAAACTAGCAGTATCCCAGTGGAGCTGCTCATGATCTCATCTTCCATCTCGTAGGACAAGATTATCTCATAGGACAAGGTAACAGAGTCTACAGGGCACCAATACCTCATTCCTATGTTACTTTAGAGACAGCTACACCAAAGTTAGTTAAGATGGATAGTGACTTACTACCTGAGAGTCTAATTGAGGGGTGTGAATGTGTACAAAACCACCCTGTGGGAAAACTGTTTACTATATTAGAAGGCTGATGTATTTTCTTTTAGTTCCTTTAGAATTACACAGAAAATATCAGGGAAAAATTGCATCCTATCTGAAGCTGAGGTATCAAATATTTCATTATACCATCCCATAAATTCAAGTTAAAATCACCCTTCAGCTTCCTTTGACTCAAAGTGCTGATCAAAAAGTCATTTAATTCATAAGACTTAGTAAAAGTTTGTTTGGCTTTTTATCTCTAGAATTGAGTAAAGAATTAAAATTAATCTAGCTAATATTAACTTATGCTTAAGACTGGCTAAACATAAAAGCAGAGTTTGACACACACACCCTTTGCAGGTTTTGTCTCCCAATAATGCTTTAAATGAAGCATTTCAAATAAGGATTTAATGGAGCCTCAGTAGAGAGAGTTATTTTATAATAAGGAGATACTAAGTGGTTATTACAAACATATTTAATGAGGTTTAACAGGACTGTAAATAGGTATGCAGAAACTGAAGCCTGACTATAGAAACTTACGAAATATCATCTTAATGGAGCATTGGTATTTAATAACACAATTATGATTCTCTTAATTCTGAAATGGAAAGACAGTTGCATGGAGAGGTCAACTTTATTCTCAGCTGGAAGAAGTGGGTTATTTAACCATTGCAAAGGGATGAGTACAATGGTTACCCAAGTAAACAACCACTTTTGCTTCAACAGACAGATGGTCTTTGTTCTATATATGGCTGGTTATGATCAATCATCTCTTCCCTTTGCAGAATATTTCAATTAATGGTTAATTGGCTTGTGAAATTGGTCCAGCTAATTGGAAACAGATCTAATCTACCTCTTAGCCACTACTTTTGCAGATCTTGAAACTAAAAAATAACATTTATTGTTTAAAATGCAATGCCTATAGTGAAGAAAATAATGGTTGTAAAAGTCTACAAATGCCTAAGATGTTTTTGGAACAATACAAAATAGAAGTCAGAGCAAAAAGTGCCAGTCCTTAATGGGGCTGTTTATAGATGCTGCCTTTTGCCTCCCAAGTAGTAAATTGATGTCTCCTATGGGGATTACCTGTGGATTGAGGCCAGCAATACTTTTATCTATAAGCGCTGATCAGAATTATGCTATCTTGATGCGTCAATCGTGCAGAAGAATTGGGAGTGGGTAAAATTATATAAAAAGTAGCAGTTGAGAATTTCAGGTGTTCCCTATTTTACATGAATTCTAATGGTTGCAGTGGGCTAAGATACTAGGAAGGTTTGTTCTTGTAGAGTTTGAAATAATAGAAAATACTTATAGCTCAGGTTTTAGATGTTGGCAGTGGTTTGTTCTCCTAGCTTGTTTCAATTTAGTTTCTGAACGTTTCGTTACCAGACTAGGTAACATCATGAGCAGGATTTTCTTGTCCTATTCTCCTTAGCTGATAAATGTCTTGTGTACCACTGTGGTCAGTCGGTCTTCTAATTGGTTGGAGCTATATTTAAATTCTGAGCAGCTGATTAGTTCTCTTGTTGATTGGTTGTTCATTTGGAGCTATATTGGTTATAGTTTGGTCTGGTTTCTTACATATTCATTTGGTGGATCTAGATCAATATGCTTGTTAATTGCTCATTTGGTAGAATATCAGGTTTCACTAAATTCACGTGTGTCTGGCAGGTGTTGGCATGGCCATTGATTTTTGTTCCTTCCCAATTCAACTGACTATGATCCGCAGGTCAGGAGTTCAAATCTCACCCGCTCAAGGTTGACTCAGCCTTCCATCCTTCCGAGGTAGGTAAAATGAGGACGCAGATTGTTGGGGGCAATGTAAATATACATTGCTTACTGGTGTAAACCGCTTAGAGAGTGCTTGCACTGTGAGGCGGTATATAAATGTCACTAATAAATAAATAAACTGGTATTATCAATGTGGTTTGAGATCTACCTAGAACCTGGAACTTCTCCTGAGTGGGACTACCTTCTTGAGAAGCACGCATAGTTTTGCTTCTTTTACTGTCATCCTCTTTTAAAGGTTTACTGTCTGCAGATTAGCAGGGCAGAATCAAGGGAATTCCAAATTGGTATCTTTGCAGTCCCTTCCTGGCTCTGTATTTTGCTTTTTAAAGTTCCACTCTGAGAGTTAGACTAATTAGTCTTGTGAATGAAAGAGGAGCTGGGGAGCTCTTGTTCAACATTTTCCGTGGCGTGTTTGGATCTTACAGACATTGGTATTTCCACTATATGGAAGAAGCAGTTTGGTGTAGCACTGTAGCAGAAAAGAAAGTGGGTGTGTGGAGATCTGATGCCAGATTTTTTAAATCTAAACCCTGTCTTTAATCTCAGAAGAAGATTCCCAGGAATCCTACAGCTTATGGGACAGTGTTCAAGGCACCATAAGATATCAACTTCAACCATATAAATTGTTTTATAGGATTTTTCTACCCTTTATACTGTGTTTACCCTGTATTTTAGTGAAAGCTATCAGCTTGCCAAAAAGTATATTAGTTGCAATGGCAAAAAAATAATGAAGGGAAAAAAGCTTAGCAAGATTTGTCATGGAGTCGATTGCCTGCCTGTTTCTTTCTGCCATGTTGTAAGCTGTACAGAAAGTGAAATGTTACTGTGGGAACCTTGGAATTTGTGACCAGGTTTTCATGCATCTGCTCACTAGGCTTCCTGAACACTTTGCAATCTTCCTAAACCCCAATAACCTCATTTGGCTTTGGAGCTGTTGTTGTGTAGTTTTGCTATTGGAAGATGACCCTGCTCATTTTTAATGGTTCCCTCAGTAAAAAGAATTCTAGTGTGCCTGCATTTTTATGAAAATGGAACAAAGCATGGCACGCAGAATTCAATCTCCCATTGGAGATAAAGCATTCTCATTTACCAGCTCAGAAAATCAATATCTGTGATTTGATATCAGCATTTAGATTCACTTAACTCTTTTCTATCACAGAAGCATGTAGAGAATAGGGGTGTTTTATTTAATATTGCAAAATTTGTGTGGACTGGGGCAAGAAAATTGCATTTTTCCAATCAAGGAATTAATTTCTTCTGTGTGGCATGCACGTCCCATACAGAGTATGGTGTTTTCCGTGAATATGCTACCAAACACATTTATACACAGCCTAGTTCATGACTGGAAATCAAGTAATACCAATGAAATCCTACACTGAGTTACCTGATATTCCTTATCGTTTTAGGCATTGTCTATCCACTGCAGGATGAAGGCCACACTAAATATAGAGGGATTTATTTCTGAGTAGAAATCATTAGAAATAAATGGGAAAACAATTTACCTTGCAGATTATGAGGAACATGTGAAGTACTGGGTATATGTTTCACTTGAAGAAGAGATGATTGTGGGGAAAAGATGATAAATTTCCCTTGTTCAGAACTAACAAGCAGGACAAGAAGCAGGACAAGAAGCAAAAGGTTTTAGAAGCAGGACAAGAAGCAAAAGGTTTCAATTACAAGGAAGCAGATTTTTGTTTGGGTGGGGGGAACACATGAAGACATAATGTGAAGCTCAATGCTTCAACTGCTCAATGATAGAACAGATTGCCTGAGGAGGTGCTATAGTCTCCTTGATTAGAAAAATTAAAACAGAGGTTTGATGAGTAATACATTTCTACATTGAATAAAGAATTTGACTAGATCATCCCCATTATCCTCTCCGAGCCTTATTTTATATGGTTCACGGAACACATTTCTATTCAGGATTCTTCTGATTGGGTTTCAGCATCAATCTGCTTTGCATTTCTCTTTCTCTCCCTCCCTGCCAGAGGTTAAGGAGGTTTTGACCAGAATTAAGGCTTCTTGGTAGTGGCCCCTATTTTCTGAAACATCCTTTCTGGAGATACAATTGGTCCCATCTCTTCCTTATGTAACCCTCAAAATGATTTTGTTTAAGTGGATATTTAGACTGTTTTGGTGCAGGTCTATTTTTATTATTATTTTTTAATTGCTGTTGATTTTTTAGACACAGCAATGTTCACTTTTTTTAACGGTTTGCTTAAGTAGCCCACCCAGAAATGGGCAGATTGGGGCAGTCTGTTAGTAATTGCCACAAAAGAGCAGGGTTCCTGAAGCAAAATGGCCTCTGCTTCTTTTCTTAGATTTTTAACACTTCATTTATGTATTCTCAGGGTTGCCTTGAACCAAGAGATGGGCAGCAAATGAATTTGGTTAAATAAAATAATAATAATAATAATAATAATAATAATAATAATAATAATAATAATAATAATAATAATAATAATAATAATAATAATAATAATAATAATAATAATAATAATAATAATAAATAAATAAATAAAATAAAAAAATAAAAAATAAAAAAAAATAAAAAATAAAAAATAAAAAAAATAAAAAATAAAAAATAAATAACAGACTTTCAACAGAGGCTGCTAGAAATAATGTGTCCCATCTTTTCTAATCTCGGTCTACCGACGTCTCTGGCATTCCGCCACCGTTTTGAAAGAACAAAGCTGTTTCCGTCCCCAGCAAAGGGAAGGGCTGGGGTAATCTCACTCCCTATGTGACTCAATGCACACATCTTTTCCTTATGGGGTTGTGTATGGAGTGTCTGGCTCGAGCAGCTGCTTTGTGCATTGTGTGTTGTGAATTTCTGAGCCTGTCTGGCTGACAAGGAGGATACATTCACAGCTCACATGCATGAAAGTTATTCATATAAGAAGGGAAACACAATGCAAGCAGAGAAGAAAACTATAATAACGGAGCATGGCAGCATTCTCTGGGAGAAAAAGCTGTTTTCTTTTATATAAGAACGTCTCAGTGAGGAACAAAATATCCTCCCCCTCTGTCATCTATGTATTATCATACACACACAAAGAGAGAGAGAGAGTGTGTGTGTGTGTGTGTGTGTGTGTGTGTGTGTGTGTGTGTGTGTGTTGGAGGTTCTGGCCTAGAAGCCAGAAAGTTGAGTCCTAATTCCTCCTCAGACATGAAAGCCAGCTAGGTGACTCTGGGCCAGTCATTGTCTCTCAGTCCAACCTACCTCAAGGATTGTTGTTGTGGGGAAAATAGGAGAAGGAAAGAACATTAGGTATTTGCACTGTTTTGGATTGTATGTAATATATTTAAAAGGTAGAATAAAAATCTAAAAACACAAAAAAAATGACAAGCAGTATAGACCAATTTCTGGATCTCTGCACATAGCCAGCCAGCCAGCAAGTAATCAGTATGCATGAAACTTTTATATAAGACCAGAACAAGAGGTGTTTTTTCCTGAAATTTACCAAATAACATAGTGGTAATCCAAATAATAACTTCCATTAATGGATGTTTGTATGTGATGTAAAATGGGAAAGAAAGACCACTTCTCATCTTTTGGAGAATAAGCGTATCAGCTAGAAACTAAAAATGCCCAATTAAACAATCTATTGCTTGAAACAATAAACTCAACAGAGAATTTAGCATTGTGCATGATGTTGTGTGTTTGTTGTCTCCTGCTGATTAACCTATTGTCAGCAAGAGCAGGCTATGCCAAGAGATTGTTCTAAAGAGCTATTTCATTTATGGGGATTATATTGTTTATTAAAATCTACTGTCTTTTGCCTGTCTCATTCTGTCTACAAAAGAGCCCTACCAATACGAAAACATTTGTTTTCAATACATGTGAGCTAACTCCAATTTGTAAAGGGAATTCATTCCTGGGACTACAAGGTGAAACATGATACACTATTTTTGTTGTTCAAGCTGCTTCTGGGCTTACTTGCAGCACCAATTGCCTTATGGTCTGAATGGGCAACCCTCCCTTTATGAAGGGCAGAAACAAAGAATGTCATTTTCTATTAATCTCCCACACACAGTTAATGTGACCTAAAGGTGTATTATTCTGCACTACTTCTGACTTACATGTTCCCATGCCTTGAGGCTCCTGTCAGCTTGGATACTGTGTGTCTGCTTGTTCTATAGTTCATTGCCTACTTTGCAGAGTCAGGAACATCCCTTTAACTGAATTCATACTTACCATCCTCTTCAACATCTTTTAGTATTGTCTCCCCCCCCCCCTTAAAAGCTATAATAACACAATGGCTATAAATCTTATCTTACAAATAGAAAGTTGCTCATTCAAAATCTAGGATGATTTTTTAAAAAACTTAAAACTTAATTTTAAAAAAATATTGTTACGATTTTGCTTTTTCTGAGCTTCCTGTATTTTCCTGTGCTGCTCCCCCCCTTTTTAAATCTAGTGCTGCATGTTTTCACTGTTTTTCCAGTCATCTGTGGTAGAAGGATTAATATCTAGTTCTGAATGAGCTTATGGGTTGCTTGTGGTTCCATAGCACATGGTAAGGTTAGCTCTAAAAACAAAACAAAACAACCAAAAGAAACAAAAAACAAAAAAACCCCAAGAAACAACTTTTAAAACTGCTTGTTGTCCATATATATATATATGTGCATTTTGATGCTATAACTTTGTGTGCGTGTGTTTGTATGTGTTAGTTATTGCTTTCCTGGAACATTCATCTGAGGGCAGGACAAGAAGGAATGCATGGAAACTAATCAAGGAGAGAAGCAACCTAGAACTAAGGAGAAATTTCCTGATAGTTAAAACAATTATTCAGTGGAACACCTTGCATCCAGAAGTTGTGAATGCTCCAACACTGGAAGTTTTTAAGAAGAGATTGGATAACCATTTGTCTGAAAAGATATAGGGCAGTGATGGCGAACCTTTTTTTCCTCAGGTGCCAAAAGTGCATGCGCGCGCGCTGTCGCACATGCGCGAGTGCCCACACCTATAATTCAATGCCTGGAGAGGGAGAAAACGGCCTTCCCTGACCTCCCGGAGGCCCTCTGGAGGCCGGAAATGGCCCATTTCCCAACTTCTGGTGGGCCCGGTAGGCCCATTTTTCCTCCTCCCCAGGCTCCAGAGGCTTCCCTGGAGCCCGGGAGGGCAAAAACGCGCTCTCCCATGCCCCCAGAAACTGAAAACACCCTCCCAGAGCATCTCTGTGAGCCAAAAATCAGCTGGCCAGTGCACACATGCGCGCTGGAGCTGAGCTAGGCAATGGCTCGCGTGCCAGCAGATATGGCTCCGCGTGCCACCTGTGGCATGTGTGCCATAGGTTCGCCATCACTGATATAGGGTTTACTGCCTAAGCAGGGGGTTGAACCAGAAGGTCCCTTCCAACTCTGTTATTCAATTATATTCTAACATGAAACATGGGAGGGTGTAGAAGCAGATGAATTGTCCACTAGTGTACCATGGTAGGCTGGAGTCCTAACTGAATACCTTGTTAGCTGTTGCCAAAATGTTCAGTTTAATTGGGAAAGGAACAGCTCAAACAGTATATGCCAATATGCTCTGTGTCAAAACAGGAGGGTGGGATTCTGTCAGTGGTGGGTTTCAATTTTTTTACTACCGGGTTCTGTGGGCGTGGCTTGGTGGGCGTGGCAGGGGAAAGATACTGTAAAATCCCCATTTCCTCCCGATCAGCTTGGACTCCAGAGGCAGAGAATAGATGGGGGTGGGGCCAGTCAGAGGTGGTATTTACCGGTTCTCCGAACTACTCAAAATTTCCACTACTGGTTCTCCAGAACTGGTCAGAACCTGCTGAAACCCACCTCTGGATTCTGTCTCCTCTTTGCTCCTCCTCCCACACATTTTGTGCTTCAAAATCTTCAGAATCTTCATGCTGAGCAGTACAAGGAGGAGGAGAACTCCCATGTGCTTTAACTACTATTTTTATTCATGCGGCAAGAAAAATATGGGCAGTGGTTCCTTCTGCCTTGACAACTCTGCCCTCCTCTTCTGTGATGGCTGAGAGGATGGGATGACAAAAAAAAGGCCACTTGACTTGACACTTGCATGACACTTGACTTATTTATATCCTGTACTACTGAGACACAAAGGTGAGTTTACTATCCAATGGAGAAGACAACTGGGTTGCTTGTGTTGTACAAATACAAAGAGATGCTACTATCCAGCAAGACTCAAGCGTGCAGACAGATAATCTTTTAGAGCAATGTTTCTCAACGCTGCCCACTTTAAGAAGTGTGAACTGCAGTTCTGGGAGTTACAGTCCATTCATTTTAAAGTTATCAAAATGCCATACAGCTGTGCCATATCTACCATTAGGGCTGAGTTTTTATTCCTCTTTTGAGAGGTCCTTGGTACTCTTTGAGCTTGGTTGTTTTCTTGCATATGTTTCATTACCCAAACTAGGTAACATCCTCAGTGCCAGTAATGGGATTAACACTGATGATGTTACTTTGGAAGAATGGAGGAGTGGAGGGGATTGGAGGGAAGTAGGGGAGAGGAGAGGAGAAAGGCCAAAAAAAAGAAGAGAGGATGAAGGAAGAAGGAGGTAGAGAGGGAAAAGAAGAGAGGGAAAGAAAGGAAAGAGATGGAAATGGCGAAGGAGGGAAAGGAGAAGGAGAGGAGAAGAGGAGGGAAGTAGGAAGGGAGAGGAGGAGAGGAAAGAGGAAAGAAGAAAGGATGGTTTTGATTTTAAAACTGGGGGAAATGATAAATATGAGAAAGTAAACAAAAATAATTCTTTTTTGATTGATTTGACGGCTGTATGATTATTATTAAAGTGGAAGATGTTTAAAGGTTAAAAATATTATTAAATGAATATAATTAAATTTGAAAGTATAATATTGATGTATGTATGTATAAGTGCTCTGACAACACATTGTTTAAACGGAAAATGGAATTTTTGTATTATAAAATAAAATAAAAAAATTATTAAAAAAACTGATGATGTTACGTAGTTTGGATAATGAAATATTTACAAGAAAAAAACCAGGCTCAGCGAGAACTAAGGACCCCTCATTTCAACCCTGAGCTACAAATATTCTTAAATATTTGCAGTTGAGGTAATGTGCCACTGCCTGGATGATGTGAGGGTCTGGATGGGAGTGAATAGACTCAAACTCAACCCTGACAAGACTGAGTGGCTATGGATATTGCCCCCAAGGGATTATGTCGACTGCCCCTCCTTGGTTCTTGGGGGAGAAAAATTGACTCCCTCAGATCGGGTTCACAATTTGGGTGTCCTCCTAGATCCACAGCTAAAATTGGAGCAACATCTTTCAGCTGTGGCTAGGGGGACCTTTGCACAGATCCGTCTTGTGCACCAATTGTGACCCTACCTGGAGAGGGAGGCTTTGCTCACAGTCACTCATGCCCTTGTCACCTCACGACTAGACTACTGTAACGCGCTCTATATGGGGCTACCCTCAAAGAGCATCCGGAGACTGCAATTGGTACAGAATGCAGCTGCGTGAGCTGTGGTGGGTGTACTGAGATACACCCACGTAACACCTATTCTCTGCCAGCTGCATTGGTTGCCTATTAGTCTCCGGTCGCAATTTAAGGTGTTGGTTTTGACCTTTAAAGCCCTACATGGCTCAGGGCCAGGATACCTTCACGACCGCATCCTACCACATACCTCCCTACGACCGGTTAGGTCTCACAGAGTGGGCCTCCTCCGGGTCCCATCAGCCAAACAATGTCGGTTGGCGGGGCCGCGGGGGAGGGCCTTCTCTGTGGGAGCCCCGTCCCTCTGGAAACAACTCCCACCAGAGATCCGGACTATCGCCACCCTGCTGGCTTTCCGTAAAGCCATAAAAACAGGCGGGGTGAATAAGAAGATCAGATTCCCCCATGAATGAATGTTTTTTAATAATGTTTTCATTTTTTAACTGTTATTACTGTTTTTATTGTATGTTTCTTATCTATGCTGTACACCGCCCTGAGTCCTACGGGATTGGGCGGCCTATAAGAATGTTAAATTCAATTAAATTCTCCTTTATTGGTTCCTCCTCTTTTCTTGCATTTGCAGATGTTTGGGTCTCCCTCCCCCCCAAACTATATTAAGACTGATTGAAGATTTATAGTTTATGTTTTCTGCCTGAAAAAGGGAGAGTGCTCTCTTTTTTTAAAGGAAAAGTGGCTGAAGGGTATGTCGAGATGACAAAATTAGGGTGTGAATAATCTTTCTTTGCTGTACATTTCAGAATGCACAACATAGTCCCTTCCTTCCTTCCTTCCTTCCTTCCTTCCTTCCTTCCTTCCTTCCTTCCTTCCTTCCTTCCTTCCTTCCTTCCTTCCTTCCTTCCTTCCTTCCTTCCTTCCTTCCTTCCTGAGCAGGTTTCCTTTTGTCTGATTCACTGACAGTGCTTACAACAAACAGGGTTTAATGTGTCCCCCACCTCTTCCTTAGCTAAACCTTGGCAGCAGGTGCTAAAAAGCACTCTAAGGAGCTTCCACAACAATACCAAGAGGAGTATCTGTACCAATAATGAGGAACTTTGCCAGCACTGGGGGGGAGGGGGTGGTTGCTTTCTGCTTCTCTTTCTGGCATGGATAAAGAAGGAATAATCAGGATGTGGCAGTGGGAAATAAATAATAAATGGGAAGACCCAGTTTGTCACTATTCAGAAACTGATATTGAGCACACTGACCAGCACTGACCTTTTGTGTACATCTCCCTCTGAAATGGGGAAATAATTGTCATTTCAAATTATACCCTCTCTCCTAGCTTTGTTCAAGACCAGCCAGTGATGACATTAGAGTCCAGAATCAAAAACTAAGTGGTTACTATGGTGTCAGACTGAAATTATGAATCTCTCGGAGAGTCTGCCAGCTTGAAGAAGGCGCAGCGATGGACACATAATTAAAACTGGGAGAGAGAATAGAAACCACATGGTTTATCTGAATAGGGGCAAGATTACATATCATAGCTCTGGTTTAAAAAAAAATATAAGAAAGGGAAAAGAAAGATAGATGTGCTTAGAAATGCCATTAAATGCATAATCAAGATAGAGGAACAATTCGCCCAGCTTGTGTTTATTGCTGGGCTCAGCTTTGACACTTACCTGCTTGTCTCCTGCCCCTCCCTTCAAATGGCTGGTGTTGGGAATAATCATTTTCAAAGGTAGCATAACAATGCATTTGGCTTTTGGCAAGGGCTCAAGTGCCCTTTGCCACAGCTCTTCCCCACAGAGAGCAGTGGCAAGCAGAGAAATGATTGAGGAGAGATGTTGAAGGAAGTCTGGGCTATCGGGAAGCAGGGCTGATTTTGTAATTTCAGCTGTCATTAGCTGAGCTCATTGTGGGATTGCTAGATCCGTCTGCTTTGTTAGAGTTAAGTGGACTGATTGTCGAACACAAAACATCTTTAGGGACATGATGGCTAATTTAGAACAGGGTTAAAAAAAAGAGTTTATTATTCCCTAACTGAATCTCACTCCCTATATGGCCCCTTTGCTGGAGTCCCTTAGAAATCAGATACCTTTTTATGCATGCACCAAGGAGAAGGCGACATATTTCCTTTAGAAATCAGATTGTATTACATGCAGTTTCACCCAAGAACAAATCAATGAATTGCAATGACCACGGGCATTTTCCCCAAGCCTGATTTATTATTATGTATTTAAATGTACCCAACTCCAGGGACCTCTGTCTGATTTTGAGTCTGGGAAGAGAAAATATCAAAATTGGATGCAATGTATTTTTATTAGTTGCATTCATATCGAACACTTCCATCAAATAGCAAGGTGGATTCTTATTATTCCATTTGATCTACACAATAACCCTTGAAGGTAGATTTGGCTCAGCCTTTGTAGGGAAGATAGAATTTGAACCAAACTTGCCTTTCATTCCGCCACATTGGTAAAAATTATATTTAATGAAGCAGGCATGGTTCAGTGAAAGGGGAGAGTTATTACTGCCATTAAATCCAATCTTACCTCTGGGAGAGTACTTGTACATGTGATTGATCCAATCAAGTCATTGCTCTCGCTGGAAAAAATAAACCCTGGGAAGGTTGCAAGAAGAACCACTTTGCAACTTGGCTGGATGCCTGCGTCAGAGTGCACTGAATACCCTTAGAAAAGGTATCATCAGTGGTTCCACCCAGTTCTTCTATGAGGACCACAAATTGTATTTACTGTTCATTTTACACACACACACACACACACACACACACACACACACACACACACACACACACACACACACACTTAACCTCCCCCCCTTGTGGCAGATTCTTTAGAAAGGAAACCAGCCTTGTTTATCCGAAGCAGTCTCAAAATGTTGATGCCAGGTAGCTAGAAGCCTCCTCTGCCATTTCTACTTTCAGTCAGCATCTAGTCCCCCCCAAACACTGAGAAGAATAGATTTAGAGACACAATGGCCACAGTGGTTTGCTTACTTAACTCTTTAGAGGGCGCTGTTCTGACCTAGGCTTCCCCAAAAAGCACCAAACAGAATCCTGGTCCCGACAAAACCCCTTTTATTAAACGAATATGAATTCCTCTCATTCACATTCAGCAAAGGTCTTTCAAAGGTGAATTTATGATCACAGACCTTATCTAGCTTGGAAAGCTACCATGTAAATATTTTCCAAATGCAGTGCTGTGCAAGGGAAGACTTGGCACAGAGTCTCTGAGATTCACGGACAGATCTTCACACTCCTGAACCAAATGACCAAATAAATGAATTGTTTCCTGCAAAAGCCCACTTTCCTTTCATTCTTCTTTTATTTCCTATGGGATGGGCCATTCATTGTCCACCTGTGGCTTTACTCCCAAGTCGACCCTGATTTCGTAGCTGTTCTTTTCTTCTGGCAGCTCTGCACATGCACACACTGGGAACAGACTCCAGCTGTTCCTCTGCCTCAGTGCTATCTAGCTCCAGAGGCAGCTGAAAACTGCCAGACGGCCTTGGCCCCCTCTCTGCCTCCGACACAGAGCCTTCATCCGAGCCTTCCCCAGCCTCCAGGACTGGCCCATGTTCCTCCCCATCCTCCTCACTGTCTGACTCTGCTGCCAGCTCTGCTGGCTCTGGCAGGCCACAACAGGGTGCTTTTCTCACAGAAACCTGTACACTTTCTGTGCAGATTTTACTCAGAAGGGAGGAAAAAATTTCACCCTCTAAAACAGGGGTTCCCAACATTTGGGCCACAGCCAGGGGTGAAATCCTTCCGGTTCGCTCTTACCTGTTGGTCGCCGCACAGCCGAAGAAGCTGGTGGCATTCGTGGCGCGGGGCTTCCCCTGCCTGCTTCCCCTGCCCGCCTGAACGCCGGCATTTGCGTTCTTTTGCCCTCTGCGCATGCACAAAGCATTCTGCTTGCGCAGAGGGCAAAAGAACGCAAATGCCGGCGTCCAGGCGGGCGGGGGAAGCGGGCGGGGGAAGCCCCACGCCGTGAACGCCACCAGCTTCTTCGGCTGTGCGGCGACCAACAGGTAAGAGCGAACCGGGAGGATTTCACCCCTGGCCACAGCCCACTAGTGGGCTGTGAGCTGTTTGCAATTGGGCTGCAGAAACGGGCAAGCACATGTGTGGGCATCCCCACTTGCACAAGTAGTGGGTGAGCACATGTACACATGCTCCATTGCGTGAGCGGTGAATGTGTGTGCACACTGCTTGTGCAAATGGAGCTGTGTGCACATGTGTGCTTGCAGACTGCTTGCACAGAACATCCCCTCTCCCCCTCCCCACCGGTCTGCAAAGCTGGAAAGGTTGGGGGAAACTCTGCTATGAAAAACATCTGGCTCTGCATCTCTGGAATCCAAGAAGAAGCAAAGGGGAGAAGGATTTTCTGAAGCTGTCTCCATCACTATCACTACCACCATATCCTTCTTTCTGAGTGATATGGTTTGTCTAGAAAGAGGGTGAAGATGTACTGCGCATGAAATATGGTGGAGCTTCTCTCAGTGATAGTTTAAGTAGTGTGCTAATAGTTTCTGTGAACAGCTCAGCTAGTTTTGCATTGTGTTACCACAAGGGCCAGCTAGTTGCCTAAGAAATGAAAAACTGCTCTACTCAATACATGAGCCCAGTGGCACCCTCCCTCTCATATGCCCCAGCAACCAGTGCTGGGAAGCATTTTGTCTCCAATCTGAGAGGCAGGATATTGATATTGCTACCTTGGTGTATATCAATTCCCAGCCTTATCTTCCATGAATCTGTCTAATCAATTTTTAAAGCAGTCCAATCCAATATCATATGGTAGCAAATTATAAAGTGAAGCTGCAGACTGCATGAAAATGTCTGTTTACTTGATCTGAACATATTTGTATGAAGGCATTTTGATAATAGCAGCTTAACTTTTTGATAAAACCGATAATCTGCAATATGATGACCATCTACAACATCAAATTTGTGATTTTTATAATAGCAGCATATCCGATTGTTTTCATCAATCATACATCAGAACTTGCTTAGGCTGTTTCTGAAAGCTCAGACTGCATAAACACAAAGCTAGGCAGTTTCAAGGAAGGAGACTCACTTTGCCTTTAACAAAACTGGCACAATATTATTTGGTGTATGAAAGAGAACAGCAAAATGTCATTTCCATCACTCCTCCTCACCCATTTAAGGGGCTTACTATCTTAAGTCAAACAAGTTATTTTGGTACACAAAGGAATAATGAGAATTAGAAGAAATTAAGTGACTAAGAATTTGTTTTCCATTCATAATATTTAAATAGGATTCCTGAGACAGCTGCTCATTAAGATCCCTGGGCATCTATGGGAATCTAGTTCAATTTATCTCGTCCCTGCTCTCCTCCTCATTGCTTTATTGAAATATGCTTCTACACCACTTCCTATTACAATCCCATTGCTCTGGGATTTTAGAATTCAAACAGGCAACCATCTGCCATGCAACACCCCAGACTTAACAATTGTTGATAAGAAAGACAAAAAAAATCTGAATAGTGGACACTGCAGAGACAGCAGAATAGACGAGAAAGAACTGGACAAAGAAAGACCTGCAAATAGATGTAAAATAAGAAAGCAAAGATAGTATCAATAATATTAGGTGCCTTGGATGTAATCCCAAAACATCTAGAGCAGAGGTCTTCAAACTTGGCAACTTTAAGACTTGTGGACTTCAACTCCCAGTTCTCCACTGGCTGGAGAATTCTGGGAGTTGAAGTCCACAAGTCTTAAAGTTGCCAAGTTTGAGGACTCCTGCTCTAGAGCACCATTTGAACACTATCAGCCCTGACAAAATCCTGACCAGTCAATTGCAAAAGGCCGCTTTACTTGGAACAGCTTGCATCCTGTGACAATATCTTTTAATATTATTAAAGAACAATATCTGCCTATCACAGGTTCTTGGGAAGGACTTGATTGGTGAACAAACATGCTGAATCCAGTCTAAACATCTGGCTGCATGACCAACCATAGTAATAAATAAAAATAAAAATATTACACCCATCTGCAGTTGATGACAGGGTGTTAGCATTATTCAAGATATGTACAGTATTCTCTTTGTTGAGACACTTTGTTCTCAGTGGAAGATGGGGGAAACATCTGTCCCCAAACCAATAACATGCACAGACGGAATTAATAAATGATATTTGTCAAACATTCTCACTTTGTACTGATACTGAAGAAGGGAAGATGTAGGTAACCAGTAGGTGTGTGTTCACACATGCACACAAATAAACATACAGGCTTATGTATTCCAGAGGAACCTAAAGACCTTCAGGGCAAAAACTGAATTATATTTTTTTATAATTTTTGTTTCTAATTTTTCTTAGAAGATTTTTCTTTGGTTATACCGACTCCCAAGGAACACAGTAATTTTTTCTCTAAGTCTCAAAATGCAATTGTTTCGAAATATGTTTAGCATATATATATATATATATATATATATATATATATATATATATATATATATATATATATATATATATATATATATATATATATATATATATATATATATATATATATATATATATATATATAATCTACTGCAGCCAATATAGAGATTTTCCCCTCTTTCCCTGCAATATGCTAGGACAGGAGACTCTTAATTTTATATCTGCAACTATACTTTAGCATCATAACAATTTCCTTGTCCATGAAATTTTACTTTGAATCCTTTTCTGCTCTCTACTAGTCTAGGTCTCTTTCCGGCATAGCATCCCTTTTTAATAGACTCTCATTCACCTTCAAGCCAGGGGTGAAATTCAAAATTTTCCCCTACCGGTTCTGTGGGCGTGGCTTGGTGGGCGTGGCAGGGGAAGGATACTGCAAATCTCCGTTCCCTGCCCACTCCTGGGGGAAGGATATTACAAAATCTCCATTCCCTCCCCACTCCTGGGGGGAAGGATACTGCAAAATCTCCATTCCCAGCCCACTCCTGGGGGAAGGATATTGCAAAATCTCCATTCCCACCCCACTCTGGGACCAGCCAGAGGTGGTATTTGCTGGTTCTCCAAACTTCTCAAAATTTCCGCTACCGGTTCTCCAGAACCTGTCAGAACCAGCTGAATTTCACCCCTGCTTCAAGCTCATGAAAACTGTAAGAGGGAAAAAAGAAACAGATATTAATCATATGAAAAAATGGTATATACCTGATTAGAAAAACATTTGGCCTCATTGTAACAATGCTGCTACAGTTGGATTTTTGAACCTGACATCCAGGACCAATTGAAACCAATGAATGGAAAGCGCGCGTGCGCGCGCGCACTCACTCACACACACACACACACACTTTGGCTCAAAACATTTTGCCATAAGTAAAATAATATATTTATTTATTTATTTATTTGGCTTTTCTTATATGCCGCCCAACTCCCGAAGGACTCAGGGCGGCGTACAACACAAGAAAAATACAAGAAATAACCAATAAACAGAATTAAAAACATAATATAAAAATTAAAAATTACAGTATAAAAAACAACCATTCAACAACCAGACATACCCGGGGGAGAGTTCAGCTGGAATTAAGCTCTGCCCCCTGCCTGCAGGAAAAGCCACATCTTAATGGCTTTTCGGAAGGCCAGCAGGGTGGGGATAGTTTGGGTCTCTGGAGGAAGTTGGTTCCAGAGCGCGGGGCCAGCCACAGAGAAGGCCCTCCCCCTAGGGCCCGCCAGCCGGCATTGCTTGGTTGACGGGAGCTGGAGGAGGCCAACTCTGTGGGCCCTAACCGGTCGAAGGGAAGTATGAGGCAGAATGTGGTCCCGGAGATAACCTGGTCCTAAGCCATGAAGGGCTTTAAAGATGATGATCAACACCTTGAATTGGACCCGGAGACTAATGGGCAACCAATGCAGCTGGCGGAGTATAGGTGTCACGTGGGTGTACCTTGGTACACCCACCACAGCACGCGCAGCCGCATTTTGTACCAGTTGGAGTCTCCGGATACTCTTCAAGGGTAGCCCCATGTAGAGCGCGTTGCAGTAGTCCAAACAGGAGGTGACAAGGGCGTGAGTGACCGTGAGTAGAGCCTCCTTCTCCAAGTATGGCCGCAACTGGTGCACAAGGCGAACCTGTGCAAAGGCCCCCCTAGCCACAGCAGTAAGATGATGCTCCAATTTTAGCTGTGGATCTAGGAGGACCCCCAAGTTGCGGACCTGATCCGAGGGAGTCAGTTTCGCTCCCTCGAGAACCAAGGAGGGACAGTTGTCTTGGTCCTTAGGAGGCAATATCCAAAGCCACTCAGTCTTGTCGGGGTTGAGTCTGAGTCTGTTCCTCCCCATCCAGATCCTAACGTCGTCCAGGCACCGGCACATTACATCAACTGCCGCATTGAAGTCAGACGGGGTGGTGATGTACAGCTGGGTGTCATCAGCGTACTGGTGGAAACGCACCCCATGTCTGCGGATGATCTCACCCAGCGGTTTCATGTAAATGTTAAACAGGATGGGCGAGAGAACCGACCCCTGAGGCACCCCGCATAACAGGGGCCTAGGGGAGGATCTCTGCCCTCCTGTTAACACCGACTGCATCCTATCGGCGAGATAAGAGGAGAACCACCGTAAAACGGTGCCTCCCACTCCCAACTCGCCGAGACGATGCAGAAGGATACCATGTTCGATGGTATCGAAAGCTGCTGAGAGGTCAAGTAGCACCAGGATAGAGGAATTTCCCCCATCCCGGGCCCGCCAGAGATCATCTATCAGAGCGACCAAGGCAGTTTCTGTACTGTACCCGCGCCTGAAACCCGACTGATAGGCATCTAGATGTTCTGTTTCATCCAGAAGTCGCAGAAGTTGAGTAGCCACCACCTTCTCCACAACTTTCCCTAAAAAAGGTAAGTTGGAGACCGGACGATAGTTCTTCAAGTCGGCTGGATCCAGGGAAGGCTTCTTCAGGAGGGGTCTCACCACCGCAGTTTTTAACAACTGCGGTACGGATCCCTCCTCCAAAGAAGCGATGACCACCGCCCGGATCCAGGCGCGTGTCACCTCCCTGCTGGCCGAGACCAACCAGGAGGGGCACGGGTCCAATAAACAGGTGGAGGCCCCCATTGCCCCCACGGCTCTTTCCACATCCTCAGGAGAAACAGGCCCGAACTCCTCCCACAACGGTGGACTAAGACTTGCCCCTGTCAACTCCATGGACTCTGCCCAGCCAGAGTCCAGGTTCGACCGGATCCGAACGACTTTATCCGACAGAAACTCTGCGAATTCCTCAGCTCTACCTTGCAAGTGTTCCTCGCTCCCCCCTTTAGCAAGGAGGGAGCGAGTCACCCTAAACAAGGCGGCTGGGCGAGAATCTGCGGACGCAATAAGAGCGGAAAAATGAGATCGTTTTGCCGCCCTTATCGCCACTAAATAAGATCTGATGTAAATTCTTAATAGTGTTCGATCGGATTCGGTCTTGCTGGACCTCCAGCGGCGCTCCAGACGTCTCTTCTGGCGTTTCATCTCCCGGAGCTCCTCGGTAAACCAGGGAGCTTTTCGGGATCCACTGCCACGGAGAGGTCGCAAAGGCGCAATTCGGTCTAAAGCCCCTGATGCTGCGGTGTTCCAGGCATCCACCAGGGAGTCAGCCGAGTTGCGTACCATGGTTTCAGGTATTCCCCCAAGTTCCCTCTGGAATCCTTCCGGCTCCATTAGGCGCCTGGGGCGGAACCACCTAGTCGGTCCCGCCTCCCTGCGGGGGAGGAATGGAGCTGCGAAATCCAACCTCAGTAGGAAATGATCTGACCATGACAGAGGGGTGATGTCTATGTCCCTTATCTTCAGATCATCTCTCCACTGCCCCGAGAGAAACACTAGGTCGAGCGTGTGACCACCCTCATGAGTCGGACCCTGGATTACTTGGGTTAGGTCCATGGTTGTCATGGAATCCATGAACTCCTGAGCAATCCCAGAGGTTTCGCCAGCAGAAGGCAAGTTGAAGTCCCCCAGCACCATAAGCCTGGGGAACTCAACTGCCAAGCCGGCTACTGCCTCGAGCAGCTCAGGCAGGGCCTTACTTACGCAGCTGGGAGGCAGGTACATTAAGAAAAGGCCCACCTGTACCCCTAAGTCCAACTTCAGAAGGAGCGTCTCACACCCAACAATCTCCGGGGTAGGGATCCTACGAGGATGCAGGTTTCCACGTGTTATTATTGCCACTCCTCCCCCCCTTCCCTGGGGTCGGGAATGATGCTGCACTGAGAACCCGTCTGGGCATATCTCGGAGAGAGCTACTCCCCCCTCCTGGCCCAGCCAGGTCTCAGTTACACAAACCAGGTCCGCCCCCTCTTCTGTGATTAAATCACGTATCAGGAAGGCTTTGTTGGTAATTGACCTGGCGTTAAGCAGCAGCATCCTGAGCCCAGGGCCCTGAACACCCTGGTTACCAGGTACTCGGGATGAGCAAGATGGAACCACATCGGAGGGGCCGGAACAAGGGATCGCTTGTACACAGCGAGGTCTCATTCCCCGAGAGCGGCCCACCCCTCTGCTCCCGCCATACCCTCTGCTCCCGTCATACCTACCTATATACATTCCTCTCTAGTTATATTCCATTATAAAGAATGACACCCCACCACCCCCACCAAAAAATCTGTTCTATTTAAATGGATAATGCAATAAAATCATGTCAAGTCCAGACTGAAGAAGACAACCTTTCAAAGCTGAAGTTTTTAAACATAGCAATTTCACATCTGCGTATTTGTCAAATATGAGGGGTTTTCACATCTGAATTGATTATCTGCTTCAGCTCTATTGAAGTCTTTGTTTAACTAAGGCTCTGATTCTGGAAAGTACTTGAGATTCTATTGAAAACCCATTGACTGCTATAATTTAGACCAGGGGTGTCAAACTTGCTTCCTCATCATCAAAAATATCTTCTCCCATCACACAGAAAGGAAATAAAGAACAGAAGTAACTGGAGTATTCAGTCTTGCCAAACAGAAAGGGGAAACTGACAAATGTCTACAGAGAATCTCAGTCATCCTGGTCATGGTTGTCCCAAAGGTGTTTTTTTTTCCTTCAAGAGGCAACTGGACTTTCTGTTTTTTCTTTGAAGGACATTTCTTTGAAGACATTTTACTCAGGGGTGGGTTCTAGATTCTTCTGCTGCCAGTTTGCTCAGGGCCGTGCCGCGCAGGCGGGCATGCACACACCATGCATGTGCTTTGCGATGCACACATGCATGCACAGTACTAAAAAAAGCTGCGCATGCACAGAAGCAAAAAACAAAATGGTGGCGCCATAGGCTCGGGGCGTGGCAGGCCTGGGTCGCTGCCGGTTCCAGTGACCCAGGCCGCCAAGTTACTAACGGTTCTATAGAACCAGTCCAAACCGGCAGGAACCCACCTCTGGTTTCGCTTCTTATCCAAGAAGCTTCTTCAGCTCTGACTGGATGGTGGGGAATGGAAGGATTTATACTCCTTGAAGCTGACAAAGTTTTATCAGTTGCATCATTATTCAATTCACTTGGCTATTGAGGAACAAATGCAAACCTGTCGAGTCAACATGCCTCTTAAAAGACTTGCTCGAGTGGTTGAAAACCAAAAATCATAAGAGAGAATAAGGCAAGAATTCTCTCCAATGGGAAATAATACCTTCAACTTCCACAAATTACAAGAATTTTAGAGCATTTTTTTCTTATGTTACAGCTGGGTCAGAAGTATAAGTCACTTCAGCTCAAATACCTCATGTAAATGTGACCTGGGTTTCAACTGCAGCAGCAGAATGTACCAGGGGCGGGTTGCTCACTTACCGATGCCAGTACACTGTGCGCACATCTCCACATTTCGGGTTCTTGCTATGCGCACGTGCCCCCTCACACGATTTTGCTTAGGCGCATGTGCGGAAGCAAAATCACCCAAAAATTCTCACAAAAAGATGGTGACGTGCGCGACAGACCGGCGAAGATGGCTCCGGGATGGTCGCGTGCAAATTGCGCAATTGGCTGCTCCCTACCGGAGCTATGCACTGGACAGCTCCGGCAGGAACCCACCACTGGAATGTACAGTACAGATAGGCCATGAATTATGAACACAATTGAGCCTGAAACTTCTGTTACTAAGTAAGACAGTTGTTAAGTGAGTTTTACCCTTTTTTACATCCTTACTTGTCACAATTTTTAAGTGAATCACTGCAGTTGTTAAATTAATAACATGTTAAGTGAATCTGGCTTCTCCATTGACTTTGCTTGTCAGGAGGTCGCAAAAGGTGATCCCATGACGCCGGAACCATCATAAATATGAAACAGTTGCCAAGCATCTGAATTTTGATCACATGACCACAGGGATGCTGCAATAGTCATGTGAAAAACAGTCATAAATCACTTTCTCAGTGCTGTTGGAAGTTCAAACAGTCATTAAGTGAATGGTTGTAAGTCGTGGACTACCTATTCATGCCACAATATGAATACAGGATTATCATGTAGTCATGATAAGTGCATTACTACATTATAAAGGATATATCAGTGTGTGTCAACAAATGCAATGTTATGGATTCTCTTACAGTTAACAGCTCCCTAACTGCTGTCTCTGCTTGCATGTTTATGGATTGTTGTTGTTGTTATTGTTGTTGTAGGACAGTAACATTTATCCAGTGATTGAGAAGAGGGAAAGGATAGAAGTTTCTGTTTAATCCTACTTAGCCAGCAAAGGAACAAGTGTTTTGATCAGTTCTGAAGCACCCTTGTTTCTGAATTCTGATTCCAAGTAGTTCTGTACACATTCTCCTTATCATAACTAGAAAACATCTTAGTGCTTATTATACAGTTTGATGAGCAGATTGGGAGGGAGGGGGAGGATGTTTCTGAGAGATCTCTTGTCATTTGTGATCTTGGTATATTTGTGCCGATTGTCCTGTGTGCACTTTTTTCACTGTTGTCCTTGGGAATTGTGACTATACAGGAGCTGAAAGTCCCTAGAAAGTCCCTGGAAATTCAGTTCCCTATAAAGGGACAGCACACATATAAAGAAACAGCTGAGAGAAACAACCCAAACAGAAAAATCTTGCCAGGAAAGATGCTTAGATCAGACGATGTGTTTGCATATTTAATGGAGAGTAAATGATTCATATTGCCAAATGCCTGTGCTCACAAAGCAGTCCAGGCACCCTGAATTTAATAACATATATGTAGAATCCCAGTCTTCCTTCTGTACTGATCAATTTTGACTAAAAAAAATCATCTCAGTTCATAATGCACCTGCATTATGACATGTTTCATATTCATAACCAATCAGTTGGAAGATAAAACTATTTAGATTACATGTCCATTCAGCCTAGGGTCATCAACAGTGGCAGAGATACATCCCCTATGACTTATATCTTTTATTTTAGTATTCATTAATATCATACTTTTCAGGGATATTGATCTATAGTTCCCAGTATTCCAAGCCAGACAGCTGATTGGGCTTTCTGGAGGGCTGTAATCCAACAAATCTTGAAGGTGTCACTTGGAGGAACCGAAGCATTTGCTCTATCGTGTTTAGCTTAAAGAATCTGAGTAAAACCTTGGTTGGCTTCTCAACCTAGTGAAGGGCATGGTTCAAAAAATTATTTTGCCTTATCTGGAGTTTGTTTTTAATTTAACTTCAGGCCTCCTAACTCCTTGGTGATTTTGCGTGGCTTACAATGAAAAAGAAATAGAAAGTTCTAAGTTGTATTTCAATAGTCAACTCTGTTAAGGTAGTCCCCCAGCTCCTCCTACATCTCAGAGGAGGAAAATCAGTCACAAGTAAGGTAATTAAGCCCTGGAAGGGAGGAGGGAAGGAAGAGCTCTGAAACTATCAGGCTCACTTTGTCTTGAAAGCAGTCCTACAAGTCACTAAACCAGAATTATGAATGCTGATGAAAACATCCCTAGAATTAATTATAGAATTCTTCCTGGTTAGGCTGGAACTGAAGAGGAATAAAATATAAGGGAGAACGAACAATAAATGGGGAGTCCTCTAATAAGAAAAGGAGAATGTAGGCGTCTATTACTATAAAACATGTTCTGTGCTGTCACAAAGCAGATTACCTCCCTTTACAGATTTGTGTCCTGATATCATATATAAGCCTACAAATCATGGGCCTTGGAAAGTAGGTTATTGCCCCACCTTTCACCCCATGCCCCCTTTGTGATTATGATGAAGCAAGCAGAGTTGAGGTGGAGGGAAGTGGTTTCCTTTTCTCATCACGACGACTTTGTGAGGTATGTTTGCCTGAGAGAGAAAAAGCAGTCTAAGGCAAAGGTGTCAAAATTCGATTGTGTCACGTGACATATCGCGATGGTTTTTTTTGGGTGGGCGTGGCCTGTGCGTGACGCATCCATCAAGGCCATCAGCTTGACAGGCCCGGTCTAAGGTCTATTATTATTTAGCTCACCTCTAAACTACTTGTTGTGTGAAACCTGGCAATAAAATGTTTGAGAAAATATACTTTAATCCTTTTCTGATGGAAAGTGAGGGGGCTTTCCAATAGAAAGAGATCCATAATAGGCACAAAAGAATATGCTTAGATAGAATATTAGATGCCATTTTAGGGGTGAAATAATTTTAAAATTAGAGATCTTGGAATTTAGCTTGCTTGGGGCTCATTACCCCAAAGAAACACCTGATCTTAACTGTTTAATTGTCAGTAATAGTTGTGCTAACACTTGGCTAATTGGCAACAGGAATGCTTATGCTGAGCAACAGCCATCACATCATCACACTTTCTCAATTAATGAGGTGACTGTATTTTACTTTACAGCTTTTGGATCAAACTTGCATAGAAATCTAAAATGCAGCAATTGGAGACAGCGCCATAAACTGATCAGGGATTCCAACAAGCACAGCTGCTGATTCCTGGGTTATTTCTAATACTGTATGGGTTCAACTGTCCTTTAAATTGCTGCCATTAAAGAGGCCATATTGACTCTAGTAATTATTACATCAACATTGTTCATCAGAGGTAATTGCTCCCTTCAACACACGGCGGAGGACTCTTTTGAGACCCTGCCAAACAATTGGAGTCCAGTTGCTTAGGCAGTCTGTGAGAATCAGCTGCGATAACTCCATAATACTCAGTTGACTGAACTGAATAAACACAGGCAGCATATATTAGAAAAAAGCAGTTTGTAGACCAGGGTCCAGATCAGGTATCTAGCAAATGGATCACAATGCCATAAATCTGAAATAGAAAGATACCATCTAGATTGAATCTAGAGAGGCTATCTACCACTTCAGCACTGAGCTATATAGGTTCCATTTTTACTGATAAACACTCTATCAGTAGAAAGCCATCAAATCAGGAAAAGAGCTTTTCCTTCTTCCTGCTGTGCTAGTAGTCTACTTCCATGGAATTTTTTTAAAAAAAATATAAACATTTAAAATGCTATATTCTATTTTATGAAGGTTTACCCATGTCATTTTATTTCATGAATAATGCAAGCCTTTCAAGAGTGAGAAAAATGGAAGCGGAAGTTTCCAAATGGAGATTTTTAAAGGTGCCTTCATAATCGGGGCTGAATAGGGTTAAGATGAGGTGGTAGAAAAATTGTAGCATAGCAAAGAATGGTGTTTTAAATGTTTTCTCCTGTACTCTTCAAACCCTGTCACTTCAAAAATGGGTTAGCCATGTGTGTGCTATTATGGTGTTCTATTTTTTTCAGAAGACTTAGACTTAGTAGGGTCTCCTGCATGGGTGGGAGGTTGGACTAGATGACTTACAAGGTCCCTTCCAACTCTGCAAATCTGTTATCTGTTATCTAAATACTTAGACTTAGAATAACTTCATGATCACTTTGAATGTACACTAATCGGCATACATTAAAATGAAATTTTGTTGCATACAGCTCTCAAAGGGTCTCCATCTCTAATATACACTACCTAAACATGACAAGATAAATAAATAAATAAATAAATAAATAGATAGATAGATAGATAGATAGATAAATAAATAAATAAATAAATAAATAAGTAAATACAAAATTATTCTTGTACCCACATATATTATATGATATGACAATATATATTATATTATATGATATATATTATATGACACAGAGAAAGAGACACAGAGAAACAACACAGTCTAGTTCGGATATACATGGTTAAATTGTTAAAGGTAAGGGAACATCACAATTTTTTTTTACAGATTACAGATTAACAGAGTTGGAAGGGACCTTACAGGTCATTTAGTCCAACCCCCTGCCCAAGCAGGAGACCCTACATCTGCCTCTACTTAGGATTGAACTCACAACCTCCTGATGGTGAGGCAAGAGCTCTACCTCTAAAGCCACAGCAGCTGAGTCAAATATGTAATTCCTCCCTTTCTCCCTACACATACACACAAGCAGAATTATATAGTACAGTGGATTGCATTCTCTGAGCATTTTAGTTCCTTATTTTATTTTATTGTGCTACATGTATATATCCCCTCATTTTTCTGTCCAGAAACTGTATATACATTTGATCAATAAAGATGCAAATTAGTAAATAAACTAATATTAGACTTTTATATTTTAGAATGAAGCTTGTCCTTAAATGAAACTCCCAAAAGGACTTAAAAGGTATTGTAGATGTTTTCTCTATGCAGCTTTACCTGAAAGATATAACTGGAATGTGGTTGAACTAATGTAAATCCATGTTGGTCTCTGAGATTCCAGGTTAAGAATTCTTGAACTGTAGCATTCAACTCCAACACATTTATCATGTGGAATAAGAATTGGGGAAGAAATTCACAGAAAAGGTTGTTTTACTTAAAAATGATTTTTTAAAATGAAGTTTGTATTAGATTTTCAACTGGCAACCCTCTCTATGCTAAGCAAATTTAGTAACCATTGTGCTATTTCATCATTGCTGACAAAGAGGCCAAAGAGGAAGGCCAAAGAAAACCTGGCATCAAACATTTCAGGAAGATCTGAAAAACATCAATCTTAAATGGAAGCTTCTAAAAGCCAGTGAAGACTGAGAACTGTGGCGTATGCTTGTAGTCCAATGTGCTTAGCACAGGAAGTGATGATGATGACGACGACAAAGAGAAGCATAGAAACTATTAGAGCTCATGATAACCATTGGCTCAGTTGAAGACATTTCTTAGGTTGGTCTGTAACAAAGTGAAGTGTTCCATCCCAAATAGATAGGTGTATTTGAGGTGTTGTAACAGGGAAAGGAGTATTTTGGAACTGGAGAAAGAAAATATATATATGCTGAGATCAGCTTGAAGCTGCAAGGAGGATTAATAGAGGGCATTGCTGTCTATTTTCTTATTTCAGAAGTAGTTGCCAGCTAATTCGGGGAAATTGGACAATATGGATAAATGCTAACTGAGATTTTCGGTTTTCCCAGAGTATTGATACGGGAATAAAGTACACACCACTGTAAAATATCTGAATAAAAGAGTATAAAATCATACAATTTTATTGTATGGAGCCGAGGTGGTGAGGAGCCGAGGTGGTGCAGTGGTTAAAGTGCAGGACTGCTAGTTCAGCAGTTCAGCTGTTCAAATCTCACCAGGCTCAAGGTTGACTCAGCCTTCCATCCTTCTGAGGTGGGTAAAATGAGGACCCAGATTGTTGGGGGCGATATGCTGAACTCTCTAAACCGCTTAGAGAGGGCTGTAAAGCACTATGAAGCGGTATATAAGTCTAAGTACTATTGCTATTGCTATTGCTATACAATTAAATAAAGAAGCATAGCAATTCTAGGCATGTTTACTAGGAAGCAACTTTATTGAGAACATTGCAGGATGTTATCTGTTACCTTTGGGGGGGGGAGAAATACCTGTTTGCTTCCTCTCTACTTGATCAATTTACAGCACAACTGTAAATCTCCTGTGAGCTCAACATTGCCTTGTCCAACTGAGATTAAGGGTTCTTAAATGAAAAGGCCATTTCTTCTTCTCTGTGATGATTGCAGCAAAACTCCACAAAAGAACCTTTCTTGAGATTCACCTACATGTTAGAGTGACAATAAGATCCAAATGTTATTTAGACCTTTTAACTGAACCAGAATCCAAGAAGGGAGTTTTTATCTATCACAGTATTGGTTGCAGATAGCTGGACAAGTTCCACAGTAGAGAATCTTGCCTTCACTGAAGAGTCCTCAGGATGCTGTCATGAAACTGCAGAGCACGGAAAGACTGTTTCTTGCCACTATGTGCCTTAAGAAAAAATGGTAAACAAAAGGAGCACCAATCAGAAGCAGGTTTGGAAGGGGTGAGTCGTTTACAGTTTAAATATAACGGAGTGTAAAGATGCTTGTGTTTTGCAATTAAATGTGATGTCTATCATGTCCAGAATAGGAAAATACAATACTTATTTAGAGATCTGAAGAATGGCAGTCAATCAATTTTGATTAGAAATAGGCTCACATAACCTTCCAAAATTTGTGAGCAGCAATATTGGATGAATATTGGTCTCCATTTCTTTCTTCCTTTTTTTATCAAACAGAATTAGAACAGGTAGCAAAAAATCGAGAACCTGACAGTCCATTTAAAACAATGAAGCCACTGATTCTAGAGCAGTGATGGCGAACCTTTTTTTGCTCAAGTGCCAAAAGGACGCGCGTGCGTGCCCACACCCATAATGCATGCGCGCACAACCCCCCATGCTTCCCCACATGCATACGCACAGATCTCACTGAAGGCTCCAGACTTCTGGTAGGTCTGTTGGTCCGTTTTTCGGCCTCCTCAGACTTTAGGAAAGCATCCGGAGCCTGTGGATGGTGAAAAACGGGCCCTACCGGAAGTTAGGAAATGAACTTCCGGTAGGCCTGTTGGGTCCATTTTTCACCATTCACAGGCTCCAGAGGCTTTCCTGAAGCCTGGGGAGGGCAAAAATGGCCTCCACCGCCCTCCAGAACACCGAAAATCCGCTGGCAGAGCACACATGTGTGTTGGAGCTGACACAGGGCAACGCCTCGCATGCCCTCAGATATGGCTCCACGTGCCATCTGTGGCACACATGCCATAGGTTCACCATCACGGCTCTAGAGCTTGCAGCTAAAATCCAGCAATCTCACAGCCAAGGTGGGAGAGGAACAAATGACATTACAATGTGACAGTGACAAAGAAAAGCTGATACTATTCACAAAGATGCAATGTACTTTAGATTCAAAGCCAAAAAAGATGTTTGGGGGAGACATTACTATACCTGCTGCATCTGCTGACACTTCCTTAAAGAATCTTTGTCTCCCCCCTTCCCAATACACCTTTGTGTTAAGGAAGCAATAAGAAATTGTAACAAGGTGTTTCTGAGTAGATCCAAAGAATAGCATTGTTCTGCAGTATTCATCACAATATATATTGTATTTTCAGATAGAAGTTAGATAGATTTAGGAGGCAACTGGATGTATACATATTTATTTTTATTTTATTTATTTTATTTGTCAAACATGAATAAGATAGCAGGTATAGGTATAAACATAAACATAAACAAAGGAAGTAAGTACAGATAAATGGGAACAGTAAGACAGAGAAGGTAGGCACGCTGGTGGGCTTATGCACGTCCCCTTTACGGACTTCTTAGGAATGGGGTGAGGTCCACGGTAGAAAGTTTGAGGTTGAAGCTGTGAGGGTTTGAGGCTGTAACAATGGAGTCGGGTAGAGCATTCCAGGCATTAACCACTCTGTTGCTGAAGTCGTATTTTCTGCAATCAAGTTTGGAGCGGTTTACCATGAGTTTGTATTGATTGTTTGCCCGTGTATTATTGTGGTTGAAGCTGAAGAAGTCGTTGACAGGTAAGACGTTGTAGCAGACAATTTTGTGTACTATGCTTAAATCAGACCGCAAGTTCCAGATTGTCCAAGCCCAGAATTTCAAGTCTGGTGGCATAAGGGATTCTATTGTGGGTAGAGGAGTGGAGTACTCTTCTCATGAAAAACCTCTGGACCTGCTCAACATAATTGTAAATGAAATTGTATTATTTTTAGTTCAGGGTTTTTATTCATTTCGGCAACAAAATGAATCTTATTTTTTAGAAAAAAACAAACAAGATATATAAAAAGATAGATTCTCTGTAGGATTGTTACATCTGGGGTCAGTGGTAGCATCATAGACAGTGCTGAGGTAGATGGATCTCTAGTCTGAATTACGTTCTTTGTAAAATAGCCTATTATTATTTAATATTTAATCTTCAGTTCAATTCACAGTCTGGAACTGGTAAAAACTTAACAGTTCAAGTACTAACCAAGGACCTAAGACCTGTTAAGATAATGTGTGAGTATACAGGCAGTTCCTAGTAAGGTGTTTTTTGTTGTTGTTTTTTGCAGTCAGAATATTCAGGTCTAATACATTTATTATTAATATTATTTGTATTTAAGCGCCTCCTTTTCTTTGTCAGGCACTCACAACTATATTATCTGAAGCAAGGTGGGATAAATGAGGGAAATTGGCCCAAAGGCACATAACATTCAATGAGAATCAAAATTCCGAAGAAGGACGTCCTTTTATTTGGAAGTATTTGATAGATTTCCAGCCCTTTGATTTTTCCATGTCACAGCTTTCCCTGCCTTCACTTCTCACATTTGCTACTTTCTGAATTCCAGTAGCTAAAGATGACAAAGCACTGTTTATAATGGAATGATCTGTGCATAAAGATTTTGATATCAGTAAAGAAGGTCTGATAAAGTTGCAGTTATGTGCTCAACAACTTAAGCCTCTTTAGTGCTTGTTAACAGTTGTTATTTTTTCTTTGCAGCTGCATTCCCTTTTATTGAATCACACAGCACTGTCATTTAGACAGTGGTGTTTGCATTGTAGATCAATAAGTGCTTAACACTTCTGATATACAAACAAAGGTGTGTGATTAGCTTGGTACTGAAGTATCAGATTTTCTAGATTCGAGAGCACAATATGTCCTTTTTTGTTTGAATAACTAGTATTTTTAATATCCTAATTATATATTCATGCTCATTCTCTGAATGCGTATACAATATTTTTGTTTTTATTTTTTTTAAAAAAATATTTCAAAAGAAAGAAGATAGCATAAAAGGACTGTCAACAATTAATACTTATGATATTTGCAAATCTAACAAGGTATGAAGAAATGCAGGGATTATAGTACAGCTAATGAAAATGTCTTCTAATAGCCAGATCACTGGTGTCTGTTCAATATAATACTGACTACAGGAACTATGCATTCTTAAAAAAAATATTCTGAAGAGGGATTTCAGAATTTATGAGAGCAGCATCTCTTTAAAGAAGGTTCATCATTTTTCAGATGGTGTTCATGGCCTTAATTATACAGCTTTGTTCTTTTAGAGCAGGGCTGTCAAACTCCCGGCCCACAGGTCGGATGTGTCACGCGCTGGTCACGCCTATGCCTGGTTTAGAGAAGGGGGAAAAAGTCCTGATATGTCACATGATGCCGCCATGACGATATAAGTTTGACACCCCTGTTTTAGAGGTTCAGGTTCATTTAGAAGCAGCACAAGAAAAAAAATGCTGCTTTGAAGAGCTGCTTATGTTCACATCAGAGGCGGCTTGCTCTCTTACCTCCCTACCGGAGCCCTGCGTGTGCATCTCCACGCTTCAAGCGCACGCATGCTCGCTATGTGCATGTGCCCCCTCACGCGATTTTGCTTCTGCGCATGCACGGAAGCAAAATCTCACCGAAATCTCGCAAGGGGATGCACTTGAGAGAGAGATTTCAGTGCAATTTTGCTTCTGTGCATGTGCAAAAGCAAAATCTCACCAAAATCTCACGCACGTGTGTCCCCTTGCTAGATTTCGGCGTGATTTTGCTTCTGCGCATGCACAGAAGCAAAATCGGCCAAAAATTAATGAAAAAAAATGGCGATGCGCGCGGTGGACCGGCAGAGAGGGCAGAGAGTGGTCGCGCGCAAATTGTGCAATCAGCCGCTCCCTACTGGAGCTGCACATCAGGCAGCTCCGGCAGGAACCCACCTCTGGTTCACATGCATTCTAAAGCATCTCTTCCAAATTCTTTCTGAAGCATGCATAGCTCTCTTGACTATACTGAGAATGGCTCCCCAAAATTTCAGAAGAGAGTTTGTTTCCCAGTCTTAGATGAAGTTGTTGGTGATTCAATCTGAAACCAATTTTATGCAAACAAGCATATTTCCTCTCTTGCTGCTTCTGCCTGTGACTTACAGCAAACCAAGCACTTAAGGTGCTCCTGTCCACTTCTCATACAAGTTTGACTTGAAACTGGCTTAAGAAAATCCTGTATGGATTGAACAGTTTGACACAGTCTAGTCTACAAAACATCCTCCCTGTGGACAATTCTGCCTTTGTGCTCTTCCAACCTTCTGTCCTATGAAATTTACATGTTTCGAATTTTAAAAATAAGAGCTTTCAATAAAATCAGCTGGAATCTGGCAATGTACTGAGGGAGGAGATCCACGGAACCATTGGTGTTCATGAGTGCTTATATTAATAAAAGTAATTTGAGACATTCTGTGGAGCTGATCTCATGGTCTTTTTTTACCTAGTGGTACTGATATCCAGGCAGCTTCATAATTAAGTGGGGATTAGAACTCTTGATTTCCTTGGATTTTGAATCTGACATCTGAAATATTACTACTCAGTGGATTTCATTATATACCCATTTGGTTAAGGAACACTTGGGTTCCCATTCAAATCTTGATTTTGCATTATAACTGGCATATTTTGAAAAAATCCCACCCTTCTATAGACACCAGGTGTAGTTTACTGTTGCTTAAATTATTTATTGACACATAACAATTCTATTCATATACCTTCATGTGGAACAGCATTTCAGATATTAGTAATGTTATACACAAAGACAGGAAAACATAGACTTTTTTATTCACCAATGGGGTGGTCCATGCCATCTTGTATCAGCAATTTCTCACTACACTTTATATTGGGCAAAATGGCCAATCTCTATACAACAATATGTGATGGAGACTAATTTTAACATTATTGAGAAAAAAATAGAATTTGATTAGATTATAAAACAGCTGAGCTAAAATTTCTTGGAAGATTTGGTATCATTTTTTATGGTTTCAAAAAGGACTTATTTTTTATTCATCCACATGTGTTAATGACCTGGTCAGTACATTGTTGTTTCACCCAGTTTTGGTCCACATTTTTCTATCACCATTTCTCTCTTTCTTTATCTCTCCTCTCCCTCTCAGAAACACAAATCTACTTCTTTCTCAGGGTGCTAAGGTCAGGTGGTAATATATTTAGCAGTCTCTGAGATGCTATAGAAATGTTATTTTTTGTTATAATTTCTGTTGTCATGACACCACCTGCAGATGCAAGAATTTTGATTATTTATGGTTTGTAGCTAAATAATTCTAACTCTCACCTTTAAAAATCTCTCTCTATAACTTCTTCTCTGCACCTGTTCCTGTATCCTCTTCTTATATCTCTTCTTGTCCCATGAACAACTGTGTGCATGTAAATGTTCCACCCTTAGGATAATATTCCATACATCTGATAAAGTTGATTATCATTTCAAATGTTTAGACAATAATAAATAAAACAAACCTCTAGGACCGTGGTGGCGAACCTATGGCATGCGTGCCAGAGCTGGCACGCGGAGCCATAGAAGCCGGCACGCGAGGGTTCCCACCGGCAAACCGGAAGTGCGAAAAAACGCACTTCCGGTTTGCCGGTGTGCTGTTTTTTGCACTCCGGAGGGTTCAGGGAAGCTCCCTGAAGCTCCGGAATGCAAAAAACTACAAAACGGACAAACCGGAAGTGCACTTTTTCGCACTTCCGGTTTGTCCGTTTTGTAGTTTTTTGCATTCCGGAGCTTCAGGGAGCTTCCCTGAACCCTCCGGAGTGCAAAAAACAGCATACCGGCAAACCGGAAGTGCGAAAAAACGCACTTCCGGTTTGCCGGTTTTATCGTTCCAGGCTCCGTTTCGTCGTTCCAGGCTCCGGTAAGTGGGCCTGTGCGGGGGTGGGGGTGTGTGCGCATGCGCAGGGGGCAGCGGGGGGGGGTGTTGTGCGCATGCGTGGGGGGGAGGGAATGGGTGTTGGCACGCGAGCGCGCCCCCCCCCCTTTTTCGGCACGCGAGCCGAAAAAGGTTCGCCACCACTGCTCTAGGATATAGTTTGTTTTCTTGTTTTTTTTGTTTTTTATGTGTTTCAACTAAACTGAGAGATGTTTAGAGGGCACTGATTAATTTAAATTTGGTATAAAATCTACATATAGGGTGCAGCTGATGTCTTTTAAGCAATGTCATTTTGATATGAGATGGGTAGTAAATAAATTTAATAATAAGTAAGTAAATAAATAAAATGAAGCTTACATAATATGTTGTTGTTTTTTCTGGGCAGAGTTATATTAACAACTAAAGAAAAATGTACCATACTACATAAATGTATAGTTTGATGTTGGATAATTGTTGAGACCAAAACAAAGTTGCAGTTTTGGGTGACATTCACATATTCACATAGTAATAGAAAAAGTAACATTCTGAATCAAAAGATCATGCAATAGAAAATACCAAATGAAAAATTAACTTCAAAAAAGTATTTCTTAAAATAACTTCCTTTTACCCTCTTTTATTTTATTCTATCAAAAATCCCACTGTACAGTATAAGCTAGGAGAAATAGCTACATAAGTTGTAGATCATATCTTTTATTAGAGAATGGAATGGGACTAAGGGAACGAATTCTCTCACCAATTTAGCAGTAAAATGTTCTTCAGAACCATATTATATTCCGCAACCCACAAAGAGAAAGACTGAGGCATAAAAACAGACTTAACAGAACGTGCCTAAAAACACAATTTTATTTTAATGTGTTATTTTAAAGAAGTAGGTTTTAGAAATAACCTGTTGTACGGAAAAGCTGAAAAATTAAAAAAAATGTTTTAAATTGGATCAAGCTAGATGGGCTTGAAACCTTTTGATAGGCACCACACATCCTTCATAATCACTGTTACGTACTGACGTACGGAGTATAAATTTGCATAGCCGACGCTGATTGGATACTCTAGCAGCGGCAGAAATAAACTGCTGTCTATGGCTAGCAGGCTTCAGGGAAGCCCTTAAAAGCGTATTAGTTCTAGCTAATAGACAATAAAGGTGCTGAACTGTTCCTACATCTCGACTCTTCATTCCCACGCAAATCTAACAATCACTCTGGATTTTGAAACCATAATTTTAAAAAAATATAAAATGCTTGGGAGGGAGGGAATAGGACAAACAATAAAAAACCAGAAGGGAGTAGAGAGTTCCCAGGACAGTTGCCATTGTGCATCCCTAGAGGCTGCCAGACAAAAACAACAACAAACAAAGATGGATATTACTGTCTCACCTTTTGCCATAGAAACAACCAGTTGGGGGCAGCCATCTATGAATTTGACTTGATATGACTATCATTGCATCACTGAGACATTGATAAACTAAACTAACTTTGGCTTTATAGATTCTGGAGATGAAAGGTGACTCCGTGTCTTACTTTATTGTAGGAATTGGGTTTGACTAGTATAATGAAAAGAAGGACTGGTGGTGACATGATAGCAGTGTTCCAATATCTAAGGGGCTGTCACAAAGAAAGAGGGGATCAGCCTATTTTCCAAAGCAACTGAAGGTTGTACAAGAAGCAATGGATGGAAACTAATCAATGAAAGAATCAGCATAGAATTAAGGAGAAATTTTCTGACAGTTAGAACAATTAACCAGTGAAACAACTTGCCTTCAGAAGTTGTGGGTGCTCCAACACTGGAGGTTTTTAAGAAGAGATTGAACAACCATTTGTCTGAAATGGTTGGACTAGAAGACCTCTAAGGTCCCTTTCAACTCTGTTATTCTGTTATATTTTTCTGCTGAGCAAAAGTGCAATACATTACTTTACAGGTGCCATAGCATGTGAACCACACTGAGTTCTCCATTACACCCATCCAGATTTTTAAGGGAAACAGGAAATCTAGAAACCATTGGGACTAATGTCAATGGGATGCACACATTGCAGGTGCTGGATGGAAGCCAGATATATAGTTGTCTCTTTTGAAATGTACGTATTAGGCAAATCCTGGAAATTCATTATCAAAAAAGGAAAACAACTACTTTATAACCAAAAGAAAAAAACAACTTTATAACCAAAAGCCCCTTAGATATTGGAATGCTGCTATCATGTCACCCCCAGTCCTCTTTTTCATTATCCCTAGAGATTTTCCAGCAAGTTCTTGGCTTGATCTTACAAAGGATCTTCTCCTTTGTTTGGAACCACAAAGGGAAAGAATTGCAAATACACTCAGAAACAGAGACGGATGCTTTGAGGAATGAAAAGGGGAAAATTATCCACTGCTCTGCTTCTCATAAGTAGAGGAGCATGGTCAAAGGCAGAGAGTTATAGTAACAGAGGATAAAAACCACTCTATATGGCATAACGCTTAACCACAGACTGAAACTGTGAAGCTGTATTTAACAGTTCAGGAGGAAAAAAAAGTCTAAGATAATGGAATGTTCATCTTATTGTCAATACATCTTATGTATTGATAGCCAATACAATAGTAGGTTATCCTGAACTCAATACAGCAGTAGGCTATCCTGAATTTTTCTCTGGACACACATAAGCACAAAAACAAACACCCATAAATAAAAATCCCATAATGCATTCCAGTTTAGACCTCTCCGTTTGTTCTTTCAATCCAGAAGGGCTTTCTGAGATAATGATGTTACTTTAGTACAAACTCTTTTGAGTTTATTGTGATTTAAAAGAGAGAGAAAGGAAAAAAAAAAGGGGGGGTGAGGCAGTGAGGGGAAAAAAGAGGAGGGAAACTTGTATGTTATTTACTCATGGGCTGCTGATGTTAGGGGGTTTCTTTAAGGGCCAGTGGGTTATTAACTTCCTGTCGCCTGCCACAATGATATGCTGTGACATATTGTCACTGCATTCTAGCGAAGCTTTAAAAATTAATTGGGAAGTAAGATGAGTGAAGCGGCTTTAATGAGATACCTTGTTGTAACTTCTAACTTTACACATTATTTACAGTGATTCCACTAATGGTTCCATCCATCAGAGAGGAAGAGAGGGAAGGAGGGGTCAGGGAGAAAAGGAAAGAGAAACAGAAAGAGAAGGAAGGGGGGATGAGAGCAAGTGAGAGACACAGAGAAGGAGAAAGAGAAATATGAGGCAGGGCAATTGCACTGCTGCCTGAAAATGGAGGCAAGGGAGCAGCATAGATATTTACCATTGTTCTCCTTTGAATAGTTGGAAATGAAGAAAAGACTGTAGAACAAGAGTCATTTCAGCATTTTAGCTGCCAGTTCCCACTGTATCAGCTTCTCCCTAGCAGTTACCCCATGCTACCTATTGCTCTTAAAACCCAGGATAGATGTAGTCCAGTTCATTCAAAAGATTATCTTCCTCAGAAAAGGTAAATCATCTTTAGGGGCTGGGGTTTGGGTTAGGTGGTAGACACACTCACAAAATGGCTGTCATGGGAAGACTGGTCTTTTACAAAATGGCTGCTATGGGGGAGGCGGTGAGGTCATTCACAGAACACTTACTGGGAAATGAATGGACTCTTTTGACTATCAAAGAGAAACCATTGTGTGGCCCAAAGGATTATTGCTACGATGATAGAGCTGCTGTAAATCACTTCCATTGGCTTAATGGCAGCCTCAGACTTTGCCTGGAATGCAGGCAATTGTGCTGTGGGGACAAGGACTGTTTTGAGAGGGGATTCAGGAGTTTAAACTGGGTAAAATGGAGGATTTAATCACCTTAGGTTTAAAACAATCCATTTCCGCCCCTTAAATCCCCACAGGCCTCCAAAACATTAAAAAAAGATCAAGACTGAAACCTCCCTCAAATGGAATCTGTGAGGTAAAAAGCAACCCCCACCCTCCCGCTCTACTGTAGTCATATTCTAAATACCAATTGATTTGCAGCCTGCGATATTCCCCTTTATTAATTTTTGAAATGAAATGGGAAAGGATTCCAAGAGAAGAATCTCGGGTACCTGAGGCTCTTCTACATGATTCATTTTGCCAATTGAGGTTTCTTGAGAAGATTTGCCCATGGTTTCTGCAGGCTGCTATTCTGATTTCCTTATCAGTGCTAACATTGCAGGAATCCAGATTAAAGCATCTTTCATAGAGGACTGTCAAGTTTCTGCTTGAACACAGTTAATTCAGAAGAGTCTACACTTCTCCAGGTTTCTACCTCTTAGTACACCTGGTTTCACTGTTGTACTACCTCTTAGGAAGCATTTTCTAAAATTGGATTGTAATCTGCCAGTAACTTAAATCCATTATTCCTTACTGGAATGAGAGAGAACAAGTCTTGATTTTCTTCAATATGACAGTCTTTCTGGTATTTGAAGAATACTATCATCATTGCTCTGTCATCTTTTCTAAGGTTAAATATGGCCATCTTTTCAATCTGTCTTCATCCAGATAGTTTCTAGTCCTCTGATCATCCACACTGTCCTTCTTTGAACCTATGCCACATTTCTCTGAATCCTTCTTAACATAAAGTGCCCAAAATTGGATACAGTATTCAAGGTGGGGTTTGACCAATGCAAAATAAAGTGGGAACAATTACACCCCATGATTGGGAAATCTTACTTCTAGTGATGCACCTTAAAATTACATGATATTTCTTTGCTGGCTTGTATTCACTTTACTGTCAATTTCTAATCCAGTATCTTTTTCACATGTACCATTAACAAGGTAGGCATCCTCCATCCAATACTCATGCATTTGATTTTGACTCCAAAGTGAGTAGGTTTGCATTTGTCTCTGCTAAATTTCATTCTGTTATTTTCAGCCCATTTCCTCACCAATCAAGATGTGTTTTTTGTTTGTGGATAGTAGCATTTCAATCCAATTGTCTGTCATCTACACATTTGAAAAGAATTCCCTCACCTCTTCATCCAAGTGATTAATAAAACTATTGGACCATAGCTGTTCCTTGTGGCATCCCTGAAGAGAAACCTTTCTTCAGTTTAATGAGAAACCATCGATAAGTACTCTTCAAGTTGGATGATCAAGCCAGGTATCTATCCACTGTATTACTGAACCGTCCAGCAAACAGCACATCATAAGACATTTTGTTAAGATATATCTACAGCATTCTTACAATCTAGTGAGAAAGATACCTGATTAAAATGGGATCACATTGTTCTCTGTTTTAAATTAAAGCTTTTGTACTAACAGCTGAAACTCGTTTTATATATTTGCCACACATTAATACATAGACAATGAAGGATGCAAGCCAAAGTTCCTTTTGATTTTTCATTGACTGATTTAAAAAGCCCCATTTCAGCAACGCTGCCACTTTTTCCAGTGCATATATTTTTATCTGAAATATTTATTTTAGGGCATTTTGATTTAAATTCACAGGATTCAGTTCAAAGCCATGGTGAACCTAATCAAGCACATCATGCTTTGGCCAACTTTTAAAACTAGTACTTGTGAGTCCAATCCATCTTGTGCCAGTAGTTCATCATCTGGATATCCTTGACCATGATCTGAAAAACAAATCTCTCTTGCTGACAGCATACATGTAGTCAGTCACAGATTTGCAGCATTATTCCTCCTCCTGGTCTTTTTCAATGGACTGGAATGATGGACAAGAGCTGTAGTGGCACAGTGCTTTGAAAGCAGTATTGCAGGCTAATTCTGCTCACTGCCAGGAGTTCAATTCTGACTGGTTCAAGGTTGATCCAGCCTTCCATTCTGCCAAGGTTGGTAAAACGAGGACCCAGATTGTTGGGGGCAATAGGCTAACTCTGTAAATCACTTAGAGAGGGCTGTAAAGCACTATGAAGCAGTATGTAAGTCTAAGTGCTATTGCTATTGTTACTGCCTGAAAGAAAGGATTAAATGGCAATGGCTTTGTTAAAGCATGGAAGTTAATCTGCCACAGGTCTTACTTACTTCTGGAAAGCAGTGCATTTCATGATTAGTTTGGTTAGCTTACCTATGTTTTAACCATCATCTTCAATTTGTCTGTTTATATCATCTTCTCTTTGTCTTTTTATAGATCACAGTTACATCCTCTCTGCCATCCACTATAGCAGTGGTTCTCAATTTTCCTAATGCCACAACCCCTTAATACAATTCCTCATGTTGTGGTGACCCCCAACCATAAAATAATAAAATTATTAGGAAACTCATGGGTGGGTTCTAACTTACCTCACTGCTGGTTCACTTCCTCCTGCATTGCATGGCCATGCCTCGTGGGCGCCCGTGCGCTTTGCACGAGCACACATGCACAATGCCAATTTAAAAAAAAAAATTGCAAAAAAAGCCAAAAACAAGATGGCGACACATGCGCAGTGCCAGAAATTCAGCTTCTGCACATGCTCAGAAGTTCCATGGTACCATTTTTTTTACAGTAGTCTATTTGCATGTGGGTGGACCCACCTGGAGATGGATAGCAGAGCGGTGTCTCGGTTCCTAAGACCATTGGAAATATGTGTTTTCTGATGGTCTTAGGCGACCCCTGTGAAAGGGTCGTTCGACCCCCAAAGGCGTCATGACCCACAGGTTGAGAACCGCTGCACTATAGCGATAGAATTCAGTAGCAATAGTAGTTCAATAGCAATAGAACCTAGACTTATATACCACTTCATAGTGCTTTACAGCAGCATTTTAGAGAGTCAGCCTGTTGCCCCCAACAATCTGGGTCCTCGTTTTACTGATCTTGAAAGGATGGAAGGCTGAGTCAACCTTGAGCCATTTAGGATCGAAGGAATCAAACTTCTGGCAGTGAGCAGAGTTATCCTGCAATACTGCATTCTAACCACTGTGCCACCATGGTTCTTTACTATCCTGTTTCCCATTTTGCAGTATAGCTTTCCCCACCCCCCACCCCCCACCCCAGAATAGAAGGGCCTTTCTATACAAGAGCAGTGCAGAATATCTTCTATATCTCTGGCTTCTTATCTCCTACTTTTGTGCAATGGAATTGCTCCTCTGTCTTCCACAGAGAGAGTTGCCTTTGTTAGTTTATGTTGCAGAACCTGCTGTCTTTGAACTGATAAACCTCATCCTCTCTCTTTGGCTGAACTGTGGTTCCACTCCTTTTTCCATGGAGTGCTGCAAGTTTGCATCCAGTGCAAATTTATGCCAGGTTGTTTTTCAAGTAAGACGACAAATATGACATTAAAATTGCTGATTTCATCTATAGATTATTCTCTATTGATCTCTACTTTTTCTTCTTAGGGCACAACAGTGGGAAGATTTGTATTTCTTCTTGTTCCTGTTTTCTATGTTCCATGTTCCTTCTTGCTTCAAACGCTCCACTATCATCCCAGTGCCGAAGAAGCCCTCCATCAAGGAACTGAATGACTACAGACCAGTTGCTCTAACATCTGTAGTTATGAAAACCTTTGAAAGGCTAGTGATGTCCCACTTGAAAACCATCACGGATCCACTGTTAGACCCCCTGCAATTTGCATACCGAGCAAATAGATCAACAGATGATGCTGTTAATATGGCTCTGCACTACATCCTACAACATCTTGAATCTCCAAATACCTACGCAAGGGTCCTCTTTGTAGACTTTAGTTCAGCATTCAACACCATCATACCGGACATTCTTCTAACTAAACTAAATCAGCTAGCGGTACTGAACACACTTGTAAGTGGATCACAAGCTTCCTAACAGAAAGGAAGCAGCAGGTGAAGCTAGGCAAAATCACATCAGATACCTGTACAATTAGCACAGGGCCCCCCCAAGGCTGTGTACTCTCACCACTTCTCTTCTCTCTATATACCAATGACTGCATCTCAAACGATTCATCTGTTAAACTACTGAAGTTTGCAGATGATACAACAGTGATTGGCCTCATTCGAGACAACGATGAAACCGCATACAGACAGGAAACCTCCTGTCAACTAGTCTCATGGTGCGACCGGAACAATCTGGAACTGAACACATTCAAAACCGTAGAAATGGTGGTAGACTTTAGGAGAAACCCTCCCATCCTACCACCTCTTACAATACTAGACAACACAGTATCAACAGCAGAGATCTTCAAATTTCTAGGTTCCATCATATCTCAAGACCTAAAATGGTCATCTAACATCAAAAACATCATCAAAAAAGCACAACAAAGAATGTTCTTTCTGCGCCAACTCAGGAAGCTCAAACTTCCCAAGGAGCTGCTGATACAGTTCTACAGAGGAATCATTGAGTCTGTCATCTGCACCTCTATAACTGTCTGGTTTGGTTCTGCAACCCAACAAGACAGACCCAGACTTCAGAGGATAATCAGAACTGCAGAAAAAACAATTACTGCCAACCTGCCTTCCATTGAGGACCTGTATACTGCACGAGTCAAAAAGAGGGCCGTGAAAATATTTACTGACCCCTTGCACCCTGGACATAAATTGTTTCAACTCCTACCCTCAAAACGTCGCTATAGAGCACTGCACACCAAGACAACTAGACACAAGAACAGTTTTTTCCCGAACGCCATCACTCTGCTAAACAAATAATTCCCTCACCACTGTAAAACTATTCACTAGGCTGCATTACTATTACTATTAGTTTTTCTCATCGTTCCTATCACCCATCTCCTCCCACTTATGACTGTATGACTGTAACTTGTTGCTTGTATCCTTACGATTATTTCATATTGATTGTTTCCTGATTGCTTACTTGAACCCTATGACAACCATTCTTGACAAATGTATCTTTTCTTTTATGTACACTGAGAGCATATGCACCAAAGACAAATTCCTTGTGTGTCCAATCACACTTGGCCAATAAAGAATTCTATAAACTCTTGACACAGAGAAAACTTGTTAAAGACTTCCCTTAAGTTATTCTGACATACTCCACAGGCTAGCAATCCATATGGCTTTCTTCCTGGAATCTGTTTTGTTTATTTTCTAATAGTTGCCACTTATTCAGCTCTCACTCAGTTGCCCAGATGTGACAGTGGGCTCTCAAGACACATCCCTTGCAATCAGTAGCTATTCTGAAGATGATTTTTTTCACCCATCACAACTCAGAATATGCTTCTTAAAACACATAATTCCTCTAGTTACTTCATTCTCTTCCTCCTGTTGAACTGCCCTATGAAATTCCTATCTTGTCTCTTTATTTATCCCCTCAGTGAGCTTGCTTGATGCCTGGAACCTGGTTGCCTTATGTTCCTCTTACAATCTCTGCTTACTCAGGGAAAGAGAGGAAGCAAAGCATGATGATTATAATGATAATAATGCAGTTTGCAATTTCTGATCAATACATTGCCCGAGGCACACTAAATAGTAACTATAATATAATTTGTTATGGTTGGCATCTAATGAGTCATTTATTCAATACATCATGGTTAAGAAAACTGGGTAATGGAATATGTAGATGACCTTGGGGAATGAGGAAAAGAGATGCTGCCAGGGAAACAATAAGAACAAGAGAGGCAGGAGACCTCCAGTGCCTTAATGGTCAGATAAAGAAATTTAGGAAGGACCCACCCTAATTGATTAGGTGGTTAAAAGTGGCAGCAGGAAGTTTATACCTTTAGACTTGCAAAATTGTATTCATGTAACTTTACAATAAAATAGAATTAGCTCATCTTGTTGTGTTTCCTGGAAGGGCTGTCATCAATCGTGCAAGTCTGAAGGTACACCACTACTTTTAACCACCTGATCAGTTAGGATGGGTGCTTCCTACATGTGTCCTTCTTTCTCTGACCATTTCTCTGACCATTGGCTCTTGCTTCTCTTATCTGATTCTTTCTTAGGCAGCAACTCATTCTCTGTTCCACAAAGTTATCCACGCATTCCATTAAAATAAATGTGAGTTAATGTAGAGTTTTGTAAGCTAGTCACAGCTGTCCTTGCCTATAAGCATCTTTTCTTATCAACAAGAAGTGGTCTTTTTTGTCTGATATTTGTTCAGAGTTGAATATATTTACCGGTACTTTAAAATTAATTAGACTTATGTATTGTTTTGGTTATTATTGCTGTAAATACTGCAATATGTTGTTATGTGTGGGTTTTTTTCATTTTCATTTTTTATCATATCAATATTATGCTGTCAATGTTTTAATATATTGTAAGCTGCTGAGAGTCCCTTGATTACAACAGCTGGCAAATCTAATAAAACAAACAAATTTTACAAAATGCTTTTAGGCTTTTTATGGATACCTCAATGCTACAAATTTAAATAACTTTGGAACCAGTTTGTTTACTATAAGTAGTAAAGATTCCAAATTCCAATTCTTCAGAAATTGTGGCTTTATGAAGCCATTCTGGATTTTTCACTGCAAACCTTGCAGCCTAAACAAGTGTATCACTTCCTGAGATTTTGATTGAAAGTTAGTCTAAAACTGATTGCAATGTTGGTAAAACCTAGATGCATCCTAAACAGGAAATATAGTGTATGAAAAACCTGCATCTTTTTTCCAGTTTCATATTTTAATTTAATTTTTTAAGATTTATATTTCACCAACTTGTCTCATTTCCTTTGGTTTTCTATGGTTTGTGTGATATCATATATCTTGGCAATCAATACGGCATCTGTTTCAATATTGTGCATATATTTTCTCTTCTTCATTTCATTCATTTCCGCAAACCTGAATGGACATAATGTTTGGTTTATATCATTAAGAGTTTGCTTGATGAGCTCATAGAAATAAAGTTTCATGTCTGGTTTTGAGAATTATAAAATAGAGAAATTTGACTGATCGGAACTTCAATGGAGATATCCAGGTATATTTTCTTATTCAAACCAGGTCCATTTTGTAGTTTAATTATATCTGCAAGTTCCATGTTTTAGCAGTGAAATCAATTAGAAAGATCAACTCTATGCCAGTAAGAGTTATTGAAATAAATATCCTTTTACTAGCATTATATAGGGCCACTCTTAAACACAGGGAGCCATACCCCCTTCCTTCTACACACACACACACACACACACAAATAAAAATGCCTGCATCTATTTTAACTAAGTATCAAACTTATAATAGTGTTGTTGAGAAGAGGTACATTCCTATTTAGTTTTGCTTAGTTTTGCTTGACAAATTTCACACATCCGATATTTGATTTCCAAATATCCGATGCATAGAATATCTGCATAAAGTCTGTACATCTGATGAAGGGAGCCATAGTTCAAAAAAGCTTATGCCTTTTAATAAAATTTGTGAGTTGGAAAAAGTGCTACCAGATTCCTTCTGTTCTGGCATTAGAAACCCTTCAAAGACTTAAAACAGTAATTAAAAGTGTGGCAGGAAGGCAAGCAGCACTCAATCTATTGCCACATTTTCAGACCTACAACTGCCTTCCCCAACCTTGGGAGCACTCCAAAATATAAACCAACTCCTAAACTGTCCAGGTTAGTTTGGCAATGTCTGAGAACTATGGAAATTGAAAATTAAATATCTGAAGGATTCCAAGGTTAAGGTTATGGACTGTCTAACAAGGCTGTGCTTGCTAGATGAAGAAAACTTTCCTTTCCTTTCCTTTTCTACAGTAGCTCCAAGTTAGCACTGATATTCTAAAATCTTGAGGAATTTATCAGGCTTTTAGAGTCTGTTGATTCAAAACTGGTTAACATTCTTGGCCATGAAAGAAAAATGTAAGACTGACCATGAAATGTCTCACTGTTGGTTCTTTCACCTGCCTTGGTATGCAGAGGCCTCCCTAAGTGAGGCTAAAACAGCTCTGACACCCTAATAGTCACCCTCCCACCCCCAACTCGGTATTAAGAAATAAGTAGCAGGAAGTAGCAATTTATTGAAACATCTCATTAAGGCTAATTAAAATAGTTGAATAGAAACCTGCTCTTCATTCTACTTATGTGAATGAGTAACATAATAGCAGCAAGGAAAAGAGATTTCAGGATGATGTGGCTCCAGAACAGTGGAGTGAAGGGTGAGGATGTTTGCATATTCAAGAAATAGGTAGGACTGTGAAACTGTTGCAAAAATTTGGATGACCACAAGATGGTAGTATATAGACGTGGACAATTCTCTTTGTTCTTGTCTAGAGGTCATCTGGAGTTTTTCAGCCCACATCTGGTAGCCCTAGGAATAAGTGAAAAAAGTATTTTTTTTAATATCCCATCTTTATAGCTCAAGGCAGTGAACATACCTAATACTCTTTCCTTTTCCTATTTTTTCCACAACAATAACCTTTGAAGTGGAGTGAACTGAGAGAGAGAGAGAGAGCGACTGGGCTAGAACTCACAAGTCTCTTGGTTTCTAGTCTGCTGCCTTATCTACTAGACCAAACTGGCTTTCTATATATCTTACATATAAAAAATCTTGTAAAATCATTACAACAGACTGTTTGAGAGTTCAATGCAGTTCTCCCTGACTTAAAAATATATATTGTATAAATAGCTTTTGTCTTTTTGACTGAGTTTCATGAAGGTCTAATCCATCTCATACACATGCAGGGATGACAGAATTTTATTAGTTGTTAATTCCCACTATCCTTATTTTTGAAGGAACAAAATGCTGTCAAAACATAAAAAGTACAGCAGCATAGATGCATAACAACAAATTTTAACAGAAAATTTTTTTTAACAGAAAAAAATTTTTAACAGAAATTTTTTTAACAGAAAAAAAATTTCATTAAGCATCAATTTAAGAAACACCAAAGGCACAGCCCAATGTTGACTAAAAACACTGAACAAATAGGAAGCAACTGACTCTTTCCCAAGAGAGAATTTCATGCTCTGATGCCACCAGAGAGAATGCCACATCTTGAGTCATTGTCCTATCACGTGGAAGCAAAAGATTGCTGGATTTAAATACACAATTTGGCTTTTATCTTGAAGACTGGGACAGGAAACATCTTTAGATCTGAGGATTAACACTGTGTTTGTGCTCCGCATTTTCATATAATAAATGTTTGGGTGGGGGGCATTACTAAACAATCTGAAACTTCATGAAGGAGTTAGTGAGCTGAAGAGTTGGGGACTCCTGGCTTAAGGCATCCCTTTGCACCTTAAGATTTTCTCTATTTGATAGAAGTGAATTAGGTACCTTTCCTCTGCATGACTATCATCCAGTTTACCCTGCTCCAAAAATGAAAAGAAAAAGGTCTCAAAAGGTCATCTCTATATATTTGAGATGCAATTTAGGATCAATAATGAGGTTCTAGGGAGGTTGCCACATTACCCATTCTTTTTTTTTAGTTTTATCTGTATCACCATGATCTCCTTGGAATTGGACTACAGTTCACAGGCAGCTAAGTATCATGTGAACATTTTTGCTACGTTGTGTAACCTGCTAACTGTATTGTATATCAGCTGTGCCTCCAGACCTTTGCAGTAGTAAAATCTTGCCATTATTAAGGTGTGGTTCACTGAAGACAATATATCCAGATCAAGGAGAAGTCATCACTATCCTTGCCCTTGATGCCCCTAACTTTTGTATATAATACTTGTTCCTGCAGCAGGAGAGCATCTTCACCCAGAAAAGACTCCTTTTAAATTACCAAACCTGTGAACAAATGTTATAATAAACCAACCAATCACTGTGCTGCTCCTTGTTTCCATAAAAATCTGTGATATTTGTTTACTTTGTTCTCTTGTGTATAACATAATTACAGTTTGAGTCAAAAATGTAAAAAGCAGATACCATTTCTCATGTGAGAGAGAGAAAATCTTGCAGCCGTTAAAGATGTAAGAAAAGCTCTTCAATTCTTTGAAGCAAGTAACTTATAATCCAATTATTTTAGCATTCTAGGTCCCTCATGTTAATACAAAGATATCTTAGTAAACAACCCAGGGCCTGCAATTTCTGTTTGCATATAGAGTACAAAGAGGCAAAAATAAACTGTTTCCACATTTTCAACATACCAGTTTATCAGGCAATGTCACTGACACAGAGTATCTGGAGCTCATGAAAAACCTTCAATGATAATTTTCATGAAGTTCTCCTTAACAACATAATAATATATGGGTTGGGGATGTGATGGCTCAGTGACTCTGAGTTTGCCAACTGGAAAGCTGAAGCCCAGGTTCGAGACCTGACCAATGTATCTGCATAGGATACATGCGTAATAAATCAGAAAATCAATATGGATAATTTTCTTGCATTGGCTACTTACAAAAAGGAATTGCTGGAGTTGCCACATTGGAATTACAACTGAAAAAAATGACAAGAATTTTGGAAAAAAAGAGCAAGGACAGTATGAGAAAGCAGATGACAGAACTTTCTTTGAGGACATTCTGGAGATAGAGAAGTTCCCTGAGGATGGGGTTCCAGTAGAAGTCTGAAAGCTTGGAAGAATAAACTTCTCATTCTGGTGATTGACTCAGATTGGATCCTGCAAAGAAAGATGTTTCTTAAGGACTGATGAAAGAAGATAGAATATGAAATTGATTTATTTGATCAAGTTTAAAATGATAGATAGCGATTCCTGATGATGTTGAATGGTTTTCTGATTGAGATTGTATGATGATGGCTATTTCCAATAATGCTTAATTGTTTTTTTTAATGGCACTGGACTTTGCATTTTTGAAGAAGACAGGAAATGGAGGGGGGAATCTGTTTAAATATAAATGGATATATAAATATAAAAGGAAGATTTTTAATTAGGTGTGATAGCTAAAGTTTGTAATATTTATGTTATTTCTAATAACTCTTACAGGAGTTTTGTTGATCAATATGGAGAGATGAGGAGAGACAAACTTGTAGAGAATGGAGTGAGATATGAATGAAAAGGTATTTGGTTATATTTTAAGATATTAAAATTGTTAATATTGATTATACTTGCTGGGGATGAAAGGGAGTTCTATCTTTTCCTTTTTGCATTTATTTTTATTTAAATTGTAAATTATAAATAGATAAATTATATTATACAAATAAAACTGTAGTCAAACAGTTTTATTTGTATAATATAATATTTAATACAATTATTGTGAAAAAAGGAATCAGGCTTAAACAGTGGTATGTATTATGTAAATGTATTATGTCAGTGTACATGAAAATTGACAAACAGGATGGATGCAGAATGAATACCATTAGTTCTATATTCTGGGAATATAGGCTCTGTTTTATATCTCAGCTGGCTCACTATGACAAACTAACTCACTAATGATATTGGTAGATATTACAACAAAAAGTAAAGCCAGAAGGAAGAATTTGTCTCATTTTCTCTTGATGAACATGATCTAGGGGAAATATTTTTTTAAAAGCACTGGAATGGCTTTGCATAGCCAGAATTAAATTAGCATATAATCACAGCTTAAAGAAATGATTAATAAATTGACTGATTAACTTGGAAATCAGTGTTGTATATAGTTTAAATATTGTGTTAAGACAAAAGACATTTGGATTCAAATCTCCATATGTCATAAAGTTAGCAAAGTCATTTGACCACCCATGCTCTCTGGCCAGAGGTTCTTAACTCAGAATACCAAAACCTCTTGAAGGCCCATGGATAAAATTTTAAAGGTCTATGGACTTGAATGGGAAAAAAGTTACGTTATCTTCATTAAACTCTAACTAACTATATTTAGCTTGCTTTATTATTGATTTAATAGACTAACAAAGTGTTGTGACCCAGCACCGCAACCCCCCAGAAACACACACACACAGTCGTTGGGAGGCAAACAAAAAGGTTCCTTTTACTAATAAAGTTTCTTAGTAAAACTCAGAGGGTTTAGAAGTCCAAAACAACACAAACGGAAAGTCTTCAGGAATAAGGTTCTTTGGGTTACGTGAGGGTTAAATAGCACACAGACAAAAGTTCAAAGCAAGACTCATTAATTCTTATCTGAACAACTTGGCTGGCTTCCCGGAATAAAGCTGGCAGAAGCTGGTGATAAGATTCCCAAACAGACATAGAAACGAAACTCTGGATATGCTGCGGTCAGTGAATTGTTGTTCTCAGCAATGAGCACTAATTACCATGGCCTAATATAGCCACTGAAGGGCGTGGCCCAATTAGCCCTCACTGCTTCCTCCTATTGGACCGACGCTTACTCAGCCAGTCCTGTCTTCTGGCTGCTCTGCGTGCTCTGGCATTCAGCATGAGTTCTTCATCTCCTGATGAAGAACTCTGCTGCGCAGGTGCAGAAGGTCCTGGGAGATCGTCCTGCTCTGGCACCGAGTCCTCATCACCAGCCGTCTCTGGTGCCAGGCACATAGGCTGGTACTGCTGCACCATGAGCGGCTCCGCGTCCTCCGGATCCTCCAGACTCGGCGCCGGACGCGGCCAAGGCACAACACTATCCCTCACTGCAGGGCCCTTCCCCCGGGTCTGTCGGTCCGGATGCGGCCGGGACAGGAATTGAGCGTGGAAGGCCCGGACCAGATCCGGAGCATGCACGGCGGTCGCATCCTCCCATGTGAAGTCTTCAGGGCCGTACCCCTTCCACTCAATGAGGTACTGGAACCGGCCCTTCATCCAGCGGGAATCCCGAATACTGGCAACTTCGTATTCGGGTGGGTCAGCGGGAGTGCGGATCACAGGCTGAGGCGGAGCGGGAGGGCGGAGCGGACAGGCAGGACGTTCGGGAACAAGGAGGGACCGATGGAAGACGGGGTGGATCCTGAGAGAGCGGGGCAACGTCAACCGGTAGGCCACGGGGTTAATGACCGCTTCCACCGGGAACGGACCCAAGAAGCGGTGGTCAAGCTTGCGAGCCGGTCGGTCGGAGGGGAGATGCTTCGTGGACAGCCAGACACGATCCCCGACCGCCAGAGGTGGAGTTGCTCGCCGGGAGCGGTCCGCGACCCTCTTGTAATCTTCCTTGGCTTTATTCAACGAGCGTTTGACCAGTTGGTGAACGGCCTGGAGCTCGGACAGGAATTCCTCTGCCACAGGAACAGGAGAGTCTAGGAGCGTGAGCGGGAAGAAACGGGGGTGGTAACCAAAGTTGGCGAGGAACGGAGAGGCGTGCGTGGAGGTGTGCTGAGAGTTGTTAAAAGCAAACTCGGCCACGGCAAGGTATTCCGCCCAGTTGTCCTGCTGCTGGTTGACAAAACAGCGCAGGTACTGTTCAAGGATGCCGATGACTTTTTCAGTGCCCCCGTCAGTCTCCGGATGATGCGCTGACGAGAGGCAGACTTGGACCTCCAGGGCCGCCATCAGACCCTTCCAGAACTGGGCCGTGAACTGGGCTCCCCGATCTGACACGACCCGATCCGGCAGACCATGCAGGCGGAAAACATGCTGGATAAACATGCGGGCCGTGGCACGAGCTGTCGGCAACCCGCGACAGGGGATGAAATGTGCCATTTTGGTGAGCATATCGACCACTACGAACACGGTCGTGAAGCCGGCGGACGGGGGCAAGTCCGTGAGGAAGTCCATAGAGACGGCCCCCCAGGGTCTCTCAGGCATCGGCAAGGGCTGCAGCAGGCCCAGCGGCGCTCCAGGGGCGTACTTGGCCTGGCGACAGCGAACACAAGACGTCACATAGGCCTGGACGTCATCACGGAGTCGGGGCCACCAAAAAGTCCGAGCCACCAGGTTCAGAGTCTTGAAAAGGCCGAAGTGGCCAGCCGCAGGGCTGTCGTGGCACTGCTGCAGGATCAGGCCATGGAGCGGACCGGCAGGAACGTAGAGCAGGTCCCGGAAACGGAGGAGGTCGTCCGAAAACGTCCAAGGGGACTCAGGCCCTATCTCCTGCCTCCGTTGTGCCGCATAGGCGTCGTGTCGCTGCGCCTCCCGGATCTGTCCTCGGAGGTCCACGGGATCCTGGGTAGCTGCAAAGGACTCGACGGGCAGGACCGTCCGGGGTGGCAGCGGTTCCTGGGCTTGGGCGTATTCCGGCTTGCGGGACAGCGCGTCCGCCTGCTGATTCCGGCCACTCGGGATGTACGTAATGCGAAAATTGAAGCGGGAGAAAAAGAACGACCAGCGTATCTGGCGCTGGTTGAGCTTCCTGGCCGTCTGCAAGAACTCCAGGTTCTTATGGTCTGTGCGCACCTCCACTTGATGACGAGCCCCCTCGAGGTGGTGCCGCCAGATCTCGAAAGCCGCCTTGATGGCCAGCAACTCCTTCTCCCAGATCGTATAATTGCGCTCCGACGAGGTTAATTTCCGGGAATAATAAGCGCAAGGGAAGAGATGGCCGCCATCTTCCCGGGTCTGGAGCAAGACGGCGCCCACGGCAATGTCGGACGCGTCCGCCTCCACAACAAAAGGGCGGTGAGGGTCTGGGTGCTTGAGGATCGGCTCCTGCATGAAGGCATCCGTGAGGATCTTGAATGCCTCCTGTTCGGAATCGCCCCACCGGAAAGGGACTTGTTTCTGCAGGAGTCGAGTGAGAGGCGCGGTCAGAGTGGCGAACCCCGGGATGAAGGTCCTATAATAATTTGCGAACCCCAGGAGTCACTGAACGTCCTTCACCCGGCGCGGGGGTTGCCAGGTTTTCAGGGCCTCGACCTTGCCCCGGTCCATGGCGATGCCTTCTGGCGAAATCCGATGGCCCAGGAAATCCACAGTCGTCTGAAAAAACTGGCATTTCTCTAATTTCGCGTATAGCTGGTGGTCTCTCAACCGCTGCAGGACTTGACGGATATGTTGGATGTGGCTGCTCCGGGACGTAGAATAAATCATAATATCGTCCAGGTACACGACAACGAACTGGTCCAGCAAATCTCTAAAGATGTCGTTCATGAAATGCTGGAACACAGCCGGAGTGTTGGTCAAGCCGAACGGCATGACCGTATACTCAAAATGACCGTAGCGGGTTCCGAACGCCGTCTTCCACTCGTCCCCCTCACGAACACGCACCAAATTGTAAGCGCCACGTAAGTCCAATTTGGTGAAGATGGTCGCCGAGCGGAGGCGTTCCATCAACTCCGGGATGAGGGGCAACGGGTACCGGTTACGCACTGTGATGGCATTCAACTTGCGATAATCGCAGCACAGGCGCAAGTCCCCGGTTTTCTTCTTGACGAAGAGGACGGGGGCAGACAAGGGCGATGAGGAGGGTCGGATGAAACCCCTGGCCAGGTTTTTATCGATAAAGTCCCGCAGTGCGGCCAGTTCGGGTTCTGACATGGAATAGAGGCGGCCCACAGGGAGCGGAGCGTTGGGAATCAGATCCACAGGGCAATCGTAGGGCCGGTGCGGGGGCAACTGGTCCGCCTCCTTTTCGCTAAACACATCAGCGAAGTCTGCAAACTCAGCTGGGAGTGAAATGTCCGGAGGGTCAGGTACCGCGCCCGCACAAACCTGGCGCGTATGGTCCACACACTGGAGACTCGGGAAGGCAATGAAGTTCTGGGACCATACAACCTGAGGGTCGTGGGTGCGCAGCCACGCCAGTCCGAGAACCAAAGGGAAATGGAGTCCCGACGTCATGTAAAACTGGATGGCCTCCTCGTGCCGTCCAATGCAAAGGCGCACCGGCTGCGTGATGGCCTTAATCAGACCGGACAGCAACACCCGGCCATCGATTGTTTCCACCCTCATCGGCGGGTCCACGGGGCACAGGGGAACGGCAAGATGCTGGGCGAACGCCTCGTCAATGAAATTGGTGGTTGCCCCGGAGTCCACCAAAGCGTGTGCGGAGACGCCGCAGTCCCGGTGGTCAATAAAGACCTTGGTGTCCAAGAGCAGATGCCGCGGAGGACCGGGATCCACGTCAGCTGAGCCGGAGTCCTTCGGTGTGCATGCCCGACCCAGCGTCTCCGCTAGGCCGGGCGCTGGCCGTTTCCCGACGGCGATGGCTGGGACGGTGGAGCAGGACCAGAAGCGGTGGGCCCCCGACCCTTCCTAGGGCACGAGTGAGCGAAATGGCCCGGGTCGCCGCAATACAAACACAACCCCCCTGCCCTGCGTCTGTCCTTTTCCGCGCCGGTCAAGCGGGGCCGAACAGCGCCAAGGTCCATAGGCTCGTCACGGGGAGCCGGGGCCGACAGAAGTCCACGGGGAACAGGAGGTGCCTGAGCAGCGCGACGTGGAGCCAGAACAGCGGGGACGTCAGGTGGCGCGAGAGGCGCCAGAGCAGCACGGCGTGCGTTCCTCGCTTGCAACCGGGCGTCAATTTTCAAGCAGAGCCGCACCAGTTCTTGGGTGGTTGCAGGAATGTCCACGCGTGCCAGCTCATCCTGGATGCTGTCTGCCAAGCCCTCCTGGAAGGCATCCAACAACGCTGCCTCATTCCAGGCCGAGTCTTGGCTGAGGAGACGGAACTCACTGATGTATTCCCTGAGTGGTCTCCGGCCTTGCCTCAGCTGCCTTAATTGCCTGCACGCTGTCTGGGCCTTAATTGGATCCGCGAACATCTCCTCCAAATGAGTGCAGAAACGCCCAAAGTCCTGGAGGAGGGGACTGTTCTGGACCAGTAGAGGGGTGGCCCAACGTGCTGCATTTCCAGACAGCAGGCTAATTACAAACCCCACCTTGTCCCGGTCGTGGGGGAAATCCTCTGGCCTCAGAGACATGAACAACTGGCACTGGCCCAGGAACGCCGGGAACATAGCCTCGTCACCATGGAACTTATCCGGCATGGCTATCGGGCAGCGTGTCCGTTGGGCTGGGGCCAACGCAGGAGCAGCTGCCAACTGATTTTGCTGCCTTGTTAACTGAGCGTTCATGATTGCCAGCTGCTGCCGAAGTTGAGCATTCTCGTCCTGAAGCTGCTCCATGATGCAATCTGGGCTTGTGTGTGGTCAGTTTGGGCTGAGAACAAACTGTTGTGACCCAGCACCACAACCCCCCAGAAACACACACACACAGTCGTTGGGAGGCAAACAAAAAGGTTCCTTTTACTAATAAAGTTTCTTAGTAAAACTCAGAGGGTTTAGAAGTCCAAAACAACACAAACGGAAAGTCTTCAGGAATAAGGTTCTTTGGGTTACGTGAGGGTTAAATAGCACACAGACAAAAGTTCAAAGCAAGACTCATTAATTCTTATCTGAACAACTTGGCTGGCTTCCCGGAATAAAGCTGGCAGAAGCTGGTGATAAGATTCCCAAACAGACGTAGAAACGAAACTCTGGATATGCTGCGGTCAGTGAATTGTTGTTCTCAGCAATGAGCACTAATTACCATGGCCTAATATAGCCACTGAAGGGCGTGGCCCAATTAGCCCTCACTGCTTCCTCCTATTGGACCGACGCTTACTCAGCCAGTCCTGTCTTCTGGCTGCTCTGCGTGCTCTGGCATTCAGCATGAGTTCTTCATCTCCTGATGAAGAACTCTGCTGCGCAGGTGCAGAAGGTCCTGGGAGATCGTCCTGCTCTGGCACCGAGTCCTCATCACCAGCCGTCTCTGGTGCCAGGCACATAGGCTGGTACTGCTGCACCATGAGCGGCTCCGCGTCCTCCGGATCCTCCAGACTCGGCACCGGACGCGGCCAAGGCACAACACAAAGGACCTATATCCGTGATGGTGAACCTATGGCATGCGTGCCACAAGTGGCACACGGAGCCATATCAGTGGGCACGTGAGCTCAGGTCCGGCGTGCATGCGCACACCGGCCAGCTGATTTTCGGGCCTTCTGGGCCCACTGGGCCCATTTTTTGCTCTCCCCAAGCTCCAGAGCCTTTCTAAGAGCCTGGGGAGGGTGAAAGCGGCCTTCCCCACTCCCTGGAGGTCCTTCAGAGGCCAGAAACTTTCCATTTGCCGACTTCCAGTTGGATTGGAAGGCCCATTTTTTTGCTCTCCCCAGGCTTCAGAGCCTTTCTAGGAACCTGGGGAGGGCAAAAACGGCCTTCCCCACCTAACCCTAACCCTTACCCACCAACTTGAAATGGGCCATTTATGGCCTCCGGAGGGCCTCTGGGGGTGGTGGGGAAGGCTGTTTTCGCCTTCCCCAGGCTCCTAGAAAGGCTCTGAAGCCTGGGGAGAGCAAAAAACAGGTGTGCCATCGCGTGCCGGGAGTGGGAGGGGGTCATGTGTGCATGCCCGCGGGGGACATGGAATTATGGGTGTGGGTACGCGCATTCGCTTCCCCCCCCAAGCTCCCTTAACAATTGTCAATAAGAAAGACAAAAAAGTCTGGATAGTGAATGTGGCAATACTTGGAGACAGCAGAACAGAAAAGAAAGAAGTGAAGAAAATCACAAAATACTAAAACCTACAAATAGAAGTAGAATGATTGTAGCAAAAGAAAGCAAACATAGTACCAATGGTGATAGGTGTCTTGGGCACAATTCGAAAACATCTGGAGCACCAGTTGAACATGATTGGCTTTGACAAAATCTGCATCAATCAATTGCAAAAGGCAGCTTTACTTGGAACAGCTTCAATCCTGTAATGGTACCTTTCATATTTTCAGATAAGAACATCTGATAATCCAGGTTCTTGGGAAGGACTTGATAGGTGGATAAAAATGTCAAACCCAATCTAAATTGGAAGTCAGCTTGAGTAAGGGATTGGACTACAGGCCTGTCAAACTGCGGCCTGTGGGCCAGATACGTCACATGCAGGCCATGCCCACCCTGGCTCCGCAAAGGCAAAACAGTCATGATATGTCACGATCCGGCCCATGACATGATTAAATTTAACACCTGTGGACTAGAAGGTCCCTTCCAGTTCTATTCTGATTGATTAAACCTCTGAACTATGTGATTAGTATAAGAATATAATTGTATATGTCATCTAACTCCCAATGACTACACCACACCACTGCCCCAAACTGACTCCACTGTATTACATATTTATCATGCAAAAACATTTTCTAGAACTGTATTTGAGCATAATCGGTTTCTTTTGTAATTGTCTAGATTTATGTGTTTTATTTTATGCATCTAAATACATTTTTCTGAAAAAGGCTCTGTAGGCTTTTCCAGCTTCTCAAAAAGTGGTCTAGGACAATGGTCACCAACCAGTGGTCCACGGACCACTGGTGGTCCATGAGAAAATTTTGGTGGTCCGCAGAAAAATTATTTGCATTTTTTATATTGCACTAAATAGCAATAGCAATAGCACTTAGACTTATATAACGCTTCATAGTGCTTTACAGCCCTCTCTAAGCGGTTTACAGAGTTCAGCATATTGCCCCCAACAATCTGGGTCCTCATTTTACCGACCTCAGAAGGAGGGAAGGCTGAGTCAACCTTGAGCCAGTGAGATTTGAACAGCTGAACTGCTGAACTAGCAGTAGCTGAAGTAGCCTGCAATGCTGCACTTTAATCACTGCGCCACCTTGGCTCATACTATTTCTCTTTTTAAAAAATTCATATTAGTGGTCCGCAGGATTTAAAATTATGAATTTAGTGGTCCCTGAGGTCTGAAAGGTTGGTGACCGCTGGTCTAGGACATAAAAAGATTTAGAACCCCAACTCTGTGCCATACTTATTTCACTGGATTGTAAAGTAAAAAATAGAATAAATACAAATATTATTTGAAAACGTATTTTAACACCATGGTCTTAGAATGATTGTAAACACCAACATGTCCTTTATATTTTGCTCCATAGCTTTAGGAAGTTAAATAGCTCTAATATCTTTGGGAGTTTAAATATTATAAAAGAGAATGACTTCATGCAAAACCAAGGATTTTAATCTAGCTCTTACATTCAAACTGATCTAAAAACAAAACTCTTTGTCTTACCTTCAAGCCATACCACCATTATCTGATAGAATGTTCCATGCATAAAATACCAACACAAAGTAGATATTTTTAGCCCTCATAAATCTATTTTATAATTTCTGAGACTGGATAATGATTGCATATTTACTGCATGTTTGGATATACGAAAACCTGGGCATATGGAGATGTTACTGGAAAGTGGTGCTCGCATTTTGTAGTTAGGCACCCAAATATAGTAAAAGGCTTAGAGTCTTAAAACTTGAAATTCTGTGCTCAGACACAGCTACCTACGATGGTTGTTTCATCTTTTAATTACAATGTCTGTGTGCTTCTGGAGGCACCATTTAATTCCCCCTGACAACCACCCATTTAAATTAAAGTCAAATACTCAGAACTTTGTTGGAGAAAAGAGCCACACAAGAGATGAGCTAATTACCAGATGTTGTTAATTTGACTCTGATATGCTACCAAAAAAAAAAAAAGATTTTTTTTAAAGTAAACCCAAAGTGGCTGTTTGTTCAAGTTGACACTCTGTTAAGTAATTGACATGTGTGCTGCTGATAGGGATGTTCTTGCACTAATAGCCTCATAGGCCAAGCCATTTTATGCAACGAACTGTGGAGCTTCCCACATGGGGTCTAATCTTCAATGGATTCTAAGGCTAGCAGGAAAAATATCTTCCCACAGAGCAGCCATCTGAAGCCTGTTGCTTGGTGTTCCAGCAGCTAGTCTTATATCGGATGAAAAATTTCTATTGGGCTGGTGCACTAGAAGAAGAGGAAAATGTGAATGGTAGAACCTTAAGCTATAAGGATTAATATGATTCTCTAGTTTAGTTTTGTTGAAGAGAATAGTTCTACTCCAGGGTATTTAAATAATTTCATAATGGTTCTTCCGCATTATCTCAACCATGCAGATAAAGTCAAGTTACAGCTAGGATAAGCCACCATATAATGTTCCAGCTAATATTTTTTAGCTAATCAAGGTATGATTGGCAGTTACTGACATCCATACTGCCACAGCACCAGGTTGCCTATCATTTTTCTATAGGGTTGCTACTCCAAGTTTTGTCTTTGCTGTTTCATTGCCCCAAGTCTTCTAAAATGTAAGATTGTAATCAGAAACAGAAGATTTCCAGGAGAGAAGGCATTAACTGGTTGAACTATTTCACTGTTCCAAATCAATAAGAATATCCTCCTCCAGTAATTTTTTTTGGGGGGGGAGATATCTAGACTATGTTCATATCACAGTTCTTAGTGAGAGAAACTTGACTGCAATAATTGTCACCCCAGATCAGCAGAATCAAGGTTGATTCTGCTGATCTGACTGGCTAGGCAGTTTTCCTTTCCTCTTTCACTGCTCCTTGTACAGATATCTCTCTGGAAGCGACATGCTTGGTAGAAGAGGATGACATCCCAGATAGAAGGAGTATACTGATCTTTGGTCAAGAGTATATGATAACTGTGTTCCTCTGCAAGAACCTCCAAACAAGCTCAAGGTCCATTAGATATGTATTTCTTATCTAAGTTTTCTTATAAAACAAAGTTGATTGTAAAACTTTGGATCTGGATATATACTCAACTGTATATGAACTGCAATTCCATGAAAAAAAATATTCCCCTTAGAGTTCCTGAATGGCCCATTGAACTTTACCAGAGCTGTCACCTCATGGATCAGGCTGGCATAAACGTGGTGAAACTTCCTTTTCTGGAAGCCTTCAAGCAGAGGCTGGAGACCTCTTCAGAGATGTTTTAGTGGCTCCCACACCTGAGTAATGGATTGAACCAGATGACCTTTGTGGTCCTTTCCAAAGATATTTTGTGGCAGGATATGAAATGAGCAGTTTATAGTGAAAAATCCTCAAATGTATTAAATTGAAATAGTTGCCATGGATGAACTGGGCAAAATACCTGCATGGCAATGTGAGGGATTGATCAATAGTTAACATCTAACATCTAACAATTGGGTTGAAGTAATTGCTGTAAAGACAGTTCAGTTTCTGAATCTTAATGGATGATATATTTTTCATACCACAGTTGTATGTTGAACAGCATTGTTTATAAAATAAACAAGTGCCAAACATTAGCGTTATTTGTTCACTCATTTGTTATAGCTAGATTCTACAGGAAGCTCTGATAACATTCAGTAGTAAATATATGCAGAAAATGAGAACATCCAAAAAGAGACAAATACTTTGTTCAGAAAACATACGTGCTTTAGTTTCTTTCTGTCTCTAGACAAGGTGAAACCTGGGAATTCATTATAGAGACAGCTTTGAAGCCCCTAAATTCTATTTCTGTTCTCAAAGTACGGTATATCTGGGAAGAAGACACAGCTTGCTTATGAGATGTCTCTGTATTTGAAGCACAGAGAATGGCTTTGTTTAATAACTATCTCTTCACATCAGGTCAAATTTCTCATGTTTTGTCTTTTTAGCTCACTGAAAGTTTATGCCCTAATAGGTCCACCCATACTGCCGGACCACGCTTTCATGTAGACTTCATTACATTATTTGTCTCAGTTCAGAGAAAATCAATTCCTTTTCCATGCTCAGAAAATACTTCTTAAAAATATTTCAAAGAGATGGCAATAAGGTAGCATTATTTTTAGAATTTCTTTGTCTTTGTCAATGCCATGTTGCATAAACCAAGGCTATCTTAGGTAGGAAAGAAGTGTGGCTTATTATTCTACTAAAAGAAAAGTGGTACTGTTAAACAGAAGATTAAAAAAACCAAAATGAAATATAACATACCTCTGTAGTTAATCATGGAAATATATTAAATTTCTGTTTTTGAAAGATACTGCTTCTGCTCATGAGGCATATTGGGAAGCAAGCATCCAGGTCTGTTTCCATAGCTAGATGGAGGATTACACACCAAAAGGTACTAGATGTGCTGAAATTATGCAGTATTTTAGCAACATATACTTAGGCTATAAGCCCCACTGAACTTTCAGAGGCTTCTGATAGTGACAAAGAATTGTACTGCTAGATTTATCTACTGTATATAAGGGCAAGGCATAATCTAAACATTTAAAATGCATTACCGAGTTCAGCTTCTGCAGTGGGTCATTGCTAAAACGCAAACCTATGGTCTGCCTACAGAAGCAAAACCTTAACCCTGACCCAGAAGCAATTTTTCAATCAGTACTGACTGAGGTACAAGTTCAACCCAGTGAAAAAGTGCTGGAAGCAACAGATGAAGCAGAAGAATTAAGTGAGGAGGACCCAGAAATTTCAGATAGTAATTTGCCGTGGAAAAACGCCCAGGTATGCTAAGTGGTATAGCCAGCATTGAGAGTGCATTCTCTGCTTACCTTCATAAAAAGAATAAGAAACAGACTAAAATTGACCCTTTTTTCCAGAAAGAATGATCAAACCATGAGAAAACAATGCATACATATTGATTTTGTATGATAAAGTATTGTATGAATGATTTTTCTATGTTTTCACTGTTTGGTTCTGTATGACATTCTCTAATTAAAAAAACTGTAGAATAAAATGAGGCATGTGTACATATTAGTACAGTTGTTACATATGTTGACCACCTCCGTATGTTGACCACTTTCCTTCAGTTTCTTGGGTGGTCAACTTTCAGAGGTTTTACTGTATACATACATGCGTGCACACACATTTATTCATCAAATTTATATCATTGCCTATCTCACAAAGGCAGTATATACGGTATATTTCCCCCATCTTTCTGGTGGTTACTGACTGCCCATGCCATTGCACAGTATCCAAAATTACATACTGCTATATTCAGCGTAGTTTTCCAAGCAGTGAGAAATTCTGTAGTTCAAGTACTACATTTTTTTCCTGACTTTCCTAGGAGGCCACTAGAATTTGATGGTGTCGAAATAATTTGCATTTCTTGACAAATATATGCTGAGCATCGCTAGAGGCACAGAGCTTAAATTCTTCAATAGATAACCAGAGAAACCTAATACATACTTTTTCAGAGAGCTTCACTGATAAAAAGATCATGCAGGTATGATCTGATGGGTTTGTTGTAGGTATAAATTATCTTAACTCAGTGTATGGAATAACATCTGAATAGATAATCTGGTGGAGTCTTCCTTTTCCTAATTTTATCATTATCATTCACATACAAACTTTTTATTGCAGCAGATGAAATGCAGACATGTGTATCAAATGGAGCATATGTAACAAAATATGCATTCAATTAATGCTGGCAATCCCAAGGATTCTATTGCGATAAGTGGAATTTTTCCCTGAAGCTTCAGTATTAGCTTTAGCCACACAATGTACCATTGTCAATAAAGAAAATATATTATATTTGGGCTTTGGAATCTTGTTTTCAAGCCCAATCCCAGAGGTTTTCTGTATTATCAATCCGAATATTTAAGAATTTTCTTACATTTCCTACTGGTCATTTTCCCAGTACTAAGGAACTGTGTTATATTTCCCATGTAAATCTCCCCAAAGATGCTTATATTGTAATGCTTAATGCAAATAACCCATATGGTTATGAAAATCAATTTCCTGTTGCCATTATGCTGCCTTAAAAAAAACTAAGCTGGAAAGTAAAGTATAAAACAAATAAAATGAAAAAATATCTATGTGGTGGTGTCTATTTTTGTGATGGAGGTTGGTGATGAAACAAGACTTAGTTGAAAGCCAGAAAAGAAGCAATGCCATTAGTCCCATTTTGTGCAAGTACACAATTCCATGCAATTGGAAAGGCTAATAATCATACATTAGTGATAGGCAAAGATAGCTTTCTCACTGTATAATATGCAAAGTAGCCCTAAAGGTAGCATATTCATTTTACCACAATTGTGGTCATGCAGATTTTGATTGTCTGGAAATGTGACCAGCCATATGTATTCAAAATATCTCTTTTTAGAATAATGTTCTTTCAATGATTACACAAATATTAATTCCTGTTCAGATGCTTTCCTGAGCCAAATATGGTATGTCTAAATATGGATCCCTCTAAATAAATTTGAGACACATTTTCAAAGTGTTGTTAAAAACCAGAGAGTTGGCTGGCACTTTGTTATTTGGTGGGTCTGTATTTCAGGGAGGGTGGATTTTTTTTGTTTGTTACTTGGTAACTTCAAAAACAAAAATAAATTCCCTTGAGTTGAGCTGGAATCCAGATGCAGAAGAGAGGAGAGAGAAAAAGGGGATGGGAGAGGGGGAGGGAGGGGGAGGGAGAGCTCTCTTGTCTACTCACTCATGGGACAATAGATCAGTCTGGGACTGTTGAAAGTTTAGGATAGTTGGCTGCTATGTGACTGCAGAAAGACATCTTCATTTTTTTTCCTACTGCACATGCACACATATTTCATTGGAAACTTGGCCAGAAAAATCAGATTGAAATATATACCAACATTTCAAAATACTTTGTCTACTCTACTCAAGGGCTGAAGAAGAAATATTTTAACATATAAGCACCGTAAATTGATGGTGCTAAAGAAGATAATGGCTGATTTTTATTGAATCAAAAGCCAGCTACAGAGTAAGTGTTTGCCTTGTAATGGGGTCATCTCATTCATTGCAATGAAGATGGATGGAATAATCCTATATTTGAATCAATTTAAGAAGATTTCAGGATATTTCAGCTGCTATAATATTCCCTTGCCTCCTAGAAGAATTTTGATATCTTCGCATAGTGTTTATATTTCAGTGATGCTCTGTCCTTGTCTGAAGTGTGCTGCCCATCCTTCTACTTTTCAAGGAACAATAGAACATAATTTGGGTTTGGGAAACACAATCAAAACTTCTCTAAAAACCCTCACATGAAGAAAACCCTCTTCTAGCTGCTCCATTTATAGAACTAAAGAAGATTACAAAAGAAGGCTCAGGCTCAATCCATATGAGCACACTATGAGGCTTTTGCATTAGAAGGTCATTTAATGCTTCTTGTGGCAACAATTTCTAATGATGTCCACAATACACATGTCAGCTTCAAAGTCAGCAAAAATGAGATCTAGACCAGAAGCCTAATGACTCCAGGGTGATCTCTCCCAATCTGTTTTTTTCAGCTCTTCCAATGGCACACTCACTGACAATGTAACTGAATCCACCTTAGTACTGGTCGTCTTCTTTTCCTCTTTCCTTCCACCTTTCCCAGCATTATAGACTTCAAAAGTGCAAGGTCTTTGTTTTTCTGTGTGATCCCACACAGTATGAAATGATGACTTTGTTGTCATCACTAAAGTGATCATCCATCTTCAGCATCCTTTCTATATCACTGCTGCCCAGTTTAGATGCCTGATGGCTTTAGTTGGGCATACCCTCCAAAACATTGTAGATTTTAAACCAAATCTTATGCCAGGTTAGGACAGTTTGGTTAACCTCTGCTCTGTTAGGACTGAAGCTTACAATATTTTAAAATGCCAGTCTTTGTCAGCCTCTGCTTCTTTCAAGATAAACCAAATGAAAAAAGTGAAGCCGCTTTCCCCCATGTAATAGAATTCAGATGTGTTAGATTTTAGTTCTTTTAATCCTCTAGCCAGCATAGTTTGAAGTTAAGACCAGCATTTCTGGAAGGCCTAGGCAGAGGTGGGTTCGGACCGGTTCAGACCGGTTTTATGGAAACGGTAGTAACTTGGTGGCCTGGGTCGCTAGAACCGGCAGCGACCGAGGCCTGCCACGCCCCTGAACCGGCTCTCTCGGCAGCGCCATAGGGGCCGCCATCTTGTTTTTTGCTTCTGCGCATGCGCAAAGCTGGTTTTTTAGCACTGTGCATGCATGCCCACGTGCTGCGCCCGCCCGCGCAACACGTCAAGGAGTGAACCGGTAGTGCAGAAAACCAGAACCCACCCCTGGGCCTAGGTAAGGGAAAACCAAATTAAGCATCCCTGCAAGCGCTAGTTAAATATTTCTGTGGTTTATGGAAGCAATGACATCTTATTCATAGATTCATAAAACAAAACTGGCCATTCAAATTACATGAGTGCCTTGGGAAAATGAGACGTAGCTTTAGCTGTAACAGCTATTTTTATGCACACTGTCACCTTGTTCGGTGCATGGCTGCTTTATTTTTATGTGCATGGCTCTGTTCTTTTGACTCTTGTCTTTGCTTATTTTTTTCTGGTTCCCCATAGACACGTAATTTATGGAGATCACTAATTGCTAAAAAGTGTTTAGATGGATCTGAGATATTTGTGCTGTCTACTCCTATAAACCAAAAGTAAAGCTGAGCAAGTTAGAATCGTCACATCTACTTGCAGAAGATCACACAAGGGTAGACTTTTAGAATATCCCCAAAATAAATTTCTTAGTAATTACTCTCCATTATAGCTATATACCAATAACTATTATTCCATCCCAGTCCTGGCTGGTACTGTATATTCAGTACATACATACAAAACAGCATGGGGCATCCCTTTGCATTGAAACACTCAAAAGGAATTTTAGGGTGATACTTTCTAAGCCCTTTGGATCATTCTATGGAAATGCTGAGTGCATTGTAATAATAACTATTTATTTATTTTATTTATTTTGATGGATTTCTATGCCGCCCAATCCCTAGGGACTCAGGGCGGCTCACAGCATGTAGATCCAATACAAAATAAAAACTATCATTAAAATATATGACAATACACAATGCAATAGTTAAAATACAGAAAATACAAAAGTTAAAATTAAAAGTTAAAAGAGTATCTCATTCACCCCGCCTGCCGGAAGAGCCAGGTCTTTATTGCTTTCCGGAAGGCCAGTAGGGTGGGGATGGTCCTGATCTCTGGAGGAAGTTGGTTCCACAGGGAGGGAGCTCCCACAGAGAAGGCCCTCCCCCTAGGTCCCGCTAGCCGACATTGTTTGGTCGACGGGACCTGGAGGAGGCCGACTCTGTGGGCTCTAACCGGTCGTAGGGAGGTATGCGGCAGGATGCGGTCCCGAAGATAACCTGGTCCTGAGCCATGTAGGGCTTTAAAGGTAACGACCAACACCTTAAATTGGATCCGGAGACTAATGGGCAACCAATGCAGCTGGCGGAGAATAGGTGTTACGTGGGTGCATTTAGGTACACCCACCACAGCTCGCGCAGCTGCATTTTGCACCAATTGCAGTCGCCGGACACTCTTCAAGGGTAGCCCCATGTAGAGCGCATTGCAGTAATCCAGCCGTGAGGTGATAAGGGCATGAGTGACTGTAAGAAGTGCCTCCTTCTCCAAGTAGGGTCGCAATTGGTGCACAAGACGTACTTGTGCAAAGGTCCCCCTAGCCACAGCTGAAAGATGTTGTTCCAATTTTAGCTGTGGGTCTAGGAGGACACCCAAATTGCGAACCCATTCTGAGGGGGCTAATTTCTCCCCCCCAAGAACCAAGGAGGGACAGTTGGTCGAGTCCTTAGGAGGCAATATCCACAGCCACTCAGTCTTGTCAGGGTTAAGCTTTAGCCGGTTCTTCCCCATCTAGACCCTAACATCGGCCAGGCAGCGGTCCATTACGTCTACGGCTTCCCCAAATTGAGACGGGGTGGAGATGTACAACTGGGTATCATCAGCATATTGCTGATACCTCACCCCGTGTCGTCGGATGATCTCACCCAACTATTATTATTATTATTATACTGCTCTTTTTCAAAGGAACCCAGAATGCTATACTAAAAATAAAATCAGTACATTTTTAAAATAAATAAATAAATAAGATAAAGCAATCACATTGGTAGTAAAACAGAACAATGAAAAAGCTTGAATGTAACAGTAACAACTATATTCATTTAAAGCCATAGCTGAAGAACAAATTCATACAACCTCTTTGCCTAGTCCAAAGACAACTCATTATCTTCCAAGCAAACTTCTGCATGCCTTTGTCTATATCTGAGTGTCCTCCTGAAGCTGAGATAGCTTGGAGACATTTAAGGCACTAAGCTCTGGGAGTGGCGCCACTCTGAGATACTGTGTGCAGCCAATGTACCGTGTTTTCCCCAAAATAAGACCCTGTCTTATATTTTTTTTGAACCCTGAAATAAGTGCTTGGCCTTATTGCCATGCACTCAAAAGCCTGATTATCAGGGAATGTCTTATTTTGGGGAAAACAGGGTAGTATGTGCTGGAGTCCATCAGGGAGATGATGTGCTCTGTGCAGGAAAATCCTGTGACTTCAATTGGTTCTGTGGGACTACTCCTTTCAGTTTTGTCTTTGACCTTTTGACTATTCCACAGGCCTCTTTTGGCTGCAGGGAGACTTCAACTTGGCTTGTTCAGCCAGTTATTTAATAAACTGGTCAACCTGGAGAATGCATGCCTAGAAACTGACTTTGGTTTGATAGGGAGTTGAAAGTGTAGTTAAAAGGATTTGGTTCTTGTACTTCTGTAGCCTGTGTGGTTGCTACTCCCAAGGAAGTCCTGGCTTTTTCTTTCCACTTCTCATATTAAGTTCTTAGTTCTTACAAAAACCCTCACAGCTAACCTCTTTTCTGACAGTCTCACTCTTTATCACCTTTGACCACACATGTCCGGACAATCACTGCATGGCAGCCCTGTGATACAACTATCCCAATCATTGTCCCCCCCAATGATTGATAAGTCAAAGTATCAACCCATATTTCCAGTAACTAATGCAATAAAAAAGGGTAATCAAACAATAATGCAACAAGAAAGAAAAAGGGAAAAAAAAGTAGTGGAGTAGCTGGAGTATTGTGCATGTCAACTGGAGAAGACTTTTCACAGGCTAAATGACATTATTGGAGCTGGAATTTAAGCTAAGGGAATATCCAACCTTGGTAAATAAAGCTGTATGGATAGAAGCTTAGGAAAGAACTGTTTGGGATATACTGTAAAAAGGGCTAGAAGGAGAACAAGATTTAGGGTGGCATGAATTCCTGCCATCTCTGGGATAGGAGCAGGATAAAGCAACCCTCAAAGTAAATCTGGATCTGGAGCAGCTGTCACCTTGCAAATATTCTTCAGGAACTATCTTACCTCCCTCACATCAGCCCATCCCATGTAGTCAGCAGGGAACGTATATGACAGACCAGGTTGCTTAAAGAATTTTGACTGGTGGGGTCCAGGAAGAAGGCCTTCTTTGCTGTTGCCTTGCTCCATGGAATTCCCTCTTCCCAAAAGATGACACAGGCCTCCCTCACTTGCAAGAGGAGAAGGTGGTGGTCAGAAAGTCAAGATGGAGTCCACAACCATGTGATTAAACCCTGCCATTTTTTAATGTGTGTTGCAATGACCTTAAAAGGGGGGTGAAGCTTAGATGTCACAATTGTGATGGTCACCCTTGACTCATTTGATCCCCATGTGCAAACGAGTGGGGCTGCGCATCATCCCTTGGCATTTTATTATCTGATACCTGTCTCTGAAAATATTAAATAACAACACATGATTCTAAAAATAGGCCTTCTGACTCCATGCCACTCTCTTCTTAAGGTTTCCCGGATGGTTATGGCTGTTGTGAGTTAACCTTTTCTGGCATTTCACCGATTGTAATAACTGCCTTGCCTGTGAATGTGAAAGTAGATGCCCTTTCCTGCTGTATAAACACATATACATACACTCACGTATCTCTCCTCTGGATTCTTCCTTGTGGGGCATTGATCTCCTTGGCAGTATGCAAAAACATTCAGTTGCCTGCGGAGGCAGTCAGAAAAATTTACTCTAAATAGCTCTGAAACTCATTATTTTAGTGCTTCCATCCGACAACCTTGCTTTATCCCTTCTCCCGGTGCCCTTCTATTCATTCAGCACAGTCTCGTCATACCAGAATAACTCAAAATATACAGCAATCCTGAAGCTAATCAAGCTTTCAAGATGCCGATGCATCCCCTAAATTTGACAACAGACCCAATTGTGTTCATTTATCCTTTTTGAGCAGTGCTGTTGAGGGACGGAGTTTGTCTATAAATATTAGATCTGACAGTGCCATGCTGTTTTCATTTATCACTTGCTTAAATCAGATGGGTGCCACTTTTGGTATATATTGCACCTCTCTGTTATGCATAGTCCTTTTCTTTCCTATTCTAGGAACAAATGTGACTCCAAATGGTAGAACAAAGAAATAATTGGCCATTGATGTAAAGTTCCATCTCTGGAATAATGAAAGTCAGGAAGAACTAGATGGGAAGCATATCCAAGATCATGTCTAGAACATCAAACTGAAGTTCATTTATTTTATTCATATTTGTTGTAGCTGCACAACTCCAAAAAGACTAATGTTGAATAGCATGTTAATTCAGGCTCATAAACCTCAGAGTAAGCCTAACTCCCAAGCAAGAGGGCAGAAGATCCAGACTTTTCAATTTGGGAAGAGCTGGGAATAGGTGGTTGGTTTCATGGGAACATGGCAAAATCCAAGTGTTTCAGGTAAATGAAGCTATAAATCCACAGCAGTAGAAGCCCTTCCTTTATCAAAGCTGTCCCCACCCACCCCCATCACTTAAATCAGAGGGAAACCACGCAGCTGTATTTAAACAATTAAGTTTGGTAAACTGAACCTTGGTTAATTCTTGGATGTTATGTGGACCAGATGTGCACTGGTTCTATGGAACTGGTAGCAAACCACTGGTGATGTCATGGAGCCTGTTCTGTCAGTGCTGGTCTGTGGACGCTGCCATCTTTTGGGGGGAATGTTTTTTGGAAAAAAAATTGGGAGGGATTTTTTGCTGATTTTTTCTTCTGTGCATGTGCAGAAGCTGAGTTTCCGGCACTGTGCATGTGCTGCCATCTTGTTTTTGCCTTTTTTGGTGGGGGGGGTTATGAATTTTCAGCACTGTGCATGCGCGCAGCGCGAGAGGAAGCGAACCGGCGGCGAGGTAAGTTAGAACCCACCCCTGATATGGGCCTAACTATTTGGTTAGGTTATGATTCAGTATTTTAGATAAATCCACAAAATGGCCCCTAGGATGGCCTATATTAGACTTCTGCTCCGTGAACTTCACTGGCTACCAGTCTGCTTCTGAATGTAGTTCAAGGTGATGGTACTATACTATACTTTTGTGTCAAAAGCACCGAAGCCCTTCTGCAGTGCCCACCGTTTAGAACATCTTATTCTCTAAGGTTAGATCTGTCCTCACTCTTCTATCTTTCCACAGGAGCCTAAAGACCTGGCCCTACTGGCTGTCCTGGGAACCAGATGGTGGAATTCCATGCTGGAGGTAGCTGCTGGATTGATGACAAACTCCATCACCCCACCACCCTTGATCTCTGCTCTCTATCCATCCATCTTTTTATCATATCAACATATGTTTGTGATCTTTTTTCATTATTTATTTTACTGTTCTATTATTTTACTTGTGCTGCATTTACACTCTTTTCATTTCTTCCTTTTTTATCATTGTAAGCCACCTAGAGTAGCCCCATGGTGAGATAGGTGGCAAATAAAATAAATAAATAAACTCCATTAATTGAGTTAAACATAGCTGAATACAGCATCTGTGTAGTGTGCCAGGGACGCACTCAAAATAGTGAGCAAAGCCCGGGAGAGAAAAATGAATATGTTGAAGGAGAAGGGGGAACATCTAAAAGTGATTCCTAAACCAATAGTAAAAATGAAAATAGGTTTTATATCCATCAATCATGGCTCTCATATAAAGACTATCAATTCTATCTGAATAACGAATAGACAGATATAATAACTGGGAAATTGTTTTTTTCCCCATAACCCATCTTTGACTTCTGGGGAAAAATGGCAAACTGAAGATGGCTTCTCTGAGAATGGAGCTGATGACCATGACAGAATGAAAAGGGAGTGAATAAATCGACTCTTCATAATTCCTATTCAGACAAGGAGAGGACTGGAATCATCTATAAGTGCTTCTGATAGTGATTCCTCATCAGGAAATTGGAAAATAGCAGTCTCTTGTAGGTTTAGAGCACTGAGAGATGAGGGATCATCATCTTTGCCCAAACCATGGTTCAGTGCTTCTAAAAAAAGCATAGGTTCCCATATTTCTTTTCTTAATCATGTTTGGAAAATGCTTATTGATTGCTTTTTGGAATTTATGAACCTGCATAATGGTAAGTTTTACTACACTGGATGAGTTTCCTTCAATCCTTAATGAAACAAGTTTTATTCAGGTTTAAGGCCTTAAAAAGCTATTAGAGTGTTGATTTTGAATAGTTATAAACAGATTAAAGATTCCAGATGGATTTGAAATAAGATTTTGAAAAGATTTATAGGAATCTTTCCTGTGGGAAAGATGGCGCTATAAATGTTGGACAATAGAGGGAACTGGAAGGGATTAAATACTACAATTAAAGAAGAAAACCACTTAAATTTAACTTACTAATACAGAATGGAGCAGAATACTTTAATATTGAACATACAAAACCATTATTTGGGGGAAATGGACTCAGAAGTTAATTTCAAAAATGTCTACCATTATAGTCAGGCTGTATTTGAAAGATGACATGGAAAAGGAGAAGGCTTTACTGGTTAGGACTAAGACTGATTTGAGTAGTTCAAAATGATGGGCTATGTAAATAGTATGGAAGGAGATGCTATGTTGGATATACAAATGAAACTAGTTGAATAAAGAGTGACCTGGATAACTTTCTTGTACTGGATTTACAAAAGAGACTTGCTAAGATTATTAAAAAAAATATGACAAATAAAAGAAAGAATATAAAAAGATCAAGATTTTTGAAAATAAAAGGAAGGAATATAAAGTTGGTTTATTTGATCAAGGTTAAAATACGTATATTGTTATACCTCTGGTAGCTTTTAATGGACTTTTGCTGACAAGGACTGAACAATGAGGCTTTAAAAGTTTGTTTATACTGTAGATGTGAGATGAGATATGAGAAGAAGTGATCATTTGTTTTATTTTAATAAAATAATTATTTTAAAGTCATTTCTTTATATCTTTTTTGTTTTCTTTCTTTTCTTATCTTTCCTGCACTTTCCATCCTTTCTATTTTTCTTCTTTTTCTTAGTTTGTATTAGTTCTGATATCTTTTTGGAATGTTCAATACAATTACTATTTTTTAAAGAAGGTTTGGTATCTTTATTTCTGCCTTCAAATAAAACTGCATCTGTGTATTTATATAACTAGCCCCTTTATAAACTCTCTGTATTCTGTGATATTTATCTGAAATATCTGCCTCTGTTTATTTTTCTTCCTGCCCCAGTCCTAGGACTTTCCACTTCTCCTTTGAATTTCCTTTTGCTCTGTTGTGCTAGCACAGCCTAAATAGCAATTAACATTTATGTCAGCAGATTATCATGTACAAAGATTGTGATAGAGTAATAAAATAATAATCCTGAGATAGGCTAAGGTTCTTGCAAATTGTCCACAGTCAGAATTCCTGTCCGCTATCAATGAAATCATAAATCCTGGATTTTAAGACTTCACTTCATTTGCAATTCTTTTCCACTGGCTGGTTTTCCTAATTCCTTTTGCTTTTCAGAACAAGCTTTTCTCAATATTGTTCGCATATGCATCAAGAAATGTTTCCTTTGCCATCACTTGGCTATTTTTCAAAACTATTATCTCTGGTATTTTGCCGGATGCAGTTTACAAGCCCTTTTTGACTGATGCTTGAGTCTTGTAACCAGAACAGGTCTGTTGTTTGGCATGTCAATAAATTTCTTGGCAGAAAGGGCACCATTTCTTGAAAATGTAAAACTGCATTTCAATCTCATTTAGGAGGAAAGCAAAAGGCACAAGAAAAATATCTTAATCATATATTTTTTTCTGCTTTGAACAAGAGCTTTAAGTAAACAACCCTTTACCTTCTTTTAATAAGGTCATTTGCGACATCACTTTCTTGCTAGAAAAACGACATTTTATTTTCTGTGTTTAAAGAGTCCAGCGGCCTTTACACCAAAAGGCTTTCAACGGCCTGCTTCAATGCAAGCAGGATATGAAGAAGCACCTTCTCTTCTAATTGCCAAGAGTGACAACAGTTTCCTAGCAGGCATCTGCAAAATCTGTACCCTCCACATGAAAATCTGGAGCAGCTGATTTCTGAACACAAGATCATAGCTCCAACCTCCCTAGAAAGATGCACCTTTGACTTTTCTAAATAACAATGCAATTACCTTCAAAAGCTGGCAGCCAAAGTACGTGGTGAGAAATGGATACCATTAATAAGAAATTAACCGCCTTCAAGGAGCAAACAATTTATTAACCGGTAAAGAAGACAGAAATGAATTGCAGTGCTTACTGGACATTGGATAGATTTTCAGGATGCTATCATGGATATACAGTATTTCCTACAGATTCTCCCCTCCCTTTCACTAAGTCCCAGTGATGCCCTATATTTTTTATATACACAGAATTTTGCTGTATGTTTTGGCACCATTCCAAAACTCATCACAACACTAAGGTGACCAGATGTCCCGATTTTGGCGGGACAGACCCGCTTTTTCATGATTTGTCCTGCGTCCCGCCCGTCCTCTAAAAAGTCCCGATTTTTTGAAAGAATGCACGACTAGGGCATTCTTTCAAAAAATCGGCCTGAAAGGGCGGCGTGCGAGATTGGGGGGAGGAGTTAATCGGCCTGAAAGGGCGGTGAAGAGGCGCCTGATGCAGCCCCGCCCTCTCGAAACGGCCTGTGTCGCGGTGGGCGGGGCGGCCCGAGGGAAGGAATTGCATCCAAGATGGCCCTCGGGCCGGCGCTGGCTCAGCCGGCCGGGGCCGCCGCCGCAGCCTTCCCGCCTCCGGGGCAGCCGGGACTGGGGGCCCAGCCGCAGGGGCAGCAGCAGCAGGCCTCTCAGCTCGGGCCGGCCGTGGGCGGCATTGGCGGCGGGCGGGCGTCCCGCATTGACTCCTCCGGCGGCGGCTGGAAGCTGGCAGAAGAGCCGGTGTGAAACAAAACAAAATTCCAGGTAGGCTGCCGGTGGCTGTTAAGGGTTGTTTTAAGAAAGGATTTGAAAGAGGCAACTCGTGGGGCAAAGATGTGAGAGGAGGGGGGTGAGGAAGGAGAGAGAGGGGCGGGTCCTGTCCCCAGAGCTCTTCGGAAGCGGGGCGCAGCGCGGGCAGGAGACACCCAGGGAACTTTCCTCCTCCTCCCCCTTTTCTCCCTGGCTCACACGCTTACAAGTTACTTTTTTTCTCCTCAGTGCGTGCCCTCCCTCCGCCTGGGGTCCAACCTCCCCCCCCCACTCCCACACACGCGCACCCACCCCCACCCACTTCAGAGGCTCCTCCGTCCGTTCCCCCCCCACGCCGCCGCAGCCGCCCTCGCTCCCCATCCCCTTCACGTGCTTAGCCAGCCAGAGGGCACGGAGAAGGAATTCGAGCACTTCAGGAAGCCGAGCCGGCGGGACTGCGCCGGGTTTCCTAGATGCCTCTCTTTGGCCAGCAAGGACTGCGAAAGCTTCTAGGAAGAAGGGAGGGCGCGTAAAGGCAGCCGGGGGGGGATATCCTCGGGAGAGGTTGCTGACAGCTGTTTGAAGGATTGGCGTTCTTTGCCCTCTGCGCATGCGCAGAGGGCAAAACTCATGGCGGCTCCCCTAGAAACCCACCCCCCTGTCAATGGTGTCCCGATTTTTTTAAAAAAAATCTGGTCACCTTACACAACACATTTTGCCTAGAATCCTTCATCCAGAAAAGCTATTCTCCTATAGTATGTGGGAATGCCTTAGGAGACAAGGCAATGAGACATAATCAAGGGAATAGTCAGATAAAGGGCAGCATAGACCACAGCAGGAATGTGGGTGGAACAAGAGGCTCAGGAGAGATCCTCCTTAGTTTTTGGACTGCAAAGGAGGGAGAGATGCACTTTCAGATTTTCTTAATGTAATTTTATAATAAAGCAAAATTAGCTCAACTGGTCATGTTTTCTGTCTGATGTTTCAGTCTACCCACTGAGCATCTCACAGGAGCATTGTTGCAACACCAGCAGCATGTAGATGCACAGATGACCAATTTGCAGAATAGCATGATACAACAGGTGCCAAAGCTGGGGCAGAACTTGCTCAATTTCCAGTAGTACAGCAACTTGTGGTTCAGTTAGCCTCCTTCATTTCCAAGGGAGCTTGCTTGAGAAGTTTGGAGAGGACTGGGATCAATTTAGGACATTCGCAACTCAATATGAAATGTTTATGGAAGACAGACTGGTATACTTTCCCACTGATTGCACCAAAGTGACTTTTATCCTGAGTTTTCTGAAAACAGCTGTCAGTTGGGGTCTTTGGCCTGCCACACTTTATAGTATTTTAATGTGCATTCTTTACTGTGGGAATTTGGGAGGGGGAATTGCATGAGGGCTGTCTGTCTGTAGCCATAACAAATTCTTTCTAGATAGTCAAGGTCATATTTTGTCTTCGCACTCCTGAACCTGCACTGAAGGAGATGGGTGGATTCTTGCCAAGTTGGCAGTTGAAGATTGGTCAATGTGATGGACTTGGGGGTGTGGGGAACAAGGGCTTGAACTTTCATCTGGGTGGAGAAACCCCGGGGACTTCAGATTCGGGTTTCTCCCAGATGTGCCAACATGGCTCTGCTAATAAATTGGAACTTTGAGGAATACTTTGCCTCGGACTCTGATTTAATTCTCGATGCTATTTGGAACCCTGACAAGAGCAGCAGCTAAATGGGCAATCATATTCATTTAGTGCAACAATCCAGTGCTGGACAACTATCAGGACTTCATGCAAAAGTCAGAAGTCACTTGGGGATCCAATGCAATGCATCATAATTTGAAGATCCAAAAACTTAAGAAGGGACAGAGGAGAATAAGATAATGCATTTTATATTTTACTTGTTGGAGATATAAGGATGGAATGACCATTTCATATAAAAGCTGGCTGAAGACCTGACAGATGAGTTAGTGAGGCAAGGCACTCCAAATACTGGAAGAGCTGTAACAACATTGTGTAACAATAGATGCTCAAATGGAGGAGTTAAGGCAGGGAAGGAATGTAAAGGTGAAAAGAACCCACAGCCTGTCTTCCCCTATACTGCCCCTCAAATTTCCTCCTCAGAATCCAGCACAGGAGAATATATGGAAATCAGAGCAACCAAGAGATGCCTATTATGAGGAAAGTAGCAAAGGTAAATGGATCAGGGACTGTGCTTTTACTGCAGGGGCCCCAGGCACATAGCCAGATGACGCTTGGTGGAAGCTGAAGCGTCTGACACAGCAATGTAATGCAGAACTTCTAAACCAATGAAGCATGTAACCAGCAAGTGCCCAGCTCACTTTGAAGCAGCACACCAGGAAAACTTTGCTTCCAGGAGTTCGGAAGTGGAGCCCTAAACCATTTATGGAGAGCTGAGACAGTTGACAGTAGCAAGCATATGTCATAACTCCTGTAAATTGTTACTCTAGTCTAGATTCTAGGCAGAATATGGAACTCTTTGCTCTTGGTAACTCAGGGGCAATCACCAATTTCTTAGATGTAGAAACAGTACAGAAACTAAAGTTGCCTACTCACGCTCTAGAAAGCCCAATGATAGTCAAGGTGATTGATATTACTCTTATGAGGTAGACCAGGCAGGAAATACAGCCAGAGGAATTAATTCTGCTTTATTATAAGGTTACCTTAACAGAATTGTACAAGTCTAAATCAGCGGTGAAATCTACTTACCTTCCCTACCGGTTTGGAAGCACGTGCTTTGTGCGCATGTGCTTTGTGCATGCTTTTTCACCCTCTGTGCATGCGCAGAGGGTTAAAAACAAGAAAATGTCAATGTCCAGGTGCGTGGGCAGAGCCTTGCGCTGCCACCACTACCGGTTCTCCAAACCACCAGCGGCTGATGCTATCGGTATGCCCGAACCGGGGCATACCGGTAGGATTTCACCACTGGTCTAAATGCACTTCTCTTGCCATCCCCTTTACAGCCAAATAGAGTCTCTTCTGAGCCTTTTTTCCCATCCACATTCTTGCTGTGGGCTACCTTGCCTTTTATCTGAATGTTCCCTTCATTGTGTCTCATTGCCTTTTCTTCCAAGGTCATTCCCACATATTTATTTATTTATTTATTTATTTATTTATTTATTTATTTATTTATTTATTTATTTATTTATTTATTTATTTATTTATTTATTTATTTATTTATTTATTTATTTATTTATTTATTTAGTCAAGCATGTACAGTATAGTAGTTGTTGTATAAACATAACATAAGATAAAAGAGGACAATAGGACAGTAGGACAGAGACAGTAGGCACAGTGGTGCACTTATGCATGCCCCTTACAGACCTCTTAGAAATACTATTACATAGACTGAAGAAATTAGTAGAAGTGGTCTATGGGAAACATTCAGCCATAGGAGACTCAAAGCTCACTGCAAGGGAGAAATGACAAAATGGGCACTGTAATATCCTGACACAAAAACTGTAACTTAAGGCATTGAGATGAGCTTGCATCATGATGTTACTGCATGCATGATGTTGTTTTAATGTAATTTTAGTTGCTCCAAAATTCTATAAGGAACCATTATCTGTAATATAAATGCTGCTTTCTGAAGCAAAATAGGTATGTGTTAAAGTTTAAGAATATAACCTACAATTATTTCTTAGAGCTAAAATTACCCTAGAACTAGAGTGTCTGTAAGATTTAGCACTTTTGTCAACATGCCTTGAACAGCATCATGGAGTTATGATACAAATTCTGCCTCTGTTGTATTCATCTATGATATCACAACACATATACAAAATGTGTGGTACTTGCATCACACAGTGTGATGCTTCTTTTATAATTTGCACCTCTCTTCCCCAGTAGTGGGTTCTAAAACCCTTTACTACTAGTTTGCGCTCACACTCGTGTTTGCGCGCGCCACTTCTGCACAGAAGTGTCCCAGGTGGGTGGGCGAAGCCTCCCATCACCGGCGCTACCAGTTCTAAGAACCGGGCCGAACCGGGAGCAACCCAGCCCTGCTCTTCCCTCACGCCAGATTCTGCTGCTTAGAACCATCCAAACTCCTGTATTTGTAATGTTCCAGATTTAATTCCTGGCATCTCTTGAAAAAAAGATCACCGGTAGTGAGTGTTTTCATCTTCTTGAAATCTTTGAGACCTTCTGTAGCTCAAATTAGATGCTGCAAAATTAATGAGTTTTGATTGTATTGAATTTTATTATGCTAAACTGATTAACACAAGAAAAGTATGTATAGAATATGATTATCAGCATAATATAACTTCAAATTAACAATCATGCTAATAACAAAAATCAGGGGGGATGGAAAAGATCAGGAAAATTATGCTATAAGCAAAACAACTTCCCCCAAAAAATTCAACTAAAATATTTTTTTGCCCAAAACTCTCATTCTAATTTAGCAAATATATCAAAATCTATCACTGAAAATCTGAGTGTTTTGGTGTTTCATTATGATTATTATAGTCAACTCTCATATAAAAAGAAATCTAAAATACTTGATGTCTTGGTAAGATTACAGATATTGGAATATATACTCAAGAAGAACATACCATATTTTTCATAGTATAAGACGCACCAGAGTATAAGATGCACCTTAGTTTTTGGGGAGGAAAATAAGGGAAAAAATTTACCTACCAGGTATTCATCTGGCTAGCATCCTTAGTCTGGTCAGCTTCAGCACATTATTTTATCCCCTGGTTAGGGCTGAAAAAAAATCTTCTTCGAAGGGAGTAGCAATGAAAACAAGCCTGCAAAGACTTAGGGCTGGAAAAAAAACTTCTTCGGAGAGAGTAGCAATGAAAACAAGCCTGCAAGCAGGGAAGAGATGGGAAGATCGTTAGCACCTCATTAGGGCTGATAAAATGCTTCAAAAAAGCTACATTCAGAGTATAAGACGCACCCAAATTTTCAGCCTCTTTACTCCGAAAAATACAGTATACTTCAGCCACAGAGAGGCTGATCCAGACTCATAATGACCATACTCTTTATGCCAGTGCAAATTGAAAATAATACAAGACCAAACAATATGAGTTAATATTCCAGCTTATTAAATATTCTTGTAAGATGTTCCATATATCTGTTTTTTCACTCCTTCCTTCCTTTTCCATCCTGATCTTAGATTGTGGGAAACTAATTTCATATTGTTCAAGTGACCCTTCATCAGTTTATCAAGCAAGATATTCAAATTTATCATTTCAGAGACTGTATAAATAACTAACATTATTTTCATCATCAGTCAACATTCTATAAAAATGATTACTGCCCTATCATTTAGTTTCTCCAAAAGCTCTTTGCTGCAAGATTAGTATATTAATAACCTGACTTGATATAAGAAAGCTTCCTCAGATGTTTTGTAGGGCACTTTGTGAGGCATTGGGCTTCACTTGTTTCTTGTTTTCTCTCACTAAATGAAAGGTCCCCCTTTTGACTCTTGATCTATATTATCCTGACTAGTCACTTTTTATGCTCTGAAGGATAAAAGGTTATTGGTCAGTGGTAAAACACACGCTAGAAACTCAAAGAATGTAAGGCTATATACCCGTGGTGGTGAACCTATGGCACGCGTGCCAGAGGTGGCACGCGGAGCCATAGAAGCCGGCACGTGAGGGTTCCCACCGGCAAACCGGAAGTACAAAAAAACTCACTTCCGGTTTGCCAGTGTGCTGTTTTTTGCACTCCGGAGGGTTCAGGGAAGCTCCCTGAAGCTCCGGAATGCAAAAAACTACAAAACGGACAAACCGGAAGTGCACTTTTCCGCACTTCCGGTTTGTCCGTTTTGTAGTTTTTTGCATTCCGGAGCTTCAGGGAGCTTCCCTGAACCCTCCGGAGTGCAAAAACAGCATACCGGCAAACCAGAAGTGCGTTTTTTTCGCACTTCTGGTTTGCCGGTTTCGTCGTTCCAGGCTCCGGTAAGCCTTTGTGCGGGGGTGGGGGTGTGTGCGCATGCGCAGGGGGCAGCATGGGAGGGTGTTGTGCGCATGCGTGGGGGGAGGGAATGGGTGTGGGCACGCGAGCGCGCGTGATGCGCCCCCCCCTTTTTGGCACGTGAGCCGAAAAAGGTTCGCCACCACTGCTATATACAGTAGCTTTTATCTATCAGCATGGACAATACTCAGGGGTGGGTTCCTCTCGGTTCGGACCAGATTGCCTGAACCGGTAGCGACCTGCTGGTGATGTCATGATGTCATGGATCCGGTTCGGTGGGTGCCGGTCCATGGGCGCTGCCATCTTTTTGTTGGATTTTTTTCCGAATTTTTAACTGTTTGGAAGTTTTTTCCTCTGCTGCTGCTGCTGCTTGAAAAAGGGCCCTCCCTTATATTTACCTTTATTCCTTCACCCGAAGCACAGCTTATCAGTTCCTCAGCTGTGTTTTGGGCTGATTATAGCTACTGAGCATGCGCAGAAGCAGAATTGCACGAGGGGATGCGCACGTGCGCGTGAGCATATCGAGCATGAGCAAAATGTCATGATGCGAACCGGTGGTGAAGGTAAGTGGAACCTATCCCTGACAATATTAAATGGAAGTACTAAGCCTAAAACAGTCACTTCTATATTGACAAGAAAACCATAGAAATGTGACCATGATGTTATCAGAAATCAAGATCAACCAAATCTTCATCATTTACTGAGAGTGGACCTCTATTTGGAGACATCTTATATTTGAAAGGCTGCCTGGGTCAGGTTTATTTTTAAAATGAACACAAAGAAGCAACAGCAGAGTCCTTGAAGGGAAATACCCATTCACACATAGCCTGTGGATTGCAGACCAGGCAGGCACAAAGGTTGCTTGGCTACACTCTTCTCACTGTGGTGAAATTTTTATTAGTTTTAATTAACTTTTATTAGCATCTTCTAAACATGGACTCTCTCTCTCTCTCTCTCTCTCTCTCCCTTTTGATGATGATGATGAGATATTTATTTATTTATTTATTTATTTATTTATTTATTTATTTATTTATTTATTTATTTATTTATTTATTTATTTATTTATTTATTTATTTATTTATTTATTTATTCATTTATTTGGCATTCTTATATGCCGCCCAACTCCCGGAGGACTCCGGGCGGCGTACAACAGCAAAAAATACAAGAAACCAATAATAAATATGCATTTAAAAACAAATATAAAAATTAAAATGGTAATATTAAAAGTATACAATAACCATTCAACAATCATACATACTTGGGGTGAGCTCAATGGGTTATGCTCTACCCTCAGCCTGCAGGAAGAGCCATGTCTTAACAGCCTTGCGGAAGGCCAGCAGAGTGGGGATAGTTCGGGTCTATGGGGGAAGTTGGTTCCAGAGCACGGGGCCGGCCACAGAGAAGGCTCTCCCCCTAGGGCCCGCCAGCCAGCATTGCTTGGCTGACGGGACCTGGAGGAGGCCAACTCTGTGGGCCCTAACCGGTCGAAGGGAAGTGTGAGGCAGAATGCGGTCCTGGAGATAACCTGGTCCTAAGCCATGAAGGGCTTTAAAGATGGTGATCAACACCTTGAATCGGACCCGGAGACCGATGGGCAACCAATGCAGCTGGCGGAGTACAGGTGTCACGTGGGTGTACCTTGGCACACCAACCACAGCACGCGCAGCCGCATTTTGCACCAACTGAAGTCTCCGGATACTCTTCAAGGGTAGCCCCATGTAGAGCGCGTTGCAGTAGTCCAGACGGGAGGTGACAAGGGCATGAGTGACCGTGAGTAGAGCCTCCTTCTCCAGGTATGGCCGCAACTGGTGCACCAGGCGAACCTGTGCAAAGTCCCCCCTAGCCACAGCGGAAAGATGGTGATCCAATTTTAGCTGTGGATCTAGGAGGACCCCCAAGTTGCGGACCTGATCCGAGGGAGTCAGTTTCGCTCCCTCGAACATCAAGGAGGGACAATTGTCGTGGTCCTTAGGAGGCAATATCCAAAGCCACTCAGTCTTGTCGGGATTAAGTCTGAGTCTGTTCCTCCCCATCCAGATCCTAATGTCGGCCAGGCATCGGCACATTACATCGACTGCCTCCCTGAAATCAGACGGGGTGGTGATGTACAGCTGGGTGTCATCAGCGTACTGGTGGTAACGCACCCCATGTCTGCGGATGAACTCCCCCAGCGGTTTCATGTAAATGTTAAACAGGATGGGCGAGAGAACCGACCCCTGAGGCACCCCACATGATAGGGGCCTAGGGGACAATCTCTGTCCTCCTGTCAACACCGACTGCATCCTGTCGGCGAGATAAGAGGAGAACCACCGTAAAACGGTGCCTCCCACCCCCAACTCGCCGAGACGATGCAGAAGGATACCATGGTCGATGGTATCGAACGCTGCTGAGAGGTCAAGTAGCACCAGGATGGAGGAATTACCCCCATCCCGGGCCCGCCAGAGATCATCCATCAGAGCGACCAAGGCAGTTTCTGTACTGTAGCCACGCCTGAAACCCGACTGATAAGGATCTAGATGATCTGTTTCATCCAGAAGCTGCAGAAGCTGAGTAACCACCACCTTCTCAACAACTTTCCCAAGAAAGGGCAAGTTGGAGACTGGACGATAGTTCTTCAAGTCAGCTGGATCCAGGGAAGGCTTCTTCAGGAGGGGTCTCACCACCGCAATTTTTAATGACTGCAGTACGGATCCCTCCCTCAGAGAAGCGGTGACCACCGCCCGGATCCAGCTGCATGCCACCTCTCTGCTGGCCGAAACCAACCAGGAGGGGCACGGGTCCAATAAACAGGTGGAGGTACCCATCGCCCCCACCGCTCTGTCCACATCTTCAGGAGAAACAGGCCCAAACTCTTCCCATAATGGTGAACTAAGACTAGCCCCTGTCACCTCTATGGACTCTGCCCAGCTAGAGTCCAGGTTTGACCGAATCTGAGCGACTTTATCCGACAGAAACTCAGCAAATTCCTCAGCTCTGCCTTGTAAGTGTTCCTCGCCCCCCCCCTTTGGCAAGGAGGGAGCGAGTCACCCTAAACAAGGCGGCCGGGCGAGAATCCGCGGACGCAATAAGAGCGGAAAAATAAGATCGTTTTGCCGCCCTTATCGCCACTAAATAAGATCTGATGTAAATTCTTAATAGTGTTCGATCAGACTCGGTTTTGCTGGCTCTCCAGCGGCGTTCTAGATGTCTCTTCTGGCGTTTCATCTCCCGGAGCTCCTCGGTAAACCAGGGAGCTTTCCGGGATCCACTGCCGTGGAGAGGTCGCTTAGGCGCAATTCGGTCTAATGCCCCTGATGCTGCGGTGTTCCAAGCAGCCACCAGGGAGTCAGCCGAGTTGTGTACCAGGGTTTCAGGTATTTCCCCGAGCTCCCTCTGGAATCCTTCCGGTTCCATTAGGTGCCTGGGGCAGAACCACCTAGTCGGTCCCACCTCCCTGCAGGGGAGGAGTGGGGCTGCGAAATCCAACCTCAGTAGGAAATGATCTGACCATGACAGTGGGATGATGACTATATCCCTGATCTTCAGATCATCTCTCCACTGCCCCGAAAGAAAGACTAGGTCGAGCGTGTGACCGCCCTCATGAGTCGGACCCTGGATTACTTGGGTCAGGTCCATGGTTGTCATGGAATCCATGAACTCCTGAGCCACCCCGGAGGTTTCGCCAGCCGATGGCAAGTTGAAATCCCCCAGGACCATAAGCCTAGGGAACTCAACTGCCAAGCCGGCTACTGCCTCAAGTAGCTCAGGCAGGGCCTTGCTTACGCAGCTGGGAGGCAGGTACGTTAAGAAAAGGCCCACCTGTACCCCTAAGTCCAACTTCAAAAGGAGCGTCTCACACCCAACAATCTCCGGGGCAGGGATCCTACGAGGGTACAGACTTCCGCGCGTTATTATTGCCACTCCTCCCCCCCTTCCCTGGGGTCGCGAATGGTGCTGCACCGAGAAACCAGGTGGGCATATTTCAGAGAGAGCTACTCCCCCCTCTTGACCCAGCCAGGTCTCGGTAACGCATACCAGGTCTGCCCCCTCCTCCGTGATTAAATCACATATCAGGGGGGCTTTGTTGGTAATTGACCTGGTGTTAAGCAGCAGCATCCTGAACCCAGGGCCCTGAGAACCCTGGTTGCCAGGTGTCCGGGTTGAGCAAGATGGAACTGAATCAGAGGGGCCAGAACAAGGGATTGCTTGTAGACAGCGAGGTCTTATTCCCCAAGAGCGGCCCACCCCTCTGCTCCCGCCATATCTGCCTCTTCCCATTATGACCGAGATGTTCCGGCTCTCTTCCCCACCAGAGACCCCCTCCCCCTCCCTGCTGGTCCCCCCCCCTTTCCTGCAGGCCATACATACCATTCTCTCCGGCCAGGGTAATTTCGTCCCATCCTCCACCGCTTCTGTTACTACACTCAGTGGGTGGGGGTGGAAATCCAGTCCCTGACTCTTCCATTTTTAATAATCATGCAACACATATATATCCATCTCACTCATCCACAATCCACATTCAAACCCCAATCACACTTCGGAGAAGGAGGGAGCAAATTAAAATAGGATTAAAACGGAAGGCAAAGTCCTCCACATGAGGAAGGTGCGTGCTAGGGGAGCAAGTTCTGCACATTTCCTCAGCTTTCCAGAATGTTCTAAGAGCTAAGAGGGAGAGAGGTCTCCCTTCTTTCCCTAGCCTTGAGGGAACCAAAGTTCCTGTCTCCATAATCTGCAATTGTCCTCCAGTCCGGAACGGGTTCCACATTTTCCAAACAGTCGCTGGTTCGATTTACATAGCCCAAGAATAGCAATGGGGGGGGGGTCGGAACGTACAGAAGCCTGCACAGTTGATCAAATGCAGGCACCTCTCCCCCGTGACGGCCAGTCCCCGGAAAAAGACCAGATGATAAAGGGGAACCTCTCGGGATCCTACTGACTGATTTAAACCGTCTGTTTTATATTAGTTCCTTCTGGGCTTTCCAGTTCTTTCAGCCTTCTGAGCAGAGCAAGAGCAGCGGTGGCAGGAGCTCCAAAAATCAATAAATTGGAGGGTGCTAATACTCAGTCAGCTCCAGCATTCGGGGCAAACAATTCCAAAAATGGCCCCGGCTGATTTTCAAAAGCAGCCCATCTCCGTCCACAGCCAGAGAGGGGGGGGGAAATAATCCACTCCCAGAGGTGGGCTTGCCGCCATAAATCCTCGCAGCAGAAAGTGGCAGACGTAGATGGATAGCAGAAACAGGAAACTCAAGAATCACAGAAGCCGAGGGAGGCAAAACAAAGGCAACGAAGGCAACAGAGACAACAAAGAGGGATGGCGAAGCTCCCAGCCGCCAATAGTCGGGCGTGCCGTCCGAGCTCGCCGTTACCTCTTCCAGATGGTATCCAATCTCCCAAAAGTCCGTTTCAGGCAAAGCACAGCAGGCACAAGCACAGCAGGAAAGTCTAGCTCAGCAGGATATTCCAGCGCCTCCCATGCCTCAATCCAAGTTCGATTTAAAGGCCTCCCAGAAGATCGGCCCTCACGGCGTTTCTGCACCAAAATGGGCGGCAGTTGAATGATCGGAGCAGGGAGAGTCTGGCAGTGGATTTGCAATGCAAAATCACGAGTGGCCGATGTCGTTGCCACCGTCTCCGAAAGCCAGGCAAATTCTACTCTCATCCCCAGATAATAGGAGCTCCGAGGGTGGGCTCCAGTAAGCTAAAAGCCGAGTTCTTACAGCCTTCCAAATGGAGCCAGCTCTTAGTCCGCCATCTCAGCGCCGTAGATAGATAGATAGATAGATAGATAGATAGATAGATAGATAGATAGATAGATAGATAGATAGATAGATAGATAGATGATAGATGATAGATAGATAGATAGATAGATAGATAGATAGATAGATAGATAGATAGATAGATAGATAGATAGATAGATAGATAGATAGATAGATAGATAGACGTATGTAAATCTGTGCTCTTCTTTGTTTCCCCCATGTTTGTAATTATTTATTCCCTTCTTTTTGGCCATTCAAGATGATCTCTCAAAGTTCCAGCTATAGTAATCTACTGTAATAGTTGTATTATATTAAGGTAATCTAATTTCTTAAAAGACGTATGCTGCAAGATTCAGTATTGCATCCTTGTCCATGCATAATATATATGTGTCTGTATATTATATGCAGAGACTGAGCAGGCAAAGCTTCCTGTCCATCTGTTTATAATCCTCAGCCTGTCATGTGACCAGGTTTATCATTTCAACACTTGTGTAGATTAAGCAAGTACAGGGGAGTCCTTGTTTTCCATTTGGCCTGCAGAAAGGTTAATGGACAATGTCAATAACCATCTTCTGTCACAGCAGTCTGCCACTTTAGTCCCCAAATATTTCTTCCCTAAGTTGTGAATACAGTAGGAAATAAGGTCCCTAAATGCTCTTTAATAATGCCAGGGGCTGGCATTTTCTTCATCTAATGTCAACATACATCTTGTCCTAAGTGATGTGTCGAAGCTGGTGGGACAAGGAATTAAAGTCAGATTTTGTTCTCTAAATCATGGGCTACCACCCAGCTGAAAAAGATTTGAAGCAGCAGCTCTCAGAAGATTAGTTTTCATTCATTACTGAGCCCATCAATAATTCTTTTCCCTTATTCTTGGCAGATCTTTGCCATTTTGAAAAGAATCCCAGAATGCTATTATCCAAAGATACCAGCTCATGCTCTGAGCTGCTGTACGTCATCATGCCATATAACTCTGTTCAATGGGCTGAATGCAATGGGCCTGTTGCAAATGAATACAATTGGTGGACTTTGAAAATATTGAAAGTGCTGTGGTGATAGGGACATAATTGGGGATAAGCAACTGTGATAAAACTGTGGCAGCTGGGAAGAGCTGTACAAAATGACTTAGAGTAGACAAGTTGTTCCAAGGATGAGATCAGGACACAATTCCCCACTCTCATTCCAATCATTTTATTATTTTAAAAGCAGCATTTCTTATACTGTAGGATGTTGGTGAAGGTTGCCAACAAAGATGTCTTTAAACAGAGGATGAGCTATGTTGATGAAGTCTCCTCTATCCTTGCTTCTGAATTCAAGATGCTAGTAATAACAGTGCAAGGGAGCTATTGTATTTATGTTCTTCTTGTGGGCTTCTCATACACGGTAACAAAAAAAACCTGAGTGCTGAAGTTTATATAATTTTTAATTTGATCTTTTTGTGGTTTCCGCTATCAAATATGAAATAGACTTCTGCCATGTTGATCTCTTTGCCAATGCAAAGGTGATGACAAATCTTTCCTTGATTGTACAAAGGATTCAAAGGACGTGGCTGGATAAACACTTGGGGGAGGGGGATGAATATCACAAAAGTGAAGATGACAGTTGCAACTGTTTAAACAAAGCCCACTTTTTATCATGCATCTGCTGTTCATGCCCTACGTGATAATGGGGATAGAGCTTTGATCATGCATTTCTGTCTGCCATCTTGATTTTTGTAATGTCAGGTGGGAACGGGGTGGTGGTGGGAGAGATGCTGCCTAAGGAATGATCAAATGAAAACATAGCTCACTGCTGCATAATAGTCACAGAAAGAGGCCCCAAAGGGACCCTCCCTAGCTTTTCAAACTACATAGGGCAGTGGTTCTAAACCTGGGGGTCACAACCCCTTTGGGGGTCGAATGACCCTTTCACAGGGGTCAGGAGACTTCGCCTGGATGCTGCCATTTGGGTTCTTTTACCCTCTGCGCATGCGCAGAATGCTTTGCGCATGCGCAGAGGGTAAAAGAACCCAAATGGCGGCAGTGGGACGGTGGTTGCAGTGGCAGGGTGGGTTGTGCCGTGGGCGTGGGGGCGTGGGGTGGGTCACGGCCAGTAGTGGGTTCCTACCGGTGCGCTCTTGGCTATCCGTCGCCGCCGAGCTGAAGAAGCTGGCGGCATTCGCGGCGCGGGGCTTCCCCCGCCCGCTTCCCCGGGACGCCGGGATGCCGCCATTTGCATTCTTCTGCCCTCTGCGCAAGCAGCGCTTCCGCAGAGGGCAGAATAACGCAAATGGCGGCGTCCCAGCATCCCGGGAAAGCGGGCGGGGGAAGCCCCGCGCCGTGAACGCCGCCAGCTTCTTCGGCTCGGCAGCGACGGATAGCCAAGAGCGCACCGGTAGGAACCCACTACTGGTCACGGCATTAGGAAGATTGAGAACCACTGACATAGGGGGAGATTTATACCTTCAGACTTGCAAAATTCTGTTAATGTAGCTTTATAATATAGTAGAATTAGCTCATCTGGTCACATTTTCTGTCTGGTTTACCTGTGAAGGCTCATAATTTTTCACCCTCCCCCCACAAACATTCCTCTAAATACTAAGAACTACAGATTAAATGCAAGCTCCTCCTTCTTCTCCTCTCCTCCTCTGCTTTATTTTCTAGACACCTTCTAAGAACTAATTAGTTCCTGTTTGTTGAGTGCATCAAAGTGGAGGCAACTGTGTGGGAATGAAGTATTATTATTGCAAACAGGTGCTCTTAAGGCAGTGGCTATACACTTAGGTACCATTTTATACTTAATGAATGCATAATAATGGTTCAAACCTTGAGGCAAATGATCCCTTCATTTTCTTTATTCAAGCAAGATTGTACATGTTTAGTGTATGTATGTATGTATGTATGTATGTATGTATGTATGTATGTATGTATTTATTTATTTATTTATTTCATTTGCAGAGCTCAGGTGAATCCATCTTGAATCAACACAGAGTCATGGAAGACCCCACAAGATAAAAAAAAGATTGCTAATAAAACATAGAGAAAGAAATGCTTAAGGCACATATATACAGTAAACATTGGGAAACATATTTTTAATTCTTATAGTAATAGAAATACAATAAACTACTTAAACTGCAATCAGGCATTGATCCTGTTTGATAAAGATGTAGCAGTCCTTATAAAATATGACAAATATTACTCTCTTTGATATGCGAGTTCTTGATGGAGTGATCAACCATAGTAGTGATTCTTACTAAATAATTTCAGATGGCAGCTACAATATATCAAAACAGGAATTGATTAATCCAGCTTCAGATGGCCCTCTCTGCCCTCCTTCTCACGCCACCAGTATGACATTTCTGCACTCCCATTTCAGGCAATAGACAAGACCTTGCAGATGACCCTCACTCTGTCAAAGACCTTGGAATACTCATATCAAATGACCTAAGTGCCAAAGCCCACTGCAACAACATTGCCAAAAAGGCTTCAAGAACTGTTAACCTAATCTTACGTAGCTTCTTCCCTGGTAATATCACACAACTAACCAGAGCATACAAAACATTAACCAGACCAATCCTCGAATACAGCTCATCTGTCTGGAACCCACACCGCATATCGGACACAAATACATTAGAAAGTGTCCAGAGATACTTTACGAGAAGAGTCCTCCACTCCTCTACTAGAAACAGAATACCTTACGAAACCAGACTCGAAATCCTGGGCTTAGAAAGCTTAGAACTACGTCGCCTTTGGCACGACCTAAGCATAGCTCATAAAATTATCTGCTAAAATGTCCTTCCTGTCAACGACTACTTCAGCTTCAACCACAACAATACACGAGCACACAACAGATACAAATTCAAAGTGAACCGCTCCAAACTTGACTGTAGAAAATATGACTTTAGCAACAGAGTGGTTAATGCCTGGAACTCACTACCTGACTCTGTGGTTTCGTCATCAAACCCCCAAAACTTTACCCTCAGACTGTCTACTGTTGACCTCACCCGATTCCTAAGAGGTCAGTAAGGGGCGTGCATAAGTGCACCAACATGCCTACCATCCCTGTCCTAATGTTCCCTCTTATCAGTACCCATCTTATGTATATAAACAATGTTATATCTATGTATATTACTAACACGCACTTGACAAAAAAAAGCTAGACTTTTCTCTATGCTTAAGCTATAGATCACTCTTTAGTTTGGAAGTATCCTTCAGCACTTCCAGTAGGATGTATAAATTTTCCTAAATCCCTCCTGGAAAAATACAAATATGTGTGCATGCACACGGACATGCAGACCCCAAAAGAGAGCAATATTGTGAGCTCCCACTACTGAGATAAAAAGTAAAATCACCGTTTGGGAGAAGCTGGATACAAAGGATGCTAGAAAATAGATAGCAAGTGGTTTCATCATCATCACCATCATTTAATGACCCGATAATCCCTTGTGGGGTGGAGTCTGGGCAACTGAATGGAGCTAGCAGAGCATTTAATGGCCGGATGCCCTTCCTGTCACCAATGCAGAACTTTGTTCACCAGATATATTCTCATTCAGCAGAGAGAGAAATATCAGCCTCTACCTAGGATCAAACTCACAGCCTCCTGATTGTAAGGCGAGAGCTCCACCTCTAAGCCACCGCACCACTCTGCTATAGCAAGTGGTTTCATGCTTTTAGTAATTCATTCAGCTCAACCTAAAACAATTTGGTCCATTAAGACAGGGATGTCAAACTCTCGTTGTCATGGTGGCATCACGTGACGTATTGTGACTTTTTTCCCTTTCGCTAAACTGGATGTGGGCATGGCCAGCACGTGACGCATCCGGCCCGCGGGCCACAAGTTTGACACACCTGATTTAAGGGGTTAGCTTCCTTTAAATTATAGCACCTGAAGCTGACTCTATCAATTTTCAATCCATAAAATGGAAGGAATGGTGATTTGTTCTGGTGGATTATTGTGAAGCCTCACAAATAAAACTATTAAACTGTAAGTTGAAACTTGGGTGTATGTTTAAAAAAATGAAAATATTCAATCATACACCATCAAGACAGGATTCTTCCTGAAGACTCAGTGGAAATAACAAGGTTTGATGGGCTGAAGATGATGATGGTGATATCATCTTGCGCAGCTTCTTCTCTGGTAACATTGTACTCTTAACCAGAGCATACAAAACATTTGCTAGACCGATTCTTGAATACAGCTCATCAGTCTGGAACCCACACTACATATCAGACATTAACACAATTGAGACTGTCCAGCGATACTTCACAAGAAGAGTATTACATTCCTCTGTTCACAACAGAATTCCTTATGAAACCAGACTTGAAATTTTGGGTCTTCAAAATTTAGAACTCCGCCGCCTTCGATCTGACCTAAGTGTAGCTCACAAAATTATCTGCCTCAATGTCCTACCTGTTAATGACTACTTCAGCTTCAACCACAATAATACAAGAGCTCACAATAGATACAAACTTAATGTAAATCGCTCCAGACTTGATTGCAAAAAATTCGACTTCAACAACAGAGTTGTTAACGCCTGGAACACTTTATCTGACTCAGTAGTTTCTTCCCCAAGCTCCCAAAACTTCAACCTCAGATTATCTACCATCGACCTCACCCCATTCCTAAGAGGTCGTTAAGGGGCGTGCATAAGCGCACAATCGTGCCTACCATTCCTGTCCTAATGTTCACATATATTCTTACCTCTTTTACTCTTATTCATGCTTGTACTATTACATATATATTCAATCATGTTTATTGTTTATACTTTGTTTATAATCATATATGCTTGACAAATAAACAAATACAAATACAAATATAGCGGCCTCTTGTCCCATAGCCATTGCACTACATTGGCAGCTGATCTTCACCAGCCTTGAAGCTGCCATAGACCAATTCTATTTCATTAGTTTCGAGAGCAGAATGAAAAAGAGTTTGGATAGAGTGAGAAAAGTAGCAATGTTGCTCATCTTTATATATTGTCCTATCTAGTTTGATATTGAAACTCTGCAATATGAGCTGAAATCGCACTGTGTATGCGTTTTATATACATATATATGTAGACTTTCTAAGCATATTCTACTCTGAAATATATTTTAATGCACTTCCAGATAATAGCTAGATATTTGCAAAGACAGAAAGAGACACTTCACTGAGATCACACAATATGGAGATCTACTAGATTTAAAGAATAAATTGCATTTTCCACCTCTTTCAGGGATTCTTTCCGTTCCCACCATGATTTGAAATGAGTGGATCATCCAAGCCTCCTTCCCTGTGTCATCTTAAAGATCAACAGTGGTGCTGTAATCCACAACCAAAGTAGTGTTCACTTTCTGAGGTGAAAAGAACTGATACCCTCAGCTGATTTTTATGTAGTGTGTGTGGGGGGGAGAGGGAGGGAGGGAGGGAGGGAGAGAGAGAGTATGAATGAATTTTCTGTCCTTGGGGTTTTTCTTGTATTCATGTGTGAATCAGCCTATTTTTCCCCCCATTTGACAAAGAGAATTACTTCCAGTCCAGGAATGCTTAAATCCCAGTTCAGTTGCTGGCCTCTGAAGGTGTCACAGTTGTTTTATAATGACAAACTCTATTTGATAAGTAAACATAAACCTGTGCCGGTGTTATAAATCTGGGAGTAGGAAGAAGCATTCAATGAATCTGCAATCCATCACAAGGGGCAAGAGGGAATCACTACAGTTTCCCACATACCTTGTTGCAGACACCATTATGACATCTGAACCCACTTCCTCCCCTCTGTACTGTATGATAAGCCTAATATAATGATTCAAACAGTCCTCACTCTTTCCTCATCAGGGTTAAGTACTCTGGAGGTGATGGGCAATTGAGCCCCCTGGCGCAAGGTTATATCCTGCTTTAGTTGTTATAATATTTTCTTCTGGCTTTTTCATTTGTGTTTCCTCAGGCTGCTACAATGATGAGATTCAGATGCCGAGCGGAGCTTCTCTGCCCTCCCCTCTTTCTCTTTCACTACCGCTCTCATTTATTTCAATTTGTTATGCTTTCAGCATTTAGGAGGAAAGGAACGAGCATTATTGTATCTGCTGTGTTGAGCTGGCACGAGATTTTTGCCAATTGAAACTTCACTGATGTCAACAGCCTGATCCTATGCAGAGGTACACTTTCTTGGAACTACTAATATTGGATTTCCCAGGTCTGCACAGAATCAAGCACTAAAACAGCTGAAAAGAAAAGATGTTCTACTTCAGGAGTGAGTAGGTGTACAGGGTATGTAATGTATGTATACATATACAGTATGTACTGTACATATTATATTTGTAAACCCCCCTCAATCTCTTCTATTTCTTGGAAGCCTAATACAGGCAGAGCTCAAATTCTAACCATAATTGAGTTTGGAATTATGGTCATAAGTCGTTGCAGTTGTAAGTTGAGGCACCCATGTGACCGGAAGTAATTTAAAGCCTTTTTTTTTGTGGTGATTGTTAAGCAAACGTGGCAGTTGTGAAGTTAACACAGCAGTCATTAACGGAACCTATTTGTTTCAACAGGCAATTTTGCTGTAACAGGCAAAAAAACATTGTGAATCATATTTATGTTTTGTTGATACTAATGTTTCATTTACACTGGAACATGAATTCTATGTACTGTATAGCATTCCAGATGCTAGAAAACAGTACTCATTACCTCAAACTAGTACAGGCATTAGTGAAAGAAGATGGAATTTTAATCCAGCAACATTTTCTGTACTGCATTAGGGTGTCTGCAGAGGGAATATTAAAAAAAGACAAAATGGGGTGGCTATGCATAAATTGACCAGAGGTCACAGTCCTTCTACACAAAAATCCACTCCTGATTTTTCTCCACGATTAATACTTTCAACAGAATAATCAGTGTGTGTGTGGCTTTTATTACCGTGTTTCCCTGAAAATAAGACCCTGTCTTATATTTTCTTGAACCCTGAAATAAGCGCTTGGCCTTATTGCCATGCACTCAAAAGCTCGATTGGACTTATTATCAGGGGATGTCTTATTTTGGGGAAAACAGGGTACTTTTATTGTATGAGAGTTAGAAATAGCAGTTTATAGATAATCACTCAAAGATACATTTATGTGTGTGTGTGTATGTGTGTGTGCCTTTGAGTCAGTGTCTCAATTTTGAAAGTGGTTTGCCATTGCTTTCTTCTTAGGGCTGAGAGAGAGTGACTGGCCCAAGATCACCCAGATGGAGTCATGCCTAAGGGACTAGAACTCTCCCAGTCTCCCTGTTTCTAATCTAATGTCCTAAGCACCACACCAGATTGGCTACGTAATAACTCTAATTCTGCCCATCTCTCCTGAAGTTAATTATTCACTGAGCTGCCATAGTGGGAGGATAGAAAGGCTGCATGAGAAATTATTTTGGAGGCATATTCCATCTGGGAATGGAATCATTTTAGGTTTCTGGCACTTAAGATATCAGAGCAAATTTAAACATATGATGACAATAAATGTCTATTTCAGATACAAGGAGATAAAAAGAAATTAGAAATCCAAGCTCAAATAAGAGTTTCTGAAGAGATGCAGAAGATTAATAATCAGATCACAGAAGAGTCATGCCAATCATTATTATCAACTGTCAATTCTGGCTTGGAATTCATCCTAGAGAAATGATATGCACATAATTTATATAGCATTGACTACCACATTAAAAAAAAACTGGACATTCTGACTTACTATATCTTTTCCTGCTGTTAATAAGACTCAAGAATATTATTGATATAAATTATGTCAAGTTAAGTCAACCACCATAAACATATGCCTTGAATACCTTATACCACATTGTAAGAGAAATGAGCAAAGGTAATCTTAATTAAACTACAATGTAGTACAAATATTTTCTTTTTCTATATCAAAGTCAGTAATGTTAAACCAGTTAGCATAAATGGTAGCATAAACCATTTATGCTAACTGGTTTAACATTATTGACTTTGTTCTATTTGTTGCATTGTTCTATTCAAAGCTATTATTTAATGTTACGCTCAAGCAACTACATTTGGGTTTCATTATGGGTTCCTGTTATTTCACAATTTCTAGACTTTTTTTTCCAAATTTGTTTTCTGATCCTGAATTCTCAATGGCTTCTACAAATACAAGTGCCTTTCACTAGTATTCCATCAAAGTAAAAATGTTGGAAAGCATATGAACTATGAATGATTCACAAGATAGCCAAATCTAGACAACCTTATTGATAGAATACAAGAATAAGCTGTAATCATTGAAATGTGCATGATGCAATATCTCTTCCAATTATCAGAGAAACTGAGGGAAAGGGACATGCAAAGTGCCCTTATTTGGCCAACTGGGTCTCCCAAAAGAGAAAGAGAAAAGTGAAGTGAAGTGAAGTACATGCACAATATGCTGGAGGAACTCATCCATGCTATTCATTTAATAATCTGAAATAGCAGATTTTTGTATAAATCTCACTTGTTAATTCAAATTTGGAAGAGTTCCACTTATAAATCAGTTGATTTAAAATGAGCAAATGCCTTAAATATTGTCATGTACATCTTTTTAATTCATAGTTCCTTTTGACAATATATCTAAGACTCAAAGAACAGCAAATGAGTTTCTGGTAATCAACAGATAAATTTAAATCTTGTCTTGGGACATGGTTGTTCATGGGATAAAAACATTAAGTATGGACTTGCTAGATATATTAAATATTTGCTTTTCTCCTAACCTGCTCTAAGGGAGGGGGTTGGGGTAATAGTTGGGGGTACATTTTTTGAGCAGTAAAATTGGAATAGGAATTTTATTTTCCCTTGGATTTGTTTTCAAAACAATGTTAATCACATTTTATGGACTACATAGAATTTTCACTTTTTTTTGTCTGTGGAACAGAGGGCTTTGCTGATAGTCTCTTATACCCCAATTAACTTTACATCTAGGTCATTGCCAGAGGCGGGTTCCTAATTTTTTTACTACCACTCTGTGGGTGTGGCTTATTTTGTGGGTGTGGCTTGTCAGCCATGTGACCGGGTGGGCGTGGGCCTCGGGAGCTTGGCAGTGGCCGGAGAAGCAGGAGGACATTGCCCACCCGCAACGCAGCCCCCCCGCAGTGGGAGCAGCAACACTGCGGCAGCAGTTCTTCTAGGAGGCTCCGTACGGCCTGAATGCTTCTCCCCATTCGATGATCCTAGGCTCCTGCCGCCCGTTCCCCCTCCCTTCAGCTCGAGAAGCCTTGAACGTGCAAAAATGCCTGGGATCATCACCGCGCTTTCGTGGCTTCTCGGACTGCTGAAGGGAGGGGAACGGAGATAGTTCCTGCCTCCCATTCTTTCAGCGTCTCACGCGCTCCATCAGCCATCCTCCCCTGCTTGGACTCACTGTGGGGTAGAAAGGCAGTGCATGCACAGTGCCAGAAGCTCGGCTTCTGGGCATGCGCAGAAGAATTTTTTTTAAAAAAAATGGCAGCGCCCAGGCACCAGCAACCGACCACACCGGTACTGTGACGTCACCAGCGGGCCGCTACCGGTGCTATAGAGTGGACTGCACTGGTAGGAACCCACCACTGGTCATTGCCCTGTACAAGGCTGCAGCAGGTTCTGGAGCCAGCAGTTCAGATAGTTATGGGCATGTCTAGGTTTGCCTACATCAGGGGTATCAAATTCGCAGCCTGCGGGCCGGATGCGTCATGTGCTGGCCCCGCCCGGTTTAGCGAAGGAGGAAAAAGTCCCAATACGTCACATGATGCCGCCATGATGACATGAGTTTGACACCCCTGGCCTACATAATATTACTATGGAAATGCATTTGTGCCCATTAGCTTCAGTTCAATTTTTTGGGTTGTCATCATTAAGGATCTACATGGCTAATAATTTGAATATTTTTGAGATCAAGTACTTCAGGCAGAATCTGTTGATCTGGCCATATCAGGGAGAGAAGCCTTTTTAAAAATCTGAATACTGAGAGAATATCTTTTTCTGGAACCACAGTGTGGTATCTCCCCTACTCTGGAACAACCTCTGCCTGGAGAGCTGGTGTCCCTTTTTTATTCAATTCTCCAAAAGTCTTGAAAACTTGATTGTTCTGAAGAGCATTTGGAGATGAGATGGAGGAGCATATTATCCTGAGACAAAGGTGCATGGTGTGTTTGTTATGAGAGCTATTATGGGTTAGCTTGTTTTCCCCCACCCCCACCCCACCCTTAGTTCCTACTGTTTTCAACCTTATTTTATACGAAATGTCATAAACTACTCAGGGTATTCACTCTGAAGCAGCATACAAACCAAATAAATAAAATGGCAAGAAATGCTATAGCCAAATAAGTAGTGGTGAGAGGAAGCTCCATAAATTGAAGCAAAAAGATATATAGGAAATAACATATATTCTGGAACCACAGGGGGTTGATGTAAATGAATTGATAAAATCTTACTTTATAAGCTAGGCGGTTTGCTCATACTCTTAATCCATTTATGCATAACACACTTAGGAAGTGTTATGCTTCTTGGATCTAATGAATTTAGGAATTAAAAATAAGTAAAATAGCCATACATGGATTTAAATTCCAGAATAAAGGAAGTCAGATAGATCTCATGGAAAATGACAATATGTGAAAACAACAGGAGATCTTCCTTTTTTGCTGTATTGGTTTGTGGGAATGATCTTGGGGGACATGAAGGAGAACCACAGACTGAACAACCAGCATGAAAAAGTTGTCCCAGCCGACAGAAGTAGGGATGGCATGGGAAATATTTCAGAAGACACCCTCCCTAGTTTCCTGGTGAGTAAAAGGAAAGAAGGGGGGGAAAGACTTTCAGTGTTGCAAAATTTGGTTAATATAACCTAAAATAAAGATAGAGATAATTCTCTTGGTTGTACAGGTAGTCCTTGACTTACAAAAGTTCATTTAGTGACTGTTAAAAGTTACAACAGCACTGAAAAAAGTGACTTGCGACAATTTTTATAACTGTTGCAACATCCCAATGGTCCTGTGATCAAAATTCAGATGCTTGGCAACTGGCATGTATTTATGATGGTTGCAGTGTGTTGGGGTCATGTGATCACCTTTTGTGACCTGCTGACAAGCTAAGTCAATGGAGTAGCCAGATTCACTTAACAACCATATTACTAACTTAACAAGTTCAGTGATTCACTTAACAACTATGGCAAGAATGGTCATAAGTTGAGGACTAATTGTACTTCTTGTCTGGATTGCCTTGCAAGTCTAACATTTGCTTACTCGTATTTTACAAATGACTGTGAATGAAGATGTTTTACAAGCCTTTATTTTAATCTGCTTATATTTATGTGATTGTTTTCAATTTCACTATGCACAATGTTTGTTGATGTGACAAGATGTTAATATTACCATATACCGAAAGAGTTTAAATGAAGGAATGCATTCGTGTTTATAAATAAAGATGATACATTTTATTTTGAGGGAAAAAAGTGTTATATTCTCAGGGAGATCTCTGACCATTCATAAATATATACGGTATGTGGCACAGTGTTAGAATTCAGTATTGCAGGCTATTTCTGCTTACTGCCAGCTGCAAGCAGTTTGGCAGTCCAATTCTCACCGGCTCAGGGTTGACTCAGCCTTCCATCCTGAGGTCAGTAAAATGGGGGCCCAGATTGTTGGGGGCAATATGCTGACTGCTTAGAGAGGGCTGTAGAGCACTGTGAAGTGGTATAGAAGTCTAAGTGCTATTGCTGTATTATACTATTTCGACTATACCATACTTGTATAAGTTTTGACAGAGAGAGATAGTCATACATTAAATAATCCTCCAATTGACAGTGGTACCAATGATAACAAACATAAATTCAGATCAAGAGAAAATCCACTTGATTTCTGGAAACAAATTAAACCAAGGGATTTTGTCTGAGAATATTACACATCCCTCAAATAATTTCCACTTTATTATCCAATTCCTGTGTTAGAAATGAAACTTGTTTAATTTACTGTGATAATGATAATCTGGCTTTTAACAATATTGAGTTAAAAATTAGATGGGAGCTACTTTTCTACCAAAAGATATTTGTTATGGCATATTAAGAAATGCAGATAAGAAAGGGAGCAGGAGTTAGCAGGACTGCAATGGAAAAAAAACATGAACTGTTGAAGCTGCTTTAGTTCAAGGCAGACTGTGGATCTAGGACCATAATGTATTCCTGGATTAAAAAGAGGTCTCTGAGATCTTAGGACCGTGGTGGTGAATCTATGGCACGCGTGCCACAGGTGGCACGCGGAGCCATAGCGGCCGGCACGCGAGGGTTTCCCACCGGCAAACTGGAAGTGCGGAAAAACGCACTTCCGGTTTGCCGGTGAGCTGTTTTTTGCACTCCGGAGGGTTCAGGGAAGCTCCCTGAAGCTCCAGAATGCAAAAAACTACAAAATGGACAAACTGGAAGTGCATTTTTCCGCACTTCCGGTTTGTCCATTTTGTAGTTTTTTGCATTCCGGGGCTTCAGGGAGCTTCCCTGAACCCTCCGGAGTGCAAAAAACAGCTCACCAGCAAACCGGAAGTGCGTTTTTCCGCACTTCCGGTTTGCCCGTTTCATCGTCCCAGGCTCCGGTAAGGCCTTTGCGCGGGGGTGGGGGTGTGTGCGCATGCGCAGGGGGCAGCAGGGGGCAGCATGTGTGCATGCATGGGGGGGAGGGAATGGGTGTGGGTATGCGAGCGCGCGCAAGCACCCCCCCCCTTTTTTTGGCACGCAAGCCTAAAAAGGTTCGCCACCACTGTCTTAGGAGATAGAGCTTTGGGAGAGGAGCATTACATCAATCTGTACACTGCTTAATTTTAATGTGAATTCCAATGGGATTCTTAATGGAATACGCAAAACCTTCATATATTGTTGAACTCTGATTTGCTGATCAGCATGCCCAATAGCCTGATATTCCTGAAGGTTCAGTACAAAAGCACCTGCAAATTTGTAGGTTTCTCTTTTAATAGGCAAAAAAATGACAAGGTCATTATCACACACCTGTGACATTACAGTAATGAAATATGCCTTTGCAATAGTGGATTTTTTTTAATAGAAAAGTTGAAGTCACAGACTGAATCTGTTCATCTTGGACTGAATCACTTCCACCTTGTTTGTGCTGTGGATTAAGTAAAATTTTCAAATTCCAAGCTTGTAGTATGATTGCATGAACATTCATAAAGAGTTTATATTCTTAGTTATATACAAGCAAGGATAGGTAAGATGCACACAGCTCTATTCTCTCTCCCCAATACCATTTTACCAAGGTAATAATGAACAGATTAGAGTGGCACAGTGACCTAGAAGTGGAGACACTCACCTCTCACTCAGAAGGTTGAGAGTTCAATCCTAGGCACCAGCAGATGTTTCTCTAAAAGGGCACGAAGAGAAACTATGTGCTGTGAACTCCATGAAGGAATCAGGAAGGGTATCCAGCCAGTAAATGCTCAGCTCCATTTAGTTGTTCTGACTCCATCCCAAACAAAGGGATTAAAGAGTCACAAAAAGAAGAAAAAATCATGGACCTTTAGGCAAAATAGTTCTTAAAAATCCAGGTTAAAATCTATCTCATTTGGCAATTTTGCCTGGTAAGCAATGGAAAGAGGAAAGCAATGATATCTGACAGAATGAAATCTGAGTATAGGAAATTAGGGAGTTACTCTGAGATTTAAGGAGATATAATCTAATCTGGGAAAGGAAATCTGGCATTGCAAGCCAAGACAAGGAAGAAGCCATCTTGCGTGAGGGTACCTGGAACTAAGACCATGGAAAGCTTGAAGCAAACTTTGCCAAAGGTCATTATTTAGTAAAACTATCAGAGTAGCAAGCAATATAAAATTGAAGTTTTTTCAAACCCAAATGCCCATAAAACCTGATCTAGGTTTAGGCTAAACTGTTAAACGATAGTTGCCTAACTTTGCTCTACAAGGCTAAGGAAATGGAGGCTTTACAATAGCCAGACAGGGAGAGGAATGCCAAACTCTCAGCCAGGTTAAATGAAAATATACCTGCCATATACAGGTATGTTATATTTTGGATCAAAGCCAGATGGCAACTAATTTCAGGACTGCTAGCAAGCTAAATATCATGGCAATTAGTTAAGGTTACCAGATGTCCCGATTTTGGTGGGACAGACCCGCTTTTTAATCATTTGTCCCGCGTCCCGCCCGCCCTCTTAAAAAGTCCCGATTTTTTAAAACAATGCCCGACTAGGGCATTCTTTCAAAAAATCGGCCTGCAGGCACTCGAGGACGGCCAGGTTGGGCCCAGCCGCAGGGGCAGCAGCAGCAGCAGCAGGCCCTCTCAAAATCGGGACATCTGGTCACCTTAAGCTACTGGGGAAAGTCCAGGTAGGACGCGCGTCTCTTGCTGGGGGTTGGGCGGGCAGGGCAGGACTGGCGGGCGGGACAGGGGGCACGTCCTACCTGGGACTTTTCCCAGTAGTTCCAGTCGCGTTCCTTGCTAAGCGCCCAGAGCAGAGCAGCCCCTTCCAAAAGATCGCGAGACGTTATCTTTTGGAAGGGGCTGCTCTGCTCTGGGTGCTTAGCAAGGAATGCGACTGGAGCTACTGGGGAAAGTCCAGGTAGGACGCGCGTCTCTTGCTGGGGGTTGGGCGGGCAGGGCAGGACTGGCGGGCGGGACGGGGCGCGCGTCCTACCTGGGACTTTTCCCAGTAGTTCCAGTCGCGTTCCTTGCTAAGCGCCCAGAGCAGAGCAGCCCCTTCCAAAAGATTGCGAGACGTTATCTTTTGGAAGGGGCTGCTCTGCTCTGGGCGCTTAGCAAGGAACGCGACTGGAGCTACTGGGGAAAGTCCAGGTAGGACGCGCGTCTCTTGCTGGGGGTTGGGCGGGCAGGGCAGGACTGGCGGGCGAGACGGGGCGCGCGTCCTACCTGGGACTTTTCCCAGTAGTTCCAGTCGCGTTCCTTGCTAAGCACCCAGAGCAGAGCAGCCCCTTCCAAAAGATCGCGAGACGTTATCTTTTGGAAGGGGCTGCTCTGCTCTGGGCGCTTAGCAAGGAACGCGACTGGAGCTACTGGGGAAAGTCCAGGTAGGACGCGCGTCTCTTGCTGGGGGTTGGGCGGGCAGGGCAGGACTGGCGGGCAGGACGGGGCGCGCGTCCTACCTGGGACTTTCCCCAGTATTAAGAGTTTTAAGAATTAAAACAGCGCACCGAGAGCGTCACCTGACGGTTGTAAGGATCTTGCCTGCCAGCCAGCCCAAGCCATTGCGGCCTCCCCCCCCATCTGGACGCCAACATTTGCCTTCTTTTGCCCTCTGCGCATGCGCAGAGGGCAAAACTCAAATGGAGAAACCCACCCCCGTCAATGGTGTCCCGCTTGAAGAAAAAAAAATCTGGTCACTTTGCAATTAGTACTTATATTTAGATATAGGTAGCTCAGTTGGAGTTAGATTTTTCTATCAGAAAGCATTGTTTTGACATGACAGTAGAATCAGCATTAGAAATAATGAGAAAGACCATTCAGGAAATAGGGTAATAGCCCAGATTGCTACTAGTTGCCATTGTGTCATTACAACGCTTGGGGTCATAACTGCAGAATGCTAAAAATTGAGTGGGGGGGGGGAGAGAGAGGGCTACTTATCCTTGTTAAAAGGAAGTCAAGAGAATCCAGTTGCTATGGATTCATGTCTTTGAATTCCATTTCCATGGGAATTCACGGAGCAGGTCATCCTATCAGGTGACTAATCACCAAGCAACTGTGCTCCAAGAACAGTGTTTAACATATCTTGAGCTTGTGGTAAATTACTTACACCTGAAATATCCTGAGCAGCAGTTAAAAAAAAAACCAGAATGACTGTCAATTACTTAGTACATTAAGTGAAGGTTTTGCACAAGGCTTTTTCAATAAACCTAAACAGATTTCAAGCAGGCAATTATCATGGTTTCCTTAATGGGTACTGTGGAAAGTTCTAAGTGGTGGGCTGGTTTGAATCACCAAAACAATTACACAATATGGGTTGAACTTGCCTTCAAGTTCTTGGAAGTATAAACTCTCGGGCCGGGGAAGAAAAAAAATGCCCTGGTTTGATAAGGATGTTTTAATCTTTACTATTGTCCAGCAGGCATTCTGGAGCTAAATATTACCCTGAAGTCTGAAAGCTTGACTAAAATTGGGACTTTCTTGTCCCAGTCAGCTAGGAGCCTTTGTACTAAAAAGTCCTGCTTTGTGTTGTTGGAAAGCTGTTGGCTATTTTTCCTCTGTCAATTCATTTAGATTTCTCAGCTTCACTAATGTTGCCTAGGTTAATTTACAGTCATTTAAAATAAGAGTTAAGTGAAGGTCACAGGTTACTCTAAATTAGAGGGAAGCTTTTGCAACAATTGCTATTGAGTGACCTTTTCAGTCTTCTCTGAATTTTTTTTCCTAGGCTAGTCAGGCTCTTTACAGCATTGTTAACTTGCAAAAAAAAAAATACTTAGAGTGGCTTTACACAGTGGCATTGCTACATAATTTTTAAAGGTTAAAGCCGTTTTAGGATAATGCAGACATGAAACATACATGGAGCCATTCTTTTTCCAGATCGCTTTTAGTTTTCAAACTGGGGAAAATGAAAAGCATGCCAATCCTTCCATTCCCCACCATCCAGTCAGAGCTGAAGAAACTTCTTGGATGAGAAGTGGAACGTTTTCAAAGAAATACAAAGTCCAGTTGCCTCTTGAAAAAACACCTTTGGGACAACCATAACCTGGAAGACTGAGAATCTCCATAGACATAAAAAGTGCCATGTATATGCGCCAGGACAATCCCTGAAGGCATTTTCCTTCTGAGGTTACAGTGGCTTTCTCACTGTCAAGACTATGTGCCCACAACCCCTCAGTATCAGATGAAATGGAGCTCACTAATTGTGGGTTATCAAATCTTTGCTATGGCTGACAACAAATGCCAGGCCTGGAAATGCACATTTTTCATCCTACAAAAGTCAGCCCCAGCATTCAGATGCTCTGTGTATGCAATGCACACACCATCAAAGAGCACAGATGGTATTTAGATAGAGCAGGAGATGCCCACTGACTTTCAGAGGCATTTCCATAGGCAGCAGCCTGATGATGTGATTGTACTCCAAAGGATTGGCAGAGGACAAGAAGTCACCTCAGGGTGACTACAGAGGCAGGCATGGGATTGGCAATTTATGGTATTTGAAGTACCTGGTCAAACAAGTTAAAATTTTAACCAGCAAGGAGGAGAAACATGGCAATATTTTCTAGGTCACGAGATGGAGATTTTCAAACTGTAGCAAACCAAAGATATATTTTGGTGCCATTAGGAGATCTGGATAATTTTTTTAATTATACTTAGTTTGTTTGACAAAATATTTACATTTGAACTTGAAATAAAGCTTCTCAAATGTTAAGTAAAATAAGAAATATGAGATACCAAAGAATAATACCAAATAATTTTGGTAATCAACAGCATCCATAATAAGTCATGATGATAACAAATACATCATGATGTACTTGTACACACGGCATAATTATATAGTGGCATGATCTGTGCCACAAGCATACTATTAGAGTTTGTTGCAAAAATCAAAACCAGAAGCACACACAGATGACTGATTCAGCTGGATTCATAAGCTTCTTTATAAACATAGTAACAGATGAATTTACAATACCATTACCAGAGTTCTTCTTCAATGTAGTTACAAGTAAACACAAGCAGGAGAGTTAGTTTCATTTCAGCAGAGCAGACAAGCACAGAGAGTACAGAGAACAGAGAGTGCTGGAGCCACACCCAGCCTTAAGCTTAAGTTCCAGTTTCGATTCTCTGCACAGACTCAGAAGTGGTTAGCTCCCATTGGCTGACTTAGTTGCTATGCCTATTCATTGGCTGACCTTGTTAACATGGCTCTCCCAGTCATGAATATTCTAACACATACTGGTTGCATCCTTCATATGATGATGTAATGATGCAGGTTTTATTTGCCTCCCTTTTACCTTTCTGGTGGATGCCCATGTTGGCAACATGCTTTATTTAACTGTACTCAAAGGGGCCTTTAAGTAAATGATAGCATTAAAGTCTGATTCCTGTTATAGTGAATCTATACAGAGGCTAGAGTGATAATAAAATATACAATGCGAATTGGGAGGGAACCCCATGAATGAGTAGAAATGCTTAATATCACCTTAAGGCTATTGAAGAATTATATGAAGAGCAGGTCCTAGCAGCCACTGGTTTAATCAGCCCAATCATGGAGCCCACTAGTCAGAGCAAAATACCCAAACAATACAGTATATGGAGAACAAGAGAAGGGCTGGATCATCATCAACCTTCTAGCTATCTTATTGGCTAGAAGAAATGTATAGTTACAAGACTCCGTTCTGTACAGATGGAAGAGCCAGACAATGGAAGTGGAAGAGAGCAAGAGGAGATGGCAAAACTATTTCCTAACAGCTTTTTTTAAAAAGATGATAAGTCAAAGATGATTCAATATGCTTGGTCTCTAAATGATTCAGAGTGCCAAGCTAATCCTTACAGCAAGGCAAAGAATAGGTACTGACATCATATTCTGAACTCCTGGGAAATATTAGCCAATCTCCAGCAAAAACTGAAAGACTGCCACAAGAGACAGTTCACTGAAAAACTTGATGGACCAGAAACCTTTTGTCTGTATCTTAAAATACATCAGATGCGTATTGGTGCATTTGGGCTGAAAATTCTTTTAATTTCACTAGTGAATTATAATGGGGTATGTCTGGATGGAACAGTTTCCTCTGAAAGTATCAAAAACAGATACAACTAATTTTTAAATTTCTTTATGTGTATTTAATGACAATTCATTTTTATAATTTACTGATGTCAACTATTCTGCTACTGTATGTGTCGAAGCTAGCTATTACTGTAAGCCAACTGTTTTATGTGGTTCTCTAAAATAGATGGATTTGTTTGTTTGTTTGTTTGTGTATGTTTATTTATTTATTTATTTATTTATTTATTTATTTGTTTGCTTGTTTATTTATGTTGTGGTATTAGATACCTTGTAAGATGGGAGCTTGCTACAGGCAGAGTATACTATAAATTGGCATGAATATTGTTTGGGAGTACATGACACTGGGAGGTGTATTTTTGGGGTGCAGTGAGAAGTTTAATGAAAAATATATAAACCTGTGTGAGTTTAACATACAATTTTGTTTTCAAACAAGAATGAGGTAGGGAAGATAAATCACCACACTGAAAATGAGTGAATTTCACACTGAATTTAAGCATGGCAGCCTTGGGAGACTTCAGGGATCACAAAAATACGAATGGAGACCAACAGATTGCTTGTACATGTTATAAATCCATATATGTGAACACACAGAGAGACAATGGACATACAATTACCATATTTTTTGCTCCATAAAACGCACCAGACATATAAGATACATCTAGGTTGCGAGGAGGAAACGAAGAAAAAAATATATGAATCTGGAACACCATCTCACTGTGCATATGGAGCGCTGAATATGGAGCAGCAGTGTAGTGAGAGAAGGAAGCAGAGACTGAGAGGACCACAGATAGGTGTCCTTTCATGTGCCAGCTCTGCCTATTGACTCCTGCACTCCGGTGGGGTTCAGCACTGTAAAAGGACCCCCCTGCCATGGCCAGGCTGCGATATTCGCTCCATAAGACACACAAACATTTCCACCCACTTTTGGGGGTGGGGGAAGTGTGACTTATGGAGCAAAAAATACGGTATCTATTTTTCATTCTTAAACTATATAAGATTAGGAAAAATAAGATTTACAGTAGCCAAGAATGTCTGTAGATCTAGCCTTTGCCAAATTCATCTAAATGATAATACTATAGGAAAATGAACAAAATCTAGTTTACCATGCGAAAGTTTTCTTCAGGTTGTTATTTCATCCCTGCTGCCCACTTTGTGTTTATAGATCAGAGCCACCGTAACACCCAGTAAAAACAAAATAACAACAATAAAACTCAAAGCATTTCATCCTATCTCAAGGTGTCATTGCCAATCAATGCTGTTTGTGAGTTAGGCCTCCCTTCTTTTCCATTCACTGAGCAGAAGCCTTTTGTAGGACTCCAAACAGGAAACAGTTGAGGTGAAAGACTAAAGAGGAAAGGAACCAGAGAACACGGTGCTAATCCCAATCTGTGACAAGTTAAAACAGAAGTTTCCGAAAAGATGCTCCGTAATGGGAAAGGTTTTACTTATTTTTAAATTTTTAACTTTCACCATTTAAACTGAAAATAATGTCTTATGTAGCAGCCCAAAATAAAAAGGTGGTTAAGGAACAATGCAGCAAATGAATATTGAATACACTGATTCTACTGAAAAGCATCCAATATATCTGTAGTAAGCCATAGCTGTATATGTAATCAGCAGAAGAGCAAAGGAATTTTAATATAATGATGCTTATATTCTGCAATATTTGCACGTACCAAAAGACAGTCTGAAATCCTCCAGTGATGTGCCAACAAATAGTAGTCAAGCAGATTAAAAATGAAACAACTGCCCGCCCTCACGAAAGGTGAGAAGATAATTATTTCAGTACACATTTGCATCATTTGAATTAGCTGTGATGTTTAGGTGGAAGACTTCCATCATGGTGAGAAAAGGAAAATTTCAATGTTAAAATGTATTGGGGTTAAATGTTTAAGAAAATAATATACCTCTCAAATCAGATGAGCATCACTGAAGGAAACTAAGAAGGACTGAAAAGATTGAGGTGTCTTATTTTTCCATTTATGACAGAGAAAAATTGGTGCACTCTTCCCAAAACCAACTTCTTTTTGAAAACATCATTTTGGAAACTAAGATCTGGTGCATAGAAAAAAAGATAAACAGTGCTGTAGAATTGTTCCAGGGTATTAACTATTGTGAACCAGGGAGATGTAGTTGAGAGCCCAGCTACTCAAGGACAGCCCTCAGCTAAGCTTATCCTAGCTGCACAGTTACTTGCAATATAAGTTTCCCATCATTAAGTTTTATCTCTGCACTAAGTCAAGCTATCCTCAGATCATCTTAAATAATCCAAATTCCAGCTGTGCTACAAGCAGACAGAAGTGTATGATTCAATCAATGAGAGCTCAGTGCAGGAGACAGTAACTCCATTGTAGCAAATTCAATATGCAAGGAAGAAGTTCTGTCATACACAATGTAGTACACGGAAAACACACCATCTCATTTCTTTTCTTTTGGTCACTCTTTAACCTTTTTTTCTTTTTCTTTGTTAACTATAGGTAGTCCTCAACTTGTGACCATAATTGAGCCCAAAATTTCACTTGCTAAGCAAGGCAGTGAATTTTGCCCCATTTTATGACCCTTTTTGCTACAGTTGTTAAGCAAATTGCTGCCATTGTTGAGTGAATTGTGCAGTTGTTAAGTGAATCCGGCTTCCCTCATTGACTTGGTTTGTCGGAAGCCAGCTGGGAACATTACAAGTGACCCCGGGACAGTGCAACTGTCATCAATACATGCCAGTTGCCAAGTGACTGAATTTTGATCATGTGACCAAGGGGATGCTGCAACAATCATAAGTATGATTGAGATTCTCAATCATCCAGGGTTGTCCCAAAGATGATTGCAAAGAATATAAATTCTTCCATTCCCCACCATTCAGTCAGAACTGAAGAAGCTTCTTGGATGAGAAGCAAAATGTTTTCAAATTAAAAAAAATAACCAAGAAAGTCCAGTTGTTTTTTGTAAAAGCACCTTTGGGACAGTCATGTGTGTTAAAACTGGTCATGAGTCACGATTTTTTTCAGTATTGTTTTAATGTCAGTCACTGGTTGTAAGTTGAGGACTATCTGTATTTGCTTTGCTCTTCCAGAATGCTTTGTTGACTGATGTAGAAATATACTTCGTGTGGACATATTTCCCAATTCTTGAAAAATTTGTCCAGGCCACATTTGGAAGAACGTGAAGGGCCAAGAAGGCTTCCCAAATATTTTAATAATTTCCTCTTCTGTTATATTACACTCCAATAACAACTTATGAAGGAGCTTTGGAGATCAAACCCAAACTTTTCGGGGTAGTCAGGGGGCTAAAATTATATACACCTATCCTAATCCCTGCCCCAAATTTCAGTTTTGTAGTGTACGATTAGATTCATTATCCCCATCCATCAGATTGTTGCTTCATGGGGAGAGATCCCCTGAAGTTTGACTTTTCATCTCTATTTGACTGTTGCTAGGTACATAAAAGAGTTAAATCTTGGGACTATTCATGATAATTACCTCCCTATCGTTTCCAGAAGCTCTGGAAAGATCCATTCCTGTGATAGTTATTGGTAATGCAAATATCTGCCTGTTGATCATATCTGTAATCTTATGAGGTAAACCAGACAAGATATTCAGGTACTGGTCAATTTGTAGGAGCCCTGGTGGCACAGTAATTAAAGTGGCCTAGAGGTAGAGCTCTTGCCTCACAATCAGGAGGTTGTGAGTTCTATCCTAGGTAGAGGCAGATGTAGGGTCTCCTGCTTGGGCAGGGGGTTGGACTAGATGACCTGCAAGGTCCCTTCCAACTCTGTTAATATGTTAATATGTTAATGTTAAAGTGCAGTATTGTAGGCAAACTCTGCCCACAGCTTGGGGTTCAAACCTGATGGGACTCAAGGTTGATTCGTCCTTTCATTGTTCCGAGGTCATTAAAATGAGGAGCCAGATTGTTGGGGGCAATATGCAAATAATACTGAGATTATAAATCGCCCATAGAGTGCTGTAAATTCCTATGGGGCAGTATATAAGTCTAAATGTTTTGCTACTGCTATTGCTCTTGCTGATCCCTGCCACAATTTAAGTTGCAAGATGGGAAGAAGAATAAAAATGAAAACAACAACGACAACAACAGGTAGACAAAGTTATGGAATATCTGTATATGATTAAAACATTTAATAAGGAGCTGGGAGAAAAATGAAAATGTTCAGAATAGAAAAGCTGCTATATGTAAATTGGAACTTATTTGCAAAGTTTTGGATTGGATGTCAAAGTAAAGCACAGTAAAATATGTCTATGTGTACTTTCTGCATTATGGATGATTGCATTCAGTCTGAAAATTTGATGTGTGAGAGGGCTTGATGCATTATGATTGTGCAGGTAGAATCCTTACAAGAGATGCTTCAGAATATGTGCGTCATGGCTTCTTGCTATTCAAGAAAGAGACCACTGGAAGCAGCTTCCAAAACAGATATATGAGCTGAAAAAATTCATAAATGCTTCAACAGTTCATAAAGAAATGCAAAGAGGTGCTTCATATGCACTCCTGTGTCTTCTGAAGACCTCCCTTTGAAGGATATGCACATCCTGATGTGTGAGAATAGGTGGTATACAAATAATTGCAAAGAAGGAACAAATGAGCACCAAGGGGATAGAGTCCTTTCCTCTATTTTATTCTCTAGAACAGTTTTTTCAAACTGTGTTCCAAGGAATTCTAGGATTTTGCCAGAACCTGATGGAATTCTAGGAAAGGCTAAGAGGAAAAAGAACTCATTCAAATGCAGTTTTCATTTACTTAAAATGAATTGCCTCATGAAATTGCCTCATGATCAACAGTTCTAGGAAATTCATTCATTTATTTACAGGTTCCATGGCTTGGAAAAAATTGAAAATTCTGCTTTCCCTGGACCTTCTTTTGATCAACCAATTAATGCAATCAGAAACTTACTAGAGAGGTGTACAATCCATGTACACAAACTATGAATCCAGGTAGAGATAAATTTGATTGATCATGAATTGGTTTGGGATAATCCCAAACCCCGTCTCTCTATTTGCACTGTATCTTTACTCAGCAGAAAATTTACCTGCCTGCTGGCATGGATTCAATTTCCAGAAAGCCTAGCGTTGTCTTATAAAACTGAATAGAGAATTAAACTTTGCTGCTCGGTAGAAAAACCTTTTGGTCGTAATTGCACTTTGTCTAATTTCATATCATTTCTGCTTGGTGAACTTGTATCAGTTTTGCAAATGCCCAAGTTCCTTTATATAATCCAAGTTCATTATATTTGGACACATCTAAGGAAGATGTGAAGGCATTACATTATTAAAAGAGAAATGTAGAGTCTGAGGTGAAATGGGGATATATGTTCCAATGAATGATGCTTCCTTATTATTACCAGAAAAATGTTGGGCTTTTGACTCCTGGAATAATTACTATGAGACCCAAACAACTTAATTCACCAGGTAATTGCATGGTTATTTTTTTGTTCTGTGAAGGGTAAAGAGGTAACATTTAATTTGGAGGATACTGAATAACCCTCTAATTGCTCAGTAATTTCCATGTCATCACACAATAAAAGCAAGGACTGTTCTGTGGCCCAGATATGACAAGACAAAAATCTAACTCTATCAAATATTGTTACAACATGCCTGTTTTACATACACACACACAAGTGGATTTTTTCCCCATGAGATGGAATCCAGGGAATGAGGTTTGCTGATTGAGGTTCTGCAATTTTTGTTGGTCATCTTGGTTGCCAGTCAACAGTTATTAAAGAAATGCCCTGAATGACTCCAAAAATCAGGCTCACCAATTGTGCCAAAGCACAAGGAAGAAATATGTTTTAATATACAGTATTTACAAATTCCTTATAGAAAATACAGTGTAATAAAAAGTCAATTACAATGTGAGTAATAAAAAGATATTCAGCAGCCAGGGTACAAGGCAATTCTGAGCATCTCATTCTAAAACTAAGATGTCTTTCAGTTCACTGTACACAGAATGACAATCATTCTTATGGAACAATCAGATTAGAATACAAACACTGGTAATAGCAAGATAATCATGTGTAACAAAATGTGAAATAGAATATTGATGGGTACTGTTACTACTGACACACTTTATTTTCTTCCCTGAAAGGAAGCAAACTTTCTTCAGTGAAACAAACTTTCTTGATGAACTGTTGGAGTTGAAGGCTTCTTTCATAATGTTCAAGCACAGAAGTAAATCGACAATAAAAGCATTGACCTGAAGTTGTCAAATGATAAAACAATATCATAACAGGTCAAATTGTCATTTTCTCTAATTTCTAAAATTGAGGAGAGGGGGATAAATAGAAAAATGGAGGCATTTAAGAAATCAGACAAAACAATGTTAAGCTAACATGCCATTCTTTGATCCTGGAGCCCTTTGACCTGCTGACTTATTTGGGCACAAATGTAAATAGAAAAAAATGTTTCTTTTCCTCTTTCTGAATCTAAAAAAAGACAATAAAATCTTGGACATTATAAGCCATTATATAATTTTTAATTAGGGGAGGAGGAGAAATGTTCCAATAAGAGGGAGGGAAGGAGGGAAGGAGGGAGGGAGGGAGGGGGAGAGGGAGAGGGAGAGGGAGAGGAGAGAGAGAGAGAGAGAGAGAGAGAGAGAGAGAGAGAGAGAGAGAGAGAGAGAGAGAGAGAGAGAGAGAGAGAGAGAGAGATTCCTCCTGATGTCTTCCACTGAGATTTAATGGAAGTATGAAGTGCCAAACAGATCCTAAGAAAATGGCAGAGAATAGCAATAGCACTTAGACTTACTGTATATACCACTTCACAGTGGCCCTCCCTAAACAGCTTACAGAGTCAGCATATTGCTCCCAACAATCTGAGTCATTTTACCGACCTTGGAAGGATGGAGGGCTGAGCCAACCTTGAGCCGGTGAGAATCGAACTGCTGGCAGTTGGCAGAATTAGCCTGCAATATTGCATTCTCACCACTGCACCACCATAGCTACTTGTATTGTACTGTATTGTACATAAGTGAAGAATTGTATATAAGTGAAGGGATTGAATAGTTACACATACATACCTGGATTTTTTTTGCCATTGTCTCACTAAAAGAGGTATAAAAAGATCTCAGCAATGAGAATTTTTCCAAATTCTCTTCTCCTCTGAAAGAATTCTTTTTTTATGACATTTAATAAGAACCTGTAGCAAAACATAGAAATGTTTCTCTGCCCTCCACTAAACTGAACAAGTCTATAGCCATTAGCTATTGTCCGAGAAGCTATACGTTTTCAGTCTTAGAGAATTATGTCTTTCAGTCATGTTGTCTTTGATACTGGACAGAGGTTTTTAAGAAGTAGTAGTGGAATAGAATTTGTAACTGAGAGCTAACAAAAAATAAAATGCATTACCTTTTAATCTGCCTTCTCTATATGGAATCTATAGAGAGATAATTTTTAAAAACTTTGCTGACTTGGGGGTAAGCTTTGTCAAAGAAACTGTATATTTTCTCTTGAATGACACTAATGTCTGTCTAACACATAAAATAGCTCTTTTGCCTTGACAGCAAAAAATATCAGAAAGAGAGAACTAGATAAAATTACTGTAAACGGTTGCGCAGAAACTAAGATATCATATAAATTAAATTTTGTGCATAAATATCACCGTATCCTTGCTATGCTGCATTTGACATTTTAAAGGTGTGGTGGTTTTTTTTTTTTTTGCATGCCTGTATTGATCTATTACAGTGTCTCTATCTATGTGCATAGAATGGTAAATGAAAATTCTAGCATATCCTGATTTATTGTGGATGTGCTGTGTGTTAATACACATTGCATACTTATTTCTCCTTGGTTCATCTCTTGAGATGACTAGCTGAACAATCAAGCCATGTTTTATTTAGCATGTTGTCTGAATATGTGGGCTTGGGCTCTGAAACCAATCTGGATTTACAAAGCATAATCATAGTTGATTTGCTCTAAAGGTTCAACAGGTATGATCTGAGTAGCTCTTCTTTGGTTTATTACATAGTACTACCATTAATGGGGAGACAACCTATTTTGGGCAGAGAACTATAATCAGTCTTGTGTGACAGCTGAACTCAAAAAGTAGGTGTGGCCAGAAAAAGGGAGGAGGGGTCAGAGCAAAAAAGGCAGAATAGGAATTATTCGGCTATAAACTAAAGAAATGAATACAAACAAAATAAACATTTCCCCCAGATGCTTCTAAGCAATCCAGAAGAACAGCATAAAAGTCTTAAAAGACAGGGGAACATACTGTGATATGCACTTGTTTTTCACCATCGTCATTTTTTTAAAAAGGTAAATGCTTCAGAATCAAATGTAGGTATTGTTTTAGCAACCCAACTGAAGATGAAAAGCATTTGGAGAGAAGAAGAGGCAGAAACCATGAACATGGGGAAAAAATGGCAAGGACTTTTGATTTATCAAATTTCTCTATGACACATCTCACCTCTATGACTCAAGGTGGTTTGCAAATAAAAATAAGATCAAACAATGCAAAATAGTCCTAAATAATTACGCAGGAATGATAAAGAAAGCAGCACAAATCATATGATGTTTACAAGCAGAATATAACATCTGATATTACACAGGCTGAACCTACTATAAATTTCTCTGAATTTCATATTCCTACAGAAGCTCCAAGTCTGCCCTCTCAAACTGATCCTAGCCCTTTCTACGGTAGCATAAATAATATCCTTTATTGTACCCATCTAGTATTTCATTTTGGACCAGGTTAAGGGTAAAAACACAGATTCTGTTATTTGTCTCCTTCCCCTTCAGGGTCAACAGGTTGTTTCAGTTCATCTGCTCTGTCTAATATACAATTTAATACTAGAAAGAAAGGAGTTACTTATAGTTATTATTTGTCCCCCACAGTACATTCTAAAATATTTTTAAAATTTCAATGAATATAAAACCCATCCACCAAACAACAATTTCACATGTCCATTTATTTTCCATTTCAAAACCTATTTCTGGACATTATAGGAAGTTTATTTCAAAATGGACAGACACCCAACACTTGGAGATACCTTGTTAACATATTGTAGCATCATTGTAACTAATTGCATAGGGGGGGGATAAGGATTATTGAAACTTCAAAGGGAGTCTCTATGGCCCCTAAGCTGCAGAATGTCTACCTGTACATGAAGCAAATTGCTACTTGTCCTAGTTGAAGGAGCCAAGGAAGTGCTCTTGATGTCTCATGATCAATCAGGAATGTCAGTGGAGATTCTCTGTCATCCAGGTCATGGTTGTCCCAAAGGTGCTTTTTTAAGAAGGCAACTGGACTTTGTGGTTTTTGTTTGAAGACATTTTACTTCTCATCCAAGAAGCTTCTTCAGCTCTGACTGGATGGTGGGGAATGAAAGGATTTGTACTCCTTGCAGACAACTGGTTATTTGCATTCTTTTGGAAAGTCATTAAAGCCATCTGGAGGTTTATCTGTGTTGTCAGAATCAGCTGAGTAGTGCAAATGGGTGGGGAGCAGGGGTGTCAAACTCACATTGTCACGGCGTCATCACATGACATATCACAAATTTCCCCCCCTTTGCTAAATCAGGTCTGGGTGTGGCCAGCACGTGACTCATCCGGCCCATGGGCCCTGAGTTTCACAGCCCTGGTATGCAGCCTTCTTGGAACTCTTGAACGGAATGTGTTGTAGACTGGAGATAGATGATGAAAGAGGGGTCAAAGAAGCCATCCATGTCAAAATTAAACAGCCCTCTCTCAACAGAAGGGGAGGGATATGACATCATCTATCTCCAGTGTACAACACAGTTCTTTTAACAGTTCCATGAAGGCTCCACACTCTTTATTTATTTATTTATTTATTTATTTATTTATTTATTTATTTATTTATTTATTTATTTATTTATTTATTTATTTGAATGGATTTATATGCCGCCCAACTCCCAGGGGACTCTGGGCGGCTCACAACATGTCCAGTCCATTTATCAATATAAAAAAAAGACACAACAATTCAAAACAACAAAAATCAAAAAGAGCATCTAACATTCATAATCAAGGGGGGAGACCCATATCTGGTCTGGTTGGTCTCACTTTCACCCCGCCTGCCGGAAGAGCCAAGTTTTTATTGCTTTACGGAAGGCCAGCAGGGTGGGGATAGTCCTGATCTCTGCAGGAAGCTGGTTCCAAAGGGAGGGAGCTCCCACAGAGAAGGCTCTCCCCCTCAGCCCCACCAACCGGCATTGCTTGGTTGATGGGACCTGGAGGAGACCAACTCTGTGGGCCCTGACCGGTCGTAGGGAGGTATGCGGCAGGATGCGGTCCTGAAGGTAACCTGGCCCTGAGCCATGTAGGGCTTTAAAGGTTAAAACCAACACCTTAAATTGGATCCAGAGACTAATGGGCAGCCAATGCAGCTGGCGGAGGATAGGTGTTACGTGGGTGTATCTTGGTACATCCACCACAGCTCACACAGCTGCATTTTGAACCAATTGCAGTCGCCGGACACTATTCAAGGGTAGCCCCATGTAGAGTGTGTTGCAGTAATCCAGCCGGGAGGTGATAAGGGCGTGAGTGACTGTGAGAAGTGCCTCCTTCTCCAAGTAGAGTCGCAATTGGTGCACCAGGCGTACCTGTGCAAAGGTCCCCCTAGCCACAGCTGAAAGATGTTGCTCCAATTTTAGCTGTGGGTCTAGGAGGACACCCAAATTGTGGACCAGTTCTGAGGGAGCTAATTTCTCCCCCCCCCCCAAGAACCAAGGAGGGACAATTGATCAAATCCTTAGGAGGCAGTATCCACAGCCACTCAGTCTTGTCAGGGTTAAGTTTTAATTGGCAGATTAAAGTCCCCCAGCACCATCAACCTGGGGAACTCAATCGCCAGCCCTGCAACCGCCTCGAGCAGAACAGGCAGGGCCTTTGCAACGCAGCTAGGAGGCAGGTACATTAGCAAAAGGCCCACTTGAACCCCTAAGTCCAACTTCAGAAGGAGCGTCTCACATGCAACAATCTCCGTGGTAGGGCTCTTTTGAGGACAAAGATTCTGGCATGCTATAATAGCCACTCCTCCACCCCTTCCCTGGGGTCGCGGCTGATGCTGAACCAAGAACCCGTCTGGGCATATCTCAGAAAGGGGCACCCCCCCTCCTGGCCCAGCCAGGTCTCGGTAATGCATGCCAGGTCAGCCCCCTCTTCTAGGATTAAATCCCGAACAAGGGGGGCCTTGTTAGTAATCGACCTGGCATTTAACAGCAGCAGCTTGAGCCCAGGGCCCTGAGATCCCTGGTTACCAGGCACTCGGGCTGAGCTAGGTGGAACCAAACCAGAGGGGCCAGAACAAGGAATCACTTGCAAACAGCGAATTCTCGTTCCCCAGGAGCGGCCTACCCCTCTGCTCCCGCCATACCTACCTCTCCCTGTTATGACCGTAATGCTCCTACTCCCCGTCCCACCAGAGATCCCCTCTCCTCTACTTGCACTATTTGCACTACTTAGCTGACATTGATGACACAGATAAACCTCCAGGGGGCCTTAATGACTTGCTAAAAGACTGCAAATGACCACCTGTCTGCAAGGAGTATAAATTCTTCCATTGCCCATCATCCAGTCAGAGCTGAAGAAGCTTCTTGGATGAGAAGAGAAATGTCTTCAAAGAAAAACCAGAAAATCCAGTTGCCTTTTGAAAAACCACCTTTGGGATAATCAATCAGGAACTTTTAGAGGGTTTTATACAGGTAGCTATTATCTATGAATTGTTTAGGAAATACATTGTTGTAGACTTCACTGTCATAGAACAATACTATGTATTATTTAGATTGATTGATTGTGTGCCATTAAATCATTGTAAATTCTTAGCAACCATACAGATAGATTTTCTCCATGACAATCTGTCCCTAACCTGTTCTTTTCTGGTCTTCCAATAGTGTATTCATTGCTTCTATAACTGAGTCCATCCACTATGCTATTGGTCCTTTTCTTCTCTTTCCCTTTATCTTTCTCAACATTAGAAAGAGAGAGCTAGGTCCTCACATAATGCATTCAAAGTAGGATAATTTGAGCCTCAAGGGAGAACTCTGTTAATTTGTTCAATGATTTTCTTAGCTGTCCATGATATACATATTAGTAGTATTCCCCAACATCAAAGTTGAAAACATTAATACTCTTTCTGTTTTGCTTCTTCAAAGTCCAACTTTCACTTCTACAGAGTGAAGTGCTCTATAGTGAAGTGAAGTACTATAGGAAATATCTGGGTTCACATGATGGTGGTTTTTGTAGCTATAGATTTATCATGTTATTTAAATATCCAAGGTCTCCATGGCAGATCTACTATGTGCTAGTCTCTGTGTATTTGTTGACTTCCTGTTCCTTTACTGCTGATGGCTGATCCTAAAAAGCAATGGTTATCTACTAATTCAGTATTATTACCTGAACTTTATAATAGCTGTGCAAAGCCTATTTCTAAACATTATAGGAAGTTTATTTCAAAATGAACAGACACCCAACACTTGGAGACAAGTACCTTGCTGACATTTTGTGGCATCACTGTAGGTAATCACATAGGGAAAAAGAAGAAGGATCCAAGGGACATATTGCAACATATTCTACAATTCTAAGACTGATTGCTGTACCAATTATCATTAGTTTGGTCTTCTTTACATTTAATCTTAGTCCCATTTTTTCCCCACTATTTATGTATTACAAACATTTATATAGCCACCCACCTTATAACCAACTCTGGGAAGGTGTAGAGAGGGTAGAGGAGGAGGGAAGGAGTTAGAAAGTAGGAGGAGAAGTTGGAGATAGAGAGAGGGGAGTGTAATGGAATAAAGTAGCACAGACTGATGACTGATGAGGCAAGTGTTGAATAAGACATTGATTTTTGAATGATTGATTATATTGAACAAATATGCATTTTTATTGTAATATCTTAAGGTATATGTGTATTAAATTGTATATGAAGTGATGGAGAAAATGAAAAAAAATTGTCAAAAAAAAAATAACCAACTCTGGGCAGTTCCCAATCCCTATACTTCTTGGTGTTCATTACAAGAGCTTGTACAACTTTTGCATTTTTGGCTGTCAGAGTAGTGTCATCAGCATAGCACAGATTGATGTTACCTTCAGTTTTGAAATCACAGTAATCTTCCAATCCAATCCTTTAATATATTTTCAATGTACCAGTTGAATAAAGATAGGAAGAGCATACAAGCCTTGTGTATTCGTGTACTTCAGATAATTGATCTCCTTTATTTAACTCCAAAGTTTTATTATCTGCAAATATTCAGAGATAGCAATGCCAAGTCTTGTTATTCGCATCTTCCTCTGAACTAGTTGGACTTGAGCCATCAATTTTTCCCCTATCCTCTTATTACAGTTCATTCTCACTGTTTCAGCAAGAGGTCAGCTGATGTGAACTTAAAATCTATAGAACTGTTGCCCATGAGATTCTTTAAGTTGATGATGCTTCCTAGCATTCTGCTGTTTAAAGCCATGATTAAAGAGGATACAGATTCCTTTGTCAGGCTGTAGACAGCCACTCAAATTGCCTTTGACACAATTGCTCATAATAGGTGCAGTTTGGACACACTAATAATCCAGGAGGCCCATGGTAATGTCAGCTACAGAATCTATAATGGTAACCTACAATATTTGACTGGGAGGTTTATTTATATTTCTGAGGACACCTTAGACCTGGTTGCTGAGCAAGCCCACTTTCCAGGACAGGATGTCCTTTGCAGTTAATCATTTATGGGATGAACAGCTACATAGATTTGATAAATAAATAAAACAACTTTTTAAACAACTGTGCAAAAGGTGCATACATGTAAGGGCTTCATTATTATCACATGTCATCATGTGAATGCCTTTGAACCTCTTATGAATTTTCTAGTAGCTAAATACCCGTGCTTCGCTACGAAACTATGTGATGGGGCTTGATAAATTGACACTTAAAGCTTTAAAATTAATGAGTAGTTAAAAAAGGGACTGTATTATTTCATTAGAGTTGGTAAGCTAAGTTTCTGTTACAGATGAAGACATTATTTGCATAGCATAGACTTTCAATTCATCCCTCAGATGAATTGCTCAGGACCTCCCTGTAAACAACATTCCTGGTTTGCTCTCTGGCTGGAGGATGACCAGGCTATCAGGTGAACTGACTCTGGAGCATGCCACATAGAACTGGCCATGTGAGAAACAGGCAGCTTCCCTTACTTGTGTTTTCCTAATCGCATCTGTAAATCTTTTCCTGCATTTTTGCCTCTTTTAACTTGTGTTACAGTAGAAGGAACAGATTTGTCTGAACTGAGGAGGAAAATAAGGGGGGGGAATCTGTCTCTGCCTACCAGCATCCATTGGTATTCATCTGGCTAGCATTTTGTTAGTGTGTGAGAGAGTTGAGGGGTGTTTGGAAAGTCAAACAGTATTTGTTGTGTGAGCAAGAAGGAGACAGGAAGGAGTCTGTGTGTGGCTTAGCTCAACTGTTCTGTAGTAAAGCTGCTTGCTGCTGTGAAAACAAAAGCGAAACTGAAATTCCTCTGCTTGTGTTTTGCATTTGGATCAGATTTCTTTTTAAATGGGGAGGGGGGAGTAGAACTCCTTAGCATCAGAGCTTGTTAATAATAATATGAGAAGTGCATGTGTGCGCTTTGGGCACTCGGTCCAGAAAAGGTTAACCATCACTGGTATAGGGTCTCCTGCTTGAGCAGGGGTTGGATTAGAAGACCTCCAACCCTAACCCTAACCCTTCCAGCTCTGTTATTCTGTTATCCTTTCTTAATATCATTTCCCTTTTCCTCTTTGCCCTCATTTTTTTCAGCCACTTTCCCCCCTATTGCCTGTTTCATCTGATGGATAATGGCAACCCATTTAGCTTTTTTCTGATGTGATGGTATCATAGATGTCAGTAAATAAACTCATGGGGATTTCCATAGGCCATCAGATTCAATTGCAGGGAGGCAAATGACACTGAAGATAAGAAAAGGAAGAAGATGAGTGCGAAGAAACCACATCCAAAGAAAAAAATTCTCTGGACGTCACTGAAACAATAACACTTTTATCAAGAGCAGCAATTTTTTTGATAGTTACTTCAGGTGCATCAGAGACAAAATGCATCAAAGACAACATAACAAATAGTGAGTATTTGATACAGCTCTAATCTAAAATTACATCCTTTTCTAGCTGCTTATGGCTATCATTAGTGAATCCGTTTGGTTAAAAAGTCACCTTGCATGATGAATAGCAAACTTCACATATGTTTTGCTAGGCAGGATTGAATGTGTTGCCAAAAGAAATCTTCTTAATTGCGTCGGATAGAAAATCATTCATAATTTTTGCTGGTCTTAGTGGTGATATAGCTGCTATACTTAGTTGGTGCTAAAGTGTGATTCCAAAATACAGGCATGAGAAAAGAGATGAAGGGAGGGAGAAAATGAACATCTTGGCATCTCACCTTCTTCAGAGAAAGAGAAAGAGATTAGTTTGGTCAGCCCATGACACTAGAATAAAAAAGAAGGATTGCTTGGCTCAGCCAAGTGAAAAATCTTGTATATTTTCTAAAACCTTTTTTATGATTTGCTTTATTTTATCATTAAGCCTGAGCCAGGAAGCAGAAGCCGAACTCACTGGGAGAGATGGAGTTAAGAATGTTGACTATTTCATTCTTTGAGGCAGAAATGGCCAGAAAGATATTTAATGGAGGCACTGGAAGTTTATAGTATATGCAAAGACAATTGTAGATTAAATGAATTCCTAATTCTACAAATTCCTATCTACTAAGACACCCATCATGTTATAAAAATAGTAAACACTGTGATAAACATTTACTACCACTGTTAATTAAAATTCAGGAAGCCAGAAGGAAATTTTGACATTGATCGATTAAGATAAAAAAGAATTATTTCCATATGGTGAAGCCATCTATGACATACTATGTAAATTAAGGCTCTAGGACACCATGTGCCTCTTGATTCCTCTTTGATCTCCAATTTTGGAGTCCCTCAAGTACAACTACTGGACACTTTATTTATTTACTTGATTAATATATCCTCACTTTTACACAACTCTAGGTGGGTTTACAATAAAACAAATAAAAACACAAATACATAATAGAAAACAAAAATGAAAACACATAGTAGCCGGGCAGGATTTAACCTATCATACAAAATCCCTCATGAAATCTATTAGAGAGAGAGGGGAAAAAAGAACATATTGACTATAGGAAGGACAAAGTTCCTACTGAATATCATCACTGTGCGATTGTATCCCTTAGCCCTATAAAAATGTTAGTTTTGTCCCCGATCACCACTAAGTTTTCTACTTGTGATCAAGGCTTTGTTTCTCTGAAAATGGGCTGAGCATCTTCAAAGCATACCTAAATCAGATTGGACAATTTCAGGGGCTTTAATAGAAATATTAATCATTAAGTTAGGTGTGTAATTAGCATTTAGCTCACAATGTATAAAATCTCTACAAATTCCATATCAGTGTCTGTCCATTATGATTCTTGGGCAGTTTCCTAATTAACATGTGAAATAGCATGAAAGCCTCTTTTCTTATTTATTTTTGTGTCATTTTTTTTGCAATTAATTATGAATGCTGTAATCAAGGGGTTCCTCACATTATATATTTTCCAATAACATAGGTCATTGGTCATTTCTCCTGGGTATTATGCTTTTCAACCACCATGAATATCCTTGACAAGTTTCCATTGGGACAAATTAATTAAGAAGATAGTGATGAAACTTCATGATCTGCCTACAAAAGTCTCATTAGTTTTTACATTTTCATATTGTCCTTGGAAAAACATCAGGAGTGCTCTGAATTAAACCATTTGTTTTCCAACACTGGTCAGTAAATTGCCTTCAATATGCTGGCCATGATTTTGACTTTTTAAGACCACACTGAAAACATCCATACAATTCTTCATGCAATTTTTACACATATCTATATTACTGGATGATGTTAAAGCAGTGTTGCAGGCCTGTATCTGATATTTTTCAACTATATTCTGATGGAGTATAATATTTATTTGGTTTAGATTCCAACTTTATTTTTTTACAACTCAAGGAAGGAGACATAATTTTTCCCACAACAACAGTCTTGCGAAATGGATGGACTGTCAGTAACCCAAAGTCAACCACCCAGCATGCATGTTTATGAGAGGATTAGAATCCTAGTTTTTAATCCAGCACCTTAACCATATACCAACTGGTTCTGCAAAGTTAGGCATTCTGTTTCTTAATACATTTCTGTTTCAGACATTTGCTCTGTCAGTGAAATCCAATATATACTGTAGTTTTAAAAGTCAATATTCCCTTTCATTTTACTGATACACTTGCTGAAGATATGCAAAGCTTGATGAATTGCATCATTGCTGAAAAAATTGTTCTTTTTCTTTTTTAAGGTCTGCTTGCCTGCTCCCCAACCTTTGTTTTTTAATTATGCTTTTAGGAATCCAAATATATTGTACAATTGGAACCAGGATAAAGTGACTTAAGCTTAGGTCTCATTGAAATCAAATTTAGAAATAACTGATGTCAATGGGAAATAAATACTAGTGAAATTCTTGGCTACATATAATCCAGCACAACTCTGGATCAAATGAATTGTGGTTTTATTATTATTGTCTGTTGTGAATATATTCTCCCTGTTATTGGTTTTGGTAGTAAAGCATGCTGTTAGTGTGTGCGTGTGTGTTTAATATACTTGATAGTCTGCCTTTTTTTCCCCTGCTGCTACTAAAAGCCATGAAGGGTAATCTGTTATTGTTTTATCTCTCTTTTGCACATTTTATTGATTTAAAGGTATTATTGTCTCATGTGTCTTCTCTAACTTTTCATTAGTATGAGGAAAGTATCATTTGGATAAGCCATTATCACAAAGCTGGAGTCAGAGCTAGGGTATAAGGACCAAAAGGCCTTCTGAGAGTTTCCAGCTTTCTGTTCTACAAGTCACAGGTTTCAATACATGCTTATTAAAGAGTGGGCTTGCAGGGGAAAAAAGTCCTTTCATCAATATATAATCTGCTTTTTAGGATAAAATCTAAAAAGTATTTAAACCTAATGTGAAGCCCTCCCCCCTAACAGTAAAGAAAGCTAGATTGTCATGAAATCTTGTTAACTAGCTCAACTGCAAGGAAATAGGGGATGGGTTACAAAATCTTGAAAGCTGAGTATGTGTATACTTCAGCTGTTCTCCTATGACTCCCTCCTCGATTCCTTTAATCCTCTTTCTAATTCTCTCTTGATTTAGGGGGAGTTTGTTCCATCTTTACGAGGTATGAATGGACTGTTCATCTCTTCTTATTCTACAGTGCTTTGCAAATGCCCGTTTTGGTTCCCAGGCTCAGAAAACTCCATACTTAATTATCCCCAAATCCTAAAAACTATATTCAGTACATGAAGTGTCAAACACCACAGAAGCAATGGTAGATTAAACTTCAGTTAAAGGCTTACCATAGCACAGTTCACCAAAAGTGGGCTACAAGAAGTTTCAAAGCACTCTGAAGCCCAATAAATAAAGAGTTGTCAAGGAAAGGCATTCCAAAGATGTGACACCAACACGTGGTTCTATGCCTAAAAGTGGCCAGGTTCTCACCTCTTACTAAGTGCAAGAGCAGGACATCAAATGCTGTTCTTAAGGCATATATAGTGTCCTGCACATAATCTGATCACCTTATATTGGGCTTCTATCAGCAGCTTGGATTCTTAGATTCTTTCAGAAACTTGGTAAACAATGGATAGCACAGATGCTAACGAATATTTTAGTTGATTTTTTATGAGAGGATCTACACTAGGTCTTGAATGGGAAAAGAGGAGGTTGGTGTGCTTAGGTTGACAGCAGAGGGTAACCTGATACAGATGGACCGAAGCTTCCATTATTCATGCACGGAATGGTGATGTTCGTACCTCACATAGAGATCCACAGTGCCTTGCAAGCTTCAGCCTTTAGTCTGTATGGGGCAGAAATTGCCCCAACTTTAAGCAAAAGTATTTCTGAGTCTTTATTTTCTAAGATGTTCCTGGAGGTGCAGCTATTGGGTATTCTTTTAGATGGAGGAAGCGTTAGGTTGAAGTTAACTTGCTTTGCTTGGTCCTTTTGTGAGTTATCTATAGTGGGTTAGCTGTTTATAAATGCCATGAAATTACTCAAACTAAGGAGTTGTTTAATTTTAAAAGCAATAGTGTCAGTGTCTTCTAAGTCTGTCTGTAATTTATCTGAATATTTTGACCCATGAAAGCACTGGAGGGTGAAATATGTGAAGGAAACATGGCAAAATAGGGAAAGGAGTCCCCTTTATTTCCTGGTACCTTCATATTGCATCCATTATAAGTACTTACTAACTTGTCTGCTAACTCTTGCAGGTCACAATAATGTCCACTCCACGCTTTGTAAAATAACTAAAGTAGCATAAGCTTTGCACTTAATTTCCAATGAAAGGTGTGATAGCACATCTGCTATCCACTCTCCGCAATGTATAAAGCTTAAAAATGTAACCCTTATAATAGTTCAATTTGTGTTGGAGAACTAGGTCATAGTAGGAGATGTCAGCGGTCAACAAAGAGAAATCTCCAAAGAAAGCACCTGGTAGATTACCTTTATCAGGTCTATACCATCAAAGTCCCCACACCTGTCAGGCGCAAACACACCAGATCCATATGAGTTCAATTAGCTACTTTATTGCTCATGCCTGGTTCACAGGAATTTTCAACATTATTCCCCATGGATGTTGGAGGGGGCAAGGGAGGGCAATGGCCCCTTACTCTAAATTCTATAATGCAACTAACCCTAACCCTAAACTGTAAGTGGCATTTTCTGATTCAGTCTAAGGCAGTGCTAAAAATGTATAGCATTTCTTATTTTCAAACAGTAATTGGCTAGATATTGGTAAATGCTTCAGGGCAAATGGTCTTGTGATGTGTCTTGCAGATAAAAGTGGCGATACGCTGCAAATGAAAGGCAAAATGAATTCAGCTTCACGTTTCTGATTAATACGATTAATAGATCAATTTCTCCCCAGCAACAACAATGGTAATCAGATATTAATGTGTATAAAACCATCCATTGAGTCATCAAAAGAGAAAGAAATGTAATTAGGCAAATCATATACATATATATATATATATATATATATATATATATATATATATATATATATATATATATATATATATATATATATATGTGTGTGTGTAACATTTTTTGCTGATAAATGAAAATAAAGGGAGACTATGATATATATGTGTGTGTGTGTGTGTGTGTGTGTGTGTGTGTGTGTGTGTGTGTGTGTGTTTTCTGAGGTTTTTGCGGGTGTTTGTATGTAGGTCTTTGGTTATTCGGGTTTTCTCCCATGTGAAATTGGAAGTGTCTTGGCGATGTTTCGATGAAGTCTCATTCATCATCATCAGGCTGGTGTCTTCTGCTTCCATTGCTTCTAGGAGCAAATGGAAGCAGAAGACACCAGCCTGATGATGATGAATGAGACTTCATCGAAACGTCGCCAAGACACTTCCAATTTCACACGGGAGAAAACCCGAATAACCAAAGACCTATATCTATCTATCTATCTATCTATCTATCTATCTATCTATCTATCTATCTATCTATCTATCTATCTATCTATCTATCTATCTATCTATCTATCTATCTATCTATCTCTATATCTATATCTCTATCTCTATCTCTCTATCTCTCTATCTCTCTATCTCTCTATCTATTTATCTATCTATCTATCTATCTATCTATCTATCTATCTATCTATCTATACACACACACATACACACACACACACACACACACACACACACACACACACACCTGGTGTTCATGGCTTAAGAAAGGCCAATAGAGTTGGGGCTATCCTAATCTCTGGAAGAAGAATGTTTTCGAGGGCAGAGAATGTCTTTCTTCTGTTATATATTTGGTGGCTATCCTGGTATATCTAGTATGATCTTTGATAGCAGGTAATCACAGCTGAATCCTTAGAAAAGAAATGGCAAGGCATCCTAAAAGTCACTCTTAAGAGTGGGTGGTATGGTAACTTGATAAATAAATGCAAAAATACATAAATCCTCAATTAAGATGCCTAGCTCTGAAATCCTCACTCAACCAGTTCCACCATATTCATTTAAGCTTTCTCCAAAGGCATTAATAAAACCCAGAAACAGCCACATATTGGAACTAAATAGGTTATTTGGAGTCAATATGAAGTTCTATGCCACTGACTCATCAGGCTGCCAGAGTTGTTGCATTAGGTGCCCCTCCCGTCCCCGCTTCAAACATCACTACCTTTTCACAATGCAGGCCTCCCTTTGCCTAATTATCACTCGATTCAGAGGCCAATAGTATGATATTGGTCTCTAGAGCAGCAAGCAAATTGGAAAGCTGCTGCTATCCTTTGTACTGAATTTGAAAATTACTGAATTAACTTGAACTACACAGTTATAGGAATGCATAAATGTAATATTCATAGATTTTGAACGTTACCATAGAAGCCTTATTTTTTCAGGCACATTTTCCTTATTTCTGAGGCATTAGTGTGCTTAAAAACCATATCAAAGAAAGTACAACTCACCTCTTCTTTACTCCAGCCGATATGCAGTCATAAATAATTTTTATTTTAGGTAGCTGAATGTTTGCAGCATCTGGGTAGCTATTTGAGAACTCTGCTTCTTAGCTGATTTTATCCCATTTTTTCACATCTCCCTGCAGACAAGGTGCCTGCAGGTAACCTACAGGCACACTCATAATGGGCAGGTAATCTGTGCTTGAACCTGCACATGAATAAGGTAATGGGGTTCTTCTCACTTACATTAAGATTCATTAGCAGGAACAGTAGCTTTGAGACCCTGCATACTGATGGACTGTCTGGAAGAATTTCTATTTAGAGAGAGAAGGAGTCTGCCCAATTAGTCAAGACCAGTCAATAATAATCATCATAATCATAACTGATGTGATTGTGGGACTTGTGTGCTCTGAGGAGGATGAGAGCTATGGCAGAGGTTCAACCATACTGGACAGGTCTCTTCAGAGAAATCAGACAGAGTATCTCTCCCATAAAAAAATATAACATAAATTACAAAAACCCATACCCGCTCGGTCATTGCCCGGGTCAACCAAGACCACACTGGGTGTTGGAGTTCTTCAACATCTGCCAAATGGGCTACATGACTCAGGACTTGGCTGTGCAATCAGGGCCAGCAGCTGCAGGACAACTGGGGGAAGAAAAGGTGCTTATCTGTTGCAAATATACGATTTGCGACAATATCTTTAATACCATGAAACAACAACTTCTGCCTGTCCCAGGTCCTTGGTATGGTTAAAAATGCCAGATGCAGTCTAAACATCTGATTAACTGTGCAATGAACCATAGCCATAATAAGAGAAAGAACTGGAGAAGATAACAAAATGCAAAGACCTGCAAATTAAAGTAGAATGACTGTGGCAAAAGAAAGGAAAGAGAGTTCCAACAGTAATAGGTGAAGCACCAAAACAACTGGAGAACCACTTGAACACCACTGGCATTGACAAAATTACCATCAGTCAACTGCAAAAGGCAATTTTACTGGGAGCAATTTACATCCTGCAATGATATCTGTAACATCATCAAACATCCACATCTACCTATCCCCGGTCTTTGGAAAGACTCTATAGGTGGATAAAAATGCCACATCCTGTCTAAATATCTGGCTGACTATGGGACCTACCCAGGGGCGTGTTGCTCTCTTACCTTGCTACTGGTGCGCTGCGCATGCATCACCACGTTTCATGTGGTGCTATGCATGCGTGCGTGCTCCCTTGCACGATGTTGCTTTTGCGCATGCGCAGAAGCAAAATTGCGCCAAAATCTCGTGAGGGGATGTGTGTGTGCACGTGGTTTTGGTGATTTTTTGCTTCCGTGCATGCACAGGAAGAAAAAAAGCCCAGAAATTCTGAAAAAAAGATGGTGGCTCCTAGGGACCGGCAACCAACTGCACCGGGTCGGTAACTCTTGGTGACGTCACCAGCCCACCGCTACCGGTGCGATAGAGTGGACCACACCGGTAGGAACCCATCACTGGACCTGCCCTAACAGGACAAAATCACTATTAGTCAATTGCAAAAGCAGCTTTACTTGGAACAGCTTACATCCTACCTTTAACATTATAAAACAACAATAACTGTCTATCCCAGGTTCTTGGGAAGGACTCAATAAATCCAGTCTAAACATCTGACTGTTTGACCAACCATAATAATTCCAAAAGGCAGGTTTGCCAATTTAAGAAATGTAGCAATGCTCTCTTTGTAAGTGTATCTGCAGCTAACTAAACAAATAAACAACCCCCCCATCCCTAAATATTTCAGTGGGTTAGGATTAACACACAGGAAATCTGAAATTCCTAGCTTTACTTTGAACACTTCTCTCCAGCTATCTTGAAACTTAATGAGAAATGACACAGATTGGATCCTCAGGAGCAAATTAACTTTGGCTACCACTGGATCAATTTTACAGCCTTGCTCAGGGGAAACTGAAAAATGAAAGCAACAGAACTGAATTCTATTATGAAACTTAGTAGGTGGGGCAGATAACAGTAATAAAAAAAATTGCAACTGTACCCTTGTTATGTTTCTTAACATTAAAACTGTCAAGGACAGAGCATAGGTCTGTGCACAGATATATGTTGTCAGAGCTCATCGCAAACCAAACACTGATTTTCATTGTCTGAGCCACTTCATATTTTACAGTTTGCACATGGAAGCCATGTGGAGAATCAATTCCTTCAAAATAATGCCAGTGTTGAGTGGAGCAAATATCTTGCAGAATAGAACTGGCAAACTTACCTCTCTCTGCAAAATGGTACTTGTGCAGAAAACCATTCTTAAGAACCAATGATTAATGTGGGGTCATGGGGAGGAATTAATCCAACTCCATGTTATTATAATATTTTATGTGGACCTTCCAATCAGGTTACAACATTCTAAAAGTACAGCACTCTAAAAAAAAAAAGTGTTGGTCAAAACACTGACAATTAATAAGGAAAAAAAACTGCCTTGTTCAAATTGCTCATTAATCCAGCATATTGGATGAATTACAAATTTCCAAGCAACATGTATAATGTATATACAGCAGCCCTACCCCTGTCAGGGTTCCATCGCGATGCAAACTGGTAGGGAAGTTACCCCTGAAGCAAACATCTTCCAAAGACCAAAGTACCACTTACTTAGTCTATTTAACTTCTGGGATGGGGGAACACATGAAAAATTGAAGAGCTTCAACTCAGGGCCACAGGAAACCATCCAGTGATACAGAGGTGTAGAAGGATTGCTGAGAGTTTGGCTCCTTTTTCTATTTGGAAGAGAATTAAGGTGATTAATGGAAGTGAGAGGCCAGTCGGAAACAAATTGCTTCCATTTTCCTGCATAATGACACAAATCTCTCCAAAAGCCTAAAATCTCAATTTTGGGGATCAATTTCAGAGTTATAAGGAAAATATGGGTAGGATTAAGGATAGATTGCTCCCAGAAGTTTCCCACTTTTATTCCCACTGCTGGAATTCTCTTTTTTATATCTGTTCCAGAATCTGGCCTTTTAATGCATGGGAACAGTGAACAATGGCACAGTAGATATGGGAAGTCCCGTATCCTCTGACCATTGGGAAATAGAGATGTTGTAAAGAAGATTCAATGGAGGACAGATTGTTGTTGTTACAGCTCCAGTAAAAACAAAAATATAGCCCTAACAGCATTAGATACTTTAAACTACCCTGAATTGTCAAACACAGTTACGGTTAGCTTCCTATTCCTTCCTTCCTTTAGCTTTCCAATGAAATAGATGTTAAAGAGTATTGCAAACATGAATCTGGAGCTGGAGGGGTCTGGGTGGGGGGGGAGTGGACAGGAAGGTGGGAAGGGCAGGCAAACTTGGAGAGCATCTCTTTCCTTTGGGTGCTGGAGCATTCCAACATCAAACCTTCTGTACTCATTAAGTGGCAGGGTGCATGGAATTGTGACATCTTTATTCGCATACCCCAAGACTTCAAAGGCTTCAGGAGACTCCCTTGGAGGATTTAACATAAAAAATAGATCAGGAGATGAAACAGAGCAAAAGCATACCCACGGCATTCTTGCTTTAATTAGAACTTGGGTGGAAAAAAAATGAGACAGGAAATGAAGACATGAGCACATCATATAAAAAGATATGCAGCCAGGGAATGTAGCTTCAAATACCCATACATACAGTATATCTAGGGTGGGTTTCCCCCCCTTTTCCACATACACATTTATAAAATATTTCCCAGCTCATGCGTCCTACAATTTGGATTTTTTAAATTGCATCTAATGTGTTGTGTGTGTGTGTGTGTGTGTGTGTGTGTGTGCGCGTGTGTGTGTGTGTGTGTGTGTGCTTGTTCATATGTTACTATTATTGCTGTAGGTGTGTGTATAAAGGAAAGGAGATCAAAATGAGGCACTGCTGAAGCAATACAGGAATTAAATTTAATAACAGAAAAAAGAACTGGATACAATATTTGTGATGAATCACTCCTTGAATTTAACCTCTTTTCTCTGCCAATTTTCATCCCAAAGGCACAACGTATGTGTGTTTAAGCAATGCTTATTCATTAGTTCAAATAATTTTCCAGTTAATTTATGTAAATGCATTTGGTCTGCCGCTTTTTCATCATGTGAAATTAAATTCAGTGCATTTGAAATATGCACTTTGAGAAGCCTTGATTGGGCATGCAGATCACACTAGAGACTCTTCTGCTCTGGAGTCAGGATTTCTAAGTGCTTACTTGCTACAATTTTATTGAGACCTGCAGGAACACATTAGTGTAACTTTTCCCCACGGGGTGCCTTCTAAATTAGTTGGGCTATATAAGTCTCAGGATTCTCAGCCAGCATGGTTTTTCAAACCTGCTGGTAGGGAATTATGGAACTTATTGTCCAACCACCTGGAGAGCACTAGTTGGAAATACTACATGGGTAGACAATTGTTCTTTGCAATTACATGCAGAAAGATGTAATCCTGCACCGCAATGATCAAGGAGCATGCATGATGTCCAATGTGAAATCTTTAATAGAAAGGAAAGAAAAAAGAAAATCTCACTAGTTACTTCCAGAAAGCACACTTCCCTCTGTTATCTGACCATGGCAAACTGTTTGTTGAAATACCTTTATTTATTTATTTTATTTATTTATTTATATAGAAATAGAAATAACAGAGTTGGAAGGGACCTTGGAGGTCTTCTAGTCCAACCCCCTGCTTAGGCAGAAAACCCTACACCACTTCAGACAAATGGTTCTCCAACATCTTCTTAAATTTATTGGAATTTTTCAAACAAAAATGAGAACAAGAATAAGAGAATAAAAATACAGTGACAGGGACGATAGGCACGTTAGTGCACTTATGCACACCCCCTCTACTGACTACTTAAGTATGAAGTAAGGCCCACGGAAGTCAATTTGTGACTGAAACTGTGAACATGTATAGCTGAGACAACTGGATCAGGTAGAGCATCCCAGACTTTGACAACTCTATTACAGAAATCATATTTTTTACATTCAAGTTTAGAATGATTTACGTTGAGTTTAAAAAGGTTGTTCGCGCGCGCATTATTGCGATTAAAACAGAAAAAGTCATTTACAGGTAAAACATTACTACATACAATTTTGTATGCAATACCTAGGTCTGACCGCCAGCGCCGCAGTTCTAAATTATCCAAACTGAAAATTTCGAGCCTAGTAGCATAAGGAATTCTATTGTGTACAGAAGAGTGCAATACTTTTCTCTTGAAGTACTTCTGAACCCGCTCGATTGTACTGATGTCAGATGTATGGTGGGGATTCCAATACTCTAAAATTGGTCTAGCATAAGTTTTATAAGCTCTAATTAGCAATACAATGTTTCCAGAAAAAAAGCTTCTCAAAATTAAGTTTACGGCTCTTAATGCTTTTTTAGCAACGCTGTTACAGTGAGCTTTGGAGCATAAATTTCCAGATATAAGTACACCTAGGTCCTTAACAAAGTGAGGGTCATCTGCTAGATTAATGCCACCTAGTTTATACTTGACATTCTGATTATGTTTACTAAGATGTAAGACAGAGCATTTATTAATCGAAATTTGAAGTTGCCAAATAGATGACCATTCAGACACATAGTCGAGATCACTTTGCAAAACAACAGAATTATGTGTAGAATTGAATAATTTTACGTCATCTTCAAAAAAGAACGCAATTGCTTTCAAGTTGATCATATAAATCGCTGATATAGAGCAAATAAAGTGTGGGACCTAAAATGCTGCCTTGCGGAACACCACTGTTAACTGATGCCTTCATATGAAGATCACAACACAACTGTTTTGAGGCAAAGTCAAGGTGCACTATATTGATTTATTTCCTTGGTAGAACAACCTCAGCATTCCTCACCATATCTTCCTAGATTCATCACAACAGGGATAGTTTTGTTCCTACCCTTAAGACTGTGGTTTACTGTATATCCATATCAGAGGTGGGTTCCTCCCGGTTCGGACCAGTTCATGCGAACTGGTAGCAAGCCGCTGGTGACATCATGATGACATCACAGAACTGGTTCTGTCGGTGCCGGTCTGTGGATGCCGCCATCTTTTTTTGGGATGTTTTTTTTTATTTTTTATTTTATTTTATTTTTTATTTTTTTGGGGGGGGGGTGTTTCCTTCTGCGCATGCTCAGAAGCAGAGTTTCCGGCACTGCACATGCATCACCATCTTGGTTTTTGCCTTTTTTGGATATTTTTAATTTTTTGGCACTGTGCATGTGCGTGCGCACACATGAGGCGTGCCCACGCAGCGCAGGAGGCAGCAAACCAGCAGCAAGGTAAGTTAGAACCCACCCCTGATCCATATCCCCCAGCAAAATCATACCATAAGTATACTCATATTCCCAAGTATCCTAATCTACCAGTCCTCTGGCCAAGTCACCCAAACTAGGCAAGAAGACCCCTAAGAATCACATCCCCATGACCTTCTTCCAAACCTAATCCAATCCTTTGCATACATACTAACTCCTTAAATAGTGATTCCTGGTCAGGATTTAAAGATGAAATAGAATGTAATAAGAATGATTGAGTGGAATGTAGGAGTCTCTCTTTCACTGGGGCCCTAGCTATAGGCAAGAGCCCCATCCCAAACCGTCAGTATCGTGGGGTCCTTTTACTTCTAATCTCCAGTCAATCATTCTTATTACATTCTACTTCCTCTAAGCAGCACTAATTGTGGCCTGACAGAGCTTCCTAAGCTGAAAAACCATATTTCACCACTCAAGATGAAATGCCTGCTATTACCACTTTTACTCTTTGGTCTTTGCAGCCTGATTTCCAGCCACAGTAGCTTGTCTGTCAGGCCTTCCTCAGTTCCCAGCTTAGGTTTTGTGAATGCCTGGCAAAAATCCAGGTCAAAGTCTACCAAGGCTACCTTTTCACTGCCATCGATCATATCAGATGCCTTCTCCTGAGTGTTTGGTCTGCCCGTTGGCTTCATGCAGTGTCCCTGACATTTCTCTTCCTAAATTGTAATCTTAGAGAATACCAGAGTACTCTAGCATATTTTTAAGTAGTACCCAAGATCAGCATCTTAAAGAAAAGGCTGAATTATAAAAAGCCTTCATTTTCCCTGCTCAGCAGCTTCAATTTTATTTTATTTTTTACATTGAGATTGAGAAGCAGTGGGTGTCTTCAGTAGCATCATGTCTGTAGTTTTAACTGGAAATGCAAACACGGTCTCTCATACAGCTTTCTGTCTTTCTTGCAAGACTCTTTCTCTGAATTGTGATCAATGAGCCCCAGTGCTGCAGATGAATTTTAATTCGCAAGCTTTCAAATGATCATTGTGTATATGGAGTGACAGATGAGAAGGAACAGCAGCAAAAAAATTGTTTCTTTAGAGCTGCCAAAATAGTGGACGGCAATGGAACAGTTTAAAACAACACAACTTTAACTCTGAAAAGCTATTTTAAATTCTTACTTCAGAAAATCTGCCAAAAGAGAAAAAGGAGAACAGCTCCCCTGATACCTGGTATGTACCCTAATTTTGACAACATTAACAATTACCATAATAATGATAACCTAGATCCGTGATGGCACACCTGTGGCACGCGTGCCACAGCTGGCACGCAGAGCCCTCTCTGAGGGCACGTGAGCCGTCGCCCAGCTCAGCTCCACCGCACATGCGCGTGCCTCCCACCAGCCGGCTTATTTTGGGGGGGCAGGGGGGCAGGGCACATGCGGGAGACATGAGTGCATGCGCAGGGGGTCATGTGTGCATGTGCAGGGGGGTTGCATGTTCATGCGTGGGGGGCAGGGGGTGGGGGTCATGCACGGATGTGCAGGGGGGCACATATTGCATTATGGGTGCCAGCACACATACACACTGTTGCACTTGCACGCTTTTGGCACACAACAACAAAAAGGTTAGCCATCACTGACCTAGATGTATCTTAAACTTAATTAGAAATGGGATATTTCAGTCTGGCCACTTCCAGTTATTTTTACTGATAATAACAGAAGACTAATCTCATGAGTTTATTTGGTTCCTGGTTACTTTTTTTAGCTTGGACTAATGGCAAGCTTGTGATTTTTGTTCTCACCAATTTCATCTCTTGAACCCATCTTTTGCACTAAACAATTAAAATGGAGTTTTGGTTTGCCCTAAGCAAATCACAGTGCAATGGATAATGTCATAGAGGTGAAAATGTTTTTTTTAACAATAAAGATACCCCAAAATGCCCCAAATGGGATGGATTTATTCCACTTGAAGAAAATAGGTTTAAACGTAGCAAACGGGGTAATATTGTTCTTCAGTAGCTCATGTTATTTAATATAATCACTTGGAAGTTAATAAGAATTTAATTAGATTCACATATATCCATGGAACACAGTGAGCGGCTTCATGCCAATACAAGAGAGTGTGTATTGATTTGATTATTTTGTTTCTCCAGCCAGTTTTGATATTTTCAATTGTTTTTCCCTGATCAAATAAAGCTTTTTCCACTGATTAATTAATTTTAATTTGTTTTCACTTCAAGCACAAGAATTGTTTTTTTCTTGATAATAGCGTACCCATACTTGCGATATACTGCAATTAAGTTATTCTGTCTTGCCACTAAAGGTAAAGGAATTCCATTTCAGTAAAATAATTCAAATCCACAGACCCAATGACACAATTCCATCTTATTAGAATGTTACTTTGACTTAGCAAAAATGAAAAAAAAGTTTATTAGCTTTATAGCTGAAGGTTTCCTTTAGCAGCTAATTAAGAAACCTGTTATCATGTGCTTATTTTTGGTTCCTCAAGAATCATCGAGTTTTATAAAGATAAAAGAAATTGTAGCTTGGCCATACATAGTCCTCAGAGACTTACAATTTGAGTAATTGGTTCCCAAAACTATGAATAATTGGTTCCCTACTTATAGAGAATCATTTTGCTCTATTGCAGCCAAATGGAGATACATTACTTTGCAGCTAAGGACAATAATACATACATACATACATACATACATACATACATACATACATACATACATACATATATATATATATGTGTGTGTGTGTGTGTGTGTGTGTGTGTGTGTGTGTAACATTTTTTGCTGATAAATGAAAATAAAGGGAGACTATTATAGATCTATTTCAAGCTTATTTTGCTCTCGTCAGATAGCCATACCCCTTACTGGGATTTGAACCCGGGCCGGCTGCCTTGCAGGGCAGCAACTTAACCACTAGGCCATAGGCTCTGTTCCCAATCAGCTCTTTCACCAGGAAAGGGTTATATATGTTTTTCTGTCGTGTTATCCTGGTGTACCCAAATATGGGAGAGAAAGCATCATATATATATACTGTATGTGTGTGTGTGTGTGTGTGTGTGTGTGTGTGTGTGTGTGTGTGTATGTGTATATATGTGTATATGTGTATATGTATATATGTATATATGTATATACTGTATATACTGTATATATGTGTATATATATATATATATATATATATATATATATATATATATATATATATATATATATATATATATATGTTCTGTCGAGTATAAATATATATAGTTATATATATATATATACACACACACACACAAACACACACAAATATACATACATACATATATATATATATATATATATATAGAGAGAGAGAGAGAGAGAGAGAGAGAGAGAGAGAGAGAGAGAGAGAGAGAGAGAGAGAGAGAGAGAGAGAGAGAGAGAGAGAGACTTCCCTTTCTTTTTTTAGGGAAATATACTAACTTGGCTAGTAAGGATGTTACTATATGCAATGCAATGGTAGAATATTTTCCAAAACTGTACAAAGCACAGAATTACCATACTATGTTTAGGAATAGATTTAGTAACAACTCTTCATTTGCACACTTCCCACATTTACATACAATTTGGGGAAGACTTTTGATCCAGGCTAATCCCTAAAACAAACCAGATATGCCAGTATGCCTGCAGGCTGCAATGGAAACTGGGAGATATCTGTAATTATTTTTATCCCTGCAGGAGCTGTATTGTGGTCATATACACAAATGGTAACTACTGTATTCCCCGCTCCTACTAGGTGACCTTTCCCCATATCTCCCTGTCAAACATATCTTATGTGTTTACCCCCCCACACCATCTGTCATTCGTCTTCCATTTAAAATTATGCTGATTATCCTGTTTATATTATTTCATTAATGATGTTGTATCCATATATAGCTTTCACATACGGCATCCAGAATTCTTCATCAGGAGACGGGTGGCATATACATTTACAATAAATAAATTGGTTGAATATTTCAGCACAATTTGTGTTTGTCTTTGGGTCAGTGCTGAGTCCTGGCAATTACTTGGATAAGACCCTGCAGTTTTCTTGGCAAGGTTTTCAGAAGTAGTTTGCCATTGCCTCCTTCTAGGGTTGAGAAGGAATGACTGGCCCAAGGTCACCCAGCTGCCTTTGTGCCTAAGGTAGGACTAGAACTCTTGGTTTCCCAGTTTCTATAGCCTGATACTTTTACTCTCTATAATAAACTGGCACAATTAAATTTATTAAATGATTTTATGTATAAAACAAAGCAAAAAAAAAAAGTGAGTAAAGGATAGATAACTCCTGGTTGGGTAATAGTGTTTGTATAGTAAGCTTTTCTCACAAAAGCTTATGCCTTACAATAACATTTGTTAGACTTCAAAGTGCTTTCTGGTATTTGCAAAAAAAAAAGATATTAGAATTGCACACTGAATATGACTCAGCACTGCTTGGCCCACATGACTTCAGTAAGGTGGCTGCAAAAAAAAAAAAGAAATAGGAAGATACACCAAGGTATACTTTACAAATTTTGGGAAATAATTGTTCCACTCCATTCTGCTTTGACTCTCCCTCAATTTCCATTTGACAGCATAGTTTTAAGAATTTAGAGACATTGGAAGAGGTTTGGGAAAAGGCAATGAGGACCATTGGGAACTAGAAACTACGTCATATGAAATGAGATTGAAAAAACTGGCCATATTTAGGCTTAATAAAAGGAAACTGGGATGGAGAACAAGATCTTCAAGTACTTGATGCAATGCAGAACAAGATCAAGACCCATTCATTATTCTTCCAAAACACACAAATATGGAATAATTTTAACTTATGGGAAATGATATACAGTTATAGGAAGGTAGATCCTGATTGAATTATCAGAAAACTGCTTAATAAGAACTGTTTAACAGTGCAACAAATACCCAGAAATGTAATTGGCTCCTCTTCAAAGAGGAGTTTGGGCCGTTCCAGAGAGTCATTGGTCTGGTAGGCTTTAATTTGAATTAGCTATTAAGCAAGGAGTTACACTAGTGACTTCAAAGCCCCCTTTCAATTCTAAGTATGATTTTTAGGAAGGTCCATCTTTCTCTCTGTTAAACCAAAATCAAACCAGACTAAGCTGAAGTTAATGGGAATCTAAAAGACAGCAGAATACAGTATGGTCTTCCTCTGTGGTGAAGCCATATTACCATGGATTTCACCGTAATTCAGTATAGGGTTGTACCAAACACAGTGAAACATGTTGAAAGAGAAGAATAGGTCAGGATAAGAGACTAGGCAGATTAATGGAACACAATCAAACCAAAAGTTAAAATGGAAATGCTAATCGTTTAGAAGAAGGACAAGCTGGAATTGCTTGCTTTATGTCTTAGAATAAAAAGTAGAAAAATGGAAAGAACCCGAAGTCTCTATAAGAATAATTTAGTATCTTGTGTAATGAGTTTCTTTTTTCTTTAGTAGTTCACTTGCTACCTTATCACTTATCCAGTGATTGACTCTCTTTTTGCTTTTTCCTACTAAACTACAATTCGCCATCTGGAAGTCATAATTTCTTTTTTTTTAATCCTATAGTCTTTTGTAATTAGAAAATAAATTACAGGGTTATTTTTCTGATGAAAGAAGGGACATGTTTTGCATATTCTATACCCCATACAGGCAATGGTTTTTTGAACCAGAGAAAAGAGTTCAAACAATGTCAAGCTCCCACAGATAGAGCTACACTTTCATGAGGGTGAAGTTTGAAGGCTAAAGACGCCAAGACTGGAAACAGAGAACCTGACAGGTGCAGATCAAGGGTGGGTTCCACTTACCTTCGCCACCGGTTCGCATCGCTCCACTCGTGTGCGCACACACGTTCCCCCCATGCAATTTCACTTTTGCGCATGCTCAGTAGCAGGATTCAGCCCAAAACACAGCTGAGGAGCTGATCAGCTGTGCTTCAGACGAAGAAATAAAGGGGGCGGGCTCTTTTTCAAGCCACAGAAGAGGAGAAGCCATCCAAACACGGAAAAATTCACCAAAAGTTCCCCCAAAAAAGATGGCGGCGCCCACGGACCGGCAACGACTGAACCGGATCCACCATCGTTGCATCACCAGCGGGTCACTAACAGTTTGGGCGATCTGGTCCAAACCAGGAGGAACCCACCCCTGGTGCAGATGCTTTCCACACGTGCATATCCAAGCAACGAGTAACAAGAAGTCCACTACCAGAGAAATATGGGAGAAAGAAACATAGGATTTAAACCTCAGTGCTGTTATAGAGATGGGATGCTAGATTTCGCAGGAGTTGATCCAGTACCTGTAATCAAAGCAATCTATCTGAGCTTTGCCCTTGATTCTTTTACTGCTAACTTCTGGATGCTAGTTGAATTTCTAGAGAGAGATTATATTGTTGTGCCCTGAGTGAAGAGCACATTAATTGCCTACCTTTCTTTTAGCAATTATATAGAAACATGTCAGTTTAGGATTGGAGGATTTTGGAAGTCACCTATTGCAATCCCTGCTCAATTCAGGACTCTTGCAATTACAGTTAGTCCTTCTCTTACAATCACAATTGGGACCAGAATTTCCATCAGTGAAGAGCTTGTTAACAGAGTCTTGTCCAGTTTGGGGGCCTTTTTTTTTTTGCTATCTATAGTTGTTAAGCAAATCCCTGCAGTTTTTTTTAATTCCATCATTAAGAACTTTATTTTAAACAGTCGCTTCCTTGCAATTTCTACCTAGTTTATAAATATCCTCTGGCGTAACAGAAGGCAAATCTACTATCTGGACAGTCATTCAGAAATCATAAAGGTTGATCTTGTATGGAACATACAAGACTATGTTACAAACTTTTCATTGCAAGTTACTTCTAATATTAAACACCATACATGTGCTGACACTGGAATAAAGCACAGCATTGCAATTCCTGATTTATAGTAAACATTTTACATGAAATAAAGACACGAGGAAAGATTGGGGAACCTGGCAGAAACCCTTACCAATTATTGGCACACATAATCTAGTATGTATATGTCATATCATCCCATACACTTCTCCATATATGAATAGACTTGGGGTTATGAGTTATGCCTGCAACTGGACACAAATCAGCAGTGCTCTGTCACATGACCAAAGACAACTCCACACCCTGACTGTCTTAGGCAAATGTCCAGTTGCATGGAACACATCTTCCTGCGTGTTTCTTCGGTGCTTGTAAGTGTTCGTTTTGTTGAGGGGCTTCATACATATTTTAGTTTCCATTTCAAAGCATAGCACAAAATGCTATTTTGGATGTTTTTGTCTCACATGATTTATTAGAAATGTTTCCACTTTCATTTTAATTTGTTTATAGGGAATCTCTGGGGAGGGCTCTTAATATGTACACTTTGCACGGATTGTCAATCATATCTGCCTGTCCCATGACACCAATTATTTTAAGGGCACAGTCAGCATTTTTCTGAAGTTGGGCTGGTGAGAAGTCTGTTTTTCTTCTGGCTTCACTCTTGGTTTATCATTCCACTCAACTTCTCACTTTGTCCATTCTCAGGATTAATCTAACTACAGTAAGTTAAAAAGGGGGATACAGCAACTTTATCAGTAAAGCAAATCTTAATCCCTTTAATTAGCTTCTAGTTAATTTTACAATTCGTGCAATAAACTGCCCCAATTAATTTGATTGTTTGTTTATATAAGCCTTGTGAAAGGCCATCAGGGCTGGAGTGAATATGGTCTCTGATGGATTGATGTTCCAGAAGACTCTCTTTCTGGATCCCATCAGATGATTCTTCCTGATGGACAGGACTCAGAACTTGCCTCTGATGCCTGATCTAACAGGATGGGTGAGATGATCCTGTAGATATGACTAATTATGAAGAATGTACTTTATAGTAAACATGATTACATATTTTTATGGTAAACATGACTAGCTATACAAGATATTTGTTGAGGGCGAGCTCAAGAGATTTCCTTCAGAGTTACATTTGCATGCAGAAATTAGCCTATTAGCACACAATTAATGTGTGTTGAAAAATTAATTGTTCAATTTTTGCATTGCTATTTATACCACAAGGTTCTCTGTCTGTCTGACTGTCTGACTGTCTGACTGTCTGACTGTCTGTCTGTCTGTCTGTCTGTCTGTCTGTCTGTCTGTCTGTCTGTCTGTCTGTCTGTCTCTCTCTCTCTCTCTCTCTCTCTCTCACACACACACACACACACACCTCTTGTGTGTGGGTGTGTATAATAAAATAAACCTAAAAAGGACAAACCATACACTTATGTTTGCACACATACCAGAATTATTTTGTTTGTTTGTTTGTTTGTTTGTTTGTTTATTTATTTGTTTATTTATTTATTTATTTATTTATTTATTTATTTATTTATTTATTTATTTATTTATTTATTTATTTATTTATTTATTTGTGATTCTTATAGGCCGCCCTACTCTCTGAGGACTCAGGACGGCGTACAACATATATAAGAACAGCTAAATAGTATCAAAAATACAATAAAAACAACAATAATAAAATAGTAATTAAAAGTGATAAAACAACACAAGCAACAGTCACAATCACTCCTCCTGCAGGAAAAGCCATGTCTTAATGGCTTTCCGGAAGGCCAGCAAGGTGAGAATGATTTGGATCTCTGGAGGGAGTTGGTTCCAGAGAGCCGGAGCTCCCACAGAAAAGGCTCTCCCCCTAGGGCAGTGATGGCGAACCTTTTTTCCCTCGGGTGCCAAAATAGTGCGCGCAGGCGCTATCACATGCTTGTGCGTGCCCACACCCATAATTCAAAGCCCCCCACTTGCCCCACCCCCCTGTGTATGCGTGCATGACTCCCCCCACTCCCCAATTTCTCGACTTCCAGTGGGCCCAGTAGGCCCATTTTTTGCCCTCCACAGGCTCCAGAGGCTTTCTTGGAACTTGGGGAGGGCGAAAACACTCCCCCTGCCACCCCGGAGGCCCTCTGGAGGCCAAAATTGTCCTCCCAGAGCCTCCGCGTGAGCCAAAAATCAGCTGGCGTGCACGCACATGCGCGCTGGAGCTGAGCTAGGGCAACGGCTCATGTGCCGGCAGATATGGCTCCGCGTGCCACCTGTGGCACCCATGCCATAGGTTCGCCATCACTGCCCTAGGGCCTGCCAACCGGCATTGTTTGGTTGAAGGGACCTGGAGGAGACCGACCCTGTGGGACCTAATTGGTCATAGGGATGTATGAGGTAGGATGCGGTCCCAAAGATAACCTGGTCCTAAGCCATGTAGGGCTTTAAAGATGATGATCAACACCTTGAATTGCACCTGGAGACCAATGGGCAACCAATGCAGCTGGCGGAGTATAGGTGTTACATGGGTGTATCTGGCAACACCCACCACAGCTCGTGCAGCCGCATTTTGCACCAGTTTCAGTCTCTGAATACTTTTCAAGGGTAGTCCCATGTAGAGCGAATTACAGTAATCCAAACGAGAGGTGACAAGGGCATGAGTGACCATGAGTAAAGCCTCCTTCTCCAAATAAGATCGCAACTGGTGCACCAGGTGAACCTGTGCAAAGGCACCCCTAGACACAGCCATAAGATGTTGGTCTAATTTTAGCTGTGGATCTAGGAGCACCCCCAAGTTGCAAACCTGGTCGGAGGGGGATAATTTATCTCCCCCAAAGATCAAGGAGGGACAATTGGTATAATCCTTAGGAGGCAATATCCAAAGCCACTCAGTCTTTTCATGGTTGAGCCTGAGCCTGTTCCTTCCCATCCAGATCCTAACATCATCCAGGCAACGGCACATACATCCACTGCCTCCCTGAATTGCGACGGGGTGGATTATGTAGTTCAGGTGTGTCAAATCTAAGGCCCATGGGGTGAATATGGCCTGCAGGGTGCTTAGATCTGGCTCGCGGGGCCGCCCTGAAAACAGCAACTGAGCGGCTCACAGTGCTTCTGCCAGCAAAAATGGAGTCTGGGAGGGCTGCATGCAGCCCCCTGGGCTCCATTTTTGCTGGCAGAGGGCTGCAGGAGGCCATTGCAGCAAAAAATGGGGCCTGGTGAGGCTGCACGTGGCCCCCTGGGCTCCGTTTTTACTGGCAGAGGGCTAGCAAAACAAACTAAAAGCAAAACAAAGTAAAAGGGGAAATGTTTCCCTTTTTGCATTTCAGCATCCAAGAGGGAAAGGAAAGGAGAAATGGAAAGAGGAAAGACAAAGAAAAAGAAGGAAAGATGGGAAGAGAGCAAGGAAGGAAAAAGAAGGAAAGAGGGGAAGGAAAAAAAGGAAAGAGGGGAAGGAAGAAGAAAGGAAAAGGAAGGAAGGAAGGAAGGAAGGAAGGAAGGAAGGAAGGAAGGAAGGAAGGAAGGAAGGAAGGAAGGAAGGAAGGAAGGAAGGATCCCCTGAGCCCTGCCTGGGCCACCACAGGTGCCCCCGACAAAAGTGATATCAAGCTGGCCATGCCCACCCCTGGCCATGCCCACTTCATCCCCTGAGGTCAAACACAACCCTGATGCGGCCCTCAATGAAATCAAATTTGACACCCCTGATGTAGTTGATTAAGCAGGAGAAATTCTTTCTGAGGCAGCTTGGATTTAAGATAATCCAAGGTGAAAATAAATTGGTTCAGAACCTTGAGGAGGCTTTAAGTATTTATTTAGTCAGCCTGATACATTTCTCTTTTAGTTAAGAAGAAGCTATACTTATACATATACTCTCCCATACCAACCTATGTAGCTCAGAATTAGCAATAGCAAATAGCAGTGGTCCTCTGGGGTTTAAGACAGTCTTCTCCACTCCAGCTGGAGATGTCTGAGGTCAGACTGTGACCATCTGGATGTAAAACACATACTTGTTTTACAAAACACATACCTGGATGAACACATATTCATCTATGGTGAAGAAGAACAGAAAATGGTGGGAAGGAAAGAATGATTTAATTTCTAATCACAGTAACTAGTTCACACAGCTACCCTCTCTAATCAGTTTTACACTTTTAATGACTGTCATGCTAATTAAGCAGACAACACTACATGTTTCAAAGCCTTAAATAACTCCCCCTTCATAATTCTCTGACCATTGCACCTTTCGTGCTGAATTTTTTTACTAGGTAGTTATTCAGAAATACTTCTACAATGTGTGTTAGGCTCTTTTAAATTTCTTTTACACACAAAATTATTAAGAAGTGCAGCGGAGCATCTTGTTTAACCTCACATTTTAAACCATCTAGGAAGCCCTCTCAGACCAATTTTTTTGAAATTTGGCAGCTTCCATCTTAGATTTAGAATCTAAAACTTGAATATTTTGCATTTCAACAAGTGAATAATATAGAGATGGACTTTCCAGATATATCTGTTCCTAACCACAATGACATCAACACGTCAAAGCCTTCATTGTGACATAACAAGGCAAGGTTTGGCATTTTGTATCTGTATCATAATGTCACACATTAAGTGCATAATGGAGAGAGTTTGCCTCACAATTATGAGGTACATTTTGTCAGTTGCTCCCTCCTCAAAGGGAGCCTTGTTCTCAGATTTTCCATCTATATGAATAATAGTATCAGATTTACAATAATGTTGCAAGTCAGGGTTTTTCAAGAGTGCCAAACAAGGGATGGGAGCTAGTCTATTTTTAATTAATTTAACATATGATGCTACATTGACATGTTAAACAAGGCATAGAAAATTAAGTATGTGGAGAAGAAAGAAAAACGCATTTTTAGAAATAATAAGAAAGGTAAGACATTTTTGAAGCTCCCTTTCTTATCCTACAGTTCTCGGAGAACAAAGCAACTGCCTGAAAATTCTGGATTTTTTTTATTATTATTAAAGGAAGCAAGCAGGTAGCAGGGAGAAAAACATATCTTAAAAAGAAAGTAGTAGTGTCTGATCTAACCAGGCTTTTCTGCTAAAGGAAACATTTCAGAGCACCATCCCCAGTTTTAATAAAATGTAGGAAATGCCCATTTTTAGCTATCTGAAATTTGCCATGTGACCTTCAGTCCTGCTATAATCAGCCTCAGCTCACCAAGGTACCTGATTATCCAAATGTTTTGGCTTTCCCCAGAGCCAATAAGTTCAGTGAAGCAGCAGGTTATTTTTAAACATGTACAACAGTGGAAGGAAATGCCAAACTGGTTTTAAAAAGCTAATAAACACCCACTCAGGCATCTCACATCATCATCTTCTCCTATACTTCACCTCCAGTCATAACATTGTGCTTTACGCTCACGCCTACATCTCCCTGTTGGGGACAAAATCTGCATTGTACTCCTGTGGCTTTAAGCTAGATTTTAGCAAGAGCCACCTGAACAGTCCTAACATGACTCCTTCTCTGGAGATTTCACAGGGGTGGAATCTGCTGGATTGCAAGTCAGGAAAAAAATAAAAATATTTTATTTAATGATATAAAATAAATTACATGTTCGGATGAGACCTTTTGTTATGTTGCAACTTTCATTTAAAGTTCAGAGCTTGTTTTTCCCCCCAATAAGCCTTATTTTTTTCCTTTTGTTTTCTTTATCCTCAGAGAGTCAAAACTTGCAGTTTTTTTAGTAAGGTTTTTCAGAAGTGGTTTGCCATTGCCTCCTTCCTAGGGTTGACTAGCCCAAGATTATCCAGCTGGCTATGTGCCTAAGGTGGGACTAGAACTCACAGGCTCCTGGTTTCTAGCCTGATGTCTTAACCACCACACCAAACCTGCTCTCAAGGCCCTATCTTGGGCATGTATTTTTCAAATCTGTGTCAGCTTTGATAGGTTCATTCAATCCCTCATGCCTTAGCAAGATCACATACTATTTCTTTTCAATGTGTTGGAACTCTGCAATACCCTGGGCCCTTAGCAATAACACAGAGAAAGAACATGAGCAGTGCTTGCAATCTTACAGACAGCAACTGGTCTGGTTTGCAAATAATATAGCTGAAAAGAAATGGAGCCACGGTAGCACAATATTGGAAACAGGTTGATTGCCCGCCAGAAGTAAAAATCATTAGTAAAATTATAGAATGCGCCGAAGTGGACAAACTAACTATGGAACTAAATGAAAGAGAAGAATCACAATACTATAAAGTCTGGAGAAGATGGTATATCTGGTTGGAAAATAGAAACAAAAACTAGATATCATATAATTGTAAATAGCAAGAATGTAAATAATAATGTAATAACAGAGTAGAATATATTCTACTGTATGTAAATGTTATTAGAGATCACGATTCGAACTTGTAACGAGGGAAAATGTATGTATGTTATATGTTCTTTTTGTGTTTGTGTGTATTGTCTTGTTTTTAAATTTGAAATTGTTTAATAAAAATTATTTTAAAAAAAGAAAAGAAATGGAGCTCCCGCCATCTAGTGGTGGTCTGGATGTTTGCAGCTCAGAAATGGCAGGCCTAATCTTACCCCATTTGAGAGCCAGTGCTGACCATCCTTTAAATGAGGACTGGCTTCTCATTAGACAAAGCGGGGATTGTGCCTCTGATGGCTGGTGCCTCTGAAAGATATAGGAGGCAAGAGAAAATCATGAGTGTGAAAGGAAGATGTAACTACCAATCAATCTGACTTCTGTGCATGAAACTCTAGGTGGGAGTGGACTGGCAATCTTGTCCATTTTAAGCAAGATCGTATTTTGACTTGTCTGATCTTGGACATTTTATCTAAAAGGATGGGCAGGGGAGGTTTAATGTGATCTTACTTTGGAATAAGAACGATAGATTGTAATTAGCTCTTTAATGGCTATATGGCAGAGGAATATTGAATAGATTTAAAACCAACACCTTGGATTGTGCTCAAAAAGCAATTGGCAAAATATCTCAACAAGGTAGTGTTAAAATTCCTTTTCCTTACACCTTTCTGAATTCAGGGATTAGAGTAAATGAAATTACCCATGATTGATTATGATGATTGCATGTCATCAATTTCCTGAAAGTTAGAACAATTAACCAGTGGAGCAACTTGCCTCCAGAAGTTGTAATTCTCCAACACTGGAAGTTTTTAAGAAGAGATTGGACAACCATTTGTCTGAAATGGTATAGGGATTCCTGCCTGAGCAGTGGGTTGGATTAGAAGACCTCCAAGGTCCCTTCCAACTCTGTCATTCTGTTCTAAGTTGTTGTTGACTCTTAGCAAATAAATAGATTTCTCCATGATGATTTGCCTCTAGCCTGGTCCTTCAGTTCTTTCAGTGGCATACTCATCATAACTACAACTGAGCTGAGTCATCTTGAGAGATCTTTATTCTAACTCAAGGCTTTGCTTAAGGTTTGTAGTAAAAGTAGAAAAAAATGGGTTCATTCTCTTTTGGGGATTCTTACTGCTCTCTTTCACCCAACACTTGCTGAGTTTATCCAATGGGGATTTTTCAAATTGGAATAACCTGGTAGATATGGTCCTAATGAGTGGTTGGCAAGATGGCAGGAGCTGATTTCCAAAGATTTCTCATTGCTCCCAATAGGAGCTATCAAACAATCCTCCCTTTTTAAAACCATCCATAGATGTTTCTAAATACACAATTGGTTTCAGACCAGCACAAGATTTGCAAAATGTCACAGAGATAAAGTTTGCCTGAAAGCTAAGCCTGTCACAGCTTTTTTCTTACAACCCATGTGGGTGGTATGAAAGCAATTGCAAAAATAGTCTCAATGTGAGGTGATGATTATATATATTTATACTTTAATATTAGCATCATATTATATGAATAATGTGATTGTTTCATGGAAACAGAATTTGAACTGAGGCATTTAGAGAAAAAAAATCATTTATCTGCAATGTCTTACCGCATAATTTGATTCCTGTCTTTAAAAATATCCAAGATGAGTTCATTCACTCTTTTGTCACTGAACTGAAAAATCAAACAATGATCTGCATATGTAAAGCAGTCATCCCAGATCAAATAACTCAGGCGTTTGTACTTTCTGACAAGTTCTCAAATAACAATTTTCAGTGGAGGAGATTCACAGATTCAACTGCAACACCCCGAGGCTTGATGCTTTAAGTGACCCATGGGAGGTTAAACAACTGAATGGGCTATGAAAGGGTCAGAGCTGAGCAGCAGCATGCACTTATATGCTGCTTTTCTATAAAATAATCTTCCAAGGGGCATCAAACAATGAAACAATGGGAGTAGCAGCAGGAAGAATAAGCAATGGCTGTAAATGGGCAACAGTAATTGCAATTTGTTTCAGCTAGTGGAAGATGGCAAGAAACACTTTTCCAACCACAGAATCATGGAAAAAGTCTAGGACAGTGATGGCGAACCTTTTTGTCCTTGCGTGCCAAAAGCGCATGGGCGCGCAGGACAGCACGCGTGTGTGTGCCCACACCCATAATACAATGCGCACCCCACCTCCCTGCGAATGCACGTGTGACCCCCCATGCCCCATTTTGGGCCTAGCAGGCCTCCCTGAAGCCTCCTGGGACAAAAAAAGGGGTGCAGGGGGAGCCGCACGCCCCCCCCCCGCGCTCCCCCCGCCCATGCCTACTCTATTACAGGTATTATGTCAGTCTTGTATGCAGCTTTATTCCTCTCTAGGAATTCATCTCCATTGTTCAGTGATGCATTTCCTGCCTCTCTAGGATTTACCTCTATCTGCTCCTGTGAGGCACTTCCTGTTCCTGTTGAATATAGTTATATTCTTGATGGCTTGTATAGTGTTTTAACTGCATTTTGATTAAACAACAGCACTACAGAGACCCAAAAAATCAGCTGGCCGGTGGGAGGTGCGCAGGGGCATGCACAGTGGAGCTCAGCTGGGCGACGGCTCGCATGCCGGCAGAGGTGCCATAGGTTTGCCATCACAGGTCTAGGACTTTGCTAAAAGCATGTACTGGGAAATTTACATAACCAATGACATTTTGACTATTTATGTTGAGAAAAAGGTCTCTCGGGAAAAACCCAAATGCTATACCAATAACCTGCTTAGTAAAACAGACTGATTTTATTTTGATGTTAGAAACAAAAGGCATTTTTAGTTCTTAAACACTGTGTCAACCCTGAAGCTGACCTGGCTGAAGCCATCTTGGAGCTTCTGTGTTGCCACACTGGAGCGAGGGATAGGGAGGGGGGGATTGGAGATAGCTGGAGTTGTGTAGTCAAAATAAAATATATTCCCCTGGGAACCAAGGATGTTCTCACACATGGCTGGAAGAATGAGGAGTGATGACACCAGACCTGCAGACCAATAGTGGGTTCTAAAACCCTTTACTACTGGTTCGTGTGCGCATGCGCAGATGCGTCCTGGGCAGGTGGTCAGAACCTCCAGCCACCAGCGCTAACGGTTCTAAGAACTGGTCTGAACCGGGAACAACCCACTGCTGCTGCAGACGTTGCCTTGATTGGGCCATGTGACTGATTGTTTGGGTTGAGGGGGAAAACTTTTACTTTTAATTAGGTGAAAACCAAGGGGCCTCCCAGAGTTGGTTTTCACCAGATAGGTGCCAATTTGATATTTCCAATAAAGCTATTCTTTGAGGAATCTACCTGCCTCGGAGTTCTTGCTTGCAATGGATCTATTACTTGGAACCTTGACACACTGACCTGAGTGATCAGAAAAGTGGCTCTCTTGAAAATCAATGAGGATTTTCAAAGAATTGCATAATTAGAATACATGTAGGAAAAAGTGGACAACATGTAAATACTTAATACATTTCTGTGGGAAAGTGAGGGCTCTATAGCAATAACAATAACACTTAGACTTATATACCACTTCATAGTGCTTTAAAGCCCTAAGTGGTTAATGGAGTCAGTATATTGCCCCCAACCATCTGGGTTTTCATTTTATCGACCTCAGAAGGATGGAAGGCTGAGTCAACCTTGAGCCATTCAGAATCGAACTCCTGGAGTGAGCAGTGAGTTAGCCTGCAGGACTGCGTTCTAACCACTGCGCCACCACAGCTCAGATAAAATATAAGTGGGACCTGGAATTTCCCGTTAAATTCCCTGTGTTCAGAGAATATATATATTTCTTTTTATTACCGGTGTACGGTAAGTCATTTTTTACAGCAAAATGGAAGAAATTCTTTGAGGTTGGATTCTTGGTGCTCCAGGCAGCCCATCTGTGTTAGGGTATCCACTAACCTCCAAGATTCAGAGCTTAAGGCATCCATTTGGATTACCACCTCAAAGCTGTTCCGGAAGGGAATCAAAAAGAAGTGCTACATGTTGAGCAACTGTGCATATATGTCATACACAAAAGAAATAACATTGTCAGCAGAGTAATAACTCAAATACCTTGAAGAACATTTTGGATTAGCTGATTTTTTTTTTTGCAAACTTTTTTTTAAAAAAATCTAGAACACAGTTGGCTGTATTATTGCCATTTTAAGTACTTATACTTAACATGGAGCAACTGACGAATTTCTTTAAATTATTCTTTTTTTTCAAGAAAAAAATCAATTCAAATGTGTTTGCTTTGCTTTTCAGTTAAATTTTACCGGTATCACGAAGACATAAGTTTCATTTGTACCAAAGTGAAAAGGTGAGGTAATGTTGATTCCCTATATTTTCTTAAACAGTCTGCTATTTAGTGAAAGTAACAGAGATGGAAGGGACCTTGGAGGTCATCTAGTCCACCCCCCTGCTCTCGCAAGAGACTTATACTATTTCTGATAAATGGCTGCCCAGTCTCTTCTTAAAAGCCTCCAGTGATGGAGCAACCACAACTTCTGAAGGTAATTTGTTCCACCGTTGAACTGTTCTCACTGTTAGGAATTTTCTCCTTAAGAGGTATATAATGAAATAAATAAGAGACAGAAGTCTAATAATCAACACAAATTGCTGTAGCTGCACATATGGCTTTTCAAATAAAATGAATAAGAAAACTATCCTTGGTGTGAAAATAGTTTGCCACTCAAACTCACTGACCCTTCTGTAGCGGTTTGGACCCTCACAGCAACTGTGTACATTGTAATCATTTGGGAACCTGTTTATATTCTCTCTCTCTCTCTTTTTCCAGAAAATATACAAAAATGCCCTAATTTAAAATAAACTACCATCTCATAATGGCCTTCAATGACTTCCATTGTTCAGGCAGTGTTGATTGTAAGGGTTTTAAAAAATCTATTGTAAATGTAAAAAAAAAAACACCTCAAAACTATTGATGTATTAACATTTGGGTATGTCCTCTTTGTGCAAAATATTCTATCTTGGTGAATGGTTTTTTCCTCCTTAACTTTATCCCATGACCCCTCTCCCATTAGTTGTTATAATGAACTTTTTTTTAAAAAAAATGAGATAAAACACTTTCTGATCTGCAGTTTTAAATATTGTGCACCCAAAATTGTTAAATGTATGAGAACGCTTCCCTTGCAGTGCTGACTTTAATTATAATGGCAATGTTATCAAATAATTACCCCCCTGGGTAAATTCAAAGAAGAAGAGATGTTGCCATTGAAATTTATTCCCAGAATAACTACCGTCTATTGGCTTCTGGCTATACTTTGAATGACAATCACACGTTAGAACAGAATTATAGACCAGGAGGGGGAAAAAACTGTATAGATTACTTCTCAACACCGTTGTACATCAGATTGAAAATTATTTTTTCAGCTAGTAGAAATTTCAGGTCTGATGGATGGAAAAGAAAAGCCTTAATGTAAAAAAAATAAAAACAAGTGTTTGTAGTTATTCCCAAGCGCATACATTTTAAGAGTGAATGCATATGTATGTGTGTGTTTTGTCCATAAATGTCTATAGGCCAAGCTTTGCTGTTGAATAACAGTCATCTTTAATCTTTAGCACTAGAACAGCAATTGCATTCATTTATACTGGACTTCAAAATCCTGACTACAGCATTCTTATTCTGAATCTGTATGACACCCTTAGACTTAGAATAACTTTATTGTCACTTTCAATGTACACTAATAGGCACACATTAAAATGAAATTTTGTTGCATACAGCTCTCAAAGGGTCACCACCTTCAATATACACTACATAAACATGACTAAATAAATAAATAAATAAATAAACAAACAAACACACACACACATACATCCATATATACTGTATCAGTGGCGGGTTCCTAATTTTTTTACTACCACTCTGTGGGCGTGGTTTATTTTGTGGGTGCGGCTTGCCAGCCATGTGACTGGGTGAGCGTGGGCCTTGGGAGCATGGCAGCGGCCGGAGAAGTGGGGGGGCATTGCCCACCCGCAACGCAGCCCCCCACAGCAGGAGCAGCAAGACCACGGCAGCGGTTCTTCTAGGAGGCTCCGTCTGGCCTGAATGCTTCTCCCCATTCGATGATCCTAGCCTCCTGCTGCCCGTTCCCCCTCCCCTCAGCAGCTCGAGAAGCCTTGAACGTATGAAAATGCCTGAGATCATCACCGCGCATTCGTGGCTTCTTGGACTGCTGAAGGGAGGGGAACTGAGATAGGTCCTGCCACCCATTCCCTCTCCCCTCAGCAGCTCGAGAAGCCTCAAACGTGCGAAAATGGCTAGGATCATCACCACGCATTCGTGGCTTCTCTGACTGCTGAAGGGAGGGGAATGGAGATAGCTCCTGCCGCCCATTCTTTCAGCATCTCACGCGCTCCCTCAGCCATCCTCCCCTGCTTGGACTCACTGTGGGGTAGGAAGGCAGCCGAGCTTCCGGCATGCGCAGAAGAAAATATTTTTAAAAATTTAATTTTTTTAAAAAAAATGGTGGCGCCCAGGAACCGGCAACCGACCGCACCGGTACTGTGATGTCACCAGCGGGCCACTACCGGTGCTATAGAGTGGACCGCACTGGTAGGAGCCCACCACTGTACTGTATATACATACATAATTATGCATGTCCCCGCATATATTATATGACACAGAGAAACAACACAGTCTAGTTCGGATGTATACATGTACATGGTGTGAAAAATGAATCTTGAGAGTTTACCAGAAGGATGGCATAGGGAACAAAGCTGTTACAGAATATGGTAGTCCTGCTAGAAATACTTTGAAACCTCCTCTCAGAGGGGAGCAACAGAAACAGACCGTAAAGTGGGTGTGTTGGGTCTCTAACAATGTTTTGAGCTCTAAGCACATAGTGCTTATAAGCAGTATCCTGAATACCGGGAAATGAGCTTCCTATAATCTTCTCGGCTGTCCTTACCACTCTCTGTATGGACTTTCTACCTGAGGCACTGCTGCCACCAAACCAAACAGTGATGCAGTTTGTTAAAATGCTCTCAATCGTGCCTCTGTAAAAAGTGGCCAGGACAGAAGGAGAAAGATGTGCTCTCCACCTCCGATGCAGGAAATGCAGACGCTGGTTTGCACACTTCACTAAGGATGACCTGTGGAGAGACCAGTTCAGATTGTTAGTTATCTGCATCCCCAGATACTTAATACTGTTGACCATCTCTATAGCTGCATTCTTGATACTGAATGGTGTATGACAATGTTGGCTCTTTCTAAAATCCACAATGATTTCCTTTGTTTTATTAACATTTAGAACCAGGTTACTTTTATTGCACCAGTCCACGAGAGCCTTCACCTCTTCCCTATAAGCATCTTCATTGTCATGCCAGATAAGAGCCACCACTGCCATGTCATCTGCATACTTCAAATATGAAGTAAATCAGGGGTGGGGAACTATGGTCCTTTTATGACTTGTGGATGTAAACTGGCTCAGGAATTCTGGGGGTTGCAGTCCACAAGTCATAAATGGGCCATAGTTCCCCACCTCTGCCCTAAACGTATAAATACCATGTTGTATTCCTATTTGGTATTAAATGTACCAATAGCAGAGAGTGCAGCTTCACAAAATTTGGTGAATGGGATAGACCAGTCATCAATGCATATGTAAAACCTAGTTCCGACCCCAGCCTGGCTTGCCTACAACAGTATTTTGAGTAACTGAGTCCTTCGGGAGTTGGGCGGCATATAAGAATAACAAAATAAATAAATAAATAAAATAAAAACTACTCTGTCATAAAAATAAAGTGAATGACAAAGGCTGTAAAACTGTACTTGTTGAGCATTATCTTATTGTTTACGATATAGCTGATGTGGTTGGAGTTATCTATCAGAAAAATGGCTGGTTCTTCATGAAGCAGAAGCAGGAAGACATACGATGCTTTTAAAACAAAAAAACAATGGGAAGACATCAGTAATAAAGATTCACAGACAGGGAAAAATGAACAAGAGGCATTTAGTCCCAGCGTGAAGTCTCAAGATAAGTAGTTTAATTGCCAGACTGCGTTGTCTGGAAAAAAGAGGAAATCTAACCTAAATTAAAAGATTAGGGAAACTTTTTTCCTCATCAGGTGGCAACAAATAGAAGAAATGGAAGAGTCTGCTCAAGAGAGAATAAGAATAAAAGTGCTGTGAATGTTGTCAATATATATCCATTAAGTTTGCTTTAGCAAAACCTCCCTTTGCCCCTGTATCCAGCCCTACATTTCCATGGCAACTAGTCTCATCAACAGAGAAAAAGGGTTTTTCTTTTCTTTTTCTTTTTTGGTCAGGGATGTGTCCAAATACATAAAAGCCATTTCAATTTGGGGGCAGTGCAATCCTCTTAAATCAATGCAGCACACATAATAATTATACTTACCATTTTCCATAAATCTTCCTAAATCTATCAATCCATCCTTAGAAGTCCTTGTGTCCTCAGTCTGTTACCCACCAGTGTCACTTCCTAAAGTCCTTTGAGCCTACAAGCAGCATGAACACAGAAACCTCAGTGGCTTTAGATCAACATACCTGGAGAGTGGTTTTAGTGCAGCTTTATTTATTTTTTCTTCTTTCTTCTCCACTTTTGTATTTACTAAACCTGAATCTGATCCAGAGAATCTAGAAGTGTAGGACAGAACATAGTATTTCCTGTTGATCAGATTGGTCCTTATAACAGAATAACAGAGTTGGATGGGACCTTGGAGGTCTTCTAGTCCAACTCCCTGCTCAAGCAGGAGACCCTATACCAGTGATGGCGAACCTTTTTTCCCTCGGGTGCTGAAAACGCGTGCGCGCGCGCTGTCACGCACATGTGAGTGCCCACACCCATAATTCAATGCCTGGGGAGGGTGAAAACGGCCTCTCCCGCCCCCGCAGAGGCTCTCTGGAGGCCGGAAATGGCTAAAGTGACCAGATATATATTTTTTTAAGTGGGACGGGGGGGGCGCCTGGGCGCCGCCATTTGTTTTGCCCTCTGCGCATGCGCAGAACGCTGCGCATGCGCAGAGAGCAAAACAGCAAATGTCGGCGTCCAGGTGAGGTGGGGGGAGGGGGGGGGAAAGCGGGAGGGCGCTTGGATGCCTGCAGCTCGCGACAGGTAAGCTGCCAGCTGCCTCCTTTCCCCATCTCCCGCCTCCCGTTCGTTGCTTGCCAGCCCGGCCGAAGGGAAGGCGGGAGGCGAGGAAAGGCCTCCCGAAAGGGAGGCGGGCTCCCGAAGCCTCCCCTCCTTTCGGGAGGCCTTTCCTCGCCTCCCGCCTTCCCTTCGGCCGGGCTGGCAAGCAACGAACGGGAGGCGGGAGACGGGGAAAGGAGGCAGCCGGCAGCTTACCTGCTCCAAGCATCCAAGCGCCGCGGTCTCCCGGTCGCCCGTCCGGCCCCAGGGCAACGGCGGCAGCGAGGCGACGGGGGGAAGAAAGGGGAGGGGGACGAGGAAGGGCTGTTTGCGCCGCTCATAAACTCAAAGCAGCGACGGCTCCTCGTCCCTCACCCCTCCCAACCGCAGCAGCGCCTCCAAGGGCAGGGCTAGGGATGGGGCGGGGGAAGGAGAGGAGGAGCAGCCTCCCTTCCCCCTCCCCCCAGCTTCCAGCCGCCGCCGGAGGAGTCAACAACGCGGGACGCCCGCCCGCTGCCAACGCCGCCCACGGTCGGCCCGAGCTGAGAGGCCTGCTGCCTTTCAGGCTGATTTTTTGAAAGAATGCCCTAGTCGGGCAAACGTTGAAAAAATCGGGACTTTTTAGAAGGCGGGCGGGACGCGGGACAAATGGTGAAAAAGCGGGTGTGTCCCGCCAAAATCGGGACGTCTGGTCACCTTAGAAATGGCCCATTTCCCGACTTCCGGTGGGCCTGGTAGGCCCGTTTTTCGCCCTCCCCAGGCTCCAGAGGCTTCCCTGGAGCCTGGGGAGGGCGAAAACACCCCCTCGGAGGCCCTCTGTAAACCTAAAATGCCCTCACAGAGCCTCCACACGAGCCAAAAATCAGCTGGCCGGCACGCACATGCATGCTGGAGTTGAGCTAGGGCAACGGCTCGCATGCCGGCAGATATGGCTCCGCGTGCCACCTGTGGCACGCGTGCCATAGGTTCGCCATCACTGCCCTATACCATTTCAGACAAATAACTGTCCAATCTCTTCTTAAAAGCTTCCAGTGATGGAGCGCCAACAACTTCTGAAGGCAAGCCATTCCACTGGTTAATTATTCTTACTATTAAGAAATTAGCTCTAGTTGCTTCTCTCCTTGGTTAATTTCTATCCATTGTTTCTTGTCTTCTGATGCTTTGGAAAATAAGCTGGCCCCCTCTTCTTTGAAGCAGCCCCTGAAATATTGGAACACTGCTATCATGTCTCTCCTAGTCCTTGTTTTTACTAAACTAGACAAACTCAATTCCTGCAACTGTTTTAAACATATGTGTAAAACATATGTTTTAGTGTCCAGCACCTGGACACTAAATAAAATAAGTCTCAACATATTTTATTTTATCTTATATCTCTAGTCTACCTTTTATTTTATCAGAGAGAGGGGGGGAGGGAGGGGGGAGGGAGGGGGAGGGAGGGAGAGAGGGAGGGAGAGATGTCAGGTTCGAGACCCAAGTTCCATGTGACAGGGTGAGCTCTTGTCCTTGTCTCAGCTCCTCCCAACCTAGCAGTTTGAAAGCATTCAAATGCAAGTAGATAAATAGGTACCACTACAATGATACAGTGTTCCATGATGTCATGCTGGCCACATGACCACAGAAATGTCTTTGGATAGCGCTGACACAATGGCCTTGAAACGGACATGAGCACCGCCCCCTACAGTCAGCAACAACTAGTGGGATAAAATACACAGGGACTCCTTTTACCTTTTATGCACACACACACACACACACACACACACACACACACACACACACACACCAAATAACAAGTTTCAGGTTGTACCTTAGATTAATGATATCCAAATTTCAGGCAATATTCTGTCTATTGTGTGCAAGCAATTAAAGAAATGCATTCCAGGGCTATAAGCTCATCTGGAAATAAAAAAAGCAAGCAGTAGCATTTTAGTCCCATACTACTGTCATTGTACAGTCATCAGGAGATAATTTGGATATCCAAATTTAGTAATATATAGAAAATATAGCTTGAAATTTACAACCTACAGTAAACCTCCTTACTAGAATCGATTTTAGCCAGTACTGTAAAGGATGATACCTGGAGATGGGAGGTGATGTGATGAACTACTGTGAAGTGGAAGTTTCCCAGAAGGGAGGGAACATATGGTGGGGGGGTTGCAAGAAGAGGCAGCCCAACCCAGAGATGAATAAGAGATGGAGAGAGTCAGGATAGCCACTCCCTAAATTCTCCCGATATACGGTATATCCATTGGATTTGGTCAGGCAATATTCTGTCTATTGTGTGCAAGCAATTAAAGAAATGCATTCCAGGGCTATAAGCTCATCTGGAAATAAAAAAAGCAAGCAGTAGCATTTTAGTCCCATACTACTGTCATTGTACAGTCATCAGGAGATGAGTATTTTTTAAAAAAATTCCAAAGATATTTAAAGAATTGTAATAAGAAAAAACCCAAAGAGATAAATGGTGTGCTAATTAAATAATTTTGTTTCTCTTCTGCTTATAGTATAAAGTCATTGTTTAATATCACCCTCCTCCCCATTTATGTTTCTTTATAAGGTACATAGACGCCATCAGATTCAAACATGGTTGCTTCCTCTGGGAACTTTAAAGCACACTTTAAAGTAGCTAATACTTAAAATGATTTCCCTCGAACGGCGACTGTTCTTTTGAGACTGTGATCAGTTATTATCAGCTTTTCAGTATTCAGCACCATTAGCAGCCTCTAAAGGGTAAGAATTAGAGGAGATATAATGATTATGACAGCAACACTAACAAGACAATATCTTGCATTTCAGAGAGCCCCACATTTTGACAGATGGAAATGAAAATATTAATTTGGCAGAGAGGCAGAACAAAATAATTCTTAATACAATATATGGAGAGGGACAAAGCAGGCTAGGTCAGGATGATGTATACATTGCTCTAAGTGTAATGGGAGAAGGTGCCCCCGAAGATGGTTTCATGTCACTATTAATGCAGAGTCAGGCCAACTTCAGAGTCAGATAATACAAGCTAAGCAATGGAAGAGGCAATGTACGCTGGCAGAAATGGGGACTGTACCTTTAAAGCAGTGTTTCCCAACCTTGGCAACTTGAAGATGTCTGGACTTCAACTCCCAGAATTCCCCAGCCAGCATTCGCTGGCTGGGGAATTCTGGGAGTTGAAGTCCAGACATCTTCTAGTTGTCAAGGTTGGGAAACACTGCTTTAAAAGATAAAGGCTAGCGTGGTATGACCACCAGAGAAGAGGTGAGGAAAGCCAGGCTGAAGACTACTGGTCACTATGGAAGCTCATCCACAATGCCCAATCTACTTCGCTAGGAAATGAAATAGAAGGAGATCCTCATTCCAACTACCTCTCACTCCTGCATAAAGGCAGGATATAAATGTACAATAAATAAAAATAAGATTCATGGTTAGAGCATGCTTTCCTCCTAGATGACCTGAGACTTTTCACTTCCAAAATACCCAGCAGCATGGCCTTTGCTGGGAAGAATTCTGGGAATTGGAGCCCATTATATCTGGAGGGAACCATTTTGTGTGTACACTAAGAAGTCAGACTGAAATTGGAACCTCCAAGCTCAAATAGCTCCTTAAGTGACCTTGGAACAGTCCTTCAGAATAAATTACTTCACAAGTTTCTTACGGTGGTAAAATGCACAGGGTAACCACACTGGAGGAAAGCGATGTCTCCTATGTGTGCCCACTTGATTATTGAATAGATAGCAACATCAGCTATGTACTGATGTTTTCCGAACAAATCGAACTTAACCTTGATGGAGCTGGCACCACCATGTCCTCCTGGACAGTAATCTGAAAACATTTCTTTCATTAGTTTACTATTGATTTTCACACAGGGAGGAAAAAAAAGATGTCCATGTATATTCAACCATGATAAAAATTATTTTCTCTTATTATCTCTGCCCATTTATAAATTATAAGAGAATGGAGGGGGGAATGGAATTATATTTGTGTAATTTCATCAAATATCACTACCTTATGTGAGTGTTCGGCTAGCACCTAAGTGTTACATTGCGTGAGGATATACAATATGTGGTATAAATAGAAAGCTTGCGATATATATGTGCTTAAAAATTGTTACAATTGAAACAATAGTTGTATTTTTTCAGGGATGCAAAAATGGTGCTAATTGCACCTCAATGCTATACATGTTCTTTACAAAAACACAGCATGATTTCAAATACTGGGGCAGGGGACAAGGAGCTATCCCTCTAATTGTTGCAAAATTAGATTTTTGCAAAAGCAAAAAGCAATCCTAAGGGGATAAATCATACATAGGGAAATTGCCCACCCACAAGATGCTCAGAGAATATTTAGGCATTTCTTGGAATGCAATTTCAAAGGAAAATGGCTATATAAATTAGATAAATAAAACAAGGGCTGGACCTTCAGTCAAGAAATTTGAAATATTGGACATTTTAAGAAAAAAATATAGCTGCTATGAAATGATTATTCACCTGTTATTTGCCATTATTATCCTGAGGTTTTGCTGTGTAGGCAAACAAAAGAGCAGAAAATATTAACTTTTCTTTAAAAAAAAAAGATCCTGAAATGACTACTCGAGGTTATATTTCTATATCTGCTCTTGATGAATATGTGAATTATTTATATTGTTCAATTTGTTTGACAAACATCACAACAAACCTAAAGTATGCCTAGGGGAAAAAAGACTGCAAACAGTTTAAATAAAGTTTAATTATTAATTATTTTTCAGCAAGACAGCTCTAAAATCTTGATGGGCTCTTAGCAGCATTAAGTGAAATTTTGTCTCTGCTGCCTTTTGTGTAGATTCTCATACAGCACCTCCTTTACATTTGAGAGCATGCAGCCATCTCTACATGGGGCAATTTAGAAGGAAGCTAAAATCCATCCCCTTCAAGAGTCAAACTTGAGTCAATTTGTATGAAAAGAAGAACAACTTTCAGTTGCATCTTCATCTCTTAAAACTCATAATGTGTCCCAGTCCAAGAGGAGGATATGGTGGTGGTCATCTAGGCCAACTCACCATGGCCAACTTGACACAGCCATCTCACTGCAGGACAACTCATCATGGCCAACTCACCATTGGACAATTCCACATGGGATAACTTAATGCAATAAATGTTATCTGCCACTGTTTCTTTGACATTGTTTTCATTGTTGTCCACAAAAATAGAAACAATGTTGAAGAAACAGTGGTGGATAACATTTATCACATTGAGTTATCCTGCATGGAATTTTCCCACAGGGAGTTGGCCATGGGAAGATGGCCATGGTGAGTTGGCTATGGTGAATTGTCCCATTCTGGGAGGAGGAGGAAGAGGAGGGGAAGGGGAAGGGGAAGGGGAAGAAGAAGAAGGAGGAGGAGGAGGAGGAGGAGGAGGAGGAGGAGGAGGAGGAGGAGGAGGAGGAGGAGGAGGAGGAGGAGAAGAAGAAGAAGAAGAAGAAGAAGAAGAAGAAGAAGAAGAAGAAGAAGAAGAAGAAGAAGAAGAAGAAGAAGAAGAAACAACAACAACAACAACAACAACAACAACAACAACAACAACAACAACAACAACAACGTAGGGAAGATCTGTGAAATTAATGAACTATCCTCAACCCTAAAAGCATCTTTCAATCCTTACATTGTCCAGTTGGGATCCTTTAGATTCTGCCCAGGCTGAGTAAAACATCTCCTTGCTTCACACCTCCCTTTTCATATTACAGCAAAGCTTCCCTTCTCTTTCCTTTTTTTAAATACATATTTAAGTTGCAGTGTAGGAAAATACCTTGTTTCTAGGAAGCTGAATTAGCAGTTCTTCCTTGCTGCAAAACATCTGAACAAATGGTTGTCCAATCAGAGGCATGGGAAGCCATTTTTCTATGGCTTTGATTGTTGTACCATAAACGGTCTACTTTAGTTTCAAAGAAGACAATGTGGAAAAGGGAGAATCATCTGTGCAAACATCTGAAAAAAACAAAGGAAAGGCATGGGGACTAATGAAGAGGAAACAATCCTCTTTTAAAAAATTGCAGGTAGTGGTAGGCTCATCTACACAGGAACCATCCCAGGAGACTCAACCAGAGAAGGGTAAGTAGGAATGGCATGACAAGTCAGGTCTTTCATTGGCAATATTAAGCAGCAGCCTGGCTTTGTTGCCAACCCACTTTACCCTAGACTTGAATTTCTGTAGCTACCTCAAGAAATAGATGAGAATGCAATGTGAAATTATCCTTAACATTGATTGAAAAAGTAGCTGAATCCATCTAATGCTAGAGCCCAGCTCATGCCTATGGGACAAGCTTTTCTTTCTGCTCCCTCTGCTTATTTCTTTTAAAAAGATTCCCCTGCTGCTATTAGCAAGAGGAATAATTTTATCCAAGCTTGATCCTATGATTAAGCACAACAGTTCTGCTGCTAACGCTATAAGATAAGAACACTTAATTAGGGCCAAACTGCTGGAAACAGCTACTGGAACCACCTTGATGCCTCATTCTGAGGGCTCCTTAGAAGAGGGGTTCAGGATGGGTATGTCTTTGAAATCAGTGTTTGTCTCCATGGCATAGAGATTTCGAGACTGAGTCCACAAAAGCTGTTGTGTGTCAGGGTTTCGACCGATGCCCTAATTAAATCATGAGCCTCAAGCCAAGCTTCAAAAGAAATCCAGTTATTTATTAGGAGCTTCATGTTGGCACAGACCAAGTGAAGCCAACTCTGACCTCACTTAATTAGCAACCTGGTTCTGACCCTGTTTTCCCCTCCCCTCTAAAGTGTGTCATCAGTCACATTCTCCAACGAAGCGATTTCATGTGTTGTAGAGGTCCCTCCCTCCGACCACTGTGGGTCTGTGTGGATATGACCTTGACATGGCCGGCTGGAATGTGCTTTGTTTTGACTGAAATGCAAGTTCCTCAATGCAGCTGCAATGTTCGATTCCCCATCCCCCTGCCTATAACAACAGTAGTAGTAGTAGTAGTAGTAGTAGTAGTAGTAGTAGTAGTAGTAGTAGTAGTAGTAGGCTGCAAAAGGTGACCACATGACCTTGGGACAAAGCAATGGTCATAAGTATATACCAAATGCTAAGTATCTGAATGTTGATCACATGATTGTGGGGAGGCTACAAAGGTTGTAACTGTGAAAAATGGTCATAAGTCACTTTTTTCAGTGCTGTTGTAACTTTAAACGGTCACTAAATGAACTGTTGTAAGTCAAGGACTACCTATATATGCTGCCCAATCCCCAGGAAGTCTGGGCAGTTAAATTTTCTTTTAAATGTTATGTTTGTTTCTAAAGATTTAGGTATCTGCAATAGGAAAAAAAAGAAAAAGGATTGATTTAAAGAATAAAGAACTAAAATGTTTTCCCCCCAAATGCAAGTCTCTTTAAAGTTGCTGTTTTAAATCATTCACTTCCAAATTTTTCCCCCTTTTCATTTGAGTTGGGTTCAGTATGATGACTCATATGGCTAAGAGCCGCGGTGGTGCTGTGGTTAGAATGCAGTACTGCAGGCAACTTCTGCTGACTGCCTACAATTTGGCAGTTCGAATCTCACAAGGCTCAAGGTTGACTCAGCCTTCCATCCTTCCGAGGTTGGTAAATTGAGGGTCCAGATTGTTGGGGGCAATATGCTGACTCTGTTAACCACTTGGAGAGGGCTGTAAAGCACTGTGAAGTGGTATATAAGTCTACATGCTATTGCTATTGTTACTACTATAAATAAAGGGATTAACAGCTATGGATAAAATATTAAGTGCTTTTGGGCCGCTGATGTAAAGGAGAGAGAGAAAAACCAAGTATTGTCTCATTCCCCATCATCTCCATTAGTTAGAAAAACTTGCATGGCCAACATTAGTCCAAGCAAATCTAAATCTGTAGCTGCTGGAAAAAAATAGATTCTATTTTCACAGCCCAGAATAGATCTGGACCTTTCCAAAGAGACCATTGTTAACTTTCTGCGTTTTCTTCCTCCTCTGATGAATTCATGGCCATGAAAGTAATTTCCATCTCCTTGATGCACAATGGTGTGTTGCAGTATGAGTTTTAATGCCAAACAAATAATGACTGCTGCTTCTTTTATTTTTGCATGAAAGAATTCATTGGCTGACAGGTACAAAGCTTTAATACTAAGTGAAAGAAATGTACTATATAAACATCAGTAGAATGCACATTTTAAAAAGCCTGGTTTGAATTGCAGAGGCACATTTGTCAACCGGTGAGGGACACGTTTCGGTGGGGGAAGGATAGGAAAAACATAAACAGAGGAAGAGCCAGTTATTCAGATAGTGTAATGATGACCAGGGATTTGTGCTGCAGTTCCATAAATGCATCTGTTCCATCAAGGCACTTCTAAAATCCTAATTATTGGAATATCTGAGAGGCTCACAAACATTAGGACATGTATATCTACACAAAACAGTAGGGAAGTATATTACCTTGATTTTACAAAAGGGACTCTGGGGCACAGATACATTAAACACATTCTCAGTTGTATACACAGACAGCAGGCAATAGAGCTATGGTGTGAACTGCAATTTCTGGTCTCTTGACCCAATAGCTTAATTTGAGCAAGTAGCATTTTTGCGGTTAGTTGCCTGAAACAGGATAAAAGGGTAGGAAATCCATCCTAGTGAAAACTATCTGCAGTCCATTATACATATTTGCAAACACCTGTTTGCAGAACTGGAGCCCAATTTGCACCATTGCAAAAGAAGAGCTGGGATCAAATGCTGGTCAATTTCAAACGGTGTAAAACTGTTGCATACAACTGAGGTGCCTTCTGCAGTATCATCATCTTCTTTTAATGACCCCATAATCCCTTGCAGGGTGGAGTCTGGGCAACTGAATGGAGCTGAGTGTTTACTGGCCGGATGCCCTCCCTGTCACCAATGTGGAGTTTTGTTCAGCAGTGTTTTGTGCCCAGAGAGAGAAATATCTGCCTCTACCTAAGATCAAACTCACAGCCTCCTGACTGTGAGGCTAGAGCTCCACCTCTAGGCCACCACACCATGTGCCTTCTGCAGTATAAAGCAGTGAAATTATGCCAAAAATCAGGCTAAACCCAGGGAAGACTAGGTTGCATTTCCTGCACCATTTTTTCCTTCTTTCCATGGATCTTGTCAATTTAGATAGTCAAAGGCAACATTTTTTTCACCAATTGTTATAAGTATGTGGAAAATCAAACCTCTGTCTGGCTTAGCTAATGGGTATTTGTCAACAGAGAAATTGTCTAGAATGTATAAACGTACCTTGAATTTATGTTAGGAATGTGAACAAGATTAATGAAAAGAAGGACCAGGGGAGACATGATAGCAGTGTTCCAATGTCTCAGGGGTTGCCACAAAGAAGAGGGAGTCAAACTATTCTCCAAAGCACCTGAGGGTAGAACAAGAAGCAATGGGTGGAAACTAATCAAGGAGAGAAGTAACTTAGAACTAAGGAGAAATTTCCTGACAGTTAGAACAATTAATCCATGGAACAGCCTGCCACCAGAAGTTGTGAATGCTCCAACACTGGAAGTTTTTAAGTAGATGTTGGATAACCATTTGTCTAAAGTAGTGTAGGGTTTCCTGCCTAAGCAGGGGGTTGGACTAGAAGACCTCTAAGGTCCCTTCCAACTCTGTTGTGATGATGATGATGATGATGATGATGATGATGATGATGATGATGAAGAAGAAGAAGAAGAAGAAGAAGAAGAAGAAGAAGAAGAAGAAGAAGAAGAAGAAGAAGAAGAAGAAGAAGAAGAAGAAGAAGAAGAAGATGGGGACCTCCACCTGTTTATTGGACCCGTGCCCCTCCTGGCTGGTCTCGGCCAGCAGGGCGGTGGCATGCAGCTGGATCCGGGCGGTGATCACCGCTTCTTTGAGGGAGGGATCCGTACCGCAGTCGTTAAAAACTGCGGTGGTGCGACCCCTCCTGAAGAAGCCTTCCCTGGATCCAGCTGATTTGAAGAACGATAGTCCAGTCTCCAACTTTTTTAGGGAAAGTTGTGGAGAAGGTGGTGGTGACTCAGCTTCTGCAGCTCCTGGATGAAACAGACCATCTAGATCCTTATCAGTCGGGTTTCAGGCGCGGCTACAGTACAGAAACTGCCTTGGTCGCCCTGATGGATGATCTCTGGTGGGCCCGGGATGGGGGGAACTCCTCCATCCTGGTGCTACTTGACCTCTCAGCGGCTTTCGATACCATCGACCATGGTATCCTTCTGCATCGGCTCGGCGAGTTGGGAGTAGGAGGCACCGTTTTACGGTGGTTCTCCTCTTATCTCGCCGATCGGATGCAGTCGGTGTTGGCAGGTGGGCAGAGATCGTCCCCTAGGCCCCTATTATGTGGGGTGCCCCAGGGGTCGGTTCTCTCGCCCATCCTGTTTAACATCTACATGAAACCGTTGGGTGAGATCATCCGCAGACATGGGGTGTGTTTCCATCAGTACGCTGACGACACCCAGCTGTACATCACCACCCCGTCTGACTTCAGGGAGGCAGTGGATGTAATGTGCCAATGCCTGGACGACGTTAAGTTCTGGATGGGGAGGAACAGGCTCAGACTAAACCCCGATAAGACTGAGTGGCTGTGGATATTGCCTCCTAAGGTTCATGACAACTACCCCTCCTTGGTTTTTGAGGGTGCGAAACTGACCCCCTCAGACCAGGTCCGCAACTTGGGGGTCCTCCTAGATCCACAGCTAAAATTGGACCACCATCTTTCTGCTGTGGCTAGGGGGGCCTTTGCACAAGTTCGCCTGGTGCACCAGTTGCGGCCATATTTGGAGAAGGAGGCGCTACTCACGGTCACTCATGCCCTTGTCACCTCGCGGTTGGACTACTGCAATGCGCTCTACATGGGGCTACCCTTGAAGAGTATCCGGAGACTTCAGCTGGTGCAAAATGCGGCTGCGCGTGCTGTGGTGGGTGTGCCAAGGTACACCCACGTGACACCGATACTCCGCCAGCTGCATTGGTTGCCCATCGGTCTCCGGGTCCAATTCAAGGTGTTGATCACCATCTTTAAAGCCCTTCATGGCTTAGGACCAGGATATCTTCGGGACCGCATTCTGCCTCATACTTCCCTCCGGCCGGTTAGGGCCCACAGAGCTGGCCTCCTCCAGGTCCCGTCGGCCAAACAATGTCGGCTGGCGGGCCCCAGGGGGAGAGCCTTCTCTGTGGCTGGCCCCGTGCTCTGGAACCAACTACCCCCAGAGACCCGGACTATCCCCACTCTGCTGGCTTTCCGTAAAGCCATTAAGACATGGCTTTTCCTGCAGGTGGGGGGGACAACTTAATTCCACCTGAGCCTACCCCCCAAGTATGTATGTGTCGAATGGATGTTGCTGTTTTAAATAATTGTTTTAAATTTTTGTACTTGTTTTTAAATTTTATGTAATTTCTTTGTTTATTCTTGTATTTCTCCTTGTTGTAAGCCGCCCCGAGTCCCTCGGGAGTTGGGCGGCATATAAGAATAACAAAATAAATAAAATAAATAAGAAGAAGAAGAAGAAGAAACAAGAGGACTGTGAGTTCTGGTCCTGTCTTGGTTAGGAAAGCTGGCTGGGTGACTTTGGCAATCACTGTCTCTCAGCCCACTCCACCTCACAGAGTTGTCGTTGTGGGGAAAATATGAGGAGTATTAGGTATGTCCATGCCTTGAGTTATTTATAAAAATAATGAAGGAGGAATAAAAATATCTAAACAAATATGGCTGTGAAAGGTGAACTATCAGAAAGACTGAATGAAAAATCCAGATACTTTTGCATTATGGTGCTGGAGAAATTTATTGGGAATACCTTGGACTGCATAATACCTTTTGATCTAGAGCACATGTGTCAAACTCGTGGCGTCATGTTGCCATCACTTGACATATCTTGACATTTTTATCCTTCACGGAGCTGGGGTGGGCCTGCACATGACACATCTGGCCCGCGGGCCACCAGTTTGACACCCCTGCTCTAGAGATTTATGACAGAAACCTTTGGTCTATCAAGGTCTGAGTAGCCTCCAGATATGAGGCCCCATGGCTTTCACTCAGACATTCTTAGCACATTGTAACTGCTACCAAGAAAAGCCTTAGATATGAGAGATGCTTTTCAGAATGTATTGACCCAATAGCAATTCCAAGAACCATCTGGAGTTTTGGTTTTATTTCTGATACTTGATATTAATATGATTTATAACATGAAGGTTGCTGTAAGGTCTTTTTTGTTGTGTCATAAGCAAGTCATAGCCATTTATGTAAATGAAGAAAGAAGAATTTTGAAAAATTAAAATACATTGACATTCAACCATCCATCCATCCCATTCCATTGTTTGATTATATTTCCAATTCATAGTGAGGGTTTCTGCAAATGACATAGATCCCGAATCACTGTATTTGATGTCCAGAGTAGCAATAGCAATAGAACTAAGACTTATATACCGCTTTATAGAGCTTTACAGCCCTCTCTAAGCGGTTTACAGAGTCAGCATATTGCCCCCAACAATTTGGGTCCTCATTTTACCCACCTCGGAAGGATGGAAGGCTGAGTCAACCTTGAGCCTTGTGAGATTTGAACTGCCAAATTACAGGCGGCCAGCAGGCAGCAGAAGTAGCCTGCAGTACTGCACTCTAACCACTGCGCCACCGAGTACCCTGAGACTCTTTGGCTATATCCTGCTGAAGGCTGCTAGCCTATAATGGGGATTTTAGAAATTTGTTCAGTCTATATTTCCTAAGGAAACTGATATAATTTACATTTCCAGGAGGAAAATATGAAGTGCAATTTTAATTTAATTTAATTTTAATTTATAACTGTCCATCCCCAGTGGAATGCAGTTATTCTTTAACTTCAGTGCTTCTCCAAGTTTCATTTCAAAAGAATACACATGAAAAATATTGCAAAAATTCATATGGAAATAGATATTATAGTTTATGTTTGTGTGTAAAAAAATATTTATGGAAAATAAAACATTACAATATTATTATAGCGTTTAATACATTGCTTTAAAATACACAGCTTGCATGATTTTTTTCCCCTTCATTCCACTAGGGTGAAAAGACCCAGTGACTATTCCTATGAATCCACATGCACTATTAATACATGGACAACACACTGTCATGATTTCATCATTGTCGCTGAATAATTTACCATTCAATTAAGGCCAGTTCACAAATAGATTCTCTGCTAATGAGTCTAAATGTAAAGGTTACCTAATCAGGGTTGTTATTTACACATTACTAAAATCGGGAAGGAGTGGGGGAAGACAAAAACAAGAATATTGATAATAAAAAATAAGACCAAATAGGACTTAGATTTTCATAATATGCACAGACGGTCCTTGTTTAGTGACTGCCTTGTTTTGTGAACATCCGCAGTTAATCAGGTGATTAAAAAGCCACTTTGAAACCAATCCTTGCATCGACAACCTTTGCAGGTCTGCAAAGCAAAGGAAAGCTGAAGTAAGACCATAAGCAAAGTTGCGGTTTCACTAAGCAACCGCTTTGCTTAATGACCAAGTTGCCAATTGCGGTCACTAAATGAGGATTACCTGCACACAGTGCTATATAAATAAAAAATACATTTCACCCTCATCATGGATACTGATCTTATATGCCTGTCCAGATGCTCATTCTTGATGGACAATCCCAAGCCTCTTCTGTTTGTTCTTCTCAGTTTCTCAAATGAAAAGGGGGAGAAATTTGGAAGTGAATGATTAAAAACAACAACTATAAAGATCAGGGGTCCCCAAACTTGGCAACTTTAAGACTTGTGGACTTCAACTCCCAGAATGCTCCAGCCAGCATAGCTGGCTGGAGAATTCTGGGAGTTGAAGCCCACAAGTCAAAGTTGCCAAGTTTGAAGACCTCTGATAAAGAGGCTTGCATTTGGGAAAAAACATTCTAGTTCTTTATTATTTAAATCAACCCCCCTTTTTTGTTCTGTTTCCTATTGCAGATACCTAAATGTTTAGAAACAAACGTAACATTTAAAAGATGACATGTCCCCAGCCTGGTTTTTTAGATCTTACAATTTATTTTATTTATTTTATTTATTTATTTTGTCAACACGTGTACAAGATAACAGGTATATAAACATAAACAAAAGCAAAACATGTATAGTTAAATTAGACAATAGGACAGAAGGACAGGGACGGTAGGCACGATGGTGCACTTATGCATGCCCCTTACAGACCTCTTAGAAATGGGGTGAGGTCAACTGTAGACAGTCTAAGGTTAAAGTTTTTGGGGTTTGGGGAAGAAACCACAGAGTCAGGTAGTGCATTCCAGGCATTGATTACTCTGTTGCTGAAGTCGTATTTTCTGCAATCGAGTTTGGAGCGGTTTACATTGAGTTTGAATCTATTGTATGCTCGTGTATTGTTGTGGTTGAAGCTGAAGTATTCATTGACAGGTAGGACATTGTGGCAGATGATTTTATGAACTACATTTAGATCAGATCAAAGGCGACATAGCTCTAAGTTATCTAAGCCCAAAATTTCAAGTCTGGTGGAATAAGGAATTCTGTTGCAAGCAGAGGAGTGGAGGACTCTTCTTGTGAAGTATTTCTGGACTCTCTCAATTGTATTAATGTCCGATACGCAGTGCGGATTCCAGACAGGTGAGCTGTATTCAAGGATTTGTATTTGAGAACAATGTCCCTGATGCTGCACGAACATCCAGTGTAGAGAATTAGAACGGTGACCTTGAGGGAAATAGGCAAGAAAAGTTATATATAAACAAAGAGGAATGAAGTAGTTCATAATTTAGTTTCATCCATTTAGATGAAGCCTGTACTACCCTGTTCTTCAAACTGAAAACGTCCTCAAAGAGACCACTGACATGGCCACCCTGTCCATAACAGTGGTACAGATATAACAGTAGCATTCTGGTTTCCCTTTATTGCTTGCCCTCCTTCTTGTTCATTAAATAGCTGCATTACCCCAGTACATCCTCACCCAGTGCTACACAATACAAAGGCAGCTCCCTAAGAGCCTCCTGTAATACAAATATTTATAACACTCAGACACCAGAAGAGGATTTTCAGTGCTGACTGAGATCATGACATGCCAAAACCTGGGCAAATGACTATAATTAAGACTTGAGGAATCATGTTCTGCTTTTTATAAACAACCCAGCGTGTGATGGAAGCTCTTGTATGTCTGCAATGTGAGGGGGAAAAACAGAGCGGGAAGGGGGGTGGGGGGGAAACTGTCTAGGCAGAGAGGTTAAACCTTCAGAATTTGGAAACATGAGCCCTGAAGATTGTGGAATTTGAGCAACAAAGGACTTACATCAAATCAGAGCAAAAAAGAAGAAGAAAAAAACCCCTTTGGGGGGTAAATGGTGAAACCTCTCATTACTTCTGACTGAGATCTAGAACTGGTGCACCTGTGATGCTTCCTTTAATGCTATTCCCATGTAATGCTTTTGAATCTTTTTTCCAACCATATTTTTATATGCACACTTGTTCAAAGCCTGATGCCCCCAGCAACAGATTGCTTTTCCCCCCATCTTGTTTTACATTACTGAAAAACATGGAGGGAAAAAAATGACACACAATGAACAACCATTCTTAACAATAGTTGTATAGTTACTTCTCTGTAGGTCAGACCGTCAATTTTTTTTAAAAAAAAGGGATTAGATTTAAGACTAGAGTTGGGGACTCTGCATGCCAATGGCTGCGCTGTAGAATAGAATAGAATAGAATTCTTTATTGGCCAAGTGTGATTGGACACACAAGGAATTTGTCTTTTGTGCATATGCTCTCAGTGTACATAAAAGAAAAGATACATTTGTCAAGAATGGTTGTCATAGGGTTCAAGTAAGCAATCAGGAAACAATCAATATTAATATGAATCGTAAGGATACAAGCAACAAGTTACAGTCATAAGTGGGAGGAGATGAGTGATAGGAACAATGAGAAAAACTAATAGTAATAGTAATGCAGCCTAATGAATAGTTTGACAGTGGTGAGGGAATTATTTGTTTAGCAGAGTGATGGCGTTTGGGAAAAAACTGTTCTTGTGTCTAGTTGTTCTGGTGTGCAGTGCTCTATAGCGACGTTTTGAGGGTAGGAGTTGAAACAGTTTATGTCCAGGATGCGAGGGGTCAGTAAATATTTTCACGGCCCACTTTTTGACTCGTGCAGTATACAGATCCTCAATGGAAGGCAGGTTGGCAGCAATTGTTTTTTCTGCAGTTCTGATTATCCTCTGAAGTCTGTGTCTGTCTTGTTGGGTTGCAGAACCAAACCAGACAGTTATAGAGGTGCAGATGACAGACTCAATGATTCCTCTGTAGAACTGTATCAGAGCTCCTTGGGCAGTTTGAGCTTCCTGAGTTGGCACAGGAAGAACATTCTTTGTTGTGCTTTTTTGATGACGTTTTTGATGTTAGATGACCATTTTAGGTCTTGAGATATGATGGAACCTAGAAATTTGAAGGTCTCTAGTGTTGATACTGTGTTGTCTAGTATTGTAAGAGGTGGTAGGATGGGAGGGTTTCTCCTAAAGTCTACCACCATTTCTACGGTTTTGAGTGTGTTCAGTTCCAGATTGTTCCGGTCGCACCACGAGGCTAGTTGTTCAACCTCCCATCTGTATGCGGTTTCATTGTTGTCTCGAATGACGCCAATCACTAACTCTGTACTAACTCTTGCTGGGTTCTATGGGCAATAAGCTATCACAGCTTATAAGAATTGCTACCAGGATAACATGATAGGGTGCTCCATATGAGCATCCATTGAGAATGGGGAAAAAATGATTAAGAATAAAAGGGATTTCATCTATTTCTTTCCTTTCCAACAAAGAATAATGCCCTGGGCTTAAATATAATTGTTATAATGTAAGCCTGGGAGCTGCAACAGTCCAATTCCAGAACAGAAGCACAAGGAAATATTCAAAGATGCTGTAGGCTGATTCTTAAAAGATTGGCATGTTTCCAGCTTCAAAATATGCCTCCCAAGTTATTTACGTCCTTCCTTCACTTCTCTGAAAGGGAAGCTTCTTTGTCTTCTCTTGTTTGTCGTTGTCTTGAAAAAGACAGACTTACAGAAACACACCAAACCTTTGGGAGTAAAAAGAATTGTCCATAGTACACTGGGATATTCCTTCCTTTGGTTCGATGCCCTATATCTGATCACGTCAACCAACAGGCCTGTTTTCCTTTTGAGTCCCTGAGGGGGACTCAAAGTCAAGGGATTCAGAAGTTGCAGTCAGCAGATCCAACAGATGGAACCTCATTGCTGGGGTAGATGCAAGGGGCTCAGAACTGATATTAACCAGGCCAGATTGGAAAAGCAGCATCTTCTGCTTCCCATAGGTCAGAGTTGAGACTTATTGAGAGGTGGAGATTTATAGGCTTGTGTTTATTTTGAGTTCAATCAAAGTCTTCCCTTTTATAAACAATTAGAGTACTAGACTTCAGCTGTAATGAATTAAAATAAAAGGGAAATGTTTAGAATAATCTAAGGTGGTCTTACCTTGCTTTTTGGTGTTTTTTTTTAATCAGGAGAAATGAAAACTTAATTAATTAAAAAGGCAATGAATCTGCTACAGTAATTTGGGAAGCAGATATTGGGACCAGACACCCCCCCCCCAAAAAAAAAGGAAACGCACTGTGGCAAGGAAAAAAGCAAATGATATACAGTAAAGACCAGTCCTTAGAAGATGTAGACTTGGGGACAAAGTATACAAATAAAAGAAATCCAGAGCAGCTGAAATAGTTGGTGCAGGTAAAGAGGTTTTCTTGATTAGGGCCACTCAGTCCTTGCTATACTATAATCACATCCATTCTTCTTGTAGACACATACACCCCTCCCCTTTGTGTGTACCACCTGCTAAGTTGAAAGACATTAAACAATTTCTGGTGATACAGAAATATGATTAAAATGAAACCCAGCACAGCGAACGCACTAAGCCATATCATCATGATAAGAACAGAGTAGGCAGCAGATACAATAAGGAAAGACAAATGTCTTGAGATAAAATGCCAGTAATAATAATAATAATAATAATAATAATAATAATAATAATAATAATAATAATAAGAAGAAGAAGAAGAAGAAGAAGAAGAAGAAGAAGAAGAAGAAGAAGAAGAAGAAGAAGAAGAAGAAGAAGAAGAAGAAGAAGAAGAAGAAGAAGAAGAAGAAGAAGAAGAAGAGCTGGCACTAAAAAGCTTTGAGTTATGCATAATCTGCAATAGACATAATGGATTCTTCCATTCAGTTTTTATTGTACTGTGAATAGCTTATCTCATTCCCCACTCAAATACTTTAAAAAAATTAGTGGACAAGACATACAAAAGTAAAAAGCTGAATATATCAGTTCTCCTATATATTTAAACCTCCTTCTGATTATAAATTCTTCCACGAATGACAAATGCAATTTACATTGCCCTTCATCACTGAGATTTGTTTTTCACTTATTCATCTCTTTAAATATAGTTTAAAACCATATTTTATTAAAAGTTAAGAGCTATTATCTTTAGTTATTGGGCTTGTAAATCCCTAATACGTACACACAAACATACACACACATTTGTGCCATGGATTTGTATGAAGATTTATTGGTTAACCTCTCTAATGTATTAACATCCGAAATACAGTGTGGGTTCCAGGCAGGTGAGCAGTATTCAAGGATAGGTCTGGCAAAGGTTTTATATGCCCTAGTTAGAAGTATAACATTACCAGAGAGAAAACTTCATAAAATAAGGTTGACAATTCTTAATGCCTTTTTAGCAATGTTGTTACAGTGAGCTCTGGGGCTTAGATCTTTTGAAATGAGTATACCAAGGTCCTTGACAAAGTGTGGGTCATCTTTTAGATCGTTTCCGTCCAGCTTGATGTTCTGATTTTTATTGCCAATGTGCAGGACTGAGCATTTGTTACCAGAGATTTGGACTTGCCAATTGTTTGACCATTCAGATACATAATCTAGGTTGTTTTGTAGGGTAGTAGAATTGTCTGAGGTGTTAAATAGTTTTACATCGTCGGCAAAGAGGATGCAGCTGCTTACAATATGATCACAAACACCATTTATATATCGCAGAAAGAGTATTGGTCCTAGAGCGCTGCCTTGGGGAATACCACTATTAACTGGTGCTGGGTTTGATATAGCATTTCCAATTTTAACTATTTGTTGCCTGTTTGATAGGAATGCAGCTATCCACTTGTGCAAGGAGCCAGAAATGCCATAAGAACTTAGTTTTAACAGAAATTTGTCATGTACCACAGAATCAAAGGCTTTGCAGAAGTCTATGTAGATTGCATCTATTGCTTTACCCTGGTCAAGTTGAGAGGTCCAAATGTTTTTGCAATGTATGAGTTGCAGATTACATGACAATTTTTTCCTGAAACTAAATTGCTTATTAGAAAGTAAGTTATTTGTCATTAAGTGGAGGGTGATGGATTGGTTTATGATGGCTTCCATGACTTTACAGGTGACACAGCAAAGGGAGATTGGTCTATAATTCTCAATAAGACTGGGGTCACCTTTTTTGAAGATAGGTATGACTGTTGCTAATGACTATAGGACAGGCAAGGAGCTCATTCTAAAAGATACTTCATATATGGTACTTAGGGGTTCAGCTATGGCAGAGGAGAGCTTTTTTAGAAAGTAGGCACATATTCCATCAGGACCAATAGATAGAGATGGCTTTAGTTTGTGTAGTGCCCTTTTGATGGTATCTTCAGTAAAATCAATGTGGATTAGATCATTACAATTGGTTGAGGTACGATTAGGAAATGAGGGGAGATGCCACTGATGTTGACAAAGACTGAAGTGAAAAAAGTGTTGAAGAGATTAGTCTTAATGGCATCATTGTTACAATCTTCACCATTTTGCCCTTTTAGAGGTGGGATGGTTTTTGAGTCTTTAAGTTTGGCATTTACAAAATTATAGAAGGCACGATTGGATTTTGTGTGTACAGCTCTTCTTCCTGTTTGCAATGATAATTGGTACATTCTGTTTTTATTTGGCTGCATAAGGTTTTGTATCAGTTTTTGAAGTTAGCTACATAGCCAGTTTTATTTTTCCGCCAAAGGGATTTTTTTGGGGGGATTGGAGTTTCCTTATTGATAAGGGTAATTTGTTCTTTTTGGCTTTGGGAGTTACTAAAGGTACATATAGATTAATGACTCTTTGAAGTTCAAGTAGAAAAGTGTTATAATAGTCTTCTGCAGAGTTGCAGTCATTGAATAGGATTTTCCAATCTAGAGATGAGAGGTCAGTAGCTATGAGATCATAGTTTGTTTTTTTGAAGTTGTATTTAGGAGTCCTATTATAAGATTCTTTGTATGGATGTAAATTTAGACAAAAGTCAATCATGCTGTGGTCACTGTTGGAAAAAAGTTCTTTGATATGAAGGTTATAAATTGTGTTTAAACTGTTACAGAAGATTAGATTGAGGCAGTTGTTTAATCTAGTGTTGATAGTTACCAATTGATCCAGTCCTAAAGTAGTGACAGCATTATACAGGGTCGTATGTATTGTTTCAGTTGAGCACTCATTTAGGGTCCAATTAATAAGAGGTAAATTGAGGTCACCAAGAAAGATAATGGGATATGGGCATGAGGCTGCCCACGTTAGTAATGTAGTTAGTTTGCTCGCATGATCAAGGTCATAATCAGAGGCTCTGTAACATAATAGGAAGCAAATTGTGGTATTTAGAGATAGATCACAGATAATGGTCTCAGGAAGAACAAGCTCTTGTGTTACTTGAACATTTTTCAGATCTAGGGACTTTTTGTAGAAGATAGCAACACCACCTCCTCTTCGGATTTCACGGTCAGATCAGTGGACATGGTAGTCACTTGTAGTGATAATGGAGTCAGGAAAGGATTTGTTTAACCACATTTTGGAGACAAATATTAGGTCAAATTGAGCCATATTTAGTAGAAGAAGAAACTCCAGCATTTTGTTTGCGAGGCTTCTTGCGTTTAGTAGCTTGCATTTAAGGTCAGTTGTGGTGAACTGAGATGATCTTGGGGGCGTACATACCTAGTATTGGATATTGGGTTGTTGGGGTTGTTGATTGTTGGTTGTTGGGTTGTTGGGTTGTTGGGGTTGTCAATTGTTGATTATTGGGTTGTTGGGGTTGTAGGGATGTGAACAGTTGGTCTTGTGTTTGATACAGTCGGCACGGTAGTCAATGTATAGGTCAGTCTCTCCACGATCCAGGTGTCTTTGTTTGGAATGGTATACTATCTTGTACTTGTTTGAAATGGTATACTATCTTCTGCTTGAGCAGGGGGATGGACTAGAAGACCTCCAAGGTACATTTTGTTATACCCTTTGAAATCAATTGTATTTAAACTAGTCATGATTGACACAAGTCCTATTGATTTCACTGTATATGCTCTAGTAAGACTAAGCCTAGATTTCACTCAAAGGGATAGAAACAGACAGAGATTATCCAGTAATTGTAACAGAACATTCCCAAACATGAGTACTTGATTTCGGCTATGTTCAGTAAGAGCTGTCTTATTATCAATAGGGAACTGTAACAGTGAATTGAATGCAAGAGACCCTTTCTGTCTGAGACTGAAATACTGTTACATGCTAATATTTGTAACTGTAACTTTCTGCCTGCCATTAATCTTCATTAAACCATTCTGAGAAAGATCAACAGACTAAGGTTTCATTGTTTCCTCATACATTTTCTGAAAGACCCTCAGTTAAGCATACCTGATTTATCTGCCAAAGATTTACTTAGCCTCAGCAACATTACTCACATCCCCAACAGTGAAGTTTAATCCCATTTTACCAACTGGTTTAGAAATCAATTGATTTTACTCAAAGTCTTTACTCAAAAAAGTTTAAAATGCTACTGTTTTTTTGCCATGTTTTTTTGCTTTGGAATAGCTAAACATCTATATAGTTTTCTTTAGGTGTAAGATATTCTCCCCCCAAAAAGGTCTTATCATTTAAAATTAGGAATTGTTAGCATTTGAAATTGTGGTAGACTATTGCACTGAGTATGGCAGAAGTTCTTCTGTTCAACGTTTAATTGTCTATTCCTGAAAATTGTAATGATGACTTGGCCTTTAAAATACTGAATAACAGAATAAGAGAGTTTGAAGGGACCTTGGAGGTCTTCTAGTTCAATTCCCTGCTCAAGCAGGAGACCCTATACCAGGGGTAGGCAAAGTTGGCTCTTCTATGACTCATGGGCTTCAACTCCAGAATTCCTGAGCTAGCATGATTGGCTCAGAAAGTCTGGGAGTTGAAGTCCATGAGTCATAGAAGAGCCAACTTTGCCTACCCCTGCCCTATACCATTCCAGACATGTGACTGCCTAGTCTTCTTAAAAGCCTCCAGTGATGGATCATTCACAATTTCTGGAGACAAGCTAGGTTAATTGTTCTCACTGTCAGGAAATTTCTCCTTAGTTCTAGATTGGTTCTCTTGTTTAGTTTCCATCCATTGTTTCTTGTCTTGAGTTCTGGTGCTTTGGAAAATAGGTTGGTTCCCTCTTCTTTGTGGCAGCCCCTCAAAAATATTGGAACACTACTATCATGTCACCCCCTAGTCCTTGTTTTCACTGGACTAGATATACCCAGTTCTTGCAACTGTTCTTTATATGTTTTATGTCTATGTTTGTTGTTTATGTCTATGCAACGTAATCAAAACAGCCACTCTTTACCATTTGAGGGACTTTGTTCATCATACATGCAGAACATGTGAACTGAAAATTCTCTTTAACTTTGCATTATCTTCTTGGATGCTTGAGGGAAAGTAGAAACTGGTAGGATTGTCGTCAGATTCTCTGCCAGTTTTGATCTTTAACAAATTCCAATCCTTGCCATTCTTGGGAGACAGTCCTGAGGAAATTACTTAGTGGAAAATTGACAACTTCATGTAAGCCAGCTAAATGTGGCATCTATACTTCAGAATGAATCTGAACCAAGTGCACGGAGCAATACAAAATTCATAATACAGGGGATCCATCCCAGAAAGCTCTGAAGCCCAGGAATACAACTGGGCAGAATATTCCAGTAGTAATTAATCCAGGTTTATGCTGGAATATATACTTGTAGGAGGCCAATGAAACAAGGAGAACCAAAATATTTTATTGATGCTTAAAGAAATTGCAATTACTTGCCCTATGCTTCCTGAGACAATACATCAAAGCCTTTCCCCTCATATAAAGCTGGTAGCAAAGCCAAAGATTAGCTGTCCATAGGTAAATTGTGAAGGCACAGAAATTGAGGCTGCCAGGCAGAACAGTGGGCAGAGGAATGCTATTTTTCCTCTTGTGTTCCTTCTCCCATGTACGTGTTTGCATTTTTCATCACCTCTTTCATTTCAAGATTTTCATGCCCTGGCAACGAAGAACGAATTATAGCAATAAGCTGCACGAGAGGTTTAAAGGGGGAGGAATTGAAACAAAACAAATATGATATAAAATCGTTCTTTAATGTATCTTTTTTTTCCTTCTTCTTTCATGAAGGGAAGAGAAAGGAGGCGAAGGGCAATAGGAAAAACCTTGCTGAATAGCCCAACTATAAAAATACAACCACAGTTACTAAAAGCCCAATCTATTTTCAAATGATTTGCTCTAATGGAATGTTGCTGTACATCTTTTGATGAGACAGGAGTCTATTTAAAAAGACTGGCACTTTCAAATGTGCTTTTAAACCCCATCTGTCAATTAAAAAAAAACACCAAGGGTTCAGCGGCTGGGAAAAAAGATGACAGTAATGAAAAGCTGGGAGGGCAGAAAGGGGGGAAAAATACAGAGAAATCTGGCAGTCAGGACAAGAGAGGAAGGGGGGGGGGGAACCTGAATCTCAAAAACAAGGGGAAAGAAAATGAAATGACGGGGAAGACTTACAGCACAGCTATTTGTACACAGTAATGCCGAGAATGACAATACTGCAGTAAACACAAAATCCTGCTCCTGTCAGTTTAAGCACACACTGCATTCATTTTCCAGAGGCAGAATTTCATTTAATCCTCATTTGTTGAAGTTAAACCTAGGATCGCATAAAGTAGCTGGATGGAGAAAATGTTCACGAGTTTATGAAGGGAACCTTCCTGTTTTCACTAGATAATTACAAAGTAGTCCCTGCATATCTGGGATGGGGGAAATACTTCCACTTCACAGACAGTGATATTCTAGACACCAGTGACAACCCCCCCCCCCGCCCTGACAAACACACAAGCACACTCCCTCTGAACATTCAGCTGTGCAGTTTGGGGATATGCATTACTTTTGCTGGCAGTTCAAGCTGCAGCTGTGGTTAGGAGTGCTTTTACCCATACACCAACTGCATGAAGTATTTTTTTAGAAAAAATACGAGTATTTTTCTTGGAGTCAGATAATCTGCTTGCAATGATTCACATCTTCATTAGCTCTCATTTAGATTATTACAATCTGTTCCAATTCTGGACTGCCCTCATGTCATGTCATCTTATATCATGTCATATCATGGGATTCCTATGGCACCCAACAAAAGACATCCTATTAAATTAGCAATAAAAAAGAAAGAAAGAATCCTTGAAAACGGTTGTGAAACTAGTACAAAATAAGGCACCAACAACAGCATTGCTCAACCTTAGCCACTTTAAGATGTATAGATTGCAACTCCCAGAATCCATCAGCCAGGAACTGAATCTATACTTCTTGAAGTTAAGATTGAGAACCATTGACTTAGACCACATTGAACTAGACTTGAAACAATGTCAATGGCTTCTAGTCTGGTGCCCTCCATGGGTACCATTCAAGGGACTAATTTTGATGTAGAAAGTATAAATCAGGGGTGTCAAACTCGTAGCCTGCGGGCCGGATATGTCACACACTGGCCACGCCCACCCCCAGTTTAGCTAAAGGGGGGAAGTCGCGATACGTCATGTGATCACTTGATGCTGTGAGTTTGACACCCTATATAGTTTGAGGAATTTTTTTTTTTTTTTGCTTAGCTTGCTAAAACAAGAGCTAATGGGGAAAAGCGGAAAATTGAAACCAGCAATCTCTAACTTGCAGTCAAGCAACTTTTACAGGTATTTACTTCCAAAAGGACAAGGTAGGATACACTGAAGTGGAACCTCATCACCCAATCTAACCATATGTCTGTTAGTGATGCCTGCCGCAAACTTTTCCATTATCCTTCTTCAACAGGCTCACTCTTTGCTCCAGGGGCTGGCAGCAGTGGGGCCACAGCCAAAAGGGCCAGGTTTGCCTCTGGTGAAACTTGCTGTCATATTCTGTTGCCTGATTTTATACTTTGTGACAGGAAATCATAGCTGATTTCTGGCAATGCTTATCCTACCCAAGGCACTGAAAGATCAACAAGCTTAGATGCAAGGTTACTCTTCGTTCCTGGCAAGGTTTACTTTAGTCTAGCCTAAAGGAGATAGCTCTAAATAGCTCATAGAGACAGGTCTTTGTTACGTTTACAAAAAAACTTTCATCATTCTTTTTTTTTACTGCAACACACTTCAATCAAGTACTTACTATCAGCAAATTTTGTCAATATCCATCAAATCTACTATAGGGAAAATAACTGTTGTCAGCTAACTTACAGTAAAACTATAAAGTAATTATATATGAGGGCAATTACATGCTCATCTGATTATATTTTTAAATAACAGTCTAAATTATTGATGCTATCTTCCCATTTACTCTTTGTCCTCTAAACCATCATATCTGGAAAAAAAATATTCTGTTTTAACAGCTTGTCTGAAGTCCATGATCTCTTTCAGGTACTCTGTGCGTATCCTGCTAAAAAAAAAAAGAACCTAGCACAACAGACAGGGCCATTTCTGTTATAGCAACCCAATTATTTACTTCCCAAATACTGACTCTGTTTTGTATGGTTTATTATTCTTTTAAACTGATTATATGACATCAACTCACTGTCAGCTTTTAGCAACCACTAAGACAGAACTTCTCCAAGATGACATGTCCTCAGCCTGGTTCTTCAGATCTTCCAACAATGTCCCTGATGCTGCACGAACATCCAGTGTAGAGAATTAGGATGGTGACCTTGAGGGAAATAGGCAAGAACAGTTATATATAAACAAAGAGGAATGAAATAGTTCATATTTTATGGGAAACAAGATAGTATTCAGAAGAGACTTAGGCAAACGTCTCTCTGATTCATTGGCAAGTACTTGTATAGAAGGAATATCTTTTAAGGAATGTTGGGTGTTCTTTGATCTTATTTGAATCAGTTACTAGAATAGAATAGAATAGAATAGAATAGAATAGAATAGAATAGAATAGAATAGAATAGAATAGAATGGACCTTGGAGGTCTTCTAGTCCAACCCCCTGCTTAGGCAGGAAACCCTACACCACTTCAGACAAATGGTTATTCAACATCTTCTTAAAAACTTCCAGTGTTGGAGCATTCACAACTTCTGGAGGCAAGCTGTTCCAAGGATTAATTGTTCTAACTTTCAGGAAATTTCTCCTTAGTTCTAAGTTGCTTCTCTCCTTGATTAGTTTCCACCCATTGCTTCTTGTTCTACCTTCAGGTGCTTTGGAGAATAGCTTCACTCCCTCTTCTCTGTGGCAACCCCTGAGATATTGGAACACTGCTATCATGTCTCCCCTAGTCCTTCTTTTCATTAAACTAGACATACCCAGTTCCTGCAACCGTTCTTCATATGTTTTAGCCTCCAGTCCCCTAATCATCTTTGTTGCTCTTCTCTGCACTCTTTCTAGAGTCTCAACATCCTTTTTACATCATGGCAACCAAAACTGAATGCAATATTCCAAGTTGGGCCTTACCAAGGTATTATCAAGTGGTATTAACACTTCATGTGATCTTGATTCTATCCCTCTATTAATGCAGCCTAAAACTGTGTTGGCTTTTTTGGCAGCTGCTGCACACTGCGGGCTCATATTTAAATGGTTGTCCACTAGGACTCCAAGGTCCCTCTCACAGTTACTACTGTTGAGCAAGGTACCACATATACTGTACCTGTGCATTTTGTTTTTCTTGCCTAAATGTAGACCCTTACTTTTTTCACCATTGAATTTCATTTTGTTAGATAGCACCCAATGTTCAAGTCTGTCAAGATCCTTCTGTATCTTGAGCCTAGTGTTGGCTATTCCTACCAGTTTGGTGTCATCTGCAAATTTGTTGAGTTCCCCATCTATCCTCTCATCCAAGTCATTGATGAAGATGTTGAAGAGTACTGGGTCTAAAACAGAGCCTTGGGGTACTCCACTGCATACTTCCCTCCATGTAGATGCAGTTCCATTGAGCACTACACGTTGAGTGCAGTTGGTCAGCCAGTTTTGAATGGACTACCTGTCCATTGGCATTCTTTAACATATTAAGTTGAGGTTAGAACCTCCTCAATTTGTTAAAATTCCTTATTCCAGTAGACTTGAAATTTTAGGCCTGGATAACCTTGAACTACACCGTCTACATTCCGACCTAAGCTTAGTACACAATATCATCAACCTTAATGTCCTACCTGTTAACAACTACTTTAATTTCAACCGCAATAACAATAGGGCTATCAATAGATACAAACTAAATGTAATCCGCTCTAATCTTGATTGCAGAAAACACGACTTCTGCAATAGAGTAGTAAATGTCTGGAACACTTTACCTGATCCTGTTGTTAGTTTCTCTAACCCCCATACCTTTTACCTTAAATTATCTACCGTGGACCTTACACGTTTCTTAAGAGGTCCCTAAGGGGGCATGCATAAGCGCACCAGCGTGCCTACCGTCCCTGTCCTGCTGTACCAATTTGTATGTACTCATTTTATGTGTTTAAGGCTGTGTTTTGCTTCTTTATATCCATTTATTTGTGCCATTTTTTCATGTGTCCTGTTTCCTTGCACTTGTTGACAAATAAATAAACAAACAAACAAACAAACAAACAAACAAATAAATAAATAACTGTCAACCTCCAGTGATGAAATACCCACATCTTCCGAAGGCATAAATTGTTCTACCTGTCAGGAAATTTCTATTTCTAGGTTGGTTTTCTCCTTGACTTAGTTTCCACCCTTCTAATAGATATTCTAAATAAAACTGGATTTTACCTGCTGAATTTTTGAGTTCTGAAATAAAAGCAGCCACTGAAACTTTATCAAACAATGATGTAGAAATAGTGTAGCAACAATGCTTAAAAGTCTCTCCTTATTGTCTTTCCAAGCATGCAGTGGAATTTTCATTTTAATGAACCTCAACTATCTGTGTCAAATGTTAACAGCAGTGTGGGATAAGACAAAAGAGGAAATACTATTTATGGAGAAACACAATCTACTTTTTTATGAATTCTAAGAATTATAACTCTTAGAGAATCTTGCAGAAGTGGCTTCCCTGACTCTACTGCCCTCTGTGTTTTGTGAGTTCCTTCCCTAAATTTTTAGAGAAATCGTGGGTTCTCAGCTGGATGTAATAAAGCATTTATTGGTTGGAGAAAAAATACACTGAAGGAGGATTGCTCACAATTAGATGAAGACAACTTTAATGAATCAGCATGGAATGCCTTTTCTTTTCTAACTGCAGCTTGGTGTCTTTATACTGTAATAATCTCAAAACTCCTAGAGAGAGTTTTGTTGACCTTTAAGATATTGCAAAAAATGGAGGTGAGGAGGGGTCAGCTTTTAAATGGTTCAATTACCTATTCACCTATCAATGTGTTAATCATTAAAGTGCCAGAAGACACTATTAATTTTGCAATGGCACAACTATCTCTGTAGAATTCTATCTTTTTCATTTCATTTTTCTAAGATATGCAAGTATTGTACGTGGTTTTACATCTTCTGCCACAGAGTACAGTATCTACATATACTTTGCCACTGACAGATCAACACTGCCCAATTTAGACTTCTACTGGGAAACAATGAGTGAATGGGAAAGAGAAATGGAGGGAGGAAATTAAAAATCTCTCTATACGGGATGGAGCACTGTAAGACTTGAATAATGTGGAGGCTCTCAGGCTGAGGGAGGAGGTGTAATGTAGTTTATAAAGCCATCTGGACTAGTAACCACCAATCACATCTTAAGGACTCTGTAGACTGTTTATGTATTCTGAATCTTCTGCCACAATTTCACTTGGTGGCCTGTAAATTTTAGTATTATTGTACATTGAGTACTAATGAGTATTACTGAGAAGAAGAGTCAGAATCATACTGAAAGATTTGTTTGACTTGGCTTATTGATCCAGGCAAATTCATTTATAGTAAATGAATTTGCCTGGATCAGTAAAATGAAGAAATATAAAATTAGTTTATTTGGTCAAGGTTGAAACTTTTTGTAACCCTTTATGGATTTTTTGCTGACACCAGGAGTGAAAAGATGGTGCTTTATAGATTTGTCTATATATTAAGGGATGGGTTTGGGATGAAGAGATAATTATTTGTAGCCTTAGAAGAGGTGAAGAGTCACTAAATTTGTTTATACTTGGCATGAAGGTTGCAAGTCACTTCTTTATACATTTCTTTCCTTTTTTATTATATTTTTACTTTTTTCTTTCTTCTCTTTTTCCTTGACCGTTTATTCTTTTCTTTTACTTTTTATTCTTTTGAAAGTTTAATTTATATTAGATGTTATTATTTATAATCAAAATTCTTAATAAAATTATATATCTAAGATAATATTTTGTGGATGAAGCCAGGACCTTTAAAATTTAATCAAAACAAGTTTTAATCTCTCCTATTTGAATTCACGAGTGCCTCATCATCTTGTATTCTTCCTTTATTTCCCCTGCTTTATTGCTGTTGTGATTGTTCTGGTTGATTTACTGGGTTATGATTTTATAATATAGATTTAATATTTTTAAGATGAGTTGTTTTGTTAGAAAATAAATGTGATCAGATAGATAGATAGATAGATAGATAGATAGATAGATAGATAGATAGATAGATAGATAGATAGATAGATAAAGAGACAACTTTGAGAATCTCTAACGTTAATTTTCTACTGATTCCAGGAAATTCTTTCCTTCCCTCTTGTATTTGCCAATATTTTCTTACATTTGCCAAATAACGTTATCACCATAATTATTGCAATTGTGAAAAATGCTGAATCTCAGCCATGACATACCTAATAATCATGTCATGAAAACTGTTTGTTCTTCATTTTACAGTTCTTTTTACAAGAAAAAGCTTACCCCAGCTGATCACCACTGAGAAAAATACAGTAAAGAGACTTCATATGAATTGTTTGCTACTAATCTTGTTGTCAAACATTGTTACAAATGGGACCTGCCAAATAGTTGAATCTCTTGTTCAATGTGCCAGCTAGGCCCCCACGCTCCAATTCATTTCTAGACCCTTTTATTTTCCTTAAGGGACACATTCCAAATTTACAGGAAATTCTCATTCAGGCATTTTAGTGATTCCCCACCATCACTACACACACAAACATATTCACTTTTTTTTAAAGTTCTGTGAATCTTGGATTTCCCCTCCAGACTTCCATGGATGGTGCTAATTTCTACATTTGCTATTAGTATGTGGAATTACAAAACTACTGAAAGTTTATCCATAATAGCACAGATCATTGTCTTCTTTTAATTAAAACAAACTTTCAGGAATGTCTTCTGTGGTGCTCAGATTGAAACAGAGAAATCAAAGGCTAAATGTTTAACTTTGTCTAAATTACACTTGTACACCACCCAGAGTCCCTTTGTGTAAGAGAATAGCAGTTTTTAAATTTGATAAATAAATTAATATAATATAACATTAGTTTTTAAAATTGGTTTACGGATGTGATAATACAGAGTCCCTTCCAACTCTGTTATTCTATATTCTACAAACCAGTTTTTGAAATCCATTTTTTTTTACTACTGGTTCTGTGGGCGTGGCTTGGTGGGCATGGCAGGGGAAGGATACTGCAAAATCTCCATCCCCACCCCACTCCAGGGGAAGGATACTGCAAAATCTCCATTCCCACCCCACTCCTGGGGGAAGGATATTGCAAAATCTCCATTCCCACCCCACTCTGGGGCCAGCCAGATGTGGTATTTGCTGGTTCTCTGAACTACTCAAAATTTCCGCTACCGGTTCTCCGAACTACTCAAAATTTCCGCTACCAGTTCTCCAGAACCTGTCAGAACCTACTGGATTTCACCCCTGCTACAAACCCCTTTAAATATTGAAAGAATGCTACCAGGACATCCTAGGGCTGTAGTAGAAAACAGAAGAAAAATATCCTAGAAAAAGGCAATGGCAACTCCCATATCTTTGCCCAGAAAAGTTGCGTGTCCATGTAGTCATGCAGAACTAAGCTCAACTTGGAGTTTTTACTTTTAATTAGGTAATGTGAGTTTAACGTGAAAATCTAAAATATTTCTCTCCTGTTCATCTGCTTATAAAACTTCCAGTGAGTACTGAATAGAATGGAACGATGCTGTTTCCCTTCATCCTCACAAAGTTGCAATTGAAGCCAAGGTAGCACATTCAGACCCTCCTAAGGGAACCTCTCTGTACTCTTTTCTTGCCTTCCATGTTCCGGTTTCTTGTGTAATAGAGATAATCCCTGTTGCTTTGTTGGATCATCACAATAAATGGCTTCTGAGATTGATTAAAAACCCTCTGCACAACTCTGGTTCAGCATCGATTTTAGCAGCAGCTGCCTCTTGCTTTATATGCTGTACATCATAGATATCAGAGAAGGAAAAGACCTATTAAAATCCCATCTGGCTTACTTTCTCTCCCTCCCTCCCTCCTACTCCTCTCTCTCTTTTTTCCCTCCCCCTCCCCCTCCCTCCTCTCTTTCTCTTTCTCTTTCCTCTTCTTTAATCATTCAACTCTGCCTGACTCCAGTCTGTTCTGAACATGGTAGCCTTACAACGGGTGCCTTTCATATGTTTTTGACTACAACCCCAGGATCCCTCAGCAGCATGGCCTGCAAATGTAGAAACTGCCATACTGGGGGATCAGTCTTAGATATCCTTTTCAGACATCCATGATCTTAAAGAGATGCCCTTCTGGACAAAAATATTTACTTATTGGGCACATTTACTTCTTTAAAATGGTAAAGGTTTCCCTCACACATATGTGCTAGTCGTTCCCAACTCTATTTACTTCTTTACATTCTCCTTATTTATAAGTTTCTTACTTCACTTAAGCTACCCCTTCCTGTAATGCGTTACATGAGAACCCCAGACTGATTCAGATTGATAGGTATTGTATATGTGATGGGTCAATTTTGCTATTATCAATCATGTCAACCAAGGATATCCACTGGGGGGTGTAGGGAGAGGGTCTAGGATAACTTGGCACAGCCACTTGGAGTGGCCAACTCGTCATGGTCAACTCACCCCAGCCCACTCACTGTGGGACAACATGCCATGGGACAACTCACTTCAGGACAAGGGTTACACTACTATTGAAGAAATGGGGGAATAGAATCATTAAAGAAAGGATGCAAGAGGAGGGACAAAATGAAATGTGAATGGCAAAAGTTAAAATGGTTATTAATTATTTAAATATTTACCATATTTTTTGGAGTATAAGATGCACCAGAGTATAAGACGCACCTTAGTTTTGGGGAAGGAAACTAGGGGAAAAAAATCTACCCACCAGGTATTCATCCGGCTAGCGTCCTTAGTCTGGTCAGCTTCAGCACATTATTTTATCCCCTGGTTAGGGCTGAAAAAAACCTTTTTCGGAGGGAATAGCAATGAAAACAAGCCTGCAAAGACTTAGGGCTGGAAAAAAACTTCTTCAGAGGAAGTAGCAATGAAAAAATCCTGCAAGTAGGGAAGATCGTTAGCAACTCCTTAGGGCTGAAAAAACCTTTTTTGGAGAGAATAGCAATGAAATTAAGCCTGCAAAGACTTAGGGCTGGAAAAAAACTTCTTTGGAGTAGCAATGAAAAAATCCTGCAAGCTGGGAAGATCGTTAGCACCTCGTTAGGGCTAGAAAAAAAGCTTCAAAAAAAAAAAAGCTACATTCGGAGTATAAGACGCACCCAAATTTTCAGCCTCTTTTGGGGGGGGAGGGTGCGTCTTATACTCTGAAAAATATGGTAAATTGAATTGTTGAATTGTCCTCCAAGTTATCCCTGGTGAGTTGGCCGTGCAAGTTGGCCATGGCAAAGCTGGCTGCAGCGGATTGGCTGCAACAAGTTTTCATTCCAAGCTGGTGACTATGGTATCTCCACTGAAGCCCTGTCTCTTTTTTTGGTTCAGTAAATCCTTTCCCACTATAAAACTGTAACATTAACAGTTGAAACGTAGGAGTGGTTACTGACCTGTTTGATTTATATCAGTTGTACCAAATCATCAAATCTTTCTGCATTGCTCGACTTCTATTTATTCCATAAGTCTGAAATCTTTCTATATATCCTGGACAGTTTCTCAAGTCCAACAAATTAAAATGAAAGTAAAATCAAAAAGAAATCTTGCAAGCCAGTGAAGATTCAGCAATTTCATTTACCATACAAGATACATAAGATTTCAGCCACTTCAAATTTAATATTTTTGCCCATTTAATTTAGATGGGAAACTTTTTCCCATTTAATTTAGATGGAAATTTAGATGGGAAACCTAAAACTTTTGCAGGCTTTTTGGCACCAATGGTTGCTGTGTTGCTGACCTCTGCCTTCTAGTGGAATTGTCAATTTATTTGGAAAGCTTTATCAGTTTTGCCTTAGACTTGCCCTTGATTCAAAATTATTTATTACTGGGTTTTGTACTATGAACCCAGCATATCTCATTGTTTGTGGAGGAAACATCTTGCAAACCTAAAGTTTTCAGCTTGACATATAGCTGCATTGAAGTTCTTTTCCAATGGCATTATACTAGAATGTAAAGCTCTAAGACACGGGTGTCAAACTCGTGGCGTCACGTTATCGTCACGTTATCATCTCATTATCATCACGTTTGTGATGTTTTTCCCATTCGTGGAGCTGGGATGGGCGTGGCTTGCACATGATGCATCCACCCCATGGGCCACCAGTTTGACACCCCTGCTAAGAGATTCACTGAATTTAATTGTCTAAATTTAACTAATATTTCTTTATTGCCTTTTTGCAATATTTCCATAATGGGTAGCTTGCTGATTGCGTTCAAAAAATAAAATTCATTGGAAATTTTCAATTAATCATTATAATGTTGATGATGCATTTTAGAAATTCACCCTTATAAAAGTGGAATGCAAAAGAATAAACTTACAGAATAATGAAATAATAAGATATAGAGATCTCTTTTTCCCTGATTCTTGGATCCATTTTGTCTTAACAGATGAAACGATGTTTAATCATAACATATTGGTGGGAGATCTGATACTATTTTTCTTAACGCTGTGCAAAATGCTTTCAGAAATTACAAGGTTTGGACGTGATTCTTTTTCTTCATTTACATAGCATTAGAACAAATTCAACTTAATAAATTAAATTTGACAGATGATTAGTCTATAATGTGACACAATCACTTCTGCTATTTAAAAGAAAAATGGGAAATGGACAAGGTCTTTAAATCCGAGAGAGAGCTGCTGGGCAATGCCTTGAACTTCAGAGACATTAGGATATCAGAATAATTCTGTGTGTGTGTTATGTACAGGTTAAAGCATCAAGCTAGAAACCAGGACACTGTGAGTTCTAATCCTGCCTTAGGCACAAAGCCAGCTGGGTGACCATGGGCTGGTCACTTTCTCTCACCTTCTCTCCCTTAAGAAGGAGGCAATGTGGCAAAACAGTTCTGAAGAACCTTGCCAAGAAAATTGCAGGGACTTCTTCAGCTGTCTTTAAGAATCAGGCACAATTGAACACAAGGAAAAATATTTAAGGAAAGGGTATTTTGATTAGGCATGTCATCTATTGACACATCAAAATATTTGTGAACTTTTGCTTGTCCAAGAGCTACAAATAAACCTGTCACTAGTGACTAGGTAAAAACAAGGAAACCCTTTAGTTTCAATAGAAGAGAATATCTGTAGCTCTCACCATCAGAATTTTTTTCCTTACCTCTAGATTCAATCTCTCTTTGACAAGCTTCCACTCATTACTTTTTGTCCTGCCCCCTAGTGCCCTAAAGAATAAGTCAATCAATCCCCTCTTCTTTGTGACAGCCCTTCAAGTATTGGAAGACAGCTATCATGTCTCCCCAATCCTTCTCTTTGATAAGTTAGACATACTTAGCTTCCTCAACCATTCATCATATGATTTAGTCTCCAGAACCTTTAACATCTTTGTTGCTGTTTTCTTCACACGTTCTAGGATGTCAACATCATTTTGCATCGTGGTGACCAAAACTGGATGCAGTATTCTAAGTGTGGTCTTATCAGCTTGTGAGTTTGCTTTCAGAAGTTTTAATACCCAGCAAGATAACATCATCAGTCCTGATGAGTATGGAATTTCATCCCTGTATACATCATAGCTTGCCGTATCAGTATTGGTAGGAGTGTGGCTTTCTCCTTGGTAGTTCTTTCATTCGAATATTGTTTTCTGCCTGATTGTTTTTTGCCTGATGTTAAACCCTGCTTATCAGCCTATAGGTTGCTGGAGAGGATGTGTTCTGGTCTTTTCTCCCCCTTCTTAGTTTTTTATTGTCTCTTTTGAATGGTGTGTAAATATGGTGGCTGATTTGTCTGAATGCCAAGATTTTTATGAATTCCCTAGCATTTTTGGATTTAGCTTGGTCTGGGATACCCACAATTTCCTAGTTAAAACTATGATTGAGTCTCTCCATATGTTGTGAGATTAAGGATTTTTTTATCATATGTTATGATTCCTAATTGGTGCACTGTGCATGGATGTGCTGTGCTAATCTTCTGCCTGTCTGTCCAACATTGTGGTTGTTATTGTCCTTATACTGTACATTGTAGATGACATTGCCTTTTTCCCCCTTTTCTTGGGCAACTGTGTCTTTTCATTCACTTAAGATGTTGGAGAGTTTTAGTTGATTTGTGTGTTAAGGGATGCCATGAGGTTGCAATAGTCTGTTGGTTTATTGGGAGATGTTCTTGATGTATGCCAGTGTTATCCTTTTCATAGCTTGTGTTGGTTGTGCCATAGTAAGTTGAGTTTTCAGGCACTTTTTGATAAAGTTGCATGGGTATCCATTTTGTATAGGTATCCATTTTGTACATTTGAAGATCTTGTGTAGGTGGTTTTACCTTTTCTGGCATTTTGAGTTATTGAAGTATGTTTGTGCTCATCTGAGTAATGTTCTTACACAACTCCTATTGTGGGAGGTCGGATTGTTACTTTGAAAATGGAGTACTTGGTTAGTGTGGGTTGTTTTTTTAAGACTTGCATTTTTAATTTGCTGTTGTTTCCTCTGCTGATGAGGATAATCAGGAAAGAAAGTGTGTTGTTACTTTCTTCTTCCTTTGTGAATTTTAATCCTTTGAAGATGTTGTTGATTGTTTTATATGTCTTCTCTAGTTGTTCCTTTTTTATTATGATAAAGGTGTTCTCTACATACTGGACCCATCCTTTTGGTTGTATATGTAGGAGTTCTATAGTTTATAGATGCTGCATTACAATCTATTCCTCCAATTTATTAGTACAGTTATCCATAAAACAAATGGATAGTGAGGAAGAAGTGAATGGGATATTTGTCTTAAGTTTCAAGTTGCCATTTAATGATGGTTTTTAATGCTGATAAGAAGGCTGTAGGTGAACATGTTATAATACAACTGTTCTAACGATACTTCCAAAACAACTATTTAGGGGGGAAATCAGATCTTCTTCATTAAATAAGAGAGTTAGGAGTGGAAGAAAAAAAAAGAATGCTTAATCAAAATATTCCTAATTCTCATCACTGAGGATTTTCTGCATTTAAGAAATTGATCATTGCATATTTTGTACTATAATGCATCGTTAAATATTTTGTACATATAAACCATATATGATTCAGGCATTTTTGCTCAAACTCTTGTTATAATTCTGAGAAACAATACTTTGAAGATTTTTCTTTTTCTTTTTAGTGCAGTAGGTTTTGAAGGTAGTTTAAAAGAAACACAATAGCTAGACATGACTAATTCCTGTATTTTTGGAAATTCACCTGTGCTGAATTAGATGGTTGCAGGAATTGCAATGAATGAATGAATGAATGAAAAGAAGGACTAGGGATGATATGATAGCAGTGTTCCCATATCTAAGGGGCTGCCAGAAAGAAGAGGGGATCAGCCTATTCTCCAAAGCACCTCAAGGCAGAACAAGAAGCAATGGATGGAAACTAATCAAGGAGAGAAACAACCTGGAATTAAGGAGAAACTTCTTGAGAGTGAGAACAATTAACCAGTGGAACTGCTTGCTTCAGCAGTTGTGGGTGTTCCATCACTGGAAACTTTTAAGAAGAGACTGAACAGCCACATGTCTGGAATGGTACAGGACAGTGATGGCGAACCTTTTTTGGCTCAGGTGCCAAAAGGGTGTGTGTGCCGCGATAGCACGCATGCTCGTGCCCACACCCATAATGCAATGCCCTCCCCCCTAGCATGCAAACAACCCTCGGTTGCCCCGTGCATGCGCACAACCCCCCCGTGCTGCCCCCCCCCCCATGCATACACACAGATCTCACTGAAGCCTCCGGACTTCCGGTAGGCATGTTGGGCCGTTTTTCGCCGTCCCCAGGGTTCAGGAAAGCCTCCTGAAGCCTGGGGACGGCAAAAACGGCTGAAAATAAGGCCGAAAATCAGCTGGCCAGTGTGCACATGCGCGCTGGAACTGACATAGGGCAATACCTCACGTGCCCTCAGATATAGCTCCGCGTGCGACCTGTGGCACGCGTGCCATAGGTTCGCCATCACTGGTATAGGATCTCCTGCTTATGCAGGGGATTGGACTAGAAGACCTCCAAGGCCCCTTCCAACTCTGTCTTTGCATTAGATTTTCATTCTTTTTTGTTAGAACCTTCTTATGATTATGCTGAATAGATGTAGTAAGTTCGGATCATGTAAAGGCATTAATTGGGCAGGCTGAATATTGTCTTTGCTTCCATCTCCAACAAATATGTCCAACTAAAGGGTCTATATGATTTTTAAGGGGAGAAAAGGAAAACTTGTGAAGAAGAAAAATGTTGATGAGAAGACTTTAATTGCCCACTTAGATTTATGTACAAGGAATGTACAAGTATATTTAACTAGTTAACTAGTTAAATATACTTACTTTAAAGAGAGAGACGAGGTGGCCCAGTGGTTAGAGGCAGTACTGCAGGCCACTTTAGCTGACTGTGATCAGCAGTTCAGCGGTTCAAATCTCACCAGGCTCAAGGATGACTCAGCCTTCCATCCTTCCGAGGTAGATAAAATGAGGACCCAGATTGTTGGGGGCAATATAAATATACATTGCTTACTGGTGTAAACCGCTTAGAGAGTGCTTGCACTGTGAGGCGGTATATAAATCTCACAAATAAAAAAAATAAAGTAAGTCAAAATATGGTTTATACCAGTCATTTATGTACTTATTGCTTTATTCTGTTTGGATCATTTAATGAATTATTGATTTTGGAACATGGGGGCGAATGGAGACTCAATTCCTAAATATCTTCAATCTTGAAATTACAGCAGTCCTAGTAATAATAATAAGATGAGCTGTTAGGCTATCAGTGATTAGAGATCTCCAGTCTTTAACACAAACGCATGGCTACAAAGGCATAGAAATATAGGAGTTTTTATATATTTTTATTGCTTTTAATGGGATGTGCACTCAAAGGATGTGCATTCAAAGAAGCATCGCATTGAAAAAGAGCGAGCAGTCTAGATAGCATCTTAGTTAATATGTATCTTTTACTCTGTGCCCCAGTGAAATAAAAGCTTCCACTAGGAAATGATTGGTTAGTGGTATATGGATTTACTCATTATAAGTTAATGCTATAGCTGCTCTGATCTGTTCAACAAATCATGGTTAAAGTATTTGTGTGAATCCATCTCTTTCGGATTTTGCCTGCTTCCTATTTGGCACCGGAGCAGAACTTTATGCTCTGCTCATCTCTTTAGTCTCCCACCCAAAGAAGCTCATATAACTTCTCATACATTAAAGAATGATAGGATGGGAAGGTTGTCAAGCACTCTTTCCCAAGCAATTATTTTTAATTAATTTTAGAAGCTCAAATGGTTTCTATCATGGTCTGGGAAGGCTCAGTTTTCTGGACTATGAGAACCCTTGTGCAATGAAGATCATAAAAAGTACCATTCCTCTTTAATATAGAAGTCCTTTGCTAAGGGCATTTCATTTTAATTAATGTGAAGACATGTACTTCAGGTGTGGATATATGCATAATATAAATTATCCAAGGTAACCTACTTATAAGATGAATTTATGTTCATCCAAGGTGCTCATAAGGCCAATATATTATTCAGAAGAATACTCTGTCTTTTAATGAAAAGGCAGAAATAAAAGCAGCTGTTTTCACCATTGCATTGCAGTCATCTATCTATGCATGGCCATGAGGTTAAAAATTAATTTAAAAATAACTTAATGCTCCCTAACTAAGGTTTTAAAAAAAACAATGGAATTTATTATGAAGCAGTAACCAGGAAACCCACTGAAACAAGACAAATCTTTGCAACTTACAGAAAAGAAAGCCGCAATAGAATCAATCATCTCTAAAAAGACAATTCAAAATTGTGTATTCTGTAACAGAACAGGTTCAGTTATTTGTATCCACCTGCTGACACAGGGGATGACAGAGATTATAGCCTATAGTGGCCTCAATAACTCTCTAAAAGAATGCAAATGACCAGCTGTCTGCAAAGAATTTAAATCCTTCCATTCCCCACCATCCAGTCAGAACTGAAGAAGCTTCTTGGATGAGAAGCGAAATGTCTTCAAAGAAAAAGAAGAAAGTCCAGATGCCTCTTGAAAAAGCACCTTTGGGATGGGGGATACCATGTTTTCTTATTTGATTTGATGAAAGGGGGTTCAAAGTTTCTTTCAAAGGAAATGGAAATTTTAGTGTTTTCACATTGCTTGGTCAACCCAAGAAGGAAATGAATAATTTGATATCATCACCACTGATGATATCATTGGTATACTGATGATACTGCAACCTATGCCGGTGGCTTACCTCACCTGGCAGCTTTGTGTTAATGTCAAATTGAAGTGGGACCAAGGAGTGGGATCCAAGAGACCCAAGTCACATATTTTTTGTAATATGTCAAATGATTACCCAACTTGCATTGGACTCAGGAAAGGGTTTTATTCAGGAAAATTGAACTTACAGCAAAATATTCCTCCAGTTATATTTATCATATAGAATAAATACAGAATAACAGAGTTGGAAGGGACCTTGGAAGTTTTATAGTCCAACCCCCTGCTTAGGCAGGAAATCCTACATATCTCTAACCAGTTCTGTGTTTGGAACTCTATAAATTAACCTAAAACATTGGAAATGTTCCCAAACTTGCATGATGAAAGCATTTTGTGTCTCAGAATTTGCATGGCATATTCTGTGATTTAATTTTTCATCTGGTATAAACAATAAATATCAAATCTAATCCAGCAGTCATGATACCTTGGGGTTCCTAACTTTGTCAGATAAATGTATGAGTTTGTAAATAAACTGTATCATTGTATGTAAAATCTAAGCATTTCTCCTGACAATGGTCCTCATGGGGGAGGAATTAAGCAAAATCCCTCTCTCATTAGTAGTTCATTATTTGATTCAAAAATAATTCCGCCCAGAGACGTTAGATACAAGATGGGTGGCAAATTAATTTCACAATCAATCAATAAAAATACATTTGTTTCTAATGTTTTTATACAATGTAAGTGATTTTGTTTAAATTTATACAGCACTTCAGAGGATTCTATCCCCCACCTTTGCATGAAACTTAAAGCAACTGTCCTAACCAGCTATGTATAATTCTCCACATCGTTTCAAAAAGATGGACAGGATCAAAAACCTATTTAGTGCAATCTCTTGTTTTCAGACAGGTAGGTCTTATTTATCAGCCATTCATCAACATAATGTAGTGGGAGATCACTTGTTCTAAAGCCTTTCTAAGTGGACAAGAATACAGAGGAGTAACTTCAATATTTGGTTTCCCCCCCCCTCCCCTTCATGCAAGAGTGATGATATCAATGTACTGGAGCATTAGAGTAATTGACAGCTCCTCCTTGCTCTGATAAGTTAATGAGGCGATAATGAGGCTTTGCAAGTTTTACTATACTTGTGACAGATTAACATACAGGAAATCAGGGAAGAAAATAAACAAGCAGAAGCTGTTCTTAGTGCATGCTAGCCATTTTAGTGAAAATGTTCCTTTGAAAAATCTAAGGAGAAACTAAAGATTACCTTTGTACTTGAGAGGATTTTTTTTAAAGCACAGTGTCTCTTACAAGTCAAAACTTTTGAATTGAAAAGAAAGCATGCTTGGATTTAATAGCACTCACTCCTGGATAACTAGTACACATAGGATTATATCATATTGATGTAAATAAAATGGGTAATGGTCAGAGGTGGTATTCAGCCAGTTCGGATGGGTTCGGGCAAACTGGTAGCGGAAATTTGGACCGGTTCGCTGAACCGGTAAATACCACTTCTGGGTTGCCCCGGCCACCCGGTTGCTGCTTGCCCTGCCAGCCCGCTCAACGCTCGCTTGCCCCGCCCGCCCACTCGATGCTTGCCCCGCCCATCCCTGCCCTATATATGTTGCCTTCGCCACGTGGCCCAACTAATCACCTCACCAGTCGCCTCCATGCCTCACCCGCTCTGCTCAGCTCACCAAAAGTAAGCTTGCCACCTGCTCACCCTTCACCTTGCGTTGGGGCCCAGAGCCCAGGGACACACCATTCCCTGAGGCCCTGAAGCCTCCACCCATTCGCCAACCGCCTTGGCCGGGTCGGGGACGTGCCATTCCCCTGCTCCAGCCTTGTCCCGGTGCCACCCCAGCAAGCCACGCCCACCAAGCCACGCCCACAGAACCAGTAGTAGAAAAATTTGAATCCCATCTCTGGTAATGGTTATATATGGATAGTCTTTGGTGTTTTTATGTGCATAAATAGAATAATGTGTATACGGTTTGTGATGTGAACCTAGTCTCAAAGTGACCATTTCAAATGGTCATTGGACAAATATAAGAATATTTGATTGTCCCAAAGGCGCTTTTTGAGAAGGCAAATGGATTTTCTTTGTTTTTTCTTGATGACATTTCGCTTCTCATCCAAGAAGCTTCTTCAGTTTTAACTGAATGGTGAATCTTCAAGGAAAAACAAAGAAAGTCCAGTTGCATTATGAAAAAGCACCTTTGGAACAACCATGACCCAGATGACTGAGAATCTCCATAGATATCAAGAATATTTGATAAATTAGGCCTTTATTTCTGTTATTGTCATTTTTCTCTCACTAAGATGGATGAAAAAAGGCTGATAAGAGGCAGAGCTATATGTTCAGAAGGTTCAGTTTTTTAAAAAAAAAAACTTACCAAAGTTGCTAAGACCAATGAATGGGAAAACTTACCATTGATACATGATACCTACAAAATGGGAAATGCACTTTCTGGTTGAGTACTAGGATACTATTTTGAATCCAACATGTTATTTTTCCCTTCGATTTTAGATGATTATTCACTGCTTGACAAAATCTTACCACTTCTGATTTAATTCAGAAACTGTTTTTTGGTGCACAATGTTACTTTTTGGATATTAATTGGCAAATTACAAGATAGAACATAGTTACTATACCTTCTTTGCTTGTTATCAACTTCTTTTAAGGCTCCATTCAAGTGCTGGTTCTGAAGCATTTAATGGCCTGGAAGATGAGTACTTTAAGAATTGCTTCCATTTATATTACTTTATTTGTTTAATACTGAGAAACTTTGCTTTAAAGTCCCTGGCTGTTTGATGACCCTGGAAGTGGGCATAAAAGCTGTGGTATTTTCTGTACTATTCTTGGGTGACTGAAATGCCTTTCCATAGGCAGGGCACAAAGAAAATTGGACAGCCCATCTTTCTTTGATGTTTCTGCATTGGTAATTTGAATGACGAATTAAGCATCGTATTAGGAATGGAATGACATTTTATGTTGTGAATATAGTAATTGAGCCTCATCTTTCTCGACTTTTTGTGTCAAGGATTCACTTTACTTGGAGAAAATCAGTAATGCCCAGAGGTTTCTGGGGAATGAATAATGGTTGAGGAAGATTAGGAAAGGTGTTTCATTCAATGAGAACCAAGTGGTTGTAATCTCAGGATACATCGCGAGATTATCAAAAGCAGGCAAATGCCCATTTGCAAACAATACTTACTTTCATTCATGTTCTGTTCCATAGATGAAGAAAATGATGATGATGATGATGATGATGATGATGATGATGATGATGATGATATTGATAGTTAATTACCAAAGAAAATAGATGGGTATAGAATGTTGCAGGACTACCAAAGAGCTGAAGACAAAAAAAGGGCATTGGAAAAATATCTGAAGGACAGTGAAGAAGATTCACTGAAGCTGGTATACCAGGAAGGCTTAATGAGTAGTGGAGAGACCAAACTGGCCTACAGAAAAGACCAAATTAAGAACAGAAAACAGACATGGCAAAACAAAACATTACACGGGCAGTGCATTAAAAAAAAAGCAAAGCAGATTATAACAAGACCTGGCAATAGCTAAGAGCAGGATAGTTAAAGAGAGGAGCTAATTCTGCACAAGACCAAGCGTTAAGAAGGAAAGCACACAAAGCCAGAATCGAGAAGACAGCAACAGAGAGCAAATGCCTCCTCTGCAAAGAAGCTGAAGAGACAGGGGATCGTTTAGTTAGCTGCTGCAAGAAGATTGCACAGACTAACTGTCATGCAGTGATTTTTATATTGCCTGTTATATGTATACGCAGGGAGCTGCATCCCTATCTAATATAATGGTTTATTCCTGAGCACGTGATTAACATGTTCCTAGTATGCATGTGTACATTCCATTCTCTCCGTCCATTCCTTCTGTTCCAGCTTCTGTGGAAGCAAGACGTGTTTTTATAGCAGAGATGTAATTAATGAGAATTATTGTTTTTGTACCGAAATAAATATTTCTACTTAGAACTTTAAACTGCGGTTTCATTTCTAATGTCAGAGTTCCAGGAAAAGATCTATGTTCGCCTCTAATGAGAGTTATTCTCATCCTGACACTAACTACACTAATAATGGCATGACAAAGTAACAACAATGGCGCATTGGAAGATCTGAAAGAAATACCATTTGCCTGCAAGCAACAACTGGTAGGACCACACAGCTGAGAAAGGAATAAAAAATGAAGATGCCAAAGTGCTCTGGGGCTTTAGAATCCAAACAGACGAGCAATTGCCATATAACATCTCAGATCTAACAATTGCCAATAAGAAAGACACAAAAAAAGTCTGGATAGTAGATATGGCAGTACCTGGAGACAGTGGAATAGAAGAGAAAGAACTGGACACATAAAATACAGAAAATATAAGATCACAAAAAGATCACAAAGACCTGTGAATAGAATGATTGTGGGGAGAGAAAAAAAAGCAACGGTAGTACCAATAGTAATAGAGGCACCTTGGGTGCAATCCCAAAATATCTGGAGCATCAACTTGAACATCATCAGCACTGAAAAAATCACAACCAGTCAATTGAAAAGGGCAGCTTTACTTGGAACAGTTTACATCCTGCAACAATACTTTTAACACCATCAAAACAATATCTGCCTATCACAGGAACTGTTAGGTGGATTAAAATGTCAGGTTTAGTCTAAACCGATGGCCGATTGTGTGACCAATCATAATAATAAAGTTTAAAATGTTGTTTTGTGAAGCAGCTTCAAGCAAAATACTTTGCCAAAGCAACATTTGAAGATTTGCACTAGGCAGGTTTGTTTGTGCGTTGGTAATTTGTCTGAGCAATCCTTAGCACAAAATTTTGTGCAGACATTCATTTCTACTAATGCTTTGTTTATTCTTTTGTACATTAAGAAAGAATGCAAACTTGTAAAATTCACAAAATAACCAAAACAGGCATAGCTTTGGTTGCAAAATATTGCAATGTATTAAGGCCTTTAAATCACAAGTTGGTACACACATTGGTATGCATTTGATATATGCACTCCAGATATTGCCCTTCAATTGATATCTTCCTCTTGTGGGGATATGGATGGAACAGTCACCAAAAAAAGGGGGGGAATATCCCAGCTTGTTGAGATTTAAAAAAATAAAATAAAAGCACCATTTCCACATAGAACTCTGGATCAAGGCTAAGTCTGAAGGCTCTATTTTAATTATGTTACTGCAGCATTTATATTACACTGATATTTCTTTTCAGCAGCTGATTTTTGACATATATTGTAAGACTTTTCTTTAAATCTAGGTTTTTTTTTAGTTTCATCAACTGAAATCATCATAGCAATCTTTCTTCCTGTTCTTTGCATGAGAGAAATTTGTTGTTATGGGAGAGGGAACCACTGCTATTTGCCTTAAGAGGGGACTGGCCACCATTGTCAATTATCTTACTACTGGGAAGATAAGCAAAAATATGTTCTGGCTGTATACCTGTGTTCTTTCGTTCTTTTTTTTCCTTTTCCCCTCCACTTGCTATTCATTTGATAAAGAGAAGGCATTACCCTTGGGATCATTCCTCGCTCCTATGTTGGTGGTTAAGTAAAGTAGGTCAAATACTTAATTAGCCTGACTCTTCAAAGTGTTTTGAATAAAACATTCAGCATACTTTTCACTACAAGACGTGTTCTATACATATCCCCAATCAGGAGCATTTAAAACCCTTGATTTCAAGGAGACATGGACTGACTGATTACTAGACAGGCAGATACTTAACTGTGCTATCGAGACTTCTGCATACAAATAGACAAAGGGTCCTTGGGGGTTTTGCTTCTTTCAAAACTCTCTCATGATTCCTCTGATTTCGTGTACTTAATCATGGATAAGAAATTGAGGCCACTAGCACACTCAAGAGTTACTTCAAAGCTTCTGTATTATTTAAAAAAAAGTATGTAAACAAATTTGTTATTTTCAATCAGGAATTATTTAGCTCCTAAGATTGCACATTATTAGAAGTGCCTGTAACTAAGAATCAGTTGAGGAACCCATGGCTCCAAGCTTTCTTTGCAACCCAGAAACCTTCCCTGAACTATGGTAACTTTTATTTTCTTTATTTCTAATGGGAAGCAATTGTATCTTGCTATGCAGTTCAGGATTTCCAGAGCAATTAATGTTAATGACGTTTAGCTTGTTTCTTTAAATTTATTTATGCTAGCTTTGAAAGCAAAAGTTTGCTCAGAGAAACTTGCAAATATGCAAACAATTCTAACAAAACAAAACATCTAAACAACAAAAATGACTTGGAGGAAAGCGCAGCTCATAGCTTCTACATTTCGCTGTGCTCCACGAAGTTTCCCAGCAAAAACAGTGAAGGGGAAGAAACATTCAGTGGAGAGCACACAGAGCTGCCCCTTCTTCTTAACAGCCGAGGACCTCTTCCGCTTGGAGCTCTAAGCTTTGGGGGGGGGGCTGCAATGCCGGCAGCTTCGGGGGGCTCCTTCCCTCAGTGGTTCATTTTCTTATCTTATCTCTAGGCGGCTCTGCTCCTTTTGATCTTTCCTGGGCGCGGACAAAAGCGACCCTGTGAAGGGACTGAGCCTGCTTACCTCGCCACTGGTTCGCTTCCTTCCTGTGCATGTGCAGTGCCAAAAACATGGCTTCTGCGCATGCACAGAAGAAAAAAACCCAGAAAAAAACCCCATTTTTTTAAAAAAAAGATGGCGGTGCCCACGGACCGGCACCGACAGAACTGGTTCCATGACATCATCGTGACGTCACCAGCAGGTTGCTACCGGTTTGGGTAAACTGGTCCGAACCAGAAGGAACCCACCTCTGATGTCGTGATTCTTTTTTGGCCTGGTAATTCAAAGCTGGAGAGCTAATGAGTTTGGACTGCCATTTTTTGCACCTCTCTGTGGAACAATGCCTTCTGCAGGACGTTTGAGTGATTTTGATAGAAATATGAGACTTCCTTTTGCAGCCGGAATCAGCAGCAAAAGGGTTCAGGACATTGAGGACAATGTTGTGTATTCCAGCCCACAAGGAATGGCCAGTAACTCATATTTATGCTGGTCATGAAGATGAGCCTACAGACAGGACACCTAAACTTATCCTCTTCTCATACCCAAATTACTTCACTTCAAATGGCAGGATCGTCAGGAGAACACCTTCTGAGGAAGATGGTAAAGTACATTGAACCAAGTAATAAGAATTCTTTATTCTGTGTTCTAAGTAGAAGCCCCTTCCAGGACTTGAATGCTAAATTAAATACTAGCATTCTTCCAAAAGACATGTATTCCATGTCCTCTTGGCAGCCTAGCTGCTGTACTTTCAATTAAATAACAGATTTTTCTTTGTTAAAACAAATGGCTTAAATGTTGCTTGAGGCTAGATGCATGCTAATGCTATGAGGGTGATTGCTCGCCTGCACCAATGAAATATACATGTATGCACAGTCATACAGCCACTAAAGCAACCATGTGTGCTCACCAGAAAACATGTGCAGGTTTAAGTCAAATAATACTAACAAATGATTCTCTATATTGGTTATGCTGGGTGATCCCTTCCCACTCTGTCCAATGGTACTATATTTCTGGACAATCTTCATCTCATTATGAACTACATACATCTGGAAAAGCCATTGAGTTTCTATTACTCTGTTCTTTTCATTTCTCTCTGCATATCTGTGTATTTATAATATTATATTTTAAAATGATTTGCTTTTGAAGAAGAGATTGATCTCAGCAGTGATTTATCATGTCACCTTCAATAAAATTTCAAGCAAAAAGTGAAAGATTAATGGGGAAGCAAGAATGCCACATCTTTTATGCATTTTAGATGGCAAAATATATATCAAAATCATGACCTGTTTTCTAGTGTTATGTCAAAGAGAGAGAGAGAGAGAGAAAGAGAGAGAGAGAGAGAGAGGTTATACACAAGCATCATAATACAGTTGGAATCATCCATATGAGTCCTAGTGCTGATATGTACAGATTTTTAACTTATTTTAATTTCCTTTTGATATTGTCACTGTAGGACAGGGCTGTCAAACTCCTGGCCAATGGGCCAGATGCTTCATGTGCTGGCCACGCCCATTCCCGGTTTAGCAAAGGGGAAAAAATAGTCCTGATTCATCACATGCCGCCGCCGTGACGGCGTGTGTTTGATACCCCTGCTGTAGGAGATAAAACTATAGATTTTGATATAAAGGTAAAAGCAGCCTGCTGATCCGAAGTACCTATTTATGTCAGGTAGAACACCCATGTCTTTTATTTGCTGTGCTATAGAAGGGTTTTTTTAAAAAGTGGATATAATGAACTCTTTTTAAACATATGACAAAAAAAGTAAATGGTCTAATGCTATTCTAGGAAAGTCTTATAGATGTCAGCGAGTTGGTAATGTCTGCATATTTTAATGGCCTGGAATTATATTTAGCTGGAATTACTTGGAATACCTTAAAGCAGGGGTGTCAAACTGAAGGCCCGTGGGCCAGATCCGGCCCGCAGGGTGCTTAGATCTGGTTCGCAGGGCCGCCCTGGAAACAGGGCTCCATTTTCACTGGAAGAGGGCTGCAGGAGGCCGTAGCGGCTGAAAGTGGGCCCCCCCAAGCCCTGTTTTCTCTGGTAGAGGGTTAGCAAAACAAACTAAAAGCAAAACAAAATGAGAAATGTTTCCTCTTTTGCAGGTGCCCCCGAGAGGTGTGACGTCGAGCTGGCCATGCCCATCCCAGCCATGCCCACCCGGCCCCACGAGATCAAACACAACCCTGATGTGGCCCTCAATTAAATCGAGTTTTCCAAGGCACCAGAAGGCCAGACAAGGAATAATGGATGGAAACTGACCAAGGAGAGATTCAACCTGGAAATAAGGAGAAACTTTCTGACAGTGAGAGCGATCAACCAGTGGAACAGCTTGCCTGCAGAGGTTGTGAGAGGCTCCAACAGTTGAGACTTTCAAAGGGAGATTGGACTGCCATTTGTCCGAAATGGTGTAGGGACTCCTGCTTGAGCGGGGCGGGGGAGGGGTTGGACTACATGACCTACAAGGTCCCTTCCAACTCTAATAATCTGTAATCTGAGTTTGACACCCCTGCCTTAAAGTATTCCATTGGTTCTACTAGAAACCCTAGAAAATGTTATCCACATTAATTCACACTGGAAGGCAAGAATACATAATACAGTTCTGGATAGAGATTGTTTGTTTAAACGTGGGGTGCTTATTGATATGTTACATGTTCTTTGTATGTAGGATCAGCATACATGAAATATGCCCTGTGGTTGAGACTGAACAATTAAGCAGGAACTATTTTCTGCAAAGAATGTCTGATTACTTTCTAGATGGGCTTTTCTAGTAGAAATTTTGCCTGTATATTCCCAGGTTGGATTTGAAGGTCAGTGATTGTTTTACACAGCTTTCTAGAACAAAACCAAGAGAAGTTTGATGAGATCTCGTAGTCACAGGAGAGCTCATTTGTTGAGCAAATCCAGCCATGACCTCTTTCTAATGTTTTCCCATTTCCTCCTAGCTTATGCCTGTATACGTGTGTGTATGTGTGTAATTTACCAGGGCTTTTTCACAAAAACATACCTATCAATATTCAAGAACATCAGCCCTTTCAGCAAACCTATCAAATTCAGCTGAGAAAGGAGGCATATTCTGTCTCTCTCTGTTTGCACTGTTAAAACTTATAACATTTCAGAAGCTTTTTTTTTGAAATGGCATTAAATTATGACCATTCTTTGCATTTCTGGGGAAATCTTGTGTTTAAAGCAGTAACATTATTTCATTGTTTCTGTTATAACGGAATGGAAGATCAGGTGGCTAAATTCTGATCCTAATCCAATTCTAAGTATGAAATAAATCCAGCTTCGCCTTCTTCCATTCAGGCATAACATTTTAATATGTACATAATCTGTGTTATCCTAATACTAATCAAAACAATGGTGAAATGCTTGCCTTTTGATTTACAATAAGCTTATTTATTAAAGGTAAAGACTCCCATAATTCCCGCTTGCTTTATGGTGGCAGGATTGGGACAGCCATGTAGTTTTCTTGGCAAATGTACAGGTGAGATTTGCTATTGTTGTTTTTGCAGCATCCCAATCTGACCAACAGTCTAGGGCAGGGCTGTCAAACTCCTGGCCCGTAAGCCAGATGCGCCATGCGCTGGCAACCCCCACCCCCATTTTAGTGAAGGGGAAAAAAGTCACAATACATCATGTGACAACAACGTGATGACACAAGTTTAATACCCCTGGTCTAGGTGTGTCCTGGTGATCTTTTATCCATATATTATCAGTTCTGAGTTGATTTCTTTCTTTTTTTAAAAAAATAGCTAAGGTCTCCTAAGTGTACTGTTACTATTATACTAGTGGCATAACATTTGTCTAACATGAGCCGAGGTGGCGCAGCGGTTAGAGTGCAGTACTGCAGGTCACTTTAGCTGACTGTGATCCGCAGATCAGCGGTTCAAATCTCACCGGCTCAAGTTTGACTCAGCCTTCCATCCTTCCGAGGTAGGTAAAATGAGGACCCAGATTGTTGGGGGCAATATAAATATACATTGCTTACTGGTGTAAACCGCTTAGAGAGTGCTTGCCCTGTGAGGCGGTATATAAATCTCACAAAATAAATAAATAAATAAATAAACATGCAGAAGTCATTGGTCTGAAACTTGACAGAAGTAGGGGTTTTTTTAAATTACTATTTTTCTTTCCCTGAGCTATTCACTTTCCCATTGTTTCACTTTTTTAAAAAGTTCCCTGATGCATGTTGAAAATGTCTACATATCTTTCTGCTGCATAATCTCCATCTGATTTTATCCTCCCTTTTTCCTCTTTCTGTCTCTTTATCTCAACTCTGCTTGAATGCTACAGAAATGGAGTGGTATAAAAAGTGATATCATACATGAATAAATAACTATATTCTGCCTTATTTTTTTTTTTCATTTTGGAAGGTTCTGATGGAAGGAATGACAGGAAAATGCACATTTCTATTTGGTTTCTTTCTCTGTAGTAAAGTAGTTCATGTATGACGCAATTATTGCTATATAAAGATCAGAGATTACTTATTTTTTTTAAATGAGCACCATAATTTACAGACAATTAATTTAAACCAGTAGAAGATATGAATTCAAGCGTTACTTCTGTTGTGGCTTGGCTTTTTAGGATGTATGTGTGTCTCTGTGTGTGTGTGTGTGCATGTGCACATGTATGTACTATATTGGCCATATTAAAATCTGTTGTTGAGTGTAACACATATGTAACATACACAGTCACACAAGAGAGAGGTTTAACATTAAGTAGTGTGTATGCATGTCTATGTGGTATACATGTGGTACATGTATACACATTACACAGGTGTGACATGCAAATGCCTATGTTTATGAAAACTCCAGAACTGATTTCAGCTAATATTAATATTAAGCTCACTAGAGAGGTAGCTGGTATTTGTGCAGGATTTTGAAGGATTTGGGCCAGCATTGATAATTTTTGTTCTTTCTATTTTTCCTTTGGGAGATTTAGAACATAGAACGTAGAACAATAGAGTTGGAAGGAACTTTGGAGGTCTTCTAGTCCAACCCCCTGCTCGAGCAGGAGACCCTACCATTTCAGATAAATGGTTGTCCAGTCTCTTTTTGAAAATCCCCAGTGCTTTGCCTTAAATCCTTTGCCTTAAATCCAGGGTTGACTTCTAATATGGTAAGAATCTGATGACTGTTAGACAGAGAGTTGCATAGAATTGCTATCTTTGAGAGAGTTCATTGCTTTTTAATAGGTTTAATTGCTATTTAATAGATTTAAAACTGTACTTCTGTCAGCATAGGTCAGGAAGGTCATCCATATCATAGGGGAAGGAACAGGTAAGGGAAGCAGGAATCACAAGCAGAGCCTCCCATAATAAAACAGGGCAGTGCTGCAAACAACTCACTGGTAGAATACCAAGACGTTGAGCAAATGTGATGCAGGAAAGATTTATTTGCCAATCAGAACATTATCAGGCCTTCTCAGATTCTGTCAGAAACAGGAAAGGAGAAAGTCTTCTTAGACTTTTTGTGTTGCTTGGGTAAATTTTGTCATCCCTTCCTTTGGATTAGCTTTTGGCCATTCTTTTGACTAACTTATCCTCAGAAACAAAAAAGAACCCAACCCTGCTACAGTTTTAGAAAGCCCTTGTCATGGTGGAAGGGATTTCTGGGACTTAAACTGCAGCATATTTGGAGACACCAACAGGGGTGAGTTCCGGATTCTTCTACTGCCGGTTCGCTCAGAGACGCACCATGCAGGTGGGCACACATTGCTAAAAAAGGGTTCTGCGTATGCACAGAAGCAAAAAAACAAGATGGTGGCGCCTATGGCACTGCCGAGAGAACCGGCTCGGGGGCATGGCAGGCCTGGGTTGCTGCCGGTTCCAGCAACCCAGGCCGCCAAGTTACTAACAGTTCTATAGAACCGGTCTGAACCGGTAGGAACCCACCTTTGGACACCAAGTATGATAATGGCTGCTTTTGATGTAGGCCTGATGACCAGAATAAAGTCAATTAAACAGCAAAAGAGATTTGTGGTGTCCAAACTCAAGTGAGCAGTAGAAATATATTACATGTAGACTCACACTTATTCTGATATTACTACAGAGTTGTTGTTCAAAAGAAGGGGGTTTTTTGTTAGAAACAGAATCTGCTAATTAAAATCAGGTAATTAAAAATATTCTTCCTTGCTCTTATTCCTCTATTCAGTCCCTGAATTTGATTAGGTTTTTTTTCCCCAAAAGAACTTGGGGGGGATTATTTAAACTTTGATCATAAAAAGATCAATCCGCAAATGTGCAAACACTCTTAAAAGAAGCATTTGCCAACTGTTACACAGCAAATGATGGGCTCTGTTCTTTAAAGGCGTCTGAAAAAAAATGCAAAAAGACTGTGAAGAGATAGATGGGTCTAGCTCTGAAATTTTAGGGGAAGGAGAGATTTGAAAAGAGCAGCTGCCTCTTTTTCCTGATTAGTTCCGTGCCTCACCATCAAACTGGTTTCAAAAGAAGATAAGAGCTAGGATTCTTTTTAAAGAGTTGGCTAATGAGAAACAACAAACAGCTGCTACTAGTAACTTCATTGCTTTCGCTTCTACCCTGTTTATGCAGATAGAATGTTAGGGATTTGGGGTTTTGATTGTTCCCTAAGTTTTTTTTTTCCCTCTCTCGCTTCTCTTTCTAATTTTGCAAGTTTGGGAATGGTCGTTTGTCTTGTACCAGCTAACTCTTTCAAAGCCGATAATCAGAGGATTTTTGGTGTTTGATATTCTTAGCCACATCGTGCTTAATTTCTTACAGCGTAGCCCAACAATTTGTTTGGGGAGGAGAGGAAGGAGACCATCATTATTGTTAAGCTACACACATACTGTCTTGCTCACACATTCACATCCCTTTGAATGTCACAGAGAATTGTGGTGGCTTAGATCATTTTCATTCTTGTGGTGCCATGACTGAGCAAAGGGCATTTTTAAAAAAGCAATAATACTTTATCACTTATGGGACATACATATCCAGGCATGAAAGGATGAGGAAGCATTGTGTAGGGCTATTATTTCTACTGTATACTGTTTCTGTATCTTTTTGTTGCCACTGAGGGCCTATGGGGATTTTTGTATCCCAGACATGATAAGCCTAATTAAAGATCCTGGTTTTGAGAGATACATATTCTTGTTCAGATACATGATATATCTAATTAAAATACCTACCATATAGTATAGAATAGAATAGAATTCTTTCTTGGCCAAGTGTGATTGGACACACAAGGAATTTGTCTTTGGTGCAAATGCTCTCAGTGTACATAAAAGAAAAGATACATTTGTCAAGAATCATGAGGTACAACACTTAATGATTGTCATAGGGTACAAATAAGCAATCAGGAAACAATCAATATTAATATAAATCTTAAGGATACAAGCAACAAGTTACAGTCATACAGTCATAAGTTGGAGGAGATGGGTGATAGGAAAGATGAGAAAAACTAATAGTAATAGTAATGCAGCCTTAGTGAATTGTTTGACTATTCACTAAGTGAATATTAGTGCTAACTAATATTTATACTATTAGTTAATATTAATATTATTAATACTATTAATAATTATTAATAAAAATAATATTAATACTAATAGTTAATATTAGTGCTAACTAGTTCAAAAGGAGACCCAGAAATGTTCCAAAGCATAATGCAGTGAACATTCTTATACATTGGCTGATGTTTACCATCCATTAAATTGTTAGCAATATACACCAAGTTCACAACTTAAAACTGTGTTCTTCAGTTGTATGTGTAGTGTGAGCATATTCCATTTGGTCCCAAAATTTCTGATGATGTTCTCTAACAGAATCATCTCCCTTCACTTCAGGGTAAAGACTAAAGAAAGAAGCACCTAGACCCGTGATGGCGAACCTATGGCACGGGTGCCACAAGTGGCACACAGAGCCATATCAGTGGGCACACGAGCTGAGGTCCGGCGTGCATGTGCGCGCCAGCCGGCTGATTTTCGGGCTTTCTGTGCCCACTGGGAGTCAGGAAACAGGCTGTTTCCAGCCTCCAGAGGGGGTGGGGAAGGCCATTTTCACCCTCCCCAGGCTCCTAGAAGCCTGGAGAGAGCAAAAAATGGGCGTGCCATTGCATTCTGGGAGTGGGGGAGGTCATATGCGCATGCGCGGGGGTGCATGGAATTATGGGTGTGGGCACGCACACACGTGATCCCACGCATCCCCCCCCCTTTTTGGCACGCGAACCAAAAAAGGTTCGCCATCACTGACCTAGACAAATATATTATTTAAATACAGGAGGTTGATATGTCATTAAAATCTTAGGTAATTGCTTTTATGCAGCCCCTTCCTTCATAACCAGCAGTCTATAAAATCTTTTCTTTTTCCAAATAGCAATAGCTCTGTTACTTCTGGGATAGTAAGGAGAAGTACAGATAGGTTTAATGCCATATGATTGGAAAACTAGGCAAGTAACTTACAAACTTTGGGCATTATCCTAAATGTGCCACTATATAAAAATATCCAAAATAACCTGCAGTGCCCTGACAATGGCATCAGCCAAACTATGTGGCAACTTAACTGTCTTTGGTAGAAGGAGCTAAGAATTTAAACACAAACATTTGTTATATGGGTCCAAAAACATCAATTCCCAATTTCATCCCAAGGATGGGATGATGGTGGAAAAGGGCAAAGGGGCGGATCATCATGTGGGATGACTGAGTTTGTCCACAAATAGGACAGTTCTTTGACCATTAAAACTTAGCATGCAACATCTGTTCTGTTTGCCATGCCTCAGTTGTCCCATGAGCTAACTTTTTGCATATTTTATATTCAGGGATAACAATCTCTGCTCAACCACAATAAGAGATGATCACGTACGGGAAGTTTAGCGGCAACATATTTGAATGGTCTCGGTGGACCAGGAATTATTTGTGGCCATTTATTAAATTGAACAATAGACTGAAATCTGATGAGCAAAACATTTTGCTGAGAAGCAAGGCAGAGCTCTCTTAATGAAAATGCCTCAAAGTCCAGCAAAGTCCAGCAAATATCTAAAAATCTTGATGAACATGCTCCTCCAACATTGAGTATGATTTTGAAATCAGGTAATGAAATCAGCTACCTTCATTTTTCAAGAAATGTTTCGAACAACAAAATTGTACGATGGTAATCTCCAACTGGGAGGCAGCATGCAAGGAAGCAAACTAGTGGTTTTATGTGGTTGAAGTGTGAATGGCTTGTGATCCATTAAAGCACAAGTGGACACCCCCACGGATAAACATCGGAATGTTCTTTGGTTCATAGAAATCCTGCAGTTTCATCCTCAATTTGTAAATATCTTCACTCCAGAGGAAAAAGTGAACAGCTGGCATATCTAATAGGCTCCTTTGATCTGTCTTTCAGAGTCTCTAGCAAGATGGCCCCAAGTCCCAAAAGTTAGTGTGTTCAGCTTATTATAAGCCAGACAAGGCTCCTTGCTTAATGAATATTTCATCTGCTGAAATGCAGAGTCAGCTACTGCAAACCAGCGCCAAGCATCTCCTTTTCTAGTTAGCAAGCACAGTGATTCCAAAAATATCTGTATTATTATGAATATATTCCATAAGATAGCCACTTATAATAAGAGAAAATGCAGCAAATCCAGATTCTTGGATCAAAGAGTTGCCGAATACGTTCTATGTTCTTTGGATCAATTTTTATTCCTTAAACTAAGACAACATAGCCAAATTTAACAATCTCTTCAAGACTTGCAAAGTGGCATTTGATTTTATGAAACCTCTCAAAAATTGCCCTCAATCTATTGAAGAATTATTTAGCATATGCAACAGTATTATCCATACTCCAGATACTGTAAGAAAGAATTCCTTACCTTTTAATAAACCTCAGGAGCATTTGGGAGTCAAACAATAATTTATAGAACCCCTAACAACCACGGTGTGATGTAAAAGTTGTTCGATGATAAGAATCTGGTGCCAATTTTATTTTTCAATCACCACCTAATTTAGCAAAAATCATTCACATTGCATGGAATGTAAATTACCTAATGATATTATAGGGTGGCACTCCCCTACTACAGCTTTGATTACCACTTTAGATTGACATCAATATTTCATATATTTAGGTGGCAGGAGAATACAAATCACATATGGGATATCTAATATATACTTTCATGTACTTCTTTTATATTACTATTGTCCAACATTTTGTCTAATTCAGCATCCACAGCTTCTACATAGTTTATGATACATCTTAGGTGTTCTTCAACAAACACAATAGATTCAACCACTTTGGAGAATATTTAATTTCACCTATTTCTTTAAGCAAGGAGTTTACCATTCAAGTGTTGATCCAGTTTATTCTGAGAAAGATCAACAGAGCTTGTAATATGGTTCACAGAGACTTCATTCTGAAGAATATGCAAGGCAAAGGAAGATTTTTTGACCCAGTAGTGGCTCAGTCTAGATCTTTTTTCAAACCATATGCAAAATCATCAACCATACTATAATTTCAAACTGATTATGCCATGAAGTTGTCCAAATATTATGCCATGAAGTTGTCCAAACCGCCTGCGGAGGTTGTGAGAGCTCCAACACTTCGGATTTTCAAGGAGTGATTGGACTGCCATTTGTCCGAAATGGTGTAAGGACTCCTGCTTGAGCGGGGGGTTGGACTAGATGACCTGCAAGGTCCCTTCCAACTCTAATAATCTGTAATCTGTAAAAATATAGTATATGAATGGGCAGCACAGACCATAGGCTTAAAAATACATTTTTTGTTATCAACATAACTCCATATTCCATAATGCAGTTGCTGCAAATAAAATTCTGTCCATTTCAAGTATTACTCAGCACCTCTAGTCAGTTTCCATTAATGCTCACAACTGCATTTTCTTTTGAATCCACAAAATGAAGTCTTTCTCTGCATTATCCTCACTCCCTGTTTTCCTAACAGCCATTACAGACTTGCTCTTTGAACATGATCTTTTTATGTCTTAGTTACAAGATTTATCTCTGGTTTTCTTGTTTAACTTGGGCTTGATTTTTTTTTTTAAAAAAAACAGTTTTAACGGATAGCATTCAGTATTGCTTTGGTCCTGGAATGGTGCCCAAATCACAATGAATTTCTGCCTTGAATCCTGGAATTCTGGTGGAATGGTGTACACAGTGGCAGGAGGGAAGTGGTCTTTCCCAAGGATCAAAGAGGCAAATCAGCTTGGAATCCTTGCTATGCAGAAAGAAAGCCAAGGTGAACCCTCTCTAAACTTTCACATGGTATATATATAATAGTCTTGCAGATTTGTGCTTCAGTCTAGAAAGATTCTTGTCTATAAGCAAGCAACAATAACGAAAGTACTCTGAAGTAACTCCTCGTGTCGTTCTTGATTCTTTGTGCCTGACATGAATGTTAGGTCTGCAGACATATTTCGCCCACATTTTCCATAGTTAGTGGAAGCATCTAGAGCAGTGATGGCGAACCTTTTTTTGCTCTGGTGCCAAAAGGGCACGCACATGCACGATAGTGCCTGCATGCATGCCCACACCCATAATGCAATGCCCTCCCCCATGCATGCATGCACAACCCTCCTGTGCTGCCCCCCCCCACATGCGCACAGGGCTCACTGAAGCCTCCGGAGCCTGTGGATGGCGAAAAATGGATTCCAGCTGATTTTGGCCTTCCAGAGGACAGGGGGGAGGTCGTTTTCTCCTTCCCCGGTCTTCAGGAAAGCCTCCGGAGCTAAAAACGGACCCAACAGCCCAACCAGAAGTTCGGAACGAACTTCTGGTTGGGTCATTGGGCCATTTTTCACCGTCCCCAGGCTTCAGGAAAGCCTCATACATGCTGGACCTGACATAGGGCAACGCCTCGTGTGCCCTCAGAAATGGCTCCGCATGCAACCTGTGGCATGCGTGCCATAGGTTCGCCATCACGGATCTAGAGAGATGCCAGTTATTGCTGCCATTAGGAAACTTTCTTCTTGAGAATTTCCATATAATCTGACCATAGTGAATGCTTCATCCAATTCCTGTTGCAAATATTTATCGTGCAATGTTTTGTGAATTCATTTTCCTGCCACTTGAATTTGAATTGTATCTGCTTCCAAGTTTCCATACTCACACAATTTAGTTACAATGCAAACAATAAAAGTTTACAACACTTAATGCTCATTTATTTTCATAACTGGGCAGGCTAGCTTTGCATTCCAGAAGAATCATGGTAGGAGGCTCACTGGGCACTATTCATACTGTGTGATGGCTCTGAAGTATTGCCATTTATTTCTATACCTTCAGAAAACTTGTTTTCATGTCCCCTGGTGTACTTTTACTTCATGTCACTGCCTCACCCAGCTCACATGGGAACTATTTCTTGTTTTGAGAATCACCTCATGTCCTGAGAACCATCTCTTGTTTGCTTTTATTTATTTATTTATTTATTTATTTATTTATTTATTTATTTATTTATTTATTTATTTATTTATTTATTTATTTATTTATTTATTTATTTATTTATTTATTTTTCTTTCTTTCTTTCTTTCTTTCTTTCTTTCTTTCTTTCTTTCTTTCTTTCTTTATATTTATTTATTTATTTATTTATTTATTTATTTATTTATTTATTTATTTATTTATTTATTTATTTATTTATTCACATTTTTGAACTGTCCATTTCCCTCAGAGAGGTGGTTTTATGGAGTTTTCACAAAATTATCTTTATTCTTGTATTCTTAAAAATGTAACATAAGCCAGACAAAACATTTGCCTTTATAGCCTGCTTTGAATAGGCCTCAAGCATTTCATCTTTTTTTTCTTCAAACAAATGCATGGCACAAAGGATGTATGTCAGTCTATATGTATACGTAGATGTATATTTGTATCTATAAGTGTGTGTGTGTGTGTGTGTGTGTGTGTGTGTGTGTGTGTGTGTGTGTGTGTGTGTGTATGTGTCCATTGCAGGATGAAAGCCTCTTCCACAAGTTTCCAACCAATACGGCCCTTAGCTTTTTTTTCCCAATTGGGGCCACAATACTTGCTGATGTCATCGATCCATCTTGTTTTAGGTCTCTTTCGTGGATGCTTTTTATGAAGTGGGATCCATTCTATGACTGCCTTGGTCCACCGGCCACCAGTTCTTCTTGCTTTGTGACCAGCCCATACTGTAATATCTATCAATCAGTAAATATACTGTATATAATTATATAGTTATCTTTGGTAACAATAAATGAAGCCATGTAAGGCTTCAGCTAATTTCAGAATGCACCAAGTTTATGCACCAAGTTAAGGCACAACTTTATTAAACTCTTATTATAATCTGGGTAAAGTGGTCACATCTACATCATGTAGATTGGTAGAGAGGATATGTGACAAATGAAATATGAGATAAAATATAATAATATTGATTGATATCACAGAGAAAAGATAGTATTAGTCACTTATGCAATACTTACATTTCCACACCTTAGGGTAGTTCACTGAAACAGAGTGTAAAATAGAAAACATTGTTGTACCAACTATCTTCTCTCTTCAGTTTATCAGGACCACATATTGACCCTCCTAGCTGTTTATTTTATATTTTACAAGAGATCATTGTTATTATATTCAGAAGTGGGGGTTTATTATTGTGGGAACCTCCTTTCCTTACTGTGAGAAAAAGTAGTATTTTGTCACTTTAGCTTACAACATGTCAAGATCATCCTTGCTGACACTCCATGTTTTCTCAGTTTCTCACAATATTCTGAGACAGAATCTTATTGACATTCCATCTAGTTGCTCTCTCAGCTATATTGACATCTCTTTCTCAGCTTGGCACTTAACTGGTTCCTGTCATTTGCATTCAACCTTGCGCTTGTTATTCACATCTTGTTTGTATGCTTCTTGTGATGTTCCCAGCCTCGTTTTAGCCATTTCACACATTTCCACTCATTCTTTCATTCACACATTATAATAGTTGCTTATAACTTAATGCCACTGTTAACATTAAGGGCTTGTTCAATAACACAGTTTTATATTGGAAACATTTTGCCAAATCACAGAATGTTCCAATCATCTAGTTTTTCAATAAACTCTAATTAGAATGAGACAGATTGAGTCATTCAAAGGCTGGTGATGGTGGACAGCGTTTAGGAGCTGGACGGAATGACAATTCAATCTTTTTGAGCAACATTGTCCTGTAATTCTGTGACTGCATGATGGCAGTTGTGGAACTCCTAAAACACTAATGGAAAAAGTATTCAATTCTTCCATCTGGCATTTCTAAATTGGTCTTTAAGATCAGATAGTTGTAAATTATTACATTTCGATTAGGATCTTGCATTCTTATTCCATTTTTAACCAGCCAAAATGCAAGGTCTTGCTCAACTAGAGGACACAATTTCTATTGCGCAAAAGGCTACATCAGGCACATTGATGGACATGGACCAAATAGGCCTGATCCTGAGAGAGGTTTAAGGAAAAAGAGTACATTAAAACTATGCAAGTTTCCATAACTGGCTAAGTTTTTGGTCTTAACCACTCAAAGTCTCATGAAGGGAAGTTGGTAAACTTTATATAGCTCATAGACTCCATTGAACTCCCTGTAGATCAGGGTGGCCAATTAATTTTACCAAGACAGCTACATAAGGGTGCCAGCTGACTGAAGGTGTGCACAGTGACGGCACAGAGCCGGACCCAACTTGTCTTTTTCTCCTGCCCCCTTTGGTGTGCTTATTTACATTTGATCTCTAATTTCCAGTTGACCTCATGTGGGCCAGACAGGACATCCAAAGGGCTGGATGTGCCCCAGAGTCTGAAAAATGTCCAGGTTTGATCTAGATGATTGGGGCAGAGATGGCTCTTAAGTTATGGGAGTAGTGTCACTGCAATAGAAGCATTACATATTGGTTAACCTTTATAACATGTACATTTGTCATCATGGAGGCTGAATATTTCAGTTGCGATTTGTCTAAGTTTCATCCATTGAATCCATTTTGCTCCCCAAGTGCTTACTACTTCAGCCAAATCATCTGTGCAAGAATTATGCCCACTTTGTGTACTTGTAGAGTGATGGGTTGAATTCAAAATCAATTTAAATATAGACTATGGCTACTTGAAAAAAAATTCTCTTCCAAAAATTACTTGAATTGGCAGTTTGACAAGGACCCTGCCCTTTAAATTTCTTCCTTCCAGATTTCCATCTGGGTATTTATTTTATTTTATTTTATTTAGGATTCCATATTTGGCTTCCTGTCAGTGAAGTAGTGCCATTTTCCATTTTCCATTCTCTATTGATTTTCTTTGATTCTTACAAAATTACATATTTTATTGGGGAAGACATAGCCTCAGTAATATTACGACATATTTACTATGGAGACACAAAACCAAACATTAACACCCTGAAAGGTTCTAACCTGATACATTTTCTTTTTACTGCACTTCATCTGAAAGAAATAAACAAAAAATAAAAAATAAACTTCAGCAAAGTTACCATGGTGTCAAATTGGTGCTTGCCATGTTTTGTCTCCAGATAGTACAGGAGCATCTGCTAGCAGATATTCAGCTGTGCTCTTGTTTCAGCCTTATTGCTTTTTCTCCTTTATTTCTCTGGCACTTTAGCAACATTTCCTGTGATTTTGAAGATGTGATAGGCTAGCTTTATGTTGACCCGTTGCAAGACAAAGCCAGTTTCTTATTGGAGAAAAGTGTCTCATCTCCTAAGCAACCTATATTTAGAAAGCATAAATGCAGAGAAAGACCAAGACAAACCAACAAAAGGTTTTAGAACTGAAATGGCAGCAGTGGCTAAGAGCAGAAATAGCAATTGACTATTCTATTATTTATTCCATATAATATTTTCTGAAGAATATCCTATCAGTATGCCCTAGATTAGGAAAAGATATTATCACTTAGAGAGAGAGAGTAGAAATGGCCGTGTAATTTTGACAATGTTTTCTCCCCTCTCCCCCTTCTGCCCTTTCTTATTGCTAAGCAATAATATCTCTATTGCACTGTCACTGCGGTGTCATTATGTTTGTCTGCAAAATGAGATCACCTGAAAAGAGCAAAAGAGGTGTGTGTTTGTTTTTTAAAATCAAATTAATCGAATTTAGGAGGCTAAAAAAGATCCCTGCATTATCTACATCATTGTAGGGCAAAGGGGAATAAGACTACAAAATGAAGGGCTACTTATCTTCAGGGATTATCAGATTGGGAGAGAAGTGAAGTTTCTCATCACATTGTGATTGGGGAGGCTAAAAGACAAGACTTATTAGTCCAAAAGCCAAATAATGAAATGTGTTAGGTAGGTATCGAGCAGAAGCTAAGGGATAGGTCTACCTTAGTCTACCTAATCAGCTATGGTTCTGTTAGAAAATGGGGAAGAACAAGATCACCAATCTATTGAATTTCCTCCTCTCTTTTCTTTCTTTCTTTCTTTCTTTCTTTCTTTCTTTCTTTCTTTCTTTCTTTCTTTCTTTCTTTTCTTTCTTTCCTTCCTTTCCTTCCTTCCTTCCTTCCTTCCTTCCTTCCTTCCTTCCTTCCTCTTTTCCTTTCCTTTCCTTTCCTTTCCTTTCCTTTCCTTTCCTTTCCTTTCCTTTCCTTTCCTTTCTTCCTTCTGAGTAATTTGCATATTTCCTATAAGTAGGTGATCTTTTTAGTGCTGTCCTTAGCAGAAGAATGGAGGTCATATTGCTGTCCCAATTTTTAGGCTGTTAAAAATATAGTTGAAACACTGTATATAGATTTAAGGATATTGGGTTGTGATCTTTTCCAGTGTTGACTGTCCAGAAGTCCCAATTCAGAAGAAGAGTTTTGTGCATATATATTTAATGCATATGGTGCATCATATCAAACTCCATCAGAAAATATAAGGAAAGTGAGGTTAAAATTGAGATTATGGCCAAAGCCATTCATGTATGTCATGGATATACTGTAAATTACACATATAACACAGGTTTGATAAAGGACTATCTTGGATGGTTTTAAAAGGAAATTAGAGATTTTTCTGGAGGATATGGTTATTGATGGCTACTAGCAAGAATGATGTATGAGTCTTCTAAGACTAGAATTAATATGCCTATAAATAGCAGTTATGGGGGGGGGAATCAATTGCCATTGTATACTTCTTCTGAACTTCTGAAACTCCGAGAGTGTCTAGCCACAAAGAGAATAGATAGTTAGACAAGAGAGCCCTTCAGTTTGGTTCAACATAGCTATTTTTATGATCCTGCTGTCTTCACTGACCTCAAATGGGTTATATAAATAAGATGACCCTCCCTCTATTAAATTGTGATTAGGACACATTTGCCAAGAGTGTGTATTAAGAGCAATAGTTTTCCTGAAATATAATATATTATTAGGACCAATTATATATTTACAAGTATCAATAATCAGAATTATTCAATATGTTACCTCCATGCCTTTAATGAAAAATTAATAAATTAGAAATGAAATTAGACATAGCAACCTTATGCTTAGGTTTGCCCCTTTCCTGACTCTAATTAATGGGAATATGCAGGACAATGAACAAAGAGGCAACATTTCATTAATCAACTTTTAATGGAGAAGAGATGAAGGGATGCTGCTCTTAGTGGCTTCTAGACTGGTAGTTGGGCCTCGGGTAACCAGTCCCCCCACTCAGTGAATCTTGGAATGGAATGGGAATCTTGGAATAATGACAAACTTTTAAATTAACTCCAATAACAATGTTTATTTTATTATTTATTTATTTATTTGTCAAAACATGTACAACATAGCAGATATTGGTATAAACATAAACAAAAGCAAAGTAGGTACAGGTAAATTTGGACAATAGGACAGTAAGACAGGGATGGTAGGCACAGTGGTGCGCTTATGCACGCCCCTTACAGACCTCTTAGGAATGGGGTGAGGTCGATTGTAGACAATCTAAGGTTAAAGTTTTTGGGGTTTGGGGAAGAAACCACAGAGTCAGGTAGTGCATTCCAGGCATTGATCACTCTGTTGCTGAAGTCGTATTTTCTGCAGTCGAGTTTCGAGCGGTTAACATTGAGTTTGAATCTATTGTGTGCTCATGTATTGTTGCGGTTGAAGCTGAAGTATTCATTGACAGATAGGACATTGTGGCAGATGATTTTATGAACTACATTTAGATCAGATCAAAGGCGATGTAGCTCTAAGCTATCTAAGCACAACATTTCAAGTCTGGTGGAATAAGGTATTCTGTTGCGAGCAGAGGAGTGGAGGACTCTTCTTGTGAAGTATTTCTGGACTCTCTCAATTGTATTAATGTCCGATATGCAGTGCGGGTTCCAGACAGGTGAGCTGTATTTGAGAAATGTTGTCTGTAGCTACTACTTGAGAAACTGAAGACCAATAATAAATTATAAGGAACCCTCCAAGTTGTTTTATGAATTAAAAAAACCACCATAAAAAGCTGTAAGGCAGTAAAAAGTTTTGGAGTCCAGATGTTATGGGATCTTGTTTAGGATAACATTTCTCAAGTGTCAGAACAACACATAATTTGTTTCTAGCTTTTTATCCAATCTTTTCTGAAGTGGTTTATCTCATCTTAACATTCTGAACATACCTTCTTATTAGGCAGAGAGGTTGTAAAACTGGTTGTGTTTGGACCAAAGCAGAAATGCACATTTTTTTAAAAAACTAATCTACTACTTTCAATGGAAATAAGATACTTTTTGAATTGTGATGTCATCCTATTACCCTCTTTCCCCCAAAATAAGACATCCCTTGATAATAAGCCCGAGCGGGCTTTTGAGTACATGGCAATAAGGCCAAGCGCTTATTTCAGGGTTCAAAAAAATATAAGTCAGGGTCTTATTTTTGGGGAAACACGGTATGATTTATTTATTTAGAGGTAGGCTAACCAAAGCTCACATTGGATTAATTGAGAAATTACTTAAGGTCTCCCCTGCTAGAAAAATGTTAGAATAATTTGCAATTGGATAAACCCAAAGCACTCAAAATAGAGTCCCATCTATGTCCATCAGCCTCCCTGATATCCAAATGTTTTGTTCAACCTTCCACTTTCCATTGTTTTGAAGACAGGAACACCAAAGTAGGCTGAACTAGGGAGAAGAGAAGAGGTTTCTACCAATCAATATCCTTCCAGGATGGCAACACTATGTCTCCCTGTGCCAACGATGATGTCCACAGAAAGAGAGACAAGTGCAGACATTACCTGAAAAAGAAGGATGCTGCTTAGGTGTCCTGCTTTCTAAGCCTTATGCTCTTTGCTGAGCTTTATAGAGCCAGAAAGCAACCTGAAAGGCAGAAATATGAACAAAGGGCCATCAGAAGTGCTTATTTATATTGAATATAATTCTTTTTAAAAAAACTCTTATAGTATTCCAACCTTTTTCTGGAGACCACTCTTTTAATGTTTTGGATTCACCAGGTTCAGGGGATGTGGCCACCAGAGCGGGAGGGGCAAAATGTTCAAATCTTTCTAAGAACTTAGGCTAATTTGAAGGGGCTTTGGAGATTTTCTAAAACTGAAATGGATGCCTTAAACTCGGCAAAGTGTGACATTTCAAGTTCACTCACCTGCTTTATGGGATATTGTTTCTATTGTTTCAGCAGTATTTTGCATGTTTTGGGGGAAAGATAACAATAACATTTAGATTTATATAGCACTTCACTATGCTTTACAGCCCTCTCTAAGCCAGGAGTGGGTTCCGAATTCTTCTACTGTCGGTTCGCTCAGGGACGCGCTGTGCAGGTGTGTGTGCGCATATGCACAGTACTAAAAAAAGCTTCTGCGCATGCACAGAAGCAAAAAAACAAGATAGGTGCCGCAAAGAGAACCGGCTCTGGGGTATGGCAGGCCTGGGTCACTGCCGGTTTCAGCAACCCAGGCCGCCAAGTTACTAACGGTTCTATAGAAATGGTCCGAACTGGTAGAAACCCACCTCTGCTCTAAGCGGTTTACAAAGTCAGCATATTGCCCCAACAATTGTCCTCATTTTACCGACCTCAGAAAGATGGAAGACTGAGTCAACTTTGAGCTGGTGAGACTCAAACTACCGAACTGCTGGCAGTCGGCAGTCAGCAGAATTAGCCTGCAATACTGCATTCTAACCACTGTGCCACCACAGCTCTAGATGGTAAGGAAATGGTAGTAGAGTGTGTGGCAGAATGCCAATCAGTTGGATGGCTTGGGTAGCACAAATGTCCCTTAGTGCTGCTTGCCAATGAATGCTAAACAAGATGCAGAATATAAGAAGGGTGGCATCTGAACCATTCATCTCTCCTAATCTGCACTGGAGGAGCCATGAAAGACAGGGATCTGGGCCAAATGTCTCTGTCAGATTCCAGGTATTTTCAGTAGAAGAGAATTTCAGGTAACACTTGGGATACATAGATATTTGTCATTACAGCTGTCATAGTGCGAATACAGAAAAGAAATCAAATTGTTTGGGATGCAGAGAGCAGGGCGATATGCTGTCCATCATTGATAATGGAAGCACCATCTTCAACCCAGTCATGCTTCTGAATATTTTTCACATAACGATGATGCATTTATTGTGCTTTTTGCCCTGCTTGATTGATGGGACCCATTTCCTGTATGTTCAGCTCCTTTTCAGTCGAGTTGAATGGCAAACTGAGCAGAAACTCTGTTGCACACATTACTACATTATCAAGACGTAGACCTAGTGACATCTGAATCTCTCTGATTCTGTTCTGGGGTCATTTGACTATCCTTGTGTATCTATGCATTACCACCTCTCTCTCTCTCTCTCTCTCTCTCTCTCTCTCTCTCTCTCTCTCTCTCTCTCTCTCTCTCTCTCTCTCTCTCTCTCTCTCTCTCTCTCTCTCTCTCCCCCACCATTGGCCTGAACTAGACATCATTGCAGACTGCAGTATTTCCTCATTATCAGCTCACACTGTAATTTGAACCCCATCACTATTCGAGGGGCTATAGATTTATTGCTGTAGCTTTAAGATGTCTTTTCGCTTAGGAGGAACAATTACACTGCAGGGCTACTTGGGAAATTAATCCTAGTTTGTACTGAGATGCCAAACCTATATCTCAGTGATAGAAGGGCTATCAAAGAAGCTTTATATTTTATATTAAGAAAACAAGATCAAAGAGAAAATTTAACAGGAGTAAATTGGAAGTTGAGGGGTATAACAGTGTTATAGTTGCCCCTGAGCAGAATGAGGCAACGGAGATCAAATTCAGATTTCCCCTTGGTAAAGGGGAAAGGTTTGAACAGGGCCATCCCCAGTTTTAGGCCATAATGAAAAGTTGATTTGCTGATAAGGAAGGGAGATTGAAATTTAGTGACTGGACAGATCTGCTCAGGAAATCAGAGCTATCCTACCTTTTAGACCAGCGGTCCCCAACCCTTGCAGCTTCGCAGCCTTGCTGTGGGGAGAAAGGGGAACCAGGCCATGTGAGCAGCAGGCCAGAGCACATGCATGCACAAGTTGACTTGTGCAAGTTGAGCTGCATGCATGCACGTGAGCACCAGCCCGCTGCTCGCATGGCCCGGTTCCGAATAGGCCACGGCCTGGTAATGGGCCGTGGCCTGGGAGTTGGGGACCCCTGTTTTAGACCACCTTCAGTAACTCCAATATCAGCATTCTTCTGAGAATGGAGAGATCCTTTACATTTTCTCTCTAAGGCTCAGTTTCAGTACAGTACATCATACCAGTGCCCTGGGATATCATGTAACAGGATTTTCTGAGCTGCATTCATGAATATAGCAGCTGGATTATTTCATTTGTTCTTCTTTTATTTCTTCTGTATTTCTGTTAGTCATTTCCTCATACTTCTACATTCAATAGAAGCACAAGTTAATCATGTATTTGCCTACTTCAATAGTATTTATGGGATCACCTCTTCCTGATTGTGTCTGCCCATCCTGCTAGGTAAGATAGGGTAAGAATGCTCAAGGTCCCCTTCATTCAATATTGCCATCTAATGGGATCTCAGAGGTATACCTTCTTGATGGCCGCCCTAGCCCTTTGTAACAGCCTCCCACTTAAGATCACAGAGATCCCTACACTTTTTGGCTTCTGAAGGGTCATGAAAACCTGGCTTTCCCCAAAGCATTGTTGAGCTGTAAGTATGTTTGTCTGGTGCCTCGGGCAAAAGGTACTTTGTTCTTACCCTTATTTTTTATGAATTTAGGGTTCTGACCTGTCTAAAATGTTTATATGAGATAAGTGGCCATATAGGTCCTGAAAATAAATACATTCCATTCATCCTTACCATTTTTTTAAAAACCACCCCTTTATTTTTTTTCCATTTACCTGAAATTGAACATTTGTGATCCTGCTAGAGAAACTACTATTACTACATATTTAATTATTCTCATCGTATTTTAAGACACTTCATGTTAAATCTGTGCAATCGAGAACTACTCAACAATTTCTACGAAATTTGATGTGCTTTAATTCTCATAAATCTCTACTTTATCTGCAAAATTTATTCCAGCTTGCTGGAAAAGAAAAAAAAAGTACAGTTATTCTGATTTTTAACCACACGAGACTATGGAAAGAATCCAGAAGTCTACTCACTGGGTAGATGGTTTGAAATTGCCTTGAAGGGCAAAAGCTGCCACGAATCAGGTATAACTGAAAACAAGATCTGCGGATGCCAGGATTAATTTAATCCATGTTGCCAAAAGTAGAAATCAGCTTCACTGTTGTTGTATCATAATGTCAAAGGACATTCAGTGCTGAGCCAAGGTTGCTCTGTGAGAGGCAGCTCTCAGTATTACCTAAGTTCAACACTTGAGATGCAGTGATGCACTGGTGAATAACAGAGTTTCTAGTCTAAATTAAGAACACAGGCCTAAGGCTATAGTTCTAACCTAAAATGTTCCAATAAAATAAATTTATCTCTCCCATCCTGTTAGTGTTGGAGGCACCATTTAAGGTGCTTCTGGCTTGAAAGGATTAGCTGATGACATCACATGGCCCAGGGGACGTGTGTGGGAGGGCTCCTTTCACATCCCTGTCAAGGAGCAGGAGTGAATGACAGAAGCTCACCCTGCCCCCTAGCAGCACTTGAGTCTCGAATGTGGGCTTGCTAACCTCCAACCCAGCATCTTAACCACATGAGCCACCATACTCCACATGGAACTTACCTTAAGTGTACAAAAGCTTCATATATTAATTTACAACCTTTCTACACTGTTCATTTCCTGAAGGTTTTGCACTTACATCCACTGATCACATGGGGTTAAAAATATAACCATCAACATATTCATCACACCAAATATCTATCACATATGCCTTCAACTAGGGTAGAAAACTCCTCAACATCCTCAGCCACCCTTCCAAAGGCGTGTGTTTTCTTGGCTTTTCAGAAGCCCAATAATGGGAGAGAGGGAGAGTAGCCTGGTTGTCAGAGGCATGCCGTTCCCTACAAGGGTGTCCTTGACAAGAAGGCCCAAATACGGTGACAATAGAATAGAATAGAATAGAATAGAATAGAATAGAATAGAATAGAATAGAATAGAATAGAATAGAATTTTTTATTGGCCAAGTGTGTCTTGGTGCATATGCTCCCTCAGTGCACCCCCCCAACACAATACAATTCACAGTAAAGACAGAAAATCCCTAACCCAATAACACATATTAACAACCAGTCCTATTGCACCAGTGTGAACATGTTACACGTTGCGCCGGCCCTGCAAGTCCATCGTACTACATAGTTATGATGTTATTCCGCATTCAGGAGTCTGACAGCCCATGGATAAAAACTGTTCTTCAGCCTGTTTGTATGGCTGGCTATGCTTCTATTTCTCGTTCCCGATGGTAGGAGGGTAAAGAAGTGTTGACCAGGGTGTGAGTCGTCCCTGAGGATTTTCCTCACTCTTCTAAGGCAGCAAGCCCTAGTGATATCATCTAGTGGTATCAGGGGACAGCCCATGATGTTTTGTGCTGTACTCACCACCCTCTGTAATGTTTTCCTATCTGCAACTGTCAAACCAGCATGCCATACCGTGATGCAATAGGTGAGGATGCTTTCTATTGTGGACTTGTAAAAGGAGGTCATCAGTTGTTGTTCCACCCTGTTTTTACGCAAGACCCTAAGGAAATGGAGTCTCTGTTGGGCCTTCCTGGCCACCTGGATCGTGTTGTTTTTCCAGGTGAGCTCTTCGCTGAGATGGACTCCCAGGAATTTAAAGGAGGAGACTCTCTCCACATAGCCCCCCTCAATGTAAAATGGGGCAGGTGCCTCTCTCTTCCTCCGGAAGTCCAACACCATCTCCTTGATTGTACATCTGCATGTAATGCCTTTCCCATCTATGAAATGAACACAAACAACATGACTTAGCTGTCAAAATATCTATTCTTTTGTCTCTTATTTTTTTATCCCAACATATTTCAAGATATTCCAGGAGTTCTATGTCAATGCATGGACTTGACCAGCATCTGTCACATTAATACAGAAGCTTCTAAATCAGAGGTGGGCAACTTGAGGCCTAACAACTCCTGCTGTCCTCAACCTAATAAACCATCTCCAAATGACCATTCCATTTTAGACTTTTGCCAGATGGATCCATATCTTCGCAGGAGAAAGAAAGGAAAGAAAAGGTGGGGGGAAGGATTATCCTGCTTTGGCTCCTTTTATTTCTGGCTCCTACACTTGGACTTTGAAGTTTCTAGCTGTTGACTCAGAGAAAGGAATATGTGAGAGAAAAAGCTTTCACACAATTGATCTAAAAGGAATGTTTATACACACTCTCTGTCTCTCACACATGGGTGACTACAAATATCATTGTCAGTACTTTGTGTGTTGTTCCACAAACCGTTTAATATGCCAGCACAACTCTAAAAGGTGAAAATTCATGAAATAACAATCAAAACAATAACATATAAATCAGCTGGTACAGAATGCAGCTGCTTGCCTCCTTATTGGACAATCATAAGCTCACTGCATAACATTGCTGTTATAGGAACCACTGTCAAGTGAATTTTGAAGTATTAGTTATCATCTGTAAAGCTCTATATGGCCTGGACCACCCAGATTCTGTAAAGGCATCCAATCCCAAATAAATTATGTTTGCCCAGCGTGGATGAATAGAGAGTACCCGCTGAACATCCCTTCTTATCAGGAAGTTCAAAGGGAGGTGGTCATTCTTGATAGCTCCTCCCTTTTTTGGAAAAAAAAAGATATTCCAAGAAAAAAGCAGCTATTCTAGATGGCCTTCTTAGAAGTTAAACAACTGAAATGTTCTGTATTTGTATTCTATTTTGATCATATTTTGCACACCACCCAGAGACTTTGATATGAGGTAGCCTATCAGCCTTAAATAAATGAATAATCTAAGTTTAAGATGAATAGCAAAATCTGCACAGCTATGGAGAAGGTGGAAGAGTCACTATGATGACGCACAGATGTATTTCTGGAATGATTTTCTAGAATATAAGATTGTGGTCAGCATGATCAGTTATCACAGCATGCTAATGACTGCAGAAAATAGATAAAATGGGAGAGGAGAAATAGAGTTGGAGGAGATAGTGTACTATAGTCAGCTGGCTGCATGAAATGTGAATTAGAATTGCTGTGTTACCAAAGATAGTTGCAACTTCAACTTGTTTATTTATATATCTCATTTATTTTCCTTGCTTACTAGTCAACTCTTCCACGGCCCAGGAGAAATCTCCACCTGAATGTTGTCTGTTTTAAATGTCTACCTGCAAACTTCTGCATAGCTTTGTTTTAATCTGGGCCAAATTTGAAAATATCAGGAATAGTTTAACAAAAACTTCAAAGACATTATGGATGAGTGAAGGAGGCATCATCTTCTGAACTATGTGCCTTTATTTTTCTCTCCCTCCCACCCACCCCTTTGTTCTCTGAGTGTTATGATAATGTAGATGCAGAGAAGTGCCCTAAAACTAAGAGGCAGGTGCACAATTCTTGTTCAGATCTCAGTTCATGCAGGGAAAATAAAAATTTCCTCCTTTGCTCTAAGGTCCTTCTGAAGCTGGATGGTTTCCAACCTCGCCGTTGGCTCTGCCTCTGAGGTTTCTGACCTTCTTACCATAGCACCTGCTATTGAAGTTGGTGATATCAATCGATACGGCATCTCAGAAGGGGGTTTCCTGCCAATGTCTTATTTGAGTTTTGTGGGGGAAAGTTTCTACAGGTCTTTTGAGATCAATTCTGTAAATGGGAAGAATTGTTGGCTCCTGACAGTGAAAAAGACTTGATATGTCTGAGGGTGGGTGAGCCATTCAACCTTTCTCAAGGCCAGGTTTTGTAAAGCTATTTTCTTCCTGTAAAGGGATGAGGAGCAAAATCTATAGATTTCTGTTTATTTGGCTTCACTTGAGTCTGCTGAAATCTAAGCTCAAAAATATTTTCCAGTAAGAGCATTAGGCGCACTAGAGAGGATTCAGAAGCTATTCAGCAGGCTGCTTTTCTGAAGCATCCCGGCATAACTTCACTTTGTTTCGGTGTGGGGAGAAGAGTAAGAGATAAGGTATTTATCTGCACTGCTTTGCAGGTACTGCCTTTCTTCGGGGGTCTTACGGAGAAAGAACATGAAGAAAAAAATGGTATCTGTGTTCCTGGGGTTGTGTATTAAACATGTGCTGCTTTGAAAAAGATTCAAAAAAAGTGCTTTGGATCTTAAGTGAGCCCAGCATCTAGTGGCATGTTCAAGGGGAATCAAAGCTCCCGTGCCTTTTTCACATGCATTGCAAGTAGGACACATGGAAAAAAAGGGGCAAAGAGGGTTCAATTGCATGGCCATAACTACCATTTTGAGAGGGGGGGGTTTGTCTCCCAGGAGATATGCCCTCTGCTATTTATTAAAGTAGCTTGACTTGTTCAAGCTTCTGGAAGAGCCTGCAAAAACTGCTGCTGCTTTAAGAGCTGTGTTGCTCTAAAAATGGAGGCCTGAGAGAAGGACAAGAATAATGTTTCCTCCTTTCTTTCACTGGAAGTTTGCTTAGTGCAAAAGTGCAAAACTGAGACCAGGGGCTGCATGCTGCAAAACTCTTGGGGTGGCCTCTACAGTTCATTATGATCTGATAGAAGAGAGGAATTAAATAACTAACCAACTGAAGGGTAGTCATATCAGTTGTATGTAATGTTAGTCAAATATAAATGAAATCAAGTCAGCATAAGTTTTAGGCCTGGCCCTACCCACTGAAGGCATCAGGATATGGCAGAAGAAGAAAAAAAAAGATACTGTCAAGCCTGTTTAGGCTGTGATTACAAGAGCTAGTGAGGAGTGACCATTTCCTTACATAAACAAGATACCTTAGTTGTTAACACATAGAAATTATGAAAGGATATATAAGAGTACTTATATAGCTTTGTTAACAATTTCCAAGCTCTGATTGTCACCTTTGTTTGATAGGTTCAGAGGTTGGCTGCTGGGGGTTCGCAGGGGTTTGGGAGAACCTCTAGCTAAGATTCTATGCAGTTCAGAGAACCCCCAAATCCCACTCCTGGCTGGCCCCGCTCACCCTACCCTGCCCCCAGGGGCGGGTTCCTAATTATTTTACTACCACTCTGTGGGCGTGGCTTATTTTGTGGGTGTGGCTTGCCGGCCATGTGACCGGGTGGGCGTGTCGTCTCGGACTGCTGAAGAGAGGGGAACTGAGATAGGTCCTGCCACCCATTCCCCCTCCCCTCAGCAGCTCGAGAAGCCTCAAACGTGCAAAAATGCCTAGGATCTTCACCGCACGTTTGTGGCTTCTCAGACTGCTGAAGGGAGGGGAATGGAGATAGCTCCTGCCGCCCATTCTTTCAGCGTCTCACACGCTCCCTCAGCCATCCTCCCCTGCTTGGACTCACTGTGGGGTAGGAAGGCAGCGCATGCGCAGTGCCGGAAGCTCGGCTTCTGGGCATGCGCAGAAGAACATTTTTTTAAAAATGTAAAAAAATATTTTTAAAAAATGGCAGCGCCCAGGCACCAGCAACCGACCGCACTGGTACTGTGACGTCACCAGCAGGCCGCTACCGGTGCTATAGAGTGGACCGCACCTGTAGGAACCCACCACTGCCCGCCCCTCCCAGGAGTCCCCACGAGGCCTGTTTTGGATGCAGGTAAGTGCAGGGTGCACACAGAGGCTTGGGGAGGGCGAAAAATGAAGTTCAGGAACCTGAAGTTCGGGAAGGCTGGAAACGGGCCCATTTCCGGCCTCCAGAGGGCCTCCGAAGCCTGGGGAGGCCGTCTTCACCCTCCGGGAGGCTCGAAGAAAGCCTCAGGAGCCCGGATATGGCAAAAATGCCCCCCCCCAGTGGTGCAGGAGGCCGACTAGGCCACACCCACCATGGCCACGCCCACCCAGCAACCGGGCAGAGAACCGCTTGCTAAAATTTTTGAAGCCCACCCCTGGATGGGTTCCTGTTCCTGTTTCAGATGTAACAGGAAATATTCACAAAAATCTCAGGTTCATTACTATTCCCTATCAGGAATGTAAAGGTATTGAATTTCTTTGTGGATTAGTCAGTAGTTCTTGACTTATGACCATTTGTTCAACAACTATTGAAAATTACAATGGTGCCAGAAAAAAATTATTTATGACAGTCCTCACATTTACAACCGTTGCAGCAACCCCATGGTCACAAGATGCTTCACAACTGGCATGTATTTACATCCTGTAACTCCAGGATATTTGCAGTATCCTGGATTACATGATCACCATTTGCAACCTTCCCAGGGGGCTTCCAAGAAGCAAAGTCAGTGGTTAAACATTCCCTTAACAACCTCAGTGATTCACTTAATAACTGTGGCAAAAAAAGTTAGTCAAATCAGGTGCAACTCACTTAATAACCATATCACTTAGCGATGGATGTTGCTAAGTCATAATTGTGGTCATAAGTTGAGGACTACCTATTGTGACCTTTAAATGAAAAAAAAAATCCTTTGTATAGTGAAAGAAATTTTAAGGCTGAGCTACTGGGAATGAAGCTTATGGCATCTGAGCATTGTGAACTCCAGGATGAATTACACACTAATGTTAAAATCAACACATGGATACCCTCCTGTTTCTGCATTTCCCAAAAGCTCCAATGGGGTTCTCAGCTACAAAAATCAAACATGTAAATTTATTCTAAACATATTGAAATTAATACTTTTAAATTAATTAAGAACCATTTAGGAATGTATATCTCAATAAATGTATATTTCAAAGTGTATTTAAATGGGTATGAAGATATTACCAGGCACCCATGGGTATCGTGTCATAAGATTGCAGCCAAATCTTTCCCTAAAGAAAAGATAAGATTGGGAAGGAATACACCAGGGAGGCAGACATAGAGAAGACATTTTCTGAAAGGGAACTCATATGGCAAATATTGTTCCCTCTTTGTCTTACAAAGTAGAGTTCAGTCTCTTATCAAGGAAAATACCATGTTGGGGACAGTGAGAAACTGAGGAAAAGTCAGATAATTTGAAATTAATATTCTTTGGCTAAATGCCTAGAAAATGCATGCCCTTATACTGTGGGGATTTTTGTTTTGTTTTGTTTTGTTTTAAATCTCCTTAGTCTTACTTTGGTAATCTTTTAAATCTTTTGAACTTGGAATAGGTCTCTGATAAAAGAATATAAACATCATCTCTATGTAAATAAAGCTTTTATACATACAAAAGACCGGAGGAAGGGAATTTTAATAAGTAACCTTTTATCCTGCAAAATATGCATTACTTCCTATTATGATAAACAGTTCTTATGTTTGAGAAGAAAATGGCTATACATATACATTCCAATTACATATTCATTTGACTTTATATTATATAAATACAGCTCAATTTGGATAAATGTCTGAAGCCAAAGGAATGCATTAGGAGTTGAGCCGTTCTCCTGCTTTGCCCTTCCCATTGTGTTTGTAAGATTTGCATTTTATAGTGGCATATTACAAATATGCAAATTTCATTATGGTTTTGGATTACAAGGTTATCATCTCTATTACCCATTAGTAGTAAACACAGGCTTTTTGGATGAATGGCTCAACTGTTTGCTTAATGGCTTTCCTTTTTTAAAAAAAATAATTTTTATTTAAATATAAACATTAAAAAGGACAAACAAACATTGAACAAAACAATATATGTACCTACGTGTACATATATACATACAAACCTTCTCAACTTATTTTGGGACCAGAATTTCCAAAGCTAAGCAAAGCAGTTATTAAGTAAGTTTCACCTGATTCTACAACTTTTTTTTGCATGGTTGTTAAGTAAATCTCTGCAGTTGCTAAGTGAACCCATCTTTCTCCATTGACTTTGCTTGTTGAAATCTGACTGGGAAGACTGTAAATTCTAATCTCACAACCCCAGGACATTGCAACTGTCATAAATACATAATGCCCATTGCCAATCATTTGAATTCTGATTGCATGACCTTGAGGATGCTGCAACAGTCATAAGCACAATGATTGGTTGTTAGTCAAGGACTAATCTGGACTGAAAAAGGGAGCAGGAATAGGAGCAGGAATGTAGTGGATTAGCCTGAAGTTATGAAAAACCAAAACATTCTTCTTGGTCTCTGTGTGTGAACAAATACGTCTATTTTGAAGTATGAGCTATACTGGAACTACCTCGGTGTTGCCCTTTCTATTAAGCAATTCCATGTAATTGCTCTTACTGGTTGGGAATTGTTCTGACCTAGGCTTCACCAAATCACAAAACAGACTCTTTGTCCCCAAAAAAAACCCTTTTTATTTGGCTAATGTGAGTTCCTAGCATTCACATCTAACAAAGTCCCGGAAAATAGTCTTTCAAGGGTGAATTGTAAACACAGACCTTATCAGTCCTTTGATAGTTGTCTGGCCGATAGCTTCTTGACCAGCGATGGGTTGCTCCCGGTTCGGCCCGGTTCTCTGAACTGGTAGTGGCAGCAGCGGGAGGCTCTACCCACCTGCCTGGGATGCTTCTGTGCATGCGCAGAAGCATTGTGTGCATGCGCGAGCAGGTAGCAAAAGCATTTAGAACCCACTACTGTTCTTGACGCAACACTGTACAAGGAAATATTTGGCAAGGAGTCTCTCAGATAAGTAAATCTTCACACTAATTGAACTAATTGTCTCCTGCAAACACCACTCTCCTTTCGCTCCTATTTATTTCCTATGGGAGGGGCCATTCAGCATCCCCTTGTGCTTTTACTCCCGAGTTGACCTCTGTTCCTTAATTGTTCCTTTCTCCTGACAGCTCTGCGCATGTGCACATTGGGAACAGGATCCAGCTGTTCTTCAGCCCCAGCTGATAACTGTTGGATGGGCCTGGCCCCATCTCTGCCTCCAACTCAGAGCACTCATCAGAGCCTTCCACAGACTCCAGGAATGGCCCATGTTCCTCCCCAACCTCCTCACTGTCTGCCGCCAACTCCACTGGCCGCTGGTGGGCCCCAATAGGGATGAAGTAAGGAACTATTGTAAGCTGCCAAGAGTAATCTTCGCAGCGAGATGGGCAGCTAAACAAACAAACAAACAAACACTTTGTTGCAAGAGGAAATAAAAAATGGTTCCTTCTCTGATATGTTCAGGTCTTAAGTATTCAGAAATGACCAGATTCAAAGAAAAGACTCTAATACCACGGAGAAGTGAGAAAAGTACCAAGCAAATAGCTACAAAGAAGAGGTTTATATCTGAAGGGAGGTTATGTTTCATTTTTTCCCCATGTAATATCAAAGAAAACACAGTGCACCTTGCTGTAAATGAGATAAAGGCATTCATTATTCACGTATTACATGAGAAGCACAAATATATAATGTATGCAAATTAACACTGGAGCTAGAATTCAAAGCAAAATCAAAACTGAAGAACTTCTCTTGAGAAGAGCTCCTGCTACAGTTTTTCCTGAATCTCAAAAAAAAAAAAGTCTCTTTTATAGGGAAGAACTTAGCTTGGAAATAGGCAAGGCACCATGGAGCAGATGGATCATCTCACTTTGTGAATAAGAGAACCTTTTAGCATTCAGAGTTATGAGGTGAAATTTGCTTCAGAGCAATGTCCTCTTAAATCTATTATTTACAGAACTGACTATCATTACTCCCCACACCCTGAAATCAAGAGAGACTGATACCAGTTTGGTCCACCAAAGGAATCATGTTGGAATGCTAAATCAACAATTGCAATGGCTTTTGAAGAGTTCTGTTTATTTTATTTATTTATTTTGTTTTATTTAGAAAAATGCTTAAGGTTCTCAAGTCCTATAAATAAAGTATCTGCACCAGTTGCCCAGTACAAGCTCATAAGAAGCAAAGGTTTGCCACAGAAAAGGGTTTTCGATATCTGGTGTTAAAAGAAAATAAGAGGAAAGAAACATACCAGTCAGGGGCAAGTTGCTTACTTACCGATACCGGTGCGCTGCGTGCGCATCTCCACGTTTCGTGCACGTGCGCCTCCTCGCACGATTTCGGCGTGACTTTGCTTCTGCACATGCGCAAAAGCAAAATCTCGCTGAAATCTCACTGACATTGCACACACACACGCGTTCCCTCATGAGATTTCGGCAAGATTTTGCTTCCGCGCATGCGCAGAAGCAAAAAAGCTGAAAAAATCTTTAAAAAGATGGTGATGCGCGCGACCGTCCGGCGAAGATGGCACCAGAGCAGTCACGTGCAAATTGCATAATTGGCGGGTCCCTACTGGAGCTGCGCATTGGACCGCACCGGTAGGAATCCACCCCTGATACCAGTGCTGGCAAAGATATCCTGAAGATTCTGGTTATAGATGCCTTTGATAAAGGGTGTTGTAATTCATGAAAGTTTATACCTTTAAAAAAAACACCTTAATAGTGTGAAATGTTTGGCTACCATAGACTAGCCTGGTTTTACTCTGGCAGTGTTAGTTATAAGTTGCTGTATGTCAGAGCCAACAACCAAATTAATTTTCTCCCTGAATTGAAAAGAAATAAAAAAATTGGAGGCTTGAGCTTGAAAGAACATATCTAATGGCTGGGAAAAGAGTATACTGAATTATATAGAAATAATATATTATGATTATATATACTGTACATATATATGTATGATTATAGCATACATACAATATGCAAACAAAATGTTGGTATACTATAATATTTGGACAATGATTCTGATTACTGATGAAGATTGTCAATTCATGTGATTAAGTTGTTTCTGAAGGTCCTTCTTTATGTGTCTGAATAGAGATAATATTGACTTTGTATGCCTGGCACTTACTCTCCAAGAAGCCTGATAAAAAAGTATTTTCACATCTTGTTACCTGACAGTTTGTAAGTGGAAGCTGAAAAAAAATCCCTAAATTGGTCACTAATCTGTTGGATATTGAGCAAGCCTGGCAGTTAGCTATTTTGTGAAAAACTCTTTAATGTGTAAGATCTTCATCTAAAATGCCCAAATTCCTTCTTTGTTTTGCTATAGTTTAAAAAAAGCACATTTTATTTAGCCATATTAGTGAACAATGCCTTGCTGGAGACTGACACATAATAAATTGATTACTTCTGAATACTGTGATTAAATATTGTAGCCCCAGTTCCAACTGATGGCTACATAAAAGTTCTATGCCAATCTCTCCAATAGAACACCATAATTCATATTACGCTATGATTTCCAAAGAGAGCTTTTTTTTGTATAGGAATGAAATTCATTTAAATTACTATTGAAATAATCAAATGCATATTTAAATAAATTCACTGCTTACTTTATTTAAAGGTTAATAAAGCAAGATATTTAATGTTGGAATCATAAAGAATTGGAAGAAAATGCAATAAAAAGGTACAAGGGCTCATATTTATGTCTTGTAACTGGAGCAAGAACATGCCCCAGTAATATATTTAAAATGTCATGCCCATATGATATTACCATTATCTCAGCCCAAGCCAACAGTTGACTCATTTTAAAGTCATTAGCAGCTGCGGTTTTAAAGTAGTGTTATTCTCTTCTCACAACATTATTTTCTTGCCCATGAATATACACACTTCATTGATAATGAGATTGTTAATGAGGTTGAGGGGGTTCCTTTTGTGCACCACTTTGCCTATTCAGTTCTGCTTGTTTGGCTTCCATGAGATACATATGGAGATTGTGGGTCCCAAGGACAGAAATAAATGTACTTTCTGCATAGTCAGAGATGGAACTATTTTATTATGAATCACTCCAGCCCACTTTAATTCTGCCCCTCCTCCGTGTTTGGATATTTTTGGACATAGGTTTATCACTCCTTTAGAAGACCCATAATCAGAAGTAGCCAATTGATAACCATAGAAGTCGGCATGGGTTTGTTAAAAGCAGATCATGCCAAACCAATCTTATTTCATTCTTCAACATAGTGACTAAATTAGTAGACCAGCAAAATACTGTGGACATAATATACCTAGACTTCAGCAAGGCATTCGACAAAGTAGACCATAACCTACTTCTTGGTAAGCTAGAAAAAAGTGGGATAGATAGCATCACCATCAGATGGATTTATAATTGGCTGACAAACCATGCTCAATGAGTAGTCCTTAATGGTACTACATCTACATGGAGGTAAGTAAGCAGTGGGGTACCACGAGGTTCCATCTTAGGTCCAGTACTTTTCAATATCTTCATAAATGACTTAGATGAGGGAATAGAAGGGGAACTTACCAAATTTGTGGATGATTCCTAAGCTGGCAGGAATAGCAACACCCTAGATGGATCTTGACAGACTTGGGCCCTATCTAACAAAATGAAATTCAATATAAAGAAAAGTGAAGTCTTACACTTAGGCAAGAATCCACCTATAGTAGTGCTATTCTACATTAAAGAGAGTGATTGTTCTCTTACTAGTTAGATAGTGGTTGGTGGAAGATGAAGTAATCATGGTGGAAGTGGATAGTGCTTGGTGGAAGATGAAGTAATGGAATCAAATTCTGGTCTCCTTACTGCAACAGAGTAGGGCTCAGCAATAGGAACAGCAAATGTTATGCTAACATACCATATTTTTGGAGTATAAGACGCACCTTTTTACCCCCCAAAAGAGGGTGAAAACGTGGGTGCGTCTTATACCACGAATGTAGCCCCACCCAGCCAGCCACTCTCACCCTTTGGCCTCTGTCTTCCAGCAATTTACCTGTTTGCAGAAAACAGGGAAGAGCCTGTTAAGACAAGCAAGTTCTTAGCAGCTTCCGATTCCCAGCTGATTTGCCACGTGCTAAACTGAAACTGAAACTAGCAGCAAAGAGGCAAATAGCTGGGAGAGACACGCAGATTTTTATTTTCTGCTGAACTGGATGCAAAGGGGTAAGTGAATAACTATAAATGGCTGTAGAATGTTCAAATTATTAGACTTATTTTTTAAAGACTGCTTTATTATTGTTCTAGAGCCAGGGGTCTCCAACCTTGGCAACTTTAAGACTTGTGGACTTCAACTCCCAGAATTCAACAGCCAGCTTTGTTAGCTTTGCTGGCTGTGGAATTCTGGGAGTTGAAGTCCACAAGTCTTAAAGTTGCCAAGGTTGGAGATCCCTGTAAATCTAGACAACTTAACAAAATAAAGAAGTTTTTTAAAATAAATGCTTGCTCTGAAGAGGCCCAGTGCTATTGTATCTTCTTTTAAATAATAGAGAATAATGTATACTTCCAGAAATGTTAATTAATTTTAACAGCTCTGTACGAGTATAGTCTGAAATGTAACAGTGTCCTGTTTAGTATTAGAGTTAAATCCTGACTTACCTTGGAGTAGATCTATTTAAATAATTGGGAGGAGTTAGTGTGACTACATTTAAGAAAACTTTCTGGCATAATGTACATTTCTCCAATTCTTTGCTATTTCTATGGGTCAGGTACACATGCACAGAAATACACAGCAAACAGTGTATATCATCTGTGCTGTTTGCTGTTTGCTGTTTGGCAAATTGCTTGGAGGCAGAGGCCTTTTTTCCTTGTTTTCCTCCCCCAAAACTAAGGTGCGTCTTATACTCCGGTGCATCTTATACTCCAAAAAATACGGTATTTTACCATGACTGTCTAGCTGTGTCTTAAGGCTGGATTTGTTTATTTATTTTCTACAAGTACTTTTAAACTGCTCAGCTCTTAGCAATTTACATTTCTTTTAATGAATTAATAGAAACAGTACATTTAGATGGCTGATCAGTTTGCTAAATGCCAACCAAGCTAACCTTGAACATTCATTCAAACCACCAACTTGACTAATTCATAAAAGGCCAGTAGGGAAGGTGTTGGGTGCACCTTCAGGGCAAGATATAAAGTATGAAGCCCACAAAAAAAGTGGGGTTGCCTCTGGGCCCATGTCCCCTTGAATTCTCAGGGAGATGAAACCCTCAGTATCCCTTTCCTGAATAGGTGGGTCAGGAACATGTACTACTTGAGGAAGATAATTGTGCTATAGGCTATATTAATGAGATTCTACATTCAACCCTGCAATAAGCAGATTATGAGGGTTGCTCTGCTTGTAAGGTTCATTATATTGGTCTTTTGATACATCATATTTGGATGCGAGTATTGTCCCAGTTATTACTTCACTCTAGCACACTTCTAGTTGCTGTTTCTGGGACAGCTTTAATAGCTTCTTCTTCCTGAGATAGCACTTGGCAAGTTATAAGGATGTCTTACGTAATAGTCCTAAAAGTGACATCAACTACCTATTAATTTTTTGCTTTTTTATAAAACTTAATTATATTTTCAGTTTTATCTTAAACTAGCATTCAGGATTATCCAGAGGATCTGTATGTCAAAAAAGTTGGGGTGGAAGCTATGATTACATAATTGAAATTTTGTTCCTTTTCTACAGGTGTTGCATGCACATTTTTTTTTTAAAGTGACTTTCCTCTGCTAACAACTTCAACAATTATTATTGTTTTGAAAAAGAAATATTTTTATCAATAAAGGAGTAGGCAGAGGTGGGTTCCTCCCAGTTCGGACCGGTTCTTTGGACAGGTAGTAACTTGGCAGCCTGGGTCGGTGGAACCGGCACCAACCCAGGCCTGCCACGCCCCCAAACTGAGACTCTCGGCAGCGCCATAGGCACTGTCATCTTGTTTTTTGCTTCTGCGCATGTGTGTGCGCCCACGCAGCGTGTCAAGGAGCAAACCAGCAGCGAAGAAAACCAGAACCCACCCCTGGGAGTGGGTGACTGAAACTGATTTTGTGGCAAGGGAAAAAAAGGGACAGTATACCGACAGCAGAACTCTAACCAAATTCAAGCAGGAGTGGTTGCCTTATATAGAACATATCACAAAGCAAGACAAGCTAATTAGAATATGCTTTGAGAGAGAGAGAGAGAGAGAGAGAGAGAGAGAGAGAGAGAGAGAGAGAGAGAGAGAGAGAGAGAGAGAGAGAGAGAGAGAGAGAGAGAGAGAAACTCTTTTAAATAATAATAGCAAATGATACAAACAGAAATGAGTAGTAATTTCCAAAGTAAAGTATAAAAACATATTCAAGTAGCGGTTAGTAGCTGGGGGGGGGGGAAGGTGGAGGAGATAGAAAGTTTTTTTTAACAGAATATACCAAAATTTTATAATTTTTGTTTGTTTTGCTTTTTACATTTTTTTCTCAAAATCTTTTCTCTCTGTGCGTGTCTGTGTCTGTGTGTGTCTGTGTGTATTCTTTTCTTTTCTTTTTCCTGGCATGTTTTAATCCTTTTCAACAAGAAGTTAATAGTTTAGAAATGACCTCATTGCATTTATGTTGTTGGAGATGCAGTGAAATTAATGCTTTATTTAAATATATTGTTCCATTTCAGTAAGAAGCAATTGCATGCATTAACTCAACCTTGAGATGTAATATTCTCAGATGTTTATATTCTATCTCAATCATATGGGAGTTGACTTCTGGACAAAGAAAATCAGCTTACAATCAAAAGACTTATTGTTCAGTATCAGAAACACAAGCATATGGCTCCAACTCTTCAGTGGTTTTGCAGAATTGGTTATCTATGCCAATCTGTAAATTTACATTTTGTATGTTTTGTTTCTCCCTTTTTCATCTTTTTTCTCCTTTTTATAATTTTGTGCATTTTTTACATTTTCTTTGAATTTTTTAAAAAAATATTTAGTTAATTTAAAAACATTATTGCTTTAGTTTTCTAATTAAGTTTAAATTTGAGGACATTTATCAGTACCTAGTATCCTTGTGGCTAAAATTCTGAACCAAACATGCCTCGATTTCTTCTCACAAAAAAATCTTCTGGATTCCCCCACCCCACCCCATTTTACCTCACTCTGTCCTGAAGAAATTTGCAGTGCTTCTATCTCCATCATAGCCAATATTACATGAACAAAATAGTTTGTTTAACATCTCCTGGTCACTGTCTCATCTTTTGGGGATTTCTTCGACTATCTTCTCTGAAACATTCATCTCTTCCTTCTGTATGAATTGTCTTTCTCCGAACCCCATTCCGTTTACATGAGACAGATGATATCCGGACTGTAAAACTCCAAATGACCATTAGAAAGGTGCAGAGAAATGCTGAAAACTCTAATTCTGTGCTGCCATGTGGTGTCATTTGAACTACAACCTGCTACAATGGAGCAACTGAAGGACATTTGAGCTTCGTGCTTAGCTTCCAACTGTTCATCAATCTAGGGATTTGTGGGCTTTTCAAAAGCCCTTCAGATGATTGACTGTTTGAAGAACCGATATACCAGGATGAATAAGTATACGAATGGCCTGTCCACATGATTGTTTACTTAAGTCACTGACTTGCCTTTAATGTGCTTCCAGGACCACCAATATCTCAACAGAAAATGCCATTTTTATTTCTTTAAGAAATAATGAAAAATGACATAGCTGAGCTGATTCAGTTACCTTGGCAATAACAATATTTGCCTGTAGTACAGCAAGAATGAGTGCTAAGAGAAATAAAACATGCTAAGGTTAGAAGTTGCTTTGGAACTCTCATCTAAATATAACAGTTTCATCTAATGCAAATAAAATAGGACCTCCGTGTGCCAGTGTAATAATTTCCCTATTCCAAAATAGGAATTCGCTGTTAACATCCTCTACTATTTAAGTTTTTCTGCAAATATACAGAAAAGATAACTAAAAGATTCATGACTTTATAGGAAGATAATGTCCCATATATTTTCATTAAAAGGGTTGCTAAAAGCTTGTTTATTTATTGTATTTACAATTCTTATACTACTCCAATCAATCCACTTTGATTAGATTTATCATCTGTAGATTATATATTTATAATATTTATAAATGTAAAGTCAACTCTTTTAAATCAACTTAATGTGTAACATCAACTCGTATAAAATGCCTGCTTAAAAAGCAATTTTCAGATATTTCTAGAACACTTAGTGTGAAACTTCCAGATGTATAACTGGGGACGACGACGAAAGCATTTTCCTTAATATCAAGGCAACAGAGAGAATGTCTGCCTTTTGGTCCACAATCCTTTTCCATCTTGAAGAAGCCTTCTGTTGCAAGTTTGACACCCCTGTTTTAGATGGTCGTTGAAACACTTGGAGGTTTATCTGTGTCCTCAGGGTCACCTGAGTAGTGCTCATGGTTCATGTAGTCTGCAATTTTTCTCTGGGAATCAATTCCTATTCCCACACCATTCAAAGGGTATTCATCCCAAATTATATAGCTAAAAGTCTATAGAGATTCTCAGTCATCCAGGTCATGGTTGTCCCAAAAGTGCTTTTTCAGGAGGCAACTGGGTTTTCTTGTTTTTTTCTTTTGAAGACATTTGTTTCTCACTCAGAAGAAGCTTCTTGGATGAGAAGTGAAATGTCTTTAAAAGAAAAAACAAGAAAGTCCAGTTGCCTGGACTTTGGGACAACCATGACCTGGATGACTGAGAACCTCTACAGACTTTTACACAAGTGATACACTTTTTGATACACTTTTTGTACCAAAAAGTGATTTATCACTTGTTGTATATTATGAATAATGATTGTACCTATGATCTATGATATATGACTTATCACTTTGTTGTTTGTATGTAAACTGAGAGCTTATGCACAGGAGACAAATTTGTTGCATGTCCAATCACACTTGGTCAATAAAGAATTCTATTCCTATTCCTATTCCATTCTATTTTCTATTCCATTCTATTTTCTATTCTATTCTATTCTCTCAGCCAAAATAGTAAAAGATTATCAAACTGAAGAAAGCTAAATTAGATCCAGATCAGGGGTGGGTTCTAAGTTACCTTGCTGCCGGTTCGCTTCCTCCCACGCAGCGTGGACGCATGTGCGCTTTGCATGCGCACGCATGCACAGTGCCGAAAAGTATTTTTTTTAAAAGCCGAAAACAAGATGGTGACGCATACACAGTGCCAGAAACTGGGCTTCTGCACATGCTGAGAAGAAAAAATGAAAATGAAAAAAATTCCCCCCAAAAAAATTCCCCCAATTTTTTTAAAAAAATATGGTGGCGCCCACGGACCGACACTGACCGAACTTGTTCCATGACATCATCATGATGTCACCAGCAGGTCACTACCGGTTCGGGTAAACCGGTCCAAACCAGGAGGAACCCACCTCTGATCCAGATATACATGCCTATATGCATTTTAATCTTTGCACTCTAATGCACAATATTGTTCTGAATCTGTTCTCTTGCACTGCTTAAGGATGGCGAGTTCATTTAGGCACATTTGTTGTTCTAATCCACTTGAACACTGACCTGAGGATTTTGGCTCTTTACATATTTTGGTACACTTTTAACTTGCCAATATGGAAATGGAGTATACTGTAATTATTTCTACTGTGCCCTATGAGTAATGGTTGCATGTATGTTTTACCACAATGACCTTTTCAGTATGTTGCACTTTGATTTGCTGTCTGGTGTTTCTATTCAACAACATTGCCGTCCTCACCTACAAGGAGGAGTGCCATGACAAGCCAATCAAATGACAGAATACTGAAAAGGTCAAAGCACTAGTAAAGCATGCTAATGAAATTCATCCACTTAAAGCAAAAGAGGACATTTAATAATTGCAGTGTTCAGAAGAAAGCTTTCAAACAGCATGATATATTAGACTTGGTGCTTTTAAACCTTAACCAAGTATCATCTTTTTATTTAAAATATTTTTACAGCAGGTTTCCACAGTTCACACCCAAAGAACAGAACCATATTAACATTACAACAATCAGACGATAGCGTTAAAGAGAGAGTATTTCTTTATGGAAATCTGAGCAAGCAAAACCTTTTTTGTATTTCATTAGGGAGCCCTGAAATTGGTTTGATCTGATCTTCACTTATTGCACAAATCAGCATTTTTGGCTTTCACACTTTCCAAATATTCCTCAGCATTTCTTCATTTCCATGAAAAAAATTGAAACATCTCTCTCTTCCCCCTCCTTTCTCAATGCATACTTTGCAGTGGGGGGGGGGAGGAATTAGAAACTTTGTATAATCTGTTGCATAGATTGTGGAGATATATGGATAACCTATGTATGAATGGCCCAGGCTTTGTAAAAAATATTGAAATGTCCACCTTCACAAATATTCAAGTCCTGGGCTATTACATTAAAGTCCCTACTTCCTGCAGTTGATGTCCTCATGATCCTAAGTTTAAAAAAAAAACATGAATCACAGCCACAGGAAGTTTTCTTTTTGGCATGTTCTGTTCTTAAAAGGTTGCAGCAATCTTTAAATGTGAGATCCCTTTGAGTTCAGCTTAAGGCTCAACTTTGTAAATGCTGACACCTGTTTACATCTGCTGGAAGGCAAGCAGCTTTTTGGAGAATGTGCACAGTTTTTCAATTACTGCAAGTAACTCAGCAAAGGTTTCCCTACAGCACTGCTGAATCGGTCCATCCAACCTTGACTTGACAGAAATCTACACCACCTTGAAATTTGTTCTTCTCATTGCAAACCCTTATCTTGTCTTTGTAGTTTCTGTTCCTGGTCATTGCCAGTCACACCTTGGGGCTGCCCTTGGATGATTTCAAAATATAGGGGAAATTCTATTTTGGTTCCTCCTTTTACCCACCTCGGAAAGCTGAAAGGCTGAATCAACCTTGTCAGGATCAAACTTCTGGCCATGGGGAGAATTAGCCTGCAATACTAATTGCAGTTTGGTGTTCTTTAAAATGCTGTACGCCGCCCTGAGTCCTTAGGGAGTAGGGCGGCATAGAAGAATTCCTAAATAAATAAATAATAAATAAATAAATAAATAAATAAATAAATAAATAAATAAATAAATAAATAAATAAATAAATAAATAAATAAATAAATAAATAAATAAATAAATAAAAATAAATAAATAAATAAATAAATAAATAAATAAATAAATAAATAAATAAATAAACAAATAAATAAATAAATAAATAAATACTGCATTCTAACCACGGCGCCACCATGGCTCTTCATATATTGAAATACGGAACCTTTTAAAATCTTGTATCTGATTCAGCTCAAATAGTTTGTTGAGAAAAATGCCAATCCGATTTTAATAGCCTTCAAAAATAGGCTTATGTTTTACAAAATGATTTTCAGATTTCATCACTGTATAACCATGTATGCAGGTGCAGGAATAGGAAGAGATACAAAAATATGAAGCTAACTTCCACAGCATCAGACCATTGGTCCTTGCAATGCACTAATGATTCCTTTGAAGGAATGCAGTTTTCTGAAGTTTTCTGAGTAAATAAATATGATCCAAAAAATAATCTGGGAGTTTCTTCATCCATTTGTTAGCCGAGGTGGCGCAGCGGTTAAAGGCAGGTACTGCAGGCCACATTAGCTGACACTGATCCGCAGGTCAGCGGTTCAAATCTCACCGGCTCAAGGTTGACTCAGCCTTCCATCCTTCCGAGGTAGGTAAAATGAGGACCCAGATTGTTGGGGGCAATATAAATATACATTGCTTACTGGTGTAAACCGCTTAGAGAATGCTTGCACTGTGAGGCGGTATATAAATCTCACAAATAAATAAATAAAATAAATAAATAAAATAAATGCATGCTAAACCCACTGATCAGGTCCTGGTGAAATAGTTCAGTGGAAATCAGATCACTGCTGTCATTGTGAAGCATGCATTGGAATAGACATTCACACCCTAGTGCCTGTTAATTTGTTGTTAATTTCTGTAAATTCCCCATGACCACATTTATGAGTGGAGATCACACCAACTGCCTGAGCCAAGTTTATGTGAACAGACTATAAGGTTCTGTTCACTTAAGGATGATGCAAACAACTTATATAGTCATATAATAAATGCTGACCAGCAATGATGTCAAATGCCAGTCATCCTATTTTTGATAATATGGGTTAGATTTTTGGCTTATAGTGAGAATACACAATTAGTAATGAGTCAGTTTTTGTGGTTGCATGTTCAGCAGTCTCCAAGAATTGGGCATGATTGGATGGAAGAAAAAGAACCTTCCTAGTTCCTATTTAAACATACCAGGGCAGGTTAAGATAACTCACCTGTAAGTACCTAAGCAAGGTGTTCTTGTTCAATGTGGGCAGAGGCTCAATGGGAGAACATGTTGTTTACTCCTGTTGGTGTTACTGATTTGGGGGCAGGCATTTGGGGTGGTATTTGGATGGCAAGAGAAGAAACTGAAGCAGGGAAAAAGAGAGGGAGAAGCAGTGGCACAGAGAACCAGAACAGAGAAAGTCACCTAGTGGTCCACTGGAGGAGATCTGTGCATGAATAAAGCCCTGTTCTCACAGCATGAAAGGGGATGCCAGAAAGTAGAACCCAAGAAAACTGGATTTCTTGATCCAGCACATCAATTTGGCCCTCTATTTACTGAGCAGAAGCTTTATTAGCTTAAAAGCAAGCTCTCCCATCTTGCCCATCTAAGCATCACATGAACTAAAGGACAAAAATTGAATTTAGGTAAATTCATCCTTGAAATAAGTTGCAATTTCTTAGCAATGGGGATAATTATGCAGCGGAATCTACTGCCAATGAGATGGCTGACATACTTTATCTTTAGATCTTTATAATTAAATTACTCAGCTTTATGAAAGATGCATCCAATCCATCTGGGCTGGATTCCACAGACTATTTATACAGGGGCTGAGCTAGGAAATGACAGTGTAGAAACACTGATAATGAAAAGAGTACAACCAGAAACACTGCTAGGGGGAGGTACTGCACATCCTTCATTCACTTCTATGGTTCTCAACAAATAGAAGATACAATACAGAAAGATCTCCTGGCTCATCCTCTTGGATATGTAGTCAAAGAAATTCTATCAATAAATCCAAATAAAAATAGACCGTGAGACGTTGTTAGTGTTGATTGTTATGCCACTGCCAACTTTATTTTGGATTTAATGCCTCCAAGCAACTAAATGATTTTGGACTATACATTAAATGATTATTATAGAGTATGCTTGCTTTTTGTTAGGATAAATAAAACAAAGTGATATGTTTCAGAAACAAGAGTTCCTATTCTACTTAATACGATTTAGTAAATACATTGGATCAGAAGAATATCCAACCAAAAGCTTTCTGTGAAGGTTTCATTGTGCCAGCAACCTTTTTATTTAATAGGAATTTCTTGGCATTAGGGGTTTTGTAGAGCTTTGGATCTGATTCCAGAAAGGACCTCTGGAATGTGAATGTAACACTATTTGCAACACTTTGAAGAGCCACATCTTTTTCCAGGGTAGCCACATTCTGGAACTAAATCCAAAATTCACAGTGTTGATACTGTGCTTTCTGGTGAAAATCTTTTTCTGTTTAATCAGGGAAGGAAGGAAGGAAGGAAGGAAGGAAGGAGGAAGGAAGGAAGGAAGGAAGGAAGGAAGGAAGGAAGGAAGGAAGGAAGGAAGGAAGGAAGGAAGGAAGGAAGGAATCACTATATCTATTGATGAAGGAAGGGGTAATGTTAAGATGAGAGGTAAAAGACAAGTTAGAATTACCTGTAGATGGTGACTTTTAACAAAATAGCAATTAAATATCCTTAAATTGATGAGTTGGGTAATAGGGCTACACAAATCTTCAAAGGAGTGCCTCACTTTGCCAGTGAACTTCTCAAAGCTGTTTTGTGTCCCCTCATTTTGAGGAATTAAGAAAATGATTCAACTTCACATACCTTCATCGTAGCTTCTTTGAGTGCTTGTATAATTTTGAAGAGGCATTCTATAGACCTGAACTTCACAGAAGCTCCTTCCAATGCTTCTAGTCAGCTCTTGGAAACTTATTTGTTGTTTTTGTGAGTGATGGAGGAGACTGTATGGAAGAGATAAAAGGCTGCAAGTATGCTGCAAGTCTCTGCAAAGTGCCTTTTGGGGGCAAATGTGTTGCCTCTTTCCTTTGAGAAAGAGGATTGCAACACTTCAGCAGTACAAACCTGTTTATCAAGCAAATCAAAGCCATCTCACATAGACCTATTGATTAATATAAGGAAAGTGATGAGAAACCTTACACTCAGTTTAATCTCTGAGAAATGGTGTGAAATGTTCCCACAACACTGCTTTCTTAAGATTATACACTATGCATCTTATGATGTGGATGGTGATCCACAAAAGCTTAGCAATAAAAAAAATGGCTAGTCTTTAGTTTGTTAGGGCTATAGAAAACTTTGTTTAGAAGATTAGTTCAAAACAATCTGACAATTCAAATCAAATCAAATATCTGAATTAGATCAGCAATTTGAAATAAATGGTCGAATGAGATCAGAAGTCTCCAAAATTATTTGTTGATTCAAAAGATTCAACTCAGTTTGAATGCGATCTGAACTTCACGGATGATCTGGCTCAACAACTGGAATCAGACTGGAGCTGATTTGCATTTTCCCACATCTAGAACTTCTGCTAGAACAAAAGAATCACACAGCTGTTTCTTTGGAAGATAACTCAGTAGTAGGACACTGACATAATGTAGATGCAAAGTTTTCTAAGTCCAATTGCTGTTATTTCTAGTGAAAGCTGAGCAAGACTGCTGCTGGAAATCTTGATGATAGCCTAGAGATCAGCTAAGCAATAGCAACAGCAATAGCACTTAGACTTATATGCCGCTTCACAGTGTTTTACAGCCCTCTCTAAGTGGTTTACAGAGTCAGCATATTGCCCCCCCCCCGACAATCTGGGTCCTCATTTTACCAACCTACACAATTACACACCCTAACTATGCCTCACATTGCCAGCCACATATGGTAAAGTTTATTCCACATCCTCTACTTGTTTGAATGGCATGCATGGGAAGGACTTTGTTTAACAACAAACATGTGCAAATCATCCCAATGGGAAGACAGTCCTGAACTGGGCTTTCAATGCCCAGGAAAAAAAGGGCAGAAGGTAAATAATACTGTATGAAAAAGGATAATATTACAGAGAGGATATTAAATGTGCCTGAAGTTGAGTGATCTTGAGAGAAAGGTTTATCAGTGTTTGTGTGTCACTGGCCAGCTTGAACCATTCATTTTGCCCAGTTGAGGACCCTTTAGACCTTCTGCTCAAAGCTTTTCTCTTCTGTCAAGCTCTTAGAATCAAGAAAAGAAAAGTGCTTTTGATTGCCTAGTCTGAAGTCCAGAAATGCAGAACTTAATAAGTTTTATGTCGCTCCTGAATCACAAAGAGCATATAGGCACAACATTCCATTTAGGGAGGAATTTAGTAATAAATTCCCTTCTAAAACCAATGAAGCCAAATCTATACAGTAGATATTTATTAGTTATTTATATATCACAGTCTCCCAGAATTTCAAATAAAACAATCGAGTCAGTCTAGTCAAACTAGTTACTTATTACTTACTACATTGTTCTCATAGTTTTCACACCATATTCACTATAGAGAGTGTGGTTCCACAAGATAGGAGAAATCAGATGGGCTTCTGAGAGAAAGAGATTGTAAAGAGCTTGTTGCTGCTGCTGCTGCTGTTGTTGTTGTGTCCCTCCTTTCTCTTGCATCTGCTCAATTATATAGACTGTGGGGTAAGCAGAAGCTAAAAGTCTTTGGCTGTTGCTTTGCCAAATCAGGGGCAGTGCTCCTCCAGTGTTGGCTTGTGTCTAGCCAGAAAATCCCAAATCCTAACACCCCTTGGTGGAATGACAAAGGTGGAGCCTCATTTTCACCAGAAGGTTTCCCTGTCCCAGTTGTGTCTGACTCTAGGGGTCATCTCTGTATCCTAGCCAAGGGAGTCAACTTTGTCTGAGGACATTTTCCATGGTCATGTGGCTGGCATGACTATATGCCAGGGTGCAATGACTATATGTCAGGGTGCATTGAAGTGGTACCTAGTTATCTACTTGCATTTGCATGATTTCGAACTGCTAGGTTGGTAGGAACTGGGGCAAGAAAGTGGTGCTTGGGTCTCAAACTGCCAACCTTCTGATCAACATGCCCTTTGCACAAATAGAATTAATTGAGAGAAGCTCTATGGTAATTCCAGCTCTCCTAGCAGGAGGTCCATTTGTCCGATACTCTAAGGGACTTGGTTGTGCCGTAACAAACCAAAGGTTTGTCACAATATGATAGTATATCTTCACACTCAGAATATTGAAGTTTTAAACTTTGCAGGAAGAGGAAATAAGAGAGTAGAGCTGACAAAAAAGATTGCCTCCTGAATGAAAATGTTTTAAAAGATAAAACACAAGTCATATCTTGCTATCCAAGACAGAATTTCTCCATTTTAATAGAAACAAATATTTATCCAGTGCTTATGTGGAACATACATTTCATAGTTCCAGTCAGAATTTAATTTGATTTTCAAGGTTAGTGGTTGAAATCTTTCTTTTGGACCCTTTAAGATAATTCTTAGTGAGTACATACACAAGATACCGTAGGGGAATCGAATAGGCAAGGGGAATTATTCTGAAGTCTTTGAAAGAGTGAAGAAATGTGGGAAAAATAATCCTGTAAACATGTATAATGACATGTTCTTGCAATTAGAAAGAATCATTTTAAACCATTTAAACCATTTAGAAATGAAAGGCAAGGAAGAAACAGAATTTTATGAGGTGTGGAATAAGTGGTATAATTGGTTAGAACAGAGAAATGAAGATGCATAGAAATAAATCTAAATAACCGTATGAAACATATGACATAGTACCGTTAAAATGTTTATTGATATGTAAATTGGAAAAATGAAATTAAAAAAAAAACCTGTTCTCAGACTTCTAGATTTGAGTTACAAAAGCAATTAGAAGTCTTAGTATTATTTTACTCCATCAAGTTATCAACCCAGATCTCGGTGGCTTAGTCTGCCTCCAATACATTATTTAAGACTAATACTTATTCAAAAGGGAAAACAGGAAAAAAACCCACAACTAGTAAATCTGTAGTACTGAAAAGTAAATGAATAACTAAATATATTGCAGTAAAGTAAATTAGATGGGCTTCTTGAAACCCTGTTTTCACAAGCAGGTTTTGATTTGCATGTAGAGCTAAATTTGCTGGAGTAATTTTACCATCTCATTTTCACATTGGGAGGCATGTGTGGGAAAGATATCCCAAGGTGAGAATTTCAAAATTGTCATTAAAAAAACACTAATTTTCAAGTGTTTGTCTGATGTTGTAACTTACGAGTTTTACACATCAGTGCCGGTTGCTTCCACGTGAAAATGAAGTGATTGTAATTACTATGTGTGGACTGTGCAACTTAGAAAGCAAATGTGAGAAGTGGGTCTTATGCTGTCTCCACAATTGTTCCTTCAGTTAGGTTTTTGGTTACTCACCCGAACTCCAGAATCCTGTATGTTGTTAGCTACTCTTCATTCAATGATGAATAATGTGCTTTTTCTGCAGCATTTTTGGGGTCCTCTGATTGTGGTTAATTGCCCATTGTGAAAGTTAAAACTGGAATCTTAGTCCCCTTCATTCCCCAATCCCTTTTGGGGGGAGTTGGCCTTCAGAATTTCACTCATTTCCATTCCACATCAACTCTTAACAAATCACTCAATTTCTGTTGGGCATTTTATTATTATTTGCACTCCATCTTTTCCTCTTTTAACTACTTCTCAATATAGCCATGCTGTTCTCTGCATATCCACCAGTTTTGGCTTGGATCCACATTGCAGTAGGGATTTGGGGAAAATAGCCAACACCCCAGAAAACAAGCTCAGAATCCAAAAAGATCTTGACAGACTTGAACAATTTGGATTTGGCTAATCTAGAGAAAAGAAGGACTAGGGGAATGACATGATAGCAGTATTCCAGTATTTGAGGGGCTGCCACAAAGAAAGGAGGGTCAATTTATTTTCCAGGAGAAGAAACTAAGATGCAGCCTGGAATTAAGGAGAAACATCCTAACAGTGAGAACAATTAACCAGTGGAACAGCTTACCTTCAGAATTTGTGGGTGCATCATCGCTGTAAGTTGTAAGAAGAGACTGGACAGCTACTTGTCTGAAATGGTATGATATAGGTTCTCTTGCTTATTTATTTATTTATTTTGTTATTCTTATATGCCGCCCAACTCCCGAAGGACTCTTGAGCAGGGGGCTGGACTAGAAGACCTCCAAGGTCCCTACCAGCTCTATTCCATTCCATTCCATTACCTTTTTATCCATTTCCATTATTTCTAATTACAGCCTCTCTAGTGTAGTAGCAAAAAAGAGGAAGTTTTCAAAAAACAAAACAAAACCTGTAGAAATAAAGAAGTTCTCTCTTTGTTTTCATATTTGTATTTGTATTTGTTTATTTGTCAAGCATATATGATTATAAGCAAAGTACAAACAGTAAAACATGATTGAATATATATGTAATATTACAAGCATGAATAAGAGTAAAATAGGTATGATTATATGGGTACATAGGACAGGAATGGTAGGCACGATTGTGCGCTTATGCACGCCCCTTACTGACCTCTTAGGAATGGGGTGAGGTCAATGGTAGATAATAAGAGGTTGAAGTTTTTGGGGTTTGGGGAAGAAACTACTGAATCAGGCAAAGTGTTCCAGGCATTGACAACTCTGTTGTTGAAGTTGAATTTTTTGCAATCAAGTCTGGAGCAGTTTACATTAAGTTTGTATCTATTGTGAGCTCGTGTATTATTACAGTTGAAGCTGAAATAGTCATTAACGGGTAGGACATTGAGGCGGATAATTTTGTGAGCTACACTTAGGTCAGATCTAAGGCGGCGGAGTTCTAAATTTTGAAGTCCCAAAATTTCAAGTCTGGTTTCATAAGGAATTCTGTTGTGAACAGAGGAATGTAATACTCTTCTTGTGAAGTATCGCTGGACATTCTCAATTGTGTTAATGTCTGATATGTGGTGTGGGTTCCAGATTGATGAGCTGTATTCAAGAATCGGTCTAGCAAATGTTTTGTATGCTCTGGTTAAGAGTACAATGTTACCAGAGAAGAAGCTGCGCAAGATTAGGTTAACCACTCTTAATGCCTTCTTTGCTATATAGTTGCAGTGGGCTCTGGCACATAGATCGTTAGAGATGAGTACTCCGAGGTCCTTTACTGATTGAGGATCATCATCAAGGTCATGATCATCAAGTTTGTATTTAGTGTTTTGATTATTTTTGCCAATGTGTAAAACTGAGCATTTGTTGATAGAGATTGGTAGTTGCCACTTGTTTGACCATTCAGATATATAGCCAAGGTCTTTTTGAAGGGTTGTGGTGTTGAATAGTTTTACGTCATCTGTGAAGAGGACGCAGTTGCTTTGTATAATATCACAAATGTCATTTATGTAAAGAATGAAGAGAGTAGGTCCTAAAATGCTTCCTTGGGGAACACCGCTGTTAACAGGTACAGGGTTTGATAGAGATGATCCTATTTTAACCACTTGTTGTCTGTTTGACAGGAATGCAGTTATCCATTTTTGTAGGGGGGCAGAGATGCCATGAGATTTTAGTTTTAGGAGTAGTTTGTCATGTACTACGGAGTCAAAGGCTTTACAAAAGTCTATGTAGATTGCATCTATTGCTTTGCCCTGGTCGAGTTTTGTAGTCCATATGTTTTTACAATGTAGAAGTTGTAGGTTGCAGGATAACATTTTTCTGAAACCAAATTGTTTGTGAGAGAGTAGGTTGTTTGTCTCTAAGTGGAGGGTAATGGATTGGTTGATGATTGATTCCATGACTCTGCAGGTGGCGCAACATAAGGAGATTGGTCTATAATTTTCAACTAGGTTGGGGTCTCCCTTTTTGAAGACAGGGATAACCGTGGCTAGTGACCATAGGTTGGGTAGGGTGCTGGTTCTGAGAGATATGTCAAAAATAATGCTTAGAGGTTCTGATAGGACGGTGGAAAGTTTTTTTAAGAAGTAAGCACAAAGTCCATCTGGTCCTATGGATAGGGATGGTTTTAGGTTGTGTAGAGCCTTTCTAACCTTGTCTTCTGTAAAGTCGGTTTGTATTAGATCATTGTCATTGTTTGAGGTTCGACTAGGGAATATAGGACATGAGTTGTTGCTGTTTATAAAGACTGAGCCAAAGAATGTGTTGAAGAGGTTGGCTTTGTCGGATTCATCATTACAGTCTTTATTGTTGGGGCCTTTAAGGGATGGGATAGTTCTCGTCACTTTGAGTTTGTTGTTTATGAACTTGTAGAATGCTCGGTTGGAATTTGTGCGCAGGAGGTTTTCCTCTTGATTGATATGATAATTTGTGCATTCAGTCTTTATTTGTTTTCATAAGTTTTTGTATCGGCTTTTATAGTTGGTTATGTGGCCCGTTTTGTTAGCTTGTAAACGAGCACAGTACAAATGTGTGTGGGTTTTCTTTATTTCCCACCTTAGAGTTCATTCTGTCCTGTTACCACAGATCAACTTATGACATTTTTTAGAAGAATTGTATTCAATTTCATGAGTATTTTTCCTAGGATACACATTTTCAGGACACTACTAGACATTTTTTAATAAATGCATTTTACACACATTTATATAAACTCTCTTGTTCATCTCTCTCTTATTTGTAAAAAATATACATTTAAGCATATTCAATGCATTCCAAGTTGCATAATGAATATGAATTGGACCAAATTTGCATTCAAATATAAACAAATATCTTCCTGCGATTCTTAATCCTGAAATAACTCATCTTTTTAGCACATTTCCAGCTATACAGGGCCTCCACACTGATGGCTTCTAACTTCAAAATGATGAATGTAAGCAGACCAAGGCCTGATCCTTTTGTATATGCACAATGCACATAGCACACTTTAAAAAGGAGTGCGATCTTAATCACCTGGTTAAATCCACCATTTTGAAGCAGGGGGCCCATTGTTGTGATCATCCCATAATAGTATATCTCAGTGGTGGCCAACCTTGAGAATACCATGCGCCAATTTTTTCACAGACAAGTTCATACAACTCAAGCACATTTTTTATCTTCTTACTTTCACGTTTGGGGTTGTAAAATAGGGATAGGGGTAGGATCTGCTTTGCTTAAGGGAGGAAAAGGAATAACTCAATCACACAATTCAATTAATTAATTTACGCCATTTCAAAATTTGACAAACGTAATATATATTTAATCTTGAATCTGTCTTTCAATCACTCTCAATACAAAAACCACGCTAGTACACTCAATAAAACACTGCCTCAAACTCCATGCCACAATGGCTCACTCAGAACTGACTGACCATATCGAATACTCGCTGCTCATTCGCACGTGACTTCAAACACATGATGTGTTGCTAGTGCGCGGTGTTTGCGATTGTTTGAGCAGGAACGCGCAATGGTAACACCGATAAAAATATTTGTACATTTGTAAACCCGCCTAAAGTAACATCTCACAAGTTCCATTCTAAGTTTCAGACACCGAGAAGTTGAACATTACTGAAGGCTGTACGAATTGAACTGAGATCACTTTGGTGCACTGTTTCCTCTAAGGTGCGCGGCTGCGTGGCCGCACATGTAGTGAGAGAATGCCGCACGGAAGTTTCTAACTTCCGCCCAGCATTTTCTAATTGCAAAGGCTGCGCAGCTGCGCGGCCGTGCACATGAAAAGAAAATGCCGCGCGGCAGTTTTTAACTGCCGTGCGCCGTTTTCTAATTTTACAGGAAACATTGGTGTTGAAAATATTAAGATGGATTCAGTTATGACACCTATTTAAACAAAATAAGTAGGCGCAAGGATGCAATGCGCCACCTGTAATCATCCAATGCGCCACGTTTGGCGCATGCGCCACGGTTTGGCCACCCCTGGTATATCTCCTCTATTTGAGGCAGATGGGCCCGATTTGAAATGTAGAGATCCTACTTGAGCGCTCTTCCAAACTAATTTTTTGTCAGGAAGCTTAACCATTCACTAAATGGCGGCCATAATCAATTATAGAGCACTGATTTACCTGTGTGAATCCTACCCCTTCCCCTAACTACCCATTCAATACAAAATCTGTTCATCTTTTTCTTTTTCCTGAACATGGAGAATATATTGCTATCCAGAAGTTGTAGTTTCCTATTATTTTTATTTTTTAAAAAAGGTAATTAGGACTTCAGGGGGGAGAGCCATTCTAGAGAAGGAAAATGTTCTAAACAACATAAATGTTGTTTTATGTCAATGCCAAAAAAGTCATTTCAGCAAGGAGCCTGATGTATATCAAAAGATAAATCTACAAGGACAATGATGCAATATTGGAGGCCCCAGCAGTATAGGATGTTTTCCTCTTAGGTTTTGTTGATGTGTGTGCATTTATAATGTGTGTGTTTTTTTTTCTCCTTTGGCTAAAAATGGCTTTATCATGCAATAGTCTTTTATCATTATGCTAATCTTGTGCCTCATTTCCTTTGTCTGGAAGCAGGATTCATAATTTTTCCCTCTCCCATAATTATTGTTATCTTTTATAATGGTGATGCAAGCTGTCATTCCTCTATTAGACAAAACATGATCAATTTATCATTCAGGAACAATTCAGATAGGAAATTTGAAGTTGCAGTTCTGTCTGCGGTAAATTTCATTGTATTCAATAGGACTCATTTCAGAATAACATGTGCAGGATTGTGCTGCACAGTTCAAACATATAATATTTATGGATAAAAGCAGACGATTCACAGCAGCTAGTCCTATCCTCACACTCCATGCATTAATCTATACCTTTGTAAGAATGACTATACAAGGTTTATACTGGGCAGTTCAATATATGATAATATGCATTGCTCAAGAAAAGTTTTTTGTGGGTCTCTGTTAGACAGATGATAGACAGATAGACAAATATACAGACAGACAGTTCCTAAACACATACATTTTGCAAAGTTCAAATAAGTGGAATTCTACTTATATGTGTATCTATTATTTGTGTATGTATGTGTACATGTGTGTAGTGATGTGTGTGTGTGTGTGTGTGTGTGTGTGTATCAGTAGCAATAGTGTCATGTAGTGAATATTGTCAGTTGTATGTCTATGCAGGTTGATGCACCCCTATCCTAAATATGATGGTACATTCCAATACAAGCAGAACATGTGATATGACATTCTACGCATGTCTGCATTCCTAATCCACCATTAATTTTTTCTTCTGCCTTAGCTCTTGACCTGAACAGTCGTGTTTCTTAGCAAAGATGTAATTATTCAGGATTTATTGTTTTTGTACTGAAATAAATATTTTCTATTAGACATTTAATCTCGATTTTATTTCTAACTGTCTGGATTCCAAGTAAAGATCCAACATCGCCTCTATGAGATTTTATTCTTTCCTTAACATGGTAGCAATCGGACGGAGAGAATTTTATCTCAACTTAACAAATAGCAATAGCACTTAGACTTATATACCTCTCTAAGTGGTTTACAGAGTCAGCCTATTGCCCCCAACAATCTGGGTCCTCATTTTACCCACCTCGGAAGGATGGAAGGCTGAGTCAACCTTGAGCCAGTTTGAATTGAACTCTTGGCAGTTGGCAGAATTATCCTGCAAAACTGTATTCTAACCACTGCACCACCATGGCTGTTATATACCTACATACCCATATATATATATATATATATATATATATATATATATATATATATATATATATATATATATATATATATATATATATATATATATATATATATATATATATATATATATATATATATATATATATATATATATATATATATATATATATATATATATATATATATATATATATATATATATATATATATATATATATATATATATATATATATATATATATATACGGGTATATATATCCATATATATATGGAGCATACTGCTTCCTTTTGCCTTTCAGCCCCACTCCAGGGGCCATCCAGGCTACAAACCATATTTTTCAAACTTACAAAGAACTGATAAAGAAATAAAGGGAGACCAATATAGATCTATTTCAAGCTATTTAGCTCTCATCAGCTACAAACTTCTTTGTAAGTTTGAAAAATATGGTTTGTAGCCTGGATGGCCCCTGGAGTGGGGCTGAAAGGCAAAAGGAAGCAGTATGCTTCCTCCCATATTTGGGTATACCAGGTGACTCGACAGAAAAATATTTAATCTTTCCCCTGGCTCAGCTAATAAGGGAGGAGAACTTGTGGCTTAGAGGGTAAAAGCACTGCCTAACAAGGCAAGCAAGGTTCAAGGTTGACTCAGCCTTCCATCCTTCCGAGGTCGGTAAAATGAGGACCCAGATTGTTGGGGGCAATATGCTGAACTCTGTAAACTGCTTAGAGAGGGCTGTAAAGCACTATGAAGCGGTATATAAGAAAAGTGCTATTGCTATTAAGCAGCCCAAGTTCGAATTCTAGAAGGGTATGGCTAGCTGATGAGAGCTAAATAGCTTGAAATAGATCTATACTAGTCTCCCTTTATTTCTTTATTAATTCTTTGTAAGTTTGAAAAATATATATATATACATACAAGGCAATACTTATTTGTGATAAGTTCAGATCAATTCAGTTTATAAAGATCTGAAAGCTGACTCATTGCAAAAATCTCAGTTATAAGAAATCAAAAGTGTAAGTGTCAATAGGGCAAAGGAATACAAAGATATATATTTTTTGCGGTGTAGCAAGAAAGAAATTTGCAAGAGAAAGGATTTAAAACCTCAATGGCCCTCTTTTGATCTTTATGCTAATGAAGTGTCCATAACCCATATATTTCCCATGTACATGCACCTTGTTCAGAGGTGCATGTACATGGATATTGGACGGAACCCTCTCCTCTACGAAAAGAAGCAGACTGAACATCCTATCCTTAAATATAAGTCCTTCATTTTAATAAAGTGAAAGAATAAACCAATAGTATTTCAAACCTCAAGAAAGGGGTTCAAGAAACAACGTCCCGAACAGAATGTTCCACATTCCAACATGACTGGCATTCCTACGGATGGACCACAGAGTTTCTGCTGTTGATTTGATATGGTCTATGAAGAAGAAATATTTACTATTGTAGATGTCAAATGCACTGTCTTCCATCATGCACAATTTATAATTCTGCTGCAGGCACTCCATGTTGTTAGTGGGTGTGCAGAGAAAGAATATTGCTCCCTTTTTTCTCCCTGTGTGGAGCATTTAAACAACACCACACACTGTATTGTCTGCTTGGTGCTGAGCCATTCCAATGTTCTGTGCAACCCCTAAAAGGAATATTGGCTACCACCCACATATTTGTGTTTATTGGAAAGCATAAGAGATACTTAGATGTGATGTAGCATAAATTGTGACATCTGAAATGGGTTTACAGTATCTACATGGGTGGGGGGCGGAGCTGGGATTATTGATACAACTTATTTTCTATTGTGGCACTATTTAGCAATTAAAGCAGAGAACCCACTCCCAGACTATTTTCATTCTGCTCAGCTCGAACAGACATTCATCTCAAATAAGTAATGGATCTTTGTGTGGTATTTTTATCTTTATCTTGTATCTTTAGACTGACTGAATCTACTTGTTGGGGAATATTTACAGGATATGGCTTTTCTGATGATGGATTTTTGCTTTAGGGAATTCAGTAAACAAAATTGCTGCTCATACCTTTGAGAAACTCACCCTGAATTTTTATCCATTTTTTTTTCTCAGGGACTAGGAATCACGTGATTGCTTTCACATAAATATCATTATTTAGGTTACTTTGAAACTGGGCATTTGACATTATCTGCTCAGCGGGCAGCTAGATATCAGAATATATTTGCTGCATTTGCATTCTGTCTTTCTCTGAAAATTGAAAACATCCCAAAATCCTACGTTAACTTCAAAACACAATCCTGAGAAGTAAGTTTGACTGCGAGATTGTGACTTTCTCAAGGCCATCCATTAGTATTTTATGAATACTAATGGATGGTGGGAATTTAACATGAACTGAATTTCCCCTAAATAAATCTGAGTGGAATGAGCATTTACTTGCCAGATGCCCTTCCTGACACCTATGAGGAATTTGCAGCAAATATTTTCTGTTCCTGCCTTGATAGAGAAACATCTGTCGCTGCCTAGGATTGAACTCTCAACCTTCCAAGAGGGAGGTGAGGGGGAGGTGAGCATCTTCACCTCTAGACTGCCACGCCACTCAGAATGCTTCTATGCCATTGACTTTCTGAAATTTAGAAGCCCTGGTAGCACAGTGGTTAGAATACAGTATTGCAAGCAAACTCTGTCCACTGCCAGGAGTTCGATCCTGACCAGTTTAAGATTGACTCAGTCTTCCATCCTTCCAGGGTTGGTAAAATGAGGACCCAAACTGTCGAGGGCAATATGCTGACATTTGTAAACTGCTCAGAGAGTGAGATAAAGCACTGTGGAACGATATATAAATCTATGTGCTATTACTATTGTTATTTCAGCTGAACTCTTTTTGCTGGTATCAAGTTTTGTGAGCAATGAAGGTGGAAGAAATATAGAGAGAGCAGTATGTGGAAGTTGGTGTAATAGCAATTGTTATTTTGAGGAGTCATGCTGCCAGGTTTTTCATTTTACTAAACTGAATGGAGGCAACCTTGACTCTGCTGAGCTGGAATGCCCCCCATTGCTGACCCATTTATTTGCATGGAGAAGATGCTCTAGTGACAGGCTTCTGTAATGAAGACTGGTGGGTTGTTGTTTTTTTGGAGCCTTGGAAAAAAGTTCTTAGTCTGAGCATCAATTTCACTTGAAAATTCCTGCTATGTCTGATACTTGGAATCGAAATGTATTTCCATTCATTTCAAGGGGACTGGCTACAGAGACCATAATTCAAATCCTATTGGAGTGAATATAGGAGGTAGGCAAGCAATATTTGGTAGATTCTCTCCGGACCCCATTACTTAGCAAGCCTACTTGTATTTAGCTGTTGAAATTTCGGAAGTCAATGAAGACTCATTTATTTTGGCAGGGTTGAGAGTTGCTGACTCCCTCTTTTTAGGAGAAACTCAATTATTTGTTTTTATGTGTTGTGATTTTATTTATTTAAAAAAATTGATGAGTTGCTGTTTTAGGTCTCAGTGCAATTGCTCCTTTATTACAGATTTTAATTTCGAAACCGTTTTACTGTTCCCACTTTCTAATATACTGGATGGCCATCAGTTAGAAAATTCCCTGTAAAAATGATCAATGAGTGCAGGGAGGAAAGCGGTGATATGTAGAAGCATTTGGAAACTCAAATAAAGGAGAAGCAAGGTAGAACTATATCAGAAGGGGGCTGCTTTCTAGATGTGCAGGAGACCACAGAATAAATTCTCTCTGGTCTTAAAGATTCCAGAGATGATGTTACAATGACCTAGAGATTTTGTCAAAGCAAGTAGTATAACTCTATATTGCAAGAAGAGATTGCATTCTCTGTCCAGAACTCTTAGAAAACTAAATGAACCATGAGAGACCGGCAAAACAATTGACCAAAATTTTTAACTACCTCTTAGCTGCTGAAAGCCTTCCAAAGGTCAGAATCATGGTGGTGGTAGTTGTTAAGGAGTTATTGTGCTCTTGAGCATGTGCACAGCGAAATGTGTTGTTGCAGTTTGATATGAGTCAATAAATTCAGTCAATAAACAGATACATTTAAAGTATATACAAATAGTTTACTTAAAGAAGTAGCAAAGTTCAAATAGGACGTCCAAAGTCATACACGGTAAGTCAGTCAATACGAAGAATCTTCTTCTTGCCTATCTTTGTTTTAACTAGCAAACAAAGATTACAGCTAACAAACAAATCTATACTATCACAGATAGTTACGCTCTATACAGCAGCTCTTCACAGTACTTTCACACAGACACGAAGTCAATTGCTCAACAGTGAAACAGCAGAGACAATCAGCAGAGAGAGTCAGAATCAGCAGGAAATCAGCAGAGCTCTGAATGAGCATGCTCTCTTGCTTCCTTTTATAGTAATCAGCCTACAATGCATTTAAAGCAATATTCACATAAACATTGATTTGTGGCTTGTGCATACTGTATATTAGCAAATCCAATCGTTTGAACAGAGTCCTAACAGTAGTGATAGAAGACCAGCAATCATCACCCTCCTCCTCCTCCTCCTCCTCCTCCTCCTCCTCCTCCTCCTCCTCCTCCTCCTCCTCCTCCTCCTCCTCCTCCTCCTCCTCCTCTATCAGGATACAGTTCCTCTGTGTCTGTAAAACACAGAAATCAATCAATCAATCAATCAATCAATCAGGGTTATCATTGACTGAAATGACTGGAAATCTAAAAGAGGCCTGCAATAGACCTTTTTTTTTTGCAATCATCCGCTTCCATGATGTAATCTGTGTGTCCTGTATGTGCCACTGCTAAATTGACAGCTTGTGTTTTTTTACTTCTCCTTGGCCTTAAATACAGTGTTTCTGCTTTGGGGGGTGAGTGGGATGTGGAGACTATCTGTGCTTGGGCCAGTGCCTCTTGCTACCTTCCTATGCTTTCTGAAATGTCTGAGGTCCCAAGAGTAGGGATCTTTATCCCCATTACCATGGCAACTGGACTGCCCTGTCTCCCTATGGCTCAAGCTATTTGTTTGCTTTGCCTGTTTCCTTGGTGACAGATGAACTCTTCTTTAAGGCTTCCTAGTTTCCCCTCTCATTGGGCTGACATACCGATTGCTGGAGAGAAATTCTCCTATGATTCATGAAAATACTTTCCTCCTCCAAAAACAGTGAAAAGATACCCACTTTAAAAAAAATAGGAGTAAAATTTTCACCAAAATCTTCTGGAGGTGGGGAGTGGTGTTACTATTCATCTTCGCATCTATTTCTCAACATCAGTTGCTCAATGGACCGTTGCTAACTCTGTCAGATAGTTGCACATTCTGAAATGCCTTGGGATATTCCCATGTTTTGATAGAAGTTGCACTTCCTGCCAGCTTCATCTCCCAGAATGCCATCAGAATAGAGTGAAGAAAAGCCATTTGATTTGATCCAAAGCTTCCAGAAAGTGTGGGCAGTAGCAAATTTCAGGGAGTGGCTTGTACCACCTGGAGTCTTAGAACTTAAGTCTTAGAATTTTTTTTAAACAATGACATAGTTTCAGAAGGGTTCTAGATTTGCTCACTTTTATTTGAGAAGAAGTACTCACATTTGGAAAGAGAAAGTTTGCTCACTGCATAGGCCACAAAGAAAGGGTTGAGTGTGGGATAGCCTTCCCAAATCTAATGTCCATCAAATGTGTTGGAATTTGTCTCCCAGAGCTCCCATCAGCATTCCAGTTGCTGAAGAGCTTGGGAGAAATTCTATGAACATTTTAAGCAGCAGTTCCTTTCTTTGGATACCAACCAAGAGAGAAAATTATAAATTGATTTCACTTGCCAGGCTAAGCAATCTAAAATTGTTATAAAGGATATGGGTACACATTATAGCATTAACTTTGATGTAATGGATTTAACACAAGGTTAGAGGTGTATCTTAATAGGTATTGTAGTTCTGGTGTGTGTTGTCAAAGAAAACAGTAGTTCCTCAACAACCATAAAGATATTAAAGGAAATAAAAAATGGCTCTTTTCAGTCTATGAATCTGATGCATTAAGCTCTTTCTTTCAGGACTATGAATGTGAAACAAGAAAATATCTCTCTCTCTCTCTCTCTCTCTCTCTCTCTCTCTCTCTCTCTCTCTCTCTCTCTCTCTCTCTCTCTCTCTCTCTCTCTCTCCCCTCCCCCTCCCCTCCCCCTCCCCCTCCCCCTCTGTTTACCTCCCTCTGTTTACCTCATATATAGACAGAAATGGAGACGATAGAGATGGGACCTGATATTTATTTATTTATTTATTTATTTATTTTATTTATTTATTTGTCAAACAGGTATAGGATAGTAGTAATTTGTATAAACATAAGTAAAAAGTACCGATAAAAGAGGACAATAGGACAGTAGGACAGGGACGGTAGGCACAGTGGTGCGCTTATGCACGCCCCTTACAGACCTCTTAGAAACGGGGAGAGGTCGACTGTAGACAGTTTTTGGGGTTTGGGGAAGAAACCACAGAGTCAGGTAGTGCATTCCAGGTATTCTGTTGCTGAAGTCGTATTTTCTGCAGTCGAGTTTGGACCGCTTTACATTTAGTTTGAATCTATTACGTGCTCATGTATTGTTGCGGTTGAAGCTGAAGTAGCCATTAACAGGAAGGACATGATAGAAATGGAGATGATGGAGATGGAGTCAGTTGGAGTGATCTCACTCTGGCAGCAACATCAAAATGTTATTGAAGTATGCTGGATTATGTCCATGGCAAAAACTGGATTTGGGGGGAGAAGAAAAACACTCCATTAAAGTGGGAGCAAAGGATGCTCCCTTTAAACTGTGGGCTGGGACTGAGGCAAAGGCAATGTCAAGAAAGATGACTTATCAAAATGTATATTGCAGACATATTCATGCCGCAGATACAGAGATACAAGACTGCACCCTGTCTCATTTTAGCAAGATTTCTTCTCTCATAGCTGTACCAATTATCAACAGTTACTTAATTTGCATCAGTTTGGGAATTTGGTCCTTGAGCTGAATTATTTCTCAAATATGTCCTGGGATCAGGACTCCTGGGTAGAATCTTGGTTTGATATGCTCATTATATTATACATTTATTGAACTGCCAGTTTCACTCAGTGAGTAAAATCGTGACTCGTTGGAATCCATCACAGACATAAAATCTTTATAAAGTCTAAATTCAGAGCGTTTCTGGGTATGCTCAAGGCCCTAGGCAAACATCTTTTCTTTGCTCTGTCAAAAAAAAAACAACTGGAAGCAACAGGTATAGAACTGCCAATCCATCAATTTAATTATAACTTATATTCCTCTCAGAGTCCCTCCTGAGTTGAGCGGCATACAAATATAAGTAATAAATAAATTAGGATTGTAAATGTTCCCTGTATATTTCAACTCAAATATTACTTCTGTGAGACAAATAAGTCCAGTAGTAGGTATCACCTAAGACTATTTTATATACCTGTGCTTTTCCACTCAAAGTGGAAAAGAATATAGAAAAAAGAATGTAGTTCACCAATATGAACTACAGGGCTTGGAACAGAGGAGGCTCTTTTTAGTGACTCTCCTCTGTGTGCACAGCATTTTTCCTTTGCTGATTCCATTATTTATTTGTTTGTTTGTTTGTTTGTTTGTTTGTTTGTTTGTTTGTTTGTTTGTTTGTTTGTTTGTTGTTTGCCATTTTATTTTGGGTCCAATCTATAAAACTGTCCAGGAGGAGAGGCCAGGAAAAACCTATTGTTTGGTCCTAGTCTAACCAATTATTTGCTGAGGGGAGATATGTGTATAGGCAGCCTCATTACAGTAAGAAGGGGAGATAATGGAGCTGGCATTGGGCCCTGAAATGGCCCCTGGAAGTCACCCAACAGTGCTAATCTGCAAATCTGCATCCAAAGTTTCAGTCCCAGAACTGTGGATCTCTTATCCTTGTTTCTTCTCTTTATAATGGAAGGTTAAGGCCAAATATTATCTTTCATATATGAATAATGCTATAGGTAGTTCCCAACTTATGACCACTCATTTAACAAAAGTTTGAAGTTACAATGGCCTCGGAAATAGTGACTTACAACCTATCCTCAAACATTATGACTCTCAGACCACCCCAGTAGTCATGTGATTGTAATTTGGGCATTGGGCAACTGGCTCCCATTTATGAGATTTGCAATATTTTGTGACCATGTGATTGCAATTTGCAGCCTTTCCAACAAGAGTTCCAACTGGGTAAGCCAGAGTCACCTAAAGATTGTGGAGATTTATTTTAACAACTGCAGTAAAAATGGTTGTAAAATCATGTATGGTCACCTGATGGCTTGCTTAAAGAAGGATATCACTTATAAAGAAAATCCCACCCCCAGTTATGCTTGTAAGTCAAGGACAACCAGTACATAAATGATCACTGCACCTATAATTGTACTGAAGCTGAACTTTGAAAATAATCTAACTTCACAAAACTAAACAATATGCGAATGGCTGTAAATTTATATATATTGTGCCTTCAAGTCAATGTTTACTCCTGGTGACTGCCTGGATAAACCCCTGCAATTTCCTTGGCAAAGTTTTCCAGAAGTAGTTTGCTATTGCCTTTTTCCCTTAACTTCCCTACCGGTTCGCAAATGTGAGCGTGCCCACCTCCGTACATGCGCACAACCACCCGCGCATGCGCTTTACTCACACACGAGCCTTCCACGCATGCGCCCGGCCTCAAAAAAGTACACAAATAGGATAGCATAGAGCCAGGGAAGGTGGGCGGGGTTACCCGCAATTTCCACTACAGATTCGGGCGAACCGGATAGAACTAGCTGAATATCACCTCTGTTCCTGGGGCTATGAAAGAGAGACGAGCCCAAAGTCTTCTGGTTTCTAGCCTGATGCCTTAATCACTACACCAAACTGGCTCTTTAAAATTTAATTAAAGACATTTTATACCACAGACTGAAACAATTTTAAAAAGCCTATTCTTTGCTTTTGGAGAAGTTGGGATATAGTGATTTATTACAGATTGTTTTTTTGATGAGACTAAAGAAAGGGAAAAAAAGATTCATTCACAAGTCACTATGCAACTTAAATTGGAATAAACCCAAGATGCACCCAACATGCCCTTGTAGTGTAGATGTGTCTTTTTTATTATGCAAAGTCCTTATGCTTTGAATATCTGAAAGATGAACTTTTGTAACAGATATATTTTCCAAGCATTCAAAACACAGTGTTTATAAGCAGGGTTTATGTATTTACACCTACAGTATCTCCTTAATATTTTTGCACTGGAAACTAAGATAGATGACAAGTCAGTTTATCTTTTGTATATAGCTAAGCATCCAGACCAACATTTGTCACATGTTTATATTGTTAGATATGTCGATCCAGTGGCGCTTTTCAGCATCTCATGTCTAAAACAGTCCAATCAGGTGATGCTAAAAAAAATGAGGATTTTTGTCCATGCTCTCTGCCTGTCACTCTGCTGGCTCTTGGTCTACTGTAGGAGAATGTTAATCTGAGGTCCCTTCTTTCTGTTATTCATCCCAGGAACACCCATACAGAACACATGCCCTTGAATTCTTTTGTTAGAAGGATGGAATCAGCCAGGTGCTAGACTTTGCTTACCTCTATAAAATATTTCCTGTAAATAAATAGCAATAGCAATAGCACTTAGACTTATATACCGCTTCATAGAGCTTTACAGCCCACTCTAAGCGGTTTACAGAGTTCAGCATATTGCCCCCAACAATCTGGGTCCTCATTTTACCCACCTCGGAAGGATGGAAGGCTGAGTCAACCTTGAGCCTGGTGAGATTTGAACAGCTGAACTGCTGAACTAGCAATCAGCTGAAGGTCGCAGTGCTGCTTTAATCACTGCGCCACCTCGGCTCCTGTCACTCTGCTTTCCTTTCTGTTATAGAAATGCTGCTTCATTAATATTTTTCAGACTAGATTCTCACTCTTAGGAATGTTCACACATGCACAAATAAAACTGCAGTCCCTAACAGCTATTGCCTTTTACTGCTGAATATACCATATGTGGAATCAGCCAATCAAAAAAGGAATAACGTATGATTTATGAAATTATTTTACACCACATTGGTGTGTGCATGTGTGTGGGTGTGTGGGTGTGCATTCCCTGTTTAGGCTATATACAAAGTATTCTCACTGTGCACTTCAGTAATGCAAATGCACAAAAATGCATTTTTTTAAATTTAGCAAAGAATTTCACCCCAATTTGTAATGATTGAGGCTTACCATGGTGAGTTTAGAAATAATCTTGTCAATCATTAGGTCCTTCTCTACTTAGTCAAAATAATGAACATCTCCTGTTTCTCATAGCATCTGATGTTCCTCCTTACATCCCTTCACTCTCTTTGTCTGCTTCTTCATAGTTCCTTTCCACTTTTATATATTTATATAAGAGCCGAGGTGGCGCAGTGGTTAAATGCAGCACTTCAGGCTACTGCTAGTTCAGCAGTTCAGCTGTTCAAATCTCACCGGCTCAAGGTTGACTCAGCCTTCCATCCTTCTGAGGTCAGTAAAATGAGGACCCAGATTGTTGGGGGCAATATGCTGAACTCTGTAAACCACTTAGAGAGGGCTGTAAAGCACTGTGAAGCAGTATATAAGTCTAAGTCTAAGTGCTATTGCTATTGCTATGTAGAAAAGGTTAAGGTTAAAAACCTCTAGGTTTGCTGCTATGAGAAACTGGTGAAATGGTAATGGGTGTTGGTAAAAAGCCAAAATGTCCACTCATATTTGATGTTAGTCTACATTGTTGTGCCACTATCAGAAGAAGGAACTGCAGCTCAGCATGGACAAGTAAAAGAGCACTTAGTTAATTGAAATGCTAAAGTCTCCGGGGTCAAATCAATTATTTATTTATCGCATGTATATAGCTGCCCATCTCGATACACAATTCTAGAATTGCATCTAGGGCCGTGATGGCGAACCTATGGCACGGGTACCACAAGTGGCACGCGGAGCCATATCGGTGGGCACGCAAGCTCAGGTCCGGCGCGCATGTGTGCACCGGCCGGCTGATTTTCAGGCCTTCTGGGCCCACTGGGAGTCAGGAAACAGGCTGTTTCCAGCCTCCAGAGGGGGTGGGGAAGGCTGTTTTCGCCCTCCCCAGGCTCCTAAAAAGGCTCTAAAGCCTGGGGAGAGCAAAAAATGGGCGTGCCATTGCATGCTGGGAGTGGGGAGGGTCATGCGCGCATGCGCGGGGTGCATGGAATTATGGGTGTGGGCACGCACACATGTGATCCCCCGCATCTTTCCCCCTTTTTGGCACGCAAACCAAAAAAGGTTCGCCATCACTGATCTAGGGTATTGAAAGTAGTGGAACTGATCACAGAATTGCTAATTCTAACATCTGAGAAATTAAGGAGAACTATGGAGGCCCCACAAGACTGGAGAGCAATATATTGTCCCTGTCTTCCAAAAAAGAATCGGGAAATGAGAAATTGCAGAACAGTCTGCTTATGAAACAAAGATTCTCAAGCAAATTAGTTGTGAGCACTTGGATAGAAAGGCAGAAAATTAACAGGAACTAGGATGGATATGTGGGAAACTAATGCCAGATTATATCCTTTTTGATAAGGTTACTAGTTTAAGAGAAATAATTTAAGGAAATGTTTGGACATTCTCTAACTTTGATCTCAGAAAAGCATTTGATGTCTTTCACAACTTCCTCAATAACATATCAAAATATGAGCTAAATCAGGGGTGTCAAACTCCTGTCGTCACGTTGTCATCATGTGACATATCACAACTTCCCCCCCTCTGCTAAACTGGGGGTGGGCGTGGCCAGCACCTGATGCATCCGGCTCACGGGCCAGGAGTTTGACATCTCTGGGCTAAATGATCCAACTATTAGATGAATTTATAATTGGCTGAGTGATTGTACTCAGAAAGGATACATGAATGGGCTGCATGATTTGAACAATTATATCAAAGGGACAGCCACAGGTTCTGTCATAAACTTTGTGCTAGTCATGGATGACATGGATGCATCGGTGTCTGTTCCTAACCATAATTATGCAAAAATGGTTGGGCTAGATGACTTTTAAAATCCCCTCTGTGATTCTGTGATTTTAGTTTGACCTGTGAGCTTCCTTCGTCCAGCTTCACTGCTGCATATAAAATCCTAAAAACAGCATCTCTGATTATCTATTTATCTATTTATCTATTTATCTATCTATTTATTTATTTAATTTGTCAATAAGTGCAAGGAAACAGGATACATGAAAAAATGGCACAAATAAATGGATATAAAGAAGCAAAACATAGCCATAAACACATAAAATGAGTACATACAAATGGGTACAGTAGGACAGGGATGGTAGGCACGTTGGTGCGCTTATGCACGCCCCCTTAGGGACCTCTTAAGAAAAGTGTAAGGTCCACAGAGGACAGTTTAAGGTAAAAGGTATGGGGGTTAGAGAAACTAACAACAGGATCAGGTAAAGTGTTCCAGACATTTACTACTCTATTGCAGAAGTCGTATTTTCTACAATCAAGATTAGAGCGGAATACATTTAGTTTGTATCTATTGATAGCCCTAGTGTTATTGCGGTTGAAATTAAAGTAGTCGTTAACAGGTAGGACATTAAGGTAGATGATCTTGTGTACTAAGCTTATGTCGGAACGTAGATGGTTCAAGGTTATCCAGGCATAAAATTTCAAGTCTACTAGAATAAGGAATTTTATTGCGAGCAGAGGAGTTGAATACTCTTCTTGTAAAATACCTCTGGACCCTCTCTAATGTATTAATGTCCGAAATACAGTGTGGGTTCCAGGCAGGTGAGCAGTATTCAAGGATAGGTCTGGCAAAGGTGTCATCCCAGAGATTGATTTAGTCTAGCATTCTGTATCACTTACTGATCAACCAGGGTACCTGGAAGTTCACAAAAGGACAGAAGGCAATGATAGTCTTCCAGTGTGGCTCCCCAGTAGCTGGTCAGTTGTGTAAGTGACAATGACCTTTAACCATCAAGATTAGTTCCCTGTAATTCTTCAGTAAATTTGTCTCTTTCTAAAATCCATCTACCACCACTATATTAGGTAGTAATGAATTTTGTAACTTATATGTTATGTAAAATGCATTATTACTACTCATATTTCCATTCATTCTATTCAAAGGGCTCTGCCCTCCTCCCTTCCTACTCCATGTGCTTGGAAAATCTGTAGGAAGGGATTTTATTTTCTTCAAGTCCCCCTCACTAGTTTGTGAAGACTTTACCACATCCTTTTACTCTTGGTTCCCTAGTACTGTACTAAGACAAAATTAAAAAAAAAATGTTCACAATTACAATAAGACAGAGACAGACCTTATACATCTTCTGCTAGCGAGAGAACCACAGAGAGCTGAGGCAGGCAGAAAATTTTTCAAAGCTAGCAAATATTGTAGCACCTTCCCAGTTACAGTGATACCTCGATTCACGAACTTAATTCGTGAACTAACTCTGGTCGCGAACCGAATTGGTCGCAAACCGAGGCACATTTTCCCATAGGGTTCAATGTAAATCCGGTTAATCCATGCTGACCTTTTTGGGGGGGGTTTTGAAGCACAAAAATATGAAACAAATTACAATACACATTAGTACAGTATAGTAATGTATAAAGAGAGGACACTAACCTTGCTTGAGATGACTTCTGGCATGGAGGAAGGCAGGTGGGAGGCAGTTATTGTTTGGTGGGAGAGTCCCCTTCCATAAGGACATCAGGGGGATCTCCTTCAGGGGTTTCCTCTCTCCTTTGTCTCCTAGCTGCAGGCTCAGTTTTTCTGAAAAATCTGTCCAATGTCACTTGTCTCTTCCTGCGCTGCATAACCCTCCGGAAATGAGAGACCACATTATCATTCATGAGATTTAACACTCTGTTCGTGACAGTTATGTTGGGGTGGTGCTTTTCAAAAAAATCATGGCACTCATTCCATTTTTGCATAATGGATTTTATGGCATCACTGCCAACCTCCTCCCTTTCTTCCTCTTCCTCAGTGGAATGCTCCTCAAGAAGTGCCTTCTGCTGCTCACTGTGGAGTTCAGAAAGTTCTTCCGTGGTCAGCTCCTCCCTATGTTCCTCAACAAGCTCTTCCACATCAGCACCATCAACGTCCAGACCCATACTCTTGCCCATGGACACAATTTCCTCCACTACCTCTGCATCAGGCCCTTCAAAGTCATGTTCACGTTCAGCGACACATTCTGGCCACAGTTTCCTCCAGGCTGAATTTAGGGTTTGGGGAGTGACCTCTTCCCAGGCTTTGTCAATGAGGTTAATGCAGTGGACAACATTGAAATGTTTCTTCCAGAAGTCTTTCAAAGTCAAGGACGTCTCTTCAGTGACATTAAAACACCTAGTGAAGAGCGCCTTTGTGTACAGCTTCTTGAAGTCGCAGATGACTTGCTGGTCCATGGGCTGCAGAAGTGGTGTTGTGTTGGGGGGGGAGGAACTTTACCTTGATGAAGTCATATTCAGCATCCATATCATCCACCAAGGCTGGAGGGTGTGCCGGGGCATTGTCCATCAGAAGAAGGCACCTTTCAGGCAGCTGGTTATCAGAAAGATATTTTCTGACGGTGGGTGCAAACACCTCGTGCAGCCATTCCATAAACAATTGCCTTGTGACCCAAGCTTTGGCATTGGCTCTCCACATGACGGGCAGTCTGGCCTTGTTCACATTTTGTTCCCTAAATGCATGAAGGGTCTGAGAATGGTACACCACTAGTGGTTTAATTTTCAGATCGGCGCTTGCATTGGCACACAGCAAAAGGGTCAATCTGTCCTTCATGGGCTTGTGCCCTGGTAGTGCCTTTTCCTCCTGCGTGATATAGGTTCTGTTCGGCATTTTTTTCCAGAAGAGCCCTGTTTCATCACAGTTGAACACTTGTTGAGGGACGTATCCTTCTGTCTTCATGAATTCCGCAAAGTCTAACTTGTAGGCTTCTGCTGCGGCCTTGTCAGAACTGGAAGCCTCACCATGTCTAATCACACTGTGGATGCCACTTCTCCTGCGGAATTTTTTAAACCACCCCCTACTGGCTTTAAATTCTTCACTTGCTGCACTTGTAGAGGGGCTTCTTTGCAGTAAATCACTGTGCAATTTCCTGGCTTTCTCACAGATCATAGCTTCACTAAGGCTATCACCTGCCAGCTGTTTCTCATTCAACCACACCAACAAAAGTTTTTCCACCTCTTCCAGCACTTGCGTCCTCTGCTTGGTTAACATTGTTACTCCTTTTGCAACATCAGCTCCTTTGATGGCAGCTTTGTTTTTCAGAATAGTCGAGATTGTTGACTTTGCCATCTTGTACTCCGAGGCCAGATCAGTCACACGAATACCACGGTCATGCTTTTCTATAATTTCCTTCTTCAGCTCAATGGTTATTTTCTTCACAACCTTCTTTCCACTATGCTTCTTGGGAGCCATATTGGGTGTCCAGTGAACTGTAAAATACAGTTCTGTATGTGCTAAAAAGCACACCAAAAATCAAAAAATCACTTAAAATGTTTGCTGAGTACTCACAGTACTTCTTTCTGTGTCTCTTCTTCTCTCCATGGTCTTCCTACAGGAAGTCACGACCATGTGACAGCCTGGAAATAGCATTAAAATGGCCGCGGCTCGTGTTCGTGAACCGAGGCGGAGTTCGTGAACCGGAGCATATTTTTATGCACTTTTCTGTTCGTGAACCGAGTTGTTCGTGAACAGAAGCGTTCGTGAACCGAGGTATCACTGTATATCTGTATTGAAGTTCCACACCTTGGGTATCACTGACTAGCTTATATACATATGTTCTGAACAATAATTAAGCACATCTGTGTTTCAATGGTCTCATCTCACTGGATTTTACCCAGGACAAGGAGATCACGTCTATCTTATCATGAATTGCATTATCCTCCTGCCAAGAACGAGATTATCAAAGCTAATTAATCTTTCTTTCTAGCAGGTGGCAGTGAGATCATCTCAAAGTTAAGGAGTATCTGGTTCTCAAGGTTAATTGGACTGAAGTTGGAAAGATCATTCTACTTATACAGGTATCTCACAAAGGACAAGACAAAGTATAACCTGAATATGACCATATTGGCTAAAATAAATGCTTGCTTAATTCTGCACTACACTACAAAGTCATTTTTTTCCCTCATCGATCATCTGGTCAAACATAAAATATAAGAAGAGATATTAGCAACCTCCCAATAGCAACCTTCCAATGTTTGAAGGATTGTCAAGATGAAGATAGTATGGATTTATTCTCCATAGTTTCTGATGGTGGGACAAAAACCAATGGGTGGAAGGTTCGGGTTCAAACTAAGGAGTAATTTCCTGACTATGATTGCTACTAAGCACTGGAAGAGCTTACTTCCTGGCATCATTGGAGGCTTTCAAACAAAGATTAGGCAGGTATTTGTCTGGGATTCCTGTTCTGAGCAGGGGATTGAAGTAGAAGATTTCCAAGGTCCCTTCCAACCCCTTGATATTTTAGATTCTTTGTTAGTTAGATTCTTTGTTCTAGAACTTTTTTAGTCAGGTTTCTTTTAAGGGTGGTAAGTTTTGGTTGTCAGTCTAGCCCAGTGGTGACTAACCTTTTTGGCACGGAGTGCTGAAACGGAGTGATATGGAAGCATCGTGTGTTAGCGCAAGCGTGCATGCTGGAGCACCAAAACTCAGAAGAGAGCAGCTGGCAGGTGCACATGCGTGCGGTGGCCAGCTGCACTTCCGGGTTCTGTCGTGCACATGCATGCCGGCCAGCTGGTCCAGCATGCATGCGCGTGATGGAACCCGGAAGAGAGCGGCTAACTGTGCATGCATGCACGCTGTCGCTAGCTGCACTTTTGGGTTCCATCGCATGCATGTGCAAAGACCAGCTGGCCGCTGCGCATGCGTGCGATGGAACCCAGAAGTGCAGCTGGTGATGGTGTGAGTGTCCACAGAGAGGGCTCTGCGTGCCACCTCTGGCACGTGTGCCATAGGTTCCCCATCACGGGTCTAGCCTATTTCCTTGTAGTTTCCTAACCCACCATACACTTTGCTTAACTTCCTACCAAACAAGATAGTGTACTGCCACCTGCTAAGTTTTATAACATGTATTTATGACATGTTATAAACAAGATAGTGTACTGCCACCTGCTAAGTTTTATAACATGTATTTATGACATATATATAGACATGTATACTTATTTGTATCAACTAGGTTCCTCTTTCATCTCCATGAAATGTGAAGATAGACCTCATGGTCATATGGAGGTCAGAGATGCAGTTACCAGCACGTCTTCCTCTCTCTGCTTGATGTACCTGATTATCATCAGATATATGAGAACAAAAGCTCCAAGAAAAGAATTGTTGCCAGGTTTTTATCCTTTTTACCCATCCACCCTCATAGTGGATGCAATTCTGTTCAATATTTCTGAACTTCAAACCTTTTATTGCCAACTTCTTGTTCTGTATATTCATGATCCCCCTCCCTTATTTGTATGCAAGAGGGAAAAACTAGCAGCAGCTACTTGTAGACCATCACATGGGTTATCCAAGGAATGAGATAGTAGGTTGCCACAGGGTTAGGGCATACAAGAATTAGGCCTGAATGTACTTGTTGCTTGATCAGTCTGAAAGATCCCAATGATTTGATTGTGTGATATGGAAGCATCACACTTTAGACGAAACAGCTGCCATCTGGTGGCAATCTTACAAACAGATATTTTTATAACATATATTTGGGCAGGGAAAAAAGGTCATATAATTGCAATAATTCACCAGCTCCTCCTTCCACGATTTAGTACTTCTGTCTCAGATTGTATCACCCATATTTGCTGAGGATCGATCATGTTACTTTGGAATAGGAAAGCTCAGTGCAGTGCTTCTTAAACTGAGGGTAATTACACACACTGGTAACTTGGGCATATCCTGGGAGTAATGGGGCAATTTGTGATTGCTTATTTGTGAATTGAGGCTCGCAAATTGATTGCTACTGGCGAGGTGCTTGCATAGATCTCTCTCTCTCCCTCCCTCGCCCCTCTCTCTCTCACACACACTGTCTGTCCATCCCTCCCTCCCTTATGTCATTATCCAAGACTGGGAAAAGGGGTAATTGGGTCAAACTGGCTTTATGTTTAAAATATCTGAAAAACACCCCACTGTGGAAAGACTAATTTAAGATATGTCAGAATGATAGAACCAATTCTGCCCCAGTGTTTCTAAGTTTTAATATTTCAAATTAAATCTATTCCATGTTTGTTTTCTCATCCTCTATAAGCTGAGCTGCAAAACACTTGCCTCTACGATAGATGCAATCTTTTTTGAGGCTTGCTTCTTCTCCTGAGCCGCCATATTTGAAGTTATACCACAGTGCTGTGGTCAATGCAATTGCCACTCAATACTGCCAAAAGAGATGTTGGCGATGGGCGAGATGGTCATCCTTCTTCTCCTTTTTCTTTTTTAATTTTATCTTAACTGGATCAGCTTCTTCTCTTTGTCGCTATCAATTAATTATCCCCAGACTGGCTTAAATAATAGAAACAGAAAGGGAAGTAATAAATATGTGCTTTAAATGTGGGATTTCATGTTAAGGTCTGAAATGTTACAAGAGAAAAATGGCATGTCCTGAAAAAACTGCATGACACACACATGTAAGCCTGCCTACATGCACACAGAGACAAAAATCATGTCGATCCCAGCTGCAATTTTAAATTTTACTTTTTTTTAGGATAGAACCAGGTTTACCATCTCATTAAGGGTTCAGAAGAAGCAACCTTCAGGATTACTTCAATCCATATTCTTCACAATTCAGTAAATACTCCAAATGGATAATTTTATAGACAGGTTTTCTGCCATATCATTTCTCGGCTTCTAATTGGGGTCATGATTCAGTTTCTTTCTGAAGAGTATAATCTAGTAGTATTAATGTGTTGTCAGATGGGGATTGCATGGTGTTATGTACAGATGTACGGAACACAGATTTGCATGGCTGCCGCTAATTGGCTAATCTAGAGGCGGGAAAAATAAACCACTGTCAGTGGCTGGCTAGGCTGCAGAGATCCCTATAAAGGAGGAACCTCTGCAGCCTGCCGGCAGTTCGTATTGCTACCTGCTAGGGAAATAAAAGGTGCTGAACTGCACTGCAGTTCAGCAGTTCAGCTGTTCAAATCTCACCAGGCTCAAGGTTGACTCAGCCTTCCACCCTTCTGAGGTCGGTAAAATGAGGACCCAGATTGTTGGGGGCAATATGCTGAACTCTGTAAACCGCTTAGAGAGGGCTGTAAAGCACTATGAAGCGGTATATAAGTCTAAGTGCTATTGTTTCCCTCTTTCACGCCCACATCTAACACATCTCTAGCCATGGTGGTCTTTTAGATGTCTGTGGAGATTCTCTTGTCATCCAGGTCATAGTTATCTCAAAGGTGCTTTTCCCAAGAAGACTCCACAATCAATAGCACTCTGATTCAGGTAACCCTGAGCACACAGATAAACCCTAAAGTGGCCTCAACAGCTTTCAGAGAGTGCTAATGACCAGATGACTACAAAGAAATACAATCCTTCCACCACCACCCATCCTATCAGAACCTATCCTTCCATTCCCCTACCACCATCCAGGCACAACTGTCAGTACTATCCTTCCATCCTCCTGCCATCAGAACTGATGAAGCTTCTTGGATGAGAAGCAAAATCTTTTCTTCTTCCTTTTCAAGAAAAAAACAGTCCAGCTGCCTTTTGAAGAAGAAAAAAAACCACCTTTGAGAATCTTCTTTTAGAACACCTTCCTAGTATTTGTATTTTGTATTTGTATTTGTTTATTTGTCAAGCATATATGATTATAAGCAAAGTATAAACAGTAAAACATGATTGAATATATATGTAATAGTACAAGCATGAATAAAAGAGGTATGAATATATGGGTACATTAGGACAGGAACGGTAGGCACGATTGCGCTTATGCACGCCCCTTACCGACCTCTTAGGAATGGGGTGAGGTCGATGGTAGCTAATCTGAGGTTGAAGTTTTTGGGATTTGGGGAAGTAACTACTGAGTCAGGTAAAGTGTTCCAGGCATTGACCACTCTGTTGTTGAAGTTGAATTTTTTGCAACTTTGGAACGATCCTTTTTGAATCCTATTTTGAAAGGATCCTAGTGGATCTGAAATGGACAGAGTAATGAGGACAGCCAAGGGAGCTTGGCTTCTTCAATGCATCATTTCTCTGGGAAGAGAAGTTATCAGTCTCCTCTCTTCGACCTCCATAGACATTAGAACCAACCACATCTAATCTTAGACTTCTTTGAAAGATTCATCCAATCCTGGCTTTATTAAGAAAGGCACTGAAGGATATAACCGTTCTGTGCATATTTTTGGAAAGATCTTTCACTAATATAAGGAATCTTCATATATTATTCTGATTAATATACACATTTTATGTTCACATTTTAATTAAAGAACTGCATGACCAAAATTCAAAAAGGTGTGATTATTGAAATATAACTGCATTTTAATTCATGTATTAATTTGAGAAGTATGCATTAAATACATTCAAATTAAAATGTGAACCAAATTAAATTTTCCTCCATCTCCATTTCTAAGGCAGACAACATTTCTCTATGTTTGTACTGTATATTCATTTAAGACATTAATATGCTGCTTCTCTAAAAGGCTCAAAATGGGTAACAGATAAAATAAAATCAGCACAGAAGTAAAATTACACAACACGTGTCCAATTATATGTTTTTAAAAAATAAAACACCAAACAACTAATAATTAGCTGAACATGAAGCAATTAAATGAAACCCATTCTTTCTGAAAGCAAAAATAAAGACTTTTTAAAAATTCCTTAAGGGAGGCAATTCCAGAGTATAAAGTCAATTGGACCGTATCTGAGCAATTCTTTCCACAAAGGGTTCAGCAAAAGTTAGAATATAAGGAGACGGATAAGAATCCGATTCACTCATTTAACCCTGAACAAATACAACTGCCAACTTAATGACACCCGAAGGAAAAGTCAAAGCAAATTGCCAGGGACCGGATTTTCCTCAAGCAAAATGATTAGGTGTTTTCCTGTGGTTTGTCAGGTTTAGGCACCTGAGGGTAGAACAAGAAGCAATGGGTGGAAACTAAACAAGGAGAGAAGCAACTTAAAACTAAGGAGAAATTTTCTGACAGTTAGAACAATTAATCAGTGGAACAGCTTGCCTCCAGAAGTTGTGAATGCTCCAACACTGGATGTTTTTAAGAAGATGTTGGATAATCATTTGTCTGAAGTGGTGTAGGGTTTCCTGCCTAAGCAGGGGGTTGGACTAGAAGACCTCCAAGGTCCCTTCCAACTGTTGTTGTTGTTATTATTATTATTATTATTATTATTATTATTATTATTATTATTATTATTATTATTATTATTATTATTATTATTATTATTATTATTATTATTATTATTATTATTACTATTATTCACAAAAAACAGTAATACACAGCAAACGAGATTCATATGCTGGATTTCGTATCACTATATCACAAGTCGAACACTTCCCAAGCATCTAGGACTGTGTGATGTATTTTCGTATGATGCGTGCAGATCCAAGTAGGGTGACCTTTTGCAACTGACAGATCGTGATTTTGTCAATGTTTATTGTTTTCAAGTGCCGGCTAAGGTCTTTTGGCACAGCACCCAGTGTGCCGATTACCACTGGGACCATCTGTACTGGTTTATGCCAGAGTCGTAATTCGATTTTAAGATCCTGATATCGGTTAAGTTTTTCTTGTTGTTTTTCATCAATTCGGCTGTCACCTGGTATGTCGACATCAATGATCCACACTTTTTTCTTTTCCACAATCGTGAGGTCTGGTGTATTATGTTCCAAAACCTTGTCAGTCTGAATTCGAAAGTCCCAAAGTATTTTGGCATGTTTGTTATTTTTATTTTTATTTTTATTTTTTTTATTTTTATTTTTATTTTTATTTTTATTTTTATTATTTTGATGATGATGATGATGATGATGATGATGATGATGATGATGATGATGATGAGCCGAGGTGGCACAGTGGTTAAATGCAGCTACTGCAGGCTACTCCAGCTGACTGCTAGTTCAGCAGTTCAGCTGTTCAAATCTCACCAGGTTCAAGGTTGACTCAGCCTTCCATCCTTCCAAGGTGGGTAAAATGAGGACCCAGATTGTTGGGGGCAATATGCTGAACTCTGTAAACCGCTTAGAGAGGGCTGTAAAGCACTATGAAGCGGTATATAAGTCTAAGTGCTATTGCTATTGCTATTATTATTATTATTATTATTATTATTATTATTATTATTATTATTATTATTATTATTATTATTATTATTATTATTATTATTATTATTATTATTATTATTATTATACCAGATATAAGTTGCAAATGCAAGATTGACCACTAGAGAGCAGGAGAGAGACACAGAAAAGGTTAACTCTTTGCTGCCATCTTCTGATCCTTCATCTTCTGCACCCTAGAGCTGGTAATCCAGATCTCTTTAGTAAGAAATTCATTATGGGGAGGGAAACATAATTCAACACTGACCCCATCATTAGAGTTTGCCGAAAGCAAACCTTCTAGTTAAAGCGAGGTCCTTTCTCAATTTCAACACCTAAGAAACAACGAAGGGGAAACAAAACAGTGCCAGGAAGACGAACTAGTTTAGCAAGATCTGCTCTAGGGAAGATCATTTTTACAAGTCAACGGTAGGACTCTGCAGAGAATGTATAGTCTTTATTTGCTATTCAGTCTGCTTCTACTGCACCTGAGGCCTTTTTGCAGCAGGAGCAGTAGGAGCAGCATCTTTCCCACTGTGGATCCAGATGGAACTCACTTTGCGTGATTTTGATTTCTCCTTCCGCATCCCCATTTAGCCAAGAAATCATTGGCCTGTTTTACCACATTATGGCTTGTCTCTTCCAGTTGTTATCCTAGCAGGTAACAATCTTCTCTGCTCCGAGAAGACCAACAATTGGATTAGATGACTGGAATTATGGCCTATTGAAATGAAAACTGCAGGGCCAACCTGAGAGCAGTGGAATTAACTGAAAAAGGCCAGATTGGAAGAGAAGGGTGGGGTGAAGGGAGTGAGAGATCACATACAGCCAAGGAAACACTTTAAAAAGCGGTAAGTTTGTCTTCATATTGCCACGGCAGTGTTTGCAGCATGGCTTAGTGTGCCTCATCTTGTTAAATAAATATTGTGACAGTTCTAATCCTAGCAAGCGGAGATGTAACCAGAACTTGGATTTTCACTGAGGGCAAACAGTAATGGCTGCTCTTTAAGTATTTCAAATAAGCCTCTAATTTAGATCTACAAAGTCAGTACTGTTTGTTAAATAAATTCCCAAGTCATCTGGTACAAGGCCAATAGTCGTGGTTAAGGAAGATGTAGCAAACTAACAAATATTTAATTCCACTCTTGGATGAGCAGCATATTCATGTATTCAGGAAGAAGCTTTTTAATTTCATTTAAAGCATTAGCAACTGCAAATAAGCAATACAAACAGCACAGGGGACACACACACACACAAACACACACACACACAAAACTCCTCTTTAACTAAGGCAACCCTTTCTGCAGGACTTTGAAGTCAATCAAAGGAGACAGCTCCAGCACAGCCAAGGAATTAGGCATCATTTAATTGCTGAAAGGAAAATGACAAATGCTGGTTCATAACTAACATGCTACAGCCACTTTGTAAAATGTTAATTGGAATACCTTGCACTTCTCCAAGCCTTTAATGAATTAATGGTGATGCCACTCTCTATTTATGGCCCAGTTAAATTCCAAGGCAAATCCATTTACCTCCTCTATATTGTTATTAAACTTCATATGACTGTTACATAATCAATAAACAGCCCCTTCATTAATCTAAATGAAGGCTTTCCAGCAGGCCTGTGTGGAAAGCCAAAGCCCCTTTCTAAGATGATCTGCCACACTTTGGATTTTATAGAAATCATAAATGTAATTTTGGTTATCTAGAGACTCGCAATTAACATGTTATTTTTTTAAAAAAATACTGTATATATACACACTAAGAAAACAAGCCCTTGTTACAGGAAAATATTTGTCAGAATCTTTAAAGAGATATCTCCAGATGGCTGGGCTGCTATACAAACATGCAGCTTTATTGTTACAAGGCTCTCTCTGTTTGTTCTGTTTGCACATATATATCCCCTTGCAAGTAACTGGGGGGGGGGGGGTGATTTAGTTTTTTGAAACAGTTTTTAGAATATAGGTATTTAAGAGGAACAGCATACTGGGGCCTGATAGTAAATCCACGAGTATACACAAGGTTGCAAGATACTACCTCAGAAATCTTTAAGTATGGGTCTTGGATTCTATCAAATTCTAATTTTTGATATGCCAGATGGAGGAAATTACTCATTTATATGAGGAGTAGTAATCTTAACTATATGAATTAAATTTAAGGTGCTGAGCTGTTGGTGAGGGCATGGGTGTGGGCACGCACGTGCGTTAGCACGCACACCTTTTGGCATGCAAGCCAAAAAAGGTTTGCCATCACTGGCCTAGGTCATGGTGGTAAGTGTGGCAATTATTTCTCAGCCATTATTACACTCACCAATAGTTGCCCAGCAGCTCTGTTTCAGGTGACTCGGTCCCTCCTTGGAGGGAGCAATATTGAAGTTCACAGGTGTAATATTCTCCCCTCGGGGATTAGAATGGCTACAACTCTATTGGCCTTTCATAAGGTTTTAAAAAAACAAACAAGCAAGCAAGCACATTTATATTTCAGCATTATTCCCCTCTCCCCCCTGTCTCTCTCGCTTTCTAGGGCTTAGTCCTGGCATACTACTCAAAGGTGAAATGGGTGCTGATAAACATTCTACACCCCTGGATCAAACACCAAATATTAGATCTAAAGATTGTAAGAGAAGAAAGATGTAACGAGCTAAACTACAATCTTGCACTCTTGAACAAACAAATAAATAAATGTTGAAACTCTGAAAGCATTTGGCTTCATTCCTAACTGGAAAAATATTTATTTTCTCACCTTTTTCTTTATTTGATTCCTATATAATCTTGACTTTACATTTATTGTTCAAAGTTGCTATACAGGGTTTTCTGATATGCTCAATCCTGCTTCAGTCATTTATATATATTAAGAGAACTGCCTAGTGCCCTATAGTTAGCTATAATAGATGATAGATAGGTAGATAGGTAGATGGAGATGGGGGGAGGGAGGGAGAGAGAGAGAGAGAGAGAGAGAGAGAGAGAGAGAGAGAGAGAGAGAGAGAGAGAGAGAGAGAGAGAGAGAGAGAGAGAGAGAGAGAGAGAGATGCCTATTAGCCTTGCTTGCCCACATTCACAACACCATGTGGTAGATTTCCAAGACATGCAAAGGGGAAAGAAAGTTTACAAAGAAAGATCTCCTGCTTTCATACCTGCTACAAGTGTTTCTATTTTTAATGTTCCATGCTGGAATGTGGATTTAATAAAAGAGATGCCAACAAACCAAAAGTAAAATGGGACAATGTGCTAAATGGAGTGAGAAGCTAAATTTTTTGAAAGTCTTCTTCCCATGGAGAGGGAGGACTGGAACACCCTCCTAATTTCTATGGTACAGGTATTTATATATATATATAAAATACCTGCACAAAATCCAGTGCCCACTCAATCTAAATAATAATGTTATAGGCCTGGGTAAATCATTGAATGACAATTAAGGTATTGATTAATGGCTTGATTCCAAGATAAAAATAGAGCTCTGATTAATCTGAACCTGCCACCTGGACTCCCTTGCGGCTACTGCCAAAGCCTAACGGGATTCTTTTAGGGGTGAACAGATCTCCCTTGATTCTCTTTCATTATCATGCCATGGGTTGGCTCTGCTTCCTGCTAAGTGCTCCTTTTCACCTTGAGAATTTCTAAAATTGGTTTTGGAATTGGCACGTGGACAGTTTGCTACAATTTTCAGTTCACACTATTTTCTCCCCCTGACAGCTTACTAATTCACTGCACTAATTAAGTCACAGCACACCAAAAAGAGAATGTGATGTGATCTTGGCTAAGTGGGGTGGGGGGAGAAAGATGTCAGTGGGGAAAAATATGTAGTAAGTTTAATGTACCTGACAGTGTGTAATAAAGCTAGGAAATCCAAAATGGAAGAAGGGTGGTTTTCCAATACAGCCAAATGCTCTGCAAAGGAAAAGGAAGCAGCTAATTCTTGGGTGACTCCAAAACTGGGAGGGAGGAAACATCCAGATGTGGAGAGTTTCTTTAACATACATCACTTGTGTTACATATGTAAATAGAGAATGAAGCCTTGGGCAAAGGCTTCACTCCGGGTCCGTTCTCAAGGGGAAATTAACATACTATAAGCTCATTGGTTCAATGTCTAAAGCATTCCTCCTAAATGATTTTTCAAATTATGCATAGCCCTAATCTATATCCCTTAAAAAAATATCCCCATTAATACCTGAATGGATTAAGAAGATCGAGTGTGTTGGAAGGTCACAAACTATTAAAATTCTATTTTTAACTTTGGGGGTCCTATTTTTTGTGATGAGGATGAAAACCTCTTTGCCCAAAGTGAATTTGTGGGACAGTATTGCACTGGTGTCATAATATTTCATAGAATACATTGTGTCCATCATTCTCCAATGCTCTAATTTAGTTGTTATTTCTGACCAGAAATCTTATCATTCAATTATACAATACACTACATTTTCACCAAGAAACATTAAATAAAGCAAATAACTTTCCAGAATTTGAGAACCTGAGAGAATTTTGGGAGAGAGAGAGGGCAGGTTTTTTTTCTATTTGTGGGATTTGGTTCTTTCTTTTCTAACAAAATATTCTGCACATTTTATTTTCCAGGAATATAAGATAAATTTCTAACTGTGTGGTCAAGTAATGCTGAATTTAGTATTCTCACCTGTCTATCCTAATTTTAGTTGCTGGTTGATGTGACATGATCTTCAAGTCATTTGGCATAGCTTATTGTGATCACCTGTAGCTTCTTAAAATAACCTTCCTTGTCCCATATTGTCACGCAGTGATTATTGCCTGTTATATGTATATGCAGGGAGATGCATCCCTATCTAGTATAATGGTTTATTCCTGAGCACGTGATTAATATGTTCCTAGTACGCATGTGTACATTCCTTTCTTTGATCAGTCCTTCCGTTCCTAGCTTCTGTGGAAGCAAGACGTGATTTTATATCAGAGATGTAATTAATGAGGATTTATTTGTTTTTGTACCGAAATAAATATTTTTACTTAGAACTTTAAACTGCGGTTTCATTTCTAATGTCAGCATTCCAGGAAAAGATCATTTTCGCCTCTAGTGAGAGTTATTCTCATCCTGACACATATACCATCCAGATGTGCAGATTTCAACTTACATAAATATCACCAGTGTACATGCTGGCAAGGAAATTCTGGGAGCTGGTCCACCCATTTGGATGTCACTCAACTTGGGGGAACCTATCTTATAAGATGCTCATGGTTTCCTACCTTCTCAAACTGGTGAAATTAGCCTGATAGAAAAATGTAGTGCTGAAATGTATTAGTGCTGAGTTAGAAAGGATTTTAAAAATGGGGCTCTACTCACCATCATTTGTAACTCTAAATTAACTTCTTCAACCTATTTCTGAATATGATAAATAATAAGAAAATTAGAAAAAATGTGGTTGGGACACAATGGATTAGGTAGCACAAAGGAAGCCCAAATTAAAATAAGAGTGCGCTATCATCTCTTGAACTGTTAAGCAACAAAATAAACTATATGTTAACCATGACAATCATAAAATCGCCTTAGGAACCTTTCAAGGAAAAGATAAGGTCACAATTTTCTAGATATGTTGTTGGCAGAACTAAAGGAAGAAATAAATCAAAATCCTGTGGCAAGGCCTTGAGCTCTGTCTACAGCTGGCGTACATTATGTAAATTGAACACAATCATTTGAACTGGAGTCAACTATGTAAACTAAGTGATTGGTTTTTGACCAGTGGAAAAATCCTGCTGTCATCCATTAAAACCTTCTGAGATTTATCAAGGATTTTGAAGTCCATTTGAACAGCAATAGAGGCTGAAAATGTGTTTGTACAACATGAAAAGGGCACAGATGCTTTCAGGACCAGTTATCGCATTTGTACAATGTCTTCCTGCCTCTTACTTGTATCGGGGCTTTGATTTAGTGGTCAATTGTTGGAACACTTAGATCGCTTGCTCCTTCACTCAGCAAGTTCTTCTCCAGTTAAAGTCCTCAGCCAAAATGCCAAGCTACAGGGCGTCCTTTGAAAAAGGAAAGTCTTTGAACAATATCCTTTCCAAGACTGCTGTTCATTTGGCCAGCTTGTCTGCTATTGCTTGGCTGTGGCTTACAGATAGAACTGGACGCTAAAGAGCCAACATCAAATTCCTGCCAAGGAACAAGACTCCCAACCAGTGAAAACATTCAAGAGCCCACCAGGGCTTGTTGCTAAGCATAAGGGAAACCTGGTTGGCAAAGTCATCTCTATGCTTCCTGTATGGCTCTGATTTTCTGCTCCAACATTTCCTCTGTTCCTGACATCTTTCTCCCAATACAGAAGGCATCTCCTAACCATTATATTTTGGGCCAATGTTCTCTGAGGAAACAACCGCCCTTCATCAAGCTGCTCATCCTTGTTTCATAAAATGTAATTCTGAATAGGTTTTAAGCTAATGGGGTAAATACTGTTCTCTAAGTAATTGGCTTTCGTATTTGATCCTCATCCTGTCCCATCCTAAGAAGAATACTCCATAGGAAATATTTGCTGCATTTGTTGAACTGAAGAAGTTCTTGGATGAGAAGCGAAGTGTCTTCAAGGAAAAACAAAGAAAGTCCAGTTGCCTCTTGAAAAAGCACCTTTGGGATTTGCTGCTTTTGAAAGCAATTGAACGCTAAACTTACCAAATACTTCCAATCTTTGAAAAAAGAACCTAACATTCAAACTTTCCACTAAGCTATGAAGTGTTGTTATTATTATTATTATTATTATTATTATTATTATTATTATTATTATTATTATTATTATTATTATTATTATTATTATTATTATTATTATTATTATTATTATTATTATTATTATTATTATTATTATTGGCTTAGCATGATGTAGCAACCTAACCACTATGGGTTATAGTACCTTAGCACAAGATGTCAAACTAGATTCTGTTAAAATAAACAATGGCTGCCAGTAAAAATGTTTGTGCTTATGCTGAAATCTTGAACAATCTGCACCTTAGATTTTTATAACCAGGAAGGAATAAAACATCATTCAATGTTTTCGTTATTACTGATTTAGCCCCAGAGATGATGCAAAAATCTTCTATTCTGAATAACTGCCTGGGTTTTAAATGTTCAAAATGAAAATCAAATTTCAAATTCCTTTATCCTATAGTCAATTCTTCTATTTTTTAAAAAAAATAATATTTCTGAATTTATGCAATCTACTTTGCACATGGAATTCGCCACAATACTGATCTCTGCTGTTTGCATGTTTGCCTTACTGTAATTTATGATAAAACGTTCACTCTGTATGTCTGTATACTAAACACATAATGTTCTCATCTCAAATTGTAACATCATTATGCATCAAACTCTGATATGCTACATGGCATTCATTTAAAAATTGTTACAAAGCCACCGTGAAATGGATAAATCGGTATTAAAACATTTATTTATTCATATTTTACCTTCATTCTTTTTTTAATAAATAACTCAAGGCAGTGAACATACCTAATACTCCGTCCACCCTCTATTTTCCCCACAACAACCCTGGGAAGTGTGTTGGGATGAGAGAGACTGACCAAAAATCACCCAGCCAGCTTTCATGCCTAAGGCAGGGTTAGAACTCACCGTCTTCTGCTTTCTAGCCCGATGCTTTAACCACTGCTAGGCCAAACTAGCCCCATATCTCCAACATAGATCTGCATACAGAACTGCATTAAGACCCATATGATATCATTTTAAACTCTTTCACATGAACTTTGAAAGGTCTAAATACCTAAAATGGAAAATTAATGTTCCTGAATCCGTTAAAAACAATCATCAGAATAGATACTTCTGGTCTGAATTATTGCAGTCTTTTATGCCATTATCTCAGAAACAAGACACAAGAGTACATTATAAAAATAATTTGAATTCCTGATTAATCTCAACATTTACTATAATTAACAATCTGTCTGATGATTAAGAAATCTGTTTACAAAAGTAATCCCTATTTTTGAGGGATTGCTAATTTCTGTGGTCATGTAGCCATGCTGGCCACATGATCATGGAAAATGTCTTCAGACAACACTGGCTCCCTCAGCCAAGAAATGAAGATCAGCATCACATCCTAGAGTTGGACACAACTGGACAGGAAAACCTTTACCTGATAATTTTCTGGAGCAAACAGCATTCAAAGCTGAGAAAGTCTGACTTGATTATCAGATTAAAGTCATTCAGGACATTGTATCAATTATTTTACAGGCCAGGTAGCATTCAGCTCTAAATCAAAACAAAGTGAAGGCCTCCATGAACCTTCCCTGGTTCAATGATACATTAAAGGAAAGAATAGAGATCTATTCGTTCACTTTCTACAAGATAAATATGTTACTTCTAGATCAGGGTTGTCAAACTGGCGGTAAGCAAGTTCAGTGTCTCTCCTGTACATACTTTAAGTAATAGCACTAGCAATAGCACTTAGACTTATATACCGCTTCATAGTGCTTTACAGTCCACTCTAAGCGGTTTACAGAGTTCAGCATATTGCCCCCCAACAATCTGGGTCCTCATTTTACTGACCTCAGAAGGATGGAAGGCTGAGTCAACCTTGAGTCGGTGAGATTTGAACAGCTGAACTGCAGCTAGCAGTCAGCAGAAGTAGCCTGCAGTGCTTCACTCTAACCACTGTGCCACCTCGGCTCCTAATGACAAAGCACCTTTTGTGCAAATGAAAATAAACACCATTGAATGATTATTGGACCATTATTGGACTCCATGCTTTAGCAGAAGTCATGCACACCCTGTGCAAAGATTTTGCAGAATTTGTGCTGCGTTAAAACTTTTCCCAATTCAGGCACTCCCTTATCAAAACCCACTTTTAATTTGGAGGTATGAGAGTGATTATTTTTCTCCATGTTATTGCAAAGACAAGTCTCCCTCAGGATGAAAAGATGGATCCCACAACAAAGGAGATCCAAGGAATCAAAACTGATAAATCCTTTGATAAATTGCTTCTTGTGTTCTTTGTACAGATTCTCTTATTTAGAGGCAATGCTGAAAGAGAAAAAAAGGAGGGGGAAAATGGACTGGGAAGCAGGACTGGGAAGAGGACTGGAAGAGGGGGAAAAACCTTTAAGAATGAACGTGTCTCTGGTACCAAGGTGACTGCCTGAGTCTCTGAGATGTGGTTCAGGCAGCCACCACACAAGAACTGGAGTATGCCAGCTGTTCAGACCCACCTCCACAGTCTGCTGCAGCAGTCAGTGTTACGACATCTAATTTCTATTATTCATTTACCCAAAGTCTTGAAACCTGTTATTAGCTGTGTTTGTGCAGAACCAACCATCAATGCAATTGCTGACATTTACCCTCACTCAAGCACAAGTGAGAGAATTTAAAGCATGCCAGATGTGAGAGACCCATCTTCACAGCATGGAAAATTATTCTGATTAATGCAGGCATTCAAATAAAAGACAATGAGGGGATAATTGAAGATCATACAGCACCCTGTATTTACAAAACCATGCTCTATATGAGAATCGGGGTAACCTAATGGTCAGTGTGTTGCACTGGATCATGGGACATCAATTAAATGTGTCTCGGACTCAACAATCTTTATGCATCTCCAAATTCCAGTTCAGCTAAAGGAATTTTTGTGTCCAACGTGGAGCCTGTGGTTGATCTAGAACACAGGTGTCGAACTCGTGGCATCACGTTGCCATCACATGACGTTTTGCGACATTTTGTCCCTTTGCAGAGCTGGGGTGGGTGTGGCCTGCATGTGACGCATCTGGCCACGGGAGGTATAATCCAATGAATGCAATGAAACTTATTGTACAATAAGTTTAATAAACCTATTGTACAATAAGTTGTACAATGTTGTTATAAGTAACAACATTGCCAAAAAGGCACTAAGAGTTGTTAATCTAATCTTGCGTAGCTTCTTCTCTGGCAATATTACACTGCTAACCAGAGCATAAAAAACATTTGCTAGACCAATTCTGGAATACAGCTCACCTATCTGGAACCCGCACTGCATATCAGACATAAATACAGTCGAGAGAGTCCAGAAATATTTCACAAGAAGAGTCCTTCACTCCTCTGCTCACAACAAAATACCTTATTCCACCAGACTTGAAATACTGGGATTAGATAATTTACAACTATGTCGTCTCCGATCTGATCTAAATGTAGTTCATAAAATCATCTACCACAATGTCCTACCTGTCAATGACTACTTCAGCTTCAACCGCAACAATACACAAGCACACAATAGATTCAAACTTAATGTAAACCACTCCAAACTCGACTGCAGAAAATATGACTTCAGCAACAGACTGATCAATGCATGGAATGCACTACCTGACTCTGTGGTTTCTTCCCCAAATCCCCAAAACTTTAAACTTAGACTGTCTACAGTTGACCTCACCCCATTCCTAAGAGGTCTGTAAGGGGCATGCATAAGCGCACCACTGTGCCTACCGTCCCTGTCTTAGTGTCCTATTGTCCTCATTTATCTGTACTTACTTTGCTTATGTTATGTTTATACAAATACCTGCTATCTTGTAGATGTTTGACAAACAAAATAAATAAAAATAAATAAATAAGTGCAATTTGGATTGTATGGACTACAAAGAACTGATGTGAAATGGGTTGTCAATTTTTGTCTTTAATTAAATACCTCAAACCAGCTATCCCAGTGATCCATTTAATACTGAGCTCTGCCACTTCACAACCTTTTTGATCTTCAACTAATTCCTCAAGAGTTGGATACTCAATTGACCTCTCACCCCTGCTGTCCTCGCTGCTGCAGATTGCATTTCTTTTAATTCCCGCTTTTGTGTAGGTGTTGCTACACATCCATGAGGGCTGTAGCTTACAGATGGAATTTTTGTTGGGATTCTCTCCTCAACTTGAGTTAGCCACACCTGAGAACAGCTATGGATTTATAAACAACAGAAAGATTAACAGTAGCTTAAAGGTACCTACTTTTCAAGTGCTACCTTTCTAGCACACCTGCACCTCATCCATTTTTCTCCATGAATCGGTGTTCATTACCTAATAGTTTGCCATCCATTCACAGAAATAGCCCACCTCTGGCCAGGTGTAATGGGCAGATTGTTGATCTACTTTTCATGGTGGCAGAACAGGATGGCTGGGAGTGTATTTTTCCTCCAGCGGAATGTTTTTAGAAGCCACTGTGTCTTCTCTTTTTGGCAACCTTTCAGCATTGCTCCTGAAATGAGTGCTCCTTACATAACTTGCTAGGTTTATGTGATTTCTGGATTTTGGATTAGTAATAGAATTTATGAGAAGTTATCTCAAGGTTGGGCTGGGAAAAATATAAACTGGGTGGGGCATGGCATGGCTGGCAGCTTGTTCAATCAGAAAATTGGTGCCGGTAGAAACTAGAAGAATAAGCCTTTTAAGGATACTGTAGAGAAAATCAAAGAAGGACAGAAGACTTGTTTCTAAGAGGTGCCAATGAACCACACTATTTGAGAACTTGCCAACATTAGAGCCCTTCTGAAGCTTCACCAGGTGGTGTCAGGTTCCAAGAAGGAATTTTCCTTAGGTGTAGGAACTTCACTGTTTCTTATAAGAGAAAATTCAAGATTATATTAAAGAAAGGCTGCATGATAGAAAGTGTGAGTGTATAACTAATTACTGCTTTCTACTTTTGGAATATGTGGATGATGTTTGCACTGTCTAAGTCAATCTTGGAGCCTCAGTCTTTATTCATCTTAAATGGCAGATTAGTCAAGCAGCATTGTAGCCAGCGAGAGCAAATTTTAATTGGCAGGCCAACAAATTAAAGTTTTCCTTGCACATCACTGGAGACTATTTTGGCTCTGGTACACTGCTGTGACAAAGAGTGGAAACAATATTAAAGCTGCTCTCCCCTAGCAATGGCAAGATGAGTTATTGAATTGCAAATCATGTTAAATTTCCTTCAGTATTTCAGGATTTGGGTAATAAGTACATTCATTTTAATTCAGTCAATTGATTGGTCAGTCAGTTAAAAGGCATGGGATTAATCATCCAAAACTGATTAATAAGTTGGCAGTCAACCGCACACACTTCAATATTAGACTTTTTATGTTTATCTCTGCAAAGCATTTTTTTTTAATTTTGAATATAGAACTGGCAATTTCAAATGGTACCCTGTGGATAAGAAGGGGATTATGCATGCAGTTCTAAAACTAGGCTTAATGCTCTACATAATACAAGAAGGTGGTATCTTGAGAGTATGGTCTTTCATTCAGAGCAGTGGTGCTCAACCTTCCTAATGTCGCGACCCTTTAATACAGTTCCTCATGTTGTGGTGACCCCCAACCATAACATAATAAAATTATTAGGAAACTCAGGGGTGGGTTCTAACTTACCTCGCTGCCGGTTCGTTTCCTCCTGCGCTGCGTGGTCGCGCCTCGTGGTTGCGCATGCACTTTGCATGTGCATGCATGCGCAGTGCTCAATTTTTAAATAAAAATAATTGCAAAAAAAGCCAAAAACAAGATGGCAACGCATGCGCAGTGCTGGAAATTTGGCTTCTGCACATGCTCAGAAGTTCCCATGGTACAGATTTTTTTTCTTGCAGTAGTCTATTTGCATGTAAGTGGACCCGCCTGGAGATGGATAGAGGAGTGGTATCTCGGTTCCTAAGACCATCGGAAATATGTGTTTTCCGTTGGTCTTAGGCGACCCCTGTGAAAGGGTCGTTCGACCCCTAAAGGAGTCATGACCCACAGGTTGAGAACCGCTGATTTAGAGGAAGCTTCTCCAAATGGGACATAGACAAGATCATTTCTGCGACTCCTTGGCAGCCCTCTGGCTCAAAGTCTACCCCAAAGGCCTGGGAGTTTGGGGAAAAGACTTGATCTAGCTCACATTAGTTTGGTACATACTCATCCCCTAAACATTGCCATCTTATGGGATGTAGGAAGTATACCTTATTCATGGCAGTCCTTACCCTATGGAACATCTTTTTCTCTGTACAGGCCTCTACCCCATGAAAAACAATTAAGACCTGACTTTTTATCCAAGTGCTGGGAGAGGGTGAGATGGATGAGATGACTTAGTGATGGACTGCATGTAAAAGTTTACCTGGTGCCAGGTTTTATTGTTTGTAGTTTTAATAGATATATGTAAGTATTAATGATATATTGATATTGTGTTAACGGTTGTTTGGGATCCCCTAGAGTTTGATATAAGATAGGCAGCTTTGTAAATGTTTTACAGAAATAAATGCATAGATAAAACCCATATTTTCCCCAGATCTTCCAGTCAGATTGATGGCCATGGTTAGTCTGCTGTCTTTTGATCTCCTCAGAGACTCTGCAGTGTTGTTTTGTTAGCAAGAGTCGTGGTGGCACAGTGGTTAGAATGCAGTACTGCAGGCTAACTCACTGCTCACTCCACGAGTTTGATACTGAATGGCTCAGTGTTGAGTCAGCTTTCCATCCTTCCAAGGTCGGTAAAATGAGGACCCAGATTGTTGGGGGCAATATGATGACTCTGTAAACCGCCTAGAAAAGGCTGTAAAGCACTGTGAAGCAGTATATGTCTAAGTTCTACTGCTATTGCTAAGCCCATAAATATCCCCTATTACCAGAAAGCCACTTTGCTTAAATTGTGGTTAATGTGGTTTGCATGTAATAAATTTGGGGGTTGGGGAAGTTATTGAAACACTTTCTTAGATTCTGGAGAATGGGCAGGCAATTCACATGTCATTAATTCTGGTCAGGTTGAGCTAACAAATTCACATCATTCAAATGTTTAAAAAAGACTACTTCATTAAGAGACACAGGAGATGTAAAAGGAGTCCGCAGATACACTAATGGGAAAACGTGCTAATTAATTAGATACAGTTTTTTAAGTTGAGGGAAGGCACAGGAAGAATGAGATTAGTCTGTCCTCTCGACTGCTTTGAGCAAGGAAATACAGGTAGTCCTTGTTTAGCAACTACAGCTGGCTTCTTTAGGCAAAGCAGTTACTGAAACTCTGACTGTGCTTATGATCTTACTTCAGCTTTGCTTTGTTTTGCAGACCTGCAAAGATCATAAATATGAGGATTGGTTGCAAAGTTATTTTTCATCACCATCAGCGAACACCATTGTTAGCAAATAGTCACTAAATGAGATGCTAAACAAGGACTACCTGTGAAGCACATGGTGTACACACACACACACACACACACACACACACACACACACACACACACACACACACACACACATGTGCACATACAAACACAATTACATCTAATGATTTTAACCAGAAACATATACAAACACAACAATTTTAAGACATATATCATGCCATGTTAATATACGTAATCTCTAAAACAGGGGTCCCCAAACTTGGCAACTTTAAGACTTGTGGACTTCAACTCCCAGAATTCTCCAGCCAGCTAAGCTGGCTGGAGAATTCTGGGAGTTGAAGTCCACAAGTCTTAAAGTTGCCAAGTTTGAAGACCTCTTCTCTAAAACAACCCTACAGGGAAGTGTTAAATGCTATGTCCCATTTGAATCAATCTTATAACTGATATGATAAGCTCTTTCCCAAAGAAAAACTGAGTTGCAAGGGAATGAAATCAGAGGAATTCTTGATTGGGATGTGTGCCATGTCAAAATGATGCAACTGGAGAGAAATCTTGTTTTATCTTTCTCATTGTGATTCCTGCCATGGGCTTCCTTCGTCGTTCAGGGTGATAAAACTCCTGAAGTGTGAAGCAAGATTTAGTTGCTCATCTTCACGGCTTCTGTCCATGGAACAGCGGGAGATGCTCAAGCATTCAGTATTAACCCAGCCAAAGGTGTGGCTTTTTTTTTCAGATGAGAATTTCCATAGAAAATGTTTGACAAGGATTGTTTCCAAATATTTGCACCTAGAGACTATTTTGTGAATCCAATTCCTTCCCTTAACCCCCTCAAATCTATCACCGGCAAACCAAAGGGAGAACTTCACAAGCCCATTTTCCTCCTCCAATTCACTCCTGAGATGTACAGAATACCCCTCACCTCTACCAGCCTGTCAAAAAACATTGTCCAAAGCACTAAATGAAGTAGCCACAGCAGTAAAGGAAGACTTTCCCATTTCTGCCACTGCTTTTTTGTCATTATTTCCATTGATAAAGATAATGTTGAAGAAACAGTGGCAGATAACATTTATCGTGTTAAGTTATCTCACATGGCATTGTCCATGGTAAGTTATCCTATGATGGCTTGGCTGCACCGAATTGTCCCATGGCGAGTTGGCTGTGATGAGATGGCCGCAGTGAGTTGGCTGAAGTGAAAAGGGCGTTGTTCTTACCTGAACGCCTCTTCTCGTAGGGCGGAGCTAGCCTCCAAGATTGGGATGATACAATCCAACAGCCAATCAGGACTGAGTCAGACTTATAAAAACTGTCCTCCTTATGTGCACCCCCTCTTGAGACGAAGGACGAAGTCAGACCCAATGTGTTAACCCAACCGAACTTTATTCAACAGATAACCAAACACACCACAACCCTCAACAAAAGGGAGGGACTTGGAGGCTAGCTCCGCCCTACGAGAAGAGGCGTTCAGGTAAGAACAACGCCCTTTCTCCATAGGGGGCGGAGCTAGCCTCCAAGATTGGGACATGCCAAAGCAGTAACCCCATAGGGAGGGAGTCAATGTAACTCATTTAATCCAGACGGTGAAATCACCGTCTGCAACACCCGACGCCCAAAGGCCGTGTCTCTGGCCGCAAAGGCGTCCATCCTGTAATGTCGCACAAATGGCAATGGCGATGACCACGTTGCCGCCCGACACACCTCCTCAATCGAAGCGTTGGCAGCCCACGCCTTCGTAGTAGCCGCACTACGTGTGGAATGCGCTGTAAGACCGTCAGGTCTGGACAGGCCCCGCTGTTCATACGCGGAAGTGATGACCGCACGTATCCAGTGCCCAATCATCGTGGAGGAGGCCTTTCTGCCCTCTGACATGGAGGAAAAACCCACGAACAGAGCTTCCGAGTGACGAAACGCTGCTGTACGAGCCTTATAGATCTCGACAGCCCGTCGGACGTCCAGTGATACCCCCAACGTATCCCCACATTGAGACTCTGGAAACGCCGGTAAAACCAGCTCCTGAGCTCTGTGGAAATATGTGTTGACCTTAGGGGAGAACACCGGATCGAGTCGCAACACGACCCTGTCTGGGTAAAAGATACACAAATCCGGCCTCACCGACAGGGCCGCCAGTTCAGAAATACGACGAGCTGACGTAATGGCGACAAGAAATGCCACCTTCAAGGTAAGTAGACGTATTGACACAGTATCCAGCGGCTCATACGGGTCCGCGGTGAGAGACTGCAGCACCATTTGCAAATCCCACGTCGGGTAGCGGTGCACAACAGGCGGTGAGATGTTGGCCACCGCCTTGAGAAAACGCCGGACCAATGGGTGTGCCGAGAGCTGCTCAATCCCAGAACAGGACAGCACTGTCGAAAGAGCCGCCATCTGGCGTCGCAAGGTATTGGGCGCCAAGCCCTTGTCCAGTCCGGCTTGTAAAAACTGCAGGACGTTGATGATGGAGAGGTCGAGGGGGCAAACGGCCGCCCCCGAACACCACTCACAGAAGACTCTCCACGTGGAAGCGTATATTCTGGCTGTAGAATCCCTACGGGATGACAGCAACGTCCTAATTATGTTTTCCGGGACCCCTCGGTGTTGCAGGGTGCGCCGCTCAAGTGCCAGGCGGTCAGTTGGAACCACGACGGGTCCGGATGCGGCACTGACCCCTGGAAGAGCGACCACTCTGTCGGCGGGATCCGCCAGGGTGGGCTGATGGACAAAGATCTGAGGTCCGCGAACCACGGACGCCTCGGCCAGTGGGGTGCCAACAGCAGCATCTCTGCCTCCTCCTCCAATAGCCTGCGGATGACCCGAGGGATCAGGGGAAGCAGCGGAAAGGCATATAGTAGACCCCGCGGCCATGGGCATCGCAGCGCATCCGTCCCTTCTGCCCCGTACGACCGGTAGCGGGTGAAGTAACGTGGGAGCTGCGCGTTCAGCCGAGTGGCGAAGAGGTTGATCACTGGCCGGCCAAATCGTTCCACGAGGTCCCGGAACAGATCGTGATGGAGGCACCACTCCGCCTGATCCACCTCGTGTCGACTGAGCCAGTCCGCCATGTGGTTCGATACCCCTGATATATGTTCTGCCCGAACGGAGCATAAATGTCTCTCCGCCCAAAGGCCCAACGCCATGGCTTCTGCCATCAAGGGGCGAGAGACCGTGCCCCCCTGCCGGTTGACATGAGCCTTCGCCGTGATGTTGTCTGTCATTACCAGTACATTCTGACCCGATACGACGTGCTGGAAATGCTGGAGAGCCAGGAATATCGCTTTCAATTCTAAGTGGTTGATGGTAAGGGCTGCCTCCTCTCTTGACCACGTTCCATGTGCCACCTGCGACAGCACGTGTGCCCCCCAGCCCTGAAGGCTGGCATCAGTAGTCACCGTCACCCGGGTGGGTTCCAGGAAAGGTCCGCCCTTGGAAATCGCCGGGGAGCGCCACCAGTGGAGGGATTGGCGGACGGTCTCTGTCAGACATACCGTGACCCGAGAGTTGCTCTGGTGTTTGCGCTGAAAAGGCAACATAAACCATTGTAGCTCTCGGGAGTGCAGCTGTGCCCAGGGTGTAATGTGAATGGCCGATACCATCTTTCCCAGGAGGGAGGACAGCAGGTTCAATGGAACCCGGCGGGGTGCCAGGACTTGTCGAACCAACTCGACCAAGCCGTCCTGCCGTTCCTGGGAGAGATATACCCTGCACTCCCTAGAGTCAATAACCGCCCCCAAATGTGTGATCCTGGTCGAGGGCCGCAACTGGCTCTTCTCAAAGTTAACCGAGAAGCCATGGTCCCCCAGCACTTCCAGTGTCACCTGGATGTCAACCTGTGCCTGTGACTCCGAGGCCGATTGGAGAAGAATGTCGTCCAAATAACACTGGAGCCTAATTGGTCGAGACCGGAGGTCAGCCGCCAGAGCCGCCAAGACCTTGGTGAAGACCCGGGGGGCGGACGACAGCTCGAATGGTAGGGCGGTATACTGATAGTGTTCGTTTAGGTAACAAAACCGTAGAAACTTTTGATGGACAGGCCGGATAGGGATATGGAGGTAGGCCTCCGTGAGGTCTATAGACGCCATGAGGTCCCCCTCCCGTATCCCACCAAGAATAGACTGCAACGTGTGCATCTTGAACTTCTTGTATTTCAGATGTTTATTGAGACACTTAAGGTTTAGGACAGCTCTCCACCCTCCTGAGGACTTTTCCACGAGAAACAATATGGAATAGAAGCCCTGACCCCACTGGTCCTCTGGCACCCGCTTGATGGCATCAATGTCCAGAAGGTGCTGGATGGCGGTCAGCATCAGCGACCGTTTCCGTGGATCAGAGGATTGGGGGCACCTCAGAAAAAATCCCGGGGGGGTGGAGATGAAATCCAGGGCGAGACCTGATGACATGGTCTCGCGAACCCAAGCATCGGTGGTAGTGTCCTCCCATCGCCTGGCGAAGAAGCGCAGGCGACCCCCAATGGGAGGACCGGGTTCATCTACTGGTAGCGGAGGTAGGGGCGACCACCTGCCCCCCGAAAAGGCCGCTTGCTGTTATCCCTGCGCCTGTCTTGGGCCTGGGTCTGCCTCCCACCATACTGTCTCCTCCCCCGATTATAAGAGGGCGTGCAGTAAGGCCGTCGGGGAAAGGAAGGGGCAGCGGTGGTGGCTGCAGGTGTGGAAGATTTATTCTGCCCTTTGCGCGTGCAGTTGGGCAGGATCTTCCTCTTATCCTTGTCTTCCACCAAGTATGGCTCCAGCGCATCACCGAAGAGCGACTGACCCTTGATCGGCGCGATAGCCAGGCGCCATTTGTGGCGGGTGTCCGCCGGCCAGCTGCGCAACCAGTGCATGCGGCGCGCCACGATCGTGGACCCCATGGCCCTGGCCAAAAACCGCATTGCCTGCAGGGTCGCATCCGATGTGAATTGCGAGGCCGCCATTAATTTGTTAATATCTTGTCTGGCCCGGACCTCTGTTGATGGTAGGTGGTCTTGCAGAATATTGAGCCACCGGATAGACGTGCGGCAAAAAAATGAGGCCGTAGCCGAGGCCTTGAGCGCCCATGCCGCCGCCTGATGTGCCCGTTGCAACGCCTGGTCCGTACGTCTATCCTCCGGCCGGAGGAGCTCCTCTGAGTCACCGGGCATCTGCGCTGTGGCGTAGAGGGCCTTGATGGGCGGATCCACCGGAGGGACAGGAAGGTGCTGTGCCAGAGCTGGGGCCACATTGAAATACCTCTTGTCGAGGGTGGAAGGAAGGGCCCCGCCCTGAGGGGCCTGCCACTGTTTGAGGACTGAGTCCACAAACAGCTTGGGAGCAGGGATTAGCTTGAGATGTGGCCTCCTCGAAGAGGGGATCCACCTATTCCTCCTCCGGAAGTTTCTTTGTCCACAACCTTGGCCGCCGCCTTGGCCTTGTGGAGGAGGGATTTAAACAATCCTGGATTGAAGAGCCCCGTGGTGACCGGAGCCTCAGGAGCAGCATCCTCATCTGAAGACAGGTCCAGATCAGGCGCCAGCTCCTCCTTGTCTCTGACCGAGGCAGGGGACCCCAATGGCGAGATGTCCTCAGATGCAGTTACCAGTCGGGTCGAAGGGGTCTGCAGGCTGCCCTTTGGCGTAGATGTGGAGGGCGCAGCCCTCTGCAACCCCGCTGCAATGCCCCTCTCAATGGCCGCCTCAATCATGGCCTGGACCTCCGGGCTGTTAAATTGAGCCGCCGCTGAAGGCGGCTGTCTTGCCGGGGTGGCTTCCCGCTGAGGTCCGGGGTCCTCGCATATGTCCCCCTCTGCTAGACGCAGATTTGGGTTGTCTAGGGAGAGCGCCCCCGATGACTGCCTGGATCGGACTGGTGGGGGCGCCTCTGCCTCCTTGGAAGAGCGAGGCACTGGGACCACTACTGTAGGAGGTGGCTGGGGTGGGCTCGGCTTGAGAGGTGCCACCACCCTCTGTCGGTACTCCGACCCCCTGGAGCGAGAGGAGCCCCTGGAGCGGTCCGTGGAGGCGCGCACCGGGGAGCGATCCCTGCGGCTCGGAGAGGGTCCACTGGAGGCCTTACTCCTACCCTCCTTTTCAGAGCCGTCCCTGGAGGACTTGGAACGGCTCTTTCCGGATTTGGCTTGCTTATCTGCCATTATCAGTGGCAGTGGGACGCAAGGCCAAAGGCTCTGGGCCGTGAGGGCGCGGACAGGAGCTCAGCTGGTAATCGGGAACACCGGCGGCTAGGGGGATCCTTGCAATGTGGCTGCGCGAGCTCGACTGGCTTGCTAGGGAGGGATTTCCCCCGCGATGACGAGCCGGTGACGTCGGAGCCAACAGCTGACGGGCGGGGCCTGCCAATGCGCCTGCGCAGCTCAGAATCGAGTCGGGCGGCGAAGAGAGCACACGGCGTCCTCCGGTTGACAGTTGGCGCCAAGATGGCCGACGGCATGAATGAGGCCGATGCTCCTCTGCTGACAGGTCGAGTCAGAAGGCCCGATGCCCAGCCGCCAACGCCGCAGGCCGCTCCGAACCACGCGATCCCCTCGACGCTCCCGGTCCCCACGACAGTCAGGAAGTCGGTAATTACGCTCCGGCCGCTGAAGCGCGAGGCTTTTAGCGGAATGCCGCTCAGGGGGCGAGTTTGAAGGGCAAGTGGCACAGGCCACCCTGGGTGCCGGTCACGAAGCGCAGGGCTTTTGTGACCCTCCTTGGATCGAAGGCACCCCAGGCCCAGAGAATCGCTGACAGGCCAGCCGCCTGAGGCGGCAACTTTGGCCAGGGAAGGCCGAAACCGACCCACCCTCTGATAATTCCCCCCTCACACACAGATGGAATAGTAGGTGGCAATGGGGGGAACCAGACTCACTTCAAATTGTAGACGAATTAACACTCAATCAGAAATACAGAGAAACCTCAAGGTTGGGAACACAATCCTGTAGCCAAGGACTGAGTCGAAAGAGGGGGTGCACATAAGGAGGACAGTTTTTATAAGTCTGACTCAGTCCTGATTGGCTGTTGGATTGTATCATCCCAATCTTGGAGGCTAGCTCCGCCCCCTATGGAGAATAACCATGGTGAGATGGCCACAGCAAGATGGTCATGGCAAGTTTTCCTAGGCCCTCAGCAAATTGTTCCAGCCGTACTTTGATGGATCAGAAATTGAAGTTAGGAGTGCAGCTTCACCTCCTTTATTGCAAGATAAAGGTAAAGATTCCCCCGCACATGCGTGCTAGTTGTTTCCGGCTCATCTCCGTTTCTAAGCCGAGGAGCCAGCACTGTCCGAAGACATCTCTGTGGTCATGTGGCCGGCATGACTAAATGCTGAAGACGCACAGAGCACTGTTACCTTCACACCAAAGTGGTCACTATTTTTCTACTTGTGTTCTTTACGTGCTTTCGAACTGCTAGGTTGGCAGAAGCTGGGACAAGTAACGGGAGCTCCTTCCATTACGTGGTGCTAGGGATTCGAACCACTGAACTGCCGACCTTCTGATCGACAAGCTCAGCGTCTTAGCCACTGAGCCACCGCGTCCCTTATTGCAAGCTAGAGAATGAAAAGAAAGTCCTCATCCTGCACACTGACACTGAATATCCTATTGTTAATTTATCATTAAAAAAAGGAAGGGAGGGAGGTTGTATTTTGAAGTTATCTATTTTATTCATCATGTTTATATACCTGCCTATCTAACAGAAAAGTGACTGTAAGCAACACACAGTAGAAACAAACATAAAATCAAAATATGAAAATGAGTACAATTAAACACGTACAGTTATGCACTGGCAGGTCAGATTTTGTGGTTGTATAGATGAACAGCTAATGGAGAGCTTTGAAAAATGACCACCATTTTTTTCATTTTTCTCCCTGTGTAAGGTAGGATTATTTCTCTTTAGTGCATCATGTGCTTGGAAGAACTTGCACTTCTATACTGTCAATATGTCAGGATTTTATATTCATCAGGATGTGAGCCATTGACTACAGTCATGTAAGAGGCATGCAACATGTCAGTCAGCGCTCCATCAAACTGGGAATGGTTCATACATGCAGTCATTTGGCATGCAGTCAAAGAGGATACTGTCCTGTAAATTATTTATCCACCTGAAAGTGTTCACAGGAATTTCACAGAAGTTAACAAGAATAAAATCAAGACTATGAGATTAAAAGTAAACAACTTGTATGCATGTACTCATTCATGCTGTGCAGGGGGGGGGAGTCCTCTTTTTTCTTGTTTTGAAAATGTCTTTCAAAGTAGAAGAGAATTGTGGAGACAATCTCATGGTGTCCTTGTATTCACTGATTTATCCTTTGGGTCCTAACTATATGTGAAGATCCCATCTGTCATTGTTCAATAAGTGCTTCTGCGATTTGAAGCTTTCCTGACTTTATGTCCTTCAATTAAACCCTAAGAGAAGACATTGTAATGTGACTCTTTATGCTAGCTTTATTCTGTTTGTTTGTCAAATCTATATCCAGCTTTTGCCCTAGTAACTCTGTTAGAATATTCATGACTGGGAGAGCCATGTTAACAAGCATAACAACTGAATCAGCCAATGGGAGCTAACCACTTCTGAGTCTGTGCAGAGAATCAAAACTGAATACTTAAGCTTAAGGCTGGGTGTGGCTCCAGTCCTCTCTCCACTCTGCTCTCTGCCCACTCTGTGCTCTCTGTCCTCTCTGAACTCTGAACTAGAAGCTGCTTGTGTTTTACTTTTAACTGTTGCTACATTGAAGAAGAGAAATATATATATATTTCTGTCGCGTTATCCTGGTGTGCCCAAATATGGGAGAGAAAGCATCACAGCTACCTTTTACCTTTCAGCCCCTCACTGGGACCATCCAGGCTGTTTTTTATATAGCCGACATACTATTCTATATGTGTAGGATTTTTTGCTGATAAATGAAAATAAAGGGAGACTATTATAGATCTATTTCGAGCTTATTTTGCTCTCATCAGATAGCCATACCCTTACTGGGAACGCAGGCGGCCCAGGTTCAAATCCCAGTAAGGGTATGGCTATCTGATGAGAGCAAAATAAGCTCAAAATAGATCTATAATAGTCTCCCTTTATTTTCATCTATCAGCAAGAAAACCTACACACACACACACACACACACACACACACACACACACACACACACACACACACACGTGTGTGTGTGCCTGTGTATGTATGTATATATGTATGTATGTATGTATTATGTTTATAAAGAAGTTATTGAATCCAGCTGAATCAGTCATCTGTGTGTGCTTCTGGTTTTGATTTTGCAACAAACTTTAATAAACTCTGGGCAGCGTTTAACACTCTTTCAGTTCCCACCACCATCATAATAACCCTGTAAGTCAATTAGGATGGTTTCCCCAATTCTACTTCAGCACTTTAACCAACTACACTACAATGGGATTGTTGTTGATTCCCCCCACCCCAAGGTTGGGAAAATCTTTTGGCAATAAGGGAAGCTTCAGAGTGGTCAAAAGAGATATAACAGCAAAGCAAAATCCCCTTCACTGCAAATGTGCAAAGCATTCAAGAAAGATGCTTCAGAGAGCACATTGATAGAAGCAAATCACCCTCCTTGAACCAAAGGTGCTTTTTTAAGAGGCAACTGGACTTTCTGGTTTTTCTTTAAAGAAGTTTTACTTCTCATCCAAGAAGCTTCTTGGATGGGAAGCGAAATGTCTTCAAAAAAAACCCCTAGAAAGTCCAGTTGCCTCTTGAAAAAGCACCTTGGAACAATCATGACCTGGTTGACTGAGAATCTCCATAGACACCCTCCTTGAAGTGTTAAGACCCCTCCATGATTTCTGTGCAGACCATCCCCAGCTTTTAACATTTCTTGGAAAACCTTTGTCCTCCACCACTTCCTACAATAAAGTGAACTCCAAAGGAGCACCAAGAGGAGTTCAAATATATATATATTCTCAAGCACATTTAGAAGAACAGAAAAAGAGAACATAGGCCTCTGTCACTGGTGAAGAAAGCTACAAGCAGATTTCAGCCTGGAAACAGAGCGGGAGCTGAGAAGACATCTGGGGACAAGAGGGAAGAGTATGGCGCCCGGTTGCAGAGAAATTTCAAGTCAGAAATAGTTTTGACTCACCTATGCTTATTTAGATGGTTCTCTGGAGATAATACAAACTTTGATTCCATGTGGATGAGCCTCCAAAAAATTGAAGAAGTCACTGATTAGAGTTGCCAACTTTTTTTTCATGTATCCTTAAAATTTCTAGTTTGAGCATTCAGCCACTTTATGTATTATTAAGTTTCTTTTAACTTAGCTTTTAAAGGCAGAGGAATGTTGCCATTGAAAAGGGAGAGCTTCAAACAAACAAACAAACAATCAAACAAAAAAAGGACAATGAATCTCCAGAAATATTCTTTGTCACATGTTGAAACAGAATTGCCAATGTTTCAGCTAACCTTTTTGTTTCTTTAATAGCTATTATGTGGGATGCAAGTAGCAAAACCAGGTTGCCCACAGCAATAAGATTTCACTTCAGAATTACTGTGGGCCAAGCTGTTACAGGCACAGTTCCAGATGCCCTTTGAAAATTTGGTAACCCTATTTTACTTCTGAGCCAAAAAAAAGTTAAATGAAATATAATGCTTGCATAGGCTGTTAGCATAAACACGCAACAGCCTGTTTCTCCATCTTCACTTCCCACAGTTCATCTCTTTGTCCCCTTTATGTCAGCAGAAAATGGCACTTGCTATAATAACATGCTTGATTTCTTCTGAAATATGGAGATGTGGTGATTCATATGGAAGAGCTGAGCGCGTTGCTTGCCTCCCAGGTGACATCTATCTAAGAGGGGAAGCTGAAGTTCAGATCTTTAGAAAAGGGGCAAGATGAGGACTGTTTGGAAAACTCCAAAAAACTGGAGGGCAGTTCTTTGGGTTTTGCCATTGATGGAAACTAGAATTTTGGAGTATAGAAAATATGACCCAGATCGTACTTCCTTTTCCTTTTCAATTCTTTGGAAAGAGGGATGAGGTTCTCTGAATTTTGACTCATAATATATGCAAAGCTTATGCATAGAAAAATAACCCAGATGTCTTCTGACCTCTATTAGTCTAGCTAAAAGGGGTTGTGTGTCAATTGATAAAATAGTAACACTTCACATACGTAGCCAAATGCAAGCCATAAATGTCCCTCATGTATTTTGAAACAAAAATGGAGAAAGGTGTATATATATATATATATATATATATATATATATATATATATATATATATATATATATATATATATGTATATATGTATATATGTATATATGTATATATGTATATATGTATATATGTATATATGTATATATGTATATATGTATATATGTATATATGTATATATGTATATATGTATATATGTATATATGTATATATGTATATATGTATATATGTATATGTATATGTATATGTATATGTATATGTATATGTATATGTATATGTATGTATGTATGTATGTATGTATGTGTATATATATATATATATATATATATATATATATATATATATATATATATATATATATATATATATATATATATATATATATATATATATATATATATATATATATATATATATATATATACCCTTACTTATTAATGTATACTTCCCTCTGATTGCATTGGTAAATTGAAGCAGCATGGAGGTTGGAAATCAGCAGAATTTTATGCCTTCCATGGAAATACTTTCACTTTTTTTAAGTGTCCTTTCTCCCCCCCCCCCTAAATTTCCAGCTCTCGGCATCCCATCCAAGTAGGAATGAACCTCAACCTTACTTAGTTGTTTAAAATCAGCTTTGATTTGACCTCACCCTATTTCCTATAAACCTTCCTTTCCATTATAAAACCTGTTTCACTAATCTCTGCTCAGGTCATATTCCCACTTTCAGGAATGCTCTTGTACACAAAAGTTCCTACCAGCCACTTGATTCCTTAACCTTTCCCAAAATAGATGTTGATCCCAATTAATCTTGCATGTAGTGTGATTCAAATCTGTACATTCTTACATTAATCATGCTTCATTAACTGAAGAGCTTTTGAATTTGTAGTTGTAGAAAAGGGAAACCAAGTAAAGAAACTAATTCAAACATTGTTCTCTATGTGTTGACCATGCAGATAGAATTTATTTATTTATTTATTTATTTATTAAGAGTTCTTATAGGCCGCCCAATCCCTTGGGACTCAGGGCGGCTTACAGCAGAGATTAGAACTACAGATTAAAAAAGGCATTTAAAAACATCATATTACGATATAAAAAGCCATTCATCCTTGAGGGAGTCATCTCTTCACCCCGCCTGCCGGAAGAGCCACGTTTTTACTGCCTTGCGGAAGGCCAGTAGGGTGGGGATAGTCCGGATCTCTGGCGGGAGTTGGTTCCAGAGAGATGGGGCTCCCACAGAGAAGGCCCTCCCCCGTGGGCCCGCCAGCCGGCATTGTTTGGCAGACGGGACCTGGAGGAGGCCCTCTCTGTGGGACCTCACTGGTCGTAGGGAGGAATGTGGCAGGATGCGGTCCCGAAGATAACCTGGCCCTGAGCCATGTAGGGCTTTAAAGGTCAAAACCAACACCTTGAATTGCGACCGGAGACCAATGGGTAGCCAATGCAGCTGGCGGAGGATGGGTGTTACGTGGGTGTATCTCGGTACACCCACCACAGCTCGCGCAGCTGCATTCTGTACCAATTGTAGTCTCCGGATGCTCTTCGAGGGTAGCCCCATGTAGAGCCCGTTACAGTAGTCAAGCCGTGAGGTGACAAGGGCATGAGTGACTGTGAGCAAAGCCTCCCTCTCCAAGTAGGGTCGCAATTGGTGCACAAGACGCACCTGTGCAAAGGTCCCCCTAGCCACAGCTGAAAGATGTTGCTCCAATTTAAGCTGTGGATCTAGGAGGACACCCAAATTGCGGACCCGTTCTGAGGGAGTCAATTTTTCTCCCCCAAGAACCAAGGAGGGACAGTCGACATAATCCTTGGGAGGCAATATCCAAAGCCACTCAGTCTTGTCTGGGTTGAGCCTGAGTCTATTCACTCCCATCCAGACCCTTACATCGTCCAGGCAGCGGCACATTACATTAACTGCTTCACTGAACTGACACGGAGTGGAGATGTACAACTGGGTATCATCAGCATACTGCTGATACCTCACCCCGTGTCGTCAGATGATCTCACCCAAAGGTTTCATGTAAATGTTGAACAGGATGGGAGAGAGGACCGAGCCCTGTGGCACCCCGCAAAGCAGGGGCCTAGGGGCTGACCTCTGCCCTCCTGTCAACACCGACTGCGTCCTGTCGGAGAGAAAGGAGGAGAACCACCGAAGAACGGTGCCCCCCACTCCCATCTCCCCGAGACGACGCAGAAGGATACCATGGTCGATAGTATCGAAAGCCGCTGAGAGGTCAAGTAACACCAAGATGGAGGAATGACCTCCATCTCGGGCTCGCCAGAGATCATCCATCAGAGCGACCAAAGCAGTCTCCGTACTGTAGCCGTGCCTGAAACCCGATTGAAAGGGATCCAGATAATCCGTTTCCTCCAATAACCGCAGGAGTTGGAGCGACACCACTTTCTCGACAACTTTACCCACGAAGGGTAAGTTGGAGACTGGACGGAAGTTCTTTAAATCCGCTGGGTCCAGGGAAGGCTTCTTGAGGAGGGGCCTCACCACCGCAGCTTTTAAGGGCTGCGGGATGGACCCCTCTCTCAAAGATGCGATCACAACCGCCTGGAGCCAGCCGCGTGTCACCTCCCTGCTAGCCGAAACCAGCCAGGAGGGACACGGGTCCAATAAACAAGTGGAGGCGCTCATCGCTCCTATGGCCTTGTCCACATCCTCAGGAGTGATAGGCTCAAACTCCTCCCAAATAACAGGACTAAGACTCGCCTCTGTCATCTCGGCCTGCTCTGTCCAAATGGAGTCCAGGTCTGTCCGAATCTGAGTGATTTTATCCGCCAGGAACTGCGAAAATTCCTCAGCTCTACCCTGCAAGGGTTCTTCGCTCCCCCCCTTTGCAAGCAGGGAGCGCGTTACCCTAAACAGGGCGGCTGGGCGGGAGTCGGCGGACGCAATACGGGCGGAAAAATACGCGCATTTTGCCGCCCGTATTGCCACAGAATTGCTGTCAACAAGGTTCAGACAAGCCAAGTCTTTCATTTCCCCATCTTCATTTGTTCCATGTGGTGGAATACAATCTGCTCTGTATCTGATATAATTCCATTAGGCATTTCATCCATATGATTGGCCCCTTCTGATGCAGTCAGGCAAGTACAAAGCCCTGTGATGTATTTAGTAGCTAAGCCAGGAATTTAGTTCAAGTGTTCTGGGGCAAAATTCAATATCCTCTCCTTGTTCATATCTACCTTTTCCACCTGTGCAACATGATTCCTCTCCGTTCAGTTAAATTGTGGACATTAAAGGAAGGTGTCATTTTGTTGGATTTAATGGCCTGTAATTATTTCATTGCCATGAACCGTTCATCTTCTCCAATGAGTTATTTTACCCAACATCATCAACATTAGACTGAACTTAGGCATGACATTTATTTCCTGTTCCTGTGTGTCCATGGAGATTTCACAGCAGTTTTTCATGATGCATGGTTGAAACATAAGCTGAATTTTCCTTGCCTGGTTGTCACTGCAGCCGAAGATATATCTTGATGACTGTAAAGTGATGGAGGTGCCTTTGATCTCCTTTAGTCTGCCCTGAACAGCTCAAATATAATAACACTTGACACATTTTGTAATGTTCATCTGACCCATGATATCCACAGGGAGAGTTTCCCTCCATTGCAAGGGTAAAAGACTGTCCATTTCTTGCAATTATTAAATAACTGAAGGAAAACATATGCATCACATAATGACCAATCTGAATTCAGAAAAATATAAAGCTTTTAGTATTATCTGGATTTGTTTTTTTTTTATTAATATAACAGAGAAGGACCAATCTATCATTCAGTTCCCATAAAGATCTTAAAGGTGCATATAGACAACTACAAACAGGTTTGGGCCCATCCACATTTATTTTTAACTGGCTGGAAGATGTCACCACTAACCATCTTTCCATCTTCTCTTAATACAAGCCTTTGTTAAGATATTCATGAACTGGGAGAGACATGGTAACAAGGTCAGCCAATGAATAGGCATAGCAACTAAGTCAGCCAATGGGAGCTAACCACATCTGAGTCTGTGCAGAGAATTGAAACTGAAAATTTAAGCTTAAGGCTGGTTGTGGCTCAGACCCCACTCTGCTCTCTGTCCACTCTGTACTCTCTGTGCTTGTCTGCTCTGCTGAAATGAAACTAACTCTCCTGCTTGTGTTTACTTGTAACTACATTGAAGAAGAACTCTGCTAATGGTATTGTAAATTCATCTGTTACTATGTTTATAAAGAAGTTAATGAATCCAGCTGAATCAGTTATCTGTGTATGCTTCTGGTTTTGTTTTTTGCAACAAACTCTTAATAGTCTTGCCATCTGTATAGTTTGTGGTGCTTCAGAAGTGGTGATGATGATGATGATGATGATGATGATGATGATGATGATGATGATGATGATGATGATGATGATGCAGGCATCTTGGGTTCTACTCAGTGCCTAGTTGCAATTGTCAGCTGCTGTGGACATACTCCTTCCCCTCCAGCTGCTGGTACTTCCCACCAGGGTCAGTTTGGCTTTGGCAACAGGAAGGCAGCAGAAATCTGCCCCTTTTCAATGAGTCAGTCAAACACTTTGTGGGTACCAGACATAAAAAATAATGTCCTGGCTGCCAGATAACTTGCCAAGCTTTGGTCAAAGCAGTTCCTGTCAGTTGTTTTTAGGCAGTGTGAGAGCAAGCAAGAGTGAGTCAGTGAGTGTGTGAATGAATGAAAACATGAGAAAGAGTTTGGGACAGAATAAGTAATAAAGTGCAGGAGTAGGAGAATTATAAAGAGAGAAAGCAAGAGCAAAAGGAAAGGAAAAAGTGAGAAAGGCTGACTGCCCAAGTGACAGAAAAAAAAAAGTGAACGAGAATGACATGAATGCATGAGAGACTGAACAAACAAGAAGAGCAAATGAAAAATGAGCAAAATGAAGGAGAAAGAAAACAAAGTTTAAAAAAAACAGAGAGAGACTAAGAGATTGACAGAATAAGCAATTGAATAATAAAGATTAAGCAAGGAAGAGAGATGGGAGGAGGGAGGGAAGAAGAGACAGATCTGAACACCTGCAAAGTGTTATCATATGTGGTGGGAGTGCCACAAAGCACGAGAATTCTGGACAACAATCAAACAATGGTTGGAAGAAATATTGAAAATAAAATTGGATCTCAAACCAGAACTCTTTTTATTAGGGATAACATTAGATAAATATGATAAAAATATAATTACTTAATGTTACATATATTGACTGCCGCAAGGTTAACTTTCGTTCAAAATTGGAAAAAACAAAATATACCCACAGAGGAAGAAATTTTACGTAAAATATTATCATGTGCGGAAATGGACGTCAGAAATGAAGGGGAAAGATGAAATTGAATATATTGAAACCTGGAATAAATTATATCATTGGTGGGAAGAAAGGAGAACCAAGATTAAAAATTAAAATGGTGGAGATAAAAAGAAAAACTGTAACTCATTCTTTGCAATTTAAGATAAATAATGATGTATAAATTAGCGGAATGTAAATATGTATACTAGATTACGATTCGTCATGTACTTGTTTTTTATGTTTAATATATGTTTTGTCTTTGTATCTGTTTTATAAATAAAAAACTTTTTTTAAAAAAAAGAAAGATTAAGCAAGGAAGAGAGAGGGGAGGAGGGGGGGGGAAGAAGAGACAGATCTGAACACTTGCAAAGTGGTTGGGGGCCTCCCAGGCTGACTAGAAAGCCCCCTCTCTACCTTCTGGATCAGGTTCTGATAGATGGTAAAAATCCAAAGGTCTAGACATCTGTCAAAACTCACCCCCTGTTCCATCCACATCCCACATTAGGAAGAAAAATTGGGAGATATTTTTCCTGCTAGCAGGAAACCTATGAATCACTTTCCTAACTTGTCCCACATTAGAGCTGTCAGAAGAGTACCACCCATGGGTCTACTTACTAAGTCAGAACACAAATTGGCTGTTGGGACAGAGTAAATTATTCTGGCATACTTTTGTGCCACCTCATCAAGTTGATGAAACCATGGTAACTCAGCTATCTAAAGGTTCGCAAAAAAACAATTGGCCTTTCTCCCACAAGTAATATCCAGTAGCATAATGCCTGAAATATGGCATTGATTTCCTTTGGTATAATGTATTTCATCACATATGAGTCCACAAACTTCCCAAAACTTTTTTTTCAGACACTTCATATATTAATCTTCTGTAACAATTCATCTGATAGAACATCTTTTCTTGAACAAGGCCAATCAGAAATTTGTAGAACAATAATCCAATTACAAAACTGGTAACTCTTAAAATTTATTTATTTATCACATTCCTATGCCTACCCCTTTCACACATTGGGTGGAGTACAGCAATTGAATAAAAAAAACCCAAATAGATAAAAAGCAGTCATGATAAAAATATAAAAAGACATATTAAAATGAGAACCCGAACAACAATTTTAAAATATACAAAACTCCTCAAAACAACACAGCTTGAAGCCACTGAGTTTTGCACCAAGGTTGAGACAAAAAATCCAGATCTTGGACATTTTATTTCATATTCCAAACACTAGGCATAAATACCATTTGAAGCCTGAAACATTTTTTACACAGTTACTTAGTATGTCTTTCAACTGGAAATGTTACCGATTTAATCTGGAACTTCAATCATGATAAATCTGAGAGGTCATATATCTTTTATCACTTTTAACTTTTTTTTTTAGATTTAGACTTTTATTTTTACTCTTGATGTATCCTTTATGCTTTTTAAGTGACTGTATCCCAACATCCTTATGCTGGTCTATCAAATAAAGATTAGATCTGATTTGTTAGGTATCTGCCACTCTTTCTGAATTGCTGGAATTTTTTATTCAACTAAAAATATTACCAAAGAGTTTACCTTCATTTTATTTTGTCTTTTAGCAAAGTCCATTCAGTAGCTTTCCTATCAATATCACAAAATGTTTTACTGCCGGCCTCTACCTCCCTTCTCAAATACCCACATATGGAAATCAGAAAAAAGAAAAAGAAACATGAGTTGGATACAGAATCATTTTGCCTTTAGGGGAGTTATCAGCAGTAAATGCATTCTTGTGGCAGTACCTAGGAAAAAGAGTTGCATATATAATTTCACATTTATTTCTGCCTGATAGCTGAGGGAGTACAGCACAGGAAATAACTTCTATCCCTCAGTATTTGTCATGGAGCGCTGGAGATTCTTGTTTTTGTAAATGTCTGTGGTGCCCCCCAGGCATTTATGTGTTTCTCTTTTGTGTGATCGTAGACAGAGTCCTTAGTTCCGGGCCGTAAGCCTGCAAAAGTGATGCTTGTGCTTTCCTGCATCCCACAGAGTCCGTGAATGATAACAGCCAGGGGAAGGGGCCTTTTGGCCAGCTGGCATTGTAAATTTATTATAAGGCAATAAAATATGAAATAGCAAAGGCACCTTAGGAAATATGTTTGCTTTATGAAAAACCTTCTTTCTCCTTTGGTCATAAAGTAGCTGAAGTTCACGAGAAAGTTCCCTTTATAAGACGTTAATGAATGTTTAATTGGACTGCAAAAGAAGATATAAACATTGAGAAGGTATTTTATACAGTAGGGAGTTATAAGTCACTGAGTAACTACAAGCCTTAGCATAATCAACTGCGGTACAAATTAAGCTCTGACCAATTTGCATCACCAGGGACAAATTTACTCACCTGATTATTCGTTGGTTCTTCTGTATCCCTGAGAGTGGCCTTTCCCCACTGCCAGGTTATAATTCTCTCCACCCATCCTTGAATCAGACAGGCTGCCCATATTGGCTGCCCATATCTTCCCTCTATTGCCTCTGCTCTGATTTATTTCTGAATGATGTCCTGATGCGGCAAGTACATGACAAACATTTTCTCTCTTCCTCTGCATCTCATGGCAGGGAAAACAAAAAAACCCACCCACCAATCAAGACACTGCATCAGAAATAGGGGAGGGTTTGGCTGTGAGATTCTGTCCCTCATCTCTCAACTTTGCCCTCATTCTATCATATCTCAGGATGAATAATATACTATAAAAACAAAACCTGGCATCACAGAGAAAACTGAGTCATAAGCATCATTTTTAATTAGGATTTTCTTCCTGGTCTTTTCCTTTTTATATAAAGTAATAAGGCCCATCGTTCTACTGTTTCAGCCTTGCACTAAACTGGTAATAAATACCTGAAGAATTGTCATACACTATATGTAAGGAGCATGAAGATAACCTTGGAGTACTATCCAGAAACTGTTCAAATGTGGCAGAGCCTGGGATAAGCAAAGAGTATTAGGACTGCCTCTTCCATGAGATATGAGAGGGGCTGATGGTGGAATGGAAAATGCTACTAGACTTGCAAACTTCTCTTACCAGTATCTCATAAAATATAGTTCTAGCCTTCTTGTGGAGTCTGTTTCCTGAAGTCTTTCCTTGGAGGGTCTTGTGCAATTCTGATAGAGCAACAACACAACATTGCAACATTTAATTGTTTAAGAAGACAAGGGCAGATTGACAACAGATGATGCCACCCAGAAAAAGGGGAGAGGGACTACCTGCCTCAGACTGAAATACCAAATACCAAATAATTGCAGCTGTGATCACATCTACTTCTAGTCACCTGACTTCATTCTGCTGTAATCGATGGGCCATTAGGACCAATTTATCTCCCCTTTTATCTTGCAGCTACCTTTGGATGGTGTTGGCTTCAGGGGAAAACACTATTTTAACAACAGTACAAATAAGGATAACTTAAGGATACCTCACCCATGATTTATCACTTTGTGGTTTGTATCTACATTGAGAACTTATGCACCAGAGACAAATTCCTTGTATGTCCAATCACACTTGGCCAATAAAGACTCTTCTCTTCTCTTCTCTTCTCTTCTCTTCTCTTCTCTTCTCTTCTCTTCTCTTCTCTTCTCTTCTCTTCTCTTCTCTTCTCTCCTCTCCTCTCCTCTCCTCTCCTCTCCTCTCCTCTCCTCTCCTCTCCTCTCCTCTCCTCTCCTCTCCTCTTCCTCCCTTCCCTTCCATTCCATTCCATTGGCTGGGGAATTGTTGAAGTAGCATCATGAGGACTCATGGCAGAGGTGGGTTCCTGCCAGTATGCACTTACCTGTTGGTCGCCGCAGAACCAAAGAAGCCGGTGGTGTTCACGGTGCGGGGTTTCCCCCGCCCACTTTTCCCCGTCCTCCTGGATGCCACCATTTGCGTTCTTTTGCCCTCTGCGCAAGCAGAACGCTTTGCGCATGCGCAGAGGGCAAAAGAATGCAAATGGCAGCATCTAGGTGGGCGGGGGAAAGCGGGCGGGGGAAGCCCCGTGCCGTGAACGCCACTGGCTTCTTCGGTTCTGTGGCGACCAACAGGTCGCGTACCAGCAGGAACCCACCTCTGACTCATGGCCTATAATTTTGAGCAGAAAAATAGTTATTGGGAAAGAATTAAGCAGAAAAGAAATTCTTCTTTTATCATTCTTTGTCAACATTATTTACAACTTCATTAGAAATCTCCTGTGTGGAAAATCAGCTTATCATCATCTACGTTCAAGTACTTTCTTGTCCAAAATAGTGCCTAATGGGGTAGCCATATTGGACTTCTTCAATCAAAAGAAAAACTAATTTGTAACCATACAAGCTTCTGCACACTACTATCCACTCCAATACACAGAGTCCTTAGAAAGTAATATTATATATATATATATATATATATATATATATATATATATATATATATATATATATATATATATATATATATATATATATATATATATATATATATATATATATATATATATATATAAAAAGTGACATTAGAGGGAGGATCAAGTGAAGGAGGAAATGCCAAAGGAAAAGCAAGAGACAGAAAGGATTTCCCAAAGTGACCTTTAACAAAGCAGTAATTAGGTATGATACAGACATTATAACACTGATAAGATGGTTAACACATGTAGTATGTAAAAACATTGGTTCCTGCTTAACTCTTAAGAAATGATATTTAATTTACAAAGAATATAGCAATTCTTTTTTCATCACACAAAATAAACATAATTTATTTAATAACACATGTCTTTCTGCCAGAGATAAAGACTAGATATGCCCTAGTTTCTGCTTGAACACTCAATTTGTTAGAAGCCTCTACATAACAAGGTATCTGGTGCAGAACTCTTAAAATCCAAGCATAGGTTAATGCAATTGCTAATAATATATATGTTCTTAGATAAGATGCAACTGAGTGTAAGTGTAAGGAGATGTACATTGGGGCAAAGAATCCTAATTTCAGATATGACTCGTGAGGCGGGAACTTGCATATGTGATGATACAAACTCTTAGGGATATTATTAGAAGGATCAACAGTAGGAATAGACATAATTATATAAATATAAAATAATGATAATAGTCCCAGTTGACTATTTGTCAGTATCAATTCACTGGGTGTTATTGTATCTAGATATTTCAAGATACAGAAGTACCTTCGGTATATGGGTAACAGTATGTTGGCGTGCAAAACTTTAGATTAGCTTTTAGATTAGATTTAAGATTAGCTATCCTAATTTGCATAGAATAGCAAGGTATAGATCTAATTATATAGATCTACAGAGAGAGAGCCGAGGTGGCGCAGCGGTTAGAGGCAGGTACTGCAGGCCACTTTAGCTGACACTGATCCGCAGGTCAGCGGTTCAAATCTCACCGGCTCAAGGTTGACTCAGCCTTCCATCCTTCCGAGGTAGGTAAAATAAGGACCCAGATTGTTGGGGGCAATATAAATATACATTGCTTACTGGTGTAAACCGCTTAGAGAGTGCTTGCACTGTGAGGCGGTATATAAATCTCACAAAATAAATAAATAAAATAAATATACATTAAGAGGCTGAAATGTACATCTGAAAGGATAATTGCTGCGAGTGTGAATTAAATAAGAATTAATAAATCAGAGATAGTTGCATATGATGCTCCAATTAAGGGTGATAGTGAACAAACCAGTAATGAATTAGGGGAAATTGTACAACATTTTAACTTTTTCTGTGGAAAATCACATTCCATTAGATGACATGAATAGATATATCAGAGGAAAACCAAATGGAGAAAAATGAATGGTGGGGACATTCAGGGGAAAAAAAGAATGAATGGAGTTGTGCTGGTGAGATATGTGAAAAAGGATTAGTAGAATGATGAAATGAAAGAGGCTTTGGATCAAGAAAAAAAGCATATAAAACAATCAATACTGTAGTGTAAAAATATAAAAAAGAGGATGCAAGATTTTTTTAAAGTTCCAAATTGTATTATATTCTAAACATTGTTGTGGAAATGGGTGAAAAGGTCTGTACAAGGAACATGCAGTAGCACACATAGAATTAAAAAAAATATTGATGAAATAATTTGGGACGAAACAGAAGTGAAGGAATCCAGGGACATCCAATTAAACATTGTAATTTGGAACTAAAGAAAGTAATGGTTTTATGCGGCATTTAAACTCTGATCTAATGTTCATTTCTACATGCTCTTTTTCAGTTATGTACCCATGTTTCCCTGTAAATAAGACAGGGTCTTATTTTCTTTTGTGCCCCCAAATAAGCATAAGGCTTATTTTTTGGGGAAGTCTTTTTCCCCCCATGTATGGAAGGCCCACTTTTTCTGCTTGCTGATGGTGGGGCAGGAGGCCACGCGGTGTGTTAGTGCCAGTGCCGTGAGGAAGGGGAGTTACCTCAGGGCACCCACATCCAGGCTACCCATGCCCCGACACCTGCCTCACCTCTCATTAGGCATCTCCAGAAGCCCCATCCAGAAGGACCCTGCATGGCACCGGCCCACTTCTTCTGCTTGCTCGTGGCCACAATGGAGCAGGAGGCTGAGCAAAGCGCCGGTGCCATCGCCATGAGGTGAGGTAGAGGTGGAGCTGCTCCATGCACCCGGCACCAGCTTTCCTCAGGGCCCCTGAAGCCAGGTCATCCATGTCCTGACACATGCCTCACATTGCAGCTATGGCACCAGCACACCAGTGGTGGGTTCCTACTGGTGCTGGGTGGGACGCCCGGCGATGATGTCATTTGTAGGCGCTTTTTTCCGGCTTCTCCGCATCCTGAGCTGTCGGGAAAAAAATCTCCCACCCACCCTTGTTTCAATACTGACCTTTATTCTTCCTCTGAAGCACAGCTGAGAAGCTCCTCAGCTGTGTTTCGGCTAGTAATGTCGTCCTAAGCATGCGTGGAAGTGAAATCGCCCAATAGAATGCGAGTTCACTTCTGCGCATGCTCGCAATGCGCACCGGTAGCGAAAATAAACAGAACCCTCCGCTGCAGCACACCACTCAGCCTCCTGCTCCGTTGCTGCCATGAGCAAGCAGAAGAAGTGGGTCTGCATCCACATGGACTTCTGTTGCTGCCGCCACGTGGCAGGTGTTGGGGTGTGGATGGCCTGGCTGTGAGGGCCCTGAGGTAACCCAGTGTGGGGCACCACCAAACCACCTCAACTTGTGGCCGCGGCACTGCGAGCAACCAGACGGAATGGGTGGGCGGCTGCGCAGGCTCTTAAGTAGGGCTTAGTTTGGGGGTAGAGCTTATATTAGGAACACACATAAAACATGCTAGGGCTTATTTTCAGAATAGGTCTTATTTTCGGGGAAGCAGGGTACATAAAAGATTGGATGTGCTTGCAGGTCTTACCCACTCCATTGCCTTCTTCGTTGTTATGAAAAGATATGAAGGAAGGAACTTACTTTACATAGGTAGGACTTTTGAACGTATTACATGCAGCTTTAAATGGTGCTAGCAGTCTCCCTGTCTCAATCCTTTCTCCTAAACGCACTGGAATATAAATGGATTGTGTGTGTGTGTATGTGTGATGTAATGTTAATGTTTTCCTTGTGCAACAGGTAACCCACAGAATATTTGGAAAGACCCACATAGTATGCTTTTCACAACCATAGGACATGGTAATGGTCATTGGCATAGTTTTCAAAGGATTGAAGGAGGACGTGTCAATTTTATAGAATATCCATGTTTAGATCATGGACATTACTGAATATAGATTGTTTCTGGGCAAAGATTGCCCTGATAATAGCAATGAAAATAAACAATTGAAATAAAATATTTATTTATCAAATCTATATAGTCACCCATCTCATGAGAAATTAATCTGGGTAGCTTGTCAATGTGAAAAAACCCTGGAAATTAATTAAAATTGAAAATATACAAATTCTAGGCAGAGAGAGAATGAGTATATCTTCAGTTCGCAAGAAACCTGCTGATATATCCAAGTCTTGAGGGACTTACAGATCATTAAAAGGGATGAACCTACCGTATTTTTTGGACTATAAGACGCACCAATGTATAAGACACACCAAAATTTCAAAGAGGTACTGTAAGTAAGGCAGTTAGATCAGCCAAGGTCGCATTAGGCTGTCTGGGTTTAGAGATTGGCAAGCTAAAATAGATAAATACCTATTGATTCAGCATGCAATACCCTGCCCATCTACAAACGTGAGCCCAGCCGAACTACTGATGGGCCGGAGACTTTGAACCACCTTAGACCGCTTGCACCCTGAAAACTCCCCAGAAAAGCCTTTAGCATCCACTAGAGAGTTGAGGAGTTTCAGAGTGGAAGATCGGGTTTATGCCAAGAATTATGCTGGAAGTCCCTTATGGTTGCCAGGATTGATAGCGAGAGTTACAGGGCCATGCTCATATATAGTGCAATTGGAGGATAGCAGGGTTTGGAGACACCATTTAAACCAGTTATGGGGACCACACAACAATCCAGCAGGTTTACCACATGACTGGACCCCAGGTGCAGTTTCCACCAGCTTGATGGCTGAGGACCAACTGAGTGGGCAAACCTTGCCCAACAACGACGGCGATTCCGCGGAATGAACAATAGACGTACCTGCAGCTCCAGACCATAGTCCAACAAGGGCCCAGCCAACAGAAGAAGTGTCGCGGTCGCCATCGAAGCCTAGAGTGCAACAGGCCCACCCTCACTCCCCGGCCACTGAAGGCATACTGAGACAATCAGAGTGGGTTTGATGTTGCCCCGCCTACCTCAATGCATACGCATGCGCAAGCTAGGTGGGAAGGAGTGTTATGTTTGTGAGTTTCCACTCAGGTCCGACCTCGACAGGGGGCGCTATACTTATTCCTGATTGGCTGCCCGTTTGACAGCCCAGTATAAAAGGAGCTCTCAAACGGAACCTCAGCTGTTGCCTTCAGCTGAGAGTGCGCGTGTTAGCTGCCACGTTTTGGCAACCTGTTAGCCTGCTATGAAATAAAGAGCTGTTAGCACTGAATACTGGTTCGCCTCAGTCATTGACCCACAGTTCCAGGAATAGAACACATTTCATTTGAGATGCTATCTCACTTATGTCAATAAGACCTTTTTTTCAAAGTCTAAGTATTATTCATAGGAATGTAGCCCTTAACTTCATTCCTGCTTAGTTATTTCTAGAGCAGATGTAATGAGGCTTATGAAAAGAGTGAACTACATTTTTAATGCTTCTCCCACTTTCCTTAAACAACCTGCAGCTATCAAGTCAATCATTTGTGAAGCTCAGACTCCAGCTTCCTCTACCTTACCTGTAGCTTCCCTGAACGGATGTAATGATGATTAAATGATATATATATTTTTGCTCAAAACATAAGCAAATTTGATTCAAAAAAACACATAGGAACCAGATGCATCGAGTTAGAAGGGGTTATTTTTGAAGTTTAAATAATTACATTTCTGATTATGCTGCCATTTCAAATGTGTTTCCAAGGACAGATTCATATATTTAGATTTAAGGCTATGCATATATATGTGTGCTGAAAATAAAAGTACCTCTTCCATATACATATGCATATATTTACATTTTATACATAGTCATCCCTGGCATCTGAGCAAAAAAGCTACCTGGGTAGTTCATGGATGGGAAAATTCCAGGTGATCCCAGGAATACAAGCTAGATTAGGAAGTTTTTTTAAAAAAATCCCAGAAAACATAGTTATAAAACATTTCCATCCTGTTTCCAAAATGCTACATAGACCTATCCGTTAAATCACCTGTCATCAAGCTTGATTTACAAAACACTTTATCTTTTGATAATTCTGATAATTTATATAACGTAAAGCTTGAACCCTAAATAGAATTCTCCACTCTGTATCCTAGGGATACTTTAGGTCTCTTCCACCCCTATGATTCTGGATGGCCACTCTGGAGAGATGGGGTGGGACCTAGAAAATAATATTCTCTACAGCTGCCCTTTATCTTTGGATCAATGTGACCCCTTAAATCAGGGGTGTCAAACTTGCATCATCACGGCGGCATCACGTGACGTATTGTGACTTTCCCCTCCCTTCGCTAAACCAGGCATGGGCGTGGGCAGCATGTGACACATCCAGCCCGTGGGCCGCAAGTTTGACAACCCTGCCTTAAATCAAGCCAAGGTCCACCTTGTCACTTTTAGGAAATTGGTGAAGGCAATTTCTTCCATTTTGGAGAGCACTTGGAAAAGGTTTTAATCAGATGGAAATCTGTTTGTATTTTGATTTTCTTATCAGGTTGTGCTGATAGACTAGAGGGATATTTAGCTCAGTTTAGGAGCTGTTTCTTTAAGAGATTGCATTAGGAGAATGTAGCTGGAAATTGCACTCTGGGTAATGTAGTCCATGACATGTGACCCCATCTGTGTGTTCTTATTGGCCATCAAGCTATACCTAGGCTGCTGGGTAATTTTGCCATGCTCTCCAACAGCCATTTTAAAGTCTTACAAAGAGCCATGCAACAGCCTGCAGATGGGAGAAATGAATCTCTTTTCACCTACATGTAATGGAACAGATTATGGTCAGAAACTCTGAAGAATTTCATCTCATTAGTAAGTCTATTGATGTGAAGATACCAGACAATAAACGTAATCTGTATGTTTTACCCATTTGCGTGGAGTTTTATCTGACTGAGAAAAGCACTAAGCTTGGACCAGAACACAGGTATTTTAGAGATTGTGTTTTATTATCAGCTACATAGAGTTATTTGTATATAAATGTTGATAATAAATAATAATAAAGAAATACCACCTATTTTGTATATCGCACTGACATCCAGGCATAAGAAGTAGGTAATTTCAGAACAACATACTTTAATCAGCCCCAAGGTTTTATTCATCTAAGTTTCAGCTGACCTATGGTCATTGGTTGCTGCTGGTCAGCAGTTGTTATTACTGGTGCTGATGGGGGTTGTAGTCTGTGACCGTGTCTGTACATATACACATAAACACATAAGTATACAAATACATACATATATATATATACACACACACTCATACAACACACACGATTGATCCAATGATTATTCAAGAAGTGAACAAACTACATTCAAGTCTAAATGCTTATGTTCCATTCAACTCTTCTATTTCCCAGTGTGCATCCTTTGAGTTTCTGCCCAGGCTACATGAAGCATGTTTCCATCAATTTGTTATCTCCTGCCCATAGTATAGGTAGTCCTTAATAAATGACTGCAATTGGGGCCAGAATTTTTGCTGCTAAGCAAGGCAGTTGTTAATTGAGTCACATCCAATTTTATGACTTTTTTCCCAGGGTTGGTAAGGGAATTCCTGCACATAAGCGAATCATGCAGTCATTAAGCAAATCCAGCTGCCCACCATTGACTTTGCTTGTCAAAAGCCAGCTGGGAAGATTGCAAATTATGGTCACATGACCCTGGGAAGCTGCAACCCATCATCAATACATGACGATTGTCAAGCACCTGAATTTTGGTCACATGACTATGGAGATGCTGCAACACACTTAAGTACAAGGACTGGTTGTAAGTCATTTTTTGCAGTGCTGTTGCAACTTCAAACAGTCACTAAACAAATGGTCGTAAATCGAGAACTACCGGTATTGCAAAGCTTTCCTGTATTTTTAAAAACACCTTTGAGTTGCAAAATAGGAATATTTCTATTTTGTTTCTATGGAGCTGGAACTAGCCGTTCTTGCTCGCTACAAAATTTCATTGGTCCCACGGTAGAATATAGCAATGGAAAAACAACCTTTTTCCCACAGCTTTGATTATTGTAGTAACAGAGCTATGAAGGTGTCATGTGGAGAGAACAACAACAAATAAAGGCTTTGTGTTAGTGTCAAAGGAGATAATGTATCAAGGGGAATGAAAATGTACAAACATCCTGGAAAACATAGGAAAGGAAATGAACTAATGGGAAGGGAATGATCCCTAAAACAACAACAACAACAACAACAACAACAACAACAACAACAACAACACACAGGCAGTAGTAGGCAAGTACACAGAGGAGGCAGAAGAAAACCTACGCACTGGACCGCACCGGTAGGAACCCACCACTGCAATGCACATTTCATAAAGTTACTATGTTCTTTAAGTTCCATCTGCTTTCTAGCCTCTTGGTTGAATGAGAGTCTTCCAACCCAGTTGTGCGGGGCAAGGAAACAGTTTGGAACTACAGATTCCACACAAGCTTTAAAGTCAAATGTCAGCTATATACTGACAGTAAATAGTACACATCAGTGTGAAGTACCGTATTTTTCGGAGTATAAGACGCACCTTTTTACCCCTCAAAAAAGGGTGAAAATTTGGGTGCGTCTTATACACCGAATGTAGCCACACACAGCCACACCCACCCCTTGGCCTATGCCTCCCAGCAGTTTACCTCCTTGCAGCAAACAGTGCAGAGCCTGATTAGCACAAGAAACTGAATTATCAGCTTCCCGACCTACAGCTGTTTCAGCACAGGCAGGCCACGTGCTAGAACTTAAAGTGAAACTAGCAGCAAGGAGGCAAATTGCCGGGAGGTAAACTGCTGGCAATGTTGGACTACTGAAACTACAAGGAGGTAAGTCAATAACTATAAATGTCTATAGAATGTTCAAATGATTAGACTTATTTTTAAAGACTGCTTTATTATTGTTCTAGAATCTAGACACCTTAACAAAATGAAGAAGCTTTTTAAAATAAATGCTTGATCTGAAGAGGCCCAGTGCTATTATATCTTCTTTTAAATAGCAGAGAATAACTATACTTCCAGAAAGCCACATCAAATTTAAAGATCTGTAAAAGTATAATCTGAAATGTCACAGTGTCCTGTTTAGTATTAAGATAAGACAGCTGAGTTAAATCCTGACTTAGTCATGTTTGGAGTAGATCTATTTAAATAATTGGGAGGAGTTAGTGTGACTACATTTAAGAAAACTTTCTGGCATTAATATACTGCCATAATATACATTTCTCCAATTCTTTGCTATTTCTATGGGTCAGACACACATGCACAGAAATACACAGCAAACAGTGTATATCATCTGTACTGTTTGCTGTTTGGCAAATTGCTGGGAGGCAGAGGCCTTTTTTCCTTGGTTTCCTCCCCCAAAACTAAGGTGCGTCTTATACTTCGGTGGGTCTTATACTCCCAAAAATACGGTATGTGGTTTGTTTACTGTATTTATATAGTAAAAATCAGCTCTTCAATTTTTATACATTCATATCCAATCTTTTGTGCAGAGATGGGATGCTGGTGGTAGAGGCAAGCACCAGTAGTGGGTTCTAAATCCCGTTGCTACCGGTTCATGTGGACCAGTTGAAACACATGTTATGGTTTCTTAATTAACTATCTGGAACAATATTTATTATTTATGCTTTTGTAGATTTGTAAACAAATCTCCAGCAACTGAAGGCAATGTACATAATAATCCCTCATTTTTTTCTAAATGTTGATAGAACCAGATGTCTTTCTAGGCAGTATCTATAATACTTTGTCTCCATGCCATTATTTACATCTGAATTTTCTAAAGCAGTCTTCCCCATTTTGGATACTTCAACATGGAACATTTGCATAATGATTATGTTGTTGCACGTTTCTTTAATATTATTGGTTACTTTAATAGTCTCTAGGACTTTAATTTGTGTGTGTTTTAATACATTCTCTATTTGTATGAGCCATGGCAGAAGAATTTGAAATTGTAGGAATCTGGGGAAAGAATGAAATGTTTACTTCTCTATTCTTGCAAAAGAGTCTCATCAAATATAACTCAACAGCAAGACAATTCAGGAGATGACTCATGATTTGACCTGAATAGTTTAATTGGGAAACTCTTTTCAGCAATTATACATGCAATAATAATAATGCAATTGGAACATTAAGTAGGACTAGTAATGGGAGGATGGATCATCTGGTGCAACTGTAGAGATTGCCCTCACCTAAAGAGCCAGCAATTCAGAGCTGTAACTTCACAAAAATGAATATGTACAGTATGTGAAATTGTAGCTCTCGCTTTGAAGTTAATGATCCATATTGCAGCACTGAAGCTGTCCCCAGAGTTTCTTCAACTGGGATTTTTAATATTATAGAAGGATACATTTTTAATTTTAGAGAAATAGAAACTATTATGTACAATGGGAAATAATTGTTTTCCCTGTGTTAAATCTATGATAAATAATGGTGAGCACCAGCAAATTTCACTGGGCTCAGAGAAGAAGTACCAGAAATAATATCAGTTCACATTATAGGTGTCCTGTATTTACAGTATCTAGAGTCCAGAGGAACATCCACTCTGTGTTTTGAGTGGTTAAAAGACATACAATTGGACCAAAGATCAGAATTCAATGACAGAAGCATGTCATGGGAAGGGTTTTTCAGGATTCCCAGGATCAAACACACCTAAAGGTCCTGCTTAATGAACTAATTCGATTTTTATCTTTATTTGTAACAGTAAAACAGAAAAAGTTCAGTTTCTCTGAGAATTTGACATTTACAGCTAGATTACAGCTAAGGACTCTGTATGTATATGTGAAACCATAATCTATTTCGCTCCCAGCTATTTTCCCGTATGGAGCTTTTCAACTACAGGTACAGCTTGTATGTATGGGAGACCACCTGATGAGATGACAGGCAGTGTTTATCTGCTCCATTCTATCAAAAGTTACCTGAGTGAAATCTGTAAACAGTTGGCAGGTGTTGAATTGAAGCCAGGGGCAAGATTCTACAACCAGTAGTAATGTGAGCCTGATAAAGAAAGTACTGACAAAGGAAGATTCAACAAAAAAAAAGCTAAGGAAGGAAGGCACTGCAAAATTGGAGCTTGAAAAGTGGTCTCAGATATAGTCTAGCAACCAACAAGCCTAGGCTATATTTCATTTTCATGGCCTTTTATCTCAGACTTTTGTTTGAGGAACTGGAATCCTCCTGTTCAGCCTGGCGCTCTGCCCCACCCCCAAAAAATATTACTTTTGCTTAGAAGAGAAATTACCGTAACTGTGAGGTTGCAATGCCAATAAGTATGCCAGGCAGTATGTCGGGCCCTACATAGTTGCAGTCTGGAGAAATTAATCCAATCAGCATAGCCAACAATAAATAGGCCAAATCATTATTTCTTTTACTCAATTTAGAAATTACTTTTGGAATTTAATCCTGATATTACCTTCAGTTGGGAGAATGCCATCCTTGTTGGTTAACCTATAGTGAAGAAAGGAGCTGATTCTTTTCTCCTGAGTAGATTCTTTACAATAGAATTCTCTGGAGCCGGATAAACACTCATACAGTGGCTCTGAAGTTACCATATTAATTCATTTCCACTGGTGCTTTGAGGACATGGAAAGAAAAGTGAGGTGGGAGAGGATCCAGAAAGGGATTGTAAAGGTTATTGGGAAGTTAGTGAAGCCTGACTGATGTTGGTGCTAATGTAAGGTGACCAGACGTCCCGATTTTGGCGGGACAGACCCGCTTTTTAATGCTTTGTCCTGCGTCCCGCCCGTCCTCTAAAAAGTCCCGATTTTTTGAAAGAATGCACGACTAGGGCATTCTTTCAAAAAATCGGCCTGAAAGGCAGCAGGCCTCTCAGCTCGGGCCGGCCGTGGGCGGCGTTGGCGGCGGGCGGGCGTCCCGCGTTGTTGACTCCTCCGGCGGCAGCTGGAAGCTGGGGGGAGGGGGAAGGGAGGCTGCTCCTCCTCTCCTTCCCCCGCCCCATCCCTAGCCCCGCCCTCGGAGGCGCCGCTGCTGTTGGGAGGGGTGAGGGACGAGGAGCCGTCGCCGCTTTGAGCTTACGAGCGGCGCAAACAGCCCTTCCTCGTCCCCCTCCCCTTTCTTCCCCCCGTCGCCTCGCTGCCGCCGTTGCCCTGGGGCCGGGCGGGCGACCGGGAGACCGCGGCGCTTGGATGCTTGGACCAGCAACGAATGGGAGGCGGGAGACGGGGAAAGGAGGCAGCCGGCAGCTTACCTGTCGCGAGCTCCTGGCATCCAAGCGCCCTCCCGCCTCCCCCCTCTCCCCCCCCACCTCACCTGGACGCCGACATTTGCTGTTTTGCCCTCTGCGCATGCGCAGCGTTCTGCGCATGCGCAGAGGGCAAAACAAATGGCGGCGCCCAGGCGCCCCCCCGTCCCGCTTAAAAATAAAAAAATCTGGTCACTTTGTGCTAATGAAGGTTCTTCGTGTCCTTCGATGGGAATGAGATGTTGTCTGAAATCTTTTTCTTCCACTTTAAAATAATATTATCTGGAATGTAGTGTAGAAAGTTAGCACCCACCCCTCTCCTAGAAGAATGAAATATTTTAGGAAATATTTAATATTTAAAATATTTAATATTTAAAATATTTAAAAAGGCAGAATATTCTATTTCCCTATTGGGAGAAATATGCTCTTGGAGACAGAAAGCAGCCCCCACCTTTCTTAATAGCCCTCAGCAGATGTCAGCACTTAAGAGATAAAGAGCTTATTGAAAACTAGATAGCTCTGTTCATAAGCAAATACCCTCACCCAAGAGCCAAACCAAGACAAAGCCATTAAGCCACAATAGGAATTGCCCAACACCCTTTCAGAACACAAGCCCCTTTATTGCATCAGCGGTTCAAACTTCAACCAACTTCAACCAAACTTAGCTCAGACAAATACCTAGGATTTGTACTTTGCCTATAGAGACAGCTATAGGCAAAGTACAAATAACCATAATAGCAATAGCACTTAGACTTATATACCGCTTCATAGTGCTTTACAGCCCTCTCTAAGCGGTTTACAGAGTTCAGCATATTTCCCCCAACAAGCTGGGTCCTCATTTTACCGACCTCGGAAGGATGGAAGGCTGAGTCAACCTTGAGCCGGTGAGATTTGAACAGCTGAACTGCTGAACTAGCAGTAGCCTGCAGTGCTGCATTTAACCACTGCACCATCTTTGCTCTTACATGACCTCATGGGAGTCATGTAACCCCTACATGACCCCATGGGAGTCTGACAACAGCCAATAGAATACATGTTCTTCCACAGGAACAGGAAGCTCAAGTGCAAAGCCCAAGGGAAAGTATAAAAAATCCCCACTTTCAAATCCATGTGATCAGCTGCACCAGGACCAGGGGTGGTTTCCTACCGGTGCAGTCCAGTGCGCCATTCCGGTAGGGCCCCGCCGACTGCCCAATTTGCGCGCGACGGCTCCGGTGCCGTCTTTGCCGGTCCGTTGCGCGCCACCATTTTTTTCTGGAATTTTTCAGTGATTTTTTGTTTCTGCACATGCACGGAAGCAAAATCTCGCATGCGCAGAAGCAAAAAAATTGCTAAAATCGTGTGCACATGTCCCCTTGCAAAATTTCAGCGAGATTTTGCTTCCACACATGCACAGGAAGCAAAATCGTGTGAGGGGGCGTGCGCGCGTAGCAAGTGCGTGCATGCGCGCAACATGGTAGCGCACCGGTAGCGAGGTAAGTGCAACCTACCCCTGACCAGGACCATGTGCTTGGTGGTTCTGTTCATCTTTCCAATCGGCCTCCATGTTTCCATTTACTTTCTCCCAGCTTGGAACTGAACCAGATGGATATTTCTTCCCACAGTAGGCTCATGAGACTATAAGGATTGCATATTATTTTGGCTAGTGGACAAAACAAAATTCCTAAATATATTTAGAATAACAGAGTTGGAAGGGACCTTGGATGTCTTCTAGTCCAACCCACTGCTCAAGCAGGAAACCCTATATCCTTTCAAAGAAATAGTTGTACAATCTCTTTACTTGCACTTGAATATGTGCACAAAAACTGTTCTCCCAACCTGATAGTTTCCATGCCCCACAAGCATTCCATCACGGGCTTACCATATTTTCAAGCAAATAAAATAAGACAGAGATCATGATCAACAAGCTTCCACAAGCCAAGTCATGCAGTGACTTTTAACAAAGGGCTACATCTGTGCTTCCCTAAGTGAAGGGAAAGGCTGGATTTAATTTTCTGACACATTTGCTCCTTCTCTACATGCACGGGGAAAGTACTTTTTGAGGGATGGGTAGGGTAAACCTTCTTAATCCCCCTTTAGTTTGTCGGTACAGTTCTATTTTCTCAGATTTTGTGGGGGAAACTGGTTGGGATGCTTGGATTGCAACACTAAAACAGGACCATTCCAGTAAATTGGATAAACCTATTCAATTTTCTTACTGGCAACATAAGCCTATCCATTTATTTACTGGCAAAAGCTTGTCCCTCTATTGTGCTGACGAATCTAAATTTGATTTGTGTCTAAATCAGGCTTTCTCATTTTCTCTTCCATTTGGGGGGGGGAGGTGGGGGAAGGGAGGGTGATCTAAAATGTTAGAAGAACTACATTTGTATTCATACAATTTTCTTTAATATAGGCAGTTCTGAGTGCCATTTTCTTTAATGTATGCTTTATAAAAAATTTTTTAAAAAGCACAATGACCCCTAATTCAGCCAGTCTTTGATTTATGACCTTTTGTTTGATGGCAGTTCAAAGTTACAATGGCTTCAGAATTGGCACCTACAACCTGTCTTAGCACTTACAACTGTCACATCACACACACACACACACACACAGACACACACACACACACTGCTGTCACATGATTCCAATTCAGGAGCTTGGCAACCAGCTCCCAATTATGGTCATAAGCAAGGTGAATCGAACCTGGCTGAAGCCATCTTGTGCTGCTTCACATTTGCCACACACTGTGAGGGGGGAGGATGAGGGGGAAATAGCTAGACCGTCTCGCAGACAAAATAAAGGGCTCTCCTGGAACCAAGATCATCACAAAAGGTGGCAGTAGGAGGAGGAACAGAAGTGATCGCGGGAGCCCGCCACCTGCTTTAATTGGACAATACACCTGGGTAGGGAAATTTTGCTCTTTTAATTACATGGTAAATGCGGGAAACTTTTAGAGTTGGTTTTCACTGGCTGTGCTGATATAATGTATCCAATAAACATGTTATCTGAGGAACATTCCTGCTTTGAGTTCATTTCTTTGCATGTGTTATTTGGAACACTGACACAAAAACTATTTATATATACAATCTCTCAATCTCTCCCTCTCTCCCTCTCTCCCTCTCTCTCTCTCTCTCTCTCTCTCTCTCTCTCTCTCTCTCTCTCTCTCTCTCTCTCTCTCTCGTGTGTGTGTGTGTGTGTGTGTGTGTGTGTGTGTGTGTGTGTTTTGGGGCAAAACTTTCCAAAATGAAAAATCGTGAAAATTGTGAATGGAAAACAGCAGACTCCAATGGATTCAGTACATTACTATCCTTTCGTGATACAACAATTTCTTTGCGCATGTCACACCACTTTGTTCCCATAGAATTCTATGAAAGATTCATTTAATTTTCAGCCTCCAATCCCAATTTTCCTGATATTTCTTTATTGAATTTATAGGACTGCTATCTCATGTCTGTAGGAGAAGGAGTGGCAGAATTTAGGGGCAGAGGTAAAAGAGGGATCAGCTTAGAATCCCTACGTAGCTACTAGCAGACTAAGTGCAACCTGTTTTGAATTCCATTGATCCTTATCTAAGTCTAAGCAGGTGCTAACCATTAGTTGAGAAGATACCTGTGCATAAGTTTCTTAGCAATAAATCAGTTTAATTGGAAGAGACCTGGTCTTTCACATCTGACAATGTCATTGTGACTCTGGACAGTGTACTTGAAATACTTCCTCAAAAGACTATATTACATAAATACTGTACAACATCAATCCCCCAAAAGAATCCCATAAACCAACATATCAATAACAAGCAGTCATGGTTCATCAATCATCTACTCCACCTCTCAGAAGACAGACTCATGTATCATTCTAGGCCAAAGCCAGAGGGAAAAGCCCAGTTTTTGCAACTGCAATGATACTCTGCAACATATCAATACAGCTCTCTAGAAAGAGTTGCTCTAGATTTGGGGTGTGTGTGTGAAATGCTCTTTCTTGCCTTACATCAGGAAAGATAGCAAGAAACCTTATGAATTCACGAGAGTATTTTTTTAAAGCTCTATTATTTATAGAATGAAGCAGAATGAAAAGGGACAGTGAAAATTGTAATACAGATTTGACAAGTCCAGACATCTGTTCAAGGGATGTTTGGTCTCTAAGACACATTCTAATCTTCAAAATGCATGGACAAAAATCAGAAAGGCTATACACAAAGAAGTTGCTGATCCATAGGCCATATATTATTGATCAAAACGAGAACAGATGCAACATGAAAAGCTTAAAAGATGTAAGCTTGGCTCTGTCACGTTTGCTTCTTTACATACGTAAAGCTGCCGAGAGTCTTTTGATTGGGCAGCACAGAATATATTTAATAAATAAATAGATAGGTTTAACTTACGCTTCTGTGTACAGATACAATATACATGGTACGAAATGTACATCTGTTACTTGAAAGCACTAATTTCTCCACAATGCAATTGGCATTTAAAATAGTCAGCCCATAATTCACTGAGCCTTTGGGAAGCTTCATTAACAATTTGAAATGTAGAGGCAATTTCGTCTAAAGTGGTGTTTCTCAACCTTAGCAACTTTCAGATATGTGGACTTCAACTGTCAGAATTCCCCAGCCAGCCATACTGCCTGGGGAATTTGGGAGTTGAAATCCGTGCATCTTAAAGTTGCAAAGTTGAGAAATATTGGTCTAGCGACACCTTCACTTTTCACACAAGTATCAGAACTGAATCAATTTCCTTGCCCTCAAAAATATGAAGATGCCCCTTTAAAAAATGCTTCATATATTCAACAATTCTGGAGATTGAGTTTGTCTTGTTTTCTGGTTAGAGTCACTGCTATTGTAGATGATTTTATAACAAAACACATAATAAAAAGTGCTTATACTCCTTACAATAAATATCTAGATTGCAAGGGCTCCTTGGGACATTTTTTTTCCTCAAAAAGACCTGAACTCATTTATATGAAAATTGACATTTTTAGTGCCTTCAGAAGTATAAATTTTCCTTGTACATGTCATCTAATTTTGCTACAAATTAAAATGCTGTCTGCATTTTCCTATTTTAAACATTCACACACCCCCCCCCCCAAATATTTGGCATCAGTCTCCAAAACAAACAAAAACCTCTAGTGGTGTACTGCTTTTGAAATTTTCATTTAATACTAGTATACATACCTTAGCCATGTGTTGATTTCCAATAGTAATTACTGGGAAATACATACATCTGAAATTCTGAATCAAGATGCAGGTACATTCCCTGAATCAATGTGGTCGGCTGTTTTCTGAAGAGCCCAAGCAAATGACCTCCTTCTCCTTACCCAGTTTGTAGAGCAGGGGTCTCCAACCTTGGCAACTTTAAGACTGGTGGACTTCAACTCCCAGAATTCCTCAGCCAGCTTTCCCTGTTGTAGAGGATAATGTAGATAATTTAAAATTTTCTCAGTATTGGAAAGATTCTGCTCTTCCAACATACATATTGTAAGTATATTGTCTAATGTATAATATTATACATACTGATATTAATATATTGGTGCATAGCAGTAGCAAGAACAGTAGCATTTAGGCTTATATACCACCCCATTTACAGCACTCTCTGGATGGTTTACAGAGTTAGGATATTAACCCCAACAATCTGGGCTCTCATTTTATTGACCTCAGAAAGATGGAAAGCTGAGTCAACCTTGAACCTATCAGGATCAAACTCCAGGCTGTGGGCAGTTAGTCTCCAATTTTGCATTTTAATCAAGGCTCTGGTGCATATTTTTAGAAACAAAAAAAATTATTTTGAAATTTGACAAGTAGAGTAACTATGTTCTGATCTTGATAAGAATCTAAGAAATGCTGAAATATGACAACCTAACAAGTATCTCAACTCTCCAGTTGTTGGACTTATCTGGACCACATACAGGTTCTCTAAGGTCCAACCAAATAAATTTTATGTCTGACTGAATATGGTAGGGAAAGATTACAGAGATTGAGAAATGTAGATGAGAACAACTTGTATTTCATCAAAAATTGTTTCTGGTAAATTTTTTCACTGAGCATAACTCACTAATCCATGTGACTTTGTGCACTAGATATCCCAGGTAAACTAGACAGGAAACCCAAATAGGTGAACTATTTATCATAATTAGTGGACCAGGGGAATGCTGTTGATATAGTTTACTTGGACTTCAGTAAGGCATTTGATAAAGTAGACCATAAACTATTACTAGATAAAGTAGAAAAATGTGGGTTAGACAGCAATACCACCAGATGGATTCAAAACTGGCTGACCAACCGCACTCAACGAGTAGTGCTCAATGGAACTGCATCTACATGGAGGGAAGTATGCACTGGAGTACCCCAAGGCTCTGTTTTAGGCCCAGTACTGTTCAACATCTTTATCAATGACTTGGACGAGGGGATAGATGGGGAACTTGTCAAATTTGCAGATGACACCAAACTGGCAGGAATAGCCAACTCTCCAGAAGATAGGTTCAAGATTCAGAAGGATCTTGACAGACTTGAACATTGGGCGCTATCAAACAAAATGAAATTTAATGGTGAAAAAAGTAAGGTTCTACATTTAGGCAAGAAAAACAAAATGCACAGTTACAGCATATGTGGTACCTTGCTCAACTGTGAGAGGGATCTTGGAGTCCTAGTGGACAACCGTTTAAATATGAGCCAGCAGTGTGCAGCAGCTGCCAAAAAAGCCAACACAGTTCTAGGCTGCATTAACAGAGGGATAGAATCAAGATCATGTGAAGTAATAATACCACTTTACAATGCCTTGGTAAGGCCACACTTGGAATACTGCATTCAGTTTTGGTCACCACAATGTAGAAAGGATGTTGAGACTCTGGAAAGAGTGCAGAGAAGAGCAACAAAGATGATTAGGGGACTGGAGGCTAAAACATATGAAGAACGGTTGCAGCAACTGGATATGTCTAGCTTAATGAAAAGAAGGACTAGAGGAGACATGATAGCAGTGTTCCAATATCTCAGGGGTTGCCACAAAGAAGAGGGAGTCAAACTATTCTTCAAAGCACCTGAGGGTAGAACAAGAAGCAATGAGTGGAAAATAAACAAGGAGAGAAGCAACTTAGAACTAAGGAGAAATTTCCTGACAGTTAGAACAATTAATCAGTGGAACAGCTTGCCTGCAGAAGTTGTGAATGCTCCAACACTGGATGTTTTTAAGAAGATGTTGGATAACCATTTGTCTGAAGTAGTGTAGGGTTTCCTGCCTAAGCAGGGGGTTGGACTAGAAGACCTCTAAGGTCCCTTCCAACTCTGTTGTTGTTGTTGTTGTTGTTGTTGTTGTTGTTGTTGTTATTATTATTATTATTATTATTATTATTATTATTATTATTATTATTATTATTATTATTATTATTATTATTATTATTATTATTATTATTATTATTATTATTATTCTACATTAAAAGGCTCATATAAGTCTGAAAGTCCAAACTTCACACCACCACTTTTAACTGCTTGATACATTAGGGCAAGTCCTTTCAAAATTTCTTTCTCTGACCATTAAGCCATTGAGGGCTCCTGCCTCTTTTGTCTCATTGCCTCCTAAGCAGCATCTCTTTACTTCATTCCCCAAGGTCTTTCACGCAGTCTATTACAGGATGGCAGCCAAAAGTAAAAGTTATATGTATTTCTTTGTGTCATCTAATATAACTCTGGATTAATTTGTAGTTAAAGCCAATCAAGTCAGTCACAAATGAATAATTATGGCATATTGAGGTTTGCTTACTTTGTGATGATTCACATACAGCATGCAATTTTAATTCAGAAAGTGGCTAATTTGTGGTTAGGAAGTCATCATTCCTCCAAGAAAACTGAGCTCTGGTTGATCTTTTAAGGATTATTGATAGGGCAGAAGCAACTCTACTGTCATGTGATTAGCTCTCACTAATTCATTCCTTGGGAGGAAAAATGGTAATGAAGGGATTGGCCATAAGTACAAACTGCCATGTTTTCCCAAAAATAAGACCTATCCCGAAAAAAAGGCCTAGCTTGATTTTTACATGTGTGCCCAATATAAGCCTTACCCCCAAACAAGGTTTGCTTACTTAGTTAAGCAAACTAGTTAAGACCTCGTCCACTCCATTGCACCTGGCTGCATGAGGTGGGGCGAGATGCAAGGGGTAAAAATCAAGTTAGGGTGGGGATGGGAGGGTGGAGTTCCCCCATGTGCCCTGCACCCACTTACCTTAGAACAGTTGCAGCTGGCAAGCAGCTGCACAAGTGGGCTGGCAGCGGCCACCTGGGCTCCTGCTGGGTGGGGCTGTCGGTTCTGCTGCCACGAGGTGAGACAGTGGAAAAGACATCCCCAAAAATAAGACCTAATGCCTCTTTTGGAGGCAAAAAAAAAAGTCCGGGTCTTATTTTCAGGGAAACATAATCGATCTAGAGAAAAATAATGGCCTGCTGGTCTGGATCTGAAATTAGGGGTCACATGATAGCAGTGTTCCAATATTTGAGGGGCTGCCACAAATTAGAGGGGGTCAAGCCAGGGGTGAAATGCTCCCGGTTCGGGTGGACCAGTCAGTTGTCGCAGAGCCGACAGAGCCGGTGGCGGTCGCGGCACGGGGCTTCCCCCGGCCACCTGGACGCCGCCATTTGAGTTCTTTTGCCCTCTGCACCTGCGCAGAATGCTTTGCGCATGCGCAGAGGGCAAAAGAACTCAAATGGCGGCCTCCAGGCGGGCGGGAGAAGCGGGTGGGGGAAGCCCTGTGCCGCAACCGCCATCAGCTTCATCGGCTCTGTGACGATCGACTGGCCCGCCCGAACCAGGAGCATTTCACTGCTGGGTCAAGCTATTTTCCAAAGCCTCAGAATGCAAGACAAGAAACAATGGATGGAAACTAATCAAGGAGAGCAGCAACTAAGGAGAAATACCCCAACAGTGAAGACAATTAACCAGTGGAATGGCTTGCCTTCAGAAGTTGTGGATGCTTCATCACTGGAGGCTTTTAAGAAGAGACTGGACAGTCAGTTGCCTGGAATGATACAGGGTCTCCTGCTTGAGCAGGAATTTGACTAGAAGACCTCCAAGGTCCCTTCTAACTCTGTTATTGTGTTCAGTAAAGTTCTGGAGTTTGGAAAGTGCAATATTTGAAAGTATTAGTATCACTTCTTCTAAACACAGTAGCCTAAACTCAAGTCCTCTTGAAATATAAGTGGGAATTAAAGTGCTCAAAGAAGAGAACATATTACTATCTTTACTTATCATCTTGCTTTTACAGTCACACCTTCATTTTGAATACTGGACAAAGTTTCTCTTAACATCTGGGTGAAAACCAATGGCAATCTTACCATTGGTTGCTTGAAAATGTAACCTATATTGTAGAGAAACCACAACTGCATTTTTACCTTTACATTCCTAGGTAGCCTTTTTTTTATTGCATATCATATTTTCCCTGTAGCCAGTTGTGTACACTTAATCATTAGCCAGTGGGAACTAAAATAGAAAATAGCTAAATAAGAACTCAGTTTAATTATATTTTTTATCTCAATTTGTCTTGGCATTTATGAGTAGCACAAGTGCTTTTATTAAAGCAAGAGGCTAATGAACAAGGTCTGAGTAGATCAATTAACCCAACTCTGCCAAGCCTTGAAATACATTAGAGAGGTACACACATAGTGTAATGTAAGCACACTTGCATAACAAAGAAACCACTAACATGGTTCATATGAAGCAATTTACTAATTTTTTAAAACAAATATAACTTGCTTGATTTGTTCTTCTCCCTTCCCCCCCAAGTAAAATCACTTTGGCATTAGAATGTTTAGCCTGGCTCTCATCCTCCGGCATTGAATTTTAATTAACATTTCATTCTGCATTTGTAATCCATCTACCTCACCTCTGGAACTGGTACTTGTCACTAAAGTATGTGCACACACCATCAACAATACATCATGGGCTTATGTTAAATTATTATCTCAGCTTAATGTATTGATCAAGTAGTCAAGGTAAACTTTAAAATGATCTGGCAACTTCAAGAATATATTTTAAATGGCCTGCAGGAAGGATAATACCAACTAGTTCAAAAAATAAGATAAAGGCCTAGGGCAGTGATGGCGAACCTTTTTTCCCTCGGGTGCCGAAAGCGTGTGCGCGTGCGCTATCATGCATATGCGAGTGCCCACACCCATAATTCAATGCCTGGTGAGGGCGAAAACGGCCTCCCCCACCCCCACAGAGGTCCTCTGGAGGCTGGAAATGGCCTGTTTCCCGACTTCCGGTGGGCCCGGTAGGCCCGTTTTTTGCCCTCTCCAGGCTCCAGAGGCTTCCCTGGAGCCTGGGGAGGGCAAAAACGCCCCCCTGCCCCCTGGAGGTCCTCTGGAAGCCTAAAATGCCCCCCAGAGCCTCCGTGTGAGCCAAAAATCAGCTGGCTGGCATGCACATGCATGCTGGAGCTGAGCTAGGGCAACAGCTCGCGTGCCGGCAGATATGGCTCCGCGTGCCACCTGTGGCACACGTGCCATAGGTTCGCCATCACTGGCCTAGGGATTAACCCTGAAACAGTTCTATTTGCCAAGCTCCCTTATTTCTTCATGGATAGATAATTTTTTTTCTAAACTATTACACATGAGGGAAATGGTAAGAATTAATCCCCATGAGTGAGAGCAAATCTGACCGCTGTATAAACAAAGGACCCATTTAATTATGTTAGCTTCTTAAGGTTCTACCCATCATTCCAGGAAATGTTTTGTCTTGTCAAATGATCTAACTAAGCCTAAATATGTTTGTTTTTTTCTGTTAGGATCCCTAGTTCTTCAATGGGTGGTTTCTGCTTTAATGCTGTTTTGAAACTGATTTTATTAACTTTTGATCTTGTTCTTATCATATGATAAGATAGCCAAAATATTGACAACAGTTGCCAATGCTGACAACTGTTCATTGGGCTAAGCTTTTCTGGTATATTTGCATCTGCAACCTAAAAAGAATGATTGACTGTATTTATCGTAAAATTTTAAAAAGCACAAGGACTCTTACAAATAAATAATATTGGCCACCCTGTACATACTATGTAGGGAAAAGAAACAATAACAAATCAATTGACTTTGAGTATTACCTGACTCTAATATGGACCTCCTATGCATAATGATTTATTTCTCATGTCCTATTATTAGTTCTTTCTCCCTCCCGTAATATATTACCTTTGCTCTAAAAGATTTTTGCAATTTGAGGCCCAGATTAAAAGGTGCCTTGCACAGCACATTAAACAAAAAAACAGCAGAAGTACAGTTTTTAGTAGGCATCATCTCTGGTCTGACAGAGATTTTCTACAAATTACAATCACTTGGATTTCAATAAGTGTGCACCATGTGAAAACAAATGTGTATTAATGCATTCAGTACTCCACAAACAGCATGGTTAGGGAAGGGAACGAACAATCTGGACCTTGTGGAATGAATTATTAGTATACTAAAACTGCCCTTCATGTATTTTTTATGAGAAATGGCTGCTTGAAAATGGAATCTCAGAAGGAGACCAAGTCTGCATTTTCTCACGGCCCTGGTTTTATGTTTGAAACAGTTGGGCTGTTTTTCTAAATTAAATTATGGTGTGTATGGATGAACATGGATTGGGGAGATGGTAATAATATCTGAGCATGCTCCACTTGCCACTAGGGGAAAATGGTACTTATGGAGATGCAAGCAACGACCCAATTATTAACACAGCACCTGGATGCTGTATCCTTGTGGACTTGTCTCCATCTTGTATTTAGAATGTTTCATTCAGGGGTTTATGCATTCTCATACCTTTATAGGAATTTATAAATGAACACATGCTAGTTTTCTCAATTCTTTAAGGGTCAACATTTTTATTTTATTGGATTTCAATAGTTTCCTTCTTCCATATTTTTGAGAGGAGGGGGGATTCTTTTCTTTCTGATGCTGTCTGGCTTGTTGCAATAGTTCTTTTGCACATCCTTTGAGTGACTAGCAATGAACACTGCAGCCCCACACAGTTTAGATCAGTGTTTTTCAGTGCTGGCAATTTTGAGATGTGTGGACTTCAACTCCAGAAATTCCCCTGGGAGTCAAGTTCACACATCTTAAAGTTGCCAGGACTGAAAAACACTGATTTAAATGGAACCAAAGTCTGGCTGTGTACAGAATCACAGACAAAAAGTAACAAGAACAACCATCCATTTCTGTCTATACCTAAGATTTTACACGTTTGAATGCTTCTTGAGATTGAAGCAATTAAACAACTCCCCACCCCCAATGTTTATTGGTTAATATGGAATGAAATAGCATGAAATATAGTTTATGCCAGTTTAAAAATAACATCCAACAACATCCACATAATTTCAACAGAACAACAGTATCTCACCTATTGATGATTATTTTGACAGGTGATCTTTGCACCTGCTTAATCTGCTTTCCAACTACAGCTAACAACATCAAGGTCACTACTTCTGTTCTGTGTTCTTCTTAGCCTTCAAACTGGATTTGAGCTGACCCAGTCATTAAGCAGAGAATATCTTCGGTTGGCCAATGATCTTCTCGGTCTTCAAAGGGAACTCTTTGTTTGTTTGTTTACATCAATTTATATGACTGCCCATTTCATAAATGTGACTTTGGGTGGCTGACAAGAATTTTACCAACCAAAACACAAAGTGGCTTCTCAAAATGCCATGCACTGGCAGTATGAGCTCAATTACTTTTCTGGCCCTCTTCAAGGTTTTCAAAGGTGAGCAGAGTTGGGGCCAGCTGAACCTCAAGTGTTATTCCACACTTCCTACGTCCTACTAGATGACAATTTCTGACTGACAAGACCTGGAACATACCTCTCCTACTTGACTTAATGAGACAGGTAGAAATAATTGGAGTAAGACGGTTCCTCAATATGTCCTTCAACATATGTTTCTCAATTGCAAGGAAAATAACTCTATGCATATTGGAAAGGATTTGACTCAACAGCAGAGTACCTCAGTGAAAAAAATATCTCAATTATTTACACCACCAGCTGAGAAGGATGAAAAAGGAAAAACATGAAAGAAATTTCTTGAGAGTTCTGGTCATTTTCTATCAGTTGGTAGTGGGACAGATGGACAGAAAAACTTACATTGTAGAAGGCCATTTCTGTTCAATAAATCATTTTGGGGGAAGGGTAGTGTGTGCTTATTAATTCCATAATATCAGTAGCTTGTGGAGATGAGGGAAATGGAATCTTATTCTTGTAAAGATTAAGAGCAAGAGTGCAGCCATATTGTATGACATATAATCAAGATATAATTTCTGTGTGTTAGCTTTCTTTTCTGTTTCCCTGTTGTCACAGAACAGAGGAAATAATAATCAGTTAACAGTGACATATACAGGAAAAGGTAGTGTGTGAAACCATGAAACGCTGACATGAGAAAAGGAAATGTGCAGATGTCAGAATGTTATGAGAATGTTATGTGAAAGTGTTAGGGATTTTCCATGCTGGGACGTCACCCAACGAAGATGCCAAAATGTGACATAATATGGGTCGACAATGGAATGGGAGGAGTCAGATTGTTGTTTGCTTGTAAGGCTGAAAATGTATTTCTATGGTGTGTTCAGATTACAATGTTGCTTGGTCGGAGAACCTTCTAAATTCTCTTTCCGTGCCCTTTTGCAAAAGTCCAATAAATGCTCATTTTTTAATTGTTCATTGGTTTCTTGTTGAGTTTTTGAGATTATTTCTCATAGGAGAAATGCAAGAATTAATTATTTTATGGGGAAGCATTAATGAATTGTATAGATTTTTGACATCCCTATAAACTGTTCACACTCATCACACCATTCCCCTCTGAGGTCAGTAACATCCAGAGCACAGCACGAGAGTACAAATAGTAGGCAAAAGAAATGAAAGATACAATCAAAGAAAGGTAAAAGAAAAGTAAAAGTAAAATCTAGTTTGCAGCAACATCATTTTCTTTTTTTCCTCAAAAAAGTTTTATTAGTACAAACTTACATAAGTGGTAACAAAATATTAAATCCAAAGTACAAACATTTTTATTTCCCCCCCCCAGACCCCCCCCCTTCCCTCCCCACCTCCCCCCCCCCCCGGACTTCCCAGAGATAATACAGGGCATAATAATAAGTTTAAATTGTTAATAAAAAGAAAAAGGAAAAAGGAAAAAAAGAACACTATTTTTAAAAAAAACTTCAACTCCAAACTATACAGTACTAATATATCGCATTTGTATACAATAGTAAAGATACAAAAAAGAGAGAGAAAAAAAAGAAAGAGAATAAAAAAAAAGAAAGAAAGAAAGAGAAAACTCTTTAACACTACAAACAAACAAACCTCCTACCTCCTCCCTTCAGTCCTCTATCTTATACAAGGTAAGTGTTACATAAGTAATAACTAAATATAAAATACACAAATCTTAAACTAATATTATTGACATTAGAAATAACCTCTAAGATAAAACTTAACTAAATGTTACATAAGTAATCATCAAATATTAAATTTCATCATGATATTAATAAGATAATATTATTCTAAATTAATTCGCTAACTTCAATAAACAAAAAAAGAAAATAAAAGAAGAATAAACAATAAACAAATCTTCAACAAACTATATATATCTAATATTATCAACATTAAAAATAACCTCAAAATTATATAAAACTTAACTAAATATTGCATAAGTAATCATTAGATAGGGAAAAGATAAAATACAATCATATTAGTTTCTATCCATCCAATATATTTCAACATCACATTATTTTGTATCTTGATAGTTCATCTTTTAATAGTTCAATAAATTCAAATTTGTCAAGTCGTCTCCCGTCTGCTCCCAAACCTCCATCTCCTCTTCCCCAGCTATCTGATTCAGGCACTCCTTTTGGATTTTTGAGTCTATTTCTTTTTGATCCATCGAAGGTGGCTTCCCCTCCTCCTCCTCTTTTATTTTCATACACCCTTCTTCTGGAATCTTGGATATATCAGCCTTTAGAACATTGACATAAAATTCAGTAGCTTTTTTTATCGTGTTGAGCCGGTATCTTTTTCCAGAAAATTTCACTGTTACTCCAACTGGTGCTTCCCATTTATATTGTAAATTTAATCTCTTAAATTCATCAATCAAAAAAGTATAGCTTTTCCTGGCTTTAAGCATTTTAGAGGGGATTTCTTTCCAAATCTTTAGTTCCTGACCATTCACCATAAGATTATTGTTAAACGTTGCTTGTATAATTCTGTTCCGTAGAGCTCTTGTGGTAAAATATATGACAATATCCCTTGGTAGATGCTTTTGTTTGGCGTACCACGAGTTGATTCTGTATGTTTTGTCGATTTGTGTAGCCAATTCCGCTTTAGAAATTCCAGACACCTGATCCAATATGTCAACCATCCTGCCTTTTAAATTTTCATATAATCCTTCTTTCAAACCTCTAATCCTTATAGCAACTTCCATAGATCTGAACTGAGTCATTAAGACCTCTTTTTCAAAATTTGCAATGTCATTTTGGATTTTATCTATGTAATTCACCGAAGTTGCCAAAGCTTGTTTATTTGTTTCAATACGTTCTGCCAAAACTTCAATATTTGTTGCTAAGCCTTTGCAAACCTCTAACACATCAAATCTTAGTTGTTGATTCATATTCTTCAAAGCAGCCTGCATCTTATGGTCTATCTCACTTATTTTCTGGTTAAATTCCAAAGTAAGTTCATGTTTCATAATCTTTAAATTATTTAATAAATTTTCAGGTGTCAAAAGCTGTGGAGGTGTTAGCTCAGTGTTAAGTTGCATTTTAGAAATATATCCAGATGAATAGTCATTTCTTTTAGTCAAAACAGTCTTTCCAAACTTTGAAGCCATTGGTGTTTCAAAAGAGTACAAAAAAGAAAGAAAGCCAGTTGCCTGATTAAAGTTCTTTCCAGTTTAAAAATCAGATAGTCTTTTATTATTGAAAATATTTCTATTATAACTTTAATCCAGAGTTAGGAGACAGAGAAAGAAAAAACCATTTTTCCAAGTTAAAAGTTTCCATAAGAGAGAGAGAAAGAAAAAAAAAAAAGACTTCCGGTTTTGGAGCGCTTCATCGCAGACATCCCTCGTTGGATGCCTTTCCGATCTTTGTTAAAAGCCGCCAGAACAGCTGTCTGGCGGCTTTAAAATCTCTTCCCCGGGCAAAGGGGAGAGATGAGAGCCTGACAGGAGGGGTAGAGCCCCCCCAGCGCCTTAGGAGCCATCTGCAGGGCGCGAAGGGAGAGCTCCCCATGCAGCCTGTCTCCAGCTCCGAAGATCTGGAAACCTCTGCCTTTTGCAGAGCTAGATGGAGTGACCAGCCGCTGCTTCAAAAATGGGATTTATAACTACATTTAAACTATAGAAGCAGACAGAGAGAAACAGGCGTGAGATGGGCAAGTACTGAAACCTCTTTTTTTCCTTTTTTTTTCAACTCCTGGGTAAGCTTTCACTTCGGCAAGGGAACAAAGGAAACAGAGTAACAATATGGCGATTGAGAAGTGAAAGTGACTTTCGTTTCCCCAGAGCAACATCATTTTCTGTCCACACCTTCCTCCTCTTGCAAATCATCTTTGCTTCTATCCTGTACATTGCCATTTGTTCTCTAAACTTCTCACTGCTCACTGGATGCAGTACTCTAGGTGTAGCCTTAGTTAGACCACACCTAGAGTACTGCATCCAGTTTTGGTCACCACACTACAAAAAGACATTGAAACTCTAGAGAAAGTGCAGAGGAGAGCAACCAGAATGATTAGGGGACTGGAAACTATAACATGCGAAGAGCGGTTGCAGGAACTGGGCATGGCCAGTCTAGCGAAGAGAAGGACCAGGGGAGACATGATAGCAGTATTCCAATATTTAGGGGCTGCCACAGAGAGGAGGGGGTCAGGCTGTTTTCCAAGGCACCAGAAGGCCAGACAAGGAATAATGGATGGATGCTGACCAAGGAGAGATTCAACCTGGAAATAAGGAGGAACTTTCTGATGGTGAGAGTGATCAACCAGTGGAACAGCTTGCCTGCAGAGGTTGTGAGAGCTCCAACACTTGAAACTTTCAAAGAGAGAATGGAAGACAAAGAAGAAAGAATCGCCGCCCTGAGTCCTTCGGGAGTTGGGCGGCATATAAGAATAACAAAATAAATAAATAAATAAAATAAATGGACTGCCATTTATCCGAAATGGTGTAGGGACTCCTGCTTGAGCGGGGGGTTGGACTAGATGACCTACAAGGTCCCTTCCAACTCTAATAATCTGTAACTCTGCTCCGTTCTTGAAGATCTTATCATATTCATATTTGATGAAGAAGGAGAAATCCAACTTTCAAACTCAAAAAGGGTAAAGGAACTGGGATGGGCTTGCCCATCTAGAAATAGGCAGAGACCACCCAAGCCCAAGAAAAACAAACTTTGATCAGGAACAGCAAGGCTTCCTTTGTTCTCTGGTGAGCTTTTAAAAGGGAAAGTTGCCACTCCACTCGACTTTCTTCTTTGTCTTCCATTATGCAAGGCAGAAGGAACTCTTTTCTCAGACTAACACCATCCAGATAGAAAAAGATTCTAATACTGAGAAGGGTTGACAAATCAAAAGAAAATAGCCTTAGGCTTATAGGGGAAAGTAAATTCTCTTGATTTATTTTATAGAGGGATCTAAACCAGCATTTTTCAAACTTACCTTAAAGTAACCAAGATATTTGGATTTCAACTCCCAGAATTGCCCAGCCAGCAGGAACTAAACACTGATTTAAACAGGGTTTTGTGTATCCTGAGTCCTATTCGTTCTCCTATGAATGTGACTATGCATTTCTGTCTGAAAGAATAGCCCCTGAATTAAACCTGCAGGAGTGATATTTTCTTTTTGTCATTCTGTTTAACTCTTGCTTAGCTTCTTAATATTAATTTTCATAACAAAAGACATTTATCTTCTCCAAAGAGTACTCAATCAGTCTCTCATTCTGCCAGGAAATTTTGCTTATTATATGTGGTGCTGCTTTGATAAGCTATAAAACTGGATAAGGTTAAGAAGGAGGTTTCTTCATTTTCTTCCTCCAGATATGTGTTTGTTAGATTTCTATCTTGCCTTTGATTCAGGTGCTAACCACTACACCACCACAGCTCTATTATATATTATAGTAGGTTGAGAGACAGTCACTAGCCCAGTGATGGCGAACCTATGGCACGCGTGCCACAGGTGGCACACAGAGCCATATCGGAGGACACGCGAGGTGTTGCCCTATTTCAGCTCCACGGGCAAACCGGAATTTTTGAAAAACACACTTCCGGTTTGCCATTGGGCTGTTTTTCGCACTCCGGAGGGTTCAGGGAAGCTTCCTGAAGCCCCAGAATGCGAAAAACGGCAAAACGGGCAAACCAGAAGTTCGGAAAACACACTTCTGGTTTGCCATTGGGCTGTTTTTTGCACTCCGGAGAGTTTAGGGAAGCTTCCTGAAGCCCCGGAATGTGAAAAACAGCCAAATGGGCAAAACGGAAGTTCGGAAAACGCACTTCCAGTTTGCCTGTTTTGATGTTTTTCACCGTCCCAGGCTTCAGTAAGGCCTTTGCACGGAAGTGGGGTGTGTGCGCATACGCAGGGGGCAGCATGGGGGGTTGTGCGCATGCATGGGGGGAGCAAATGGGTGTGGGTATGTGTGTGCGTGCGCTAGCATGCATGCACACACCCTTTTGGCACGCGAAGCAAAAAAGGTTTGCCATCACTGCACTAGCCTGTCTGGCTTTGTACGTAAGGCAGGACTAGGACTCAGGGTCTCCTGGTTTTAGCCTGATGCTTGATCCACTACACCAAACTGTCTCTCACTATCATTATATAAAGTGTACAAAAACAAAAAGTACAAAAACATATAGCTCTTTTACACAGCTATGTTCATATTCATTCCTTGCCACAAGCCACATTGCCTATTATTTTTCTACTAGCATTTACACATTTCCATTCTCTATCTTAGTAAAACTATATTTTTAAAATACCTTTTAAAAACTGGTTTTAATTGTATATATCTTTTCTCCATTCTCTGTCATTGCATCATATATAAACAAAACAGTGCATGTTTATTATTTGAAAAGAGAGATATTATACTTTGATTTTGACCTCAGAAAATACTTGATCCCTGTACACTGCTTTATAAGTAGGACATTAAGACACATGTAATAGCCTTCTCAATGAACTGCAATCAAATTCTCAATAGACTTCATCCATTCATCCAGACTGGCTATTTGTATCTTTAGAAAAAACTTCTTCTGACTGAACTTAGTAGACTTTCTGAGAGTTGATATGTTTCTGATTTATCCAGTGGGGGTTTTATTGGGCCTCCAATTCTTTCCTAAAACCTAATCTTGACAGAACCAGAACAACTTGGCTACAGAGGCATACAAAAAAAGTTGGAGTCATTCTACAACCTTGCACAATATCCTATTTACTCAAAGACCACTTCAATTTCATCCTTGGAGATTGTGTCAGTGACCACAGTCAACCTCATACGTCATGTCTCAGCCTTCCAGAATTAGAAGAGTGTGAAAAGAACCCTCCTGAATCAGACCAATTTCTTATTGAGCTTTCTGTGATATATAATAACTAACCAAAGCATATGGAAAACACATTTGTTATGTGTTATGTGTGGAAAACACATTTGTTATGTGTGGTCATAATGAAAGGCTTACCATATTTTTCGGAGTATAAGATGCACTTGTTTCCCTTCTAAAAGAGGTTGAAAATTTGGGTGCGTCTTATACTCCAAATGTAGCCCGCCTACCCGCCGGACCCTACCCTTCAGCCTCCTCGTGTCCTCTTCTTGGCTGCAGAGATTGCCACCAACAACAGCTTGTGTTTTTGGGCTCTGTGCATTGCGTTTTCAGCCTCCAAACGTTCAACGTGTGGTGCCCAAAATGGCTACCCAGAACAGCTGCTGCCTTCTCTTACCCCTTCTGCGCTTTGCCTGCTTTAGTCACTGGAGCTCCCTTCAATGATCAGCTGTGCTTTTGAAGCTATTTTTCAGCCCCAGCATGAGCTAAGCGATCTTCCATGCTTTGCCTGCTTTTCTAATTGCTGCTCCCTCCGACGATCAGCTATGCTTTAGAAGCACAGCCCCAACCATTCCCAACCTCAAAACCAGCGAGCGAACTAATGTGCTGAAGCTGACCAGGCTAAGGACTAGCCAGATTAATACCTGGTAGGCAGAATTCCACCCCCCATATTTTCCTCCCCAAAAACTAAGATGCGTCTTATACTACGGTGCATCTTATACTCCGAAAAATACGGTAATTGCTAACGGTGTATGAAATCATTCATCCAAAATTAGTTTTGTTCTCCACTTGCAAGTCAAATCTCAAAAGTTGTCATGAAGCTACCTGCAAGAGCAGCACAATGCTGCAGAACAAGGTTGTGCAGGAGTTGTTTGATGAACACAATACAGCTGTAATTTTTTTTTCAGACAGATGCAGAAAGTTTTATATATATATATATATATATATATATATATATATATATATATATATATATATATATATAGAGAGAGAGAGAGAGAGAGAGAGAGAGAGAGAGAGAGAGAGAGAGAGAGAGAGAGAGAGAGAGAGAGAGAGAGAGATACACACACACACACACATACTGTATATAATGGATAACAGAGAGATGTAAAGCTCACATGAAAAGTCCAATAAAGCACTTCTAATTTTTCCCCCCAAGTAAGTGCAGCCCTGGAAAGTCGGAGATTTTAAGACGTGTGCGTTAAGTGATGTGCAATAGGAAGTGTAAAGTTTTGGAGGAATTGCACTAATCTTTTGCAGACTTCTCGGTTCTTTGTTTTCAATGCCACACGTGGATCACTCTTTTCCACAGTTTCTTCCATACAGTCTGATTTATTTTTGTTTTTTTTCCCCCCCCTTAAAAGTGAAGGTCACTTCCAAGAAAAGCTTGTAATGCTTCTTTTATATCTTCTAGTAAAAGCTGCAATAGACACTGTTCAGGAAAGGATGAGGATTCCATTGTTTATAACACTGTCCTTTTTGGCTCCCGTTTTCTGTCTCGAATTGCACGGTTTGTAATGATAAATGAGAGCTGCTAGAGAATGCTGATGTCTGAGACATTGCGATAGGTGATGCAGTGGCCTCGTGTTACCTTACAGTGCTCTTTGCTGCAGCCTCTGAGCAGGCAGCCTTAGTTACTCTTTTTACCTTTGCCTTTGTTAATCGATTCCATTAAAGTGGGAGGACCAAACAGCAAAGACTGTTAAGCCGATAGTGGGAACGATGACAAGGGTAATGATGAATGGTGTGATACATAAATTTCATTTGATCCTCTGCCAGGATCAAATGTGGTCTCAGATTAATTCTGATGCATCCACGTCTTTTACTTCTGAGCAGTATGAATCATTTATAGAGCATTTTGAATGTTCAGATTTCCTATCTCGCTCATTCTCACAAGAGGCATAACAACAGTGGTTAGATCATTTCCCCCTCCGGTTGGGAAAAATGGGGAATAATGGATAACCGTCAAGGCTGCATGCAGCTCTGAAAATTTTGCAACTTTAAATAGTGGGATTACTTTAAAATAACTAGGTTTTTTCCCCATATTTTTATATTATTCCTAGTAAAAAAAATACCAATTTCTGTGTTTACATTATCGCTTCAATCCTTTTAATGAGGCTGAGTTCCTCTGAAATCATTGAAGCAACAAAATCTAGGAGTGTTTCATAAAAGCTTTCCTATAGATTAGGGGCTAGCAATCTTATCTTTAAGATATTGGGAAACTGCCAGTTGGAAGGAGGTGTCAAGCAGGGATCCAGCTTGGAATCATTATGCAATCACAAACAACATAAGCTTGACACCCCCCAAGATCCATGAAGTCTTATCTGGTCATTCCCAGAGGAAGGCAAGCAGTCGGGGGAGATTCTTTCGCAACTCTGTTAGAAAACAATACAGTTGTTTAGCTATTAATATGTGATTCTGGGTGCTTGTTCCTGACAATTGATGAACCACAACACCAAGCAGCTTAAGATAGCAGAGCTAGTACCGAGAGGTTTTGGGAGTCATAGTTCAAGTTAAATAGCTTCAACTTGCCTAACCGGATTAGTACTCCAGCTTGATTTTCTCATGTGAAATTGGGCCCCAGCAAAGCATTCGAACAGCTCTGAGTAGAATGAAGTCCAGTATTTACAGGGGGAAAAAATTTCTCTCTTCTAATAAAGAAAAGGGAAATGTTTCTTAGAAATGGGCAAGAAAAGTCCTTCCCTTCCATTCATCTTCAGTAAGTCATCTTAGGAAGTATTGGTGCAATATGGATGTTATATGAACTTATGTATATGAGATCGTGGCTACATGTTAGCGATACATGCTTAATTCTTGGCATGAATAGCCTACAGTTTCAGTCTACAGCTAATATAGCTCTCCAAGGGTAGTAGGAGTTGAGAAAGGTTCCTTCTTGGAACTTAGAAAGTTCAGCTGGTCTTAGTTGACAGTAGTGAGAGGAATGGAAGAAAGACCTATCTCCCCATGGAACAACTTTAGCCAAATTTTCATTAGGGCTATCAACTCTTAGTTTGCAAAAAAAAAAAAAAATCGAATGAGAAAAGAAGTAGAGAAAATGGTAACCTCTATCGGTCATCAGGATTTTTGCAGCCCAAATGTGATAGAACTGAGAGAGAGGATGCAAATGAAACAATTGTCAGCCATCTATGCTGAAGTGACAAATGAAAAGCAATGTGTTATGATTGAATCCAGTTTCAGTCTAAAATTTCAGAATATAGTGAATTAAGCTTTCAGGACTGTCTGTGAGATGCCCACATGACAGGCTTTAGAGAAGAAAAAAATTGATTTCTGGTGACTTTCTTGCCGCCATTTTAAAACTAAAATAAGTTAGTTAGCCACCTTGCTTTTAATTTATTTATCTAATCTGTATAGATAAGATATAGACACTAAAAGCAACTCTGGCAATATACAACAGATCTATGTTTTGGCCAATAATATTCTCTTCTTCATTTTCCTTTAAAAAAATATGCATGGGAATTCTCCAGCCAAAGTGTGAAATTTCTTCATTCTCCATACAAAAATCACTGCTGAGGTAAAATAAAAGTGCCTGACCTACTTACATTGCAGCCTGAAGTTTTACTGCTCTGTCGTCTGCATCTTGTAACTCGGCAGTGCCTATAATGGATAGTTTGTGCACGGTAAATGTAAGTAAACAGAGTGACATCTCATTTGCTGTTTGTGCACTCCAGTGAAGCTGCGTTGTAAAAGCACTCTCTGGATTCAGCCAATTGTGCTCTGCAATGCAAACATCAGGGAGTGGAATATGCTCAAGGCAATACATATGGTGAGCCAAGGCAATACATCTGGTGAGCCACCAGATTACAAAGTAGAGGTTCAAACAGTGATCTACCTGACTCTCTCTGTATGTGAATGTGTGCATGTGTGTGTGTGTGTGTGTGTGTGTGTGTGTGTGTGTGTGTGTGTGTGTGTTTGTGTGTGTGTATTTCTGTGAATATTTGTAGTAGTATGTTGACAGTTCAGGTGGGTCATGAACAGACAGGAGAGCAAATGTAATTAAGTAATCGATTATAACCAGACTAGATGTAACAGTCATTAAAAGTAATGAGTCAAACATTGAGTCCTGGAGATTGTGTGTGTGTGTGTGTGTGTGTGTGTGTGTGTGTGTGTGTGTGTGTGTGTGTGTTTGATTGTTTACTCCTTGGCTATTGTTTGTCAATATACAGTACTTAGACTGCAATGACAAAACATACAGAAATATAGGTCCCTGTTATACCAGTGACAGTGGGTCTACCAGAGGTGGGTTCCTCCCGGTTCAGACCAGTTCGCCCATACTGGTAGCAAACTGCTGGTGATGTCACGATGACGTCACGGACTCGGATCGTCGGTGGCGGTCCATAGGCACTGCCATTTTTTTTCAGATTTTTTTTTGAATTTTTTTTTGTTTTGGAATTTTTTTCCGGCTTTTTTTCTTCTTCTGTGCATGCACAGAAGTTGAGTTTCTGGCACTGCGCAAGCATCGCCATCTTGTTTTCGGCTTTTTTTTAATTTTTTCAGATTTTTTTGCACTGCGCATGTGGTCATGCGGCGCAGAAGGAAGCGAACTGGCAGCGAGGTAAGTTAGAACCCACCCCTGTCTACTGACAGGGCTTGGAAGAGATGCTCTTTGTAGGATAGATAGCCTTGAACAAGCACTTGGGTCTTTTATGTCTCAAGTGGTCTTTATAAATCCTGGCTCAAGGTATAGAAACAAGTAAAGCTACTGAGTATCATGGAAACTTATCTATTGGACCAGTAGTGTCCAGTAGTAGGTTGACTCAGCCTTCCATCCTTCCGAGGTGGGTAAAATGAGGACCCAGATTGTTGGGGGCAATATGCTGAACTCTGTAAACCGCTTAGAGAGTGCTGCAAAGCACTATGAAGCGGTATATAAGTAAAGTGCTATTGCTATAGTGGGTTCTGAATTAGTTTGCTACCGGTTCGCGCACGTGCAACGCTTCTGCACATGCGCAGAAGTGTTCGGGCACGTGGGCAGAGCCTCCTGCTGCTGCCACTACCGGTTCTAAGAACCGATCCAAACCGGGAGCAACCGACCGCTGTATCAGACAATTAATTCAGAGCTGTCCTATGACCTTGGAACAGCTCCTTTCCCAAGAGAAAAATGCCTTGTTTGCTATATGTAAATTGCCATGCTCAGGCTCCCCAACTTAACATGTTATTTATTCTATAGAGAATCTACAAAACATATTCAGGTAAAACAACAGAATATCATTCACTCACCTATAGCTTCTATCTTTTTTGCCCCCTTCCATCAGTTGTGTCTGATTCTCGGTGATTACCTGGACAAGTTCCTGCAGTTTGCTTGGTGAGATTTTTCCAAAGTGGTTGCTATTGCCTGAGAGAAAGTGATTGAGCTCATGCAGATGACTTTGTACCTAAGGCAGAAATAGAAGTCTTGATCTTCCAGTTTCTAGCCTGAAGCCTTAATCACTGTACCAAACTGGCTCTCAATAACTTCCGGTGTATGAGTAAATTACTCATACACTGCATCAGTGATGTATAATCCATCCTGGATAATAGTTTTGGTGATAAGCTTATGTTTGCTTAAAACAACCACCCAGCATGAACCAGTTGTGAAACAGAAACAATAGACCAAGGGTGTCAAACTTGTGGTCCACAGGCCACATGTGTCACAAACTGTCCATGCCCACCCCAGGTTTAGCGAAGGGGGAACAAGTCACAATATGTCAGGTGACAACAATGTGACGCCGCGAGTTTGACACCCCTGCAATAGACCATACTATAATGATACTAACACAGGGATCTAACCCTTAAATAGGTCCAGGTACTAATTATAGTTTCAGATTTACTCCAGCAATATTATCATAGCATTTAATAATATCATAACATCTGAACATGCACACGTTCATTCTCTAATCTGGCATCTGCCATCATCTATCAGCAGAGTATACTTTACAAACTAGCAAGTCTTTGTGCGAAAGACTAAATGGATAGGAAACTAACTTCCAGAAATGGCAAAACTGAAATATGGGTAGGGCCACATTTCAGGTCTGCCACTGATCTCAGCATAACAATCAATTAAACAAGGAATTACAGATATCAGTTCCAGTGCAAAACAGTAGTGTTAAAATCATTAAAGGACTGAACACTACTTTTCATGGATTAAACAAAGAGTTCTTGAAAGTCACTATATAATATTAACTTGTTCAATGGAAATCTACGTCACACCAAACTACGGCTTCTTGAATAGCCATTTTAATTCATTTTCACTATCTCCACCTCTTCCACTGTCTCTATGCCCCCATGCTTCCCTCCTTTCCAACAACTGCGATGTGTATATATTTCATGCTTTCCCCCCGCAGTTCATGGGAAGAAAAACCCTTTTGGCAGTGAACTATCAATTATACCGTTTGATACCATGAATAAATGCTTCAGAGATCAGAGGCCTGCGAGTCTTCCTAGGAAAAGAAAGTGGAGAAATGAGTAAGAAGTGTAACACTTCCCATTTTGCCAGGATTGTCACGAGGCAACGTATTTGAGGCATATTTGAGTTATGAAATAATTCCTGTGGGAAGAAAGAATCTCCTAGGCCCAGTTCTGTCTCATTTTCATTATTATTTTGATATGATGGGGTTCTCTGCTGCCCCTCTCCTCCAAGAAATCCTGTGAAATCCATTCATTTTCTAGGTATATGACAAAGTATATCCTATATTTCTAAATTTGATGCCTTTACTAGCTGATAGACATAAAATGTGAAGAAGATACCACAATTATGAAGAGTTTTCAATCCTAAGAAAGCAGGAGAAGAATATTGGTGAAAGTCATGTTTTGCATGATAAATGCTCATTATTATTATGGGCCACCATTCAAAGATTTAGGTTGCAAGATTTAACAAGAGCTCTCCTTTAAAAACTACAGAGCCACACCCATACACGATTGAAATAGAACATAGAATTACAGGGTTAGACGGAACCCACAACTTCTGGAGGAAAGCCATTCTACTGAAGTCACGATATGTCATGTGACGAAGCCATGACAATGCGAGTTTGACACCTTGTTCTAGAGTCTCAACATTTTTGTGTGTGTTGTGGTGACCAGAACTAGACCCAGTATTCTAAATGTGATCTCACTAATGCAGCGTAAAGCAGCACTATCACTTCTCTTGATCTTAATATTAGCTCTCTGGTGATGCAGTCTAGAACTGCACTGGCTTTTTTGGTAGCTGCAGAACACTGCAGGCTCCTATTAATAATACCTAGTGGTAATTCACTAGGGCTCCAAGATCCTTTTCACAGTTACTACTGTTAAACCAGGTACCACCTATTCTATAATTGTGCATGTGGTTTTTTTCCTGCTTATGTGTAGGACCTTACTTTTTTAACCACTGAATTGTATTCTGTTAGAAAGGATGCAGTGTTCAAATCTGCCAAGATCCTTTGAATCTTCAGTTTATTTCCCACAGTGTTAGCTTGGTGTCATCTGAAAATTTGATGAGTTCTCCTCCTAACCCAGTGGTTCCCAACCTTTTTTTTGGCCATGCCCCACCTAAGCATCTCTAAAATCCTGATTTCCCCCCCCCTTTGACATATAATTCTTACTATTCAAAAAGTGAACTCCTACTCACCCGGAGGAAGCCTAAAAGGCCATTAACTTGGTTTAAACAAGGTTCCAATTGCCCCCATTAAAAATCAAATTGCCCCCCCCCCCGTGGGGCATGGGCCCCATGTTTGGAACCACTCTTCTAACCCTTCATCTAGATCATTCATGAAATTGTTGAAGAGTCCCTCGGGAGTAGGGCGGCATATAAGAACCAATAAATAAATAAATAAATAAATAAATTACTGGGATGAAGGAGAAGAGCAGACAGAGCTGTGGGGCAGAGTTAAACACATCAGCTTAGAGTCATTATGTTGCCATAAATAGTCAAAGGCCAAACCCTCTTGAATCCTGTTGATCTTTATCTGGTGCCAATTTAGTGTTGAACTTTAGTAGACTAGATTCTTCTGTATAAGCTTGAATAAATCTTCTATGCTGCAATCTAATGGAGGGTCCTGACTTTTTGTGTCTGCCATGGACCTTTGACAGAACCTTGAGGTACCCTACTGCATGCTACTCTCCATGCAGATGTAGTTCCATTAAGGACTACATGCTGAGGGCATTTGGTCAGCCAATTGCAAATACATCTGGTGGTGGTATGTCTATTCCATATTGTTCTTTCTTTTCAAGAAGTAGGCTGTGGTCCACTTTGTAAAATGCTTTATTGAAGTCTAAGTAAATTATCTCCATTGCATTTCTCTGATTCACTAATTTTGTCACTTGGTCAAAAAATGGCAATAAGATTTGTCTGGCATGATCTATTTTTAACAAATCCTTGTTGGCTTCAAGTAATAGCCTTGCTCATTTCTAGTTGCTCACAAATCCACTGCTTGATAATTTTTTCCAGGAATTTTTTCCACCCCGTCTCAATTCAGGGAGGCAGCCGATGTAATGTGCCGATGCCTGGATGATGTCAGGATCTGGATGGGGAGGAACAGGCTCAAGTTTAACCCCGACAAGACTGAGTGGCTCTGGATATTGCCTCCTAAGGACTATTCCGAATGTCCCTCCTTGGTTCTTGGGGGAGAAAAATTAACTCCCTCGGAACGGGTCCACAATTTGGGAGTTCTCCTAGATCCACAGCTAAAATTAGATCAACATCTCACAGCTGTGGCTAGGGGAGCCTTTGCACAGGTTCGCCTGGTGCACCAATTGCGACCATACTTGGAGAAGGAGGCTCTACTCACGGTCACTCATGCCCTTGTCACCTCTAGATTGGACTACTGTAATGCGCTCTACATGGGGCTACCCTTGAAGATTATTCGGAAACTTCAACTGGTGCAAAATGTGGCTGCGCGTGCTGTGGTGGGTGTCTCAAGATACACCCACGTAACACCCATACTCCGCCAGCTGCATTGGTTGCCTATTGGTCTCCGGGTGCAATTCAAGGTGTTGCTCATCATCTTTAAAGCCCTACATGGCTTGGGACCAGGTTACCTCCGGGATCGCATCCTACCTCATACTTCCCTTCGACCGGTTAGGTCCCACAGAGTGGGTCTCCTCCAGGTCCCGTCAACCAAACAATGCCGGCTGGCGGGGCCTAGGGGGAGGGCCTTCTCAGTGGGGGGCCCTGTTCTCTGGAATCAACTACCCCCAGAGATACGAATTGTCCCCACCTTGCTGGCCTTCTGAAAAGCCATTAAGACATGGCTCTTCCTGCAGGCAGGGTGATTTTGAGACAACTTTACATCTGGAGTCTCCCCCATGTATGCATGGTGTTGTATGTCTTTCTTTTAACTTTTTTAAATTGTTTTTAATGATTTTACTGTTTGGTGTTCTTTAAAATGCTGTACGCCGCCCTGAGTCCTTAGGGAGTAGGGCGGCATAGAGGAATAAATAAATAAATAAATAAATAAATAAATAAATAAATAAATAAATAAATAAATAAACAAACAAACAAACAAACAAACAAACAAACAAACAAACAAACAAACAAACAAATAAATAAATAAATAAATAAATAAATAAATAAATAAATAAATAAATAAATAAATAAATAAATAAATTTCAGGTGTTGATGTCAAGATGATTGGTCTGTATTTCCCTGGATCCACTTTTTTCCTTGTTTGAAGATTGGAACCAAATCAGTTGTTTGCCAGTTCTCTGTAGTTCCCTCATACTCCAGGAGCTCTGAAAGATTTTGTTCAGTGGTTCCAACATCACATCTGCCAGCAGCTCCTTCAGAATCCTGGGGTGTGTAAACCATCTGGTCCCGGCGATTTGAACTTATATAGAGCGGTTAGGTATTTTCGTACCATTTTCTTCCCTCTTTCGACTTGCATTCCTTATTCTGTCTCCTACAGTGCTACTTTTGATAGGTTGGACTGTTTTTTTCCCCCTTTTGCAAGAAGGCAGATACAAAGAATGAATTTAGCAATTCTCCATAGTGGGCGGAGCTAACCTCCAAGAATGGGATGATCCAATCCATCAGCCAATGAGGACTGAGTCAGACTCTATAAAAGCTGTAACCCCGAAGGGCACCCCCTCTTTCGACTCAGTCCTTAGTCGAGGACTAGTGTTCCTAACCTAGCAGGTTAAATCACCTTTTATTCTTCTATTCTACTATCTTCATCTTCAACCAGTAAGATTCATCACCAACTGACAACTGCGGCTGGTGGCTTCTGTTCACCTCTGGTGAAATCCACCACCAATTACCTGAGGACAGTTAAAGCGGCCTGGCCATCCAACTTCAGGATATAAGTCACAGAAGCTGTCCGCTTGAGTGACCATCGGCCAGGGCGGCTTTGCCGCTGACCGCTACAAGGGGTAAGCTGATTCTTCAAACAACCTGAATCCGACTGTAATTGCCCCTTTAAATCAGCTCCTGCGCTTCTGCGCCCAAAAAGAGCTATTAACTTCCTCAAACTGCCTCTCTCTTCATTGTGCTGACATAGCCTGTGTGGATCGGTAAGCCGCTCCTTCAGAAATTACCATTAACGCCTGTTTTTCAAATTGGAAGTTGACAGCGGCCCGACAAACAGCTGAGAGAGAAAAAGCCTTCTGGGCATGCCCAGAACTCATCCTACAGCTTTACTTTGCCGTTTCTGAGACCAGGAAGCAAGTGCGCAGCCGCAGAGCTCATCTAAGAGCTTTACAGTCAAACCGGCAATTAACGGCTTTCTCACCCTCGCGCTTCTCAGCTGCTGCTCGGGGCGAAGAGAGGGAATCCCCTGACGTCATCAGGGATTACCCACAGACGTTAGGAGCCGTTTCGCTCCTCCTGGCTGCTTTCGGCGTTTGAGAGCTGCTGAAATATTGGACAGCTCCACAGCTGACGGAGCTTCATACTGAGCCTCAGAAGCACTCAGCAACGAGGGGATTTCTGCAAAAGTGTTCTAACTTAAGCTTCCTTTTCTTTTAAAATTAGCTGGCTGTTGGCACCGCCCTCTGCGTGAGCCCACCAGCTACAAACAACACCAAATTTCAAATGGCTGATAAAGGGGCCAAGCAGAAGCCCAAGGCAACCAAGGAGAAGCAACCTGATACAAAGACCAGGCTCAACTCTGCTTCTCACAGGGATCGCTCTCCCCTTCGTCATTCTCAACAGAAGGATGGGGGACATCGGGATAAAGTCCCTGAGAAGGTCAAGAAGCCACCTTCAACCTCCTCCGGTCCAAAAGAAGGGAGCGATAATTTATCTTCACGTTCCAGACAATCATCAGGGGCTCTATCTTTGGATAACCCCAACCTTTGTCTGGGTGACAATGACATCTGGGAGGAACCTCGCATTTCGCAAATTCCTTCACCTGTTACCCAACAAGTCACACCATCTGCCATTTTTCAGAACCCTGAGGTTCAGGCTCTCATCCAGGCTGCCATTAAGGAAGGCATCGCTGCAGGCCTTCAACAAACTTCGGCCACTAGGCATTCAACTACAGAACAGCCTTTACCACAAACACCATTGCGTCGAACCACGATGGTCACTGAATGGGACCAGCTCCCCAAAACCGATGCCACCACGCTCCAGGATTCTCCTAAATCCTTGCGTGACGCAGATGACCAGGGACAAGATTTGGACTTATCATCCGATGAAGACCTTGCCCCTGAACCTGTCACGACTACTGGCCTCTTCAATCCGGCCTTATTTAAGTCGCTTCTCCATAAAGCAAGAGCAGCAGCAAAGATGCCTCCAGTGGAGTCCAAATCATCTGGAGAGGAACCAGCTGATCCTCTTTTTGAGGAAACAACCTCTCAAGAGGAGGTTATACCAACTCCAAAACTGTTCATCGAAGCAGTCACCAAACAATGGCTGACTCCTATTACAGGAGCCGCTCCATCTTCTTTAGACAAAAAATACTATAACGTGGCTCAGGGCCTGGCACAACATCTGCCTGTTCCACCAGTGGATGAGCCCATCAAGGCTCTCTACTCAGCCAATCCTTTACCAGGAGATGGCGAGGAACTACTTCGTCCGGAGGAACGCCGAGCGGAGCAGGCGATCTTACGGGCTCATCAATCAGCTGCCTGGGCGGTAAGAGCTTCGGCCACAGCATCATTTTTTTGCCGGACCTCTATTCGCTGACTAAAAGCCCTTCAAGAACAATCGTCTGAAGTGCGTATGCGCCAGGACATAAACAAACTATTGGCTGTGGCACAGTTTACATCTGATGCCACACTACAAAGTGCACGCTTCGCGGCAAGATCCATGGGAGCATCCATTGTAGCACGCCGCATGCACTGGCTCCGTGGCTGGCAGTCCGATGCTCGACATAAATGGAGGCTGGCCACTTCCCCAGTTCAGGGTCAGTCCCTTTTTGGGGGGGCCTTGGACTCGTACTTGATCGAGTCCAAGGATAAACGTAAGGTACTTCCAAATTGCACACTCAGAGGTCCTTCCAAAATACCTACTCCTCCTCCGCCTCCTCCACCCAGACGTCCATATAGGGCTCCTAGGTATAGGGGCAGATATCAGGCGGGTGGACGACAAACTCCAGTACAGGATAGACCTAGGGCGGAACCTCCGGCCAAGCGCCCTTTTCGGGGTGCAGGCGGACGCTCCTACCGCCGCAACAAATAGATCCTGAGGTCCTTCCCATTGGGGGTCGCCTGCAGTTTTTTGCTGGGCGATGGGAAGAGACTACTTCCGATAGTTGGGTACTAGAGACCATTTCATCAGGACTCGCACTCGACCTTCTTTCCACCCCACCGGGATTTTTTATGAGGTGCCCCCAGTCCTCGGATTCCCAAAAGCGAGCTCTAATGCTAGCCGCTATCCAGCATCTGTTGGATATCCATGCTATCCAACGGGTTCCGGAGGACCAGCGGGGACAAGGATTCTATTCCAATTTGTTCCTTGTCAAGAAATCCTCGGGGGGATGGAGAGCAGTCTTGGACCTCAAGCGACTGAACAAATACGTTGCCTATAAGAGGTTCAAGATGCACACGCTACATTCCATATTGGCGTGTGTAAGGAAGGGCGATTTCATGACTTCCATTGATTTGACAGAAGCCTATCTACACGTACCAATTCGGCCTTCCCACCAAAAGTATCTTCGATTCTGTTACATGTCTGATCATTATCAGTATTCGGCACTGCCATTCGGTCTGTCCTCCGCCCCGCGGGTTTTCACGAAAATCCTAGCTGCCCTAGCGGCAAGCGTGCGGTCTATTCCAATTCGCCTACACTGTTATTTAGATGACATTTTGATTTTATCGTCCACAGTCTCACAAGCGGAGAATGGCCTTCAGTTAACTATGCAGTGCTTAGAAGAGCATGGCTTCTCCTTAAATATAGAAAAGAGCCAGCTCAATCCCACTACCCGAATTACTCATCTTGGGGCTATCGTGGATACCCTGGAGTGCAGGGTGTTTCTTTCCCAGGAAAGACAGGACAATCTGATCACTATGGTCCAGCAGGTTCTCTGTCTCAGAAGAGCGCCATTGAAGCAGCTCTCATCTCTATTGGGAAAGATGATTTCGGCCATCCATATTACTCCCTGGGCACAACTGCACTCCAGGGATCTTCAATGGCTATTGTTACCATACCAAAGGGCAGGTAAGAGTAATTCATCAGCAAAAATCAGCATTCCATCCTCTGTCCGTCGATCCCTCCAGTGGTGGCGCTCCAAGGCGATATCCGAAGGCTCCAGCTTCTTCGAACCCAACCGGGTGATGGTGACAACAGACGCCAGTCTGCAGGGATGGGGTGCTCATGTACAATCTCAAGTAGCCCAAGGAACGTGGTCTCATTCAGAGACACTGTTAAATATCAACATTCTGGAACTCAGAGCAGCATTTCTTGCTCTGCAGCAATTTCACAATGTCCTTCACAACCGGCATGTTCTACTAATGACCGACAACGTCACCACCAAAGCGCATGTCAACCGCCAGGGTGGGACGGTTTCCAAAGGTCTCATGTCAGAAGCCAAGGCTCTAGGGCTTTGGGCGGAGCGCAACTTGCTCTCGATTCGAGCGGAACACATATCGGGAGTCAAAAATATAACAGCGGACTGGCTCAGTCGCAATGCAGTGGACTCGGCGGAGTGGAGTCTGCACCAGGACATTTTTCAAGAATTCGGTCTTGTGATTCGGTGATTCACAAGTGATTCGGTCTTCCGGTGATCGACCTTTTTGCAACTCCACTCAACGCCAAACTACCGAGGTTTCTCTCACGTTACCGGTCGCAGGGTGCCGAGGACATAGATGCGCTCCGCTGCCCATGGCCGAAGGGCTTGTTATACGCCTTTCCTCCTCTGGCAGTGATTCCACAATTCATTCGTCGAATCATAGCCGAGGAGGCGGAGGTAATTCTACTGGCACCATATTGGCCCAGGAGAACGTGGTTTGCGGACCTCCAAGCGCTTTCGATCAGCTCGCCTTGGAGGATTCCTCCGACAGAGTATTCGCTTTCTCAGGGATCCTTGAATCACCCGGATCCGCATTGGTTCAAACTGACCGCTTGGCACTTGACCGGTGTAGCCTAAGTAAGCGGGGGGTACCAGAAACAATCATAGACACATTAATGTTGTCACGCCGATCTTCAACCAATTGCATTTACTCTGCAACATGGAAAAGGTTTTGTGCCTGGTGTTTAACAGTACAACTATGTCCAGTAGAACTAACTATAGTGGGCTTGTTACGGTTTTTGCAGGCTGGTCTAGATAAAGGGTTGGCTCCCAATACACTAAGACGCCAAATTGCGGCTTTGTCTACAGTACTTACCTGTGATAGCGCGGTTTCATTATCAGCGCATCCGCTGATTCGCCGATTTCTGAAGGCGGCTGTTAACATTTCTCCTCCGATTATACACCGCTATCCAACATGGGACCTATCACGGGTATTACTGGCATTGACCGCAGAACCATACGAGCCGTTGCGTACAGTGTCACTGAGACAACTAACTCTCAAGGTGGCATTTCTGGTAGCCATAACTTCGGCTCGCCGGATATCCGAACTCGCGGCTTTATCAGTGCGAGAGGGTTTATGTATTTTTCATCCAGATAAGGTTGTGCTCCGATTGGATCCAACCTTCATTCCAAAGGTTAACACACCTTTTCATAGGACGCAGGAGTTAGTGTTACCAGCGTTTTATGCTCAGCCTTCAACTGACTCGGAAAGGCAGTGGCACAACATAGATGTTCGGAGGGCAGTTAAGATATATAACGTACGCACGGCGTCATTCCGACGCTCCAAAGCATTATTTGTTTGTTTTCAACCAAAATCTATGGGTAAGAAGGCATCACCAGCGCTCATTGGCAGCTGGATCAGAGCCTTAATAGCAGACATTTACTCTGATCAAAATCTTCCCCCGCCTGAGGGTATAACTGCACATTCCACACGTAGTGCAGCTACCACGGCAGCGTGGTCGGTCAGTACTTCACTGGAGGAGGTTTGCAGAGCGGCAACATGGTCCTCTCCAGTGACTTTTATCCGACACTATAAGGTAGACCAATTTGCATCGGCTGACGCCGAATTTGGGCGACAGGTACTACGTAATGCCATTATACCAGAGGAACACCATGAACAGGGTTCGAACCCACCCTAGGGACTGAACTGCTTTGGCATGTCCCATTCTTGGAGGTTAGCTCCGCCCACTATGGAGAACGGGGCGTTGTTACTTACCTGAACGCCCTTTCTCGTAGGGCGGAGCTAACCTCCAAGTCCCTCCCTGTTGGGTTTCTATTTACATAACAGTTATTCTTTGAATTCATGCTGTTTTATCATTGCATGACAGTTATTATTTGATTTCCTGCTGTTGAATAAAGTTTGGTTAGGATGTTACACTATGGGTCTGACTCCGTCCTTCGTCTCAAGAGGGGGTGCCCTTCGGGGTTACAGCTTTTATAGAGTCTGACTCAGTCCTCATTGGCTGATGGATTGGATCATCCCATTCTTGGAGGTTAGCTCCGCCCTACGAGAAAGGGCGTTCAGGTAAGTAACAACGCCCCGTTCCACTTTCTCCCTGCTACCAGTCACTTCCTTACCATCTTCTCCCACTAGTGGACCATTTCCTTGGCTTTTTTTCTTGATTTTTTTTAGATATTGAAAGAAACTTTTTAAAAATTATTTCTGGCATTTGTTGCAAGTCTTAGTTCATTCTGAACCTTAGCATTCCTGATTCCATTTTGTTTTTTCAGATTTGGGTTATGTGCTGGTAATTCTGTTTTAGTTATGTGTCTCTCTTTATACTTGTTCTTTTTGTCTCCCTGTTTGTCAGAGAATTATTTATGCAACCATGCTGGTTTTATCTGGTTTTATTGGTTTAGCTTTATTTGTGTTTGTCACATTTATGCAATCTGGTGGTTTTCCAGTAAATTGGACTATTCTAAAAGTCTCCAACCAATGGCTGTTTTGAGAATGATAATCCAGTGCATTTAAAGGGCACCACCATACTTTCTTTCATTGTCTTGAAGCTCCAGCTTGTTTGTAAGAATGCTTTGGATTAACCATTGTAGACCAAAGAACTGAATTTCACAAGCATTCTGGGAAAGAATTGTAGTTCAGCAACAGAGCAAACACTTCAGTTCCTAGGTTTTCTTGATAAAGAGAAAAACAAATAGTTCTGAAATGCTAGATTGCTTCAACCTGTCCAAGTACACAATTCCAGGTTAGAAGTATCCATGATTTGACTTAGCATAAGACAGCTTCTTATATTACTTTGCATTTCCTCCTTCCCACCAGATCCTATAAAATCTATATTTTGTAGCATGTTCACACTCCTCATGAGTGTGAGGCTAATTGTCCAGGCTGTGGTGGGCTATGAGGAAATGCCAGGCGACATAAGCTAGATGCCAGTAGCTACATTCTTTTATGTGGTACATAATAGATAGCTAGATCAGGGCTGTCAACCCCCCACTCCATGGGCCAGATGCGTCACATGCTGGCCACGCCCACGCCCGGTTTAGTGAAGGAAAAAAAATCCCAATATGTCATGTGATGATGCCGTGATGATGTGAGTTTGACACCCCTGAACTAGATGATAGCTATATAGCAAGCTAGATATAGATATAGATATAGATATAGATATAGATATAGATATAGATATAGATATAGACATAGACATAGACATAGACATAGACATAGACATAGACATAGATATAGATATAGATATAGATATAGATATAGATATAGATATAGATATAGATATAGATATAGATATTTATTTATTTGTTCAGATTTGTATGCCGCCCAACTCCCAGGGGATATAGATATAGATATAGATGGAGGGAGGGGGAGGGGGAGGGGGAGAGGGAGAGGGAGAGGGAGAGGGAGAGGGAGAGGGAGAGGGAGAGGGAGAGAGAGAGAGAGAGAGAGATGAGAGAGAGAGAGAGAGAGAGAGAGAGAGAGAGAGAGAGAGAGAGAGAGAGATGGAAGAGTGAATAGATCAAATGATTTTTTTATTTTTTTATTTATTTGTCAAACATGTATAGGATAGTAGTAGTTTGTATAAACATAAGTAAAAAGTAACAATAAAAGAGGACAATAGGACAGTAGGACAGGGATGGTAGGCACAGTGGTGCGCTTATGCACGCCCCTTGCAGACCTCTTAGGAATGGGGAGAGGTCGACTGTAGACAGTCTAAGGTTAAAGTTTTGGGGGTTTGGGGAAGAAACCACAGAGTCAGGTAGTGCATTCCAGGCATTGATCAGTCTGTTGCTGAAGTCGTATTTTCTGCAGTCGAGTTTGGAGCGCTTTACATTTAGTTTGAATCTATTACGTGCTTGTGTATTGTTGCGGTTGAAGCTGAAGTAGTCATTAACAGGAAGGACATTTTGGTATATGATTTTATGAATATAGATATAGATATAGATAGCTAATTAGAGGTAGAGACAGAGAAGATATTGAGAGTGAGAGTGAGTGAGTGAGTGAAAGAGACAGAGACAGAGAAATTCTACACTGACCATCTACCAGCATTTTGTGTGATACCCTTTCACTGTGCTGAGCCAAAGACTTTTGTACTTTGCTCACATCCAGCTTTGTATGTTTACTAGGGTAAAACTTCTAAGACGCCAAATACCAGAATCCTTCCTCTGGCCTTCCTTCTTTCAGTTGCACCAAACAACAGAGAAGAATGGTCTTGGGTTCTCCTAAGCTCCAGTCCACTAAGCATGACAAAAGGCATAACAGTTAAAATATCACCCACCTCCCCAGGACCACTGCTGCTATTCTATCATGTAAAGTCTTTGCCTTCCAGTTCATTAGGTTGGTTTAACATGGAAATTATCCTGAAAGAATATCAAGCATGCCAGAGAGGAGTTTTACCTTTCGATTATTCCTCCCTTCCCCCAAGATTGTAAAGATGATCAAAATTGAGGAGGGGGGGAGAGAGAGAGAGAGAGAGAGAGAGAGAGAGAGAGAGAGAGAGAGAGAGAGAGAGAGAGAGAGAGAGAGAGAGAGAGAGAGAGAGAGAGAGAGAGAGAGAGAGAATTATAACTTAATATCTGAGAGGTAAGTGTTAGTAATTAGTCTGAAACACTTTGATCATTAATGCATGCAATCAAATTATCATCAAGAACGTTTCACAGTCAGCCCCTCCTTCTCCTCCCCTCCACCCTTCTCTCCCTCCCCTCCTTGCCATTAAAAACAAAAAAAAAGGGTTGGCAGACTGCAGTGGTAAGTAAGTGCTTTGTTGAGAAGAAAGTTTGCAAAGGAAGATGCTGCTCCCTAGTGTCCAAAGGATTTGAAACTGACTCCAGAAACCTGTGCCAAAAGAAAGAGTTTTTGAAAGAAAAGCCAAGCCATAAACTCATGGTCCTTTACAGAATTTCATCTAATGTACCAGCTCATTTTATCTGCTCAGATGTTGATCATGTTCCCAGTGGATGTAACTCAGGTTCTCCTTCTTTGAGGTCTTCAGTGAAATTAAAAGTATGCAGTTCATTAAAGACCTGTCTTTCTATCTTCTCCCACCCACCCACCCACCCTTTAATCTTTTGGCTGGGTCTTGATCACTGACAACCAATTATCCCTATGCGATTCACCATATGTTTCTTTCTTTTCACAGCATCCTATATGCTGTGTCCTCAGGAAGAATAAGATATCCACAATATCATGCATATGGTGAAAGGAAAGAATGCTCAGAAGCCAGTTAAGTAAGTAGATATCCTTCTAAATCTCTCCCTGTATGTATTTATTTAGCTACCTGACAAAAATATCAGAGTCCTAATATCTAGCATTTTAATGGAAGGTCATAGTGCACAAAGTGATGGTCACTTTCTTTGAGTTGGGTAGCCCTATAAACCCATGCAAATGGATGGATGAACAAATGAACAAATGAACAAATGAGCAAATGAACAAATGAACAAATGAACAAATGAACAAATGAACAAATGAATGAATGAATGAATGAACGAATAAACGAATGAATGAATGAACGAATGAACGATTCAAAGGGAGGGTTACAGCATTTGGATTCATGCAACACAGTGCACTTTCTTTAAGTATGCATCACTGATGCAATGCTATGTCAGTATGTTTGTCTTGGTGGTGAGAGGAAGCAGATCAATTCTGACTTGAGTTGCCTCTATTTATTTGAAATCTTATGAGGCTACCCATGCATATATGTGTGTGTGAAATACATACACATATGCATGTATTACATACATATATAGCATACATATTACTGTACATGCCTATATACATTACATATGTGTACAAGCTAGAATGAGGAAGCAGCCTCTGGTTTGGTTATTCATAACATGAAAAGATTGAGGATAGGTAACAAAGAATGTGAAAGGAGGAAACAAAAGTCATCCAGAATATTTTGGTGTGTTATGAGCACATGAGCAGGGTTACCATAAGGCCCACAAATGCTGATAAATTCCCCAGACTCTTCCAGGAAAGGCAGTCTCAATGAATCTGCCATTTTACATTTCCTACAATGCCTTTGAGTTTCTGAAGTAGCTTTGCCTGAAGGCATTCTGGGAACACTACAGTAAAGGTCTCTTACAACCTTGGGATACACCTTGAAAATATTGCTGAAAGTATAAGAATGTTGATGCTGAGAAATCACTTTCCTTCACTTCTCTACTCACCCGTTTTACACCGACTTGGTTAGCCCCAATGTTGTGAGCTAGCTGATTTTATTTTGTCCAGTTTTAATCAAAGTTTCACCAATGTGCAAAGTTTTATTGAGCTGGATTATTACCATCATGAGTATTCGTTCTTCATTTCGTCTTGCCTCATTACTCACCTGAACCATTAAATTTAGACTACAAGTTAAGTAGATCCATGTATAACTCTTGGCACATACAAACATTATTTTGCAGTTGCCTCATTAGCAAAGCATGGTTGTCTCCCAAATTAACCCATATTCCTTTGTTTTATGGTGATAGAGCATTGGTAAGGGTTACATATGCAAAGTGTTTTCAACAACTTTTATACCACCTGGCTGAATGGACATTCACACAGTTTTGTTGAAAATGAATCCCCAGGCTGACAATGATGAGACAATCATTGTTAAGCTTAACTCCCTTTATATAACTATTATATTGATCACCTGTATTAATGTATGTTTGTACTTCTTTCCTTCATATATATATAATATATATATATATATATATATATATATATATATGTATGTATGTATGTATGTATGTATGTATGTATGTATGTATGTATGTATGTATGTATGTATGTATGTATGTATGTATGTGTATATGTAGATGTAGATATGTAGATATGTAGATCTATCTATCTATCTATCTATCTATCTATCTATCTATCTATCTATCTATCTATCTATCTATCTATCTATCTATCTATCTATCTATCTATCTATCTATCTATCTATCTATCTATGATGTATTCTTGTTTCCACAAAATGGAGAATGATAGCTCATTGTTTTGGCCACATTAACCCTTCTTGGTCTGTTTACAATCCCCTTTCCATTAATTTTTATTCTTCAGCTTCCTTCATCACTTTCCTAGCAATAATCATTTCATTCTCTCATCACTTCAAATCAGGCTCCTATCTGCCTGATTAGAAATGAATATTCCAAAACCATAAGTCCAAAACTTGCTTCAATGTTGGGAAATATCAACATTTTATAGGATTCTGTGTGGCTTTTATACCTCCTTTTAAAGGTAGAAGAAGCATCAAGTTGCCACCAAGAGATGTGTTTGTTTTGTTTTGATTTGTTTTGTCTCAATGAGAGTTAAAGTAATCCCTTACCTAGGGAAGCCATATATTCTTAATGAGCTGGAGCAATTGATCTCTTATTGCTAGTACTGCAAAAGAAAATGCCTTCAGTTTATTCTTGGTGTTCTACAGAATTGGAGTTCTACAAATATATTACTAGTTGTGAAGAATGCCCTTCTATAGAAAAAAAAATCAGGAGGGACATTCTCTCACATGTAATTCATTTTGTGACTCTAATAGATGATTTTTTAAAAATTAAAAGAAAGAAGAAGTATTCAGAAGCATAGTAGCATAAATTAAGGGGTTTTTTTTGCTGTTGAACGAGATTCTCAGATTGACATGAGAAAATCGGTCTGGAGTGGCTTCAAACATGAGGGTCAGTTCATGGTAGAGTCAGATGGATGGATGTCCTCCTTCATAGCAACTGAGCAGATTTATGTAATCAGAATTTTCCCTATTTTGATTTCTATTTTAACTCTAGTAATTTTAACTTTAGTAATTATTTCTAAATTTGCATTGATACATATAATGTTACATGTAGAATTTCAGGTATATCAGTTGAACTTCAGTTGAACTGCTTTGAAAATGGAAAGCAAAAAAGGGGGAAATGGAAGATCTTCTGATGGTTTTTATATTTCAATGAGTTGATTGATTGCCTGATTGCCTGATTTATTGATTAGTAATTAACTGTGTTTCTGTTATTCCAGGATCTGAATCAACTCTTGTTTAAGTCAGACATCAGTTTCTAGTAGCTCCAATCTGAAGAATTAGTTACATATGTAAGAGACTCAGGCAATTTGATGTGATTTTTAAAATTCTACACAGAACCATAGTTCTCCCTACTATTTCACAACTCATTTTCAGAAGTTTTTCAAATTCAAGTGATGTGGCAGTATGATATGCTAAAGAAACAAAAGCCCACATCACCAGTGAATGTAGTAATCATGGACACATAGACATGATTCTTGAGCAAAGCTTCCCGAGCTAAGAAGTCTCTCCTCTCGGTCAGCTGTGTTTATTCTTATAGTAATCTTCTTGTGCACACAATTACAATGATTGGTTTACCCCAAAGATAGCTAACTAATAACAATGCGATAATTGGTTAATATACAGACAGATCATGTCAAGCATATAGGTGAGCGCGTGATTATATTGTGCTAGTTTAACCTTTACTCTTAAATAGAAAAATAGAAAGAGCTGAGTAAGTAATCTTTACCTTAAATAGAACAGAGAGCAGACTGTTTAGTCAAGATCGGTATTCCATATCGTTGATTATAATTGACAATAACCTACAAGTGAAAGTCTTATTAGAGGCAGGAAAGACTTATTGGAAGCACAATACCTTTCTTAATTATCCTTTTTAAGAATGCCAGATCATGTTTGGAAGGATGGAATTTGCTGGGGTGGTGTTGCTGAGATGTTTTGACATTCCCTCCCCTGTCCATGTAGGGAAAATGTCTCAACTGATAATTGAATCTAATTTCAACACTATTGAGAAGAGATTGCTTAGCTCTGTGCAGGACTAAGGGGCCTTAGAGATGATTTACTCCACATTGTTTTTTTAACCGAAGGAAACAGCTTCATGAGAGAAGGTAGTCATTATTGCCCACAGATTTTATTCCCGAGTAGGTTTTGCTTCTCAAGTCTTTGCCTGAGAAGATGACAAAGTATTTATCTCATGTGGGCCTAGCATTCATAGCTTCCATTGTCTGTTACTTGCATTTGAAAGAAAACTATGATCCCATGCTTACCTTTTAAGGAGAACCTGCTTCTACCATGTTCTCTTATGATTACATTGGGAAGCTAGTATGTTGGTTAAGAGGCTGTGCTAGGGGTGGGAAGTCCAGTAAGTCTCATTTTCAAACTCATTCTAAAGAGAAATTACCTACTATTAATTAGTCTAGGAATATTTAAGTTCAGGCATGCTCATTTGTTCTCATATGATTTTCATGTATTGTTAAGTCCATGTATAGTCCAAAACAGACATAGGGATTTTATTGTAAATTGTTTTCATGTTTTATTTCTTAGATACGAGGTAAATTGCAATTTAAAAATTTTAATAATAGTAAATGTACTGTCTGTGCATACACATGTGTATATATTTTAGATTAAGAAAGATAATGGCTATAATATGGAAAGCTGTCTTCAAGAAAAATGAGACAATCCAGAATTTATGTTGTCTGCTAAAGCAGAAAACACTAGAATTATTAAAAAAAGGAGATATAGAATGATCTAAAGCAATAAGATATAATTTTATACCATGATATCAGGAAAGATCTATATTTTGATCAGATTTCTCTCACTTGACAAATGAAAATCATATGGATACCTCTTTGAAATTCACTCTATCCAGTATATCTTTCAGAAATACATTGTAAAGCCGTTTGACAGTTTCCAAAGTGAATTACAGGCTCAGAGACATTCTGCCCCTTCCATTTATATTCACAGATTTGGCTTAGAATTGATCAGGGTGCATTCTTTGGTGTTGTCTTTCTAGGCATTTGGCAGTTTTACATTGGTTGGTTTGACCCAGGGGTGAAATGCTCCCGGTTCGGGTGTGCCTGCCGGTCATCGTAGAGCCGGTAGCGATGGCAGTGCAAGGCTTCATCCACCCATCCGGATGCCACCATTTGGGTTCTTTTACCCTCTGTGCATGCACAAAGCATTCTGCACATGCGCAGAGGGTAAAAGAACCCAAATGGCAGCATCCGGGCGGGTGGGTGAAGCCTTGCGCTGCCATCGCTACCGGCTCTCCGACGACCGGCAGGCATGCCCAAACCAGGAGCATTTCATCCCTGGTTTGCCTTTTTGTTTTCCTCTTCCTGCTGTGGATTCAGATTTTTTTTATAGGGCAATCTGAGAATATTAAATAAAAAGACATTACCTGACTCCCATAAGGAATCAATGACTCACCTGTAATAGAATGATTTCCAGAATGTTACATACATTACATACTGTAAATAGAATGTAATGCTACATTGGTTTACAGTTTTCTCCATGCCGTATAGAAGCCTCCATAGTTCCTCTTCTAGGTCTGAAATTTGGTTGAAAACTTTCTCCATAGTGGGCGGAGCTAGCCTCCAAGGAATGGGTTAAATCTGCCCCCTAGCCAATAGGACCGAGTCTTAAAAAAGGTATAAATAGTGCCCTCTCAGATTGGCACTCCCTCTTTTAATCTCGGTCCGTAGCCAAAGGGCATTGTGCTTTTTCCTGTGCTTGGAGGCTAGTTCCACCGTTGCTGATCTTAACTTCCTGATTGCTGTTTACCTCGTGAGTGACATTCTGCGTAATTCCAAAGTCTCCCCTGACTGACAGCTGTCATCCAGGGTTGAGCGCGGCGTGGGCAGCTGCCCAGCTGCATACAACGGCCCTGACAGCCTGCTAGGGCTTCAGGGCGAACTAAAGGGAGGCCCTTTACCATCACCGGCCACCCTGGCTATTTGTCTGGGGGGAAAAGTCAGAAGAAATCCTCAAAGCCGATAAAGGCCTTTTCCACCCCTCCGGCTGGAGGCCTATCCTCCCACAGCCTTTTCTGCGAACTGTGCTGCTGCCAGCCGCCCCAAGCAGAGCCCTTCTCTGCCAGGCCTACCTCTCTCTCTCCCTCTCTCTCGCTGCGGTTGCCTCAGCCGTCAAGCCGGCAGGCCTAAATCCGTCGCCCGAGCCTCTCTGTCTTGGCGGGAACGGCCGTTTGCGAATTCGTCGCTGACGTCACAGCGGCCATTTTGAATTCCCCAAACCGGCTCTCCTGATTGGCTGCACTACTCGTCATCAGTTGCCGGGCAGATTCGGCTCTCCTGATTGGTTGCACTACTCGTCATCAGTTGCCGGGCAGATTCGGCTCTCCTGATTGGCTGCTCTACTCGTCATCAGTTGCCGGGCAGATTCGGATCTCCTGATTGGCTGCTCTACTCGTCATCAGTTGCCGGGCAGATTCCACGATCGAGTAAAGAGCCCACGCATGTGCAGTGGGCTCTAGCTCTCGAGACAAGTGCTACGAAGCTACAGAGAGGGAGGAAATCGTACGAGGAGCAGCTAAATAAATAAAATAACTGGTCGGAAATCACTGGCATGGCTGAGGGGGCTCACAGGCAGGGCAAGGCCAAGTCTAAGTCATCCAGGCCTTGCCCTACCAAAGGATCAAAGGAGGATTCTTCTCTGCCACGTGCCACCAATGAGCACAGGGACAGATCCCCCCTCACATCACCCCCCCCTAAAACCAAGAAGCCTTCAAAAACGGCTTCAAAAGGGGAGGGGCACAAAGACTCCTCCAGATCCACATCAGGGGGCACACTTGCGGGTTCCCCCTCCCCCAGGACATCAGCCCGTGGCCCGGGGGATGCAACACCTCATTACCTGCCACAAGGGGCGGGGCAGCCTTGCTCACCTGAAGATGTCTCCCTGGACAACCCGGGTGTTCATCTCGAGGAAGGGGATGTTTGGGGCGCTCGCTGTTCCCAGAGTCGCTCCTCTCACCGTAGGGTCACATCAGCGACTCACAATGACCCACTGGACGATCCGGCTGTCCAACAGAGAATGGATGACGCCATTAAGCGGGGGATTGAGGCCGCTGTCAAGGCCATGGCTCACTCCTCCCAGAGCCGTCCTCCCCCCAGAGCTGTCTCACCTCCGCCCGTCCCTGAGCCTGCAACCATCGAGGACATGGAGGATGATGACTATTCCGTCCACAGCTCCCCCATCCCGGCCGGAGATCTGGACAAGGAGGAAGGGGAAATTGACGAGGGCCAAGGGGGATGCGATCCTCCCCATCTGCAGCTGTCAGAGGACGAGGACCTGGCTCCCGAACCTTCTACATCTACCTCCCTCTTCCACCCCAGCCTTTTTCGTTCCCTGCTCCATAAGGCCAGGGCCACGGCCAACATCCCACCATCGGCCGCTGACCCTCAAACTTCGGCGGTTCAGGGTGATCCCATATTTGGCGAAGCCTCAACCTCTTCCGCCGAGGTAATCCCGACGCCAAACCTCTTTGTTGATGCCATAACAAAGCAGTGGCTTACGCCCACCTCGGGGCCTGCGCCTAACGCTCAAGACAAGAGGTATTTCAACATCTCATCTCACCTGGCGCAACATCTTCCAGTTCCGGCTGTCGACCCTCCCGTGTTGGCGCTCTATTCGAATGCTCCAGTTCCCGGGGAGCCAGATGACCTCCTTTGTCCGGAGGAACGTCGGACGGAATCCATTCTACAGAAAACCCACCAGGCGGTGGCCTGGGCGGTTAGAGCCTCGACTACAACGTCGTTTTTTTGCCGCACTTCCTTGAAGTGGTTACATGGTCTCCAGGACCATATACCGCAAGCCGACACAAGGGCTCACCAGGATATTCAGAAATTAATTGCAGCGGCCCAATTTACCTCTGACTCCGCGCTCCAGGCTGGTCGTTTCACGGCCAGGGCAATGGGAACGGCGGTAGTGGCCAGGCGCATGCACTGGCTCCGCGGCTGGTCAGCCGATTTGCGGCATAAGTGGAAACTGGCTGCGGCCCCGATTTCTGGTCAGTCCCTGTTTGGCCCGGCCCTAGACCGGATCACTACGGAAACCAAAGATAAGAGGAAAATCCTTCCCTCTTACAATAAAAAGTCCCAAAATAAGGCCCCTCCCTACCGGCGAGGCTCCAGTCCTTCTGAGACCCTATACAATAGGTACCATGGAACCTACTCTTCTGGGCAAGGGCAGTACGGGGCACCCCAAGGGCAATATGGGGCTTCCCAGGGTTCCTATGCCCCGCAGCAGCGCTCGGCTGCTGACAGGCCATACCGGGGTGGGCAATCAAAACGGCTCTTTAGAGGAGCCGGTGGTCGCCCTTACCGCCGGTATAAGTAGACCCGACTCGATCCCTCCCATTGGGGGTCGACTGGCATCCTTTGCCAGTCGGTGGGAGGAAATCACCAATGACGCATGGGTTTTGCAAACCCTGTCGACAGGACTGTACCTGGAATTTATTTCCACCCCTCCGAGGTTTTTCTTACGCTGCCCCTTGTCTTCAAACATTTCCAAACGGGTCCTCGTAGATCAGGCCATCCAGCACCTACTGGACATTAGAGCCATCCAGCGAGTGCCTGAGGACCAGCAGGGGCAAGGCTTTTATTCCATCTTGTTTGTGGTTCCGAAATCCTCGGGTGGGTGGAGAGCGATTCTCGATCTGAAACGCCTGAACAGATATGTGAGGTACAGAAAATTCAAAATGCACACCCTGCAATCAATTTTGGCAGGAATTAGGCGTGGCGATTTTCTCGCCTCAATTGACCTCACGGAGGCCTACCTCCACATTCCTATTCATCCTTCTCACCGCCAGTTCCTCAGATTTTGCTATGCAGGGGTGCATTATGAATACCAGGCGCTACCCTTCGGCCTGTCTTCAGCGCCAAGGGTATTCACCAAGGTTTTGGCCGCCTTGACCGCCCACCTTAGGGCTCTTCCCGTGCGTGTTCAGTGTTACCTGGACGACATTCTCATCCAGTCCTCTTCCCTGTCCCAGGCTCAGCAGGATGTCCAGGTTACCCTCAACACACTTGAGCACCACGGGTTTCTCGTTAATTTGGGAAAGAGCCAACTGTCCCCCTCTACCAGGGTCACCCACCTGGGGGCCATCATTGACTCTCTGGAGTGCAGGGTCTACCTGTCCCAGGAACGGAGAGACAGCATATTGGAATTAGTCCAGCATGTTCTGGCTCAAACAAGGGTCCCCCTGAACCAGCTGTCTTCCCTCCTGGGGAAAATGATTTCGGCTATACACATCATCCCGTGGGCTCATCTGCACTCCAGAGACCTTCAATGGTTTCTTCTCCCCTTTCAGCGGGCGAATCGCAGCCACTCCCCCGCGAGGGTCAGGATGCCAGTGTCGGTGAGGAAATCACTCCGGTGGTGGACTTCGCCCGCCCTGAGCGAGGGCTCCGACTTCATGGAGCCACAGAGACTCACGTTGACGACCGACGCCAGCACCACGGGCTGGGGGGCCCACACCGAATCCCTCGTCGCCCAGGGCACCTGGTCCAGGGCAGAGCACTCCCTTCCGATCAATTTGCTAGAGCTCAGGGCGGTCAGGTTGGCCCTTGCGCATTTTCAACCTCACCTGGTGGGCAGTCACATCTTGGTCCTAACGGACAACGTAACTACGAAAGCCCACATAAATCGACAGGGGGGAACCTTCTCCAGGGCCCTCATGTCCGAAGCGATGACCCTGGGGCTCTGGGCAGAGCGGCATCTCTGATCCATCACTGCGGAGCACATCTCCGGGGTGAGCAACACCACAGCGGACTGGCTCAGCCGGAATGCCATCGACCCGGCAGAGTGGTCCCTACACCCAGACATTTTCCATCAAATAGTGGACCGCTTTGGACTGCCAGCCGTGGATCTGTTCGCCACCCCGGAAAACGCCAAGCTTCCCAGGTTCGTGACCAGGTTCCGAACTCCGGGCGCGGAGGACACGGACGCTCTTCGTTGTCAATGGCCACAGGAATTGCTGTACGCCTTTCCCTCCCTTCCGCTGATCCCGCAGGTCATCCGGAGGGTCCTGAGGCTGAAAGCAGAAGTCATCCTCCTGGCCCCACACTGGCCCCGGCGGACCTGGTTCGCGGACCTTATGTCCCTGTCCGCATCACCTCCCTGGCGGATCCCGCCGACAGAGTGGTCGCTTGCCCAGGGGTCAGTGCAGCATCCAGAGCTGCACTGGCTACAACTGACCGCCTGGCGCTTGAGCGGCTCACTCTGCAACACCGCCTAGTTCCGGGCGACCTCTCTGAAATCATGTTGGCCTCCAGACGGCCGTCGACCGAGCGGATTTATTCGGTTACCTGGCGCACCTTTTGTGGCTGGTGCGCGCAGGTGGGTTATTCCCCTCTTGATCTTTCAATCATTAATATCATCCAGTTTCTGTGGCAGGGGCTCGCCAAGGGTCTGTCTCCCAACACCTTGCACAGACAGGTTGCGGCACTTTCGACGGTGTTGTCCTGCCCACACCTGGACTCGCTGGCTGCTCACCCTCTCTTGAAGCAGTTCCTTAAGGGGGTCACTAACCTGTGCCCACCAGTGGTGCATCGTTTCCCCACGTGGGACCTTTCCAAGGTTCTCTCGGCCCTAACTGTTGCCTCCTTTGAACCGTTGGACTCTGTTCCCTTGTCATACCTTTCCTTCAAGGTGGCGTTCCTCGTCGCAATCACCTCAGCGCGCAGGATATCTGAACTCGCAGCCCTGTCCGTGCGCGCGGACCTGTGTACCTTCCACAGCGACAGGGTCGTTCTTCGATTGGACCCGGCCTTCACGCCCAAGGTGAACACGCCGTTTCATAGGGCGCAGGAGGTCATCTTACCGGCTTTTTTTCAAAATCCTTCCACGGACTCTGAGCGCGCTTGGCACATGCTGGACATTAAGCGAGCACTTAACATTTATCTCTGTCGGACGCTTCCTTTGCGGCGAACTGAGACCTTATTTGTGACCTTTCGCCCCTCTACTCAGGGTCGCAAGGCGTCTTCAGCGACAATTGGCCGATGGATCCGGGCGGCCATCTCCTTGGCCTATAAACACATGGCACTACCTAAGCCCTCGGGTCTCACGGCACACTCCACCCGCAGCGCAGCGACCTCTGCAGCATGGAATGCTAGGGTCCCCATCCTCGAGGTCTGTAGGGCGGCCACCTGGTCCTCCCTTACTCCCTTCATCCGCCATTACAAACTAGACGTTTATGCTTTGGAGGAGGCGGATTTTGGCAGGCGGGTGCTGGAGACAGGGGTGGCATCGAGCTCTCTTCCCAGCCAGGACGATTGATCCCGCCCTAGGGACGCCAGCTTTGGTATGTCCCATTCCTTGGAGGCTAGCTCCGCCCACTATGGAGAAGGGATGTTGGTACTCACCTGTGAGACGTCCTTTCTCGTAGGGCGGAGCTAGCCTCCAAGTCCCTCCCATTGGGGCTGGCTGGGCGCTCTACGGCTATCTGGTGTATATAGTTCTTCTCTTGTATGCAATGATTCACCTGTATATAGTTCGGTTTTTTCTCCGCTGAGGGTGTGTATATAGTTTTCTCTGCGATGAGTCTGTACATAGTTAATAAATTGTCTGTTTGTTTTGGAAAAAGCACATCGAGTCTGTCTTGATCCCTCGATTAAAAGAGGGAGTGCCAATCTGAGAGGGCACTATTTATACCTTTTTTAAGACTCGGTCCTATTGGCTAGGGGGCAGATTTAACCCATTCCTTGGAGGCTAGCTCCGCCCTACGAGAAAGGACGTCTCACAGGTGAGTACCAACGTCCCTTCTGTTACGTATTGAATATATACGTTCAGCCCTGCTAAAGTGAAACTAACCTTTAGATGACCCTAACTGTTAACTCCAACTGTTTTGGAGGGAAACTTTGAACATTCATATTTGGGTGGGTTTTTCAAGTATTATGATTGGTTAAGACCCTGTGGGTCCAGAGTATAAATTATAGGCATTTCCTCAGTTACAGTTTTAGTCAATAAATGCTGTTGCATATATGCTGATTCTTGCCTACTGAAGCCCACTACATAATACTTTCTTTAAAGTGGTGTCTTGGAATGAAATAATGCTCAGTGATGGTACAGATGTTAAAGAGAACTTCTGAAGACATGTTCTCTTTCTGACTGGTTTGTGTGCTTTTAAAAAGCCTGTATAAGAATCATCAGTGCTTTGCTACACATGTACTGTATATATTGCATGAAAACCATTATGCATGTTTGTACTAAATTACTTTAATCTATGCATTATATTTTATAGCTTTTATACTAACAGTTGTTCAGTCCCTAGTCATCTCGCGGTTGGTCTATTATAATGCACTCTACATTGGGCTATCCTTGAAGAGCCTTCGAAGGCTACAGCTGGTGCAGAGTGTGGTGGCACAGGCAGTTTTGGGGGCTCCACAAATGGCCCCTGTAACATCAAGCAATCTGCTTCTGGGTGCAATTCAAGGTGTTGGTGATCACTTTTAAAGCCCTTCATGGCATGAGTCCAGGCTACTTGAGGGACAACCTCACTCTACTGGGATTGGCCTGTCTTTGGCCTAGAGGTGGAGCTCTTGCCTCACAATCAGGAGGTTGTGAGTTCGATCCTAGGTAGAGGGAGATATAAGGGTCTCCTGCTTGGACAGGGGGTTGGACTAGATGACCTGCAAGATCCCTTCCAATTCTGTTAATCTGAAGTCTTTATCCATTCATGCTGGCAGAGGAGGCATGCTGCAGGTCCCATCAGCCCAATTATTCCAGCTGGCAGGGTCCAGAAAGGGGGCCTTCTCTGCAATTGCTCCTGCCCTCTGGTATATCTTGTGCCCTGATGTGAGATTGGCCCCAACCCTCCCATCTTTTCATAAGAGCCTAAAGACCTGGCATGGGGTCCCAATGGAGGGGGAGAGCACAGAGGAGGTGATTGATTGAGTAACAACAGATCCCACCTCCCCGCCATTCTGTCCCCACCCTCCCCATGTGTCCTTGGTTTTAATCTTGATATAATTTATTCTTGTTTAAATGTAAGGAGCTGCTTTTAACCACTGTAAGGCACAGTGGTTAAAAGCAGCACTGCAACCTACTTCAGCTGACTGCTAGTTCAGCAGTTCAGCTGTTCAAATCTCACCAGGCTCAAGGTTGACTCAGCCTTCCATCCTTCCGAGGTGGGTAAAATGAGGACCCAGATTGTTGGGGGCAATATGCTGAACTCTGTAAACCGCTTAGAGAGGGTTGTAAAGCACTATGAAGCGGTATATAAGTCTAAGTGCTATAGTGCTATAGATGTATTTTTATGTCATACCTTATGTTAAGATGGACAGCCAATAAATTTTAGAAACAAACAAACAAATAAATAAATAAATAAATACAGTACATGCATTTTTATAAGAAGAATTGTGCTATAAATATGTTTGTCAAAAGTCAAAGATAATTGCATTCTCTTTCATATATCAATTCAGGAAATTTAAATTTAAACATCACTCCATGTTAAAATGTGAATCAAACTAATTTCTCTGCACTTCAAAGAGAGTCAATAGGAAGACGGTGTTCATAAGTACTGTACATTATAGTGGGTCTGTGTTTAGGTGTGTATATACATACATACATACATACATACATACATACATACATACATACATACATACATATATATATATATATATATATATGCATGCATGCATGCATGTATGTATGTATGTATGTATGTATGTATGTATGCATATATATATATAAGGCATTTATATATATGTGTATGTATGTATGTATGTATGTATATATATATATATATATATATATATATATATATATATATATATATATATATATATATATATATATATATATATATATATATATATATATATATATATATATACATATGTATGTATATATATATATATATATATATATATATATATATATATATATATATATATATATATATATATATATATATATATATATATATATATACACACACACACACACACACACACACACACACACACACACACACACACACACACACACACAGCCAAGTAATGAATTGATCAAATATTTGAATTTTGAATTACAGTCTTGGTTGATAAATGCCTTATCCAACATTGTTTCAAGTTAATCACATCAACCTAAAATATCCAGTAAGTGTCCACCTGATCCCATCCTCTATACATCTTGCAGCCAGTTATTCTTAATGAAGGGGTCAGGGGACAAGATAAAAACAACACCTTGGGGATATAACAGAAGAAAAAGGGCAAATGTGTGCCATTATGAGGTACAAGCAGGAAAAGGCCTACGACAGTGATGGCGAAACTTTTTTGGTTCGTGTGCCAAAAGGGGGGGGATGCGGGGATCACGTGTGTGCGTGCCCACACTCATAATTCCATGCACCCCCGCACATGCACACATGACCCCCCTGCTCCCAGCATGCAATTTTTCGCTCTCCCCAGGCTCCAGAGCCATTCTAGGAGCCTGGGGAGGGTGAAAACGGCCTTCCCCACCCCCTCTGGAGGCTGGAAACAGCCTGTTTCCTGACTCCCAGTGGGCCCAGAAGGCCCGAAAATCAGCCGGCTGGTGCATACATGCATGCCGGACCTGAGCTCGCGTGCCCACCGATATGGCTCCGCGTGCCACTTGTGGCACCCGTGCCATAGGTTCGCCATCATGGGCCTGTGAAGATTTTTTTAAAAGGTCATAGAAAGGAGGAATAAAAATCTTGTTGTTACTATCAGGAACGCATGAAAGTCAAGCAAATTTATTTGTTTTAATTTTTAAATAAATGGCCCCTAAGCTATGTTCCCTCTAAGCTGCGTGGCTGCGCAGCCGCGCACATGATAAGAAAACGCCGCGCAGCAGTTTCCAACTGCCCCGCAGTGTTTTCTTATGTCAGAGGGAACATTGATCACCAGCCGATCGGGATGGGTGGGGGAAAGGAGCCTTCAACAAAGAGAGGCGGAGGCTTTAACTCTTGCCTCCCCAGGCAGGCTCCGCTGCTAGGGAGAAGAGGAGAGCGAGATCAAAGGCTGCTGCCCACCAGCTTACTCTTCATCCAGGGAGGCCGGTTCGGTCCCTCCAGAAAACAAAATGCCGCGCAGTAGTGATTTTCAATGTTAGAGGGAACATTGCCTCTAAGCCTTCTCCTAGCCAATGGAATGGGGTCAGTTTCAAAGCAGCAGCAGCAGCAACAAAAAATAAATAAAAAAGAGCATTACTCAGTAAATAAGGATAGTCTTTATTCATTCTTGCAGGAATACACATTCATTATACACATTTCCCCATCCTAGAATTGATTACTAAGCATAATATTATCTGTGATCATTGCAGGAAGTATACTGTGAAAGTTAAGCACTGAAGACTTCTAATTGTTTTCTTCTGTTTCTCTTGCTCTCTTTCTCACTTGCTTTCTTTTTTGGGGTGGGGGATTCTTTAAAATAATGGTCCTAATCATTAATTCCTTTGGTGTTCGTTTGAATTACATCAATCACTGCTAACTCGTTTGGTGTAAATGAAGATGTCACGGATACTTCTGAGGCAGTGATGGGTTCTAAATCCCAGTGCTACTGCTTCGCGCGCGTGCAAGCGCGCACACATGACACTTCTGCGCATGCGCAGAAGTGTCCGGGGAGGGTGGGCGGAGCCTCCCGCCACTGCTGCTACCGGTTCGTAGAACCGGGCCATCCTGGTAGCAACCCACCGCTGTTCTGAGGGGATTCTTTTCAGTAAAATGTGTTCATTAGCTGCACAGAATCTTAGCTTTTGCTGCTGGTAGAAAAACTAAGAGGAATTTACATCTAGAGTTTGCTAGATTTGTAGAACTGGAGTGTTTTCATTAGCTCCAAATACATGCTATTGTGCCTTTCATGCCAACTGGTGGAAACTTGATTGCATATCTGGCCCCATCCTCTATGACAGATTCCTGTCCCAGTTCTGCTCCTTGATCTCTTCTTTGGAGTTCTGATCTTAGCCTTCGGTATTCATATGTCTGTTGTTATCTGCTTCATGTGCTTATTTCAAACTTAATATAACCTTCCCCAGGCTGGTACCCATCAGAGGACAAAGACCGTAAATAGAAATACATTAAAATCTCTGAGGGACACCTGGCTGACCTAATGTTTTGAGATACTCCTTTCAAGCTCCGTGAACATCTATGGGTGGAGTTGCTTCCCGCTCACAGTAATAGCAATAGCACTTAGACTTATATATGTTAGAGGTGAAAATGATCTCACAAAGGAGAAATAGATCTTTTCCTAGACATCAGACATTAGAAAAGAAACCGCAGTTTAAAAGTCTAAGTAAAAATGTTTATTTCGGTACAAAACAATAAATCCTCATTAGTCTACATCTCTGATATAAAAATAGGTGTTGCTTCAATGGAAGCCAGGAACAGAAGGATTGAACGGAGAAAGGAATGTACACATGCGTACTACAACATATCAATCACGTGCTCAGGAATAAACCATTATATTAGATAGGGATGCTTCTCCCTGCATATACATATAACAGGCAATATAAATCAGTGCGTGACAATATATCACTTCATAGTGCTTTACAGCCCTCTCTAAGCTGTTTACAGAGTTCAGCATATTGCCCCCAACAATCTGGGTCCTCATTTTACCGACCTCAGAAGGATGGAAGGCTGAGTCAACCTTGAGCTGCTGAGATTTGAACAGCTGAACTGCTGAACTAGCAGTCAGCAGTAGTAGAGCAAGCTGTGTAAACACGTGAGTGTATAGTCCAGCTTTTACACTTCTAATGGCAAAGATGGAGTTCGTCCCTGTTAAGAGGACAAGAATTTAAGTCATCATTTGAAATTACTTTTAAGATATCCAAAGTATTTCCTGCAGTTAACGAGAATTTTAAGCCTCACTTAGTCTGTCATCACTCATACCCTAGTACCTCCTTCCAACAGCAGTTAATGATGCTTAATAGATCTTAAGCAAGATTTCGTTGCAGCATCCAGCTCTGGAATGATGTCCTCGTCCTCCCCCTCCCCTTGAGATTTGTGTGGTTTCCAGCCTTGTGACATTTGGAAAACTGTTAAAAACCAGGGATGAGCAGGGTGATTGGGTGGCCCAGTTTTCCTGTAGGTTTAGGTTTTGTTTGTTATATCTGCTGAATGGTCTGGTGTGCCAGGATTTTTTTCCATTTGTATCTTCATATGTTTTTTCTTTTCTATTTGTCAGCCACCAGAGTCCTCAAGGAGTTGGCTATCCTATAAATTTAGAAATGAATAAAATTGGGAAGTTAAAAAAAAATCTTAGGATGAGAAGTTACATCTTCATTTGTACTGTCCATAGCTGATTTTTTTAAATGTTTCTGGGAAAGAATTTTAACTTTAAACCAATATGTTGTTAGAGTATGGAGGATTCCTATCCTCATCAAGGCAAGGCAGGTAATTAATAAAAGTGTTAGATTCACGCGTAAATGAAGAGGCGAGTCTCAGGAACAGTTCAGCACTTTTATTGTCTATTAGCTAGAACTACTATGGACTGCCAGCAGGCTGCAGGGAAGCCGCTTTTAAGGGATTCCCTGAAGCCTGCTAGCCACTGACAGCAGTTTATTTCTCCCGCCGCTCGATAAACCAATCAGCGGCTGCTATGCAAATTCATACTCCATATGTCAGTACGTAACAAAAAGGGAGCATTTTCCAGAGACAAACTCTTCTTTTTGACTGCACAGTGGAAGCTCCAAAGGCTTGCTTGTTGAAGGCCCCGGGGATATGTACAACTGAAGGCTGCAGCTTGAGAAGGAGGATAATTAGGCATCCTTTCACCGTCACTTCTGTCACCTCAGAATAAGGTGAAATTCTCATCTGTAAAATTCAGAGGATCTTTTGTTCTCCTCAGATCTCGTCAATGAAATGACTGAAACATCAAACATACTGAACACACAAAGTGCTGCAAAGTTTCTGATGTGTTTCTCCTACAAGCAATGGGCTGATGCTCAATATGAAGTTGTGGCCTCAACTAGGTTCATTGAAATGCACAAAACTTCCACATTTCAGGATGCGCTAAGCTTCTCCATCCCCATTGGATAATGAGTTGTCAAAGAGGGACATAGAAAGAACCAGATGCTCACAGGACAACTCTAAGTGTGACTAGAGACTCTGCAGTGGCGGAATGAGAGTCCCTATTCAACTACCTTGAAGGAAGGGCTAGAATATGCAACAGTAGTTATAATTCAGTCTTCCTCCATATAATTCCCTCCATATATGTTGGGTTTAGATTCACACAACCTCTTGCCTTGTTGATTGTTAGGGGACATAGTCTCTGGTCCATTTTGAAAAGCATAAGATAGAAGGTACCTTTCCAAAAGAATACCATTTGGCTAGGCAGTTCTTGTGCTAGTTTTTCTACTGTGGTCATGTTTAGTAAATGTAAAAGCCACCCAATTCAAGAATTAGAATAGAATAGAATAGAATGAGCTGGAAGGGACCTTGGAGTTCTTCTAGTCCCATCCCCTGCTCAAGCAGGGGAACCTATTGTTGAGATAAGAATTACTCTTATCAGAGGCGAAATGAATCTTTTCCTGGAACTCTGACATTGTCAAAATAAACCGCATTATAATTCTAATGAATAAGATATTTATTTCTTATCAAAAATAGTTAATTACATACTGGCTATATAAAAGAGATGTTGCTTCGTCATGAAGCAGAGAACAAAAGGAATGATTCAAAAGAAAGGAATGTACACATGCGTACTAGGAACATTAATCACGTGCTCAGGAATAAACCATTATATTTGATAGGGATGCATCTCCCTGCATATACATGTAACAGGCAATATAAAATCACTGTGTGACACCTATACCTGTGATGGAGAACCTATGGCACATATGCCAGAAGTGGCACACAGAGCCATGTCACCTGGACGCGCGGCGTCACCCATTCCTCTTCTGGGTTTCCGGCACATGCATGCGCACTGGCCAACTGATTGTCACGCACACATGCATGCCAGTAACCAGAAGACTAGCTGACTGGTGCACATGCATGTGCTGGAAACCCAAAAGTTCATTTCCCGGCATGCCCATGCCCATTGGGCAGCTCCTCTTAGGGCGCGTGCGCACCGGCCATGCCGTAGACACCTGCATACAACACCGGGACATCCACCCCCTTGCCAGCCAGGAGCGCTGCTGCCAGTTGCTCCCCTGTGCCCACCCACCTGCCTGCCTCGTCACTGCTGCTGCCGCTGCGAGAAAAGGCCCTGAAGCTTTGTTGCCCGGAGCACAAGTCTGGCAGAAGGAGGAGCCACCTCTACCTCTTAGGTGGTGCAGACGACCTGCCGTCGCAGCCTGCCACTGCCCTCTCTGTCCCACCAGCTGCTCCTGCCACTGCCAAGGAAGTGGCAGTGCGAGAAACACTGTTGCCGGGGACCAGGGGGTGGCGGCAGCAAGGACAGGTGGACTGGGGCTTCCCTGTCTCCCCACCTGAGCAGGCTTCTTGTGTGGCCCCAGGCCTCTGGTGGGGAGGGAAGGAAGCTTCTTCTTTAAAAGAGGAGGGGGTCCTCCTCCAAGCAGCCTCACCTCCCCCTTGTCCCCCTCCTCTTTTAAAGGACCGCAAGCCACCAAGAGCAACTTTCCAAGCTGGGAAGCTGTCAGTTGTTATAATGTTGGACTGAAATGCTCAATTATGTACAGTTTTACCTATGGAATGACTAGGATTGTGTGTGTGTGTTTGTTTGTGTGTTTGTATGTGTGTGTACATACATGTGTCACACAGACACGTATGCAAGTATATATGTGTACATGCACAGTGTCTCTTGCCTTCTGTCCTGCAGTTAAAAAACTCTAATAAACATGACCTTTCTTTCTAGGAGCAGGCGAGATTTAAAAAAAAAAAAAGAAAACTGGGTTTTACGTAATTTGATTTAAGTAGATTAGTGAACTAAAATTTTAATTGCAGATTAAAATCCTTTTCAATTTGTTATGGGGAAGGTATTTCACTGGTCACAGATAAGTGATCATTTCAATGTCATTTTTAATGTTGGAGGAGGAGAGGAACTAAAAGTTTTTCTCTTTGGTATCCAGAGTTATCAACGATTTGTATTTCAGAATGAAACCCTTATGGATTTCTCCTATCTACACTAGACACCAGTGATATTGGCTCTCCAGCATTACAGATGGGACTTGGATATCCTCGATGTTTGGAACCCATTTTTGCTCTGCAGTAGGGCCTCTTTTTCATTCATGTTTCCAAAGCAATGAAAGGGAACATATTAAACTCATTTCCTTTTTTGCGATGAATAGGAGCTTTTCTTCATTAAAAGGTAAGGCATCTAAGTCTTCAGAGAAATGTCAACTTCTTTTAGTATTGCTAAAGCCAGATACTTCATCAACTCATTCCTTTTCAAATGCTGGACAATCCTATCATATTAATGTTTAATGACCAATCCAGAAACTATTCACGGTTTGGAAATAAGAGATAAAATCTGACACAATTACATAGGTTTAGTGGATCTCAGAACATAGAGTCCTTTTGTAAGTTGTGCCACAATCATCCACACTTTCAAACATTGTCACTACAATTTGTAGTGATCTCTCTCTCTCTCTCTCTCTCTCTCTCTCTCTCTCTCTCTCTCTCTCTCTCTCTCTCTCTCTCTCTCTCTCTCTCTCTGTAAAACCTCTGCATTTGTCTAGTTTTAATCATGATTCGAATGACACTTAAAACAAAAAATTAATGTTAATAAAATATAAAAGGAAGGGGTTCATCTGGATGCATTTCAATCATCCAGATTGAGTTGCGATGTGGACTTTATGCACATCATTCTTCTCTCATAATGCTCTTACCCCCCACAGTCAGTAATTCCTTTTGCTAGTCGGCACTCAGCCATGTGTACATATACTCAGCAGGTGTGTGCAGGAATTGAGGGCAGCAAAGGATTAATATTTCCTTAAATTGCCTTTAGCTCCCTGGAGTTCAAAGAAAGCAATGGAAAAAGTGGCTCGAGGTGTTGCTTACAAATTCTGCCCCATTTTTTTAGCAGAAGGAAGTGACACATTTCTGCGACAGCAATAATGACTTACTGTGACTTACTGTGACTGGCAGGTGTCCTGCAAAGCATCTGTGTCTAGTCAAAATTGCTCTGCCAACTGGAATGGGGATCTGAGAGCATCCTGCAACCCTGGGGATGGTTGGTGGGTTGACGGGCACTCGCTCTGGCTTTTTAAATTTTTAAATTGTTTCTTTTTAATTCTGTTATAATTCTTACTTTGTTTTTAAACTATGACTTTTATATGATTTTATTGTTTTATTTGTAAATTACTTAAAGTCATGGGTAATATAGAAATTCGATTGAATCGTCATCATCATCATCATCATCATCATCATCATCATCATCATCATCATCATCATCATCATCATCATCCACTGGTCATTATGTAAAAATATGACATACCTGTATCCGAAAAGTCATGGGAGCACAAAGTGGAAAAAGTTACCAAAAATGAGACGGTGAAGATCTTGTGGGACTTTTGAATACAGACAGATCATCATTTGGAACACAATATGCCAGATATCACAGTTGTCGAGGGCCGATGCATACAGTTTATTGATATCGCTGTACCAGGAGATGCCAGAGTCGAAGAAAAAGAACTGGAAAAAATTATGAAATATTGCGATCTGGCCATTGAAACTACACGGCTATGGATGAAACATGTAACAGTGATACCCACTGTCATTGGGGCACTTGGTACCATGTCCAAAAATTTCACAAAACACATCAAGAAATTGCAGCTTCCTGCAATAACACCAGTGGAACTGCAAAAAAAGACCTGTGCTACTTGGAACATCATATATTTTAAGGAGATACTTGGTTGATACCTAGGACGCTGGCAGCAACCCGTATCAACCATCAACATCAGTCAATGGTATTTGTGACACATTTTTAAATGTTCAGTTGACTGAGTTTCATGTTTAATGAATAAAAGAGATGATGATGATGATGATGATGATGATGATGATGATGATGATGATGATAATAATAATAATAATAATAATAATAATAATAATAATAATAATAATAATAATAATAATAATAATAATAATAATAATAATAATAATAATAATAATAATCTTTGCATGCTTTTTGCTTGTCTCCTTTTTGCTTTCAATCTTTCAAAGCAAGTTGATGGCCACTTGCTTCTTGTTCTTTTCCCCCTGAAATGAATCACCCTTTTCTTATTTCGCAAGGACAGTGATTAATCCATTGAGCCAATTCTGCTTTCTCTTGAAAGGTATTGAACTAATGTGCTTGGAAAAAGAAGAGGAGGAGAAAAGGAAGAAAAATCCGCATTTTAATGGCAAACAATAGAGTTTAAATACATCCCAACCCCTTTAACATTGTTCGGTAATTAGTGACAAAGGACTTCTGTTCAAGCACAGAAAAATATTTAATAGCTACCCTATCAACCTGGAATTCATTTACCAGCCTTGCTCTCTAGTCTACCAAGCCCATAAGTTATTTTGGCAGTTCCGTGTTCCTTTCCCCATTCTCCATCGCTCCTACTGCTTCAGACACAAGAGTTCAACATCTGCTAGTACGTTTTCTTTTGCCCCCTTATTATTCTTTCCAATCCAATGGCATGTTGGAAAGAAATTATGCAAAGGAATTTGAGACTCTTGACTATCAGCAAGATAATTCTCTGTAAACGAAACAGAATGGGACCAAATTTGGTGTGACAAGAGAAGCTAACCAAGTAAAGATTAAGTCTCAGCCATATCCAGCTGAGAGCTGCAGAGAAAAACATTTCAGGGGAAAAAAAATTCCCAATGCATTTTGCAATAGAAGAAGTTGGTCAGTGATTCAGGATATTATGGAGTCCTTGGTGCTTCCTGAGCTTGGGTATTTGCTCACAGACATTTTATTACCTGACTAGGTAACATTTTTAATGTTAGTGAATGTGGTAGTTGCTCCCTGTTTATATACAGTAGCTTGCCCTGCCAGTGTTGCTAGAGTGTGGTTTCTCTCCTTGGTAGTTTTTTGATTAGACTATTATTTTCTGCTTGATTGTTGTCTGCTTGATTAGTTATCTCCTTAGTAGTTTCTTTATTAGGATATTGTTTTCTGTTTGATTACTTGTCTGATGTTAATCCCTTCTTATCTGGATGTTGGCTGCTGAAGAAAATGCCTTCTGTCTTTTTATTTTCTTCTTAGCTTTTTATTGTCTCTTTTGAATGGTGTGCAAATGTTGGTTTATCTTTATATGTCTATTGATGGCTGATGTATCTGAGGGCCAAATGTCCAGGAATTCCCCTAGCATTCTTGGATTTAGCTTGGTCTACAATGCTCACAGTTTCCCAGTTGATGAAGAAGCTTCTTGGATGAAAAGCGAAACATTTTCAAAGAAGGACCAGAAAGTCCAGTTGCCTCTTGAAAAACCATCTTTGGGACAACGAAGGCCTGGATGACTGAGAATCTCCATAGAGACATCTTTTGGTCGTCCATTTACTCAGTTTGACTTAAAAACTGAGAACTGTTGATTACCTGGATCTTTCAGTTCTCAGTATGAGAACAATAAACCAAAGCAACAAATGATGTGCCTTCCAATGATTTTTGATAGCATATTTCATACTTCCTGGTTTCTATCAATAATTATTTAATTGCTTTGTGAGAATTCAGAAACAGCCACCAAACTTTGGAACCTATGCATCATTTTCAAGAATATGAATAGTGAAAACAGACTCTTTCTGACTGAGGCTAGCAAGGAAGCCATTACTAGAACAGATCATTGTTCACAGAGATGGGGAAAACAATCTGACTGTTACTTGTAACTCCTTTTCAGACATTCACAGGGGCAGGTTGCTCACTTACCTCGCTGCTGGAGCCATGCGCACGCATCTCCATGCTTCGGGGGCGCTCGCTACACGCCCATGCCCCCTCGCGCGATTTTGCTTCTGAGCATGAGCGGAAGCAAAATCTCACTGAAATCTCACGAGGGGACTCACGCGTGCATGAGATTTCGGTGCGATTTTGCTTCTGTGCATGAGCGGAGGCAAAATCTCGCCGAAATCTCACACACACACGTCCCCTCGCGAGATTTCAGCACGATTTTGCTTCTGCGCATGCGCAGAAGCAAAATCAACCCAAAATCACTGAAAAAAATGGTGACACGCCGGGTGGACTGGCAGAGAGGGCTCCGGAGCAGTTATGCAATTGGCCGCTCCCTACCAGAGCTGTGCAGTGGGCAGCTCCGGCAGGAACCCACCTCTGTATTCATCTAGGGTTCCTGATGGGTTCCTGCTGATATAGTAGTTTATCAAAGGTAGAACAAAACTGTGATGAAATCAAGCCCAATTGAAACCAACATCCCTTGATTCATTTGAAGATACTTGTCCCTATTCCTCACAGGAACTAAAATTGAACTAGGAGCAAAATTAATCAAATTATTCAATTGCACTTGAGAGCAGGGTGGTGGCTTACAGGTGGAGTTCTCACCTCACAATCAGGAGGCTGTCAGTTCGATCATAGGTAGTGACAGATATTTCTCTTTCTGGGCACAATGACTAATTGTCTGCTGTGAACTCCATATAGGTGTCAGGAAGGGCATCTGGCCAGTAAATGCTCGCGCTCCATTCAGTTGCTTTGATCCACTCTGATGCAAAAGATCAGGGTTGCTAAAAGAAAGAAAAAATCAATTGCACTTGATTTATTAAAATTGTTGTTATTCACAACAATGTGAAATTACATCTGGGTTTTTTTTGTCAAAATTTTGTGAGAAATATTCTGATAACCTTTTCTTCTTGACCTTGATTAATGTCTAGGCTCTACAATGTATGAATCCTTGATCCAATAAATTTTCATTGGTGTTGGGGCAAATCTGAACTTCAGAGAATCGGGCTACCAGTAAAGATCTCTGATTCCTTTCTGCCTCTAGTTCAAAGCAATCTGAAATGGAGACATTTGGTCTCTTTTTCAGCTAACCTATTTTTCTACAATAGTTATGCTACTTGCATGTGCACCAAGATGCCCGCATAACAAAAGATTGCCCATGTGAGAAAAAAAAGAAGAAAATCACATTGTACATTTGCAAAGGTCATGTGTAATAACTATCATGGTAATCAAGCAATATTTCTGAATGAATGATTCTGGTATAACTGGAACCGAGGTGGTCATCTGTAGCTTCTGATAATGAGACAACCGAAGTATTATTGAATCCTATAATATATATTTTTAGGAATTCATCTTTAGTTTGACACGCATTCTTGCCCAAGATAAAAGCATATTGATGAGTATATATCAGGATAACTTTACTTTATGAAATGCAGGAAAAAACAAAAGGAAAAGTCTAGAAAATAGTGACACAATTCTTTACTAACACAGTTTTTTTATTTCAAAAAAAGTTCAGATGCTCATATGAGTTATTTACACCAAGTCACCAACGGGAAAAGCTAAATGACTGGATTCAAGCTCTGAATATTTTTAGTCCCCGGCTTTCCCTAATAAAGGACTAATTTGTCCCAAAGGTGCTTTTTTTTCCCCAAGAGGCAGGCTCTGAGAGAGCTGAAGAAGCTTCTTGGGACAACCAAGGCCTGGATGACTGAGAATCTCCATAGATAAAGGACTAAGCAGAAGAACAAAAGATCAACTCCCATTTTACAATATTGGAAAACTGGAAGAGAAGGAAGAGCAACTTGAATGTAGCATGGATTGATTGCAAGAAGGCATTCAATTCCCTGCCACATGACTGGGTTAATTAAACACCAGAGATAACAGGAGTCAGTAGAAACATCAGAAGATTTGTGCAAAGAACAATGGCACAATGTGGGGGGGGAAGCAATTCCTGGTGAATGTTGATAGTCTGGGAGAGGTTAATACAAGTGGCGACACTGGGAGAAATTCTTGGGTGAATTAAAACACCAAATCTAAATATCTGGCTGATTGTGGACCAACCATAATAATCATAATGGGGTTGTTTGGGCATTGATGAGAAAGAGGTACTTCACCAGTTTTAGTGCCGCCATACTAAATAATATAGACTATTATTTTTAGCATCTTATGGGAATTGTTTAAACAGTCTTCCCCAAAAATGTTTTTGCCAAATGTGCTGGGAAAGTCCCGAACGTCCCTTTTAGCATATTCTAGTCAAGAAAGGATATTCTTGAAAATCAAGATGTCAGCCCTGGAGGCCATCTTTCCATGTGTGTTTGAGAGAGAGAGATGGAGAGAGAGGGGGGGAGGGAGGGAGGGAGGGGAGGGGGAGGGAGGGAGGGAGAGAGAGAGAGAGAGAGAGAGAGAGAGAGAGAGAGAGAGAGAGAGAGAGAGAGAGAGAAAGAGAGAGAGAGAGGGAGAGGGAGAGAGAGAGAGAGAGAGAGAGAGAGAGAGAGAGAGAGAGAGAGAGAGAGAGAGAGAGAGAGAGAGAGAGAGAGAGAGAGAGAGAGAGATTACATGATGAGATGATGGACAAAAATGAAGTCCTTAAAAATTAGACCAATTAGACCCATATAATGGAGTTTATTCCACATTTGCAGATCAAGGATGGACTCTTCCTAGCCTTAATTGGTACACAAATTACCCTTCTCCATCTGTCCATGCTAATAGCTGGAGTACTTCATGGGCACCAATGGAGAATATATTTCAGAGTTAGGGAATTGATTTCTATAGATTTTATTGTGCAACATTACAAACAAATGAAGGAGAGCTTAAGTCAGTGGTGAAATCCAAATTTTTTTGCTACCAGTTCTGTGGGCATGGCTTGGTGGGTGTGGTGTGGCTTGGTGGGCATGGCTTGGTGGGTGTGGCAGGGGAAGGATATTGAAAAATCTCAATTCCCTCCCCACTCCTGGGGGAAGGATATTGCAAAATCTCCATTCCCACCCCACTCTAGGGCCAGCCAGACGTGGTATTTTCTGGTTCTCCGAACTACCAAAATTTCCGCTACCGGTTCTCCAGAACCTGTCAGAACCTGCTGGATTTCACCCCAGCTTAAGTGTTAAAATGGACATTTCCCATTGTTTCCATGGCATTATGATACCTTTCACAATATCCATTCTAATACTACAACATAGTATGTGAATGATTTGAGGAAGACAAATTGAAGTTCTCCTACATGGGAAGTTCTATCATTAGGATGATTAACATCAACCCAAACTGTAACACTGTCTGCCATATGGGAACTATTTTTTTTGTCACTAGCTACAAAACCCCATTTAAATTGATTGTATTATGGCCAGCTGGAGTGATCTTTCTGCCAGTCCAATTAATTATGCAAATACTGATTCCACCATGGGAATCTAGTAGAAGCTGCAATGATGTGAAAATGACAAGGTGGCATTGTGATGTCACACCACAAATCCTGACTTCTTATATTTGCATTTTGACGTGGGACCCAAGTCAAGTGATTTACGTAATAACAGGTTTCATCCTTTGCCTACCTTGCCTTCTCCTGCAGATGCCCTTGATTTCCCTACAGATGTTCCAGGGGTGATATGACACTCATGCTGTCTTGAACAGATATTATTTGGCTAATGGGATTGAACTAAAATGCAAATTATCATTTTGGGGGAATAAATGGGAAACTATTTGAATAACTGCCAGTCACATTTAATTTCTGATGGATTTAGGATGGTATACAAAATAGGGAGGAAGCAGGAATCCCGCCTTGATTATTTTCTGGCGTTGTCTACTATGTGCAGAGCTGTCATGCTGATACTTAAAAGGCCCACTAAAATGTATTTTAGGGTATTTGTGTTAATTTGCTTAACATTTGCATACAGCCATTCAGCAGCATTAATTAAATGCCTTTTGAATGTTCAGCAATACAAAATGTACATAAGTGGGAATGAAGTGATCTGACCTCAACCTTCACAGACAATGTTGAAATCAAACTGAATGTCATCTGGAAAATTTGGGGTCAATCTTTTGGCTTCATGTGTTACTTCCTCATGTCACTTAAGAAGGAGAAAAATAAATCATGGGCCTTGCAAAATTGGGTGTTTTAATCTAAGCTCTTTGCCATCTTCTTCTGCCTTCCCAATGCGCAAAAGGGAGAGGAACATTTTCTCTCATGGAGAAAAGAAGACAAGTATAACTTGACATATAATTCAAGGAAGTCTCAGACTGATCTTCTTCTATTCAGATTAGGCTTGAAGGGGGTTGTACTTCAACACTAGCTAGACCAGGGGTGTCAAACTCGCGTCATCACAGCAGCATCACGTGACGTATCATGACTTTCCCCCCTTTGCTAAACCAGGCGTGGGGGTGGCCAGCGCATGATGCTTCTGGCCTGCTGGCCGCGAGTTTGACAGCCCTGAGCTAAACTTAGCCTCATATTTTTCTTAAGTCAAAATTCCCAGAATTCAGAATTCCCCAAATTCCCCGAATTACTTAACAAAAAATGGAGGTGGAGTTGCATTATATATATATAAAAGATCGCTACATCTCTACAGAAATGTACAAAACCAAGGATGAAAACCTCCTAGAATCCATATGGGTCAAAATAAAAGGAAAAAAGAATGACATTACTATGGGCATATCCTACAGGCCACCCAACAAAGCAGGAGAAATAGATGAGCTTTTTGCTAACCAATTGACAAATGTATGTAAGAAACATATCACAGCAGTAATGGGAGACTTTTAACTACCCTGATATCAACCGAGAGACAACTCTGCAGCAAGTGGGAGATCGAACAGATTCCTAACCAACCTAGCTGACAACTTTGTCATCCAAAAGTTAGAGGAGGAAACTAAAGGAAAAGCTATACTGGACCTAATTCTTACTAACAGAGAAGAAGTGATAGAGGGAGTTGAACTTACCAGAGTGACCACATCATATTAGACTTCAATATAATGCAAACAGAATCAATAGAACATAATCCAACCAGTGTCTTAAACTTTAAAAGAGCTGATTTTAACAAACTCAGCCCTGTGGACTGAACTAGGAAGCTGAATGAACATCTTTTTAAAACGGCAATGGCAAACCATTTTTATACAGTTGCCAAAGTAACAACAAAAAATTATCTTCAACTCTTGTCAGGTTTTGCTTTTACTTCCTTTCTACCCTTATGAACCCCTATTCCAGAATTTAGAGCTATATAGAAATGCTTCTTAACATAAACAGGATTGGGGGCCCAGAAAGAATGAATAGAATAGAATAGAATAGAATAGAATAGAATAGAATAGAATAGAATAGAATAGAATAGAATAGAATAGAATAGAATAGAATGGAATGGAATGGAATGGAATAGAATAGAATAGAATAGAATAGAATAGAATAGAATTCTTTATTGGCCAAGTGTGATTGGACACACAAGGAATTTGTCTTTGGTGCATATGCTCTCAGTGTACGTAAAAGAAAAGATACAATTGTCAAGAATCATGAGGTACAACACTTAATGATTGTCATAGGGTACAAATAAGCAATCAGGAAACAATCAATATTGATATAAATTGTAAGGATACAAGCAACAAGTTACAGTCATACAGTCATAAGTGGGAGGAGATGGGTGATAGGAACGATGAGAAGACTAATAGTAATAGTAATGCAGCCTTAGTGAATAGTTTGACAGTGTTGAGGGAATTATTTGTTTAGCATTCGGGAAAAAACTGCTCTTGTGTCTAGTTGTCTTGGTGTGCAGTGCTCTATAGCGATGTTTTGAGAGTAGGAGTTGAAACAATTTATGTCCAGGATGTGAGGGGTCAGTAAATATTTTCATGGCCCTCTTTTTGACTCGTGCAGTATACAGGTCCTCAATGGAAGGCAGGTGGGCAGTAATTGTTTTTTCTGCAGTTCTGATTATCCTCTGAAGTCTGTGTCTGTCTTGTTGGGTTGCAGAACTGAACCAGAGAGTTATAGAGGTGCAGATGACAGAGTCAATAATTCCTCTGTAGAACTGTATCAGCAGCTCCTTGGGCAGTTTGAGCTTTCTGAGTTGGCGCAGAAAGAACATTCTTTGTTGTGCTTTTTGATGACGTTTTTGATGATAGGTGACCATTTGAGATATGATAGAACTTAGAAATTTGAAGGTCTCTACTGTTGATACTGTGTTGTCTAGTATTGTAAGAGGTGGTAGAATGGGAGGGTTTCTCCTAAAGTCTACCACCATTTCTACAGTTTTGAGTGTGTTCAGTTCCAGATTGTTCCGGTCGCACCACGAGGCTAGTTGTTCAACCTCCCGTCTGTATGCGGTATATATAAGGGGAAGCTACAAATCTGACAGTCTCTGGCAGGAAACAATTATTTTCTGGTAAGGGGCAGCTTGTTAGTGCTCTCTTTCCTCTGGCACTGTTTCTCTGTTCTCAAATGCATAGATTTATAATCCTGTGTTTTTGCTTTCCTCAGAAACAATTGGAGAGACGTAGGGAAGGTAAACGTGCTCCAGCCTTTAAAGGTCTTTAGCTTCCTAAGATGAAGAAGTCAAACAAAAAAATACAAATGATTTTTTAAAAAAATTATTTCATTTTGATTTATATCTGAGTGTGTAATCATTTCTGCTGTTTTGTTTTGTTTTGTTCTGCTCAGGAAGTGTTTATCTCCAAATTACTCCCCAATTGTTTGGCATGTGGCTCTTTGGTTCTTACAAGCTGAGATACACAAACTCTGCCTAGACTTTAGCTTTTATATTTTAACCATTCATTCTATAGAGAGATGGATCAACTCTGAAAAACTTTGCATTTACCATCATGTAATCAAATGCTTCTGAATTCTAATCTACTTAGCAACCTGGCAAAATTCTGTCCACTTCATTTTCAGAGGGTTAAGCTAGTTCATTTGATTATGAATAGGCATTATCATTATGAGAAGGTCAAGGGGGTACAGTTCTCTTTGGAGCTTTTATTTAATTAAAAAAAACCACTAATGGCTGCTGTCAAATATTACTATTGTTGAATGACTGCCATTAATGTTTAATGGGTATCTTGAAAAAATTCTTGTCAGTACTTGAAAGTACTGTAAGAAATTCAGTATCCTCATCAGAAAAAAAGTGATGTGCAGCTCTGTACAGATTAAACTGAGATGTTTATATTAATTTTTGAGTATCAACATTACTTTGAAACATTGCAGTTCAGGGAATCAGATGGGATCCAGTCTATGGAAATAGTTCTTCCCTGACTATCTTCATAGATAGATAATTAGCTGTGGGAATCACCTGGAAAATAATTTACTAATACTTCAGTCTTATACCTGTCATTTGAAAAGGGTATCTGGGTTCAGAAAAGTGGATATAGGATGGGCATTGTAATTTTGTTTCCTGGAAATAAGATATATTAAGTTCAGTGGAATTTATTTTTGAGTCAATAGTGTATGTAAAGGACTCTGCATTTCATCTTAGCTTTATGGAGTCTTTATCTCCTTCAAGGCAAGCTCAATTTCTGGTGACTTCATGGACACACTGCCAAATGGAAGAGGCTTCCATTCTCCAGAATGTATTTTTAGACTGTAGATTTCAATGACGTTGGTGCTTCTCTTTGGAACAGATGTGGTTCTATAGCTTCAAAGGCACAGCATTGAGTTCTGGATGTGACTATGTTCAAATGTTAGCAGTCTGGTTGTTCTTTTCAGCTTTTCATGATATCCTTAAAGCCAGCTAAGAGAGTAAACATAGAACTGCGGACTCTTCTAACCACATTTACTTGGTGCTTTGCAATGGCTGTGAATATCTTATTACAAACTGTTGTTTAAACAGAGGATTATGGGCTTTTGAAACATATGTTAACCACTTGTTAGGCCATCACAGGGGAATCATTTTAGCTAACAAACACATTTTGCCAGAATCATTTGTTAACTGACCCTGATTCCTATAGCAGCAATGAAGCTTCAATGTGGCTGAGCAAAAACATTTTAGGACAAAATTCTGTACCTAGAGTTTTTCTATAACTGAGAAATTGGTTTTTTTTCCCCCTCCTCTTCTCTTACATCTACAATTGTGGGAGAGTATTGACCTTTTATTTATTTATTTATTTATTTACTTAAACATTTTGTATACCATCCTTCAAAACAATGTTCATTCACCCCTTCAAACTTACATAGGGAGAATTTTGAAGTAAGTATGGTTGAAACCTTCCATTTTATTCTCTATGGTCCAACTGTGAGAGGGATCTTGGAGTCTTAGTGGACAACCATTTAAATATGAGCCAGCAGTGTGCAGCAGTGTGCAGCATGCGTGGAAGCAAAAATCGCCAAAATCGCCAAAATTGCACATGTGCGTGCATCACCTCACAAGATTTTGCTTCCGCGCATGCTCAGGAGGCAAAATCGTGCGAGGGGGCACACGCACGTAGCGAGCGTGCATGCATGTGAAATGTGGCTATGCGCGCACAGCGCACCAGGAGTGAGGTAAGAGCAACCCGCCCCTGCATCCTAGGCAAGCTATTCCATCGATTAATTGTTCTCCCTCTCAGAAAATTTCTCCTTACTTTTAGGTTGGATCTCTCTTTAACAAGCATCCACCCATTATTTCTTGTCCTGCCCTCTGGTGCTTTAGAGAATAAATCAATCCCCACTTCTCTGTGAAGCAACATAGGTTGCAGTGTGGAATTGTTAACATTCTTATAAAAAAGGAATATGAAATGACCTTAAAGAAGCGATCACATTCAATTTTTATACTTAATCCATTCATACAAGGTACAAGATTGTTGCAGTTGCTTTCTGATCTAGCTGAGGAGACATAACGAATGATTCAGAACTGAAAACACGGCTTATGTTAAAGTCTACGCTTTTAAAATGTGTGAACTAGCCTAATGCAAGGGCATGTTTTACAACATTCTGAATCAATGTTCATTGCTTTCACAGATGCTGTTATGAAAATATTTTTTCCCTATCTCTTTATCGCTGTCTCTTAACGAGGCTTTAAAAAGAATAAGGTATTTCTGACCGGTAGATGGATAGATTTTGATCTCCAAGTAAACATTAATTGTAACCCACCCTGTCATTGAAATACTCCAAATGACTTCATAGATTCTAAGGTTTTAATCACTCTGTGATGTCAATGGAACTTTTAATTAAATTTTATTGATTCCCTGATAGAAAGCTACTCCATGTCCATTCTCATCAATGCAGATTTTGTACTGAATTCAGAAGTACAGGTTCAGAAAATATAAACAACAATCTGGACTTCAGAGTAAGAGCAAACTGCTGTAAAATAAAAAAAAAACACTTGATAATTCAGAATAGCTCCTTTGTTTACTTCTTACATATGTTGTGCTTCTTGTGGGTGAAATAATAAGGTAATAATGATGTTGTGAGGTTTGAATTTTCTGTGTCATCACATATCAAGCTGAAGATTTCACTGATGTTCTTAAAAGGAAGACTACCCATTAATATAATTGTCAGTTCCACAGAAGACTTGATATTGATTCAGGAATTTGCAAGCTGCTATTTAATTTCAGATGTAAGCAGATTCAGTGTTGTCTCAAATATTGGTGCTTATTCATGACTTTCATTCAACCATTGGCATTTATTCTGCTTATACGTAGGATTTGCTTTTATTTTATGAGAGCGAAGGAGGATTTACATCTTCTGGTAAAGACAATACACAAAGGTATTTGGACTGTAACTCATCCCATATATTTTCATAGATCTTTATTTCAATTATCTCTGCATTTATCATTCCTACTTCATCCAGATTGATTCAGCTCTATTGCACTTTGAGGATGTTCTTGGGGGGTAATTTGCCCCTAGAACAGTGATGGCGAACCTATGGCACGCATGCCACTGGTGGCAAGCAGAGCCATATCGGAGGGCACTTGAGGCGTTGCCCTATGTCAGCTCCAGCATGCATGTGTGCGCTGGCCAGCTGATTTTCAGCCTTGGGGAAGGCCATTTCGCTCTCCGGAAGCTTCAGGGAAGCTTCCTGAAGCCCCGGAGTGCGAAAAATGGCACAATGGGCAAACCGGAAGTTCAGAGAAATGGACTTCCGGTTTGCCCATTGTGCTGTTTTTCGCACTCCGGAAGCTTCAGGAAACTTCCCTAAAGCCTCCGGAATGCAAAAAATAGCACAACGGGCAAACCGGAAGTCCATTTTTCCGAACTTCTGGTTTGTCCGTTGGGCTGTTTTTCACTGTCCCAGGCTTCAGTGAGGCCTGTGCATATGCACGGGGGCAGGGGGGTTGTGTGCATGCGCAGGGGGAAGCACATGTGTGTGTGTGTGCATGCGTGGGGGGAGGGAATGGGTGTGGGCACATGCACGCGTGCTAGCATGCACACACACACCCTTTAGGCAAACGAACCAAAAAAGGTCCACCATCACTGCCCTAGAATAACCATAATAGGAGAAACAAAGATGAAGTATGTTGGGATTGAATTGGTGTCAGGCACAGTTGGGACAATATGTTAAATTACAGTTAGATTTATTTCTCAAGTCAATACATAAGAATCTAGCTAACTAATGTTTGACACTAAGTTGGCACTAAATAAGAATCAACTGAATTTAAGTGTGGTTGGACTTAAAACGTTTGTAGGAGTGTAATGATTCTAGACTAATGACTTGCTTTACTCTGCCCCCTGGCTCTGCCTGCTTTTCTACATCTGGAAGTAGATTGAATGAAGGATTTCTTAGGTTTATTTAATAATTTATTTGTGCAGTGTATTTATATGGATGTCTGTCTCAAACACATGACTCTGGGCAACCTATAGAGAATGGCATTCAGGTAATCCGAAACCTATCTGTTTCACCAATAAAAATCTATGCTAGCCACAAAGGGTTGCATTATGTTGGATACCCACAATACATTCTCCAAGCCCTTGAACCCTGTAGGTTCTTTCTTCCACTGGAGCTGGCATGAGTTTTACTGCTGACTGCTTTAAATTAATACCCCTTTATCTATAAACAACATTGTATTTCTAACACACATACACATATAGCAACAGCACCACTTCACAGTGCTTTACAGCCCTCTCTGAGCAGTTTACAGAGTCAGCATATTGTCCCCAACAATCTGGGTCCTCATTTTACCCACCTCGGAAGGATGGAAGGCTGAGTCAACCTTGAGCCAGTCAGGATCGAACTGCTGGCAGTGAGCAGTGAGTTAGCCTGCAGTACTGCATTCTAACCACTGTGCCAGACACATATACGCATGCACACACAAACACACACACACACACACACACACACACACACACACACACACACACACACACACACCATTTATAAAGCCGCCCAAATCAACAAGGGACTCTGACCAGCAAACAATATCAAATAAAAATAAATAACAATTACATCATAAATACAAAAAAAGCAAAATACATAGTTGCCAAGAAAAATACCCCAATCAACAGTGATAATACAGTCAAGAAATGGGTCTTTTCATACACCCGGAGTCCCCAACACAGGCCCAGAACCAAGTTTTTAGTAACTTAGGAAGGCCAGCAGGGAATCCGGTCTTTAGTGCCTTACAAGAGGCAGACAATCTTAATTATAAAGATTGTCAAAGAACAGGAAACTGCTGAAATCACAACCCTTTCCATTTGCCTGTTGAATGCTATAGTCCTCCGGGAAAGAATGCTTCACACCAAGGTGGGTTAATCACCAGGTTAAAACATAGGGCATTTTATGCTTTGACTATAGTGAAGTTTTACTCCATGAACAGCTAATGTGCATGAAAAAAGAAAAATATCTACTGTATTTTTCAGAGTTTAAGACACTCCGAAGTATAAGATGCACCTATCTTTTTTGGGGAGGAAAACAAGAAAAAAATTCTGCCTCTACCTCTGCCTCCCAGCAATTTGCCTCCTTGCAGCAAACAGCAAACAGCCTGTTTCAGTTTCGCTTTCAGTTTCAGCACAGCCTGATTAGCACAAGGAAAAAAAATCTGCTTCTGCCTCTGCCTCCCTGCAGCCTGAAAGAGCTGATGGTCGGGAGGGCGATCCAACCGACAATCACCTGCTTGTGCTAATCAGGCTGTGCTGAAGCTGAAACTGAAACAGGCTGTTTGCTGTTTGCTGCAAGGAGGTAAATTGCTGAGAGGCAGAGGCCAAAGGGTGGCAGCGGGTGGGCGGGGCTACATTCAGTGTATAAGATGCACCCAAATTTTCATCCTCTTTTAGGGGGAGGGGAGTGTGTCTTATACTCTGAAAAATAAGGTATAAAGTGACAGATGTAGTGCTTAAAGTGGAAAGGTGCCTATTTGCCCCAGAATATTTAAACAGCCTCAGAATGGTTATGAAAATTATGAAAATTCATTGTTTCTTTAGGAATGCTAAGATAGTAGTTATGTTTTAACAATTCCTATAACTTACTTCATTTTCTGGAGATTAGCTGATAAAGCAATATATTATTGAGGAATCTTTTAAGTGGTCAGTTCTTTTATGAGGCTTCATAAAGTTACATAAAATAAATTACTAATCACTTATATAAGTTGGTTGGAAGTCACAATATATTTATTTTATCACTTTCAGATTGGGAAATTCTGAAATACCAATTACCTCCGAGACCGCCTTCTCCAACATACTTCCCTAAGAACGATTAGAGCCCACAGAGTTGGTCTGCTGGTGATCCCGTCAGCCAAACAATGTCGGCTGGCAGGCCGACGAAAAAAGGGCCTTCTCTGTGGCAGCACCGGCTCCCTGGAATACACTTCCCCCCGAGATCCGCATTGTTCCCACCCTGCCAGCCTTCAGAAAAGCAGTAAAAACATGGCTTTGTCGACAGGCCTGGGGCCAATGATTTTAATATAACACCGATTACTCTTGGCCCCATGAATGAATTATTGTATGGGGGTTTTTTAATTGCTGTTTTTAAAATGTTTTAAAATGTTTTAATAATTGTTTTTAATGCTTTTTATATTTATTGTTGCATGTAAATTTTTATTGTTGTGAGCAATAAAGTCTCTGTGGAGTGGGCGGCATACAAATGCGGCAAATAATAAACAAACAAACAAACAAACAAACAAACAAATAAACAAATAAACAAATAAATAAATAAATAAATAAATAAATAAATAAATAAATAAAATTAATGAATACACGGTTGCCTTCATACCAATACACATTTGTGGCTAGAAAGATACAGTTTGATGGTATTCATTTAAAACTACTAATTCCAGGTTCAGAATTGTACACTTCTGCTTTTTGGGAAATGGAATATTTGGATGATGAAAATGTGAGCTTCTAGTGGTCAGAACTTCAACTCAGCAACTCCTGTACCCTTCTAGATATATTTTACAGCAGTCTACTCTATCCTGGTATCTTCCAGCTGTCTTGGGACTGAAAATCCCAGAATACTCTGCCAGAAATCTGACTAGAAATTCTGACAGCTGCTCTTGCAGATTGGAGATGTCGGGGTGGGAATTCGGGGAGTTGTAGTCCCTGGCCATCTTGAAAGCTTTGGGAGGGAGAAGTTACAGTTCTTTGAGGGCTAAACCTTCTGGTAATTTCAGCTCCAATCTATCTGGAGGGCATCAGACTGGGGAGGGCTATTTCAGAGCTTCAGAAACATGGATACTCCTGCGAGCATTTCTCCACCTCAGTGGCCAAGCTGCTCAGGTCTTTCAAAACTGGAGTGAATAAAAAGAGGCAGGTAATATTTCCCTGAATAAAAAGAGTCAGAGAAATAGCATCTGTCACAATGTGGAAGTACATTGTGACACCATTGAAAAACTGCCTTCTTTCAACAAAAAAAAACCTGATGAAAGAAGTGGATTCCTGAGGGAAATTCCACTTCTTTCCTTTCTTCCAAAGGAGGCCAAATGGTAAGGTATAATGTGGGCTGAAGCATATTTATTTGCAGCCTACAAGAACTAAAATAGATTTAAACAATTGTTCTGCTACCAAAGCAATTTAATCTTATATGTGCATAGGAAAAAGGCATCATAGAATTTTCACAAGGTTTTGATATCGCTCTAATTAAACAAAAAAATATTAATGGCTACACATGTTTTAAACCAACATCTTTCCTTTTTATGTTTTACATCTCTCGTTTTGCAATCTTGGCAGATGCTGAAAAGCACACTTTCCTCAAGTGTGCCTTGGCAGATTTTCTCACTGGCCCAGATTTTTTTTTTGCACAATTGTATTGTTCATTCTAAAATGGTTAACATGCTTTTCCAGGATGTACTCTTTGAATAAGGGCCACAGCTTTCGCCCAGAATATTTTTCCCGGTTTGTGCTAATTATCATGGAAGACCTAGCTTCATATCGCCATCTAGTGGCTGCAAATAACATATCGTTTACTTCACTCTCACAGGCATCTTTTAGTAGTTGTTAGTAGCACTGCTGTATGTCCTCTATAAGGTAGTTTTAAGGTTCTGGAAGGTTACTTGGTTGGGAGTTGCATAGTCTTTAAGTGAATATATTGAGGAATTATTTGAAACTCTCAGATACCGAGGCTTTGGTTGGGATAGCGATCACCTAATTCAATTTCAATGAATTCCTATCTGAAGAAGACTCGCAAGAAATCTGGCCATGATTCAACAAAAACTGGTCCCAGCCTGGGGAAGACATAGTTGTCCTCTACTTGTCTGAGTAGGAATTCAGCAGGAAGCTTCTTTGCCTTCTAAAGGAATATTAGCCTCTTGTGTGATAAATGGATTTTTTTCACTATACATCCTGAATTATCACTATCAGCATCTGCCTCTTATATTCTAAAGATTCAAAATACTAAATCCCATTAGCTGCTCTTCTGAAAGTGAGCTGATTAACTTCCAGCACTGCTTTGGTGCAAGTAATGGTGCAAATAAACTGGAGGTACAACATAAATGATTTCCCATTAGTGAGAACTCCCACCCACTTCCTTGTTCCTCAGCATTTACCATATTTTTCGGAGTATAAGATGCACCTTTTTACCCCCAAAAAGAGGGTGAAAACTTGGGTGCGTCTTATACACCGAATGTAGCCCCACCCAGCCAGCCACCCCTACCCTTTGGCCTCTGTCTTCCAGCAATTTACCTGTTTGCAGCAAACAGGGAAGAGCCTGTTAAGACAAGCAAGTCCTTAGCAGCTTCCTGATCCCCAGCTGATTTGCCAAATGCTAAAATGAAACTGAAACTGCAAAGAGGCAAATAGCTGGGAGAGACACACAGATTTTTATTTTCTGCTGAACTGGATGCAAAGGGGATAAGTGAATAACTATAAATGTCTGTAGAATGTTCAAATTATTAGACTTATTTTTTAAAGACTGCTTTATTATTGTTCTAGAGCCAGGGGTCTCCAACCTTGGCAATTTTAAGACTTGTGGACTTCAACTCCCAGAATTCAACAGCCAGCTTTGTTAGCTTTGCTGGCTGTGGAATTCTGGGAGTTGAAGTCCACAAGTCTTAAAGTTGCCAAGGTTGGAGACCCCTGTAAATCTAGACAACTTAACAAAATAAAGAAGCTTTTTAAAATAAATGCTTGCTCTGAAGAGGCCCAGTACTATTGTATCTTCTTTTAAATAATAGAGAATAATGTATACTTCCAGAAATTTTAATTAATTTTAACAGCTCTGTACAAGTATAGTCTGAAATGTAACAGTGTCCTGTTTAGTATTAGAGTTAAATCCTGACTTACCTTGGAGTAGATCTATTTAAATAATTGGGAGGAGTTAGTGTGACTACATTTAAGAAAACTTTCTGGCATAATGTACATTTCTCCAATTCTTTGCTATTTCTATGGGTCAGGCACACATGCACAGAAATACACAGCAAACAGTGTATATCATCTGTGCTGTTTGCTGTTTGCTGTTTGGCAAATTGCTTGGAGGCAGAGGCCTTTTTTCCTTGTTTTCCTCCCCCAAAACTAAGGTGCGTCTTATACTCCGGTGCGTCTTATACTCCGAAAAATACGGTATATTCTCTGCTGAGGTCAAGTTGCCCCATCCTCATTGTCACCATTTCACTCCGCTTTGTAAATGAAACCAGATAACTATCCTTCTTTGCTAAAGTCAAGGCACCTTGGTACCCATCAGGCCCACTTGGTAGGTCAGGCCAGGGAATCACAGGAAAGTTGAAATTACTTTTATTGGCTCTAATAACAAAGGTCAGATTGTACTGTGTCTCTTTCCCCTTTTTATACTCCAGTGAATCAGGCCTCTGCTTGAGTGGCTTCCAAATGTTATCTTATTGCTCTGTTTTAGTCCCCTTTGCCTAGGTAACAGTGTCTGCATATTTCCATCAAGATCACCCTCCTTACTCTCTACACCACCTCATAACACTTTTACCAAGGTCTTTTTTTAATGAGTGAGCAGATGTCCACACTCCAAAACAAATGCAGAGAGGCAATGAAAAGGACAAGGAGCAGGGCATTCGGTGCTGATCTTTGTGTTGCCTTTGGACACTTTGAGAGAACCCTGACAACACAAGGAACAGCCTGGTCACTGTGAGGATGACTAACTAACACAGCATGAAAAGGTTGCTTAAACGGTTGCAGGAACTGGGTATGTCTAGTTTAATGACAAGAAGGACCAGGAGTGACATGATAGCTGTCACGTAGTGAATATTGTCAGTTGTATGTCTATGCAGTGTGATGCATCCCTATCCTAATATTATGGTACATTCCAATACAAGCATGACACGTGATGTGATCTTCTGCGCATGTATGCATTCCTGATTCTCCATTACTCTCTTCTGCCTTGACTCTGACCGGATCAGTCACGATTTATTAGCAAGATGTAACTATTCATGATTTATTGTTTTTGTACCGAAATAAATATTTTCTATTAGACTTTAATCTCGGCTTTATTTCTAAATGTCTGAATTCCAAGAAAGATCCACATCGCCTCTATGAGATTTATTCTCACCTTTAACAATAGCAGTGTTCCAATATCTCAGGGGCTGCCACAAAGAAGAGGGAGTCAAACTATTCTCCAAAGCACCTGAGGGTAGAACAAGAAGCAATGGGTGGAAACTAATCAAGGAGAGAAGCAACTTAGAACTAAGGAGAAATTTCCTGACAGTTAGAACAATTAATCAGTGGAACAGCTTGCCTCCAGAAGTTGTGAATGCTCCAAAACTGGAAGTTTTTAAGAAGATGTTGGATAACCATTTGTCTGAAATGGTGTAGGGTTTCCTGCCTAAGCAGGGGGTTGGACTAGAAGACCTCCAAGGTCCCTTCCAACTCTGTTGTTGTTGTTGTTGTTGTTGTTGTTGTTGTTGTTGTTGTTAGTATTATTATTATTATTATTATTATTATTATTATTATTATTATTATTATTATTATTATTATTATTATTATTATTATTATTATTATTATTAAAATTCTGGCAGGGTAAAACTGGTGGCGATATGGATTTTGTCAAGAGAGGATACTGGAATCAAAGGTCATTTCATTTTACTTTATAAGTAGGAAAATTACATGTGTCTCCCCATCCCATCTAGACTTCATGTCAGCCAAAGTTTGATGGTCAAAGTTTGGTTTTGATTGCAGAAGAATCCAGGACCCTTATTTGGAAGTAGCTGAGATAGCAGTGAAAAAATGATCTCTTTCTAAAGCTAGTGCCAGCTTGAGAAATTAATACTAGGGCCCATGGTTTGATAAAGATAGAGATTTTATTTAAAAAGAAAAATGTGGTCAAAGGCCAAGAAAATGCCTCAGAAACTGGTGTAATCATACATAAAGTTCTTGGACAGAACATGATAAGGGAGACTGCCTTTCTAATATAATGCTTTTTAAATAATTTTAAGGATGCTTGAAAAATCTGATCATTGTGAATTTTAATATAAACTAATCTGATCCTCACCTCCAAAGCAAAACTGTGGATCAAAGCTTGATTCACAATCCTGTCATGAGGACTTCCTGATCATTCAGGTACAGGCTACATCTCAGAAGAATAGCAAATCATGTTTTTGAAATGTGTATTTCAATGTGTGTTTTCATGCTGATCCTTTTTTTAAGTTCCTCACCCACAGATTAATGAAGAAAGAGAATGCAAATGACTGGTTGGTAAACATATGCAAAAGTGATGTGAACTGGAAATAGATTAATTTCCTAACTCCTGCTTTTATCACTCCATGCTCCACCAGCATATTTTTCAGTCTGAAGTAAATATCTAATCAAAAGTTATTCCTCCTGACACCCTACCCCACCCCCATACATACACACACACAGGAGTTGAATTTAACAAGCTCAAAAACAGTAACCTGTGAGAGGGATCTTAGAGTCCTAGTGGACAATCACTTAAACATGAGCCAGCAGTGTGTGCTGGCAGCCAAAAAAGCTAATATAATCCTTGGTTGTATAAACAGAGGCATAGAATCAAAATCACGTGAAGTATTAGCACTGCTTTATAAATCCTTAGTAAGACCACACCTGGAATACTACATCCAGTTTTGGTCACCACATTACAAAAAAGATGTTGAGACTTTGGAAAAAGTGCAACAAGAGCAATTAAGATTATTAAAGGTCTGGAGACTTAAAACATATGAAGAAGTGTTGCAGGATTTGGGTTTGGCTAATCTAGAGAAAAGAAGGACTAGGGGTGACATGATAATAGTATTTCAGTATTTGAGGGGCTGCCACAAAGAGGAGGGGGTCAATTTATTTTCCAAAGTAGAAGAGGACAAGACAAGAAACAATGGATAGAAACTAATCAAGGAGAAAAGCAACCTGGAATTAAGGAGAAACTTCTTAACAGTGAGGACAATTAACCAGTGGAACAGCTTGCCTTTAGAAGTTGTGGGTGCTTCGTCACTGGAGGTTTTTAAGAAGAGACTGTACAGTCACTTGTCTGAAATGGTATAGGATCTGTTTGAGCAGGGGTTGGACTAGAAGACCTCCAAGATCCCTTTCAGCTTTATTCTGATTGATTGATTATTGATTGATTGATTGATTGATTGAATATTGATGTCTATGATCATTCTGTTTTCACATGACTATCAATTTTGGAAAGACTCCTCCCCCGATTATTATGATCTTTTAAAATGTATTGTCGTAACTGAACTTAAGTGCTATCTCAAGATTCCCTTGAGGTTTTGAAAATAGATTGTATGTTTTATCAGAATTAAGAGTTGGAATTGGTCTTAGAAAGGACCATTGTACTGTAACAGTGCCAGGGTTATTTGTTTGTTATTCTACCAGACAAATGGCAAATTTATGATGCCCTCTCTAGCAACCATTTCAATAGAAGAATTAAGAAGCATCGGACGGAACATATGAGTGCTTTAATTCCCCCCCCCGCAACAATATTATGTCTTCTCTGTCCCATCTAGTTTTGCATTAGTTTGAATGTGAAACTTCAAAATGGGGGAAAGCTTTGATCTGGCTAAATGAAATTGATTGATGTTTTATGAAACATGTCTTTTAAACACAGAGCTAAGAGAAAGACTGTGTTAAAGGATTTGAATGAGGCAAAATGAAATCTTTCTCTCTTTTTGGTTTGGCCAGTACTCTGGAGAAACTTTGAAGAAAACATGCCTTTTGGTAAAGTTAATCACTACTTCCCAAAAGAGGAATTTTTATGCCATTCCCAGACTTGTATAGATGAAAGACTGGATATGGAATTTGGGAAGGAATTGAAGGACTATCAACCTATCAGATCAAAATTTTAAGATGTTAGATAGGTTATCTCGAAGAGAAAACCACTGATGGCTGATTTGTAGCTATGATAGAACACTCCTCAATGGCTGATGTCTTCTCTTAGCAAACATTCTCTTTGGAGGAAAAGACTAATAAGGATATATTGTCAGAGACTACCTCTATTCAAGATATCAGAAAGGGTCAAGCAGACATCAAGCATGTATATAACAGTAAAATGACAGACAAGAATTGTTTTAGATTGTAGCAGGAAATAAAATGCAATCAAATCAACAGAGTGGTTTCCATCCCATGTCACATGAGAATACTAATAATTGCAATGGATGGAGGATGCTAATGTCATCAGTTTATCGAATATTATAAACTTTCAGACAGACTCACTCCTTTCTTGTTCATTGCTAGCTTGATTTCCTCAGTTTACAAATGTGTCCAGTACTTGGAGTTTCTAAGGTTGTCACCACTTAAACAACCTGCCTAAATGTTATTATTGCTATTGATATTCTTCACAGGATATATTCTGAGAGGGGGGAAATAAACAGTGAAAATGTGCCTTGATGCTCCAAAGCCAGGAGATGCAGCCCCTTTGACCTGGAGCTGCAAAGTCTATTGTTACAGAGAGCTCATTTAAGTCTTTTCTCTTGTTAGCTGTTACATACACATTCCTAAGCTGATATGAGTGACAGTGTTGAGATGCGGAGAGATTTCTGGATATAATCACCTGCCCCAATCTTCCCCCTTTTTAGGGCTGTCTCCTCATTTGAATGAAATTCTTAAGGACATGCTTTCTTCAAATTCTTAGGAAAGGTTTTGAAAGATTGCCCCTACTATTGCCCCTACTATTCTCTCTCACACACCAACACACACACCCACAATACACAAATGCACACACACACAAATGTGCGCGCACACACACACACTCATATTGTACCTTGCTGTTATGTAAATATGTATTTTCCCCCTGAAGAGTAAAAATGAGGTTTGGGGTTTTGTAAAAACTTCTGAAGTTCTTTTACTTAAAAGCTCTTGATCACTGCAACAAAGTAAACCTGTAAGAGGTGATATTTCTTTCAGAGGAGACTTTGCATTGCGTAGCTAGTTGAACAACTTCATGTTGGCTGAATATTGATATGTGGAGAGAGATTGGACAATTTTTTTCCATGAGGCAAACATGACAGAATTCATCAGCCAAAACACAGAATGCTGCCTCTGTGCCAAAAGCAAGCCAAAAGCCAGATTGATACAGATCTAGAAAATCTGTATCACCCAGGTGTGCCTGGATCTGAGCCACCATTACCACCTTTGTTAGAAATAAATTGGAGTCCTCAGGAAATCACTTATCACCCTACATCGACCAAGTGTCCCTTAATCAGATATTACTAGCTGTGAAGATCAAGGTTAAAGATCAAGGTTAAAGGGAGTAGGGCGGCCTATAAGAATCCCAAATAAATAAATAAATAAATAAATAATAAAGAAAAAGTAAGCCTTAGCAGTTACTCCACCAAAACATGAAACATGGAATTTTTCATTAATTACTAAACATCCTCCTAACCACTTTTATATAGAAGCCAAACCTTACTCTCAGTGTCATACTCCTGTCTTTTTATACCATTTTTGATATTCATAAACATGGATTTTGGCATATCTTCTTCTATATCCACTTGTATATGAAAATATTTCATGTTGGCATTAAGCAATTTCATGGGGCAGATCATTAGACAAGGAATTAAAAATAAATTTGCCTACACTGTTAACACTTATGAGGAAATCTATTATATGGTACCATGTTTGCAATTTGGTGTATCATTCTGGTCTATGAACCTCAAAGAAGCAATGTCATGCATAAATTGGTATGTTGGATCCAAGTTCCAGTCGCCACTTGAAAAGAAAGAAAGATGATCTCTAAGTACAGTTCAGTGGAATTCTTAGGGAAGATGTGGACTATAAATATAAGGAAAAAAGGAAAGTGACAAATGGACTAAGAAAGACTGAAACACAGGCCTCTTTCAGAATATTAGAAACTGAAATCATTCAATTAATTGGTGTTGGATTTAAGGAGGATTGAAGAAGGAAAAAAGAAAAATACCATGCTTTATCACAAATATTTTTGTGTTCTTACCTCTGACCTAGTTCTACTTTATCCATATGAAAGAGAATCTGATTGGTTTCAGGATACTCAAAAGTTTCTATTGGAGTCCTCGGAAAAGCCACCAAGAATTCCTGTTCATGAAAAAATGGGAATGCTGCATAAATATATTTGAGACTTTGAATGTCTGTTACATTTGTATTTCATATCTCTTTATATGTCATTCCAGTGGCTGTTGCGACACAAATATGGGGATATCAACATACAGTATATACAATATTGGATTCCATTTTATGGGACTAATAGCCTGAGATTCTGTAGAGTCTGATAGATTTTGTATTATTTCTCATGGGGTTCTTCAGTCTCATGATAGCAAAGCAAGCCAGTATCATCTAAATATCCTTTTGCCATTTACAAATAGAGTAAAAGAATCTGATTTAAATGCTACTTGACTTAGAACATAATCCTGCACTCAGAGGTATGCAGATCAATAAGAAGCTAGTTTGCTACTTTTCACACAGACAGAACAATAATCTCAGTCAGTGTCAGCATTTTTTGAAGGGATTTTTTTTGAAAGTCTGTAAAAATCTATAGGTTGTAATCCTATCCAGCTACTTCCCAGGCTGGGCACCCATGGAGGGAGGGTAAGGACCGAGGGACAGATGAGAAAACATGCATCATGAGATCACAACTTAAATTCCACTTCTTTTGTACTTGCCTGGCAACATCACCTCCAAGATCCTAAGGAATTGGTGTTGCATTATGATGTTGTAATATCCATTTCATAATTTTGATAAACTCTCAGTCTGCTTCAGGTAGTCCTGTGAATACTTTTTTTTCTGTTTCAAGCAGGATTTTTCTCTAAGATATATGAGTGTATATATATTTATATATAAAACCAACTCCCCACCCTCTCTCTTTCTTGAAAATGAAGTTTCAGGTCATTTGAAATAGAAGAATACTGGAAGAAGAATTAAAATAATATTGTTCCTGAATCTCTTATTTGGAGATCCAGCTCATTAGATATAAGTTGCTTTTTTTTCCCTGAGAACTTCTGAGAAGCACAGGCCTGGAGCTTTCCCTCAGCCCTGAAGATGTGACACATGCAAGAGTGGATTTGAGGTTATTGAATGTTTATGCAGAAAAGCAAATGACCTCAAGTTGCTTTCTGTGTGTCCAATGATTTTGATTGGACCTTTTTGACCCATTCTTCAGATATGAGAAACTGGCTTTGTTGAATATCTAGATGTTGTAAACCAAGTGTTCATTCATTTAAATTTCATCCCTTCCCCTTTTGTAAATAAAGTTCCATAAATTCATGTAAAGGGTTGAGACAGGTGAATAAAATACAGAAGAATGAAGTTTTATTAATATTATTATGACCACTGGCATCTTAAAATAGAAATATGAAGATCCTCCATATTTTCATTATTAGATGTGTATCAATATTCTCTTTCCATTAAGCATGCCCATCTTCACTCTAACTGATGGAAACATAATTATTATTTCTGGTAGGGTTTCTTTATTGAAAGTAGTATTGGATGTTCTGTTCTTTTTTTTAAAAAAAATCAAATGATAATAATATAGACCCTGTAATTAAACTGCCACCAGCCTCTGATAAGTCATGAATGGCAAACTGCATCAAACGAGCAAATAAAAAGAACAGAGGGGGACAGGAATACAAAGAGAGGCATTGTATGACCATCATATGGAAATATTAAATGAAATAAAGAAAACATAATAGCCATGATAATAAAGTCCACAGAGTCGGCCTCCTCCAGGTCCCGTCGACCAAACAATGTCGGCTAGCGGGACCTAGGGGGAGGGCCTTCTCTGTGGGAGCCCCCTCCCTTTGGAACCAGCTCCCTCCAGAGATCAGGACCATCCCCACCCTACTGGCCTTCCGTAAAGCAATAAAAACTTGGCTCTTCCGGCAGGCAGGGTATGAATGAAAGTTTGTTTTTTAATGGATAGTATTTTAATATGGCTCCTTTTAAAAATTGTTTTTTATGTGTTTCTATATCTGCTGTGAGCCGCCCAGAGTCCCCCGGGAGTTGGGCGGCATAGAAATTTTAATAAATAAATAAATAAATAAATAAATAAAGTCAGAGAAGTACTTTTGAGATTTATGTTCAAACTATTATCTGTGATGGGGAGAAAGCATTCTTGAATCTCTGTAATTATTTGCACTCTTCTGAACTTCAGGGCAAAATCCCCTCATCTCTTATCTGTTCTCCATTGCAGTCCCATTGATTAGCTACTTTAATATTCTATCACGCTGTTTCATGATGGGAAAGGATAGTAAAGGTGGCTTTGCCACAGAACAGGTTAGAATCTGTTCCATGTATGTCAAAATAAAAAGGTCAATGGCCAATAACCTAAGTGTGCATCCCATCTCCATTTTCTTATGACTAAACCCAACGCAATTCAATAGGACAAATAATTGGATTTTGAGTATAGGTTTATGCTGTAAATGTATTTATTGTTTCACAAGTATTCTATCTTCCTTCAGGAGGTAAAAGAGATCATCAATTGAGGGGGGTATCTATGGAGCTTTAATCTTTTTATCAGAACAACAAAATGTCGAGTCTGGTAGAGAAATGACTGTTTCAAGAAAGGAGATTCAGGCTGACTAATAGGAGGAATGTCCTGATGATAACAGCAATTAAGCTGCCTAGAACAGTTTAAATGATGGCTGGTTGGCTAGTTGTTGAGGATAATTTAGGGGACTCCTGACAGAGCAGGGTATTGAGACCAGACATCCTATAAGGTTCCTTAAAACTCCTTTCCAAGGAAAGGAAAGCTATATACATTATCAGCACTAAGAATGGAATGGAATAGAATAGAATAGAATAGAATAGAATAGAATAGAATAGAATAGAATAGAATAGAATAGAATAGAATAGAATAGAATAGAATAGAATTCTTTATTGGCCAAGTTGATTGGACACACAAGGAATTTGTCCTTGGTGCATATGCTCTCAGTGTACATAAAAGAAAAGATACATTTGTCAAGAATCATGAGGTACAACACTTAATGATTGTCATAGGGTGCAAATAAGCAATCAGGAAACAATCAATATTAATATAAATCGTAAGGATACAAGCAACAAGTTACAGTCATACAGTCATAAGTGGGAGGATATGGGTGATAGGAATGATGAGAAGACTAATACTGTAGTAATAGTAATGCAGCCTTAGTGAATAGTTTGACAGTGTTGAGGGAATTATTTGTTTAGCAGAGTGATGGTGTTTGGGGAAAAAATGTTGTTGTGTCTAGTTGTCTTGGTGTGCAGTGCTCTATTGCGATGTTTTGAGGGTAGGAGTTGAAACAATTTATGTCCAGGATGCGAGGGGTCTGTAAATATTTTCACAGCCCTCTTTTTGACTCAAGCAGCAGAGGTGGGTTCCTGCCGGAGCTGCCCGGTGCGCAACTCCGGTAGGAAGCGGCGGATTGCGCAACCGCTCCAGAGCCCTCTCTGCCAGTCCATCGCGCATGTCACCATTTTTTCCTGGTGATTTTGGGTCGATTTTGCTTTTGCGCATGCGTGGAAGCAAAATCACACCGAAATCTCGCGAGGGGACGAGCGCGAGGGAGATTTCGGTGAGATTTCGCTTCTGCGCATGCACGGAAAGAAAATCGCACCGAAATCTCTCTCACGCGTGCGTCCCCTTGCGAGATTTCGGCGCGATTTTTCTTCCACGCATGCGCAGAAGCAAAATCGCATGAGGGGGTGCACGCGTGTAGCGAGTGCACCCCCCCGAAACTTGGAGATGCGCGCGCAGCGCACCAGCACCGGTAAGAGGGCAACCCGCCAATGTCATGCAGTATACAGGTCCTCAATGGAAGGCAGGATGGTAGCCATTGTTTTTTCTGCAGTTCTAATTATCCTCTGAAGTCTGTGTCTGTCTTGTTGGGTTGCAGAACCAAACCATCATCAAGTGGAGATTTGAACCTGGGTCTCCCTTATCCCAATCGAACAATTTTAGACTTCCTATATATAAGCAATATAGAACTGCAGGAGGGTTTTGTATTTTTTATTAAAATAATCTAAAAATGGAGGCTGGTATGATCTGTCAAGTACCATGCAAGTTATCATGCTGTCCAGGATGTGTCCATTTTGACCTGAAGATCTGAGCAGATTGAACCAGGAACTCTTCGTTTCATCTGTGATTTAACCTATGATTTGATCTACACTCAAGACATATCTCATCCAGTTCTTTCACATGGCGAGCCAAGGCACAGGATAGCAGTGGAAGCAACATCAACAACAGCAGCAGCGAAGGACAGCAGTGAAGGACCACCTTCAGTGTGGATGTAATTAGGACTCCAGTGTTCAAGCTGTAGCTGTGCTTTCCAAAGCCCACTTCAGTGCATGAAAAAAAGTAAGGCAAGAACAAGCTCAGATGTCCCACGACTCTGCTAGTCTAACCTGCACTGTGAAGAGTTCCTTGCAATGAGGGCCAAGCTTTTTTCTTCCTAAAGTGAAGCTCAACTTAAAGATTTCCTGCCCTGTTAAATGAGAATCCCTGCCTCCCTTCCTTGCATCTGATTGAAGCAGATTGGCTCATCCTGCCCTATGGCAGGGACCGCCCCGATTAAGGCATGAGAGTGTGGGGGAAATGTGACCTCTGAACCTTTTGTATGGAAAGACTCTGTCAGTGCTGAGCAAAACCATTTTAATTGAAACCACTATTTCAGATTCATGGAAGGGGGTGGGGTGAACAGGACATCCAACATTTCAAGCTATGAGCCAAGCAAATGCTCATAAGTAATTGCAATGACAAGGTCATTAAATTTAAATTGGGACACTGAGGAGGCAGCTTTAGCTGACTTGTGCAGGAGGCTTTGAAGGGGCTCTTTCAAAAGCCCGGAGAACAAAGCTTTGCACGTGTGGCTGTTTAACTAAGCAGCACATGCCTTGTTGTCTAACAGTGCTACAAATAATATCCCCGATGCCATCATTTTCAAACATGAACAGACTTACAATTTGTAGATGTAAAGCAGAAATGGCTAGTAGTACGCCTAAAATGAAAACAGAGCAACACAAAGATCACAATTTGGGGACCTTTCCTAACATTATGATGCCTTTCTGCATCAACCAAAATCTTCCTCAGCATTTTAATCACAATTTCAGAGAAGAACTAGTGCCCGGTAATGGTTAGATTGGTTACTCACTTTCTCTTGGTTTTAGGAAGGAGGCAATGGCAAACCGCTTGTGAAAAACCTTGCCAAGAAAACTGTAGCGACTTGTCTAGGAAGTCTCTGAGAACTGGACACAATTGTCCGTACAGAAAAAAAAAGACTAGATTGGCAGATTAGGACCAATTGTGCCATGGTGGCACAGTGGTTAGAATGCAGTATTGCAGGCTGACTCTGCCCACTACCAGGAGTTCGATCCTGGCCAACTCAAGGTCCACTCAGCCTTCCATCCTTCCGAAGTCAGCAAAATGAGGACCCAGATTGTTGGGGGCAATATGCTGACTCTGTAAACTGCTTAGAGCCGTGATGGCCATAGGTGGCACCAGAGCCCCCTCTGTGGGCATGCATGCTGTCACCAGCTGCTCTTCTGGTTACCAGGCTGAGCGCCGAAAAATGGCCTGAAAATGGCCCAAAAACAGATGTTTTGGGGCTGTTTTTTGGCCTTTTTGGGGCCATTTTGGGCTGTTTTGGGGGGCATTTTCTGAGCCATTTTTCAGGCCGTTTTCAGGCCATTTTTTGGGCTGTTTTTGCCCTAAAAATGGCCTGAAAACGGCCTGAAAAACAGCCTAAAAACAGCCAAAAGCCAGCCAAAACCGGCCAAAAAACAGGCATGCGCATGCTGGCCAACTGGCCTTTAGGTTTCTGGTGCTCCGGTGTGTGCGAAGACCAGCTGGCCGGCACACATGCATGTGCCGGAAACCCAAAGACCAGCTGGCCGGTGCCCGCATGCACACTAGCCAGCTGGTCTTCAGGTTTCCGGTGCTCTGGTGCATGCCCATGCATGCACCTGCACCCATGTTCCAGTTTGGGCACTCGGTGCTGAAAAGGTTTGCCATCACTGGCTTAGAAAGTGCTGTAAAGCACTACGAAGTGGTATATAAGTCTAAGTGCTACTGCTATTGCTATTGCTAGTTATGAAGATGATTCAATATCATTAGTACAGTCCCTTTTTCTACAGGGTTAAGGTATATGGTACATTTATGTATTTGTGCAATTGATTCAATTACTTTAAAGAGTTTTACTGAAGATACAAAGTTCTGATCCACATTAAGAATCCCAAATCTTTTACCACACTTCATTTTGGAACTCCCTATCCAAAAGAAGGAGGGAGGGAGGGAGGGAGGGAGGGAAGGAAGGAAGGAAGGAAGGAAGGAAGGAAGGAAGGAAGGAAGGAAGGAAGGAAGGAAGGAAGGAAGGAAGGAAGAAGGAAGGAGAAAGGAGAAAGGAGAAAGGAGAAAGGAGAAAGGATCAACTATTGATGTCCAGCTATGCTAAATAAAGATAATGGTCCTTGTTTGCAGATCACTAAGCTACAGTTTATTAAATAAACCATAACTGCTTGGATTCATACATTGTTTCAGGGGTGAAATCCAGCAGGTTCTGACATGTTCTGGAGAACCAATAGCCGAAATGTTGAGTAGTTCGGAGAACTAGCAAATACCACCTCTGGCTGGCCCCAGAGTGGGGTGGGAATGGAGATTTTGAGGTATCCTTCCCCTGTCATGCCCACCAAGCCACATCCTGCAAGCCACGCCCATAGAACCAGTAGTTAAAAAAAATGGATTTCACCACTGCATTGTTTTAATCCATAAATCATGATTAATAAATGACAGTGACTAATTTTGCCAAGCATAAACCTAAATAAACCACTGTATGGGTTAATGCAATGTGTGAATCAGTCACTGTAGATAAAATGCGCGAAGAACTGTGCATACAAGTTTTGGAATTGCTTTTTTTTAAAAAAAAAAGCAAGTTAAAAAGGAAATAAATAAAATTCTTAATAAATGCTACCATCTATGAGGTTTTTTTTTCTTCAAACAGAAAGAATGACAAGATGCTAGATTAAAAATAATGCTGCTCATTCTCTGGATCAATCCTTATTTTTCAAAAGGTCTCATATAGGAGCAATACAGTGATGACATTTTAAGCCACCTTGAAAAAAGTTTACTTTGAAGGGTAGTATACTTAATTCTGGTTTTAATCTTTCGAGAATTTGCAACAATGCTTCCATAGATTACATGGTTTATGCTTCCCCATTAAGAGTATGTCCTTTATTATTCATTTAAAAATAATAAGTTCTTTTTCAGGCCAAACGGCTGCCAAGAGAAGCCAGGTTTTGTTTATGCATTTTTCAGCAAAAAGTGTATCGAGTGGGTGGGGGGAGGGGGGCGAGCACCATCTGAATCCTTACAGTTCTTTTGTGCGTTCCCTTTATCAGAAAAAAATGAACACGAGCAGCCTGGAGAGAAAGCGGCAAAAATCAGACTACGTTGCATTTCTTCAGAAGAAGAGCCCACCGAATGTAATGCTTTGTTATTATTATTTGCTTCCCCCTTTCCTTTCTCTTCACTCCTTCGGCTTCAGCTAGCTTGAGATAAATATAAAACAGAAACTGAAATGTGGGTGCAAACACTATTGGGAATACACTACCCATCTGAAGGCTATTATTATTTTTTTAAAAACAGCCGAAGTATAAATAGAGAGATTTCATATTTTTAGAAAATATTTGGTCAAATTGCAATACCGTTCTTTAAGTGACTTTTTCTCCTTTTCCTCCTCTTCCTCCAGTGTATTTTGGCCTGAGGAGGGACCTATGTCAGCCTGCATATTTCATCACCATATTTTATAGAATCACAAAGATGGAAAGGACCTCAGAGGTCTTCTAGTCCAACCCCTTGCTTAAGGCAGGAGATCTTATACCATCCTGGTCAAATGATTGTCCAGTCTGTTTTCATGACCGTATCATCTAAACATTTAATCTGGGCTCTTCCTTGTTTATTATTCCTGCTTTTATACTATTTGTTTACTCAGTCTTTTGGGGTAAAACTCTCAAAGGGTAACATTTAGAATAGTATCACAGATGTGATTAGTCAGTACCAAAACAGAGAAAAAAGAACAGGAGCTTATGCCTTTCTAATTCAGCTTTTTTTCCCCTGTACAATCTGACATCCTTTCTGATATATTTGCCTCTTCAAATAATATTAAAATGCCCAACTTGGTTACATTTTTAAGTGGGGTGAAAAGAGATATTTTCTGTCATTGTACCTTGGTTTTTGCAAAACTCTTCCAAATAGATCCACCTGGCACTTACTTGACTGTCCAATTGCATACAGTATTCATTTTCTTTTTTAATTGTTTAATAATATTGAAACGTACAGAGCTATACACACATGAATGTATGCAATAAAAACAGAGGCTGGAAGTAAAGCAGTCTATCCTCACTGTGTGTTGTGACACACCTGTATATAATTAATGAATGAAAATATGTAGCATATATATGCATGAGAAATGAGGCAGCTTGGTATAGTGGTTAAAGGAACTGGGCTAGAAACTAGTCTAGTTCTAGTTCTACCTTAGACACAAAGACAGCTGAATCCTTTTAGGCCAATTACTCTTTCTCATTCCTAGGAAGAAGAGCAGAGCAAACCACTTCCCCAAAATGATGCCAGAAAACTCCTGGTTGCCAGAACATCTGGTTGCCAGAACAAACTGCCAGAACATCTGGTTGCCAGGAGTCAAAACTATTTGAAGGTGCACACACATGCAATCATTTTCCGGGGGTGGGGTGGGGGGAGAAAGACAATTATTCTGTACAACCGGCAAAACTGCAAACAAAAAATGTGCAAGTTTGGAGACATGCAAAATAACAGACAAATTATTCTGCGACCTATTTAAAAAAATTCAGAGCTGACCCACAAATCTTGGCAAATTTGCAGAATTGGAGAAAACCCAAATATCAATGGATTCACCCATCCCTAAAGTAGAGAAAGCATCAATTACAGCCTTCCTTATCTGGTGCTCTCCAGACAATTCTTGCCTGGGGGTGATGAAGTACTATAGTCCAAAACATGTGTAAAAGGGATGTAGATTTCTTTGAAAAGGGAAAAATCTGACTAGCCTTCTTCTCATATTCTAATGCTAACTTAAATAACATGGGAAGAGGACGAACAAAACAAGCACGCAATCTTCTTCTCCAGCCCTGTTCTGGAAAAGAGCCTTTCTGATTTAGAGGTTTGCCTGGAACACAAGGTGGGTTGTGATAGGAAGGATGGAGGGAGTGTAGTTAGAGTTAATGTTTTTTATTCTCTCCTTTTCCTCCTCTTCTTCCTCCAGTGAATTTTGGCCTGAAGAGGGACCTATGACAGTCTGCATATTTCATCATCATATTTTATAGAATCATAAGGATGGAAAGGACCTCAGAGGTCTTCTAGTCCAACCCCTTGCTTAAAGCAGGAAATCTTATACCATCCTGGTCAAATGATTGTCCAGTCTGTTTTCATGACCGTATCATCTAAACTGGGCCCTTCCTTGTTTTTATTCCTGCTTTTATACTATTTGTTAACTCAGTCTTCTGGGGTAAAACTCTCAAAGGGTAACATTTAAAATAATATCACAATAGTTAGAGTTAATGTTTTTTACTCTCTCTCTTTGGAAGTAATTTCTGAATGCCCGAGTTTTGCTTATATACACTTTGCATGTATAGGACTCAGCAGGGGTGGGTTCCTACCGGTGTGGTCTTCTCTATGGCACTGGTAGCGGCCAGCGGATTGCGAAACGGCTCCTGTTGTATCAATGGAGCCACCAAAGCTCGTGCGGTGTTGAACATTTGGTGGCCACAGGAATTCAAAAAGTATGCCCTTTTACGGGCATCAGAAAGTTCTGTGAGGTCATTAGCCTGCAGGAAACATTCAAACCTTTCTAGGTAGGCGTCCCACATTTCCAATGCAGGGCAGAATGACTCGAAAGATGTCGGGTTGGTGTTGTTGCGAGCCATCGCAGCTTCGGACAGCCTCATGGCAGCCAGTTTGGATGGCTAGGCGGGTCACGAACCTCCAGCACCTTTGTTGCCACTATTTGTTGTGTCCGTCGCCGCAGTCAATAAGGAGGAGACTAGTCTCTCTTAACAACAGCCATTTATTGAATAACACAGAAGAAGTAGAACAGTTCAAACGGAATGCAAAGCTTGCCTCAGCCGCGCTCTGACAGCTATTTATATGGAGCTGTCAGGCGCGGCAGCCAATAGCGGCTTCCGAAATCTCCCGCTCGGAAGCCGGCGAGGACTCAGCCAGTCCACTCAGCCAAGGGGTGGAGCCGCTCGCTGTCTCCAAGGCTTCTGAAGACGCAACAGCTCCGGTGCCATCTTCGCCAGTCTGTCGCATGGTGCCATCTTTTTTCGGGAATTTTTGGGCTTTTTTTTCTTCCTGCACATGCGTGGAAGCAAAATCTCATGAGGGGACATGCATATTTCATCATCATATTTTATAGAATCATAAGGATGGAAAGGACCTCAGAGGTCGCACAGACGAGATTTCCACATGCGCAGAAGCAAAAAATCACCAAAATTGTGTGCACGCACACGTCCCCTGTGAGATTTCAGTGATTTTTGCTTCCTGCATATGCGCAGAAGCAAAATCGCATGAGGGGATGCGTGCACGTAGCAAGTGAGCGCGTACAATGTGGCGATGAGTGTGCGTGCAACGTGGCAATGCGTGTGCGTGCAACGTGGCAATGCGCATGCAGCGCACTGGTAGCGAGGTAAGAGCAGCCCACCCCTGGGACTCAGTCTCTCTCTCTCTCTCTCTTTATACATATGTGTCTGTGATCTTGATATACCTGGGAAACAACTCTCTTATTTTAGAAGGCTAAAGATACGCCAAGAGTTTTCTATTTTATGTTTACTTCTTCTGACCAGCAAAGAGGAACAGGCACAGAATCTGAAAGCACCAGCTGCCTTGGGAGATAGGGAAGATTAAATGATAGGATTTGAGACCTTATGAAAAGAGCAGGCTGAGCGCAGCCAAGTAGAGACATTTGATTTTTGGGGAGGGGAGGGGCGCGACAAGCAGCTTTCTACAAACAGAGTAAATCCTGTAGTTTAAAAAACAAAACCCAACTAGATGAACAAGGCATTCCAGAGGGGCTGGCAGTTTATGAAAGACGACCTAGTAGAAATTATATGTTCTGCGGCATTCTGCAGTGCGTGGATGGGAAGAATAGCCCCAAAGTAACTTGCTGGAGCTCCATCAGGAAAAGTAAATTACCGTAATTCTATTGAATTTTATTGCTGCCTCCTCCTCCTCCTCCTCCTCCTCCTCCTCCTCCTCCTCCTCTTCCTCCTCCTTCTCCCCTTTTATTTTCTTTTTCCTTTCTCCACTTTTAATTTTCCTTTTTTTTCTTCTTTGCATGTATTTTAGAATTTCAGAATCTAACTCCTGGCTGTACGCAGAGTTAGCCTGCAATGCTGCATTCTAACCACCGCAACACCACGGCTCTATAATGTGACAATGTTGAAGCTTTGCTGAGGTACGATGTGCTAGATCTCCGGCATTTCCCTGATCTGCTAAAGCAGAAACTCTGTCAAAGAAGGAAATAATTTTTTTACTGGAATGATTTGTTTGTGACAACCACATGCTGGTTCTTATTAATTATAGCATATCTATATAACTGCAGTTTTGACTCTTCTTAGTTGCTCCCTCTCTGGATTTCACAAATTAAAAGATAACATAATCACTTTTCCTCAAATGCCAGTTACCTTTGTGTCTTCAAACAGATCCTCTCTGTTGTTAAAGCTTAGTTTCAGGAGACTAAAACTTGTGGGTTTTTTTCTTCTTCTTCCACTTTCTGACAAATGAAATTGTCAGCAGGAGGGACAAGAATTTAGTTGATAGTTGGTATGATTTAGTGTTTTCATATATCATCTTCTTGAATTGTTTAAACTGAGTTTACAAGTTTTGTATTTATTTATTTTAAAGTCAATTACAATTAGTAATTAAAAGAAATTTTGCCCATGGAAAGATTGTGGAACATCCTGATTATTAACATTTTTATTGAGTTATAAAGTATTATAAAATACAAAATACAAAGTAAATAGAAAAGCAGTGGGGGGAGGAGGGAAGGGGAAAGAGAAGTGAGGAAGGATAAGAAAAGAAAGAAAGAAAGAGAAAGAAAGAAAAAAAGAAAGAAAGAAAGAAAGAAAGAAAGAAAGAAAGAAAGAAAGAGAGAGAGAAAGAGAGAAAGAGAGAAAGAAAGAAAGAAAGAAAGAAGCATTGGCTTCTGACTCTCTCTGTTACAGTAAATTAAGGCATTAACATCAAATCACACCTTTTTGCTTTTTCATAATAATAAGAACAAGCCATTTTTATAAAGTTCTATCAGTATAATTGGTAAAACCCAAAGTTGGAGTTTCATTCTTCTCCACATCAATCACGAAATATAGAAGCGGTCTCCACGTGGAAACAAAAGTACTTGTGTTCTTTTCTTTAATCAAAGTGTTTTGCCATTTCAGCCAACTCCATCAACTTCTGCAACCATTCATCCACAGTAGGAATCAAAGTGTCCTTCCATTTCTGTGTATACAATAGTCTTGCTGCTGTCAACATATATAATAATAAAGTTCCAACTTTTTTTCCAGTTCTTTTTCCATTTAGCCCAAAAGGAAAAGTTCTGGTTTCATTTTTATCTCCATTTGAGCATCCTGAGGACTCACTTATAAAATTATTTGGACAGGTCCATGATGCAGTTAGGAGCAATAAAGAAAACAAACTCAAAACAGGTATACTTCATACTATATAATGCAACAATCACACACACAAAAATATCTTCCCTTGTAGTCCAATCCATTTATATGCAGCATTTTATGACTTGTTCAGGAACAGGAAATATTATAATATTGCCTCAAAAAGGATCCTCTAGAATTCGGTATCTCTTCTATCTGCTATACAAAGTTAAATCCTGTCAATTTCTGACTGAACAATATTTCGGGAGAATTTGCATAGAGGGAGCATCACCTCTCAAAGAAGATTAAGGCAAACAATGACTTTGATCTATGAAACTTAATTCCAGCTAAAAGACACAGAGGGAAAAACATGCAAGTGTATAGCTTTCTTATAGAAAGTAAAGTCTTTTCATCTCTCTCTCTCTCTCTCTCTCTCTCTCTCTCTCTCTCTCTCTCTCTCTCTCTCTCTCTCTCTCTCTCTCTCTCTCTCCCTGTCTGTGTGTGTGTGTGTGTGTGTGTGTGTGTGTGTGTCAACTTTTTTTGGGGGGGGGGTTATGTGGTGACCAAAACTGGATGAAGTATTCCGGGTGTGGTCTTACTAAGACTTTAGAAAGCATTAGTAATACTTCACGTGATTTTGATTCTCTGCTTCTGTTTATACAAGGATTGTATTGGCTTTTTTGGCTGCTGCTGTACACTTCTAGCTCATGTTTAAGTGATCATCCACTAGGAATCCAAGGTCCCTCTCATAGTTACTGTTTTGGAGCTAGTTTTCACCTAATCTGTACTTGTACCTTTGATTTTTTCTGCTTAGGTGTGTTGTTGTTGTTGTTGTTGTTGGTCACAAAGTTGTGCCCGACCCATCACGACTCCATGGACAATGTTCCTCCATGCCTTCCTGTCCTCTACCATCCCCCGGAGTTAATTTAAGCTCACACCGACTGCTTCAGTGAATCCATCCAGCCACCTCATTCTCTGTCATTCCTGGCTTAGGTGTAAAACCTTGCTTTTCTCCACATTGAATGTCATGTTGTTGGAAAGGGCCCATTGTTCAAATCTGTCAAGATCCTTTTGGATCTTAGTCACATAGATTCATACAATAAAATGAACATGAATACAGTAACCATGAAGTGATTGATGATTTAGTGCAGGAAGAGGGATTCTAGATGGGGATAATCAGCAGCAAGGTGGATGGACTTGATTATAGTGGCAACAAGTGCACTGTTGGAAGAGCTGAAGGGACAGATAGTTTATGTGGTTTTTAAGAGTCAACATTGGCTTGATGGCACCTAACCAATCAATATAAAAGAGAAGGGGACAGATCAAAATAATCCTTAGTGTCTTTCTGAATAGATAACCTCAAGAGGGGGAAAAGATCTATGCTGTTCAACCCTACATTCACCCAGCTCTCCCCAGAGGCCCAATGGCAGCAGCCAAAGCGTGGAGCGAAGGTTTGAGCTATATTAATATGTTCAAAGTAACTTCTTTTTTCTTCCCTAGTCTTCTAACTTTTTCTGCAGAATAAATCTTTACTTTCTGAAGTATTTATATTCGAGTGATAGAAAATGCATTTGATCTCTCTTCTCAAGATATTCAACCTGGGCGAAAATCTGATATCTAATATTTAGTCTTTTCCCTGGTGGAAAAGTCTGAGGAAATGTTGGCATCAGTTTTATTGCTCGCATACATTTTGGATGCTTGAGAGGGAAAGGATGATATGTGTCACTTGGTTTAAAAATGTGTTCCTAAACATATAATTCAGGAAAAGTGAAGATTGAAACTCCAATAACTAGAGGCTGGTTCTTCTAATCTACCTCGATAAATAAGAATCAGTTCTAGAAGAGCAACTGATTTTCAGTGTTGTTGTTTTTTCAAGAGGAAATCCCTCTCCATGCCAAGGAGACTCAAGGTATTCCCAGACTCATGGAGAAACCCATACCTAAAGAAACAACTTGGAAGCAACATGGAACTGAAAAATATCTGGAGACCAAGAGACTCATTATTCTCCTGCAAAATCTCTGCTTCATGACTTCGCCTCAATTTTTTTTATTAAAAACAATAAAAATAGATCTTTTTACACATGTAAAGAATCACTTGCCCTCAAATACAGCACTCACATTCATTCCATTCTTTAGGATCAGTTATACTGGAAAAAAGCACAAATGGTTTGTAAGCAAGAGAAAACAGCCTGGGCAATACTTTTCAAAAGCCATTCTGATACATTATAACAACAACAACAACAACAACAACAACAACAACAACAGAGTTGGAAGGGACCTTGGAGGTATTCTAGTCCAACCCCCTGCCTAAGCAGGAAACCCTACACTACTTCAGACAAATGGTTATCCAACATCTTCTTAAAAACTTCCAGTGTTGGAGCATTCACAACTTCTGGAGGCAAGCTGTTCCATGTATTAATTGTTCTAACTGTCAGGAAATTTCTCCTTAGTTCTAAGTTACTTCTCTCCTTGATTAGTTTCCACCCATTGCTTCTTGTTCTACCCTCAGGTGCTTTGGAGAATAGTTTGACTCCCTCTTCTTTGTGGCAACCCCTGAGATATTGGAACACTGCTATCATGTCTCCCCTGGTCCTTCTTTTCATTAAACTAGACATACCAAGTTCCTGCAACCATTCTTCATATGTTTTAGCCTCCAGTCCCCTAATCATCTTTGTTGCTCTTCTCTGCACTCTTTCTAGAGTCTCAACATCCTTTTTACATCGCGGCAACCAAAACTGAATGCAGTATTCCAAGTGTGGCCTTACCAAGGCATTATGAAGTGGTATTAACTTTAACAAGTGATCTTGATTCTATCCCTCTGTTAATGCAGCCTAGAACTGTGTTGGCTTTTTTGGCAGCTGCTGCACACTGCTGGCTCATATTTAAATGGTTGTCCACTAGGACTCCAAGATCCCTCTCACAGTTACTACTCTTGAGCAAGGTACCACATATACTGTATCTGTGCATTTTGTTTTTCTTGCCTAAATGTAGAATCTTACTTTTTTCACCATTGAATTTCATTTTGTTTGATAGCGCCCAATGTTCAAGTCTGTCAAGATCCTTCTGTATCTTAAGCCTATCTTCTGGAGAATTGGCTATTCCTGCCAGTTTGGTGTCATCTGCAAATTTGATGAGTTCCCCATCTATCCCCTCGTCCAAGTCATTGATGAAGATGTTGAAGAGTACTGGGCCTAAAACAGAGCCTTGGGGTACTCCACTGCATACTTCCCTCCATGTAGATGCAGTTCCATTGAGCACTACGCGTTGAGTGCGGTTGAAAACATAATGTTTAAAGGAAAACATTATGTTTTCCTTTAAAGCCATTTAAGATATTCCTTGCAAAATTCCTCCAGGAGTGCAACATTGGGTGTTCCTAAAACACCATACACACCAAACATATAGTTACATTCAGCTGCTGCAATACATTTGGGAACATCTTATCACAGCCTTTCCTGACCTACTGCTTTCTAGATGTTTTGGCCTACAACTCCCACATGGCTTTCTAGTCTTACCTCTATCTCTGTATTGCTCTGCTGCCTATTAACTGTAATCCTTTGCCACTGCAAATAAAAAGAAAATCAATGGCAGAGCATCTAGCTGTGTATGAAAAATCCTAGCCTCAATCCTCTTTCACAGCCTCTAGAGTCCCCTCCAATTGTGCTACTGAATGTTGTCAGCTCAAAATTGACTCTGCGGTTTCCCACCATCGCGAAGTAAAGAAAAATGCAAATGAGCACTCTGATTGATTCGTTCTATTACCCATTTGTTCACTTTTTTTGACTATTCATGGTGTTCTCCAGTGTCTTCCCCAACATCAAAGTGTAATGGTATTAATATTTTTATACTACCACAATTGAGCCCAAAATGTATGTTGCTAAGTGAAACATTTGTTTAGCGAGTTTGTTCCATTCTACAGCTTGTCTTGCCACATTTGTTAAGTGAATCACTGCAGTTGTTAAATTAGGGTCACTGTTGTTAAGTGAATCTGGTTTCCTCACTGACTTTGCTTGTCAGAAGGTCACAAAAGGTGATCACATGACCCCGGGACACTGCAACCATCGTAAATGTGAATCAGTTGCCAAGCCCCCGAATGTAAATCACGTGACCATTTTCATAAGTCACTGTTTTTCAGTGCCGTTATATCTTCAAATGGTCACTAAGTGAACTGTTGTAAGTCGAGGACTACCTGTATCTTCAATGTACAACATTCGCTTCCACGGAAAGACAATTATCTGCAAGATTCTGACCTTTGTAAGTAGAGATGCACCATGGTATCTTTTCCAAAATCTTCATGGCTGCTCTACCAAGTGCCAGTCTGTAGTGTTTCTATTGACTGCTGGTTCCTTTACTGTTGACACTCAATTCTAAAAGGTGGCATTAACCTAAGCACTATTTTGCTGGCAGGTAAAATTAAATATATTGTACATTAATTTACATAGTCCATTAGATATTCTTTCTTTGGTACTGATACATGGACTAACCTCTTCCATTCTGGTGGCCATTGTCTCCTTTTCCAGATTTGCCAATATAGTTTGATTAGAACCATTCCACATTTTTCTTCTCTTACTTGCCATATTTCTGTAGCTATTCGATCGGTCCCATCTTCCCAACTTCTTAAGGACTAGCATGCTGATCTAACTTCATATTCATGTAATAGAGGTTATTGTATCTTCAAAGATCATGACTCCTAAACTGTGTGCTGTGATGCCTATAGCATGTCATCCCAAATTCACAGGGGCACTATGAGATATTTTAAACTTCTGAATGAAACACAACAAAACTCAGATATTTTTTTATTTTTTTATTTTAGAAGTAGCTCAAGGTAGTTCACAGTTTTGGGCCAGTGACACCATGAAAACTTCACTATAAAACTAAGGGTACCATGCACTATGAAAGTTTGGGACGCCCTCTTCTAAAGTATTGTGTATGTCGATACTTCTACTGCATAGAAGCTCAGTATATGTCTTCCAACTTGGTTTAATATTATTATAGTTATTATCAATCCTTTGGCATCTTTTAGCATAACAATTCAAGGCTAGAGTCTCCTTCTGAATTCAGAGATATTTCGGAAGATTTTCCTTGTTTTTTTCATGTCTGTTTCTATCTTCTATGCCTTTACAGATATTGCCGTAATATTGCTTCTTGTTTCTTCTAATAGTTCTCTGAAAATCTTTGTTAAATTCATTCTTTATATTTGTTTTGCCTTGCCTTGCCTTGCCCTGCCCTGCCCTCCCTTTCTCTTCCTTTCCTTCCCTTCCCTGTAATTCCCACTGTCTGTTTTGGCATCCAGTTTGGTTTTCTATATTACTTGGTGTTTGACAGTCTTTTCTCACATTGATTCTTATTTCTTCAGTGTCCAATCCTGGTAGGAACTGCTCAGGGCTATTGCTGTGCGGAGCAAAAAGGCAAAAGAACACGATGCAAAGGCAGCCCAACACCCTGTGTCAGTCAGACTTGGGACTGTAGCTCCATTATTATTATAAGAGGACATTGAGCTTTTGTCAGCTGAACCAAAGGGAATCACAGAACTGCATCTATGTCCCATTTTTTCCTGTGATTTGGCTGGAGCAGAGATAGGGATGGGAGAACATTATATTTACACAAGGCAAAGGGGATTGATGACTGCTGCTGATTTGGGAATATTCTATATTGATTTTTCTCACTTACCACATTCCAGGAGGTTTCTAATATTGTGTAAGCAAAGACTTAATTGTGCATGTATATCCATGTGTTCATTTATTTTGCTTTCCTGGAGAACTGCTGATGAAAAATGTGTTTGGAGAGACAGATTGTTTTATGTGTACTGGGCCTCTTGTAACAAAATAAAATAAAATAAGAGGGCATACTGTATAATTGCACATTATGCAAACATAGCCTACTTTCTCAAGCTATTTAAGCCCAAAATGCATGCACAAAAATGTCCTTCTATGATGAAATGTATCAATTGCATGACTTGCACTGGCTATTTTGATGCAACTAGGGAATTGTACTACATGCTACTCAAGAAAATTGGTCTTTTGTTACCCATGCACCATTGTTAGAAATGCAATACTGTAATGACTGCAGTAAATTATAATACAACCTCATGGGTGAGTTAACAGAACAGAATAACAGAGTTGGATGGGACCTTGGAGGTCTTCTAGTCCAACTCTCTGCTCAGGCAGGAAACCCTATAATATTTCAGACAAATGGTTGTCCAATGTCTTCTTAAAAACTTCCAGTGTTGGAGCATTCACAACTTCTGGAGGCAAGCTGTTCCACTGATTAATTGTTCTAACTGTCAGGAAATTTCTCCTTAGTTCTAAGTTACTTTTCTCCTTGTTTAGTTTCCACCCATTGTTTCTTGTTCTACCCTCAGGGGCTTTGGAGAATAGTTTGACTCCCTCTTCTTTGTGGCGACCCCTGAGATATTGGAAGACTGCTATCATGTCACCCCTGGTCCTTCTTTTCATTAAACTAGACATACCCAGTTCCTGCAACCGTTCTTCATATGTTTTAGCCTCCAGTCCCCTAATCATCTTTGTTGCTTTTCTCTGCACTCTTTCTAGAGTCTCAACATCTTTTTTACATTGTGGCGACCACAACTGGATGCAGTATTCCAAGTGTGGTAAACATTAATTAAATATACCTATTGAAACATATGCACAATTTATATATTTTTTTAAATTGTTCCTTCTTCATTTAAGTCATCTCCTCCTCGTATGTATCGAATTCATATGTGCAGCAGTGTTCATGGGGAGGACAGTGGGGTTCAGAGTGTTAAAAGCAGCTTCACTGCATTGCAATGAAAGTCCTACTGCTTATCTACATTTGTTGTGATGTCGCACCAAGAGATGTTGCTTTTGTTGCTCTGATGAAAGAGGTGAGAGCATGTCAATACCACTGCAATAGGAATCTCTTTTCCAACTTGAGAAATCCAACTATCAGATGAAGAGAAATGCTCTACACTGAGTTGTTTCACCAACTGACCACTAAAAAGCTTCTAACCAAGAAATAAAAAAAAATATTCAGTCCTATTTATCAGCATATTTCATAAGATTTTATCTGCTGGGAATTTAGGCAAAGAATACAGTCAGTTCAGAACCTGTTTAAAATAAAATGTAAATTGTCCCAAGCTGGTATCAAGGCAGAGGTGGGATTCAGCAGGTCCTGACCAGTTCTGGAGAACCGGTAGCGGAAATTTTGAGTAGTTCGGAGAACCAGTAAATACCACCTCTGACTGACTCTGCCTCCATCTATTCTCTGCCTCCTGAGTCCCAGCTGATCAGAGCCGAGGTGGCGCAGTGGTTAAAGTGCAGGACTGCAGGCTACTCCAGCTGACTGCTAGTTCAGCAGTTCAGCTGTTCAAATCTCACCAGGCTCAAGGTTGACTCAGCCTTCCATCCTTCTGAGGTCGGTAAAATGAGGACCCAGATTGTTGGGGGCAATATGCTGAACTCTGTAAACCGCTTAGAGAGGGCTGTAAAGCACTGTGAAATGGTATATAAGTCTAAGTGCTATTGCTATTGCTATCAGGAAGGAATGGAGATTTTGCAGTATCCTTCCCCTGCCATGCCCACCAAGCCCCACCCACAAAACCGGTAGTAAAATTTTTTGAATCCTACCACTGTATCAAAGGTTCTTTTTTGCAGTCAATGCTCCACTGCATTCCAGGTCATGTTTGTTTCATGTGAGCTTTGGTATATTGTGCATTACCTTTTTCATGAACACTTAGAAGCTGGTTGTTATCATGCTATATAGCAATCCTCAAATTTTTGATAAAGAAAAAACTATAGTAATAATGATAGAATTGGAACTGACTTCATATGTCTACAGGTAGTCCTCGACTTATCATTCATTTAACAACTGTTCAAAGTTACAATGTCGCTTACAACTTATGAACATGGCAGTGTCCCCATGGTCAGGTATTCAAAATTTAGGCACTTGGCAAACAGTTGCTATGTGAGGACTTGCCTAGCAAAATTCAAGTTGACACATCTATAATTTCTGGAGAATCTCCAAGTCTCCAAGAGTTCTCCAAGATCTTCTGTGACTGCTTCCAGTACCTTAGGATGTAATTCATCTTGTCCTGAAGATCTGATTTCATTTAAATTACCCAAATGTTTTTTTTTACTTCTCATTGTCTATTTTCAACTTCAGTGTCCTCTTTTATCTAATAGGGAGAAAAAGGGCAATTAAGACTTTATTTCCTTTCTGAAACAGATATAAAACACGAGTTAAGACACTCTGCCTTCTCATCACGTGTTACTAATTCATCCCTTTCTCCTCCCAACAGATTCATTGCCTTCTTTTTTTCTTTCTGCATTATATGCCCCTCCTTCCATTTCCTATTTCCAGTTCCTTCCATGTACATTTTTGAAAGCTTTGTGCATTTATATTCACCTCTTCACATTATTTCCATTCTGGATCCTGCATGTCTTATGTCTGATTAAACAAAATACTTTCCCTCCCTCCTGTCAGGGTTCCAAGTAACACCCCCAAAAGAATCAAAACTCCAGGCATATTCCTCAAAGTATAGATTTATTAGGTAGGTCATATTGGCACATCTGGGGTGACGGAATAAGAATTATTCCTATCGAGGTGATATAGGATCTTGCTTCCTTGAAGTCATCCTTACTTAGAAAATAAAACCGAGATTCAATTCTAATTAACAAAATATTTATTTCAGTACAAAAGTTACAAAAGAATATAAAACTTTTTAAGCTACATTGTCTCAGCTAAGAAATCACGTCTGCCTCGGGCGAGGCTCACAGGAGAAGAAGGAAGGAGGAGACTTCTGGAATGCACACATGCGCAGTAATACATGTCACATGTCTGCTGATTAGAAAAATACAGTAAACCTAGAAATATGGCAGAGGTGCTCAACTGGCAATGTTCACATCATGACATGGGGAAACCTGACTCTAAAGACCCCTCGGGTTTCCCCTTAGTTAAAAGTACATTTTCCTCCCCCTGCTCATGCAGTCCATCACATGGTCCAATCAGGTCACAGTCCAAAATTCATCTGGCCTCACATCCTGCCTCCTTGCACCTGGTGGGAATGTCCTTGGTTCTCAGAACAAAGAATTTTATTTTGGTTACAATTCCCTTGCTATCTCTGCCTCCCCAATCCCAGTCCCACAGCTTGACCAGCCTCTTCTGTGGCAGTCCTGAAGATGCCAGGGGAAAATGACTCCAGGGCTTCCTTCCTCCCTTCCTCCCTTCATTTCTTTTTGCTAGAACTTTTTTATTTTTCCACAAGAAGTTGCCAGCCTGCCTACAATATAATTAGAAATTTGGCAGATATTTCTTCTGGATATCCCTTGTGACGACTGAGTGGAAAAAGTAGCTGAGCTCAGGCTCATTCCTTTATTTTACTGCCCATTTTAGAATTGTTTTAAAGCAATTCCTAATGCCGGTTTACCATGGTATAGAATGTAAATCACTGGCCATGAAGCTTGATAGATAGCTTCATTCAACAGGCGTGCAATGGTAATTAATGGCCAATCCAGTATCTTAGCCAATAGTTACTGAATAGCATACTGGAGAGAAATGAATAGGTTCCATTTCAATCCTTGTAAAAGATGTTGGCTGAAGCATTTCATTAAGCCAGCCTCAGGGATGTGAGTTGTCAAAATATTTTAACATCCCCTTCTGACCTCCAAGCACTTTCCTTTTCCCTTTGCTGATTGCACTAGCCATGAACCAACCTTGTACTCACAAATGACAACTTTAGCTACTAGAATTATTGCTCGAATTAATTGCCCAGAAATATGCTTTTAAACCTTCCACTCCATGTCACAGCACATTTGAAGGGTAACCTGTGTAGTTGTTTTTATTTTTTGGTGGGGTTTTTTTTTAACATGTGCTGTTTTGAATGGCCTTTTCCAGTTTATGTGGCCATTAACACCCTATTGGCACTGTCAGGGGTAAGACAGTCCTTTTCCTTTATGCATCCATAAAGAAATTCAAGGAAATAATATTTCAGGCTTCATGGTAAGATGGTTCCGCTCCTCCTTTTTGCATAAATAGAAACTGCACTAAAAAAAAAAGATAGAAAAGGGAGCAGTTTGGTCAATGAAAGATGGAAACATCCAAATACTGAACACAAAGTAAATTCTCATCCATCATATGTACATTAAAAAGAAGGGAGATAGACTATTTATTTATTTATTTATTTTATTTATTTGTCAAACATGTATAGGATAGTAGTAGTTTGTATAAACATAAGTAAAAAGTAACGATAAAAGAGGACAATAGGACAGTAGGACAGGGATGGTAGGCACAGTGGTGCGCTTATGCACGCCCCTTACAGACCTCTTAGAAACGGGGAGAGGTCGACTGTAGACAGTCTTAGGTTAAAGTTTTTGGGGTTTGGGGAAGAAACCACAGAGTCAGGTAGTGCATTCCAGGCATTGATCACTCTGTTGCTGAAGTCGTATTTTCTGCAGTCGAGTTTGGAGCACTTTACATTTAGTTTGAATCGATTACGTGCTCGTGTATTGTTGCGGTTGAAGCTGAAGTAGTCATTAACAGGAAGGACATTTTGGTATATGATTTTATGAACTACATTTAGATCAGATCGGAGGCAACATAGTTGTAAATTGTCTAATCCCAGTATTAGTGGGGATGGAGAAATTTTATATAGTCAATGTGATTATATCATCAACTTCTATGTTTCCTGAAGAAGTGTGTTTTCATTTTGGGGGGGAACTGGCCTTTTCAGGAGGCAACTGGACTTTCTTGTTTTTGTGTTTTTGTTTGAAAATATCCATGACCTGGATGACTGAGAATCTCTACAGACTTTTAGATATACAATTTGGGATGAACACCCTTTGAATGGTGTGGGAGTAGAAATGGATTTCCAGAGGAAAATAATAATAATTGCAGACTACAGAACCAGCAGCACTACTGAGGTGCCCCTGAGGTCACAGATAAACCTCCAAGTGCTTCAACAACCCTCTAAAAGGATGCAAATGACCAGCTATCTGCAAGGAATATAAATCCTTCCATTCCCCCACTATCCTGTCAGAGCTGAATAAGCTTCTTGGATGAGAATTGAAATCTTCAAAGAAAAAGCAAGAAAGTCCAGTTGCCTCCTGAAAAAGCACCTTCAGGATAGCCACGACCTGGATAACTGAGAATCTCTACAGATTTTGGGGGGAAGTTGCTGGCTTGGATTCAGGGACATCTTTCTATGAATGAGAGAGCTTCTTCCATTTTTAGAAAATTTTAATTCAATGGAAGATATTTAAATGTTGTAATGTGTCTATATATCTACAAAGATCAAAATTGTGCAATCCATGGTATTCTCTGTGACACTCTATGAAAGTGAAAGATGGACTTTAAAGAAGCAGTATGGGAAGCGCATTGACCTTTTCAAACTTTGGGGTTGGAGAAGACTTCTGAGAATACCATGGACAGAGAAAGAACAAACCAGTGGTGGGTTCCTACAGGTGCGGTCCACTCTATAGCACCGGTAGCGGCCCGCTGGTGATGTCACAGTACCGGTGCGGTCGGTTGCCGGTGCCTGGGCGCCACCATTTAAAAAACAATTTAAAAAAAAAAATTTAAAATTTTCTTCTGTGCATGCCCAGAAGCCGAGCTTCTGGCACTGCGCATGCGCTGCCTTCCTACCCCACAGTGAGTCCAAGCATGGGAGGATGGCTGAGGGAGTGCGTGAGACGCTGAAAGAACTGGCGGCAGGAGCTATCTCCATTCCCCTCCCTTCAACAGTCCGAGAAGCCACGAACGCGCAGTGATAATCCTAGGCATTTTCACACATTTGAGGCTTCTCGAGCTGCTGAGGGGAGAGGGAATGGGCGGCAGGACCTATCTCAGTTCCCCTCCCTTCAGCAGTCTGAGAAGCCACACCTACCCGGTCACATGGCCAGCAAGCCACGCCCACCTGGTCACATGGCTGGCAAGCCACACCCACAAAATAAGCCACGCCCACAGAGTGGTAGTAAAAAAATTAGGAACCCGCCCCTGGAACAAACCAATGCCTCATCAAACAAATCAACAGAAAATCTTCATATTTGAGACCCAAAAAGACCAATCAAATTATCCCACTTTGGACACATTAAGCAAAGACCTACCTCTCTAGAAAAGGCTCTAATTCTCAGAAAGATGGAAGGAAAGAATAGAAGAGGATGACCAGCAACAATGTGGATCAGTTACAGCACTGATGAATGCACCATTACAAGCAGTGGCATTGGTTGAAGTGGGAGAGAGTAAGAAAAGGTAATGAAGAAAGATTCCTCTGCTTGCTTTTTCTGCTGGCTGGGTCATTCTGAGTTGACTAGTGCTTGTAGATGTTCTCACTGACCTTTGTTTACCACCGTAGAGGATGCTAACCAGATTAGCCGCTTTGCTTTCCCCGAAATACACCATATTCTTAATTATATTGTAGTAATACAGGGTGAGAAGATGGAGTGGTGTGGTGGCCTAGAGGTGGATGTCTCGCCTCACAATCAGGACGCTTTGAAATCGATCCTAGGTAGAGGAGGATATTTCTCTCTCTGGGCACATTGAGAATATATCTGCTGAACAAAGCTCTGCATTGGTGACAGGAAGGGCATCCGGCCATTAAACACTCTGCTAGCTCTTCAGTTTCCCAAACTCCACCCCGCAAGGGATTATGGGGTCGTTAAAAGATGATGATGATGAATACAGGTTGAGAAGACAATGGTGCCAGTTTGAAAGTCTGCCCATTGTAAAATTAGGTAAAATGTCTCCCCCCGCCACCCGTTCTTTTCTCCTTTTTAAGTCTTTCTATCAAAGAATTCCAGTGGCTATTTAAAAGTTGATGTCTTCTTCTAAAGTCAGGTGTTCACCTGCAAATTGAATAATCCCACCTCAACCTGAGCATTTCCCCGTCCCCTCTTAATGCTTCTTCAGCTCCTCTCCCCAAGACAATGGAGATCAGTGACAAGAACAAGAGAAAAAAGCCTGTGGTTTCCACTAACTTCTTCCCCAGACAGGAGTGCAGAGAACAATGAATGATCAATGAAGACAGATTCATGGAGGCAGGCCAGCTCCAGGATCAATGTTTTCGTCTAATGCCTAATCTCAGATCTAGGCCTCATCTGGTGATAGAGCTATTCTTGCCAAAAATTGGAATCCGTACAGTGCTACTTGACATCACAATTTCCCCAGCCACACCAATAACACAGAGGGAGAAAGATTTTATGAGGTTGCTATAATTATAGCTCATTGATTAAGTTTTGCAGTCTTCCAATTTCTGTCTAAACATAGATAAAAGAAGTGATAAATGACTCTCTGGAATATGATGTGATAAATGACTAATCTGAAGGAAGCAAAGACCTTGGTTTTTATTTTTCAAAACATTCCTGGAATTCCATTGCATTGAATAATTTCCAACTTCTCTCCATGTTATTATTCTTGGAAACAATGTTTGAGACATGTGCTGGCATCTCAGGTCCAGGGATTAGGAACGATGAATACAGCTTGGATAACGGGCAGAATTCACATACTGAAGGCAGTGCATTGATGGAGTCTGATTTTAGGTTTTCTCAAAAAAAACATTGAAGAGTATACATATGTGTGCTGGGTAAAGTCTCTAGCATTCCTGCTTGAAATGGGTTTATTTCCCAAAATTTCAGATGGGAAAACCAAATCTTAAGAAGTTTGTGATCTCCTGAGATTCTGGCTATTAATTCATTTAAAAATAATAATATTTATCCGACAATAGCTTTTGATGGATAGGGGGCTACAAATGCCCCACCTGTTTGTTATACGTTTTGTTTTGTGTGTTCAATAATAATAATAATAATAATAATAATAATAATAATAATAATAATAATAATAATAATAATAATAATAATAATAATAATAATAATAATAATATTAATATCCAACATCACACAGCAGAGTGTCCATAGATTTCATACTGCTAAGGGCAGTACTGGTCCAGCAGTGACAATGTAGTGGTTCAAATAAAGAAAAAGATTGGGATGGTATCAAAGAGCTAAGAAAGATTAGAATTGGTGAGTCTTTGGATGGGAAACCACCAGAAATGTCTTCAACTGTACATTGGTTTAGAAAGTCAAAATAGCCCAGAAGTTATCATGGCATAAGCTTGACTCAAAGGCACTTTATCTTTCACATTTTTCAAAGACATAGCTATAACTATAGACACAGAACATAAAATACTAACACTTGTCGGAAGATTCATCATTGCTTCCACAGTGATTAATGTACAGATTTCTTGTAGAATGGAATGAGACCAAGTTTGCAAAGCAGTACCTTAGTTCTATAATGTATTAAGTAGGAAAATCAAGTGGAGAATGGCTCCCGGAACCTTAATTCCCAGTACTAATAGTAGCCACAACAGGCATCTGTTATAAAGCGGCATGTTATCAAGAGGAGGGAGAAAGGAGGTTAAAAGTGGGACAGTCAGCAACAATAAAACCAACTGGTCATCTGCCTCTTCCAGGAGGATCTGGCCCATTTTTAAGGATTGGGGTTGTTGTTGTTTTGGTGTGTGTGTGCTTTTTTGTTTTTGTTTTGTTTTTTGTTTTTTGCCCAGGTTATTTCTCCAACGCCAAATATAATCTGCTTTTGTTCAGCTTGCTGGAACGGTTGCTGGAATTGGGTATGTCTAGTCTGATGAAAAGAAGGACTAGGGGAGACATGATAGCAGTGTTCCAATATCTCAGGGGTTGCCACAAAGAAGAGGGAGTCAAACTATTCTCCAAAGCACCTGAAGGCAGGACAAGAAGCAATGGATGGAAAGTAATCAAGGAGAGAAGCAACCTAGAACTAAGGAGAAATTTCCTGGTAGTTAGAACAATCAATCAGTTGAACAACTTGCCTCCAGAAGTTGTGAATGTTCCAACACTGGAAGTTTTTAAGAAGAGATGGGACAGCCATTTGTCTGAAATGTTATAGGGTTTTCTGCCTAAGCAGGGGGTTGGACTAGAAGACCTCCAAGGTCCCTTCCAACTCTGTTGTTCTAAGTAATTCTAAACTTTCAGAGAATTATCCTGGAGACAAAGCAATCAACAAAATCCTGAGCCTCATTTCATAATTTATTTCCTGCATTTTGTTGGGTTGGAAAGAAACATATTTAATGTTAACTAACTTTTAATACATTCTCAATATGCAAATGAAATGTTAAAGTGGATGAGTTTTGCTCATCTTCAGCACTGCATTTAGGGTCAAGAAAAAGTTGTTTGTGCTGTAAGATTGACAATTTTCCTTAATGATATTTTTTTTCCCTGGCAAAGATCTTGAAGAATTTTACAGTAATGATAATGATTTAAATCAACACTTGATAAAACGCTTTATCTCTGCCTCATTTCACTTTGACATTTTGGACTACAAATGTCTAGATTATCCTAAACAGTTAATATAGGATAATTATGTAAGAATGTTAAGATATTTATTTATGAATTCAAACCAATACAGAACATTGAAGGAATAAGGGATGAAGCTATAAACAACAAGAAACCCTCCAAATATAAAAGATTAAAGATTACTCAGTTACTATTTGCTTGTTTTTATTATAGTTTCCTTTTGAAGAAGGAAGGACTTAAATTGAAACTTACTAATACTTAGCACAATAAACCATTTCTCTAGCACTTGTTGAGTATTTTCTCCATGCTTAATTCCAGAATACAGTTTTCAGACCACGGACATCCTCAGGGGATTAGTCAAAATCTACAAGATGATGGGCATGGCACCATGATGGACACCCTGTTCCTTTTGTACATTGCAATGTCATTCCTGCCATCTTGCAAATGTACACACACACATACACACACACACACACACACACACACACACACACACACACACACACACACACACACACACACCCTCTGCAGACGTTGCTGCCTCAGGCACATTTTTGCAGCTTCCAAAGTAGCCTCTAATTACACTGTTGAATTTGGGTCACTGAATTTCAGTGGCATCTTTTTTTAACAAATAGAGAGCCAGGTGGATGGAGTTAAGCTTCTGCAAGACCCAGCATGCCCACTTTGCCTGGGTTTTGCACCAAAATTATTGAAAAAGAGAGAGGGGGAATGTCAAAAGTATCCTCCCTACCCTCTTGGATAACATTACTGTGACATTGGCTCTCAGATATTCAACGAAACTCAACCATTTCAAAGTGAGACTTGGGGGTGGGTGGAGGAATATTTGCCCATTCCCATTTTCAAACATTAAGAAACCATCTTTTGCTTTCACAACAGACTATGTAATAATGGACTGGGATATCCATCTCTCGTCTTTGTATTCATGAACCTAAGTCCCAGCCCCTCCTTCTCTATCTTTTCCATATGTATTGCTACGACTTTAGTATTTTCTAACAATAAAGTCTTTCATTTCTTCTCATGTTCAACTTTATTTCTAAGTGACATCACACTTATCACTGCATACAAGTAATAGGTGTCAAGCTTATCACAAGGTACTTCTAGCCTTTGTATTTTGTCTTCAGGAAAGCAAATTGTAGGTAAGCTAAGCTTGATTGACAGATTTCCTTTGGCAGCCAGTGTATTCTAGACACCTCAGCCTTGTGGGAAGTCAGGTGATCTTCTCCAGCCATCTCCCTTCCTCCTCACTCCCCCCTGCCCACCATTCCTACACAATTTAGATGACAGCTTGTCTTTCTAAGCAGACTCCACAAATCAGGAGAGGCCTGTCACCAACTTAGCAGGGGTTCTCCTGACTTAGATGCCAACAAGAAATAAATAACTGACAGCTGCCTGGGGCTAAGCAAGCTCCTGAAGAGGATTCTGGAAGCTTCGAGGAATATAAAACTTCAGCCTGAAATTCACAGGAAGTACACAAAACAAATGAGTGACAGCAGTAGCTACTCAGTGTGTATACCGCTCCATGGATATCAATAGTTGCCAAGTTTACTTGCTTGTTAAG